>CM060437.1:116658578-119158578 GCA_030545235.1 Helianthus tuberosus | reverse complement strand
TCGACGACTCACCTTTCTTACCCTTACCCTTATCCTTGCCTTTAACAAAATCGGTTGACTTCTTCTTGTCACCCTTGCGGGTAAGTTTACCCTTCCTGACCTGAGACTCGGTCAGAGTAGCAGACAACTCGATCGCTTGACGAACAGTAGTAGGGTTATTTCCAGTCATGATGTCTTGTACAGAATCGGGCAAACCATCGATATACCTCTCTATCGCCTTTTCCAGCGGGGTAACCATAGTAGGACACAAAAGACTGAGCTCCTCAAAACGATCCGTATACGAATGGTGTTCTCCCCCATCTTGCTTTAGATTGTCAAACTCTCGTTCCATTGCTCGAATCTCGTGACGGGGATAAAACTCTTTCATCATGAGAGCTCGAAGCTCTTCCCATGTTTGTGCCAATGCCACTTCGGCACCCCTATCGCGCAGTACACCGTTCCACCACGTAAGAGCACGCTTCTCGAACACACTTGATGCAAATTCAACCTTTCGCTCATTCGGACATTGCACATGTCTGAATTTGCTCTCGATACTCTCGAACCACTGCAGGAGCGCAGTTGCTCCTTGCGACCCAGAAAACTTTAGCGGCTTAGCAGAATTGAAATTCTTGAAATTACATGGAGCATTATTGTTGTTATTATTATTGTTGTTGTATAACTCATGGATCTGGGTCACCACGCCTGGAAGTACAGCAACCATTTACTGAGAGACAAGGGTTGCGACTTCTTCAGCAGTAAAAGATTGAGCATCACGTCGAGGAGGCATTGTCTAACAAGGAAACAGGGGAATCGAGTGAGATCGAAAATTGGAAAAACAAAAGAGGTATTGAAAACATCGACGAAACACAAGGAAGGCGATCATTTGTTCGTTACCTCAAACAAACAAATGACACGCAGTGACTAATCAAAGTAAATGAGTCAAAATAATGTATCGCGAAGACATGCTCGCCTATAAGTGAACACTCACCCAAAGAGTTCCCAGGTAAGAGTGACTGGTCCGATTATGTGGATTTGTACGAACACTCTAGCCTTAGACAGAAAACTCAGGGTACAGTCATTTACTCTTCCAGTTTACACGTGTTCACATTATTTAGACCCAAACTTTGACGAGATTTTGAAAACTCATAAGGCACTAAGCCAAAAAATGAGTCAAACTGGAAGGGTTCAAAACCTAGTAATCAATCATCCTAGAACATATGATTAATTTTCAAAGCGGATTTGAATTTTGTGTTCTCGTTGTGGTTATCATCTAAGGGTAGGTGACGGTTTTGTTTTAAAAATCTAAACGCAAGAAAACTTGCATTGGGTCCTAGAAAGTTATAGTCTAGGTCAAAGAATTACTAATAACCTAATTCCCTATAACCATTGGCTCTGATACCAACTCTTCTGTCACACCCCGACCATGTAAAACAACAAATCGTGGTGGAAACGTCAGGGAGTGTTGTAACAGAATTATTGTTTCACAACCATGGATACAAAAAGAGTTTCGTTTTATTTATTCAATAAGTAATTTACATTGTTTTAACACAAAACAAACGAGTTACAAATCGACTATCACTGTTATTATGTCACTAAGGCCTCGTCCAGATCATATATGACTCATGCATCCTAGCAATCAACATCAAGCAACAACACCTGAAACGTATGTAAAAACAAAGTCAGCAAAGAAATGCTGGCGAGTACATAGGTTTTATAAGAGTGTCGGATTCATGGCTAGTTTACATGTTGCAATACCTTATTAAAAACCTTGTTTTGAAAAGTGTATAATATTGCAACGTAATTAACCAACTCAAATCAAGCAGGTTATAATTTATAAAACCTCGTAGCCATGATTCTTAACCCAAAAACATTTGTTTTAGTAAACCAAATTGTAAAACATCTCGTAATAACTCGTTAATAAACTCGTATGGTTTATATCTTCTCGAAAACATCATTATGTGACATTGTTTTAAATTCGTTTACCCAAGTGAACTAAATAACACCACGGTATGAAATATGTTGAAAACATTTATATATAAGAAGTACCAGCGGCATATCTACCATGTTTTCATCACATTACACCCGTCCCGTTATCTAAACACTTAACCAAAAACCAATCGTTTATCCAATTCGTTTAACTCGTTTAAATCGTTTCCAAATCGTTTAACTCATCCTTGTTTTAATTGTGAAAACTATTTTTGAACGTCTTGCTAATAACATCCAAATCTTCGTGACTCGACTATCTCGCTTCTCACATTAACAAACCACCAAAGGGTAAGTTAACAATCAAAGATTCAGTCGTTACCCACATAACCCACATATAACCATGGGTGCAGTCTGATAACGGGATTTGTCAGATCCTATGGTACCATAACCTAATACTGGTCGGTTCGGCCAAAATTAATGAATGTCATCCGTTATGTATCCACAACCAACAAGTTCGTTCACATTATCAAAATCGTTATTAATTTAGTATAAACCATCTCAATCGTTTTTGAAACCATTGTTAAAATATCGAAATCGTTTTGATACATATGAATCACCCCAAAACATTTGAAAACAGTAAAATAGGGGAACTATGTACTCACATGAAGTGCAAAGTATCCTCAATCAATAGAACTTCAACAAACTCAAGTAAACCAGAAAAATCAAGCAGCACCTAGTAATCGAATCACTAGTCAAACAATCGACACCTAAATTGGAAGATCGGACAGAATGAGGTCTTGTAAAACAGATGAGTGTTGGAACTCATGTGATATGGTTTAACAAAGCCTACATCCTAAATCGGAACCTAACCTAAGTGCTTTCGACCCGTTATGACTCATTAAGGTAGCTTACGTTACTTTAACGCGTCGTTTGCGCAAATGCGCATTTGAGACGTCTAACTAGTCCTATGACAAGTATTATATGCCTAAACATGTTTAAATATGTTGCATAATCAGTTTAGGTGACAAAAGTTAGGTTACATATGCTTAAAATTCAATTATGCATGAAAAGGGTATTTTGGTCATTTTACCTAAGGCATATAAACTACCTATCATACAACTAATTAAACCTAAGTGACCATAAGGTATAACCTCAGAAGGTTATTCCCTATGCAACTATGGTCACTGAACATGTTAGGTCGGATCCTAAGGATCGACCAAACAGGTCGAGTTCGAAAGTCTAAGCTGGTGCTTAGTCCGCTTGACTTACGACTCTACACAAGCACTAAACTAAAAGTGACAAGCTAAACATGCTAAAACATGTTTAGTTAAGTTAGAAAACAGGTTTTGATATCAAAACAAAGTGTTTTGATACCCAAGAGTAGTTTGGTTACAAAATACGCAGAAATACGCATTTTGGCCGAAACTACGACTCGTCACTACGCCTAGTCAACGTGGTAATCAGTAGGTATAGTCACAAGGGACTATAACCATCGTGATTACGCTCACGTTGCAAAGTTCAAATGAACTTTCTGTTGACCATTGACTGGTCAAAGCTGAAAGTCAAACACCATTTGACTTTCACGCTTGAAATACAAGAACAAGCAAGAAGAGGACTTACAAAGGGTCCAAGAAGGTGTTTTGATTCCAAATATTCTTAGGTATGAAGTGATAAACACCTCAACTTCGAGAAATTTCAGAATCAAGTGTGAAGAACCCAAATGAGGAAGCTTGCTATTTATAGAAAGTTGAGATCAATAGGATCATTCCATGTGTTTAGAGGGTGTAATCTTGGCCATACATGTGGGTACATGGTATTAGAATACAATGGTGGTCGAAAACCAGCTCCAGGTTTTGCAAAAGTTATAAAAAAGACCCCCAAGTTCAATCCCATTGCTGAAAAATACTGAAAATCAATTTTTCTGCCCAGATAGGGCTGTGGCGTCATGCCACAGCAAAGGGGGGTACCCCATCGTGTGACGCCACCACTCACCTTAGCCAGAACTTTCAAAAACTGGTAGAAATGGTCCCTGCACATGTTTAAGGCCTATTTTGATGCGTTTAAACCCCGTTAACCCCATTTCAAGGCTTTAAAATGATGTTAAAGTATAGGGAACTCAAAACATGCTCAAAAACATCTCTGATGTCGGCTCGTTTGGTCGTACGGTTGCGTTGTTCGGTTAATTACGACGGAAGTTGTAACGAACGCAAAAACGATCCAAATTAAGCGACGAATGGAATTTTATCATGCCAATCACTAAAATAAAATATTTTAATGATTACATAAATTTTTGGATGTCCAGATATATTCAGAACGTAAGATATGCGTGAAAATGCAAACTTGTTCACTTTTTGACGCTTTTAGTCCCTATTGATCAAATAAGTTTATTTTAGCATACCGAACCCCTCAAAGCCTATTTCTAAGCTATGTAAAGGATATTTAGGGTATGTTTAACTTATGATCAAGTTCTGGAATGTTCGTTACTATACAAATCGGTATAGTTTCGCAGTTTGACACAATTAGTCCCTGCGATCGAACAAACTTGTTTTCAACACACCAAACCATCCAAAACTTATTTCTAAGTTATGTGGAGGTTATTTAAGGTATGTTACGCCTATGTCACTATTCTGGAGTGTATGTCGCATTTAAACTGACTACGTTTACGCACCAGTTTGCGTATAACCTTCTAGAAAGCGATTTAAAGTTTGAAATCGGAATCGAATCAAATTGTAAAATCATCAAACACAATTACACAGATAATAACACCAAAACACATATAATAACACCAAAGCACTTTGTTTTATTTATAATTGACATTGTTTTACATTATACAATGATTACAGAGTACAGTTGTCACATGAGTGCCCTATTTATAGCCGAAGGATGATGGAGGGAGGGAAGGCCTTGCCAGCTGCTACCGGGTGCCAGTTGTCCGACCAAGAGGAATATCCTATTGTTCTCCTCTATTGCACTCAAAGTAGTGGATGACGTGGTGCACCGTTATTCGTCCAAATAAGAGAATTATATCAGCGGCTGTCGGCCTGTCCTAGGATTATGTTGCAGGTCTGGGTGGCGTCCATCATTGGTGACACGTGTTGTCCTTTTTGTCTGGAAGAGCATCTTTGTTGTCACCTGGGATTTCTTCCAGAAGCTTCTAGAAGCTTCTGGATACGTTCTGCTGATGTAGGCGCCATGTTGGATAAAAGTGGTATGGTCCCTGCCATGTGTGCATGGACTTGGGACCATACCTCTTTAGAGGCCTAGATCACAAATCAAAACATCTGAACCAAAACCAAAACAGACTTCTTAGACTCCACAAGTCAAGAAGTATGTCCAAAAGGTTTCTGTTACTGAGACTAAAAAGAAACAAACTCCTCCGACCGCACAGGTAAATAAGTTTGTTCCTAAGGTTTCAGTGAGTGAAAAGAAGAAACAAACTTCTTCGACCCCACAGGTCAAGAAGTATGTTCCAAAATATGTTCAACCAAATGTTCCAAAATCTGATTTGATCAAGAATATTGAGGTTGAAACAGAAAATGTTTTAGAAAAGAATGATATGAATTTTCCAATCCTTTCCCGTGTCAAGCTACCCGAGTCAATGGAGGCTTGGGTTGCTTTATTCAACTAATCGCATCTGATCTGTGCAGGAGCTCCCGAGGTCACTTTCAAAGTGGATAATGGACAACGGAGCTTCTAGGCACATGATAAGGATGCTCGCCATGTCGTATGATGTTCGAGCAATCAAAGGTGGTTATGTTGGATTTGTTGGAAACCAAGGAGGGACAATTATCGGGGAAGGTACATCATCGAACAGAAAAAGTCTCATTTGAGAACGTAAATTATATTCCCGAACAAGAGAACAATTTAGTATCTCTCAGATTTGCGACAGGAAGTTTACCACTCATTTTAATGACAAAGAATGTCTGATCCTAAAGCCAGGATTTGTTATCCCCAAAGAGTGGATCTTGATGTGAGCACCGAGAGAAAGCACCTATATTTCCTCGACATGAGTGTCGCAAACATGACGACTAATCAACCTCAGTGCTTCGTATCCAAAGCTACTATAAAAGAGTCGATACTTTGGCACCGCAAGATGGCTCACATTCATTTACGAAAAATGAATTATTTTGTCCACAACGATCTAGTGAAAGGCATCAATCTGAAGAATTTCCACTTAGGCGATGAGTCTATAAGTTGTAAAAAGGGAAAACAAACCAAGAAATCACAGCCGAGGAAGCTTCAGAATTCAATCACAAAACCACTAGAGAGGCTACACATGGATCTCTTCAGACCAGTCAATGTGAAGAGTATTTCCAGAGACCTGTATTGCCTTGTTGTGACGGACAACTATTCGAGATTCTCGTGGGTATGTTTTCTGTGGTCCAAAGATGAAGTATTTCAGAGTTTGTTGATGTTATTCCGAAAGATAGAAAATCTGTACCAGTTGCCTATTCGACGAGTTCGTAGCGACAATGGAACAGAATTCAAGAACAATAGAATGTAAGAATTCTATGACGAAAAAGGTACTTTGAAAGAGTTCAGTGCTCCGTAGAAGCCACAACAAAATGGGGTGGCAGAGAGAAAGAACTGGACGCTGATAGAAGCTACTGCACAATGTTAGCCGACTCAAAACTCCTAGTGAGTTTCTGGAGTGAAGCTGTAGCCTCGGCTTGCTATACCTTGAATAGAGTGTTGACGGTGAAGCCACATAATAAGACATGTTTTGAGTTATTCAACAATCAAAAACCGAATATGCAGTATCTTGAACCGTTTGGTTCACCTTGCACGATGATAGATCCATAAGGTAAATTCGATGCGCGATCATTGGAGCGATTCTTTGTTAGATATGCTAGTCCACTCTGACGAGTATATCTGCTAAGTTTCAATCGAGTAATTCAGGAACAACATGTAGATTCATAGGGGTACACAATGCCGACGCAAAAACCTGGTGATTCGTAGTTGCTCGATTACGAGAAGCTGTAGGAATCATTTTATCTTCCTGAGGAACCATCATTTGAAGAAACGATAAGGTTATTCCAGGAATATCAGTCTTCTCAGCTTGAAGAAGTTCTGACTAAGGCATCTAAAAGACAACATGGTTCTAATGATGATGAAGCCAGTACAAGTCACACTCCAGCAGAAGAACAACAAACTCTGACGGTAGAACAAGAAGAACCCGTTGAGGATACTCAAGCCACGGTGTACAATGAATCGGAAGGATCTGACTCTGACAGTCCTACATTTGACAGAGGAGACTCTGAATCTGAGGAAGAGCAGGTCCAAACTAGAGATCATACAGACGAAGTCAATAAGACTGTGGAACAGAATGTTGCAAACTTGGAGGATGAGGTGATAGTTCCTAGCGAGGTGATGCCAAGGACACTTTCCTATCACCCTAAAGAGTTTATCATTGGATAACTTCACACCGGAGTCCGAACGAGACACCAAATTGTTCAGGGCTTTTCGTGCTTTTATTCTAAAATTGCTCCATTGCAAAATTGATTTTTCTCTAAGGTGCTTTATTTCACAGGTGGAACCTAAGACATATAAAGAAGCACTGACCGAGAAGTCATGGGTTAATGAGATGCAAGAAGAGCTGAGTCAATTTCAGAAGCTAGGGGTTTGGAAGCTTGTTGATTTACCCTACTGTCATCGAAAGATAAATACTAAGTGGGTATTCAAATGTAAGAGAGATGATAGAGGAGTGGTTGTGCGTAACAAAGCTCGCCTAGTCATTCAAGGTTTTAGCCAGCAAAAGGGTATTGATTTTACTGAAGTATATTCTCCTATTGCTCGGCTAGAGGCGATCCGAATATTCCTCGCTTTTGCAACCTGAAAGGTTTTTAAGGTGTATCAGTTAGATGTCAAATTAGCGTTCTTATACAGAAAGGTTAAAGAAGAGGTGTATGTTGGACAGCCACCGGGCTTTACCGATTCTATCCACAAGGATAAGGTCTACGTTCTAGACAAAGCCTTATACGAGTTGCACCAGGCCCCGAGAGCCTGGTATGAGACACTTTCTCAGCACCTGCTGACGAATGGCTTCACACGTGAGAAGGTAGATGCAACTCTCTTTACACGGAAACCTGATGGTCATCTTCTGATTGTTCAAATATACATGGACGATATTATATTTGGGTCTACCAATAACGCACTCTACAAAGAGTTCGAGAAGGTTATGAAGAAAAAATTCGAGATGAGTTCAATGGGAGAGATGAAATTCTTCCTATGTCTGCAAGTCGATCAGCTTCCGGGAGGGATATTCATTCATCAAACCAAGTATATTCACGATGTGTTGGAGAAATTCAGCATGATGGATCCCACAAGGGATAAGGTTGACGAAACCTTGTACCGGTCGATGATTGGCTCGCTCATGTACCTAATGGCATCGAGACCTGATATAATGTATCTAACATGCCTCGCGGCGTGCTACCAATCGAGTCTGGGAGCTTCTCATCTGATGATCGTCAAGCGAATCTTGCGTTACTTGAAAGGAACTCCGAGCTTAGGCTTGTCGTATCCTGAAGTCGGTGATTTCAACCTTGAGGGCTACTCTAATTCAGATTATGGTGCCTGTAAACTCAATGTAAAGTCTACAAGGGCCGGGTGACAGTTCTTCGGAACACGTCTGGTAAATTGGCAGTGTAAGAAACAGACCACGGTCGCTCTCTCTACATGCGAAGCTGAGTACGTCTCGGCTAGCAGCTGTTGTTCACAGATACTGTGAATTCAACAGCATATGAGAAATGCTGGTCTGCAATTTCTTAACTCACCTATCTTTGTAGATAATGAGGCTGCTATTAACATCACAAAAAACCAAGTTCATCACGCTAAAACTAAACACATAGAAATTCGACATCACTTCATTCGTGACTATTACGAAAAGAAGTTGATTAGAATTGAAAAAATCAACACCGACGAACAGAAAGCTGACTTACACACAAAACCGTTTGATCATTCACATTTTAAATATCTTTTGAAACTAAACGGTATGTAGCTTTTGTCTCCAGGGGGAGAAATAGTCGGCGTTGATGAAGATTCCAAAGCAGAGGATGTTGAGAAGTAATCTGCATTGGTTTGTCACCTTTTCTTTAAATGTTTTGGATTTTAGGGGGAGAAAATTGTAGTAAAAAATACAAAAACAAATTAAAAAACATAGAAAAAGACAAAAAGAGGTAGTGTAAAAAGAGGAAATGATAGTACATCAGCTAGACTGTCACAGTATGCTAAAGAATTGTAACCTAAAAGCGTTAAACGGTCTCACTAATGATGTGCCAGTAGGTTTTTGCACATTTAATAGATTGAATTCGAGATATAAACATAAAATTAATATCTTGCTTATCTCGTGGGGAACATCTCTACGATATATTGATAACATCCGAAATCTCGTTTGAGAGGTTGCCTAATTCTGAGATACTAGGTCTTTATACTGTTTGATATCTGGGGTATTAGACCTGGTCTTCTGATTTTGCGGCAGCAATGGCCTAGACCTCGTATAATACTTTATGCCCTTTTAAAAGCTTTCCCTCTGCATAAAAATTGAATAAAATATCAAAAGATATAAATCATGTGTAGTTGTAAAGAAGATCCCTAAGTGGGACACACCTAAAGTCGATCCTTCATCTCTTTGACTGGACGGAAGTTCTAACCTGAGCTCTCAAGGTCTCGCACTACCCAGAGAACAGATATCAATACAGTATATTCACCTTTAAGACTGAATTTAGGGAATCTTGATACCGGAGTATATTTTGAGGTGGGACACGCGAATAAGTTAAGTGCTTAAAAGATTAATCTCGTATCTCGAATCAGTTGAACTTGGTGTGAGAACTTAAGTATATCAGTATACTGACAATCTAGGTGAATTTTTTAAAACTTAAAGTCTAAAAAGGTCAATGGTGCTAGTGACTTGTCACCAGCTGATATGATCCTCTAACACAACTCACAAAAATATGTCTGTAAATAGTTTGTTGTTGTTTCATTTCAGACTAAACCCAAAAAGATTTTCAGTGTTTTTTAGCATAAAGTTTGTAAAAACAAAAAGATTTTATTTCTGCTTTATTTTCGACAAACCAGTGTTGGAAAGCGGATCTTCAGAATCTGAGATGCAGAGCAGATCTTGAACAATCTGTGTGGGAGCTAATCTGAAAAAGATGGAAATCTGAAAAGTTGAACAAGTTCATTAAGTTTATACTTGTAATTTTTGTAAAATTGAAAATAAAATGAACAAAAACGTCAGACGGTTCGTGAAACGGGTCAACCAAGGTCATTAACTTGGACTTGGTCGATAAATCGAGTAACTGGGGTCATTAACTTGGATCTGGATACTTGAGTGGATATAAAATCTGATTAAATCCAAAAAGTTTGAAAAAATTGAAAATTTGAAAAGCATTTCGTGGCTTCGTACAAAGGCAGAAGTTGGTAGCTTCGTACGAAGGAAGGTTCAAAGGTGGCTTCGTAGTTATGTTGTTGTGGCTTCATACGAGCTACCTCCGCATATAAATAGTAGCTTCGTACTTATTATCCGTGTTCGTAAGTTTGTGCCTTTTAAAAAAACCTTTGATTTCTAAGCCATTATTATGCCCAAATTTCGACAAATTGTAGTGTTGAATAGCACAACATACACAATGGAAAGGTGAGGTTTCGATTATAACTTGTTTGAATGTTCAATTTATGGTTCATATAACCGTCAGTTCTAAAATCTCAGACCTACCATGTTCTAGTGTTTGTATGATAAAATTGAACTTGGAAATTGTTATATCAGCGTCTTTAGGCTTTAAATCCATCATCAATTTGATGATTTCATGATAAAATCTGAGTTTGGATTATTGAACCTGATATCTGTTCTTGATGATTTGGTATGAAGCGGCTGGCTTCGTATGAAGGGACCGGTTCATAATCATTGTTTGTTGTTTGGATTGATAAACTGTTGAGGAATTGTTGTTTGATAAAAATCACTTCGTACAAAGTCCCTTCGTAGAATCGTAGCTTCGTACGTAGTCACTTCGTATAAGTGGGTTTGCACTTAGTCACTTCGTACTAGTGGGTTCGTACCTAGCAGCTTCGTATGAAGTGGGTTCATACAAAAGATAAATTTTTCAAAGTGTTGCAAAATTTTCAACTGTCCAGTGTTTTCTCGATAAAAGTGCTCTGGTGTTTAATTGTTTATAATGTTTTGTACATGCTAAAAGTTCTAACTTCGATGCAAGGTACAATATATGTTGTACGCTTGATAAAACACTTTCTAAGATGGGTTCGTTTTCTAATGTGTTAGATTTTATCGAACGAAGTAGAATCAAGAAGGCGTTCACTGACAAACATAAATGTTACAAGTCTCATATTGAAAATTTATGGAAGAATGCTAGATTCGATGAATATTTAAAGAATATATTCTCTGTTTTGAAGATGAAAGATGAAAATGATAAAGACATAGATGTTAAAGTGAAGTTCACAGTTGAGGATGTTAGAAGGGTGTTAGAATTTCAAGATGATAATGAGGATCCGATATAAGTACCTGAACGTCTCATCAGGGGATTATGGGTTTGAATGGGATATGTAAGGTATGTGAATGATGTGCAGTATCTGAAGTCAAACTTCCAAAACCATACAAATTCCTCGTGCACTCCACAATTCATGCTTCACATCATCGGAAAGGAGGATTTGATGTGTCTTCTGACTTTATCATGTGCATCTTGACGTGTTTGATTTTAAACAGGCCATTCAATATTTCTCAGGTGATATTCAATCACATGGAGGATAATGTTCATGTTGAAAAGGTTCTATAATACCCAAGATTCATATAAATTCCTTTGGATGATCAAATTGCAAATTTACCAAAAGAAGAAAATGATGAGATTGAATTAGATCACTGAAGAAACACCGGTTTAATCGACCGGAGTCAATTGAACCAGGGGGTTTGAATCTGCATAAAACGGTTTAATCTTCTCGCTTGGATTCGGGGAAATCAGATCTCCTTCTTCAATCAACAACTGCAAAACAAACAGCTGTTAGACTCGCCATGGGGAGAATGGGGATTCTCTCCGTGACCACCCTCCAGCGTGAGAATAAGTACAGGGTTTGATGAAGAAGAAGTAATAGTAAAGTGAAGTGAGTGTAACTTGAGAAATTGTACCTGAATTATCCTCTATTTATAGCCAAAGTTTGGGCGGGAAAGTTTGTTGATGAAAACTTGACGGAAAGTGTTTTTCCGTAAGCGGTTATTTCGTCCTCCGTTAATCACTAACAAGTGTGTGCACACGGATCGTGGTCGTGATCAACGGCTGGGGTGATGCCACGTGGAATGTGGGCAAGTGTGGATCTTTTTTTAATTCAGTGCCATCATCGTGATATTGAGGATTGCCTGGGATGATGCCACGTGGCCATTCGGTTATAATCTAATGGTTGTGCACGACAAAGCTTTCTAGAAGGATACAGCTGTAATCCTATGTGGCTCTCCTTCATGCTAATTTTGTTGTTGCAGAGAAGTTACTAACATCACCCAAGTCTGGATGATATTTACGCGGAGGTTTTGCTAGGATTTCATCCTATCTGTTATGGGGGCTGGCGCAAGGATTTGTTAGTTTCATTTTGGTGCGCAGATGTTTAAACTGTACTTCCTTTTAAGTTCTCTTTTTGAACCAGTGCGCGGCCGCGCAAGGTTCTTTCTAAAGAGAGCTTATTGACGCGGTTGTGGTATGGTCTCAAGCATCCGTGCAAGGTTTTTGGGAGCTTACCCCTTCAAGTCCCCCCTAGTCTAGTGTTGCTCTTATGCAAATAAGTGGAGCACTGGACTATGAGAGGTGGGTGTTTTTTTGTTGTGGAAGTTTTTGGCGTGAAAATGCTGGAAGTCTTCCTGGAGAAGATTTTTCTTGATTGATATTGTGCATCTTATTAAAATGAATTGTTTATTAATCATGAACTGTCTGAAGTGACGAGGCTTTTATGTGCCACAGAAAAATGAACAGGTGCTTTGACTTATCACCTTCCTACTGCACCGTAGCTTCTGGGAAAGCGTGTAGGTGCTGGCATAGATCATTTAATAGAATAGATGATTACTGCTATGCCACCGTTTCATAAAGTGTTGATGTGACATTAATCATCATAACCTCTAGCTTTCCTCTTAACGTTGCTGACGTTAACTTGTTTTAGTTATATATATTCGTATAGAGGTTATTGAAACTTTTACCTGATTTGGGAAAAATGAGGACCAGGCAAAAATTCCGTTCACGGAGAGTATCCGAAATTCTAAGGACTTTCGATGCTGTAGAAGCTCTGCTATTGCTTGCAGGTTTGTCGCCGGACAAGGATGCCGAAAGTAATGTTCTTTCCTTGTATTCAGGTGAAAATTATGCTTCCCTTCGTGTTGGGAGTGATAATGGTGAAGGAGTTACTCGTTTATCGGCAAATATCCTGATACAAAGTTTTTCGGCGGATCAGAGGGCACGGTGCTCGGTGGTGTACCAACGGCGTCAAAGTGGATGACTTTCTGCAACTCCGGCTGGTGCCCCTATGCCGGTTTCTACTATGGTTGGAGGAGAAGCTGAAAACCCCTGGATTATTGATCCTCGTCAACTTGAGTTGTATGGTGAAGTACTACATACTCCTTTGGATGTGTTGGATATGTTTCCTGGTGTTTAGCTTGTTCATTTTGTAACTACTGTTTCGATACACTGTTCTGTTTTGTATATTTTGTTAATGTTCTTTGTTGCACAAGTAACTTTTTGATGCACTGTTGTTCATGTGGGTTTTTTTGTTATTGCGTGTGGCGCGCAAGTGATTAAATATAAGGTGTGTTTGAATTACAATATCTTGCATGTGTATAATTACTTTGTTTAGGTAACCCGAATAAAGATGGTATGAAGCTCATGTGTGAACGTAGGTCTGGATTGTGCACGGGGCTTGTTATCCATAGACTATTCATGAGACTTGTAATGTTTTACCATAGTGTTTTCGTGCGTACCAAAAGGGATTACATGCATTTTGTAATAAACAATAGAACATAATAAGGGTAATCTTTGTATTGATAAGGCGCGGGGCCAATGGATACAAAGTGAATAATTTAAAATAATTATGTTGCCTGCGTGTATGTTTGGCAATTGTGTGAGATGGCTAGGTTGGTTACATGTAGCACCTGCGCAGTTGTTGCACGTTCCAGGTGCATGGTACATCTGTTCCATCGAGCCTCTTTAAGGTGTATGCGCCTTTACCTAGGACTTCGTGGATGACATATGGTCCTTCCCATTTAGGCGCTAATTTTCCTGGTCTCTTCGCGTTAGATTCCTCGTTGTCTCGCAGGACAAAATCTCCTGGAACGAAGGTGCCTACGCGTACGCACGCATTATAGTATTTTTCTAACTTTGATTTATACCTGGCTTCTGCAATAGCTGCATTCTCGCGCCGTTCTTCGAGAAGGTCCAGATCAAGTCGTCGTTCTCGCTCGTTGTCTTGTTTTTCCATAGCGATCATGCGTGGTGACAGGAGGCCAACTTCTGCTGGTATTACCGGCTCTGAATCATAGATGAGGCTGAATGGAGTTTCACCTGTGCTCGTTTTTGGCATGGTGCGGTGAGCCCATAAAATGCTAGGGAGCTCGTCCACCCACGCCCTATGCGCGGACCCCAGCCTTACCATGATGCCATCTACTATTTGTTTATTCACATTCTTAACTTGCCCATTCGCTTGTGGGTGCGCCACAGAGGCGAAGGTGTGTTCAATGTTCATTTCTTTGAACCATTTTTGTAAGTCCTCTGATGTGAAGTTTGTACCGCTATTAGAGATGATGCGTAATGGTAACCTAAATCGGCAAATAATGTGCTCCCAGATGAATTTGTGAATTACCATGGCTGTAGTTGATGCGAGATCCTTTGCTTCTACCCATTTTGTAAAGTAGTCTACTACTACTACTATGAACTTAACGGCGTCGGGTGCATTGGGGAAAGGGCCGACGAGGTCGATGCCCCATTGCTAAAAAGGCCAGGCTGAGGTAACGGGGACCAGAGGGTTCTTTGGGCGGAGCATTTTTGGAGCATGGCGCTGACATGCCGTACATTCGCGCAATAATTCCACTACATCTATGTGCATACCTGGCCAATTATAGCCTGCATTCATTATCTTTGCAACCACCATGCGCGGGCCTGCATGAATTCCTCATAACCCTTCATGAATTTCGTGGACTAAATATTGTGCATCAGTCTTATCTACGCTTCGTAAAAGTGGTCCCATGAGTGATTTGCGGTATATGATACCGTCCGCGATTTCGTAGTTCAATGCTTTGTGTTGAATTTTCCTGGCTTCCTCCTTCCCTTCTGGAAGGATCCCATGTTGCAAGTATGTAATGATTGGGGACTTCCAAGATGGATTCCCAACCTCTATGATGTTCACTTGTCTTAAGGGAACAGATGGGTTAGATAATACCTTGATGCGGACTTCTTTCGCGAGGTGTCTGAAACTTGTAGCAGCCAGTTTGCTTAGTGCGTCTGCATGTTTATTTTCACTTCTGTTGATGTGGACTATCTTGAAGGTTTGAAACTGGTTGATAAGGATTCTTGCTTGTTCCAAATATAAGGCCATGGCTTCGCCTTTAGCAATGTAATGGCCGTTGACTTGTTCTGCTACTAATTTGGAATTGACATGCGCCTCGAGGTTCTTTGCTCCCATCTTGAGTGCCAGGTGGGGGCCTGCAAAAATGCTTCGTATTCTGCCTCATTGTTGGTACTTTTGAAATCCATGCATATTACGTATGTGAGCGCATGGTTGTCGGGGCTAACTAGGCGAAGACCTGCGCCTGCACTATCATCATTTGAGGCACCATCTGTGTGTAACGTCCAAACCCTGTCATCGAAGGCTGGGACAGGATTTTGGATTGCCTCGCACTCTTGGATTTTGTCGATTGGAACTTCAGTGACAAAGTCTGCTAAGACTTGCCCTTTAATTGCTGGTTGAGGTTTGTACAGGATGTTGTATCCTCCTAACTCGATAGCCCATTTGGCCAACCACCCCACGACATCTGGTTTAGACAAAATTTGTCCTAGATGATAATTTGTAAGGATGGTGATAACGTGGCCAGCGAAATACCGTCGCAGTCTTCGTGATGTGTGAACCAATGCAAGGACGAGTTTTTCTATCATAGAATAGCGTGTCTCTGGACCAGTTAACATTTTGCTGATGTAGTATATCGGATTTTAAACGCCATCCCTTTCTACCATTAATACCGTGCGGACGGCTACTTCTGTTGCGGATAGATATATGATTAATGGTTCTTCTTTTTGTGGTGCTGTTAAGGTTCGTAGTTGGATCAGACATTCTTTCATCTGTTTGAAAGCTTTATCCGCTTCTGGTGTCCATTGGAAATGGCTCTTTTTGGCGCAGTTGCGCAACGTACTGATGAATGGATAAGATTTTGCAGCGTGATTTGCTAGAAATCTGTTGAGTGCTGCTAATCGGCCCGCCAGACGTTGCATCTCTTTAACTGTTGCTGGCGATGGCATTAGTTGGATGGCTTCTACTTTCTCTGGGTTGACCTTGAAGCCGTCTCTGGTTACTATGAACCTTAGGAATTTGCCTTCCTCCATCTAGAACGAACATTTTATTGGATTCAACTTTAGGTTAACGCTGCGTAAGGAGTCAAAGGTATGCTGAATGTTTGCAAGCATAGATTCTTCTTTTTGGCTCATGATCACGAGGTCGTCCATGTAAACTTCTACTGTTACGCCAATGTCTTCTCCGAAGACTCTGTCCATCAGTCGTTGGTAGGTAGCCCCCGCGTTGCGGAGACCAAAAGGTGTTTTCGTGTAGCAAAAGATACCTTTGTCCGTGTGGAAGGCCGTTTTATCTTCATCTTCCTCCTTCATCTGTACTTGATGGTAACCTTTATAGCAGTCTAGGAAACACTTCCAGTGGAAGGTTGCTAGAGAATCGACTTTCTTATCTATTTCTGGGAGGGTATAACAGTCTTTTGGGCAGGCCTTGTTGAAGTCTTTGAAGTCGACACACATGCGCCACCCGCCGTTGTGCTTCTGCACCATTACCGGGTTAGCTACCCAGGTTTGATATAGTACTTCGCGCAGGATCCCAGCTTGAAATAACTCTGCTACTTGCTCGTTCATTGTGTCTGCATTTTCTGTGTTGAGACTGCGCCTTCCTTGCGCGACTGGTTCTGCCGAAGGTCGGATATTTAAGCAATGTTGTGCTATGTCTCTTGGTACTCCAATCATGTCCGCTGGGGACCAGGAAAAGATATCCATATGTTGGATAAGAGTTCTTTTAACTTTACACGAATTGCCGGTGAGATGGCGTGTCCTAACAAAATGGTTTGGTCAGGATATTTGTTATTGAGGACCCATTTTTCTGGTTCGTTTGATGGTGAAGGTTTGGCGGCTTTTGCCAGTGGCTCATTGTCCACATACATCACCTCTTTGCTAGAATACAAAATTGCCACCCCGGTTTCCATCGGGAAGCCACAAGCGGCGTGTGGTATGGAGGTGATCATGCTGAACTCTCTCTGAGATCTTCTCCCTAACAGTACATCGTGACGCGATGTTGCTGTCATAACCATAAAATTAACTATGACGGTGCGCGAGTGCTCGCCGTCTGAGAGGGTCACAGGAAAAGCGATTTGACCCAGAGGAAAGACAGCCTCGTTGCAGAAACCAATGAGAGGAAAATCGACTGGTTTTAAGCGTGCCTTATCCTCTGGGTCCAGTTGCTTAAAACATTGCTCGTAAATTATGTCCATGGAACTTCCTGGATCTATGAACATATAATCAGTACGGTAATGGCCGAAAATACCAGTGATGGTTACCGGGCGTTCTTCTTGAGGTCCTCCTGGAACGACAGGAAAAACCACTTGTTGTTTACGCCAGTGCTGATTGTGGTTCCGTTTGTGTGGCCTTCGTGAAGGCCCTCCTTGTATCATATTTATCTGTTGTGCTTTGGCTTTCTAGTGATTGGTGTCTTTTGAATTTTGTTCCACATATCCTTGGCTGCTAAGTTGGATGTCCCACTGACGGGATGACTATGGGTCCAACGTTGAAGTGCCAGATCTCCTGTCGTGTTCATTAGATCTATTGTACAACAACTCAGATCTGACGTTTTGTGTAAAAAATTGGTTTATGGCGTTCTGGAATCTGGTGAACCAGTATTCTGGAGTTTCCTCTGGGAGTAGATCTGGACAGTTATGAACTCCTGTTTGCACAACGAAACTCTTTCCCTCAGGATAAGTGTTGCTGCTAACTACTTTGCCCATGATTCCGTCGATCTGAATATCCTGGGTTAGATTACCCTTGGTTTTAGATCGAGGACTTGATGGGTGAAATGACGAATTCTCTGCCATGGAGAACAGAGAATGAGGAGAAAGTGAATCAAAACGAGAAAATGTGAATAGAAACTGAGAAATCGGTGGGCGTCAATGAAGAAACACTAGTTTAATCGACCGGAATCAATTGAACCAGGGGGTTTGAATCTGCATAAAAGGGCTTAATCTTCTCTCTTGGATTCGGGGAAATCAGATCTCCTTCTTCAATCAACAACTGCAAAACAAACAGCCGTTAAACTCACCACGGGGAGAATGGGGGTTCTCTCCGTGACCACCCTCCGGTGTGAGAATAAGTACAGGGTTTGATGAAGAAGAAGTAATAGTAAAGTGAAGTGAGAGTAACTTGAGAAATTGTACCTGAAGTATCCTCTATTTATAGCCAAAGTTTGGGCGGGAAAGTTTGTTGATGAAAACTTAACGGAAAGTGCTTTTTCGTAAGCGGTTATTTCATCCTCCGTTAATCACTAACGAGTGTGTGCACACGGATTGTGGTCGTGATCAACGGCTGGGGTGATGCAACGTGGAATGTGGGCAAGTGTGGATCTTCTTTTAATTCAGTACCATCAACGTAATATTGAGGAGTGCCTGGGATGATGCCACGTGGCCATTCGGTTATAACCGAATGGTTGTGCACGACGAAGCTTTCTAGAAGGATACAGCTGTAATCCTATGTGGCTCTCCTTCATGCTAATTTGTTATAGCAGAGAAGTTACTAATATCACCCAAGTCTGGATAATATTTACGCGGAGGTTTTGCTAGGATTTCATCCTATCTGTTATGGGGGCTGGCGCAAGGATTTGTTAGTTTCCTTTTGGTGCGCAGATGTTTAAAACTGTACTTCCTTTTAAGTTCTCTTTTTGAACCAGTGCGCGGCCGCGCAAGGTTCTTTCTAAAGAGAGCTTATTCACGAGGTTTTGGTATGGTCTCAAGCATCCGTGCAAGGTTATTGGGACCTTACCCCTTTAATCACATAGATAACGAGACGTTGAGAATATTGAATGTTTATCAGGGTCAAGATTCAGAGCCTCGATACAGAAAGAAGTTTGGTGCAATTGCTAAACCAGATTATATTCCTCCAGCTAAGGACAAATGGAGAAATAACGATAGTGATTCTGGTACAGAAGATAAGAAAATGGATCCATTTATAAACAAAAGAGGAAAGTTCTGGCTTAAGACAGATGATAAGAAGAAGAAGAAGAAGAAGAGAACTCCTACACCAAGAACTCCAAAAGCTTCAACTCCAAAAGCAGCACCAAAGAGAACACCGAAGAAGAAATCACCACTAAACCTGGTTGATGAGCCTGATGAAGTTCATCCTGAAAATGTTAATGTTGCAAGTGGTGATAATGAGATTTTCTCTGATGAAATAGAAAATATTATTGCATCTCAAGATGCAGAAAAGGCCACGAATGTTGAGAAGGTTGGTGGAGAGAATGTTGAAACTGTTGGTGAAACTTTTGTTGAAGGTATTGCACGAACTGATTCTAGTGAGACAGAGAGCGACATTGATGTGACATAGATAGCACCAACTACTGGTCATAATGGCAAGAAAGGTAGGAGGACAGGGCTATCACGTAAAAGAAAGAATTCTGACGATGAAGATGCTTCTTATGTTCCTTTAACTGCAGCGTTAGAAAAGATAAAGAAGGGTAGAGGAAAGATGAAAAGTAAAGCTCAACCTACTGGTGTGATTCCGAGAAAGAACAAGATAAGAAAGACTACAGCTAAGGCTGTTAAAGATACATCTGGTAAATCTGTGCAAGTTCCTGAAACAGTTGAAAATGTGACAGTGGAGGTACCGATAGTCCAAGCTGAAGTTCATGTGCCTACTCCTCCAACATCACTGATACAGGAATCTATTCCTGTTCAAACAGAAATTCTTGCAACTCCTTCGCAACAATCTCAGAATGCTAAAGAACCAGGCTCTACATCGAAGAAAACCACAACTCCAATACCACAAGGTTCTAATCAAAGTTTTCTTAAAGTTCCATATAACCTTGATGCTGGTCCGACACGTTTAGATGATACTGGTGGTATACCGTTCTTCAATAACGAAAGAGTCAATGCAGTAGCAAAAAGAGTTGCAGTACTGGAGAAAGCTAAAGCAGAAACTGATGCAAAGCTAAAAGTGTCTGATGAAAAGCTTAAGGCTACTGAAAAAAAGTTGAAGAATGTTGAGGCGGAAAACGTTGTTCTCAAGAATGAAGTTCTAGAAATGAATGAAAAGATAGAAGATCTTAAGGCCGGCAACAACACACTAAACAAGATGATTGATGAATTATTGACCATTAACGTGGATTTGAATGATTCTAATGCAACTTTGAGTGCAGAAAATGAGATTATGAATAAAATGTTGAAAGATTTGAAGGCAGATAAAGAAATCAAATCAAAGCACATCGAGATACTATATGCAGTGATACAAGATAGACTTGGTTTGAATGTGCACGGTGCATATGATGAAATTGGAATCCGAAGAGCTGTGGCTCGGAGGATGGAAAGACAACAAAGGGATGCATAAGAAGCTGTTGATGTCGCAAAAGGCTAAGGGAAAAACATAGCAGATGAAGAAGTTCTTGAATCGTCAAGTCAAAAAGAGCAACAATTAAGTAATGTTGATGTTAATACTGAAATAGCTATTGTCCTTGCTCAACAATTCATACTTGTAGGTTCACCAGTGGAAGTTCCTTACAACAAAGCTGAAATCAAAAGGCAAAAAGAAGTTAAGCGTCGTAAAGAAAAGAAAGATGGTGAAAAAGATGACGAAGAGGGTGATGATGAGGAGGAGGATGAGGATACAGAAGAATTGTTCAAAGATATAGATGATTATCATGGAAGTGGTGATAATGGTAATGATGATGATGATGGAAACAGTGGTGCATTGGTGGTTAGACAAGCTGATGATCATCAAGTTAATGAATTTCTTGATGATGCACAAAATGAAGAGATAGAGGAAGAACATCATCAGGGGGAGTCTTCCTTAGGTGCTAAAGATGCGGATCTTGATAAGGTATTCTCAACTACTCCTAAGGTTATTTACTTAAGTCATGATGTGGAAGAAGGGGAGTTAGTAGAGAACTGGACGAGAGAAACCATGAAGGAGGCATTAGGATTGAATGATAAAGATAATTTCACTTTCGATTTTGAAAAAGATATGGAAGATAATGCTCCTGATGGTAACTGTGTATTCAAGATGGTTCATGAGGCAGACAAGATCAATGATGTAGTGATTGAAGATGATTCAGAATCTGGCCATGAAGTACCACTACATTATTATGGTCAAGATGCAGATTTTCCTACATTCGCTGAGTTGTTTCGAACTCATAACGAAGATGAGCTTAAAAGAAAAGTTGTTGAAAAGGTCGCTGAAGAAGGTATTCCAAGAACTCTTACTAGAGAAGAACTCAGGGAAGAGAGGAAGAAGTGGTTTAAACCAATACCAGAAGAGAGAAAATTCAAAAGGACATTGAAGTTCTTCACTTGACACCCAAATCAGTCTCTTAGAGATAACTTATCATGGGGTTATCTTGATGATCTGAAGGTTTATGCTATTAAACAAGAATTTGGAGTTCAATACTTCAAATTTATCAAAGATCTAAAGATGTTGCCTTGGTGGCACGTGGAAGAGTTGGTAAAGACAAAGAATATTCAACAATGTGAACGGGGTCCTAAAGTTAGACAACACGAACAGAAGCTATGGTACTATATACGCGGTCAAGCACGTGATAACGTTCCTGAATGGAAGCCGAAGTATCCTAAGCGTCCAATCAAGATTGATCCAGTGACTAAAGAGAGACATCACGCTGGATGTGAAACGTCCACGATGCATGAAGAATATGCCACTGAAAGAAATGGAACAAGACTTTTACAAAGACTTCAGAGGTTGGGCATATGATCCAAAGACATGTCAGGCGGTGATTGCTCTTTGAGAAGAAAAGTTTGTTTTGGGGGCGTATATATTTGATCGATCCAATGTGGCTGGTCAACTGCTCTAAGAAATACCTTGAATGTTTGTTCTTCAATAAGATTATGTATTATGAAGCTAACAGAGAACAAGCACAGCAATATCAGAAGGTGGTGACTTTGTGCTTTGAAAAAATATCAACTCAGGCCATTATTGGAAGTCGAAATGGAGAGATCTTGAACTTAAAGAATTTCTTAAAGAAGAACACCACAATGAAAAGATGGATCAGAAAATGGTTGAAGCCGCAAAGAAAGCAAAATGGAAATTGGGAATGGGGCAATATGATACAGACCAAACTCTGATTGAAAAGGAAGAACGAAAGATTCCCAGATGGTCAAAGTCATTGGATGGTATTAAAGAGTATCCTGAATGGTGAAAGAAAGTAGAAGCTGAGAGAGAGGAGATACAGAAAGTAGAACTAGTGAAGACTATACAGACGACTACAGCTACATCCAAGGGGGAGTCTGTGAATGCACTATGTCTATAGCTTCCGTCTTGTATCGAGTCTAGGTTTAATGTTGTTTGTATGTATTTTTATGTAACTGAAAGGATTTGTCATGTAATAGTCCCTTCGTACGAAGGGACATAGTAAGTCAGTTTGTAGAAAGCTAAAGCTAACACCCGGTTCGTACGAAGCCATGTGTAGCTTCGTACGAAGCCACTCTGTCTATATATATGGGTGTTGGGTTCTTAGTTTAGATAAATTTTGGGCAATTGATGTGAAGCTCTTTCCAATCTTCTCCAGGTTTTGTACATCTTTGAATATTAATGAGAAGAGCATTTAACGGTGTCTGTGTGATCATTATGTCAATCTATTTCCTGGATTCGACACTAGCAAGTAGATTCTAGATCCGGTCGGAGCATTCAACGAAGACGAACACGGTCCTCACAAATAAAAAGAAAAGAAAAAGGAGTTTTAGTATGTAACATTGCATCAAATGCATTAATTGAAATTAACTGGTGTAATTAACTATTAAAAGAATTGATGTCTTATGTTAATTGAAGTGCTATTTGAATTTTTTAGGCATGAACCAATGAGAGTTAAAAGTGACAGATTTAGTGGGCTGAAATATGGAAACTCATGAGGACTTGGTCTTCGAACTAGTGCAATTGTGCAAAGAAAGAATTAAAACATTATATATGGATTGTTATAACCTGTGATGGGCTGGGATTGTTAATAGGATGGGCCCTAAAGAAAGTCGGTGGAGGTGCATTAATATCAAAGGGGAGTCAACAGCCGTCATGTATACGAACTCGAGAGGCAATTTTTATAACTTTTACAAATCTAATCCACAGCCATCACAGAGGAGTTCCAGGATGAATTTTATCATAATTCTTCATCTCTCAAACCATTCAATTAAATCAGATCAACCCGGGATGACAACCGAAGCTGTGAAGAACACCATGCGCGGCTAAACCACTTGTGGCTTCCGCCCGGATGAGCGATTACTCGGTTTGATATAATTTTCTATTTTTTCTGATTCGTATAACTAGTATATCTTGATTACTTGTGTTGGGTTTTTTATAAATGTTTATTGTATTTGAATTATTTGTTTTTTTATCAAGTGTATTGGCAACTTCTGTTGGTGCATATGTCTGTTGACTTCGTCTTGTATCAAGTCTTGTAATAGAAAGAGCTGAAGACCAGACTGAAGACTCCGGCAATATCCAAGGGGGAGTTTGTTGGTGCATAATGTCTATAGCCTACGTCTAAAGTCTAGGTCATGTTGGTAGCTTGTATAGGGGTAAAAATGTAATTTTATGTTGTTTTGTAGTAATTTCGCTTGAAATAGCATGTGGCTATTTCACACGAAATTAAAGTTGTTAATTTCTCTTGAAATAACATGTGGCTATTTCACACGAAATTAAAGTTGTTAATTTCGCTTGAAATAGCATGTGGCTATTTCAAACGAAATTAGAATTGTTAATTTCGCTTGAAATGACATGTGTCATTTCATGCGAAATCAGAAGCCTATAAATAGGCATTTGTAGTTTCTCATTTGGTACGGAATTAGCTGTGGTGTAACGAAGTGCTACCCGATTTTCAAGTCAAATATTAATGAGAAGCTTGTTTTAAGTATTATACTCTGTTTTCTACACCTTCTATCACTGATTCTAGGTTGTTTGTCTGTTTCCGCCTTTCAAACAGTTATGTGTTGACTCTGATTGACTCATTTGGTCGTCAAAACGATCCTACAAGTGGTATCAGAGCTCAGGATGAGTCAATTCACTTGAATCAGTGCTTAGAATTCTGTTTTTCTACACATTCTTGGATTTCTGGACAAATTAACGGACAAAATGGACTGATTTTTTGATATTGTGTGTAAAATACAGTTTTAACAAACCCTTGAAAGAATCAGACCTAAATTCAATCTAAAGTGACAAAAATGGGCCAAAAAGCTAATTTCGTTTGAACGAACCTCTAATTTCGTTTGAAAAGTTGACGTAATTTCACACGAAATTACTAATTTCGTTTGAAATACATCTAATTTCGTTTGAAAAGTTGAGGTAATTTCACACGAAATTACTAATTTCGTATGAAATACATCTGATTTCGTATGAAGGTGGTTTATTTCATGTGAATATGTCATTATTTCGTTTGAAAGATCATCATTTCGCGTGAAATACATCTGATTTCGTGTGTTGACTGAATAAAGTTAAGAGGTCCAATAAAATTGTAGATCAGATTAAAAGGTTGTCGTCTACATCACGTGAATTCATTTTAACGGTCCAATTAAAATCCAAGTTTCAAAGTTGTTGTCGGCCATATTTGTATTAAGTTGATATATTGTCAGGATCAATAGACTTACGGCCAAATTGAATTGATTTTGGACTTAAAGTTGTCGACAAATTGCTTTTGAAAATATCAAGTTGGATGTGATATTAAATTAATTGTCAGTGATTCACATGAAACTTTAAAGCTTCAAAGCTAATTGCATGTGGCTATTACTAGTTTGTCGGAATCATTAATCAATTTGATTAAGTGTTTCGGCCCATTCAGATTTTGGTCCAATCACAATTGAATCCAATTTAGTACATCACATTAATCTATAGTTGCGACCCCATCAAAGTGTTTTGAGATCTGTATCATCGGCCCAATCAAAAGTATTGTCAGTTTTTATCAAGTGAATACTTTGGCCCAAGAGGATAAGCATCATGGTTGAATTTGGGCCGCGCATTTGAATCAAAATTAGATATTGGGATACAAGTTTGGGCCACTGAAGTTGTATGATTGAGTACATTTGGGCCAGGTCATTTTAGTAAAACCAGGTTGATTGAGTTGTTGTTACAGACTGCACGAGTACCTTGTGTCATTTGTAAGGGTTCATTTCGTTTGAAAATCTGTCTTCGTGAATCTTTCAATACTGAAACATGGATTCTGAGTTTTATAACTCGTCTTTCGGAAATGGTATATTTATTCAGACTCCAGCAAGTATTAAACAGAAGTTTGATAGTTTTACAGCTATCAGGGGAGAATCTACAAAAGAGTTGATCGAAAGGTATTGCAAGTTATATGTAGAAATGAAGCTTTTGAATACTAGCAAAATAGATGACGAGTGGGTTGACAAGTTGGCAAATGCGTTACCGCGTGATGAGTGGGGCACGTATTTGTTGGCCTGGAAAAATAGCGTGGAATATTTTGGCTTTAATTTGAGCACGTTCATCGAGAAGATTGAAGCTCAAGAACTTGAACTCCAAAAGATCAGAAAAATGAAGTCTGATTCAGGAGAGGAATCTGAGTCCAAGTCTGGAGAGATTGGTAAACCCGGAAGTAAAATTGACAAGCAAGAAAAGGTTTCAGAAATAGCTCAAATTTTTTATCAATCATTAGATGAAGAAAACGATGATGACAATGAAAAAATTCGAATACTTGAAAATTATCAATGAGAATTATCACCTGAAATTTATAATTTTTATTTTGCATGTAAGATAGAAGAGATCAAAGAAAGACAAGCTGCAAGAGAGAAGAATCAGAAAGCAGCAACTGTTGAAGTAAAAGTCAAATCTGAGGAAAATGTTCAAGTGGTAAAGAATCAGGTTGAAGAAATTTCAGCTATCAAGGTTGAGAAGAAAGTTGAAGCTGAAATGATGTCCGAGAAGTGCTTAAACTATGATAAATCTGAAGCAGACAATGTCAAACTCTTGAAAGATGTAGAGAGTTTGACATTGGAAAACAAAAACTTAAAAGAAAATGAAAAAGTTTTTCAAAATAAAGTAAAAATTTTAGAAAATTGAAAATTGAAAAAGATTTTGAAAACAAAATAAAAATTTCGAAAAATGAAGATTTTTGGATAAAATTGGAAAATAAAAATTTAAAAGAAAAAGAAACAAAATTTCAAAGTCAAATAAAAGTTTTAGAAAATGAAAAATCTGTTCTTGAAAAGAGTAAGACTGAAAATGAAAAAGCAATAAATTTTCATAGTGAAAAAATCTCTCAACTTGAAAAAGAAGTTGAGAATGCTAGAAATAAAGTTGCTGAGTTAGAAAAGACATTGAAAGGTTTTGTGACCTCGTCTGCATTGCTAGATCATATATGTCCAAAACCGATCAATGAAATTCCAATAAGTGACAATGTCACAAATTATGACAAAGTCATAATTGAGGATTGTGATGATAAAACTGATGATGAAAATGAGAAAAAGAAAATATTTTTGAAATTAAAAGAAAAATTTCAAGAAACTGTTTTACATTCTACTGAAAAAGATGAATGCTCAACGCAAAAACGTATAAAGAAGAATGTGGAACAAAACAAAATGTTAAAAAGCCGAAAAATCTTCAAAACAACAATAAAAGATCATCAGTTCAATCATCCAATCATTATAAAAAACCACAAAAATTTGGAAATCAAAACTCACAAAAAGTTGGTAATAAGTGGTGCAGGTTTGACCACAGTGCTCAAAAGTCAAATCAAGCTTACAAGAGGAGTGAGGATTACCACAAAGCAAAACAATGCTATGATTTGAGTGTGTGGTTTGATGGAGGAGAATGGTATGATAACAGAGTGTGTTACAAATGTGGTATTCAAGGACACATTGCTGTTAACTGCCAGAGTCAGAGATTTGAGACAAGAATATGCTATGAATGTCAAATCAGAGGTCATATTGCCATAGATTGCCCAATGAGATCAAAGGGAAGATCGATGGCTGAATCTCATGGAACAGTGAAGAAATAAGTCAAAATTGATGAAAAGCACAAAGAACAGAAAGTGAAACTTTCACAAGGGCAGAAAGATAGACTGAGGAAGAAGAGAAAGAAAGCAAGGGAGTATCTTGAAAAGATTTTGTCCTCGAATACAACAGTTGATTCAGACAAAAGTTCTGATAAATCGTCTTGCTCTCCAAAGAATGATCAGTCAAGCAAAATGAATTCATCAGATACAAATTTGAGGACAAAAGAGAAAAAAAATCAAAGAAAGTTAAATTTTCACTTCCTGGCGATGAATTTGTTTCTTCAGAAACAAAGGAGCCACGTGTTGGCGATGAATCTGATACGTCAAAGTCAGAGGAGCCACCAGTTGAGCAAAAAGGAGAAAATTCAGTTCCTTCAATGGATGATGTCAACTTTCCACCATTGCGGACTGAAAATTTTAAACAAAAAGTTGGGAAAGTAGAAATTTCGGATCAATTCTATTCTGAAAAGAAAGAATTTGATGTCGAAAAGGCGTTCAATGGAAAAGTGAAAAATATTTTTGGAAAAATGGTCAAGGATAAAGTAAAAGGGGTTAAAGAATTTTATGAATCAAAAAGATATGTTCAAACCCCGAGTGAAAATAACTCAGATACACCCAAGGCTGGTCAGGCTTGGGTGCCAGCATTTTTTGCTTAAAAAACCTGACTTGCCGGAGTTCCCAAGTTGGTAATCGTGGAACAGGAATCGGCATCTTTCTTAAAAATATCACAGATGTGAATGATGGTTGTTAAATGACATTTCGACGTACAAGTGATTAATCAAGGACATTAAGTTGTACTTGATTTAACTATCTTATAAGTGGTATGATTATTGGAAATTGTTTTGTGATAAACCTACAAGTGGTTGAAATCAGTGTGATGAATTAAACCCCATGTTTGTGAAATGGCAAACAAAACTAATTTTCCGGAAAAACCATTTTGATTAAAACAAACTTAAGTGTTTTGAAATCATAATGGGAAAATAGTTTGTTGTCAGGGGGAGTTCTGACTGTTTAAGCCAAGTGGATGGCGAATTGAGGCAATTCTCATCAGTTTGACATTTTATTTGTATAGTTTATTTTTCAAATTTCCCAGAAAATCAAAATTTTGAAATATAATTTTGATTTTAGGGAGAGAAAAATTTAAAAAAAAAATAGAAAATTTGAAAAATTCATAAACATTTGAAAATTCAAAACGAGTTTTGTGTAAAAAAAGGAAATGATAGTACATCAGTGGACTATCAGTGCACGCTAGAGAAATGTAAAGTTTTATAAAGTTTTAAACAGTCTCACTAGGGATGTGTCGATAGGCTCAGCTAAGACTAGTAGTTTTGCGAAAATGATACAAACATAAAGCAAAAAGCCTAAGTCTGGTGGGAAACACGGTCGAACGCATAGTACTTAGTTTTGTCCTTCTTGACTGTGTGCCTGCTTGGTAATTGCTGATTGTCGAAAGACATAAAACCGGTTAAATTTGTGAGCTTTCACAATTTTGCGGAAAAGTCACTGTGATTCTATGTTTTCATTTTGCAAAGACTTAAACTTGTTTTATTTCTTTATTTTGTTTAAGCATTGGACATCCTTTGCGTATACGTGAGTATCGACCTGGATGTTATTGCCTAAACGTTCTGCTTTATTTTCTTTGGTGTTTCGTTTAAGCTTTAGATCACCTCTGCGTATACGGGAGTATCGACCTGGTGGTTAAAGCCTAAACAATTTCAACTTGTTTTTATTTCTTATTTTGTTAAAACATTGGACTTTCTCTGCGTATACGAAAGTATCAACCTGATTGTTAATGTTTAAACATTCTGCTTTATTTTTACACAAATAACAGTTGATGAAAGTTTAAAGGCATTACGTGAGTTAGTGTATTGCATGATGAGGGGATATGCTAAGATCGTGGGGCACATAAGACTTTAGTGCTATCTAAATATACCTTAATCGTATCAGTAAGCATTACGAACATCTTAGAGGAGTTTAAGTGGATCACAATATCGATGATCTAAGGTGAATTGTTTAAAAGCTTTAAGTGGTAAATTTTTAGATCAACGGTGCAGCTGATATATCTCATTAAAACTGATATGATCCTCTAACGCAAACTCACAAAAATATTGTCTGTAAATATTTCTTTATTGCATTTTAGTTTTGCTTTTCATTAAACAAAAATCCAAAAAGATTTTATGTGTGTTTTAGCATAAAATTTTGAATAATCAGAAAGATTTTACTTCATCTTATTTTCGACAACTGATGTTGAAGAGTTGATTTTCAAAATTCCAAAGGCTAAACATGATGAACAAATGGTTTGGGAAAGTTTGATTGAAATAAGATTTGAGTTTGAATTTGAAGAGGAAGAGTAGAGCTTATTAGCGTCAAATATGTTTATCTTACGAGTGGTTGAGAATTGTGCAGGTTAAAGCCAAGTTCCTGAGTCTGGGTGTTACAAAGAGTCAGACTACGATCTTGAACCTGTGAAAGCCTAAACAGAGTTTGAGCCAGGATTCGATCTCAAGACAATAGCTAATTCCAGACAGCTATCCCAGCTTGATGAAAGGGGGAGTCTGATGAGGTTAGAGCCAGAGATAGATCCTGAATCATCATTCAAAGGGAGAAGAGAAGAGAGATTTTGAAGGATGCTTCAGAGTCAAATATTTTGGAGAAAGCGAGAAGACTGATCAAGAACGAAGTTTTGACGTACTGACGTCTCGTACTGAAGACTCCGTCAACATCCAAGGGGGAGACTGTTGGTGCATATGTCTGTTGACTTCGTCTTGTATCAAGTCTTGTAATAGAAAGAGCTGAAGACCAGACTGAAGACTCCGGCAATATCCAAGGGGGAGTTTGTTGGTGCATAATGTCTATAGCCTACGTCTAAAGTCTAGGTCATGTTGGTAGCTTGTATAGGGGTAAAAATGTAATTTTATGTTGTTTTGTAGTAATTTCGCTTGAAATAGCATGTGGCTATTTCACACGAAATTAAAGTTGTTAATTTCGCTTGAAATTAGCATGTGGCTATTTCACACGAAATTAAAGTTGTTAATTTCGCTTAAAATAACTTGTGGCTATTTCAAACGAAATTAGAATTGTTAATTTCGCTTGAAATGACATGTGTCATTTCATGCGAAATCAGAAGCCTATAAATAGGCATTTGTAGTTTCTCATTTGGCACGGAATTAGCTGTGGTGTAACGAAGTGCTGCCCGATTTTGAAGTCAAATATTAATGAGAAGCTTGTTTTAAGTATCATACTCTGTTTTCTACACCTTCTATCACTGATTCTAGGCTGTTTGTCGGTTTTCCGCCTTTCAAACAGTTATGTGTTGAATCTGATTGACTCATTTGGTCGTCAAAACGATCCTACAACTTCCTTGCGTTGTTAGCAGGTTGGTAACTTGGTGGGTAGTTGATACAATTAAACGGATTGATAGGTTGCATGGTGAATGTTAAAAATTATCCTTAACAATTAATCAAAATCATTAATTCCAAGGCCATGTCTATGTGGTGTTTTGAATCAGTAAACAGATTTTTTTATGTTAAAATTGGTATTCGAGATTCCGGGTAGCGGTTACTTCTTCTCTGATAACACTTTTCATGATAAATTATATTTTCTTTGCAATCAATTAAACAAACCCCTAATTAGATAATTTAGTTTTTAATTAAATTATTTTACGCTAACCAAATTCCCCGTGGATACGATACCCTACTTACGCTATCTACATAGTCTAATATGTGTTTGATTGACCCAGACAACAGTCATCAAAATGGCGCCGTTGCCGGGGAATTCGTATGCTTAGGGTTAGTTTAGAGTTAGGTTTTTTTATTGCTTTTTGAAAAAATCTAAAAAACCCAAAAATATTTCTTTTTGTTTATTTTTTGTTTCGTTCGGTATTACGCGTTTTTTTTTCTTGTCTACTTGTGTGCAGGTGATCCTATTGCATGCGTACCAGGTTTTCAAGAAGATCTTTATCACTGCCATTTGATCCCGAAATCGAAAAGACCGCGCACCAAAATCTAATTTGGTGTTCAGCCTTAAAAGGAAAAGCACCAATTTCCATCATGAATCCTTTAGACAATCAACAGAATCCAAATCCGCAAACACAACAACAAGCACCAATTACTGAGATGCCACCAATGCCACCACCCCCGTGTACATCTGAGCCACAAAATCAAACTCGCACCCAAACCCAAACTCAACAAACTCTACCCATTGCACCACCATCAAACATAACCACCCATCCAACATCTACTCCAAATGGAGACTTTCACGTGATTGGTGGACCACTTTACTCGTTAGAAAGCCGATTACCACCACATCCCAATCTGTTACGGGCTGTGAATCAACTGAAATTAGTGCCACACCTAAACCGAACGGGTAATATGTTTGATCAAGTGGAAAACATGGTTAGAACAGATACATGGGATAACGGGTATGGAGATGAAGAGTGGGGTACAAATGATGGATATATGGGGTATCAAGGTGGATTGCAAAATCCGGCACTGGACCGGAATTAGCCAGTTTTTCAGCAGAGACAGCTGCGAGATGGAGATGAATATCAAACTCCACCGCAGGGTTATCGGGCACCAGCAGTACCACGACATCGACAAAGGGATCCTAGATTTCTAGATCCTAACATCAGAGGAGTAGAGAGTCACTCCCGTCCACAAATTGCGGAACACTCATCCCCGATCATCATGCTAGTCGCACAGAGGAACGTGGATAGATCGTTAGAGGCAAAACCTCATATTCTGAACATGCTACCTACCTTTCACAGGAAGGGTATTGAAGAACCATACGCTCACATTGCAGAATTTGAAGCGGCTTATAGCATGATAGGTGGACACGGGTTCACCCCTGATCAAGTCAAGCTGGTTTTATTTTAGTTCTTCCTAAAGGACTCAGCACGTGAGTGGTTTGTCTCTTTGCCTTATGCAAGCATTCACACATGGCAAGAGATGCAGCAGTAGTATTTAGAAGAATATTATACGCCACAACGAACTAAAATGGGAAGAGTTGCGCTTAGGGAATTTCAACACCTTCCGGGTGAGTTGTTGTATGAGTCGTGGATGTGGTTCAATCATTTGATCCGTAATTTTCCTCACCATGGTATTCCATGATGGGAGTTAATCACTGCTTTCCATGACGGGTTGTCTAAGGAAGATAGGCAAGACATCAAGGCCACAACGGGTGGTACTTTTCTGAGAAATCTTGTTGACGTGGATTGGGATTATTTAGATATCGTAGCAGCTGATTCGAAAAGGGAAGCCCAATCAGATAGAGGAAAGAAGTATCCAGTTTCTACATCAGCGACTACGGGAACGTCTACAGCTAGGGTTGCTTAGTTAAAAAGAGAGAAAGAGGCGTTGGAGCGATAACTAGCGAAGTTTAATGGTATTGGAGGAAGAGATCCGCTGAATGTTACTAATACATATCCTTTTTGTGATTCGTGTGGCGATTTAGGCCATGTTTGGGAGGATTGTCCGGTGCAGTTTTGTACCACTCACGAGGAAGTTAACCAGGTTTAAGGTGATCAGCAGAGATATGACATGAATTCAAACACATATCACCCAGGTTTGCGTAATCATCCTAATCTTTGGTACATTAATACTACTAATAAGTTAAATCCTACTTTTCAGGTACCAAATCAGGGAGGTCGGCAATACTGATATGATCTAAAATATACATATTTATATATAAATAATCCCTACCTTTTGAATAGTTTTTGGGTTGTTTTTATTAGAATCCACTCGTAATTGGTTCATCTATAAAGTTTGATGATTTTAGATGAAAACGAGCTAAAATGGGGAATTTTGTGTTATGTTGCTTATCATTAATGGTTAAGTGTATTTAATTGAGTAAATAAATGACATATTAATGGATATATATTTTTTCTATTTTTCTCGTAGGTGGCTTTACAAAACAATTTAAGATCATTTAATTAGCCTACAATAATTAATTTCATGACTTGAGATGATAGATCGCATACAAGAAAGATTGAATTAGATTTATACAACAATCCATACGTATTTTCATGAAAGTGAAACTTGGACTAGGAATTGGTGGGTGGCAAATAATTGGAATAGAGGATGGATGCACAATTGGAATGTAATAAAAAGGGAAGGCATCAGTTGGCTATTAACAAAGAGGAGATTTAATACAAAATGTAATTACCCTTGCTAGTTGCTCTTATTTACAACTCAAGCCACCGCACCACTTTTTCAATTTAATTAGACGGGCCACGTAATGTGGAGACATTTGGGCTTGTGGTTGGCTATTGCATAGGCCCAGATGAAGTGAAAGAATCTGTTCTAAATATACACGAACGAGGCAGCCATAATATACATACACAACAACAGCCGGCAGGGAGGCGGCTACGAAAAAGAAGAAGGGGCGAATAGGAGGAGAAGGTTATACGGTTCAAGTTCAAGTTCAAGATCTACGATTCAAGATTCGAGTTTGGGTTAGCGATTAGTTAGTTTCAGTTTCGAATAACTTTGTGTTTTTCAGATTTGATACCATGTTTTGCTACTTGTTTCAGACTCTGTAGATCCCAATATCAATCCGGATCACAGTGGTTGATTGTTTTAGTCCAAAACACCTATTGATTAGGTGTTTGAATATGTAAAAGTCAAGAAAAATCAAAAGATGAAGATGAAGATTTTGGTTTGATGATTAACAACAAGTGTTGTATGAATTCCCAACTGATATAAACGTTAACAAGCTCCTGGAAATCGGATTAAGCACAAGAAATAACAAGAAGATCACAACACTAGAGTTTTCACCAAAGAAACTAGCCAAAACCTTGGCTAGGGCACCATTACATGAGTTTATATAGGATCTGACTAGCCAGCATAATTATAATTACGCTAGCATCTTAATTACACCAAGTCAGATTTGCTACTATCAAAACATTACAATTTTAGCCCCTAGACTTTCTAAAGCTTAGTAAACTTAACCAAACCAATCCAGAACCATCTAAAACAAGTATCAACGGTCTCAAATGACCTAACAATATTCCCCCTAGACCGTTGCGTACTTGATAGTTCTTCATTCTTGTTTAGCGTTTTGGACCCTAAGCGACTCAAGTACCGACGGTCTCAAAATGGTCTAACAATATTCCCCTAGACCGTTGCGTACTTGAGCGCCTTCATTCTTTGACTCTGGTTTCAGGATTTACTGCTACTTTTCCCACGTTGTGCTGTGATTGAGTTTTCTTGATATCAGCTTCACTTGCGTCCTCCATTATGACATTGTATGTGGATGATGTCGGAGATTGAATCTTTCAAACTTCTGATTCTGATGAAAGATCTGTGACTTTTGGAGCAGGTGATTAATGATAGCTTCTTTCTTCTCTCGAGATTCATCACATTCCTTTTGTTCTTCAATTTTTGAATAAGATCTCCATCATCTCAGTCTTTCTTTCTCTCACCTTTCTCACAGCTCACGTGTATCCCTACGCGGGTAATGTTTGCATCTCAAGATTAGCTTGTAGTACCGAGTCACCCCGCCTTTTCTTTCGCTTGTCTCTGCTTTTTGCAACCTGTTGGGGATCTTCTTCGTTATCTTGTTCTTCGTTTCAGTGTGAGAGACTTCAAAGAGAACATATGCAGAATATATCTTCAATCCTATACCATCCCGCTTCTCTTGATCTCATTTCTAACAGTTCTTGTGTTATATTTCTGACATTTAGACAATTACGCCGGTCAGATGCAAATTTCAAACTTTCTCGAAAAATGTGCCCATTTTGTCGGCGTAAACACTTAAAACTTGGGCAATTTGGACTTCGATATTCATTTCAAAGATTGGGAGATTCCTCTTTCTTTTTTTTTATTAAACACTCGTCGACTTTCCTGCAAAAGAACATATTGTCAACACTTGTCAGATCCGTAATAATATTTTTTAGCAAATCAAGGCACAAGAAAAACTGCCAGTATGTTTGTCCGCTTAAATCCATGCATCCTTCTTTCAACATGCTTTCGGTGTGCGTGTTTATCATGTTTTTGGTAATATTGACAAGAATTATATGACCCCCACACAAGCTATTGAAAATAGAATCAGTACGCCCGTGAGTCCCACATCAGGACATACCCCCGCGATCAAGGTATGCACAAAGGTTCCTCATAACAGGTGAGTATATTGGATTCATTCTTTTTCAACGATAGAGTGGAGATCAGGTCAGTACTTTCGTACAACAGAGATCCCGAAAACTACCGAGGGCGGAGACAGATACCAGATTTGGTACGATTTGATGATAGATAGTTTGGTGAACAGGTCAGTACTTTCGTACAGCAAAGAGACCAAACTAATCCATCTTTTGGCCATATTTGGCACTTATTATGAAGGGTTTTGGCCATTTTTGGCACTTATTATGAAAAGATGTCATAGTGTCTAGGTCAGCATGTATCTGGATGCAGCAGAAGAACAACTATGATATCCCCGAATGAAAAACCAATATAAAGACCCGAGATCTCAGACTTTGGCAATCTATCAACGCAAGATTTAAGACCATTAAGCCATATGCGGCAACATGTTACCCACTATGATGCGTAATGCCTGAGAAAAGCCAGAATCCTTGTGTAGATGTTATGTTTTGCCACCTAATAGCAGTTTACTCGTTGGTAATGCTGAATCTACCGACACGTCGTTGCTACCCCAATTCCTTTTGTTTTCTGTTTTTCAAAAAATGACATAGTGTTAGCAATTTTCTATCATTTCTTCTAACAGGAGTCAGACACAAGCATCTGATTTGATTTTCTGGAATATCCTCCCTAAAATTTTATTTTCGTAAGACCATTGCCCGAAAATGAAATTTTAAAGACTAGAAAATCTTTTTGTTGGGCAACGTTTTAAGATACTTGTTTTACTTTAAAAGAACGTTTTTTTTAACAAACACTTAAACGATAGAGTATGTACAAACAATGATAAACGGCTAAATTCATTTCCACTCAAGGAAATTAACGATTTCCAACCAGGTTACCAACCGGTTGCAACGAGTCTTTATCGAAGACTTCTGTGGGGATGTCAGCTCTTTGTTGTGAGGAGCTGAATTTGTGATGCTCTCATAGGATTTTAGCACTAAATTGGAGCACAGTGAATATCTTCTTAGAGTGATTTCATCCAAGTTCAGCTAGCTCTCCTCCTTTTTCAGCACCGGTAAGCGATATAAATTCACCATTGACGAGTCTGCAGTCTTTGAGAAGCCCCTTCAATATCCATCATGTGTCGAATGAGCTCCATCACCACCCGAAGCAATTTTATTCTAGTATACAACAATTAAACAAGAAACAAAAGTTAGTTAGTTTTCGGAACCCATACTTGCTTCAATTTTAATCTATCATGATTTTGAATCATGATATCTTCTTTTCGTTTCCAGAAACAATTTGAGTTAACTAAGTTTTTGACTGCTTTCTTAAGATTATCAAACTGCTCTGTGAAACTTTTGGCAAAATTATGTTCAGGTTCAGGAAATTTCTTGCTTTTGCAATGTTTCGCAGTGTGTCCTAAATGATCACAGCGAAAACATCTTTTGCAATATGCTCTTTTACTTTTGGAGGTTGATGTGTTAGAGGATAAAGTATGTGATGAAAGTCTCGAGCTGCATGAGATGTTGTCTGATGATGATGAATCCTTGTAGCTTGAACTTTTGACTTTCTTCATTTTCTTGTCTATGCCGCTTTCATCTTCTGAACAGTCTCCATCATTGTCGGGGTCTGATGAAATTTCTGATACTTGATCTTTACTTGAATTTTGTGAGCTTTTATCTTCATTTGTCTCGTCTGTAATTTCTTTACTTGAATCTTCGGAGCTTTGATCTTCACTTTGATATTCACCTGAATTTTCTGATTCTTGATCTTCGTCAGAACTTGAAGTTTCTTCTTCCTTTTCTGAGGCAGAAATGTTTGAATATTCTTCGCTGCTTTCTTCTGTGACTTCCTTTTCTGAATCTGTTTTACCTATTCGAGATGGAATAAATTCTAGAATTTCCTCGGTGAGGAATTTTCCAAAACTATTCTTTTTCAATTCTGGCACAAATATAGGAGATTCACACACATTTTTATCGTCACAAAATGCAGAATTTAAATCATGACATTCAAACATAACATGTTCATGATCACGGGTCTTAAATGTAGGCACATGGCCCTTACAGTCATCCCGAATATTGTTTCTCTTATCACAGTTTCAGGCGAACCAGTTAACAGTGGAATAACTGTCGCCTGAATAGCATATTCCTATTTTTGAATAGCCGCAGTCTTCATCCTTATCGCACACATCTTCTTTACACACAAATGAATCTGCATTACTTTTAGGAATATTAGCGGTTGTTTCATTCTTAAAAGAATCGTTTTGTTCTACAGAGGCCTTTTCATCAATGAAATCATTATCGGGATGAGGAGTTGGCATAGGCACATAGTTTTTGCTATGTGGTGGAAAGAAAAGTTTTCTTTCATTTCCTTGCCTGTCCTTATACCCGATCCCGTCTTTTACATACGTTGGTCGTTGGCAGTTTTTGATGTCAGTAAAGGCCTTTTGACTGACATTCCATTTGTCTATGATAATTTGTAATTTATTATTTTCGTTCAAAGCTTTTTCTAGTCTATCAGTGAGATCGTTGATGATGAAATCTTTTCTAAAAGCAAATTCTTTTAGAGTTTGCATTTCAGCTAAAGTTGAATTCAACTTTCTCTGATATGCGGCTTCGTTCTGTTTAAGTTCTTTATTAAATTTTAAAGCTTTGTCTTTTTGCCTTTCAAATTCTAGGTTAAGAGATTTGTAGTGTGCCACGACATCAACGCATGCTGGTGTACATAACTTTACTTTAAAGTTATGTGGAATGCTATTTACCAAGTCTTTGTCAGCTTTTTCTTTTGAGGATTCAGATTTCATTGCTGCTGCTGAGACTTTTCCCTTTTCTTTCTTCCCATCAGATGACTCCTTAGGAACATGCTCCTTGGGTTTTTCAGCTTTTTCAGAATTCTTGTCTTTCTCAGGGTTGGAGGAAGTGAGAATACTCTTCAGAACCTTGTCGGTAGCATCATCTCCTTTTGGGATTCCAATAGCCTGTTTCTCGGTGGGTTTTGACGATGAAGATAAAGACTCGCTCGAGATTTTTGCCATGAGTGCTTTGTGAACTTTTTCCTCTGTTTCAGCATTCTCTTCAGCTTGAGTGTCACCGAGCACAACTGTCTTTTCACTAGACCGTGGAGCCTTTGATGCGCTTGCGGAAGCGTTGAAGTAAGTCGTGTCTGAAGCTTGTTGACTGACACCTTCAGATGCAAGAAGTGCCACGTTCTTCAATCCTGTAGTAGACTGAGCAGACTTTGGAGTATAACCAGCTGTGTTCATTTCACGTTTGTTGACATCCATTTCAAACGCTTTCAAAGTGTTAATCAAATCGGATAGAGTGACAGGATTTGTGTTGTTGAGGAAATCCCTTTTGATCATCATGCACCGTAGGCTCCATTCCTTTGGAAGCGAGTCCAAAAGTTTCTTTATGGCAGCACGATTAGTGATAGGATTTCCTGCCTTCTTCATCTTGGTCATCATATTCCGAAAGCGACTGATATGATCGGAAAGGCTTTCTCCATGAATTCCACAAAACATGTCGTATTGCTTCTGCACCATGATTCTTTTGCTCTCAATCAGCTCTTCGTTTCCCTCATAATATTCGATCAAAGCGAGCCAGAGTTCATTTGCAGTTCTGTATTCTTCAAACATGTTACAGTCATCAGTTGACAAAGCTATGGTTAAGGCAACATGTGCACGACGGTCGCGTTGGATTAGGGCTTTGTCTTCCTCAGTGTAGGTGGTGGGGTCGGTGTTAGCAACTATCACGTCTCCTCGAACCACCGTTGGTACATGGGGTCCAACGGTGATGGAAATCCATTGGTTGTAGTCAGTGTATTCAAAGAACGATTTGATGCGATTCTTCCAAGTACCAAAATCAGCTGATCCTTTCAGTTTTGGTGGTCTTGTAGAAGTTCCGATCTTAAGTTCAGCTTGAGCGATTGGGTTCAATTGATTCAAAGACATTTTGATTGGTTTTTGACAAAATTTTGCTGAACAGACACTAATTTCGCTGATTTGCTGGATGAAGAGCAATTTCGCCAGAAACGTGATTAATTTCACCGAAGAACTGTCTGGAAACACAAGGACACAGAAGACTACACTGATATCTTCGCTGATGAGATAATTTCGCCGGACAGGGTGAGAATCCTGCACAAGAGAAAATAGCTAATTCCGCTGGAACATACAACAAACATGTTAGTTTGGCTAATTTCGCCGATCACCGTAATAAAAACGCTATGGTTCTTTATCACTGTCCTCGAAGTCGCCTTCGCTAAATTTGCTACAGGGTCAATGACGCTATTTCGCCAGTAATTAACAATTTCGCTTGTGTTTGATCAGCGAAATTGTTAATTATGCGATATTCAAGTTAAATTTGCTGTATTCAAACTAAATTAGTTGTATTCAAACTAAATTTGCTGTATTCAAAATAATTCCGTTGTATTCAAAATAATTCCGTTGTGTTCAAAATATTCAAAATAATTCCGCTGACTTCAAAATTAATTCCGTTGTATTCAAAATTAATTCCGCTGACTTCAAAATTAATTCCGCTAACTTCAAATTAAGTCCGGTGACTTCAAAATAATTTCGCTATATTCAAAATAAATCCGCTGTATTCAAGTTTATCTACGCTGACCAGAGGGTTTAACACGAACTAAAACCCTCTAATCGCCCAAAAACGACTAAAAAACCATGTTTCTTTGCCTCAAAATGTCCAAAATGACTCCCTAATCACTGATTAACAACAACCTATCAATTAAACACACCAAATCAATCCATTTTAAGCCCAAAAATTTGAAAAACTTGAAACTTTTGAAAAACCTTCAAAACTTGAAGAATCTTAACAACAACACAACAATCAAGAGCACTAAGGCTCTGATACCAAATTGTAGATCCCAATATCAATCCGGATCACATTGGTTGATTGTTTTAGTCCAAAACACCTATTGATTAGGTGTTTGAATATGTAAAAGTCAAGAAAAATCAAAAGATGAAGATGAAGATTTTGGTTTGATGATTAACAACAAGTGTTGTATGAATTCCCAACTGATATAAACGTTAACAAGCTCCTGGAAATCGGATTAAGCACAAGAAATAACAAGAAGATCCCAACACTAGAGTTTTCACCAAAGAAACTAGCCAAAACCTTGGCTAGGGCACCATTACATGAGTTTATATAGGATCTGACTTGCCAGCATAATTATAATTATGCTGGCATCTTAATTACACCAAGTCAGATTTGCTACTATCAAAACATTACAATTTTAGCCCCTAGACTTTCTAAAGCTTAATAAACTTAACCAAACCAATCCAGAACCATCTAAAACAAGTACCAACGGTCTCAAATGACCTAACAATATTCCCCCTAGACCGTTGCATACTTGATAGTTCTTCATTCTTGTTTAGCATTTTGGACCCTAAGCGACTCAAGTACCGATGGTCTCAAAATGGTCTAACAGACTCGTTTTATGTTTTTAGTTATGATTATTGGCTATTTCGGTTTTGGTAATGTATTAATGGATAAAAGACCTATCAATATTTGACTAGATGTGCGTGCATACTTTATTCTAATTTATTATCTTATAATTGTTCCTCTTGTGTCTTTGTGAATGTCTTTCATGTATAGATGCATGTTAGGTTACCTACTTTGTGTTTGTAACTAGTTTGTGGTATACTGAGCTCGTGTCCCATAGGAACATTCTTTGATAATTTAGAGGAGTTTAGTGTTTTACCTATTCTTGAGACCGGAAGGAGATAGATAGTTAGGATTGTCTTTGGTGCTAGGTATTTAGCTGCAGTGAGACCGGGAGGAGATTCAACCTGTCTTTAGTCTTAGAGTGTCATATTATTAGAACCTGGTTCCATCATAGTTCCCATTTCCGGGAGAAAACCGATAGTCACGAATAGGATTCCAAACCTGGGTAGTACTTTCTCATCCTTGATTTCACCTTAGTAGCCTTCAGCCTGCGTCTAGGTAGTCTAGTTCGTCTTAGTTAATTCCTTCAGTTTAGTTAGTTAAAACCCCAAAATCCAATCAAATCAAATAAACCAGTTAAGTAATTAGTTGAGTTAGAGTCTAGTGTCGCGTCGCTAGTGTCTCGTGGGTTCGATACTCGGACTTCATTATGCTTTACTATGTACGATAGGTACACTTGCCTGTCAGTGGTCTAGTATTTAGAGAGTCTTAGTTTATAAATTTAAAACTAGGGTGTCTAGATTAGGTTAGTTTTTTTTATAGACCATAATTTGCACATCAAATACCAAAACAGACAGCCTTGTTACAATAATCAGAACTACAATCAAAGGAGCTATCAACATAGTCTGAATCAAGGAGGATCGAGTGGTCCAGTTGAAGGTTCAAATAATGAGATAATTGAAATGGTGAAGCAAATAAAAAAGAATCAAGAGTTGCAAGCCAAGGCGTATCAAGCTTTAGAGAAACAAGTTGCACAATTGGCGACTAATGTGGCGCAGGTGAGGAAGGAGTCAGGACGACTACCGAGTGACACTACAAAGAATCTACAATATCACGCAAGAGTTAATTCGGTAAGTACCATTCCTAATTCTGTTATTGTTAATACAGGTTTTATTTCTTCTTCCCAAGTAGTGCATGTATACGTGAAGGATGTGAGGAGAGTGAGTTAGGAGCACCGCTTGTATCGATTAAAGTAGGGAAGCTGAAAATTCATAAAGCCTTGCTGGATTATGGGGCGAGCACGAATATTCTACCTGGAAGCTTGTACGATCAGTACGAGTTTGGACCGCTGCATGATTTTGATAGAAAGGTGATTTTGGCAGACGATACTTGGAAACAACCTCGTGGGGTTCTTAAAGATGTGAAAATCCAGCTGGGTGAATTTTACTATTCGGTCGGCTTTTTAGTGTTGGATTATGCACCTAAGAGGACGAACGCGGAACAAAAGGTGATATCGGGACGTCCGTTCTTGAACACTACCAATGCTCAAATCAACTGCAGAGAAGGACTAATTACTATGAGTTCTGAAAACCCTAAGTTGATTTTAATGTTTATTCAAAATTTATTATTTACGAAATTATTAATAATTTATATGACGCAGTTGCTACTGATGAGATTGGTATTAAGTGTGACAGGTCCAAGTGTGAGATAAATGAAGAATTTGTGAACAAGGTGAAGGTAAAGAAAAGAGGAAAATAGGTAAACCACCTGATGGTGGAAAAGCATGAAATGATGAGGCCGACATTGAGCCTAATTGTTATGAAGCTGTGAACTTTTCAGACTATGCGAAGCTAGATAATTTGGAGAAGTCTAGAGGTAAGCATATGTTTGAACCACCCTGAACATTATAGGTATGATCTGGCTGAAGATCTAAAACTTAACGCTATTAGGAGGCAGCCTAAGGTTTGTCGTTTTATTTTGCTTTTCGTATTAGTTTACTTTATTTTGTGCCAAAACTGTGCAATCGTTCAAGTGTGGGGAAGTCCGGGGAGGTTTGGTTAAGCTTTGGTGCAGTTGAGTGCAATGCATGTTCCGTTAGGGGGTTGGGAGGTGAAAAAATGGTTAGATTAAAACATTTTTCTAAGGCATTAGATTTCAAAACGTGAACAAAATTTCTCGAAAAACGGTTCTCCCGCGCCACGCGGGGGACTTCGTGAAAATTGTCGCGTATCGCTTAGCCGGCCAGTCAACAAAAAGTCAACAAACTCACCTCCGCGCTACGCGGAGGGTCTCTCTTGTTCGTTCACGACGAGTGAGGCATGTCATCGACATAAAATATTTTTTAATGCATGGTTCGGTTTGTTGGCCTTTGAACCCGATTTTCTCTCTTTTTTCTTCATTTACTAACCATTTAACCTGATTTGGGAGCTTGTGAGTCTTAATTTTGCAGGTTTTAATCGTTTTTATCCATACTCAATCTCTATTTGGACGAAAGTGCTTCGAACAATTTAAAGACAAGCATCCTATATTGAAGCAACCGCGAATGAAATCCTACACTCTTGCTGTGGAACGAGGCTCATAGGATTCAGTTGCTTAAAAATCATGGGAGTATATTCCGTTTATCTATGTGTTTTGTCTTATGTTTTTAGTGTGTTATTAGTTTCTCACTCCATTGAGGACAATGAAGGAAATAAGTGTGGGGAGGGGAAACTAGAGTTTAGTTGTATCTTAGTGTTGTGTCATAAAAATTAAAAAAGAAAAGAAAAAAATTGAAAAAAAATCAAAAATCCAAAAAACTGAAAATGTTTCGAGAAAGTTTTTTTGCAATAAATGGAAAATGATAGGTATAATTGGATCGTTGGCAGTTGATTACTATATATATGAGATAACGAACAATCAGTCATACGTCTAACTTAGGATATGTGGGTAGGCCCAGCCATTTGAAATTTTTCTTAGGATCTATATAATATATCTTAAATTAGGAGTCTTGTGGGTTCTCACCTTAGGAGCTATGGCAAAACTGAAACTTTGGAAAGTATAAGAGCTACGTCATAAGTAAAAAAACTTATAAGTTTTTCCGATTAAATTGGCACACCTGTTTCTTTTTGTGAAAACAAATAGGAAACAGTGTGGCGCCTGAAAAAATATTTCATCCATTCATTTGAGCACATGTTAAAAAAACGAAGCCTATAATATTGCCACAGGGATGGTGACTCATGCGGTACATACCCTCTAGGTGGAGTTATAAAAAATATATGTGAAGTTTATGGCATTAACCATGGGGATGGTGACTCGTGTGGGGTATGTCTAGGGTTGTAAACGAACCGAACGAACACGAACAAGGCCATGTTCGTGTTCGTTCGTTAAGGAAATTAACATGTTCGCGAACTGTTCACGAACGCATACCGAACATAAGTTTATGTTCGTGTTCGTTCATTAAGGAAATTCAGTTGTTCACGAACAGTTCGTGAACACTGGTCTCGAACACAAACGAACGCAAGAAAATAAAAACAAACGCAAACGAACATTTAACTTGAAAATAAAAAATAAAAACATCGTTATCCTTAAACATTGAATATAAGTAGTTAAATACAACCATCAAACGATAAATCAAAACACAAGAAGTTTACTAGACCATCAAACGATGAATCAAGTTTAACGATTTTAGACATAATTATCCCAAAAATGTCTTAGAATATCCAAATTTTAGCTACTTTGAAAAAATAGGGTTTCAAATTTTCAATATGTTTAGATAAAAGGTTTATTATTTATTATTTTTTGATATAATCAAACAAACACGAACGAACGTAAACGAACATATTACCGAATGTTCACGAACGTAGTCGAACGAACGAGACCTGTGTTCGTGTTCGTTCGCTAAGCTAACCGAACGAAATTTTTTGTTCGTGTTCATTCGTTAAGCTAATCGAACGAACATAAACGAACTTCCCGCCGAACGGTTCACGAACTGTTCGCTGAACGTTCAGTTCGTTTACAGCCCTAGGTATGTCCGCTCAACTGATCATAATCAAAACATGTAAAGCTCGCAACATCATCCATCTATCCATTATAAGTTTAATCGAAATTGCATAAAGGTTTTTTTATATAAGACGGTAGATATAATCTTTTAACTTTATAAGCTTGAGGTGGGATTAGGTAGCGTTGTAGTTTTTTGAGTGTGAGATCCATAAATAAGTATAATTACTTGAACTTAATGAATCATGAATAAGTGCTCGGAAGCTGGCGGTTGGGTTTAGGTGGACCATATACCTGCAATCTTGGTTAATGTGTAATTTGATTTGTTAATAGATTAATTGCATATATCAAGTGGCAATGTTTCTGATTGTGATTCCATTGCAAATATTTTTTTTTCGAGACAAAAAGAGATAAGTGTGGGGATGTGATTTGCGCATTTTAGGTACATGTTAATAGCTACTAATTATGATAAAAATGCACGGATAATGATACAAAATATGTTGTTTCCTTTTGTTTTTATATTTCTGTAGGTTATTAAAAAAAACGAGTTAAAATAACACTATTAACTTAATCACCAAATTAAATACATGAGAATTAAAATACAAGATAAACAAATAAAAAGAAAAGAAAAGGGAGTTTTAGTACGTAACATTGCATCAAATGCATTAATTGAAATTAATTGGTGTAATTCTATTAAAAGAATTGATGTCTTATGTTAATTAAAGTGCTATTAGATTTTTTTAGGCATGAACTAATAAGAATTAAAAGTGAAAGATTTAGTGGGCTGTAATATGGAAACTCACGTTGGTCTTCGAACTAGTGCAATTGTGCAAAGAAAGAATTAAAGCATTATATGTGAATTGTTATAACCTGTGGTGGGCTGGGGTTGTTAAGAGGATGGGCCCTAAAGAAAGTGGGTGGAGGTGCATTAATATCAATGGGGAGTCAACAGCCGTCATATATACGAACTTGAGAGGCAATTTTTATAACTTTTACAAATCTAATCCACAGCCATCACAGAGGAGTTCCAGGACGAATTTTATCATAATTCTTCATCTCTCAAGCCATTCAATGAAATTGGTGTTGGAATTAGGTTCAACTTTTGTAAAATATAATTACAAAATATATAATAACGAGACTCTCGTTATTCATAGGAAATATCATAGTACAATACTCCTTGACTGCAACAAAGAGCACACTAAAACATTAACGATTTTGGTTGAGGCACGTGTTCAACACGCTTCCCTTAAAACAGATTTTGCGCCTCTACTAAAGACAACGCGTCTGTCTCCCAGGGTACAACAGCCGAGCAGTCTGTACTGTCGGAGATGGCTCACGGGCCCAAGGTTACATCCGGAATTGTAGTGTTTGAAATCATGTGGTGGAAAACAAGTAGAGAATACTCATCTCTCTAGTTGGTCTTCAAATATTCATCCCCCTTCTAGTATTCTTCATGTATCAAGCAATACCATATTCTTGTTGTAACAAAAGAAGCACATAGCCTACAATTTGTACAAGACTTAAGAATTAGTGAAAGGTTTCACTTAATTAGTCACTTAATTAGTCATTTAATTAGAGACTTAAAAACTCTAATAAAACTAATTAAATGTCATTAAGAAGCTCTACTCAAGAGTTTCTCTTTTATTTACCAAATGAAGATTCTAATTAATATTTATAATTTCATTAAATTATAAATATATTAAATATCCATTCACCAAATTTCCAACAATCCCCCACATGAATGGAGATTGTTCAAAACACATAAAATTTCCAATGTAACCTTGACAGTTGAGTTTTGCATACGATAGGTATGTATTACCCTTTGAACCTTCGCTCATGAAATACACTTAGCCCACTAGCTCTGAGTAGATCTCGATGTCTTTGAACTCGTCTGCCGTTTGTATAGACGACAATACACTTCACACAAGACTCTCCCTAGCCGGGTCATCTCCTCATAGTCGTGTCCAATAATGGTCGTGGAACACTTTCCTGGTTCTGCAAGAGCTCTAGGAATTGTGCCCCCAATTCCATTCGAAGCGACCCTACTTCTCTCTAACATAGGTGATTCTCCTTAGATCATTAAAAGCATTGTGGTTACCGTGATTTATCCAAATCATTTACCACATATTATGCTTAGGCTCACTCTTTGTCACTGAATATTATAGGAATAGACTACGACGTATTTAAACACCCTTTTATACTTTGGGGGTATGTATAACCATATATACTAGCTTATGCATATCATTTATGCCCCCACAGTGACCACCTTTAGGCATATGAGTTAGTTGTCCTATTGAACTTAAATCTTGGGATCTCCAGTCAACTAAGTTAGGTGTCCTTCACATACCCTTTTTCCATGGGCTTCAGTCTCATTCCACAACTTGATCTCTAATAAACCCTCAGGTTGTTGGATCCATAACATTAACAAATAACTTTGCGTATTTGAGATCAGTTGTCATGATGTGTTCTTAACTCGTAAGTTAATTTTGCCTATTGTCAACTTCTAAGACTATAACCTCAGTGGCCATCTGAATCTGGTTATAATATATGTCTTTGTAAGATACGCTTATCATTTAAGGCAAACACATCTCCATTATGCACTGCGACCTTTGTGTCCTCCACATAGTCGTCTGTTTGCAATGTTAGATTGGATTACAAAATCCTTATTGCCAAAATTTTATGATACAAATGCAAGACACCCCCACATTTAAGTGTTATAGGATATCATCCAGATGGGGTAATCAAAACCATTTCTACATACCCTTATAGGGTTGTTTCTAAATGGATCCTCCCCCACATTTCTTGCTATTTGATCAACATTTCCGTAACTTCACTTATGATGACATTTATACACATATGATTGAACAAGATCAACCTCATTGTGTGAATTCAATTCATATTGCATTTTGAGTTGACCAAAACAACACATGCCATTGTATTAAGTTTGTCACCAACTTAGAATAATTCTAATTTAACATCTAGAATAAGCTTAGATAATGAGTTCCTCATTAGCTTTTCGAACAAACTCTTCAAAAGTTACATGTCTTTTCCTTATAATGAATGAAAAATTCTCCCTTAATTTTGTCTGTACACAAATTCTTTTTGTGTCCATACAAATTTGAATGTTTAGAGTTAATTAGTCTCCGTCAAGACCCACAATTAACCAAGTACTAGTCTAGCATGCTTTAGACTTCAATACTTTAGCATGTGAACAGAAGATGCATCATTCTGATTCTTCACAACCATAAGGATATCATAATATCACTTTGCAACATTCATCCCTTGTTAAGACAAAATAATGAGACTTAATCATAATCCTAAAACATCAATATTTAGGAAGGTCTCACAAATTATTGTATATAGCACATAGCTAAATTTCATCATTCATTTAAGGAACATAACTTGTTTACCTTTGATCTCCAACAATCTACCATTGACTCATAAGTACTTAAACATAAGTCTTAATACAAGTCACTTGGTGAACACATTCATCACCAACAAGATGAATGTTTCTTGTCTACAATCACTACTATGTGTGAGATAGAGTCAACTAGATCGACACTCAACAACATGGTATTCATAATTTTGCCATAAGTGATTTGCACACATCTATTGTTATTCATTAGGAGATATGTATATTTAGGATGCTCTCCCAAATGAATGTAAGATCTCCATATAGATCTAACAATAATCAAGTGGTAGATGCATCTACTTATAAATCTTGCAAGACTTATTAAAGGTATACAATAACATATAGTACTTTTACTTTCATATGTTAGAATTCACACTTGTGAATTTTCAATGACTTCTAATGAAGTATGCGACATGAATGTCGTTAGTGTATTTCATCTCAATACACTCACTACGTTTTTTCATTACTCATTCATGATGTGGTTATACATTTGATGTTTTGTCTTTGACTTTTAGTCAATGTAACTGTCACACCCCAAATTCCACGTGTCACCGGTGGGCCCGGTGGGGAGTATCGTGACGTAGTTGATATCATCATAGTCAAACAACACAATATATAAATGCACAGCGGAAGCAAAAGATAAATATATTACCATCCGAATATAAAGTAATATCAAAGTATTACAACGGAAAGTAAAGGATCCACAGGCGGATCAAATAAAAGATAAACTATTCAACAGACTTCAGGCATCTAGAACTTGCAAGATTCCTTATTCACGCCCTGAGCTTCCAGCCAATTACGTTCAGTACCTGTCACTTAACCTTTTTGAAAAAATACGTCAGTTTACACTAGTAAATACAATTTAACTGACTCATTTTGAAAAGAGTTTGAAAATTGATTTGAGTGCAAACGGCACAAAATATCTTGACACAATGATTAAAATGCACAGAGGCAAAATTAATCTTTTATAACTTGGGACAATTTTATTAATAAAAATCTTGTATCCGATTTACATGTTTGTCCAACATTTAGGGCCGGTGATTATACAATACAAGCCGGACAAGATTAATCGACACACCACAAATATGATCTCACAAGAAGTTACCCTTACGAGTGAGTATATGTTTTACATATGCAACAGGAGGTGTTTTGTCTACACCTTGTGCTTACATCGTGGCCATTCACTTTTTAAATGAGCCAAGGATATCCATGACAAGGTCATTAACCCCCAATGTTATTTGTTATCAAACAATACAAATTAAAACGGGATTATGCAATTTAATCATCTTCGATTAAAAGGTTTCTACACCCGACCAAGCGGTATTTTTATAATACCGTATCCCAAGCCCGTATAAGGGAAAATAAGTTAAAAGTATTTACCTGAGCTAGCTCCTGTCTCAATTAGCAAGAAATTAATAACCCAGCCGTATTCACTTAAGTAAGCGTAGGTGCCATTTACCGGAAAGCTCTAGTCTGGAATGATGGTATAAATAACCAATTAGAATGCTAAAGGGTCTTTAATTAAGCCTAAGCTTTGACCAGTTAGTCTTACAGAAAGATACGGTTCAAACGCACGATTAAGCGAAGACCGGATAGAATGTGATTTAGACCCGACAAGTTTGAATACTTGTATAATATGGGTATACTAAATACATTCTGGATTTTTAGACAAAAATGATAATGTTTGACCCGTCTCGGTCAATTTATGCAAACTAGTTACATAAACTGAACTGAACGCGGAAAGAGCGTTACGGGTAACCGTAAGAGTCATATGCAAGTTCCCTGAGATAATATGGCTTAAATATATTCTAATATCAGTAAGATATCTTCTATTATGCCCAAAATGGATTTAAACACAATTTATGCCTCATATGGGCATTTTGGTCTTTTAAAAGATTATAAAAGAGTTTATTTGTAAATCTGAGTTGCGGGTCTGATTTATACAGTAATTATACTTAATTTAACATGTTATAACAGTAGGGTATGACCCATATGTGAGATTTATTATTTAAAACCATACTATGTACCTTAGGGGTAATTTGGTAATTTCACAAGGGCCGAAAAGCTCAGAACTGAAGTCTGAGTTTATCAACCTTTGCTTACTGTAAAAAATATTTTAATTTTCCTCAAATATCAGTAGGTATCACCCTTGGTATGTTTAAAATATTTTTAGTACATACTATGCGTTAAAACGCTTAAAAAGGCGATTAGAAGCCATTTCCGGGTTCGATACATAAAGCTGATATTTTTATCCTTCCAGAAGGCTTAAAATAATTTATTTATCATTTGTAATCAGTAGCAAAAGGTTTGGAGTCGTTTGGATAAGTAAAACTCATTTTATGGCCCGTAAGGGCAAAACCGACAATTACCGGATTAAGCCTACGACTATGAGTTATGCACAGCCTAAAATAAATTAAAAATCTTTAAAAAACCTAAAGTATTATATTACATCAGTGGGTAAAAAGTTTGATATCAAAAAGTGGGTTTAAATAGGCTATACGCCAAATACGCCATTTAATTAACATAAAGCTTTCATTTTGCGCTAATGAGCATAACTCTCAATCTACACCTCAAACTGATGTCAAACTTTGCATACATGTTTATACATCAGTAATTAAAGTTTCTACTCTTTCACTTTTTCAAAAATCATGTTTTATAGTTAAAAGGGCATAATAGTCAACTTTTAAGCTTAAATCGGAAACATGCATATGAATCGGATGAGTAATGAACCAAGTTGTATAATCTCAGAGAGTTATACATATATGAAACCTGGTCCAAAAGAGACTCTAAAGTATTTCTAAAACAAGGTCAAACGGGTCAGATTTGAAAGTCAAAGGTTTGGTCAAACTGTTAGACTTTTTGAGCCAAGCAAGCAATTTCACCAAATTGATCAGTTTATCATGTTCTTGTAACAATTACCAAGTTATTTAGATGACAAAACATGATCCATAATCTCTGTTATATCAGATTTGATTAGATTAAGAATCTGGTCAGTTTGACTTTTCGATTACTAACTTTGACTTATCAAATAGACTAGAATTCGTGGAAATCAGTAAGCATGATCATAATGGATTATAACCAACTTGATTACCATCATAAAACAAGATTCAATTGGACTTTTTGCTGATCAATTCATGATCAAATCAGAAAGTCAAACAGAAGTCAAAATATAGTGTTCTTGGCTAAAATAAATCAAGAACAAGAATCAAACATGATTGGAATACTTACAATCACTGAATGAAAGATCAAGAACACCAGAAACTTCCAAGATGATACTCCAATTTCGGATTTGAGCAGATGAGGGAAAGTTTGAAGTTGAAAATTTATAAAAATGAAGAATATTTTGTGTTCTATAGGATTCTTGAACAAATCAGATGTTACCAGGTGTTAAACATTTATAAAAATCTGTGGGCATGCCCCTAGAATCGAATATGTGGTATTAGAAACCAGTTTTGAGTGCAAACCAGCCACGAACAGGCTGTTATCTGCTGTTTTACACTTCTGATCAGGCCATGCGGCCCGCGTATGGGACACAGCAGGCTCACGCGGCCCGCCTGACAGTCCATAACAGCAAACAGTCTTTCATAATTGGCAGAATCAGTCCCTGTGAGCATATAAGGTTATTTTAAGCACGATAAAGGCCCGTTAACCTCATTTTAAGGCTCCAATAGGAGGATTAAACATAGAGGACATGAAACATGTTCAAAAACATGTCAGATGTCGGTTCGTTTGGCCGTACGGTCACGTTATGCGTCGAATTACGACGAAACACGAACGGACGCTAAAAACGAACCAAACGACGTGACGAAAGGAATTTCATCAAGGAGATCACTAAAATAAAATATTTTAGTGCTTACATAAATTTTTGGGTGTCCGAAGATATTCAGAATGTGAGATATGCGCGAAAATGCAAACTTGTGCACTTTTTGACACTTTTAGTCCCTGCATGACATAAAAGTTTATTTTTGCGCACGAAACACCTCTAAGCCTATATCTAAGCTATATAAAGAATAAATAGGGTATAATTAACTTAGGGTTATCTTCCGGAAGGTCCGTTTCCCTACGAATCGTCATACTTTTGCCGTTTGATGCAAATAGTCCTTAAATTGCGCAAAGTAGCGCGAAATGCCATTTAATGTTATCCAAGCCTTCCATGGCCCATATTTATCCTTCCCAAGCATATACTTAAATATTAATACGCTCTCGTTCGCTTAGATGGTCACCGAAAGGCGTAGATTCAAAAGTTGACGCTTTAGGTCCCTCTATTGCGCAAACTTGCGCATTTCATCATTTAATAGTATTGAAGCCTCATCTAATCCATATTAGGCATTCTTGAAAGTATTATTAATCATCATGATGCTGCGGGTTCGCTAAAAGGTCATTATTTGGCATTCCCGAGAGCATAATTAAATATTATTAAGCTCCCGGTTTGTTAGAAGGTCACTCAGAGGTAAGAATTAACATGTTGACGCTTTTAACCCTTTATTGTGCGAGCTTTCAATTAATCACGCAAACGGCTACACTTATTCATCAAGTGGCACATTTGTGAATATAAACATCGTAAGAAACTTATTTTAGGTATGTTAACACTTCCAGTCCTTTCATAATCAAAGTTTTCGATTTTTCGAAAAATTAGTCCCTTAAATTCAACATTGGACTTTATTAGGGTTTATTACACGTGTCAATACATCATTGGACGTGATTTTTCGAGGTGTTACATCCTCACCCCCTTAAAAGAAATCTCGACCTCGAGATTTGCTAAAATGCTGGAAGTACTTTCCGTTGCAGAATGGACTTAACTTCTATAGCATATCTGGAGTCTCTCCAAGCTCCCAAGTTGACCTTTATAGTAGGTACTGGTATCCTTCTTGGAGTTTTATTAACCTGTCGATCCTCACTCGATACAGGTTTCTCATCATATCATAAATCTGCATATCATTATGTGATAATGCTTCTCGACTCATTGGTGAAACATATCCTTAAATCATTAGTGTTCAATGCATTGTATGCTCCGCCAAGCTCCTTAAATAGGTTTTAGCTTATAAGCTATTTGATCTTGATACATTCGATTTCCTTCGAATGATTTTATATATTCAGAGCTTAACTAGCCTGATAATTTAACAAACTGGTACACCCTTCAGGGTGATATCTTTTGTTGAACCTTATTCCTTAACAAGGACTTAGGAGGGTTGCTATTTCCATTAATCTTTGATTTTTCTGCCAAAACTGGCAATTTTACAGATGATCATGTATTTGTTTGATCTTATTCGTTGTTTCCAATGCAACTTTCAGATCCTGAAAATTGGACTTACCAATCTTTTATTTTACAATGGGTATTCAACATTCCATCTAAGCAAGGTCTCCAAAGAAGCAGCCTTGATACTTATATAACAACTATAGTAGGAGAGCTTAATTTAAGGTGAGATGGTTATTCCAACCATTGCTTAAAACTAATCTTAAGGAATTAGCTAATCCTTGCCGTTAGTCGAACAAATCGACGATCCTGGGCAGCTGATAACAATTCTTAATTGTTGCCTAATCCGGGTTGCGGTAATCAATGCATAAGCAAAATGAACCGTCTTCCTTAATTAATTATACTGAATTCTTAGAATATTGAGTTAGGCTATACGAACCTATATCTTAAAACCTACTTAATCAGGGTTTCGTTTATTCCATAATCAACATGGAGTTTTCACCATACTCCAGTCCACAGCGGGACGTTAATCTTACTCTACTAGCCTCAGGAGGTAAATAGGGTAATCTTAGGAGAAGATAATTATGACACATAGAGATGCCAGGGATGTCCTTATTCTCAGGCTTTGGTTCATCTATCGATGTCGGTGTCAGATAAATGACACATTCTCTTTACAATTGCAAAGATGCCCTAAGTAGAGATACTTATAAGGACATTTTTTTTTTGGATATCTTCCTTGAATACTACTAGTTGACTTTAGTACAATATGATCATTAGAATATCTCAGGGGTCCCATGCATTAAACCTCCATACTGATCAGGCATGGAAGCAATCTATGGAACACACTAGGATACGCCACTCCTCATATGGCACTTTTTATCAACATAGTTTGGCATTCGCAGGCGATAGAAAACAATGAGAAAAATAATATAAAATAAAGTAATATATATTTTCGTACTCTTTTTGGGAAAGAGTACTCCAGATTCTTATGAAAGGATAACCCCGAGACTGGAAGAGATGGTCAATATAGATTTCCATTTGTAAGTTATACCTTATATTTAATATCTGGAGTTGTCATGAATGAAATCAAAAGTTTGCTAAGCTTAGGGTTTACTAAAGGTTTATTATCCCTTGCATTTAACGTAAGATACTTAGCAGACACCATCAATGTTAATGGTAAGGGACGTACCTGATGCTATTATTTATGAACTAGCTCAGGCATTTTAGGCGCTTTCAATTTTAGGTTTTCCTTCCTTGGCCGCCTTTCCTTTGACAGATGCAGGGCACGTGGTCTTGATGTGGCCTTTCTCATAACAGCCAAAGCAGACTGCATCCTTTATGTTCTTGCAGTCCAACGTTTTATGATCCCTCGATTTGCAGATCCCACAAGCTCTCGTCCGTGATTGGGATCTTGGTTCGAACCTGCACTTCCCATAATGACGCTTCTTGCAAGTCTTGCATACAGGTTTCTGGTTGGACTTTTGTTTGTCCTTTTTCTTAGAACTCTGGGAGTTATCTTCCTCCCTTTTCCTCTTTAGTTCATCCCTTGCCTTAGAGGGATGAACGAGATCCTTCTTGTGAGTAAGGACATGTGGTCTTGGATGAGACTTTGAGCAATTAGCATTGGGCTCCTTGAACTTTTTCACGGCCTTCTTCACAGCCTTTCCAACAGCTGCGTCTATCATAGTTTGAAGGACATCATTGGAAATTCTAAGGTTCACAATTGTAGTATCATTGGCATGCGTCGCATCATCCATAGCACGATCAACGGCTGTCTTATCTGAGTTTGCCATACTTGATATTGGTTCCTAACATTGATGAAACAATTACTTAATTGCAATCCGACAACCGCTATTCATCATCCTGGCAACTCATCACATACTATCCATGGTACCATTAACCCATATAGGACAATATAACATAAACATTCTTAATGAACATTGTTTAGATATGTATACTTATTAATTTTACTTAGCCTAGGCCATAAAAGACCATCGAGGGCATTTAGGGTCTGGACCTAGTCCATCACCTTTTTGACAGGGGATCGAAATGTCACATCTGTCTTTATTATATTGATGAAGTTGGATAGCTTGAAAGCTTGCCATAAGGATGTTAGAAAAGAGTGGTTCCTAATAGATATAAAATATCTATCTAAGGTTCGTCGGAGCTTTCTCTAAGGTATCATCGACCAATTTCTACTTCGCGTCGAAAGGCCGGAGTCTTAATCAGGCGAAAACAACAGTTCTCAACATTTATCGTTCATTAAAGAATCATATGTACTAGCATAAAGAAAAATAAATTTATGCATAAACTTCTTGATAAGGAAAAGTACCTGCTATATGGTTAGCATTCTGTACCACCTCGTGGGTGTCCCTCTGGAAGACTCATGCTTTTGTTCTCCTGGCCTTTCTCGTCTTCTTTAAATTCTTTGGGCAGTTAGTCCTAATATGCCCTTCCTCGTTACAATTGTAACAGGTCGCGTTCTTCAATTCCTTGCAATCTAAAGTTTTGTGACCTTTGGTTTTGCAAATTCCACACAGTTTGGCGCCTGGGTCAATTGTACATTTTCCAGAATGTTGCTTTTTGCAGTTACTGCACTTGGGTCTGTTATTAGACTGGCTCGAGTTTTTCCCAAACTCGGAATCCTTCTTGTTCCTTAAACTTCCCTTTTTCTTCTTGCCAGATTGATGAGAGTTCTCCTCCTCTCTTTCTCTTTTTCCCTCACCAGAAGCCTTAACAGACTTATTTCTGATTGCATCTAAGGTGAGAGATAAGGATAAGTCTACTGCGGACCTATATGTGGTTGGCCTAGATGCTTTAACATTTCCCTTTATCTCTGGTGCCAGGCCTCCAATAAAACGTGCTATGCGTTTAGGTTTAGGGGTGACTAAATAAGGAACTAAGCGGGACATAGTGTTAAAACTTGTCACGTATGTCTGGCAATCTAAATCCTTCATGACTAGAGTCAAGAAGTCTGATTCTATCTCTTCTACCTCATGTTGAGGGCAATAATTTTCCTTGACTAATGCAACAAATTGATCTCACGATAAGTTGTAGAGTAGAACCTTTCCCGTGGCTTGGAGCAATGATCTCCACCATGCCAACGCTTCTCCTTTGAATGATTGTGAAACAAATTTCACAACATCTTGCTCCGTACAACCGCTGATGTCAACAACAGCGTCCATCTCATCGAGCCATGTCATGCAATCGATGGCTCCTTTTTCTCCTGTAAAGTCTCTGGGCTTGCAGGAGACAAAATATTTATACGTGCAGGTCTTAATTGGTGCCTCTTGGTGACGCACAACCTGACTAGGCGGAACACTCCTTCGATGTGACGAGTTATGAGCATCGCCTTCCTCTGACTCATTTGATTTAGGAGGGGGCTTAATACGCGCCACAGATAGAGTCGTAGAGTGTTTATCATTTGATTCATTATACTGACTGTCAAGAGCTTGAGTAACAGCACTATCTATTAGTGCCTGTAGTTCCGCTTCAGTCATGCTAATTCTGGTAACATCATTGTTCTTCTTCGGGTGGCTGTTGGCCTCCTCTGATCCAGCTATGTAGCTTGATTGCTACATAAACAATGACAATGATTTATTCAGAGGTTACTATGGAATCCCCATTTTTGACGATTCATCAACCATGGTAAAATAAACCATATTGGTTAATTTGATAGTTATTTTTAAATTAGTATATTCCATTATAATTTATCCTAGTTATAAAACATTAAGGGTATTAAAGTGGCGCCGAAGGCCTCGTCACAAGGACAGTTTTAAATTTATAAGCCATGATCGTTTGGGATCATACCGACTATTATGCTTGGACATGGTCCAACATTTTTAGACAGGAGGTCAAAGACCACCACTGTCGTTGTCTTATCGGACTACAAATTTAGCCCGTAGGCACTTCATCACTCACGGATGTTTATAATATGATCATCTTATAAGATGATATAAACCATGATTTCTAGATCATAAGGTAAGTTAGGAAAAAAAATTTTCAATATAGGGATGACTGTTATGATTTTATCGAATCACATTTGTCAAGAGTGCTAACACGTTCTTAGGTGTTAACAAGGATCTGAATCCCTTGAATAGGTTTCACCATGTTGGCCGCGTAGGCTAGGTTTCTCCTTAAGATTCTTTTTAAAATGCATACTGGCAGGGAAGGAGGGATATTTATTTCATTCAGGATTTTTCTCATAAATCCTAATTTACAAGTTAATAATAGCACAAATGGCCTAGTCGCGTAGACAAGTTTATAAGCCATGATTTCAGAGGATCAAGGCATTAAAGTTTTTAAATAATGGCACAAATGGCCTAGTCACGTAGACAAGTTTATAAGCCATGATTTCAGAGAATCAAAGCATTAAAGTTTTTAATAATGGCACAAATGGCCTAGTCACGTAGACAAGTTTATAAGCCATGATTTCAGAGAATCAAGGCATTAAAGTTTTTAATAATGGCACAAATGGCCTAGTCACGTAGACAAGTTTATAAGCCATGATTTAAGAGAATCAAGGCATTAAAGTTTTTAATAATGGCACAAATGGCCTAGTCACGTAGACAAGTTTAATTTATAAGCCATGATCGTTTGGGATCGAGGCAATTAGGTGTGAATCAACGTTCATTACCTTTTCTTGACAGGGAGATGTAGGCTACTACTGTCTTTAGTCTCAGAGGACGTTAATTATAGCCCGTAGGCACTTCCCTTCTAAGGGATGTTATTTTCCATTTATTTCATGTTTCATGTTTAGAATGAAAGCTTAATTTAATCAATCCATTAGATGGAGATAAAAGTACAGAGTTGCCCCAAGCGGGTCTTTGAAAACGAATAACGTGTCCTCGAAGGGATTGAAAGATAAATATGTCCTTTTAGGGACTATTAAGGAAATGATTTTCAGCAAAAGGAGTTTCTTCTTCATCTTATATCTGAATGCTTCCTCCTTATATGCTCGTTTCATCCTGGCCGCGGTACGAAGTTCAGCATTTCAAGGCTCCGGGTGTGGAGAATTCCTATTACAGCTTCTTCGTTTGGCGACGTATTCAATTAGATTTGGAAACAAAAATTTCCAGATTAGGATTGAGATTATTCCTATGTTAAGTCTAGACTCAGAAGGTCAAGGAATGTGCTAATGTGTCATTGAGATTAAACACAAAAGGTTAGTGTTTAATTCACTCAATGTTGGCTCTGATACCAACCTGTCACACCCCAAATTCCACGTGTCACCGGTGGGCCCGGTGGGGAGTATCGTGACGTAGTTGATATCATCATAGTCAAACAACACAATATATAAATGCACAGCGGAAGCAAAAGATAAATATATTACCATCCGAATATAAAGTAATATCAAAGTATTACAACGGAAAGTAAAGGATCCACAGGCAGATCAAATAAAAGATAAACTATTCAACAGACTTCAGGCATCTAGAACTTGCAAGATTCCTTATTCACGCCCTGAGCTTCCAGCCAATTACGTTCAGTACCTGTCACTTAACCTTTTTGGAAAAATACGTCAGTTTACACTGGTAAATACAATTTAACTGACTCATTTTGAAAAGAGTTTGAAAATTGATTTGAGTGCAAACGGCACAAAATATCTTGACACAATGATTAAAATGCACAGAGGCAAAATTAATCTTTTATAACTTGGGACAATTTTATTAATAAAAATCTTGTATCCGATTTACATGTTTGTCCAACATTTAGGGTCGGTGATTATACAATACAAGCCGGACAAGATTAATCGACACACCACAAATATGATCTCACAAGAAGTTACCCTTACGAGTGAGTATATGTTTTACATATGCAACAGGAGGTGTTTTGTCTACACCTTGTGCTTACGTCGTGGCCATTCACTTTTTAAATGAGCCAAGGATATCCAGGACACGGTCATTAACCCCCAATGTTATTTGTTATCAAACAATACAAATTAAAACGGGATTATGCAATTTAATCATCTTCGATTAAAAGGTTTCTACACCCGACCAAGCGGTATTTTTATAATACCGTATCCCAAGCCCGTATAAGGGAAAATAAGTTAAAAGTATTTACCTGAGCTAGCTCCTGTCTCAATTAGCAAGAAATTAATAACCCAGCCGTATTCACTTAAGTAAGCGTAGGTACCATTTACCGGAAAGCTCTAGTCTAGAATGATGGTATAAATAACCAATTAGAATGCTAACGGGTCTTTAATTAAGCCTAAGCTTTGACCAGTTAGTCTTACAGAAAGATACGGTTCAAACGCACGATTAAGCGAAGACCGGATAGAATGTGATTTAGACCCGACAAGTTTGAATACTTGTATAATATGGGTATACTAAATACATTCTGGATTTTGAGACAAAAATGATAATGTTTGACCCGTCTCGGTTAATTTATGCAAACTAGTTACATAAACTGAACCGAACGCGAAAAGAGCGTTACGGGTAACCGTAAGAGTCATATGCAAGTTCCCTGAGATAATATGGCTTAAATATGTTCTAATATCAGTAAGATATCTTCTATTATGCCCAAAATGGATTTAAACACAATTTATGCCTTATAAGGGCATTTTGGTCATTTAAAAGATTATAAAAGAGTTTATTTGTAAATCTGAGTTGTGGGTCTGATTTATACAGTAAGTATACTTAATTTAACATGTTATAATAGTAGGGTATGACCCATATGTGAGATTTATTATTTAAAACCATACTATGCACCTTAGGGGTAATTTGGTAATTTCACAAGGGCCGAAAAGCTCAGAACTGAAGTCTGAGTTTATCAACCTTTGCTTACTGTAAAAAATATTTTAATTTGCCTCAAATATCAGTAGGTATCACCCTTGGTATGTTTAAAATATTTTTAGTACATACTATGCGTTAAAACGCTTAAAAAGGCGATTAGAAGCCATTTCCGTGTTCGATACATAAAGCTGAAATTTTTATCCTTCCAGAAGGCTTAAAATAATTTATTTATCATTTTTAATCGGTAGCAAAAGGTTTGGAGTCGTTTGGATAAGTAAAACTCATTTTATGGCCCGTAAGGGCAAAACCGACAATTACCGGATTAAGCCTACGATTATGAGTTATGCTCAGCCTAAAATAAATTAAAAATCTTTAAAAATCCTAAAGTATTATATTACATCAGTGGGTAAAAAGTTTGATATCAAAAAGTGGGTTTAAATAGGCTATACGCCAAATACGCCATTTAATTAACATAAAGCTTTCATTTTGCGCTAATGAGCATAACTCTCAATCTACACCTCAAACTGATGTCAAACTTTGCATACATGTTTATATATCAGTAATTAAAGTTTCTACTCTTTCACTTTTTCAAAAATCATGTTTTATAGTTAAAAGGGCATAATAGTCAACTTTTAAGCTTAAATCGGAAACATGCATATGAATCGGATGAGTAATGAACCAAGTTGTATAATCTCAGAGAGTTATACATATATGAAACCTGGTCCAAAAGAGACTCTAAATCATTTCTAAAACAAGGTCAAACGGGTCAGATTTGAAAGTCAAAGGTTTGGTCAAACTGTTAGACTTTTTGAGCCAAGCAAGCAATTTCACCAAATTGATCAGTTTATCATGTTCTTGTAACAATTACCAAGTTATTTAGATGACAAAACATGATCCATAACCTCTGTTATATCAGATTTGATTAGATTAAGAATCTGGTCAGTTTGACTTTTCGATTACTAACTTTGACTTATCAAATAGACTAGAATTCGTGGAAATCAGTAAGCATGATCATAATGGATTATAACCAACTTGATTACCATCATAAAACAAGGTCCGTTTCCCTACGAATCGTCATACTTTTGCCGTTTGACGCAAATAGTCCTTAAATTGCGCAAAGTAGCGCGAAATGCCATTTAATGTTATCCAAGCCTTCCATGGCCCATATTTATCCTTCCCAAGCATATACTTAAATATTAATACGCTCTCGTTCGCTTAGATGGTCACCGAAAGGTGTAGATTCAAAAGTTGACGCTTTAGGTCCCTCTATTGCGCAAACTTGCGCATTTCATCATTTAATAGTATTGAAGCCTCATCTAATCCATATTAGGCATTCTTGAAAGTATTATTAATCATCACGATGCTGCGGGTTCACTAAAAGGTCATTCAGAGGTATAATTAAACATATTGACACTTTTAGTCCCTCTAACTTGCAAAGTTGCGCGTAACTTTACTTATAGGCATAAAAACCTTAGATGGCCATTATTTGGCATTCCCGAGAGCATATTTAAATATTATTAAGCTCCCGGTTTGTTAGAAGGTCACTCAGAGGTAAGAATTAACATGTTGACGCTTTTAACCCTTTATTGTGCGAGCTTTCAATTAATCACGCAAACGGCTACACTTATTCATCAAGTGGCACATTTGTGAATATAAACATCGTAAGAAACTTATTTTAGGTATGTTAACACTTCCAGTCCTTTCATAATCAAAGTTTTCGATTTTTCGAAAAATTAGTCCCTTAAATTCAACATTGGACTTTATTAGGGTTTATTACACGTGTCAATACATCATTGGACGTGATTTTTCGAGGTGTTACAGTAACAACTCTCAAGTTGTTTATGTCTAAGTATTTTCATGTACTATCCGTTTAAAACCATATTCTTTTAAACAATGTATAACCAATGTTATAATTATTTTCCACAAAAATAATTTATGCGTCACAACCATTAGTGATTTATTTCTTTGTAAAAAATTGCATGTGTTATCCGAAGATATTGAACACAAAACAATAAAATACATTGGAAACTAAATCATAAGTGCCAATCACTTTTGAAATTTAAACTGAAGCATAGACAATCTGTAGACATCAAATAGCAAAGTGCTTCTATCTTCAACACTTTATAATCTGACTGAAATCTTCTCAACAATATCGTCCCATGGCATGTCTTGAGGTACTCCCTCAATAAGACTCCATGCACTTGTAAGTACAAGTTCCCCATTTCATCTTGAAACTTTAAACATGGACAATTATGCTTAAAACAACACCAAGTTGTTACAAATACTACATTTAAGTAGTAAACTTGAACAATTAAATTCGTTCACAACAACACCAAGTTGTTTTTCACCAAATTACAACACCAAGTTGTTTTTCACCAAATTACATCCACCAGACTGTTACTTTGTTCACCATATGCTACTTCTAGTAAGAGTAGCGAACCATTTGAATTATCAATTTTATGCAAAACTTTATTTTAAAAATAATTCATAACAGTTTCTTAGTTTTGCAATATACAATATTAATAATATCAATTAGGGTTATGAAAAACATAGATCAAACCCAAAATATCAAATGGTTTTTTATTGTTTAGTCTTACTACAACTGTACTAAACATTTTCTAACACGCATGTTAGAAAAAAATGTTATAACAAGCACATTATAGAATCGAACGTTTACATAAAACGTTTTCCAAAGATATAGTTTATAAAATAAACCATTTCTCGTCATTTTTAATGCACTGATGTAACACCTCGAAAATTTACGTCCTATAATGTGTTGACACGTGTCATAACTGTTGAACGTGTGAAAGAATACCTTTGAGGGACTAAAGTTGACAAGCAATGAAACTATGTAAATATAAGGGTTCAAAGTGTCAACAATGAAGAAATATACTTTACAATGACCCTACATGATGTTTATAACCTTAAACGAATGGATCATGGATCATACGAAGCGAATCGTGAAAGAAAGTGAGAGATTACAAACTACAGGGGTTAAATGTGTCAACATGTTAAGATATACCTCTGAATGACCTTTTAGCAAACCCGAAGCCTTGTAACGATTAATTATGCTCACTAGAATGCACCATAAAAATTTAACCAAGTTTCGTTACCGTATGAGAAAGTTATGATAAAATTCGTGTGTGAGGGTTAGAATCGTCAACATTGAAAATTAGGGCTTTTCGGGTGATCACAAAGTCACCCGAGGACTTGACAAAGATGGTATAAGTATTAAAGCCCCATATGTCAATATTAAAGGATGAGAATGCAAGAAAAACAAGTGAAAATGACCTTTCGGGGGACTAAGGGCCAAATGTGCAATAAAGGAAACATGTTTACCTGATCCGGAGGTCCAGGCGGCCCGCGTTAGGATCTGTTAAACGTGAGGCGGGCCACGTCAGACCATCAGATGCAGAAATGACTGACAGCAGCCTGTTTATGCCTTGTAACCGACTTAAATCGAATTTTTCACATTGTGGGCAACCCCTAAACAATTCCTAGAGCACTAGGGACATGTATAGATGATTTGTGGGCACTTGTAGACTTGGGTGTCAACTTCTTATGGTGATTAAAGGCACTATATAAAGACCCATGATGTGCAAACATTGATCATTCACTTCCATCTGCATTTGTGAGCATTTCTGGAGCTTATGAGCTGACCCAAGACCTTCCTACTCGTGCATAGGACTTGTGTAAGTACCCTCGACCTTTCTCGATTAAGTTTTGCTTAGGATTTAGCTTAAAAGTCAAACCGTCGTAGTTAACGGTTGACTTAATGATTAATCATGATTGGATCAGTGTTTGGTCGAATCAAAGGTAGTTATAAGTTGGTAATTATGTGGGATTTAAACCCTTAAAAGGGCATCCACTGATTCCCATCCTAACTAGGTCATTTGTCGAGTCAAAGATGATTAGAAAAAGTCAACAGAAATGTAATCTTTCGTTTAACGCATATTTAACGTTGTAAAAGGCGTGTAACCTATTTTATCATTCATATAACTTGATAATAAGCATAAGAACTTGTCTAAGCTTGTTTGATTCGACAACTTTCTGTTTTGAACCGATTCGGAACCGAAAGTCGCAAAGCTTTGACTTTTGCTTTGACTTCAGTTCTGACCCGCTTTAGTATGAATTGGAAATGCCTTAGAGCTTCCTTAGGACCAGGCTACATGTTATCATAACCCCCTGTGGTTGGTTCATTGATTGACCCAGTCGTTTACGCGTTTCCGTTAATCGCTCATATGTTGACCATTATGCCCTTATTACCTTAAAACGTGATTTTTGGAAAAGGAAAAGTGTAGAAACCTTAATTACTGATATATAGACTTGTATGCAAAGTTTGACATCAGTTTGAGGTGTAGAAAAAGAGTTATGCTCATTAGCGTAATTACGATGCTTTATGTTAATAAAATGGCGTAATTAGCGTATAGCCTAGTTAAACATACTTTTTGGTATCAAACGAATTACCCACTGATGTAATATATTATTTTGGGATTTTTAAAGATTTTTATTAAATTTTAGGCTGAGCATAACTCATAGTCGTAGGCTTAATCCGGTAATTGTCGGTTTTGCCCTTACGGGCCATAAAATGAGTTTTACATATCTAAACGACTCCAAACCTTTTGCTACTGATCACATACGATAAATAAATTATTTTAAGCCTTCTGGAAATATAAAAATATCAGATTTAAGTATCGAACCCGGAAATGGCCTTTAATCGCCTTTTTAAGCGTTTTTAACGCATAGTATGTACTTAAACTATTTTAAACATACAAGGGTTGATACCTACTGATATTTGAGGCAAACTATAATATTTTAACAGTAAGCAAAGGTTGATAAACTCAGACTTCAGTTTTGAGTTTTACGGCTTATGTGAAATTACCAAAATGCCCCTTCGGTGCATAGTTGGTTATAATTGATAAATTTCACATATATACTTTATCCTACTGTTATAACTTATCAAAATAAGTATTTTCGCTGATTATACCAGACCTGTAACTCAGGTAAATACTTAAACTCTTTTATAACCTTTTAAATGACCAAACTACCCCTACGAGGCCTAGTTTGTGTTTAAATACGTTTTGGGCATAATGAAAGACATCTTACTGATGTCACAACATATTTGAGGCATAATTAACTTAGGAAACCTGTATATGACTCTCAGGTTTAACCGTCATGCGTTATTCGCGTTCGGTTCGGTTTATGTAACTAGTTTGCATAAATTAGCCGAAACGGGTCAAACGTTATCGTTTTTATCTCAAAATCCAGAATGTGTTTAGTTTACCCATATTATACAAGTCCCCAAACTTGTCAGGTCTAAATCACATCCTATTCCGGTCTTCGCTTAATCATGCGTTTTGAACCGTAAACCTTTCCTTAAAACTAACCGGTCTGAGTTACGACTTAAATAAGATCCGTTAGGAATTTAATAGGTTAATAAAACCTTCGTTCCAGATTGAGAGCCCCAGTAGAAGTACTTATGCTTGCTGATTAGAATATACGGCTGAGTATAAATTGCATTGCTAGCTCAGGTAAATACTTTTAACTTATTTTCCCTTATACGGGCTTGGGATACGGTATTATAAAAATACCGCTTGGTCGGGTGTAGAAACTTTTCAATCGGAGATGATTAAATTGCATAATCCCGTTTTAATCTGTATTGATTGATAACAAATAACATTGGGGGTTAATGACCGTGTCCTGGATATCCTTGGCTCATTTTAAAAAGTGAATGGCCACGACGTAAGCACAAGGTGTAGACAAAACACCTCCTGTTGCATATGTATAACATATACTCACTCGTAAGGGTATCTTCTTGTGAGATCATATTTGTGGTGTGTCGATTAATCTTGACCGGCTTGTATTGTATTGTATTGTATAATCACCGGCCCTAAATGTTGGACAACCATGTAAATCGGATACAAGATTTTTATTAATAAAATTGTCCCAAGTTATAAAAGATTAATTCTGCCTCTGCGCATTTTAATCAATGTGTCAAGATATTTTGTGCCGTTTGCACTCGAATAACTTTTCAAACTCTTTTTCCAAAATGAGTCGGTTAATTGTATTTACCAGTGAAAACTGACGTATTTTCCAAAAAGGTTAAGTGACAGGTACTGAACGAAATTGGCTGGAAGTTCAGGGCGCTAATAAGGAGTCTTGAAAGTTCTAGGCGTCTAAAGTCTGTTGAACAATGTTTATGTTTATTCGATCCGTCTGTGGATCTTTTACTTTCCATTGTAATACTCTGATATTACTTTATATTCGGATTGTAATATATTTATCTTTTGCTTCCGCTGTGCATTTATATTTTGTGTTGTTTAACTATGATGTTGCCAACCACGTCACGATACTCCCCACCGGGCCCACCGGTGACACGTGGAAATTCGGGGTGTGACAGGTTGGTATCAGAGCCAACATTGAGTGAATTAAACACTAGCCCTTAGTGTTTAATCTCAATGACCCAGTAGCACAATCTTTGACCTTTTGAGTCTAGACTTAACATAGGAATACTCTCAATCCTAATCTGGAAATCGTTGCTTCCAAATTTTATATACATTGAATACGTCGCCAAGCGAAGAAGCTGTAATAAGAATTCTCCACATCTGGAGCCTTGAATTGCTGAGCTTCGTACCGCGGCCAGGATGAAACGAGCATGCAAGGAGAAAGCCTTCAGAAATAAAATGAAGAAGAAACTCCTCCTACAGAAGATCGTTTCCTTAATAGTCCTTATAAGGACATATTTATCTTTCAGTCCATTCGAGGACACATTATTCCTTTAAAAGACCCGCTTAGGGCAACTCTGTACTTTTATCTCCATATAATGGATTGATTAAATTAGGTTTTCATCCTAAACATGAAACACGAAATAAATAGAAAATAACATCCCTTAGAAGGGAAGTGCCTACGGGCTATAATTAACATCCTCTGAGACTAAAGACAGTGGAAGCCTGCAACTCCCTGTCAAGAAAAGGTAATGAACGTTGATTCACACCTAATTGCCTTGATCCCAAACGATCATGGCTTATAAATTAAACTTGTCTACGTGACTAGGCCATTCGTGCCATTATTAAAAACTTTAATGCCTCGATTCTCTGAAATCATGGCTTATAAACTTGTCTACGTGACTAGGCCATTCGTGCCATTATTAAAAACTTTAATGCCTCGATTCTCTGAAATCATGGCTTATAAACTTGTCTACGTGACTAGGCCATTTGTGCCATTATTAAAAACTTTAATGCCTCGATTCTCTGAAATCATGGCTTACAAACTTGTCTACGCGACTAGGCCATTTGTGCTATTATTAACTTGTAATTTAGGATTTTTGATAAAAATCCTGACTAAAATAAATATCCTTCCTTCACTGCCAGTTGGCATTTAAAAAAAAAAAGAATCTTAAAGGTGAAACCTAGCCTACGCGGCCAAGATGGTGAAACCTACCCAAGGGATTCAGATCCTTGTTAACACCTAAGAACGTGTTAGCACTCCAGACAAATGTGATTCGATAAAATCACAACAGTCATCCTTATATTGGATTCTTCCAATTTTCTCATCTAGCCTAGTGATTTAGAAATCATGGCTTGTGTCATCCTATAAGATGATCATATTATAAACATCCGATAGTGATGAAGTGCCTACGGGCTAAACTTGTTGTCCGTTAAGACAACGACAGTGATGGTCTTTAACCTCCTGTCTAAAAAGGTTGGACCAGGTCCAAGCATTATAGTCGGTATGATCCAAACGATCTTGACTAATAGCATCTGAAGAGGATGATCATACCATAAACATCCCTCAGAAGGGAATGCCCACGGGTTATATCTATTGTCCTAAAAGACAAAAGACAGTTGTAGTCTTCGACTCCCTGGTAAGAAAAGTAACCTACTATGCTCAAACCTTAAATGCCTTGATCCCAAACGATCATGTCTTATAAATTTAAAACTGTCCTTGTGACTAGGCTTTCTGCGCCACTTTAATATCCTTAATGTTTTATAACTAGGATAAATTATAATGGAAAATACTACTTTAAAATAACTAACAAATTAACCAATATGGTTTATATTACCATGGTTGATGAATCGTCAAAAATGAAGATTCCATAATACCCTCTGAATGAATCATTGTCAATGTTTATGTAGCAATCAAGCTACATGGAAGGATCAGTGGAGGCCAACAGCCACCCGAAGAAGAACGATGATACTACCAGAATTAATATAACTGAGGCGGAATTGCAGGCATTAATAGATAGTGCTGTTACTCAAGCTCTTGACAGTCAGTATCATGAATCAAATGATACTCACTCTAAGACTCTATCTGTGGCTCGTAGTAAGCCCCCTCCTAAACCACATGAGTCAGAGGAAGACGATGTTCATAACTCGTCACATCGAAGGAGTACTCCGCCTAGTCATGTCGTGCTTCACCAAGAGGCACCAATTAAGACCTGCACGTATAAATATTTTGTCTCCTGCAAGCCCAGAGACTTTACAGGAGAAAAAGGAGCCATCGATTGCATGACGTGGCTCGATGAGATGGACGCTGTTGTTGATATCAGCGGTTGTACGGAGCAAGATATTGTGAAATTTGTTTCACAATCATTCAAAGGAGAAGCGTTGGCATGGTGGAGATCATTGCTCCAAGCCACGGGAAAAGTCCTACTCTACAACTTATCTTGGGATCAATTTGTTGCTTTAATCAAGGAAAATTTCTGCCCCCAGCATGAGGTAGAAGAAATAGAATCAGACCTCTTGACTCTGGTCATGAAGGATTTAGATTGCCAGGCATACATGACAAGTTTTAACACTATGTCCCGCCTTGTCCCTTATTTGGTTACCCCTGAACCTGAACGCATAGCACGTTTTATTGGAGGCCTAGCGCCAGAGATAAAGGGAAATGTTAAAGCATCTAGGCCAACCACATATAGGTCCGCGGTGGACTTATCCTTATCTCTCACCTTAGATGCAGTCAGAAATAAATCTGTTAAGGCTTCTAGTGAGGGAAAAAAAAGAAAGAGAGGATGAAAACTCTCATCGATCTGACAAGAAGAAAAAGGGAAGTTTAAGGAACAAGAAAGATTCCGAGTTTAGGAAAGACTCGAGCCAGTCTAATAACAGACCTAAGTGCAGTAACTGCAAAAAGCAACATTCTGGAAAGTGTACAATTGACCCAGGTGCCAAACTGTGTGGAATTTGCAAAACCAAGGGTCACAAGACTTTAGATTGCAAGGAGTTGAAGAACGCGACCTGTTACAATTGCAACGAGGAAGGGCATATTAAGACTAACTGCCCAAAGAATTTAAAGAAGCCGAGAAAAGCCAGGAAAACAAAAGCATGAGTCTTCCAGAGGAACGCCCTCGAGGTGGTACAGAATGCTAACTATATAGCAGGTACTATTCCTTATCAAGAAGTTTATACAGAAGTTTACTTTTGATGTTGGCACATATGATTCCATAATGAACGATAAATGTTAAGAACTGTTGTTTTCGTTTGATTAGGACTCCGACCAATGGACACGAGATAGAAATTGGCCGATGATACCTTAGAGAATGCTCCGACGAACCTTAGATAGATAATTTATATCTATTAGGATTCACTCTTTTCTGATATCCTTATGGTAAGCTTACAAGCTGTCCAAATTCATCAATATAATAAAGACAGATGTGACATTTCGATCCCCTGTCCAAAAAGGTGATGGACTAGGTCCAAACCCTAAATGCCGTTGATGGTCTTTTATGACCTGGGCTAAGTATAATTAATATATACATATCTAAATAACATTCATTAAGAATGTTCATGCTATATTAGCCAATATGGTTTAATGGTACCATGAATAGTAAATGATGAGTTGCCAGGATGATGAATAGCGGTTGTCGGATTGCAATTAAACAATTGTTTTATCAATGTTAGGAACCAATATCAGGTATGGCAAACACAGATAAGACAGCCGCTGATCGTGCTATGGATGATGCGACACATGCCAATGATGCTACAATTGTGAGCCTTAAAATTTCCAATGATGTTCTTCAATCTATGATAGACACAGCTGTTGGAAAAGCTGTGAGGAAGGCCGTGAAAAAGTTTAAGGAGCCCCATGCTACTCGCTCCAGATTTTATCTAGGACCACATTTCCTTACTCATAAGGAGGATCTTGTCCATGCCTCCAATGCAAGGGATGAGCTAAAAAGGAAACGAAAGGAAGATAACTCCCAGGGTTCTAAGAAAAAGAACATACAAAAGTCTAACCAGAAACCTGTATGCAAGACTTGCAAGAAGCGTCATTATGGGAAGTGCAGGTTCGAACCAAAATCCCAATCGCGGTCATGGGCTTGTGGGGTCTGAAAATCAAGGGAACATAAGACGTTGGACTGCAAGGACATGGAGAATGCAGTCTGCTTCGGCTGTAATGAAAAAGGCCACATCAAGACCACGTGCCCTAAATCTGTCAAAGGAAAGGCGGCTACGGAAGTAAAGCCTAAGATTGAAAGCGCCTGAAATGCCTGAACTAGTTCATAAATAATGGCATCAGGTACATCCCTTAACGCTTATCAGTGATATGAATGCTAAGAGTTTTTATTTTGATTCAGATACCAATCAATCCTTCATAAACTAAGCTTAGCGAACTTTTAAATTATCCACGAGGTAGAACCTACTAATGAAACCTCAGAGACTGTTTCTTTTATTTTTCTCAGCAATAATCTCTCTGAAAAATCTAAGAATACTCTTTCTTCGAATAGAGTACGACAAGATATGTTATTTTAATTATTTTCCTCACTTATTTTATCAACTGCGAATGCCAAACTATGTTTGATAAAAGTGCCATATGAGGATTGGCGTATCTTGGTATGTCCCATAGATTGCTTCCATGCCAGATCAGTATGGAGGTTTAATGCATGGAACCCTGAGATATCCCAATGGTCATATTGTACTAAAGTCGACTAGTAGTGTTCAAGGAAGATATCCAATATAAAAATGTCCTTATAAGTATCTCTACTTAGGACATCCCTGCATTGTAAAGAGAATGTGTCATTCATCTGACACCGACATCTATAGATGAATCGAAGCCTGAGAATACAGACACCTCTGACATCTCTGTGTGTCATAATTATCTTCTCCTAAGATTACCCTGTTTACCTCCTGAGAGGCAAGTAGAGTTAAGATTAACATCCCTCTGTGGGCTGGAGTATTGTGAAAACTCCATGTTAATTATGGAATAACCGAAACCCTGATTAAGTAAATTTTAAGATATAGATTCATAGCCTAACCCAATATCCGGAGAATTCGGTATAGTTAAATATAAAAGACGGTTCATTTTGCTTATGCATTGTACCGCAACCCTACTTAGGCAACAATTAAGAATCGCTATTACCTGCCCAGGATCGTCGATTCATTCGACTAACTGTAAGAATTAATTATTTCGTAAGATTAGTTAAGCAGTGGTTGGAATAACCATCTCACCTTAAGATAAGCTTTTCTATAATAGTGAAGTATAAGCAACAAGGTTGCTCCCTTGAAGACCTTGTATAGATGGAATGTTAAACATCTATTGTTAGGATAATGGATTAGTAAGTCTACTAATTAGGATCTGAAAGTTGCATTAGAAACAACGAATAAGATCATACAAACCCCTAATTATCTATAAGTTGCCAGTATTCGGCAGAAAATCAAGGATTAATGGAAAGTAGTAACCTTCCTAAATTCTTGTTAAGAAATAAGGCTCAACATCAGATGTCACCCAGGAAGGGTGTGCCAAATTTGTTAAAATTATCCGGCTAGTCAAGCTCTGAGTATAAAGAACCATTCGAAGGATTTGAAAGTACCAAGATTAAATAGCTTACGAGCTAAAGACCTAATTAAGGAGCTCGGTGGAACGCGCAATGCACCCCACCCTAATGATTTAAGGACGTGTTTCGCCAATAAGTCAAGAAACACTATCACATAATGACATACATATTTATGATATGATGAGCAACCTGTGTCGAGTAAGGATCGACAGGATTAGAAGCTCCAAAGGATATATGTACCTATTATAAAAGTCAATTGTAGTTCCTTAGAGGCTCAAAGGTACTGGGAAGATTAAGCCCAATATAAGGTAGAAAATACTTCCCTTACTTTAACAAATCTCAAGGTCGAGATTTCTTTTAAGGGGGTGAGGATGTAACACCTCGAAAATTTACGTCCTATAATGTGTTGACACGTGTCATAACTGTTGAACGTGTGAAAGAATACCTTTGAGGGACTAAAGTTGACAAGCAATGAAACTAAGTAAATATAAGGGTTCAAAGTGTCAAAAATGAAGAAATATACTTTACAATGACCCTACATGATGTTTATAACCTTAAACGAATGGATCATGGATCATACGAAGCGAATCGTGAAAGAAAGTGAGAGATTACAAACTACAGGGGTTAAATGTGTCAACATGTTAAGATATACCTCTGAATGACCTTTTAGCAAACCCGAAGCCTTGTAACGATTAATTATACTCACTAGAATGCACCATAAAAATTTCACCAAGTTTCGTTACCGTATGAGAAAGTTATGATAAAATTCGTGTGTGAGGGTTAGAATCGTCAACATTGAAAATTAGGGCTTTTCGGGTGATCACAAAGTCACCCGAGGACTTGACAAAGATGGTATAAGTATTAAAGCCCCATATGTCAATATTAAAGGATGAGAATGCAAGAAAAACAAGTGAAAATGACCTTTCGGGGGACTAAGGGCCAAATGTGCAATAAAGGAAACATGTTTACCTGATCCGGAGGTCCAGGCGGCCCGCGTTAGGATCTGTTAAACGTGAGGCGGGCCACGTCAGACCATCAGATGCAGAAATGACTGACAGCAGCCTGTTTATGCCTTGTAACTGACTTAAATCGAATTTTTCACAATTACCAAGTTATTTAGATGACAAAACATGATCCATAACCTCTGTTATATCAGATTTGATTAGATTAAGAATCTGGTCAGTTTGACTTTTCGATTACTAACTTTGACTTATCAAATAGACTAGAATTCATGGAAATCAGTAAGCATGATCATAATGGATTATAACCAACTTGATTACCATCATAAAACAAGGTCCGTTTCCCTACGAATCGTCATACTTTTGCCGTTTGACGCAAATAGTCCTTAAATTGCGCAAAGTAGCGCGAAATGCCATTTAATGTTATCCAAGCCTTCCATGGCCCATATTTATCCTTCCCAAGCATATACTTAAATATTAATACGCTCTCGTTCGCTTAGATGGTCACCGAAAGGTGTAGATTCAAAAGTTGACGCTTTAGGTCCCTCTATTGCGCAAACTTGCGCATTTCATCATTTAATAGTATTGAAGCCTCATCTAATCCATATTAGGCATTCTTGAAAGTATTATTAATCATCACGATGCTGCGGGTTCACTAAAAGGTCATTCAGAGGTATAATTAAACATATTGACACTTTTAGTCCCTCTAACTTGCAAAGTTGCGCGTAACTTTACTTATAGGCATAAAAACCTTAGATGGCCATTATTTGGCATTCCCGAGAGCATATTTAAATATTATTAAGCTCCCGGTTTGTTAGAAGGTCACTCAGAGGTAAGAATTAACATGTTGACGCTTTTAACCCTTTATTGTGCGAGCTTTCAATTAATCACGCAAACGGCTACACTTATTCATCAAGTGGCACATTTGTGAATATAAACATCGTAAGAAACTTATTTTAGGTATGTTAACACTTCCAGTCCTTTCATAATCAAAGTTTTCGATTTTTCGAAAAATTAGTCCCTTAAATTCAACATTGGACTTTATTAGGGTTTATTACACGTGTCAATACATCATTGGACGTGATTTTTCGAGGTGTTACAGTAACAACTCTCAAGTTGTTTATGTCTAAGTATTTTCATGTACTATCCGTTTAAAACCATATTCTTTTAAACAATGTATAACCAATGTTATAATTATTTTCCACAAAAATAATTTATGCGTCACAACCATTAGTGATTTATTTCTTTGTAAAAAATTGCATGTGTTATCCGAAGATATTGAACACAAAACAATAAAATACATTGGAAACTAAATCATAAGTGCCAATCACTTTTGAAATTTAAACTGAAGCATAGACAATCTGTAGACATCAAATAGCAAAGTGCTTCTATCTTCAACACTTTATAATCTGACCGAAATCTTCTCAACAATATCGTCCCATGGCATGTCTTGAGGTACTCCCTCAATAAGACTCCATGCACTTGTAAGTACAAGTTCCCCATTTCATCTTGAAACTTTAAACATGGACAATTATGCTTAAAACAACACCAAGTTGTTACAAATACTACATTTAAGTAGTAAACTTGAACAATTAAATTCGTTCACAACAACACCAAGTTGTTTTTCACCAAATTACAACACCAAGTTGTTTTTCACCAAATTACATCCACCAGACTGTTACTTTGTTCACCATATGCTACTTCTAGTAAGAGTAGCGAACCATTTGAATTATCAATTTTATGCAAAACTTTATTTTAAAAATAATTCATAACAGTTTCTTAGTTTTGCAATATACAATATTAATAATATCAATTAGGGTTATGAAAAACATAGATCAAACCCAAAATATCAAATGGTTTTTTATTGTTTAGTCTTACTACAACTGTACTAAACATTTTCTAACACGCATGTTAGAAAAAAAATGTTATAACAAGCACATTATAGAATCGAACGTTTACATAAAACATTTTCCAAAGATATAGTTTATAAAATAAACCATTTCTCGTCATTTTTAATGCACTGATGTAACACCTCGAAAATTTACGTCCTATAATGTGTTGACACGTGTCATAACTGTTGAACGTGTGAAAGAATACCTTTGAGGGACTAAAGTTGACAAGCAATGAAACTATGTAAATATAAGGGTTCAAAGTGTCAACAATGAAGAAATATACTTTACAATGACCCTACATGATGTTTATAACCTTAAACGAATGGATCATGGATCATACGAAGCGAATCGTGAAAGAAAGTGAGAGATTACAAACTACAGGGGTTAAATGTGTCAACATGTTAAGATATACCTCTGAATGACCTTTTAGCAAACCCGAAGCCTTGTAACGATTAATTATGCTCACTAGAATGCACCATAAAAATTTAACCAAGTTTCGTTACCGTATGAGAAAGTTATGATAAAATTCGTGTGTGAGGGTTAGAATCGTCAACATTGAAAATTAGGGCTTTTCGGGTGATCACAAAGTCACTCGAGGACTTGACAAAGATGGTATAAGTATTAAAGCCCCATATGTCAATATTAAAGGATGAGAATGCAAGAAAAACAAGTGAAAATGACCTTTCGGGGGACTAAGGGCCAAATGTGCAATAAAGGAAACATGTTTACCTGATCCGGAGGTCCAGGCGGCCCGCGTTAGGATCTGTTAAACGTGAGGCGGGCCACGTCAGACCATCAGATGCAGAAATGACTGACAGCAGCCTGTTTATGCCTTGTAACCGACTTAAATCGAATTTTTCACATTGTGGGCAACCCCTAAACAATTCCTAGAGCACTAGGGACATGTGTAGATGATTTGTGGGCACTTGTAGACTTGGGTGTCAACTTCTTATGGTGATTAAAGGCACTATATAAAGACCCATGATGTGCAAACATTGATCATTCACTTCCATCTGCATTTGTGAGCATTTCTGGAGCTTATGAGCTGACCCAAGACCTTCCTACTCGTGCATAGGACTTGTGTAAGTACCCTCGACCTTTCTCGATTAAGTTTTGCTTAGGATTTAGCTTAAAAGTCAAACCGTCGTAGTTAACGGTTGACTTAATGATTAATCATGATTGGATCAGTGTTTGGTCGAATCAAAGGTAGTTATAAGTTGGTAATTATGTGGGATTTAAACCCTTAAAAGGGCATCCACTGATTCCCATCCTAACTAGGTCATTTGTCGAGTCAAAGATGATTAGAAAAAGTCAACAGAAATGTAATCTTTCGTTTAACGCATATTTAACGTTGTAAAAGGCGTGTAACCTATTTTATCATTCATATAACTTGATAATAAGCATAAGAACTTGTCTAAGCTTGTTTGATTCGACAACTTTCTGTTTTGAACCGATTCGGAACCGAAAGTCGCAAAGCTTTGACTTTTGCTTTGACTTCAGTTCTGACCCGCTTTAGTATGAATTGGAAATGCCTTAGAGCTTCCTTAGGACCAGGCTACATGTTAGCATAACCCCCTGTGGTTGGTTCATTGATTGACCCAGTCGTTTACGCGTTTCCGTTAATCGCTCATATGTTGACCATTATGCCCTTATTACCTTAAAACGTGATTTTTGGAAAAGGAAAAGTGTAGAAACCTTAATTACTGATATATAGACTTGTATGCAAAGTTTGACATCAGTTTGAGGTGTAGAAAAAGAGTTATGCTCATTAGCGTAATTACGATGCTTTATGTTAATAAAATGGCGTAATTAGCGTATAGCCTAGTTAAACATACTTTTTGGTATCAAACGAATTACCCACTGATGTAATATATTATTTTGGGATTTTTAAAGATTTTTATTAAATTTTAGGCTGAGCATAACTCATAGTCGTAGGCTTAATCCGGTAATTGTCGGTTTTGCCCTTACGGGCCATAAAATGAGTTTTACATATCTAAACGACTCCAAACCTTTTGCTACTGATCACATACGATAAATAAATTATTTTAAGCCTTCTGGAAATATAAAAATATCAGATTTAAGTATCGAACCCGGAAATGGCCTTTAATCGCCTTTTTAAGCGTTTTTAACGCATAGTATGTACTTAAACTATTTTAAACATACAAGGGTTGATACCTACTGATATTTGAGGCAAATTATAATATTTTAACAGTAAGCAAAGGTTGATAAACTCAGACTTCAGTTTTGAGTTTTACGGCTTATGTGAAATTACCAAAATGCCCCTTCGGTGCATAGTTGGTTATAATTGATAAATTTCACATATATACTTTATCCTACTGTTATAACTTATCAAAATAAGTATTTTCGCTGATTATACCAGACCTGTAACTCAGGTAAATACTTAAACTCTTTTATAACCTTTTAAATGACCAAACTACCCCTACGAGGCCTAGTTTGTGTTTAAATACGTTTTGGGCATAATGAAAGACATCTTACTGATGTCACAACATATTTGAGGCATAATTAACTTAGGAAACCTGTATATGACTCTCAGGTTTAACCGTCATGCGTTATTCGCGTTCGGTTCGGTTTATGTAACTAGTTTGCATAAATTAGCCGAAACGGGTCAAACGTTATCGTTTTTATCTCAAAATCCAGAATGTGTTTAGTTTACCCATATTATACAAGTCCCCAAACTTGTCGGGTCTAAATCACATCCTATTCCGGTCTTCGCTTAATCATGCGTTTTGAACCGTAAACCTTTCCTTAAAACTAACCGGTCTGAGTTACGACTTAAATAAGATCCGTTAGGAATTTAATAGGTTAATAAAACCTTCGTTCCAGATTGAGAGCCCCAGTAGAAGTACTTGTGCTTGCTGATTAGAATATACGGCTGAGTATAAATTGCATTGCTAGCTCAGGTAAATACTTTTAACTTATTTTCCCTTATACGGGCTTGGGATACGGTATTATAAAAATACCGCTTGGTCGGGTGTAGAAACCTTTTAATCGGAGATGATTAAATTGCATAATCCCGTTTTAATCTGTATTGATTGATAACAAATAACATTGGGGGTTAATGACCGTGTCCTGAATATCCTTGGCTCATTTTAAAAAGTGAATGGCCACGACGTAAGCACAAGGTGTAGACAAAACACCTCCTGTTGCATATGTATAACATATACTCACTCGTAAGGGTATCTTCTTGTGAGATCATGTTTATGGTGTGTCGATTAATCTTGACCGGCTTGTATTGTATTGTATAATCACCGGCCCTAAATGTTGGACAACCATGTAAACCGGATTCAAGATTTTTATTAATAAAATTGTCCCAAGTTATAAAAGATTAATTCTGCCTCTGCGCATTTTAATCAATGTGTCAAGATATTTTGTGCCGTTTGCACTCGAATAACTTTTCAAACTCTTTTTCCAAAATGAGTCGGTTAATTGTATTTACCAGTGAAAACTGACGTATTTTCCAAAAAGGTTAAGTGACAGGTACTGAACGAAATTGGCTGGAAGCTCAGGGCGCTAATAAGGAGTCTTGAAAGTTCTAGGCGTCTAAAGTCTGTTGTACAATGTTTATGTTTATTCGATCCGTCTGTGGATCTTTTACTTTCCGTTGTAATACTCTGATATTACTTTATATTCGGATTGTAATATATTTATCTTTTGCTTCCGCTGTGCATTTATATATTGTGTTGTTTGACTATGATGTTGCCAACCACGTCACGATACTCCCCACCGGGCCCACCGGTGACACGTGGAAATTCGGGGTGTGACAACTTATAGGCAATTAAATGTTTACATAAAACATTTCTGTTCATTATGAACAATCTCTAACCTTGTATTCGTGATACACATTTTCTAACACATGAGTCAGAAAATTTAAGTCATTTTATATAAAACATGACAAATCACAAATTAAAGTTGGTGATAAAATCACACACAACTACACCATCACTTTATGGTGATTTGATTCTTGTATTCTTACTCTTGTAATTTTTTTTTAAATCTCATCAAGTTAGGCACATTGCCTACTTTTAATACAAGAGACATGGGGTGGAGATAAGTCTCACTTAATTAAAGATTTTATTAGAGACATAAACTCTAATAAAAACTAATAAATTGACATGAAACTCTCCTTAAGAGTTTATCTTCCATATGAAGAGTCTAGTAAATGATTTTAATTTCATTAAATTCATATAAATACCACACCATCACTTTATGGTGATTTAATTCCTTGAAGCCAATCAAACATCAACTTCAATGTATGACATTTTATTTCTAAATCATACAAAACATTAAAAACAATGCTACAACAAATTGCTTATATAAAATGTCTACATAAAACATTTCAAAGCATTTGTATTTTAACAATTTTTAACAATCATGTTAAAATGAAAGAAATTCTAACGTGCACGTTAGAAATATTAACATTTCCACAAAATGTTAATTCGACTTGCTAAAAACACATACATGGTTCAAATAAATAAGTCATTTCTAATACACACGTTAGAAACTAAACAATTAAAAATTGCTTCCAAACTAACGCTTTTCATGAACATTTCTAACACACATGTTAGAAGATAAATGATTACAAAAATCATTATAAGACTTATTTGTTCATATCAATCCATGGGTGGATGAAGAGTCTACTTTAAATAGAGACTTAATTAGAGATATAAAACTCTAATAAAGTAATATAAAACTCTTATTTAAAGACATAAAAAACTCTACTTAAGAGAATTTAACGTTTACAAAAAACGTATGATTTACACCAATAATTCTGGCCTAACACACATGTTAGAGAATTTAACGTTTACAAAAAAACATATGGTTTACACTAATAAACCCGATCTAACACAAAAGTTAGAAAAATTAATGATTCCCAAAATCGTTTCAAAACCAAACGTTGGAACCAAAACTATTTGGTTTGTACCATGGTATAGGATTTAAGATTGTATCTCAATCTCAAAAAATCCAAACACAACAAGTTGTACTACATACATATTTCCCAAAAAAAAAATTATAAGATCATAACCTCTAAATTTTTTTTTATTTTATTATAAATCATTTCGTAAACCCAAAATCCTTATAAATAAGGTTTTTAAGATTGTACCAACAAACTCACGAAATCTGTTTTTAAGTTTGTAGGAATTAGGTTTAACTTTTGTAAAATATAATTACAAAATATATAATAACGAGACTCTCGTTATTCGTAGGAAATATGATAGTACAATACCGGTTTCAATAACTAAATAAAAAGAATATAAAATATAATTATAGATACCAATCTTGATTCAAGCCGCATCTCTGGTGGGTCCTTCACGCACACTTGATAGCATCCTAGACTTGAGTATTCATCATCTTGAGTCTTGAAAAATACTCCTTGGCTGCAAGAAAGAGCACACTAAAACATTGACGATTTTAGTTGAGGCACGTGTTCAACACGCTTCCCTTAAAACAGATTTTGCGCCTCTATTAAAGACAATGTGTCTGTCTCCCAGGTTACAACAGCCGAGCAGTCTGTACTGCCGGAGATGGCTCACGGGCCCAAGGTTACATCCGGAATTGTAGTGTTTGAACTTATGTGGTGGAAAACAAGTAGAGAATACTCATCTCTCTAGTTGGTCTTCAAGTGTTCATCCCCCTTCTAGTATTCTTCATGTATCAAGCAATACCATATTCTTGTTGTAACCAAAAAAGCACATAGCCTACTATTTGTACAAGACTTAAGGATTAGTGAAAGGTTTCACTTAATTAGTCATTTAATTAGAGACTTAAAAACTCTAATAAAACTAATTAAATATCATTAAAAAGCTCTACTCAAGAGTTTCTCTTTTCTTTACCACATGAAGATTCTAATTAGTATTTATAATTTCATTAAATTATAAATATATTAAATATCCATTCACCAAATTTCCAACAATTGGATCTACTCGGGATGACAACCGAAGCTATGAAGATCACCATGCACGGCTAAACCACTTGTGACTTCCACCAGGAGGAACGATTACTCAGTTTGATATAATTTTCTGTTTTCTGATTCGTATAACTAGTATATCTTGAGTACTTGCGTTGGGTTTTTGATAAACGTTTATTGTATTTGAATTATTTGTTGTTTTATAGCGTACCTTGCGTTGTTAGCGGGTTGGTAACTTGGTGAGTAGTTGATACAATTAAACTGATTGTTAGGTTGCATGGTGAATGTTAAAAACTTTCCTTAACAATTAATCAAAATCATTAATTCCAAGGCCATGTCTATGTGGTGTTTTGAATCAGTAAACAATTTTTTATATGTTAAAACGGGTATTCGGGATTCCCGGTGGCGGTTACTTCTTCTCATTCTGATAACACTTTCATGACAAATTGTGTTTTCTTTGAAATCAATTAAACAAACCACTAATTAGATAATTTAGTTTTCAATTAAATTTTTTTACGCTAACCACAAATTCCCCGTTGATACGATACCCTACTTACGCTATCTACGTAGTTTAATAAGGTTTTTTATTGACCCCAACGACAGTCATCAATTTCTATTTATATTTATATATATATTTTTATTCCCAAATAAATATATATAGATAATTTAAATGCGACATGTGTTAAAAATAATATATTTTTAACTTAACCTCATATACGCATGCTTGTATTATTTCCCAAAATGTATATAAGTGAATTGTTAAATAATATTTCCACTATTATTTTAGTATAAGTATTCTTGTAGGGTTATTTGCATAACTTGTTATTTTTATCAATGTGTATACTTAGGAAAGTGTACATATTTTTGTGTATAAATGCTCATGTATTTTGTATTAAATGTCAAAAATAATTTACTATGATTTTTATATTTTCTGGAATTATATTTCTTAAAGATAATATAATTTTTAAGACTCGTTTGTAATCTATATATATATATATATATATAGGATTAGGTTCAAACGTGAACAAAATCCCAAGAGTGAACTGCGTGAACTGATCTTGACCCTTGATTTTGTAGATGATAAATCTTAGATCAATGGCACAATTGTAATTAAAGGTATAATAAATTTAATTTAAATTTTAATCTAAAGGGTTAAATAGGAAACTTTCAAATTAAACATATGGAAACTAATCAATGCGTTTGTCATTTGTAATCCCCTAAAAGTCTCTGTATCAGTTTCAAAGATAAACACTATATAAAAAAAATCCTCTAATGAAATCACAAAGATAGGGCATGTGTTCGACGATGATCTAGTTAGTTTTCCGGTGATAATATTTGAATGATCCGGCTGGTTGTTAAGGTTCGGGATTAATATCTTCGGTCTGCGGAGGTGAGTTCAACACCAGATGAACGGCGGAAATGGCGTCATGGTGTTCAGATCCGGCGATGGTCTTCAGATCTACCAGTGGCGGTTATGACGGTTTTGACTTTTGAAGAAGACATGACGACAAAAAGGTGGTTTAAAGCTTAGCCGGAGTTCTTCCTGCAGCGGCAATCATCGATTCATCGATCTGGTTTTTGTTTAGGTTGAAAGAAGAACAAAAATTGAACGGAGAAAAGACAAATGGTTATTATTTACAAAATTTGAGTATGATGTTGTCCTTTCTTTATTTTTAGACACAGAGAAATGACAATACCATGACAATCTTTATTAAATTATATTATAGTTCCATATCTTATTTTTTCCATAAATCGAAGCAAGACTCTTTTTTTTTCTTCTTCTTCTTCTTCTTCAGGCTTTCGGGAATTTTTTTTTTTCAAATGGCTATTTATACTTCCGGTTACTTATTGAAGGTATGATTCTTAGTGTTAATCATTTTTTTGCGATGTTTGGTTGTTCATTGACTGTACACATATGTATTGTAGCAGGTTTTGTGATATCTCAGAAGGTTGTGTGTATTGATTGTGTAAAGTTGTTGATGTACACTTGTGAATAAGGTTGATTTAACAAGATAGTGGATTTTACTATGTTTTTATGTGATGTACACATGTGTATTTACCTGGTTGTTAAAATAGAGATTGAAAAAAAGAAGGGTATTTGTAGCATTTTTTTTAATCCCTTTTAGCTTTGATACCTTGTGGGTTACCGTTAATTTTGCAGCCGGTAACTTTTTTTTTGTTTTAGTGATCTGCTGGACTATTAAGGTTCCGATTTAAGTTTTTTGGATCATGTATTCTGATTTTGCTCTGTTTTTAATGCGATGTACACATGTGTATAGCGTTTGTTTTTTGTGATATCTCAGATTTTTTTTGTGTATTGAATGTTTAAAGTTGTTGATGTACACTTGTGAATTATGCAAAGTATTAGTTGCTGAGTTTTTTTTGTTAAATTCATTGATTTTGCTCTGTTTTTAACGTTATGTACACATGTGTATTCTGATTTTGCTCTGTTTTTAATGCGATGTACACATGTGTATACTGATTTTGCTCTAATTATAACCCAATGTACACATGTGTATAGCGTCTGATTTTGTGATATCTCATAATTTTTTTTGTGTATTGAATGTGTAAAGTTGTTGATGTACACTTGTGAATTATGCAAAGTATTAGTTGCTGAGTTTTTTTGTGCTATTATAGGAGATGTCGTTAACGAGAAAAGCGGATATGGAAGGTCGATAAGGATGATTCACGTATGAGGTCGATAAGGATGATTCAGCATACAACGTGGCGAATAGTTGTAAAAGATTATGTTTTTTGTTTTTTCGATTATGTTGGGTTTATTGTTTTTACAAAACTGGAACTTGTAATTATATGTTTTTTTGTTTGGTTTGGAAAACATATGGAACTTGTAATTTGTTAAATATAAAATAGTTTTACAGGTATTGTTTCTACGTATGTATTATGTAGCTGATTACACATATGTATGATGATGAGTACACATGTGTACTGTTCTATTTATATCCAAGTACACATGTGTATACCGTTGAAATATTAAGGTTACGTGGATCTTAAAAATCAAAATTTGAATTCTGTTGATGAATTCTGAAATAAAAATTAAAATTGAAATCTAGTGATTTGTTGTTTGTTTTGATAATTATCTTATTAATAAATTAATAAATAAACATAATGTGGATAATGAATTTAAATTAGGAAAGATGTAACTTAATTCAATTATTAAAATAATGATTTAAATCTAATTTTTTATATAATTACAATCCTACCCTTAACAACTAAAAAGGAATTCAATGGTCCAGATCTGTTCAAGCAGTTCACTCTTGGGAGGTTGTTCACGCTGGAACCCTACCCTATATATATATATATATAGGGTCAGGATTTAGGGAAAACGGTGAAAAGTGTGAAAACAGTGAGAACGGTTATGGATCGTCAGATCAAAACAATCTATGGACTAGATTGACACAGTAGCGTTATCGTAAATAACATCAGTTTTATTACTAGAATGTGCTTCATTAAGGGTAAAATGGTAAAAACATCCTTTATATACGTAAAACGCCATATAAATGCAAAACGCCAATTTTATTGCTGACTCGTTTTTACTTTGTTTTAGTTAAGGTTTTGTCCTACAAAAGCGCCATAAAATATAAATGCCAAGCCTGAAAGATGGGACAGGCTGAGCAAAACCGGATACTGTTAATTGCATTTATTGATATAATAATATCACGCCTAAACTACGCGCCAAAAACAACCTAAAAAGAGAAACGTCTCAGCACCTTTCGTTGATCATACACAAAACAACAAAATGGTTCCTAAATACCACTCACTCTAAAACGCCAAAAAGTTAGAAAAAACAACGATGGCAAATATCATTTCTTGGATACTCAGTAATGTTCTGCACGAAGTTTCACTAAATGGTTTGTTAGGTGAGAGGGGTAAGATTTTGCTGAATGATATGGACAAATTTCAAGAAAAAGAGACTGATGACACCGATATGTCATTTTGTCTTCTTTGTTCTTGAAGAAGGTTTGGATGAGGAGAAGAGACCGATCCCAGTGTAAATGTCATTTTGAACTACATGATGATAATGAATATTATGAGCAGATAGCATCCACCCACACCGCGTCAATCTATGTCTCCAACATCCACAAAGACACTTCAATACACGAACAAGAAAAACACCACGCCAAACCCAAAACGCCATTTATTTGTGAAGATTTGGATCATAAATTGCTTCCATTTGTTTTCTTTTTTTAATTTTCTTTTTCTGTTGTTTATTATGTAATTTTCAGCTAAGAACAAAATATACATTAATTCTCTAAAGAAATATAATAAAATGCCAAACGGGCAAATGCTTGTGAAACGCCATCATGCCATAAAACGCCCAAACTACCAAACTATAACAAAATTACTTTGGGCAAGTACAATTATAATAAATCCAAAAAAAGTATAAAACAATGTGCAAGAGAATACAACAAAGTGCCATCTTTATCTAAACGTCATTGGAAATACAAAACACCATAATTACAGTCGTAAAGATGGGACGTGTTACAGCCACAAACAGATGAAACTGAAACAAAACACAGTAATTGCAAACAGTAAAATGAAGCGACGGAAATATAATTACTAACATGAGTAAATTACATTTTTGGCCCCTGTGGTTATATCACTTTTACTATATTAGCCCAAAATAAGATTTTTTAACATATGTGCCCTCATGGTCTCTATAACTAACTATTTTGGCCCCTGAGTCTAACCAAAGCCCAAACTCTGGTTAATTATTAGTCACATGATTGGCACATGATGGGTATTATGGTAATTTCTCCTCCTCTTTAAATTTGTTCGATCTTCTTCTACCTTAGAAAACCCTAAACCGAAAACACAAACAAAACTTTATCAACTCCACAGTTCTTCACATCTCAAACACACATACACATGAAACACTCTCTTGCTCACCCTCTTCCTTCTCGATGAAGGCCAGCAGCCGACCGACGAGACCACCGGCTGCAAGCCGGCGACGGCTACCGGGACCACACTCCTTCGACAACACCCACACCTCCCCCGTTTTCCAGCGAGAAAGATCGAAGAGAGAGAGGGCGACGAGATGATTAGGCGCCGCCGCTCACGGCGGCGACAGTGGAGGCGACGGCGGTAGGTTAAGGCTCCTCCGACGAGATTCACGGTAAACACCCATCCCCCTTCCTCAATTTCCTTTATTTTTTCAGAAAAATTGATGATGATGTGTGGCAGTCTCCGTCCACCTGAAACCCGCTAGTGTTAGGGCAAAATCACCGCTCTCTACGCCACCACTTTCAACCTAATCATCATAACAACTTCACCAGAGACGAAGGTATGATCTGGGTTTGAAGATCTGAATCTGTTTTTTTTTTTGAAGTAGAGTTTTCTATAATTGTGGTTTAATCTGAAGTTTGTGAAAGTGCGATGAATTCGTTTACTGAATATGTTTTTTTTCTTAATTGTATTTTGAATTGGAGATATTGTTTTAGATTGATGTGAAATTATGAATGTCACTTGTGGATTGGTTTTTTTGTTATAGTAGGATTTGAATTGAAGATTGAGTGATAATTTGTTAATCTGAAATGATTTTGAGCTTTTGGTAGTACGTGAAATACGTGTGGGAAATGAATATATGTTAAAGATCTCGAAATTTAATTAATGATCTGGGCATGATGATGATGGTTGAAGGTGGTAATGTTCTTGAAGATCTAGGTTTGAAGATGATATGTTCTTGAAGATGATGATGTGTTCTTGAAGATCTGGGTTAGAAGATGATGATGTTCTTGAAGATCTGGGTTAGATTTAAAGGGGAGGAGAAATTACCATAATACCCATCATGTGCCAGTCATGTGACTAATAATTAAACAGAGTTTGGGGTTTGGTTAGACTCAGGGGCCAAAATAGTTAGTTATAGAGACCATGGGGGCACATATGTTAAAAAATCTTATTTTGTGCTAATATAGTAAAAGTGATATAACCACAGGGACCAAAAACATAATTTACTCTACTAACATTTATTATATTAAAAGCCAATACATGGGGAATTGAATTTATTTATCTTTTCAAAATGCCATAATTACCTGTCACGCGCGGGAAAAAAAGTCATTATAAAAGTAGAACATGAGAACTCAACTTAACACACCAAACATTGTCTAAAATGCCACATATTGTCCAAAACGCCAAAAACTAAAAAAAACGGATAAGGTTATTGCATGGAGGTTGAAAGGTTGGAGAGATGTTTCATCCTAAAGTTCTCTGATAGGAGAAGGGTGAAGGTCAGGACAATCAAAGACATACTTGTTATGTCTTGTAATAACCAAAACATTGAAAACCCTAAATAATAAATATCTAGGGTAAATTACTTTTTGAGTCCCTGTGTTTTAGGGGTTTTAACTAGTTGAGTCCAAAATCAAAAAGTTTAATGACCTGAATCCCTATAAGCATTTTCTTTAACTATTTGAGTCCAAATTTCTAACTCCATCCATCAAGTCTGTTAACTACAAGGGCAATTTGGTCATTTACACACAAATTACAAGTCTTATATGCACAAGATTATAAGGAACAAGTCTTTAATGCATAAATTTTTAATATATAATATATCTATATAAAAATAAATTATATATATGTAGAAACTATGCAACCACTCTCACACACACTCTAATCTCTCTCTACCACCATCGCCGCACCACCCCCACCACCGAACCACCACTGCACCACCATCATCTCTACTGCACCATTATCAGCACCACAACACCACCATCATCCTCACCATCGCGCGACCATCCCCACCATCGCACAAACTCAGACCGTCAACCACCACTGTCAGCCACCGCCTGCATACGAGACCACCACCACTGTCAACCACCTCCTGCATACATGACCACCATGTCTCCGTCGCCTCTCCCACTCCACCTATCCAACAAAATTTCAAAGAAACCCTAATTTTTGATTTTCCCCAAATTGTTAACTACAAATCAGTAGGCTTAGGGTTTGTAAAGCCCCGACTGATGATGATGATGATAATATGAACAATCCTCCCCACCCATGCATCCTGTCGTTCAAGGATTTCAGTTGTGCAAGTTCTTCAGTTCTTCAAGATCTTGAGAATTAGATTCTCTCTCATTCAAGAATTTTGGATCTTTTCGGTGTGTCGTTTATGCCATCTGAACTGTTTACATCAAATCCGTGACTGATTTGGTTAAATTTTCTAAAATTTCATGTCATTTTACATAAGTTTCAAACAAATTTGATGATTTTCGGATAAAGTTTTGATGAATTTCGAACAGTTTTCATTGATTTCAGTTTGTTCTAACTACTGAAACTTGATCAAAACTCATAGATAAGAAAGGCTGAAACTTGATAATGTTCTTCAAAAGTTAACTTTGATCTGAATTTGAAGTTGTAGGACTGTCCTGTGTTGATTAGATTTATCGAAGTTACAGGTGTTATTGTTGTTGTTGTAACGAAGAAGGAATCTGAGTTTTATTGTTTTTGTTTGTGATTGAATTTGGAACGAGAAACAGGTTTGAGTTGAAACGAATACTTGTGTTTATCGACATTGAAGTTTTTGAATTTGAGGAAAGATGATCGATATTATTAGTTTGCTGTTATTGTTCATTGACAACTGATTGGAAACTTGACAAGTAATAGACGAAAAAGAAGAGTAGAGTTTAAGAAATTTGCAGGTTTAAGAATTTTTTTGGTTATTATTTTGAGTGGTGGGGATGGTGGCTGTGCGGAGGTGGTGGTTGAGGTGGTGATTGGAGACGGAGGTGGTTGTGGCTGTGGTGGTGACGGTGGTGGTGTTGATTGTGGTCAAGAGAGAGAAAGAATACTTAGCCAAATTTCTAACCATTTGAGTCCAAGGGTATTTTGGTCATTTAACAATACTTAACCAAAAAATTCTAACAATGTTAGAAATTTGGACTCAAATTGTTAAAGAAAATGCTTATAGGGACTCAGGTCGTTAAACTTTTTGATTTTGGACCCAACTAGTTAAAACCCATAAAACAAAGGGACTCAAAAAGTAATTTACCCAAATATCTATTAATTATGTTGGGTTTAAAACAAATTTAATACATTTTAAATTCGACTAAACGATTATCGTTTCTAACCATACATTTATTTAGCAATGGTTACTTAAGAATTTTAACTATAGTTATTATTATAATATAATTATAATAGTTTAGGGTAACAATTGTGCTCTTGTAAACAATTTACGATGTAGAACAATATCAATTATCAATGAAACGATGTGTTTTGGTCTCAATATTTGTGTATTTGTGTTTGACAATTTCATGTTTTGATTCTAGTTCAATTTCGAGCTTTAAATCACTTTCTGAAAAGTTATACACAAACTGTTACGTAAACGTGATCAGTTTAATGCGATAAACACTCCGGGATAGTGACATAAGCTTAACATACCTTAAATAACCTTTACATAACTTAGAAATAAGTTTTGAAGGATTTGGTGTGTCAAAAACAAGTTTATTCGATCATAGGGATTATTTGAGACAAACTGCAAAAGTCTGCCGATTCGTATAGCAACGTACACTCTGGAACAAGATCGTAAGCTAAACATACCTTAAATATCCTTTACATAGCTTAGAAATAAGCTTTGAAGGGTTCGGTATGCGAAAAATACGCTTATTTGATCACAGGGACTAAAAGCGTCAAAAACTGCATAAGTTTGCATTTACGCGCATATCTTACGTTCTGAATATATCCGGACATCCAAAAACTTTGTAATCATTAAAATATTGTATTTTAGTGATTCGAATGCAAAAACCATTCGTCGCATAATTTGGACCGTTTTCGCGTCCGTTCGTGTTTCATCGTAATTAACCGAATAACGTGATCGTACGACCAAACGAACCAACATCCGTGATATTTTCAAGCATATTTTAAGTCCCCTATGCTTTAAAATCCTTGTGGAGCCTTGAAATTGGGTTAACGGGGGTTAAACGCGTCGAAAAACAAGTTTCAGAGCTGCAGGGACCTGTTTTGACTAGTTCGAAAGTTCTGACCAGCACTCCCTGGCGGCCAGCGAAAGAATTTGTTGTCTGCTTCGCGGCCCGCGAGAGCTGGAGCTGGCAGATTCAATGTATTCATCAAAACAACCTGTTCCCCTTGGTTTTAACCATAGATTTTGCAAACTATGAGCTGGTTTGTGTGCTCATCAAGCCCCCTAATCAGATTATAACATTTGTAGGGTCAAGATCATGCTTTGATCCAAGCAAAAACACTTGGCAATGATCAAATGGAGCATGATTTCCTATAAATACCCACTTCTTTTGCTCCATTCTTTGCTCATTCAAGTTTCTTTCACTCAATCTCTGATTGGAAGCTCTCACATTGTTGAAGGCATCCTACTTGAAGTATTCTTTGTCTCCTTTTCCAAGCTTGGACTCTTGTAAGTGTTTTTTCATGCTTGGTTATGTATTTCAAGCATGAAAGTCAAACAGTGTTTGACTTTCAGCTTTGACCATGAACTGGTCAAGACAAAGTTCGTTTAAACTTTGCAACGTGAGCGTAATCACGATGGTTATAGTCCCTTGTGACTAAACCTACTAATTACCACGTTGATTAGGCGAAGTGACGAGTCAAAGTTTCGGTCAAAATGCACGATTATGTGCATTTTGCGACGAAGCTATTTTCGGATATCAAAACACTTTGTTTTGATATCAAACTTGTTTTCTAACTTAGTTAAACATATTTTAACATGTTTAACTCGTCACTTTAGTTTAGTGCTTGTATAGGGTCGTAAGATAAGTGGTCTTAACAACCGCTTAGACTTTCAAACCCGACCCGTTTGGTCGATCATTAGGATCCGACCAAACATATTTTGTGACCATAGTTGTATAGGGAATAACCTTCCGAGGTTATACCTTATGGTCACCTAGTTTGATTAGTTGTATGATAGGTAGTTTATATGCCTTAGGAAAATGACCAAAATGCCCTTTTCATGCATAATTTGAATTTAAGCATATGTAACTTAATTTTTGAAACTTAAACTGATTATGCAGCATATCTAAACATGTTAGGGCATATAATACTTGTCATAGGACATTAGGACTAGTTAGGCTATACAAATGACGCGTTTAAGTAGCATAGGCTACCCTAATGGGTCATGACGGGTCGTAAGCACTTAGGATAGGTTCCAAATCAGAATGTAGGCTTTGTTAAACCATATCACATGAGTTCCAATACTCATTTGGTTTACGAGACCTCATTTTACCCGAACTCCCGATTTAGGTACCGATTTATTAACATAGTGATCTGATACTAGGTGCCACTTGATTCCTTGATTACCAGAGCTTGTTAGTTCACTTTAATCGAGGATACCTTGCAATCTCAAGTGAATACATAGTTCCCCTATTTTACTGCTTTCAATTGTTTTGGGGTGATTCATATGTGCTAAACGATTTTGATGTTTTCAAAAACGAATATTGTTTTTTATATTAAACACAACGATTTCAATAATGTGAACGAACTTGTTGGGACGTTATTACCTAACACGAATGACATTCATTAGCTTTGGCCGAGCAGGCCAGTAGTATGTTATGGTACCATAGGATCTGACAAATCCCGTTATCGGACTATCGCCATGGTTATGTATGGGGTAATGTGGGTAACGACAAAACCTGATGATTGTTAACTTACCCTTTGATGGTTTGTTAATATGAGTTGAACGATGGACGAGTCACACAGGTTTGAATGTATTCAACGAGACGACCAAAAGTTAGTTTTCACAATTAAAACACGAACGATTTGAATGATTGAATGGTTTGAACGATTGAATGATTTGAACGATTGAACGATCTAAATGATTTAAACAAGATAAACGAATGGAACGAACGATTGATAACACAAACGAGTTGAACGATTGGTTTTTGGTATGTGATTAGATAACGGGATGGGTGTAAAGTGATAAAAGCATGGTAGATACGCTGCTGGTACTTCTTATATATAAGTGCTTTTATCATATTGCATTATGTGGCGTTATTTAGTTCACTTGGACGAATTATTTCAAACGATGATACGCAACGATGTTTACTAAATGATATAAAGCATACGAGTTTATTACAAAAACGATTTACAATTTGGTTTACAAAAGCAAATGTTTTTAGTCAAGATTCATAGCAACGAGGTTTTCATAAATATATAACCAACTTGTTTTAGTTGGTTAGTCATATTGCAATACCAACACTTTTCAAAACAAGGTTTTCCGATTATCGACTCTTGTAGTCGTACAAGGTATTGCAACATGAATACGAGCCATGAATCTGACATACTCACAAAACCTACGTGCTCGCCGGCATTTTTATGCTGACTTTATTTTCACCTATGTTTCAGGTGATGATGATGATGATGATGATGATGATTAAGATGCATGTTCACGTAGGAATGGACGGGCCTTAGTGACTATAAAACAAGAAAGACAATGTGCTTGAACTTGTTTATTTCATTTTAAGACAATGTTAAACGTTTAATAATTCAAATAAAACAAAACTTTAATCCATGTGTTGTGAAACAATGATTCTGTCGCTCCACTCCCCGACGTTTCCGCCGCGTTTTTGTTGTTTTAACGCGGTCGGGGTGTGACATTTAGGGTCTTGCGTTAATTCCAACTAAACTAAAAGAACTTGTTTGTAAGTAGCCTAATACTATAGGGTGGGAATTGTAATATGTAATCATATAAGAAATCTCATCTTTTCCATTCAGGACTTCTGTTCGTAACCTAAAACGCCGCAATTCCGTTTCCATTTGCTAACCCACAAACACGATTAAGGCTATAGGGTGTGGTCATGACCCTCATGACCACCATGACCCTCCACATAGGCACCACATCATCCATCTTTAATCCATTATTCAAAACCACTACCCTAAGGGTGTGGTCATGACCCAAACCACTATCCCCTTTATTTTTGTTAATTTGTTTTTGTCTTAAAATTATCAAATGAGAGGGTCGTGGTAATCGTGGTTTAATCCATGGGAACCACCATCAATCAATGAGGGGGATGGTATACAATTTAATTAATGATCCTATGTGGAAATAATGTTCCAATCCATGACCCCCACACCCCATAGCCTAACAAACTGATGGGAAGAATCCTTGCCATTCGTTTTGCAACTAATAATCTTCATAATATCGATAGTCTCACAAGTTATACACACAACACACCCTTTTGTTTATGTTCAGAGTTCTGAAGAACCGCCACCGCCGCAAACCATCGGCGGCATCACAACAAACCACCGCCAATTAGTCACCAATCAGAATAACCGCGCTGCAGTTAGCCTTATTGCTAATCCCCATCCAGTCTGTGACCAAATCACTCTCAATGGTAACCGTTTGTTAGCCACCGCTTTTGCTATGAACCGCCGGTCACACTTTACAGACGAACAAGCTTCGTCACATCTGCACTACCTTGCCTCCACGAACAAGCACATCATCTGATCGGCTACCTTGAATTGCCACCGCCATTGCCCCATGCCGCTAGTGTGACGTTTCGAGTTGTCGTACTTGTTTTGTCCGATTTCGGTAAGCATTGATACTTACTAACTTAATCTAATTTTGTTTTGGTCCTTTAAATTGTCTTCTGTTAACCATGATGGGGATTATGTTCGATCTTCCGGTGGAAAAAAAAACAAAAGAGAAAGGAAGTTAGTGTGTCTGCTCGATCTATATACGGTCTGCATATGGTGTGGTGTGTGTATTATCTTGATGGGTGTGAGTATGCCTTGCGTGCGTGCATGTATGTGTGTGAGTTACGAAATGGTAGTGTGTGTGCATGAGTGTTTGATGTATCAGAAGTGTCTAATATATTAAAAGGCAATAATTGGTTCTACGATGGCCCAAAGCCATTTACATGTTAGAAACCAAATCTCATACTAAAGGAAATTTTTTTTTGGTTTTATTATTTAGAATTAATTTATTTTTTAAGTCCTCATCTTTCGAATTAACTTTATATCATCATGTATTTTATAAATTGATAAGTAACTCAAAACCTTAAAAGTTTCCATCGCCGGAAGATCAACAAAATAGACTACGAAAATTTAAGTTCCTTAAATCTCAAATTCAAACTATGATTAAATGTAGGCTCTCCTACTATTTGAGGACGACTCGACTTTTTGTTTTGCTTTAGCTTTTTAACTAAGGTACGGATTCTTGATTCTTTACATCGTAGTATCACTTAATTCATATTGTTTGGTACGGATTCTGTTTCTTTTCATCATAGTATAATTTCCAATTCCTTCTATGGGTACGAATTCTTAAGTCTTGATATCGTAACGTAATTTTATTTTCATTACTCTTGGTACGGATCTTTGTCTTTGTTTTAGAGTATGATTGTCATGGTTTGACACCTATATTCGTTTGATACGTGATACGTTATCTGAGTTAGTATTGTATCTGTCTACTTATTTGTTAGTAGGTTCCTGTTAGTATTATTTTCAGTTGCCTAGAAATTATTTATAAGGCCTTAGTATATGTACTCTTTCACCCAAGCATGTTTGGCTTGTCGTTTGGGCGTCAACGGCATGGCACTTATCGTGACGGTGCAAAATCAAAGTTCATGGCGTCTCTAGCCCATGATTGTGTAGCACCTTGGCCACTAGAGGCGTAAAGAGCGATCTTAGCTCTGAGTTTGAGTTTGTTTGTTGATCTGGAGATGGAATAATGGGTGCACGCCACACTCACCATCTCATAGGTGCATAGACTAGCTAGCTGTGTACCAGTCTGTTCTGTTTCTGGCTCTAGGTGCTTCTATGTTACACGACTTGTTTTGTTGATATATATTTGTCGTGTAAGTTAGTATATGTTTCTGTATGTAAATATGTTCAGTTATGTTCTGATATGTCTGATATATTTTGTACGTGTCTGGTTATGCTTCGGATCGTGTATCGGGTCATGCTTCCAATTATGTTCTCTATTTCGATATGTCTGATATGTTTGTACGCATCTGGTTATGCTTCGATCATGTATTGGGTTAATTATGCTTCTGGTTATGTTTACTATCTGATTCTATTATGTTTAGTTATGTCTGTTTGACTCAGTATCTATACCGGTTCGTATTAGTTTTGTCTTAGTACCGGTCTCGATTTGGGATTTAAATTCCGTGTTATATGTTTAGTTTGTATTCCATTAATATCTGTACTCAGTATTTGATTCGGTGTCTGTTCGATATTTGTCGTTGAATCTGTCTTTGTTTTGTGTCGATTTTTTTTTCAATCGGTTTAAGAACTTTCATAAGGATTTTATTTTTCTACATATAAACTCAGATTATCTAAAGTATTTTATTTACTGAGTGTAAGTTATAAAAATAGTTATTTTGACTAAATAATAACTTATGAATATTGGTTAACTCATAGATATGAATTTGAATCCAAACGTTTATTTTAAAGATAATAGTTTCAACAGTCCTTTCTTTTAAACATTATGAGATTCTAAATGGTATTTAAAATGTTTCGGCTTACTTATTTGGTTTTGTTTCTGTATCAGCTTTCCATGTCAGTTTACGAAACTTATATAAGTATTTCATTTTGAAATGTAGGTTATTTAAATTATTATGTTTCTTAAATACAACTATTCGAAGTTATAAAACTTCATTTTTTTTTTGTCTACTAATGAGCCACTATGAATTTTGTAAATTATTTTTGTTTTAGTAAATCTAAATGTCCACTACAAGAAAATATCTTCGTCAAATAACTCGTTTTAAAAAATATTAACACTATTAAACGATGTTTGAAATATTCGATAGTTAATAGTTTCTGATTCCTTCAAACATTTTAGTAAAGACAAGAGGTTTGAAAATATTCTTATTATACAAATGGTAGATAATTAAACGACGTTTAAAATGAGTCCAATTATACAAGAAAGATTATTTTAGTTATCATGGTCGACGATGTATCAGTCTCTACATCGGATTTGTGTTGGGTTCGGTTTCAGTTATTCATATGACTGACTTTTGCTTTCGTATCAGTTTCCACTACAGTTTCAGATTGGTTCATGTATCAGTTTTTGTATCAGCCTTGTGTCTGCATTTGTTTTTAGTACTCGTATCCATAATCGTTCCAATTCAGTCTCAGTTCTGTTATGTTGTGTTTTTCTTCCGCTGATATGACTTTACTTGTACTGTTGATTTCTCCGTTACTGAGCAATTTTTGGCTCAGCCGTAGTTTTCTTTTTGTGTTTGTCTTATTTGTTTTAGAGATAATCCGGGATAATATGGGATTTCAGTGAGGAGCGTTATGTCACACCCCGACCGCGTAAAACAACAAACCGCGGCGGAAACGTCTGGGAGTGTCGTAACAGAATCATTGTTTCATAACACATTGGAATTTAAGTTTTGTTTTATTGAATTAAAAGAGGTTACAATGTCTTAAAAACAAAGAAACATAACATAATTAACTAGTCTTGCATCTTTTATTGTCACTAAGGCTCTCAGCCAATCCTATGTTTGCATCATGATCATCTAATAACACTACCTGAAACACCTGTGAAAATATGTACGTCATCATAAAAATGCTTGTGAGATACATATGTTTTATTAAAATAGGATTCATGACTTGTAAGTTTAAGAAAAATGTTTAACAAAGGTTAGTCATGAACCTTAAAAATGTTTTCTTTTATAAATCATACAAAAATTTATAAGAAATAAGATGATATAAAAGAATAATGTATAGATAAGTAAATAACCAAGTAAAATGAGTTTTATAAAATATGCTGTTTGTAAACAACGTTTTTGTAAGGATATGTTATTTATGTAAAATGTAATATGTCTAAATTGAAATGGTTTAAATAACGCTACAATATGTAATATCATAAAAACATTTATATATAGGAAGTACTAGCGGCATATCCACCATGCTTTTATCATATTACACACGCCTCGTTATTTAAATCACTTACCCAAACAAACCATAAAAATGTAATGTTCAAACCAATGTTAAAATGTTCATGTATAATCAAATGTAATGTATAGTGAATAAAAACATTTACTCAACCCTATAAGAAAGAAATGTATAAAACAATGTATTTGATAAATAATAATTTAAATCAAAAGTTATGTTTTGTAAAATTAATGCATGCTTTACTGATACAAACATCTATGCGGTAATGTTAAACGTCTATATCCAAGCCTTGCGACTGAAGAGACAAACCCTTAACAAGTTAAAGATTTATCAAACTTATGGATATCGAATTCGATCATTCCTTCCACCCAAACAAACCTAGGATTTCAAAAATGGGAGTTGTCAATTCCTATGGTACCACTACCTACTAACGAACAGCATGATTGGTGTTAATGAATGTATTAGTTTCGTTAAACAAACCAAATGTTATACCAAATGTAAGCATGTTATATAAAAATAATGTACCTAGTATGCTAAATGAACATACGAAGTAGAAATGTAAAACAATGTGTCCATATGCTGAGTGAACATATGCAACAAAAATGCAAGGTAAATCAATGTGTCCATATGCTGAGTGAACATATGCAACAAAAGTGTAATATAAATCAATGTGTCCATATGCAACAAAATGCAATGAAAATCAACGTGTCCATATGCTAAGCAAACATATGCAACAAAAGTATTTATGAAAATCAATGTGCTAGCATGCTAAGTGAACATACATAGCAAAACATAATGAAATCATGTACTATATGCGTACTAATGAACATAGCAAGTATATGTTATAAAAGCATGAAAAAACACGAAAGTAACAAGTAGGCACATGTGTATCACCCCAAAATGTAACAACCCTCGGTAAAACCAACATCCTCATAATATTTCCGACCCTCTATTATATCTTAAAATGTATCAATATGTTTTATATTACACCCCGTATGTGAAAACCGAGCCCGAATTATATTATAGTATATAAAATAAATAAAAATCTGAAAATAGTAAGTTGAGGCGGGCCGCGTAAGACCTCACCTCAACCTTACGCGGGCCGCGACAGAGCATCACACGCGATTACACCAGAGGACGACACGTGTCGACATCGTGTCGAGTCTACTAGCTGACCCAGCTAAGCTACTGAGTTGACCGATGTTGACCGGGCCGCGTAAGGTTCCCTTGTCTTTTACGCGGGCCACGACAGGACTGAAATCAGCAACTATAAATAGATAGCATCAGATTACAATTTCCGTCGCTCATTTCTTTTTCTCAATCTCGAAATCTGAAAGTTATAAGCATTATAGTCGGGTACTATACCCCTAATTAGCAAGGTTCTGCTCCGTTGTAAGTATTATAACCCTAGTTTCGAAATAGTTACGCTGCCCGATTGATTTAGGGTTCCGTAACAACTGTCGTGGTTCTGCCCGACGTAGTTGTTGGAATGCCGTCTCGGGGAGGGTATTATTAATATTTTCAAAGGGTTATGATACTAACCAATGTACATTTGTATAAATTATAGATTATATCCAGGAAATCCTTACGAAAAGCCTAAGACAGCAATGTGAGTTTATCCTCTTTTTGTTAATGTTTTTGGAATGTTTTACAAAACCTTAATTGTTTTACAATGTGATTAAGCGGTGATTGAGTCTTTGTAGTTCTTCAATTACTGCCGGTATTATGGGGTTTTGTTACAAAATTTATTACTACTTGCGAGTAGTAAGTCGGGAACGACAGTACATTATCATTGGACAACGAGTTAGCCAATGGGTAATTTGACCATAGCCATAGATCCGGTCGAGTGGCAAATATTGAATGAGTAATTGTATAGAAATAAACAATGTGATCGCTCTCAATACTGTTTTAATTAATAAAATGTTTCGTGATTAAACTGGGATTCACTCACCAGTATTTCCGACTGACAAATGTTTTTAAAACATGTTACAGGTAACACAATGTGAACAGCCAATTAAGTGAAAAGCCAGCTGGAGAGCACTGAAGGCTTGGGAAAAATGTGGCTATAAAAGTTACCTAATAAACGATGTTTTAAATTCAATAAAATAGGGTTTGTCCTTATAAATGTATTGTAATAAGAAACTTGGGTTTTACCCATGTGATTATTAATATAAAATGTGGTGGTTTTACCCTGATAAACATTTCCTAACTACGGTCCTGATGTAAATTCCGCTGCGAGATTTAACAAGCTGATACCACCAAACTCTGAGCTCACGTCCGCCCGTTCCTGGGGATCAGGGATCGGGGGTTGTGACAGAAGGTGGTATCAGAGCCTAGCCACTGGTCTGAGCCAAAGAAGTGTTCTGCTGACACTTAAAATTTTAAAATTTTGTGTTAGGTAATAAATTACGGAAATATGTGCATAACTGTAATTATTTGTTATTTGTTATTTGACTATCTGTTAGTTTTCAGTATGAGTGATCAAGGTCCATCAGACGTGAATCGTCAGTTATCTCATTCACCTAGGAGTGAAGGTACATCATCACAGCCTGCCCTTTCAGGGTATTCTGCTGATCAGGAGGAGGGAATATTTACCTTTAGAGCTTAATCTGAAGAACCATTTCCTAGTAAGAAACAAGGATGGTTCAGTAAAGAAGCTTTTGCTCGTAGGAAGAGAATGCAAAAATTGCAACAGCAAAGGGCTTTAGCAGCTATTAAACGAGAGACAGATGCCCATACTCAAGATATGCTAAATAGAAGCTTAGCTAATTTCCATATCTTAGCTACAATTGCTGCCAACCCGAGTCTGGAACAATTAGTAGCCCCACAACCACAAAACCCAGAACAACCCATGGACATAGAAAACCCGGAAAACCAAGTAGAGATGCACGATTTTAACCTAGAAGAAATCCCAAGGGTACCTGCACCAAACCCCCTAGACCCGAACTATGACCCCTGGTGGGACAATAATAGGGACTTTGTGCAACGTTACCCTATCCAGGATTATCCACCCATACAGAACATAGAAGCTTACCCAGGTATGGACCCTTTAGATCCCTATTACTAATTTGATTATATTAGGGAAATATTAGAGGATCCTTACCAATTTCATGAACTGTCACCCCCATATCAGGAAAACGCACCCCAGATTCTAAACCCAGTCCGAGAACCTGCACCCCAATGAGTGCAGAAAACGTTCAAGAACTTAGGACTTTTGCGGAGGAAATTCTGGAGAGCAGTGAGAGAATGCGTCAGGTGGGAGAGTGTCTCGTATGGAAATACGATGAGCGCAATATGGATTTTTGGATGAATCCATATCCGTGAATGTTAGAATGGAGGAAGTGGTAGTAACAATAATATAATAAAATAAAATAAGATATGTATGTACGGATGCATATTATTATTTTATTTATGTTGGTATTGTAATCTTTATTTCTGTACTAGTGTGTAATAGACGCATAAGTATATGAAAAGAGTAAGTAGCAATGATCTACGTTTTTGGTTAGATTGCGTGTCAGGTGAATTGTGATATTACTTATTATCTTGTGATATTAATATGGGATAAATGTTTAAAATTCAGATGGCCGATGAAGGAAATCAAGGAAATCTGAATAATGATAACCAGAGTAACATTAACGTGGTTAATGATAATCCGAGCATCCATAACAACGAAAACCAAATGGATAATAGTGTCGTTCAACATATAGTGGCACAAGGAATCATAGATGCTATGCCATTTATTATTCAAACTATTCAAGAAGCGAATAATAAAAGTAAACATAGCAGTAAGCGACCAATTGAACCAGAAAACAACGTGAACAATGGACCGGTACTTCAAATGCCTATTCCCAAAAGAAGAAGAACCGTGCCTAACGGTTGTTCTTATAAAGAATTCTGGTCTTGTAAACCAATGGAATTCTCAGGCAATGAAGGGGCCATTGCAACTTTACGCTGGATAGAAAAGACTGAGGCAGTCTTAAGGATAAGTAAGTGTGCCGAAGAAGATAAGATATTGTTTGCTTCTAATCTGTTTAAGAATGCAGCACTAGAATGGTGGAACACTATCCTCCAGACAAGAGGAAGTGATAGAACCTATAATATGTAATGGGAAGAATTTAAGGACAAGGTAGAAAGAAAATTCTGCCCACCCAATGAAAAAGAACAGATAGCAAACAAATTCCTAAATCTTAGGACGACTGGTGTAGATAGTAAGGGGTACACTAAATTATTCTTTGAATATGCTAGAATAGTGCCAACTCTTGCTTCACCAGAACCAGTGTTAATTTCCCGTTATATCTGGGGATTAATCGGAGAAATAAGACATGTAGTCAAGGCAGCTAGACCACAAACCATAGAAGAAGCTGTAGAACTAGCTAATACCTTGACTGATGAATTAGTCCGTACCCGAGAAGAGGATCAAAGGAGAAACCTAACCCATAAATTGACTCAAGAATTTCGTTCTGGAAATTCTAATCATGGGAAAAATGTAGGAGCTACCTCTGCACCCTACTGTAGGTATTGCGAAAGAAAGCATTCAGGGAGATGCTCCATATACTGTAACTTTTGCAAAATATCGGGACACAAAGAAGAAAACTGCAGGAAGAAAGATAACAGCAAGGTGTGTTACAATTGTGGAGAACAAGGTCATATCAAGCTAAATTGTCCAAAATTAGCTCCAGCTACAGATTACAAGAATACTAAAAATGCTAGAGCATTTGTTCTGACTGCAGAAGAAGCCAAGATGATCCCAGACGTTATAGCTGGTACGTTCTTAGTTAATGATATATTTGCTAAAGTATTATTTGACTCTGGTACGAACCAAAGTTTTATCAATACTTCATTTTGCAATATTCTAAATCAGTCATTAACTAAACTACCACATGAATGCGTAGTAGAGGCAGCTAATGGAGAAACTGTTAGAATTTCTGAAATCTTGCAGGGAGCAAGAATAGAAATTTTAAATCAGAAGTTTATTGCAAATCTATATCCCATGAATCTAGCAGGATTTGATGTTGTTTTAGGAATGGATTGGTTAATAGCCAATAAAGCCAGTATTTTATGTGATCAAAAGTTAATCCGTGTATTTGATTTCTATAATCACTAACACTAAAGGAAAAGATTTAAAAGACATTCCAGTAGTATCTCAGTTTTCAGATGTCTTTCCAGAAGAATTACCAGGGCAACCTCCGGATAGAGAAGTTGAATTCAGAATCCATTTAATACCAGGAACGTCACCAATTGCCAAAGCACCTTACCGTTTGGCACCTGCCGAAATGCAAGAATTGAAGAAACAATTAGATGAATTGTTGGAAAAAGGATTTATACAACCAAGTTCGTCGCCATGGGGAGCGCCGATATTGTTTGTTAAAAAGAAGGACGGATCAATGCGGATGTGCATTGACTACCGTGAATTAAACAAGGTCACGATTAAAAATCGGTATCCATTACCAAGAATCGATGATCTGTTTGATCAACTGCAAGGAGCTCAATTTTTCTCTAAAATCGATTTAAGGTCAGGATATCATCAATTAAAGGTACAGGAAGAGGACATTCCTAAAATCGCATTTAGAACAAGGCATGGTCATTATGAATTTACTGTCATGCCCTTTGGTTTAACCAATGCCCCAGCTGCATTTATGGACATGATGAACCGAATATGTAAGCCATATTTGGATAAATTCATAATTGTATTCATAGATGATATTCTAATTTACTCTAAGAATAAAGAGGATCATGCAAGACAATTGCACGCACTTCTAAGTCTGTTAACAAAGGAAAAGCTTTATGCTAAATTTTCAAAGTGCGAATTTTGGTTAGAACAGGTACAATTCCTTGGACACCTAGTTAACCATGAAGGAATTCATGTAGATCCAACGAAGATTGAAGCAATTACCAAATGGAAAACCCCGGAGTCACCAACCGAGGTTAGAAGTTTCTTAGGATTGGCCGGTTATTATAGAAGGTTTATTCAAGATTTTTCTAGAATAGCCATTCCCTTAACTAAGCTAACCTGTAAATCTGTTAAGTTTGAATGGGGATTAAAACAAGAAGAAGCCTTTAGAATTCTTAAGCAAAGATTAACCCATACACCAATATTAGCAATACCAGAAGGAACTGAAGATTTTGTAGTATATTGTGATGCTTCTAGATTAGGTTATGGATGTGTATTGATGCAACGCCAAAAGGTTATAACGTACGCATCTAGACAACTTAAGAATCATGAAGAGAACTATTCAACCCATGATCTAGAATTAGGAGCTATAATTTTTGCTCTTAAGATTTGGAGACATTACCTTTATGGTAGTAAGTTTACCATATTTACGGATCACAAAAGTTTAAGGTATGTTTTCGGACAGAAAGAGTTAAATACGAGACAAAGACGTTGGATGGAATTTCTTAGTGATTATGATTGTGATATCCAGTATCATGAAGGAAGAGCAAATGTAGTGGCAGATGCTTTAAGTCGAAAGTATCATGAAAAGGCAAGAAGGATACGTTCTCTTAAATTAAATCTGCAAGTAGATTTAAATGATCAAATAAGAGAAGCACAAAACTCAGTAATCAAGGATGATTCTGAAAAATTAAAAGGTATGATAAAAGAATTAAAACAAGGAACGGATGGAATTTGGAGATTCCATGAAAAAAGAATGTGGATACCTAAATTAGGAAATCTACGTCATCGCATATTAGAAGAAGCCCATAAATCTAAGTATACGATGCATCCAGGAAGTGATAAAATGTACCAGGATTTAAGGAAAAAATTTTGGTGGATAGGAATGAAAAAGGACATAGCAGTCTATGTTTCTAAATGTTTAACTTGTTCACAAGTCAATGCTGAACATCAGAAACCCTCAGGTTTGTTACAGCAATTAGAAATGCCAGTTTGGAAATGGGAATCGATAACAATGGATTTTGTTACTAAATTACCCAAAACTAGGAAAGGAAATGATACAATCTGGGTGATTGTAGATAGACTAACCAAGTCAGTTCATTTTCTACCAATGAAAGAAAAAATTAGTATGGAACAATTATCTAAATTGTATGTAAATGAAATTGTTTCTTTACATGGTATTCCATTATCAATTGTTTCTTATAGAGATAGTCGATTTACCTCTCATTTTTGGTCAAGTTTCCAAAAGGCAATGGGAACCAAGTTAAAATTAAGCCCAGCTTATCATCCTCAAACGGATGGACAAAGCGAAAGAACAATCCAGACAATGGAAGACATGATTAGAGCTTATGTAATTGATTTTGGAGGTAATTGGGACGATCACTTACCTTTAATAGAATTTTCTTATAATAATAGTTATCACACAAGTATCAATGCTGCACCATTTGAAGCACTTTATGGAAGAAAATGTCGAACCCCAGTCTGTTGGACAGAAATTGGAGAAAAACAACTATCTGGACCTGAGATAGTACAAGAAACAACTGACAAGATTATTCAAGTCAAGGAACGACTGAAAGCCGCACGTGATCGACAAAAGAGTTATGCTAATAACCGATGCAAGCCATTGGAATTTCAGGTAGGAGATAAAGTATTATTGAAAGTCTCTCCTTGGAAAGGAGTAGTAAGATTCATCAAACGGGGAAAGCTAAGTCCCAGGTATGTTGGACCTTTTGAGATTATTAGAAGAATAGGACCTGTAGCCTATCAGCTACAATTGCCAGAGGAAATGGCAGGAATACATGATGTGTTTCAAGTATCTAATCTTAAAAAGTGTTTAGCTGATGAATCACTAATAGTACCTCTTAAGGATATAGAGGTAAATGAACAACTTAAATTTGTAGAAAGACCTCTACAGATTGAAGATAGGAAAGACAAGAATCTCAAACACAAGAGACTAGTTCTAGTCAAAGTAAAGTGGGACTCCAAAAGAGGACCTGAGTACACATGGGAGCTCGAGTCAGAAATGAAAAAGAAATATCCGCATTTGTTCCAATAGATCTTGAGGACGAGCTCTAAAACAAGGTGGAGAGAATGTAACAACCCTCGGTAAAACCAACATCCTCATAATATTTCCGACCCTCTATTATATCTTAAAATCTCTCAATATGTTTTATATTACACCCCGTATGTGAAAACCGAGCCTGAATTATATTATAGTATATAAAATAAATAAAAATATGAAAATAGTAAGTTGAGGCGGGCCGCGTAAGACCTCACCTCAACCTTACGCGGGCCGCGACAGAGCATCACACGCGACTACACCAGAGGACGACACGTGTCAACATCGTGTCGAGTCTACTAGCTGACCCAGCTAAGCTACTGAGTTGACCGATGTTGACGCAGGCCGCGTAAGGTTCCCTTGTCTTTTACGCGGGCCGCAACAGGACAGAAATCAGCAACTATAAATAGATAGCATCAGATTACAATTTCCGTCGCTCATTTCTTTTTCTCAATCTCGAAATCTGAAAGTTATAAGTATTATAGTCGGGTACTATACCCCTAATTAGCAAGGTTCTGCTCCGTTGTAAGTATTATAACCCTAGTTTCGAAATAGTTACGCTGCCCGATTGATTTAGGGTTCCGTAACAACTGTCGTGGTTCTGCCCGACGTAGTTGTTGGAATGCCGTCTCGGGGAGGGTATTATTAATATTTTCAAAGGGTTATGATACTAACCAATGTACATTTGTATAAATTATAGATTATATCCAGGAAATCCTTACGAAAAGCCTAAGACAGCAATGTGAGTTTATCCTCTTTCTGTTAATGTTTTTGGAATGTTTTACAAAACCTTAATTGTTTTACAATGTGATTAAGCGGTGATTAAGTCTTTGTAGTTCTTCAATTACTGCCGGTATTATGGGGCTTTGTATACAAAATTTATTACTACTTGCGAGTAGTAAGTCGGGAACGACAGTACATTATCATTGGACAACGAGTTAGCCAATGGGTAATTTGACCATAGCCATAGATCCGGTCGAGTGGCAAATACTGAATGAGTAATTGTGTAGAAATAAACAATGTGATCGCTCTCAATACTGTTTTAATTAATAAAATGTTTCGTGATTAAACTGGGATTCACTCACCAGTATTTCCGACTGACAAATGTTTTTAAAACACGTTACAGGTAACACAATGTGAACAGCCAATTAAGTGAAAAGCTAGCTGGAGAGCACTGAAGGCTTGGAAAAAAATGTGGCTATAAAAGTTACCTAACAAACGATGTTTTAAATTCAATAAAATAGGGTTTGTCCCTATAAATGTATTGTAATAAGAAACTTGGGTTTTACCCATGTGATTATTAATATAAAATGTGGTGGTTTTACTCTGATAAACATTTCCTAACTACGGTCCTGATGTAAATTCCGCTGCGAGATTTAACAAGCTGATGCCACCAAACTCTGAGCTCACGTCCACCCGTTCCCGGGGTTCAGGGATCGGGGGTTGTGACACAAAACATTTGAAAACGTAAAAGAGGGGAACTATGTACTCACTTGAGAATGCTTAGAAGTCTTAAATAACAACCAAGCAAAGCTGGAGGGATCACAGAAATCAAACGGCACCTAATATAGATAACTATGTTAATAAACCGGACCTAAACAGAAGATCCGATAGGATGTGGTCTCGTAAACCAAATGAGTATTGAAACTCATATGATATGGTTTAACAAAGCCTACATACTAAATCGAAACCTATCCTAAGTGCTTACGACCCATTACGACTTGTTTAGGTAGCTTATGCTACTTTAACGCGTCGTTCACGTAAAACGCGTTCGGATCGCCTAACTAGTCATATGATAAGTATTATATGCCTTAACATGTCTAATAGTGTTACCTAATCAGTTTGGATGTAAAAATTTAGGTTACATATGCTTAAAATGAATTTATGCGTAAAAAAGGGCATTTTGGTCATTTTCCTAAGGCATATAAACTACCTATCATACAGCTAACTAAACGAAGTGACCATAAGGTATAACCTTGGAAGGTTATTCCCTATACAACTATGGTCACAAAATATGTTTGGTCAGATCCTAATGATCGACCAAACGAGTTGGGTTTGAAAGTCTAAGCGGTTGTTTAGACCGCTTATCTTACGACCCTATATAAGCACTAAACTAAAAGTGACGAGTTAAACATGTTAAAACATGTTTAACGAAGTTAGAAAGCAAGTTTGATATTAAAAACAATGGGTTTTGATGCCCAAGAATAGTTTGGTTGCAAAATACGTAAAAACGAGTATTTTGACCGAAACTATGACTCGTCACTACGCCTAATCAACGTGGTAATCAGCAGGTATAGTCACAAGGGACTATGATCATCCTGATTACGCTCACGTTGCGAAGTTCAAACAAACTTCGTGTTGACCATTGACCGGTCAAAGAAGAGAGTTAAACACTGTTTGACTTTCATGCTTAAAAACGCATAAAAGCATGAAAGAAACTTACAAGAGGTCCAAGCAATAGAGATTTAATTCAAGTTGCTCAGGTATGGAGTGTGGAAACTCCAACTTAGAGAAGAAATGAATCAAGGTGTGAGGATTGCAAGAACTCAAGGTGGGTTTATATAGGATTTCCAAAACCATTAAGATCATTTCTTGGGTTACGAGCTTTGATCTTGGCCTTACAAGTGTCCCCACTGATTTGTTATACTATGGGTGCCTAAAACCAAGCTCAAGGTTTGAAGAAACCATGTCCAAAACCAGAAACCAGCTGCTGAAACAGAAAAACTGAGTTTCTGATCTGGGCAGTTTACATGGGCCGTGTAGGAGGAGGCCTTGGGCTACGCGCCCCGCCTAGCCTAACTATCAGAAAATGTCAGCTTTGGTCCCTGAACGTGTAAAACTTGGTTTTCGATGCATTTTTGGCATGTTTAAGCCCCGTTAACCCTATTTCAAGGCTCTAAAAGGAAGTTAAAGTATTGGGAACCTAAAATATGCTCAAAAACATCTCGGATGTCGGTTCGTTTGGTCGTACGATTACGTTGTTCGGTTAATTACGACGAAACTCGAACGGACGCGAAAAACGATCTAAATTACGCGACGAATGAAATTTTATCATGCCAATCACTAAATTAAAATATTTTAATGATTACATAAATTTTTGGATGTTCGGATATATTCAGAACGTAAGATATGCGCGTAAATGCAAACTTGTGCACTTTTTGACGCTTTTAGTCCCTGTTTGACCAAAAAGTTTATTTTTGCGCACCAAACACCTCAAAGCCTATTTCTAAGCTATGTAAAGGATATTTAGGGCATGTTTAACTTATGGTCAAGTTCCAAAATGTTTGATACCATACGAATCAGCAGACTTTTGCAGTTTGACGCAAATAGTCCCTGCGATCAAATAAACTTGATTTCGACACACCAAACCCTCCAAAACTTATTTCTAATTTATGTAAAGGTTATTTAAGGTATGTTAATCCCATGTCACTGTTTCGGAGTGTTTTTCACGTTAAACTGATTACGTTTATGTATCAGTTCGCGTATAACTTTCTAGAAAGCGATTTAGAGCTCGAAATCGAACAAGAATTGATATGTGCAAATGATACACATATTTATACAAATCCCAAGTATGAAACACAATATTTCATTGGTTTGGTATTTTTTTGATGGTCGTAGAGACACAGATGTCACACGTTAGGAAGTTGCTGACAAAGATTCTTTATTTTAGTAATGTAATGAAATGTAATTAGGATCTTTTATTTAACGTTATGGATTGGTTTTTAGTTTTGATATCTGTAAGAGTGACATGTAAATCCTAGAGGGCTTGGGGTGTTACATGTCTGAAGGGGTTCAAAGGAATATTCTGATCCTTGGGGTTCCAATGGCCAACGATTGTGAAAGAACTCGAATAGTAATAAGAAGATTGGAGAGAAAATTTCAATCAGAAGATGATGATCATCATCATCATCATAATCATCATGATATTGACGATACTCATCTACCAACACTTAGTAGTTGGGTGGTATATGAAGAAGCAGGAACGGTTGAAGTGACTTATCAACACAGGGTGAAATATTCAATGCCGATGGAGGAAATGTTGAAGACAGAGAGGCTATATCTCCTTGAACAACTCTGTGATTTAGCACCTTCGAACGATGCAAGATCCAGGGTTCCAATGATATTCAAGTATAAGCTGCGGCAACGAAGAGACAAGATGATGGCGTTATACGCCAATCTAAAATATGATGATGATGATGATGAATCTGAAGAAAGTGAGGAATAAAGCGATGGGTACAACTCTGAATCCACATAAGACTATTAATTTATTTTGATTTCGTATTATTGTAATCTTATTAAATATTAATGAATGGTAATGAGTTATTAACAATGCCACGAACGCCAAAAAATTGACCTGGGAAACGCCATAACGCCAAAAAAATTATCTATGTGACATAAAAACAATTAATTCAACGTGACAGATCCAAAAAACAATAAAACGCCGAGTAGTTAATGAATGTAATTAACACCAAAATAATCTTAGACGCCAAAAATGAAGCAGCATGTGACACGAAATTGGGAAACAAAGAAGATTGAAAAGACAAAAAAGCCCCTCACACCCTGATCATATCCCGTGCCCCATGTTCAATTAGGATGCGTTCTCACCGTTCTCACACTTTAGGGCATTTTCTCCTGATCCCGTGCCACATGTTCAATTAGGATGTGTCCATATATTTAGTCCATTGTCGAAAGTCCATAAACTTGGTAGGGAATATATATAAATATATATATTTTGGTATTTTTATCCATGCACTGATGTATGGGTGATTATATGTATATTATTAATAAATATTTTCTTTTGTATTTTAAGTGTATTTGGTGTTTATACTCCTTGGGAGTACAACAACAACAACAACAACAACCATACCCAGTATATCCCACAAATAGCAGACTATTGGTAGGGTCTGGGGGAGGTGGGATGTAGGCAAACCTTTCCTCTATTCAAGAATAGAGAGGCTGCTTCCTGAGAGACCCCCGGCTCCAAAACAACCAACAGACAGATAGACGAGAAACGGGTAAATAAATCACACAGCAATAGGCAGATAAGTCATCAGTAAGCAACATATATGCAAATATACAAGAAAATCATCATATGTTGGTCTACCTAAATCATAAACGAAATCTAAACCCCCCCCCTCCGCACAGATAGTACACGTCTATACCCTCACCTACTAGTCCTTAACCTTAATCCTACGTCTCCACGAACTCCTATCATGAACCATGTCCTCAGAGAGGTGCAATTCTAACAAATCTTGTCTAAGTCTTTCATCCCAAGTCAACTTGGGCCTGCCTCTACTCCTCTTTCCTTCCACTGTCATGGTTTCCACTGCTCTAACTGGTTCTGTCAACTGCCTCCTCTTCACATGCCTAAACCATCTCAACCTCCCCTCTTTATCTTGTCCGATATATTAGCTACTCCTAACCAATCCCTAAAAACCACACTTCTAATTCGGTCTAACATCGTGTGGCCACACATCCACCTAAACATCCTCATCTCCGCTACCTCCATCTTGCGCGCTTGTGTTTTCTTGATGGCCCAACAATCTGTCCCGTATAACATAGCCGGTCTAACTGCTACCCTATAAAATTTTCCCTTTAATTTTGTTGGGAACCTCCTGTCACACAAAATCCCAGTGGCTGCTCTCCACCTACACCAGCCAACTTGGATGCGGTGAGATACGTCACTATCTATCTCCCCGTCTCCTTGCACAAACGATCCTAAGTACTTGAACTTAGTCGTTTGTGGGACCTCTTGACCCTCAATGGTAACCTGAGTGTCCTCGTTGCCACCTGCACCGCTGAAATTACAATAAAGGTATTCAGTCTTAGACCGACTAATCCTTAAACCATTGCCTTCTAAGGCTGCTCTCCATTCCTCTAACCTGGCATTTAGGGCTTGTCTAGTTTCAGCCACTAACGCTATATCATCCGCAAAAAGCATGCACCACGGAACTGTCCCTTGAATGGACTTGGACAGCTCATCCAAGACAACCGCAAAAAGAAACGGACTCAACGCGGACCCCTGGTGGAGTCCTACTTCCACGGGGAAGGACTCTGTATCTCCTACAGGCACCCGAACCCTAGTCACAGTCCTTGGGAGTATTTAATGTATTTTAAATCCCTACATGTACGCTAATATATATATATACACATAATATACACATAGCATATAATTTTGGTGACAACTAAATATATATCTTCCCTAAGTGTATATATATATATATACTTTTTAATCTTTGAAGAAAACACTATTTCTTAACTTATATTTTTGTATAAAAATTAGGAGAAAATCATGTTTAACTTCCTTAAACATTTTATTAGTAAAAAGTCTTGCAAAAATTATATTTTTCTAAGTGTCAAAATTCTATAAAAATTTTGACATAGTTTCCCCTAAAATTAGTGGTTTTCCCATGTTTAAAACAAGTGTTTATTTTCTTTTCAAGATCAAAACTCAATCATCAACAAAATTTGCAAGTAACAATCATCAAATTCATCCATACTTTTCATGTAACAAACTTGAAGTTTCACATAAACCTATAGTAATTTAGATCTACACTTTAAACATGTAGATCTACTTAAAACAAAGCTTACTTGTTAATTTTTATAAACTTGTTGAAACTTTAATTTGTAAACTTGTTCATCCTCTTAGTTAGTAGGTTTATAAACATGGTTATTTCATCTTTAACAAACATACAAGTTCATTTTCAAGATCTTCAAGTTTACTAGCATGTTCAGCATGGATCTTTCAAGATCCATGTGTATACTTGTTAGATCTATGCTTCTAACAAGTATGCATGTGATGGATCTTAACCAAATCACAAAACAAATAACAACTTCAACATAACAAAATAAACAGTTGTTTTCTTTAGATTATGTTGTTTCTTCAAGTGTTCATCCTTTAAAGTTTATGATTCATGATGGTTTAACTTGTACATATTTAATATACTACTAACAAGAAGCAAAATGAAGATTAGAAGACTCACTACTAGCTCTTGTAGCTAAGGAAGTTAAAACAAAAACAAGAAGTTGAAGATGATGTAAAGATGGTGGATAAAAGCTCTTTGAAGAGGTCCTTCCACTTCCATAGCTTGACACCTTCTTAGATAGTCTTCATACACCTTTGTATATGCTTGGAATACTTGTAAAATGATTGAAAATAGGAGGTGAGGTGTGGATGATGTTGGCTGTTAGCTTGGGGAAGGAGAAGAGAGGTTTTGAGTTTGAATTTTGGTGTTGGGAAAATGAGGAACATGTTGGGGATAAGGTGATTATATAATCTTCATAGTAGTTCCTTCCATAAAATAAACCTTTTACCCACTAATTCTTCACTCAACGATACTTGACAACATGTGGGCATGGGGACCCACATGTTGACCGTAAATTAGAGGGGGGAGGGTAAGTGCTAAAGTTTGGTAATTAGGGGGATTAGGTGTAAATATAGTGTTTAAGTTGGTGTAAGTTGTTATTATGTGTTTTTATGTGTAATAAGGTGTTATATGACCATAACTAGTTCTACAACATTATACCAATGTTACTAGCTCATATTTGATGTTTTGGTAGTGTCCGGATAATTGTTCGGTTGTCGGTTCGTTAAGATATTAATTTGTAATTTACACGGTATGATACACTTTTTATGTTATGATTGCATTCCAAACACTTTTCAAGTTATTATAGATGTTTAATACTATTTCTGAATCTAGTATAATTAATCAAATGCTGAATTTTGCTGAAATTGTTATTTATAGTCTGTTCCGGACAGTTTTTAGTGTTTGTTTAATTTTCGGAAAGTGTTAACCTAAATCCTTGTTCTCCCACTAGGGATTTGGTATAACAACCCTCCTAGAACCCTTAACGTGACCCTAAAATGTTCCTTATATACCTCGTATACGAGAAACGGACCCGAAATACCCTTATATTTATAAAAAAAAAACAAGAAAAACAAAGTTTAGGAGTTGCTCGCGGGGCGCGACCCCCTTAGCCACTTTCTTCGCGGGCCGCGACTGGCTTGGAGTGCCGGTCAAGGAAGACCGCCACGTGTCCGATGACTCGGCGACCCTAAACGCTGACTCAGTAAGACTATAAACAACACACACTCTCTCGCGGGCCGCGAGAGAGTTAGTGTTGGTCTTCGTGAGCCGTCTTCGATCAGCCCTATAAATGGGGTCGATCGGCTCATTTGAAATTCATTCAAAATTTCTGAATTCTCTCAACTTTCTGTTAGTAGAAATTATACCCGGGATATTATACCCCTATAAAGCGAAGCTCTGTCTCGTTGTAAGTATTATAACCCTACTGTTACGCATGTTAAGGCTCTGCCTGACTCAGTCATTGGAGTTTTGTCTCGTGTTACACCCGATTAACTTAGGGCTCCGTAATGCATGTCAAGGCTCTGCCTGACTCAGTCATTGGAGTTCTGTCTCGAGTTGTACGGTTAATATGATTTGGGTTATTTTACTAACACGTGTGCATTGTTTAATTTTAATAGATAATAACCAGGAGATACACCAGGAAGCTATAGTAGTATCACCTAAGTAAACAATATAAGTACATTCACTTTTCCTCACTATTTGTGAGTCAAAATGCTTTACCAAATCCTCAAATACTTTCAAATACAATTACAGTGATTAAGTCTTTGTAATTCTACAATTGCTGCCTGTATTACGGGGTTTATATACAGTACTTGATAACCTTCGCAATTGGGCACGGGTATCCAATGTGTGATATGACCATAGTCACAGATCCGTTAAGTGACACGTACTGACCGAGTAATTGTGTAGATATAAATATTGTAATCGCCCTTAATACTGTAATGTGTAAACAACTAATGCTTTACAAAATGGAATGTACTTGCCAGTATTTCTTGCTGATAAAATGTTTTTAAAACACATTTCAGGTAACAAAATGTGAAAGCCAATAGAAGCCAGCTGGAGAGCACCGAAGGCTTGGAAAAGTGGCTATACAAGTTATCTAAATAAAAAGGAGTTTTTGTTTTCAATAATTAGGGTTTATCCCTACAAATTTATTGTCAAACGAATTTGGGTTTTATCCCAAATGATTTGTTATAAAAAGTTTGGTGTTTAACTCTGATAAAAAATATTTCCTACCTACGGTCCTGATGTATTCTGCTGCTAAATTAATATACACCGATACCATCTATCTGATCTCGCGGCACCCGCTCCCGGGGTAGGGGTCGGGGGTTGCGACATGAGGTGGTATCAGAGCTACAACTACTGGTTTAAGCCAAAGAAGTGTTCTGCTGACACTTAAATTCTGTGTTAGGAAATAATTCTGTGTAAATATGTATATTATGTGTTTTGTGTTATTTGACTATTTGTTAGTTTAAAGTATGAGTGAGCAAGGTACGTCAAACGCTTATCGTCATATAGCTAGTTCACCAAAAGATGAGGGAACATCATCTCAACCTAATCCCTCAGGATACTCATCCGATACCGAGGAAGGGATATTTATATTTAAGGCACGGTCTGAGGAACCCTTCACTTCTAAAAAGAGAGGTTTGTTTAATAGAGGAGCACATGAGAGAAGAAAAAGAAAGAAAAAATTATAACAACAGAGAGAGATAGTCAGAGCTAATAGGGAAGTAAATGCACAAACTCAGGAAACAGTCATTAGGCCACCTTGCAAAAAGAGGAATTAGATAGACAGTTGGCAGATTTCCATATGCTAGCCACTACAGCAGTAGACGCTAACCTAAACCAAATAGCTAAACCACCACTGTTACCTTTATTCCTAGACCAAAAAATGCTAGAACCAAACCAGGATAACAAATTCCCAATACCTGCATTCGATCATAACGAGTTACCAAGAATCCCAACCCCGATGCCTTTAGAACGCGATCCGTGGTGGGATGACGATTGAACATTTTTTGAAATGAATAGCGCAGACCCTTATGAGGAACCCGTACCTCATAACCCTGACCCAATAAACCCACCAATGAGTCGAGAATGTGTGCAAGAACTCCGTCAGTATGGAGAAAGTTTAGTAAATGAAGGGAATAGAATCCGACAGATAGGGGAGAAATTAGTTTAGAAGTATGATGAGAATGAAATGCAGTACTGGATGAATGATACTTAGAAAATACCTAGATATATGTGTAATTTTGTATTTTTATAAATAAATATATATATATATATAGAAAGAGTAAAAGTCGCAATGATCGACGTTTTTTGATCAAATTTTTTGTGTGATTGTGTATAAATATTTGTACTAAATTTTATTCTGTGATAATTAATACCTGATAAATGTTCACAATTCAGATGTCGAATGAAGTAAATCAGGAAAACCAGAATAATGAGAATAACGGAAACCAATTAGATAACAGTGCAATCCAACATATAGTAGCACAAGTAATTATAGATGTTATGCCTTATATTATCAAGACTAGTAAAGAAGCAGAAAATTATAAATCTGCAAATGGAAGTAAACGCCAACACACTGAACCTAGTCACAGTGTGAACGATAACGGACCTATAATCCAAGCTCCAATTCCTAAAAGAAGAAGAACTGCTTCTTACGGTTGTTCTTATAAAGAATTCTTGGCCTGCAAACCAATATAATTCTCAGGCAATGAAGGAGCCATTGCAGCATTACGGTGGATAAAAAAGACAGAAGAAGTCATAAACATAAGTAAACGTGCAGATAAAGATAAGATTATGTTTGCTTCTAATCTTTTAAAAAATGCAGCCTTAGAATGCTGGAATACTATTCTCCAGTCTAGGTGACGTGATAGAGAGCTTATAATATAGAATGGATCAACTTTAAGGAAATGGTTGAAAGAAAATTCTGTCTTCCTAATGAAAAGGAACAAATCGCCAATAAGATCCTAAATCTTAGAATGACTGGAATAGACTGCAAAGGTTACACTACCATATTCTTCAAATATGCTAGGATAGTGCCAACCTTAGCCTCACCTGAACCAGTGTTAATCTTCCGTTATATTTGGGGATTAATTAGTGAGATTAGACACGTAGTCAAGGCAGCTAGACCGTAAACCATAGAAGAAACAGTAGAACTAGCCAATACCTTGACTGATGAATTGGTGCGTATACAAGAGGAAAACCAGAAAAAGTACCTAGCTAAAAAACTTACCCAGGAATTTCATTTTGGTAATTCCTACCGTGGAAAAGCAATAGGTTCTTTTGCCCCCTACTGTAAGTTTTGTAAAAAGAAGCACTCAGGAAAGTGTGCTGTGTCCTGCAACTTTTGAAAGTACTCAGGACATAAGGAAGAAGATTGTAGGAGAAAGGCTAGTGCCAGAATATGCTACAATTGTGGAGAGGCTGGTCACATCAAACCGAACTGTCCGAAACTAGCTCTAGCCACACCCAAAAAGGCTAAGACAACTGAAGCTCCTAAAAAAATGCCAGAGCATTTGTTCTGACAGCTAAGGAAGCCAAAATGATTCCGAATGTGATTACCGGTACGTTCTTAGTTAATAATATATTTTCCAAAGTATTGTTTGACTCTGGTGCGAACCAAAGTTTTATCAATACTTCTTTCTACAAACTTCTTGACCAACCCTTAGTCAAACTTCAAGAAGATTGTCTGGTAGAGACAGCAAACGGAGAATCCGTTAAAATAAGTGAAATCTTGCATGGAGCAAGAATAGAAATCCCAAACCATCATTTTTTTTGCTAACATTTACCCAATGAATCTAGCCAGATTCGATGTTGTATTAGGAATGGATTGGTTGGTAGCCAATCATGTCACACCCCAACTGATGGCAGAAACATCGGGGTGCGAGCACTAGGCGTTCAGATTGCTCATGAGATTTCCATAACATTATTGTGACAATAGAGATTAATTGATTTCATGCATAAATTTGTCTAAATCAAAATCCAACATCAGACATCGAATACAAAACATAACAAAGATTGTTCAAATTGTTCAAAAGTTTCTAAGTACACTAGGCGACGTTTCTAGGCATTCCCTAGCTTGATTTCCATGATCCATCTCAACCTATCAACCTGCAACATGTAGTAAGATATCAATACAAAAGTGGCGAGTATACAAGTTTGATAATAGAATAATAGATTAAAACAACTCATATCCACAGTGTAGGCAATAAAATAATTTCAGCTGTGCTAGTGTCGCAGTCCACGCAGTGATAGCCAAAGTATCCTGATGCTTTAGTGTTTACCCAAGACTCAAGGTAAACTAGAATCCTCCTAACAATACTCCCCGAGAATAATGGGAGAGGTGCATCTCCTATAGCGCTACTATTGTTAAGGTGGAACTAAACACCCTGGATTAAACGTCACATAGCACAAATAGAATACTAGAATGCACAAGTTTTCACAAACGCATAGGATAGAGTATAGATTGCCAAAAGTATTTAGTTTAATAGAATACATGTTACACCCCAAAAGTTTAAAGTAAAAAGGGGATCGAGTATACTTACAGTGATTGCTTAACAGTCGCAACTGTTATTGGATCAAAGGGAGCTCTTTTGAGGATTAGCCTGATTAGATTATAATAGGATAAGAGTCGGGCAGAATAACGAGGCTGCACAAAGTGTTGGAAAAGTCACCAGGTCGAAGGGTTGTCCGATCGGACGGCTAGTCGATCGGATTGCCGATCGTTCGGGAGGCTTTTGTGTTGTAAAGGAAAGATGGCTGCCCGATCGGATGGCCATCTGATCAGGTTGCCAATCGAGTGATGTCCATAAACAAATGGGACAAGGATGGCAGTCCGATCGGACGGTAACTGATCGGATTGCCACTTGATCCTATCGCAGACAACCTGATCGTTCCAATCGGACGGCTGTCCAATCGGGTTGCCATCCGATCCGATCTCTAAGTTTTGATAGTTTACAAATTTTGCAAAAATTCAAAGTTTAAAAATTTAATGGTGACGTCACGATACAGACTGAGGCGGTAGTAACTTATCATTTCACAGACATTCTGATCGGTCGGGAATCACCCCAGTCCGACCCGTTTGTCTGCTAGTGACGGGTTTATGCCGGAATCCATCCCGTGATCATCTTCATCAGTGAATAATCCGTTCCTAAACCTACTCTAGACCACCGATCTAGTCTATATAGTCGTTCAGTCCCGTTTATCACCAAAGTAAATCAGAATTTCGAGGAAATAAATGACAGGACTCGAATTTTAGTATACATAAAGAAATCTCTTAGATTTAGTTTAGATTTGATAAATTAAGCATGGAATCCCATAGATCTTAGCTAGATCCCACCAAGAATGACGTCATATGGCATTTGGTACCAACCACCAAGATGACATCATTCCCAAGATCTTAGATCTGAAAGATTTCACGGTGGGAAATGTGATTTCAAGTGAGAATCACGTAAAGGATAATGTGTAGATCAAGAAAGTACAAAGATCTAGCCTAAAACGTATCAAAATCGATGAGAGAATGAAGAAAAGGACGTGTGCGCGTGTCTTGGTCGAGCGGAGCTGTCACATCACTGAAAAGGTGATGTGACAGGCCTACTTATAGGTGAAGGAGAAAAGAAGAAATGGTTCGGACGGCAGTCCGATTGGACGGCTGTCCGATCAGATGGTCATCCGATAGGGTGACAATCTGATCGGATGGCAGTCCGATCGGCTGGCCATTCTGGCCAACCCAACCTTTCCGTATTCCAGTCCTTGATTGTTTTGCGAGTTAGATTAAGTGTTGCGTGGTATTAGGCAATAGAATAACTAGATTATAGCATATACATCAAAGGTTTACAAGATTAAATAGATCCTGCCAGTGACAAGGCTCCAGTCTCTCGTTCAACCAAGAATCAAGTTCCACGAGTCTAAGGAGTCAGGCACCAAATAGATTTAGGCATTCCATCGTAGATTTTGGCATTCCCACCATATAGAATTTAGACAATCCCACATATAGACATTCCTCATTTAGGCATTTCACCATTAGGCATTCCGAATAGACATTCTAATCATAAATTTAGGCATTCAAATCGTTTAGAATTAGGCATTTCCAAACGTGTACTTAGACACTCCAAGAAAATAGGCAATCCACATAGACTAGGACTAAAAATAAGCAAAAAGTTAAACTTCAGGGACTAATCTTGACAAGAGCCTAACGTTCAGGGACGCTGGGCAATACAGTCTCCCCTCCTTTAGGAGATTTCGTCCCCAAAATCTTAGAAGAAGACTGTTCAAAGAGATGCAGGTACTTGGCCTTCATATCACTTTTCAACTCCCAAGTGAATTCAGCACCACGCTTTCCTTCCCATCGAACCTTGACAATGGGAATTTTGCTGCGCCTTAGACGCTTGACAGCTTGATCCATGATTTCGACTGGTTTCTCCATAAATTGGACAGCTTCGTTTATTTGCAAGTCTTCCAGAGGAACTTGCAGTTCCTCATCGACTAGACATTTCTGTAGGTTGGATACGTGGAAAACGAGGTGCACGTTGCTTAGTTCCTGAGGCAAATCGAGTTTGTACGCTACCTTGTCAATCCTCTCAAGTATCATGAAAGGACCCACATAGCGAGGAGCGAGCTTCCCCTTTTTACCAAAGCAAATTACTCCCTTCCAGGGGGATACCTTAAGAAGAACTCGATCTCCAACGGCAAATTCCAGAGGCTTACGCCTTCTATCAGCATAGCTCTTTTGTCTGCTCCTAGCCTTGATCAAGTTATCACGGATCTGAAGAATCTTATCCGTTGTCTCTTGAATAATTTCAGGGCCAGTGAACTGCTTTTCCCCAACCTCATGCCAGCTGAGGGGAGATCGGCATTTTCGTCCATACAAAGCTTCGAAATGGGCCATCTGAATACTGGAATGATAACTATTGTTGTACGAGAATTTTATCAATGGTAATTGTACGTCCCAGTTACCACCAAAGTCGATGACACAAGAACGGAAAATGTCCTCTACGGTTTGAATAGTGCGCTCGGTCTGTCCATCCGTCTGAGGATGAAAGGTTGTGCTAAAATTCAAGTGCGAACCCATAGCGGACTGAAATGTTTGCCAAAGACGCGAAGTAAAGCGACCATCACGGTCATATATTATGTCTAAAGGTATGCCATGACGACTTATAATCTCATCGGTATAGATCCTAGCAAGTCTCTCCACTTTATAATCTTCACGAATCGGAAGAAAGTGGGCTGATTTAGTCAAACGGTCAATGACCACCCAAATACTGTCTTAACCGGCAGGTGTTCAAGGTAACTTAGTAATAAAGTCCATAGCAAGACTATCCCACTTCCACACAGGGATTTTAGGTTGCTCTAAAAGTCCGGAGGGTCGCTGATGTTAAGCCTTTACCTTCAAACAGGTAAGGCATTTAGAAACGTACACAGCAATATCCCTCTTCATCCCTGGCCACCAATATATCGTACGCAGGTCCTGATACATCTTGTCGGCGCCTGGATGGATAGAGTAACGAGATTTGTGGGCCTCAGTCATAATGAGCTCATGAAGATTATCGTGATCTTGCACCCATATACGATTTAGATAGTACTGCAGGCCAACAAATTTAGTTTCGAGTTGGTCCATTCTAGCGCCGTGAATTTCTTCTTCTAGACTTCCTTCATTTACTGCTGAATAGTGAGCTTCACGAATACAAACATGCAGATCACAAGACATACGTAAAGTCTCAACATGAGTCTTACGACTAAGAGTGTCGGCCACTACGTTCGCTTTTCCAGGGTGATAGCGAATTTCGCAGTCGTAGTCGTTAAGTAATTCCACCCAACGCCTCTGTCGCATGTTCAGCTCTTTCTGATCAAAGATGTGTTGAAGTCTCCTATGGTCGGTGAAGACCACACACTTTGTACCATACAGGTAGTGTCGCCAGATCTTTAACGCAAAAACAACCGCGCCAAGCTCCAGATCGTGAGTAGTATAGTTTTTCTCATGCACTTTGAGTTGACGAGATGCGTAAGCAATGACCTTGTCCCACTGCATGAGCACACAGCCCAATCCACGGTTCGAGGCATCGCAATATACCACAAAATCATCATTTCCATCAGGTAGAGTTAAAACAGGAGCATTGCACAAAAGGTTCTTAAGGGTCAGAAAGGGTTCCTCCTATTCGGGACCCCAAACAAAAGGTTTCTCCTTCTGGGTTAGAGTAGTAAGAGGAACAGTGATTTTAGAAAAATCCTCGATAAACCGGCGGTAGTAACCCTCCAACCCTAGAAAAGAACGAATCTCATACACGGATTTAGGCGTACACCAATTTTTCACCGCCTCGATTTTTGAAGGGTCAACATGAATGCCTTGACTACTGACAATATGACCAAGAAACTGCACCTCATCAATCCAGAACTCACATTTAGAAAACTTAGCATATAGGCGTTCACCTCGTAGCAATTCATGCATAAGACGCAGATGGCGAGCATGATCAGCTTTAGATTTAGAATAAATAAGAATATCATCAATAAAGACTATCACAAAACAATCCAAATAGGGTTTACAGACACGGTTCATCAGGTCCATGAACACTGCAGGTGCGTTGGTCAAGCCAAAAGGCATGACTACGAACTCGTAGTGCCCATAATGAGTAAGAAACGCAATTTTAGGAATATCATCTTCGAGAACACATAGTTGATGATATCCAGAACGTAGGTCAATCTTATAGAAACATGACGCGCCTTGTAGTTGGTCAAATAGGTCATCAATACGGGGCAACGGGTAACGATTTTTCACCGTAAGCTTATTAAGTTCACGGTAGTCGATACACATACGGAACGAACCATCCTTCTTCTTGACAAATACCACGGGAGCACCCCATGGGGAGGTACTTGGACGAATAAAACCTTTACCGAGTAGTTCCTGTAGCTGGCTGGATAACTCTTGCATTTCGGAAGGCGCAAGACGGTAAGGAGCCCTGGCGACAGGAGTCGCACCAGGTACAAGATCGATACGAAAGTCAATAGCTCTAGGAGGAGGAAGTCCGGGTAGATCCTCAGGAAAGACATCAGGAAAATCACACACAACTGGAACATCGTTTATGTTCTTCCCCTCACCCTTTTGTTCCACCACGTGAGCCAAGAAGGCAGGGTTCTGTTTACTTAAACTTCTGCTCGCTTGTGTGCATGACATCAGCCTTAGTCCTTTCGAAGGTCGGTCTCCATAGACGTTTAAGATATCACCGGACAGTAGAGGAAGACGAACGAGCTTATCGTGACAAACTACCTCGGCATGGTTCTTACGCAACCAATCCATGCCGATGATGACATCAAAACTTCCCAAACGCATTGGGATAAGGTCAATAGAGAATACGTGATCGTTAAGGATCAAAGAACAATCACGTATGATAGAATTAACAAGAATCGACTTACCATTGGCGACCTCAACATAGAACAACTCAGGTAACTTAGAGCGTGTACAATTTATCAAAGACTCGAATTCCACGGACACAAAACTCTTATCGGTACCAATATCAAATAGGATCGAAGCATAGAGATTATTAACGAGAAACATACCATTTACCACGTCATTGTTGTTGCGAGCCTGATTAGCATTGAGGTTGAACGCTCATCCACGAGCGGCTGCTGGTTGCTCTTGGTTCAGCTAGGGGCAACGGTTACGGAGATGAGTAGTGTCCCCACACTGAAAACATGCATGAACAACATTGATCTGTCCTGGGTTCTACAGAGGAGGAGCTGGAAGAGCTGCTTGAGCTGGTGGAGCAGGAGCTTACTGAGCTTGAGGGGCAGGGTTAGCTTGATGACAGTAAGGAGCTGTGTGACCATAGCGGTTACAGATGGTGCACATTTGGCATGCAGAGGTAGTAGGATGATGAAAGTTGCATGTTGCACACTTGGGATAAGACCCAGTGTATTGCTTCTTTACTTCAGGAGCAGCAGGGTTAGCAGCAGCAGGAGTAGGAGCAGGTTTCATTGCAGGGTTAGCAGTAGGAGTAATAGCGTTAAATCCCGAGCCCTGAGCTTTCCGTTTCTTGTTCTTGCTGCCACTTGGCTGCTGAGTGACTTGATTTGCAGACTTTGAAGGAGCAGGGGTAGCAAACCGCTTGTCACGCACACGATTGTTGTTGAGACTAGCTGCGAGTCGGTAGACTTCATCAATAGTTTCTAGCTGAGCTGCTTCGATAGAATCACAATAGCAGGAGGCAGACCATTGATATACTTGATTATCATCCGCTTGGGGGTCGATACCAAGTGAGGAACGATAAAACTTAGTTGCTTGAATCGGGTAGTATTCGCCATGTTGTCATCTCCAACTTGCTTCAAATGCCAGAATTCTTCTTCGAGCTTGAGTTGCTCATGGGGAGGGCAGAATTCAAGCATCATCAATTCTCGCACCTCAGCCCATGGGAGAGCATAAGCTGCTACATTTGTACGGATGTTCCTTTCATTAGCCCACCATTCCAAAGCCCTACCTTGAAACACTCCAGTTGCACTCCTGGTTTTCAAATGTTCGGGGCATTCACTGTTGATGAAAGTGACTTCTATACTGTTAAACCACTCAAGCATAGTTGTCACACCATCACTGCCCGTAAACGGCTTGGGGTTGCAGGAGACGAAGTGTTTGTAGTTGAATTTGGTAGCTGTCGGCTTCTCTACTTTAGAGTCCATAGAGGATGGAGGGGTGGTAGATCCTTGAAGTTCAGAAACAATCTTGGGCATGACCCGAGCGATCTGGTCGGCCATGAATGACATCATCTTTTTCTGGGACTTCTCCCTTGATTTCCTTAGGTTGTCAGAGAGTCTTCGAGCAGACATCTTTGAGTTCCAACATAAGGATTGTATAAGTCTAGGTTACGGAGTCCCATAATAGAGATTCACTCAATATAGACTAAAGGATTAAGATACGAGATAGACTAACACCACAAAACGCACGACCTTCACATGGCACGTTGTACGAAGTTTGGTCAACATGTCAGAAATGCTTATATATAGTGTCACACCCCGACCACGTTAAAACAACAAACCGTGGCGGAAACGTCGGGGAGTGTTGTAACAGAATCATCGTTTCACAACCATGGTAATTAAAAGTTTTGTTTTATTGATTCATTAAATAATGTACATTGTCTTTAAACCAAAACAAACAAACTACACATTGTTTATAACTGTTTTAAGTCACTAAGGCCTCGTCCAGGTCCTAAGTGAACATGCTTCCTAGCAATCATCATGCAACATCACCTGAAACATATGTAAAAATAAAGTCAGCAAAGAAATGCAGACGAGTACATAGGTTTTATAAGAGTATCAGAATCATGGCTCGTTTATATATATATATTGCAATACCTCGAAAACCTTGTTTTGAAAAGTATATAATATTGCAACATGATTAACCAACTCAAATCAAGATGGTTATAGTTTATAAAATCTCGTAGCCATGATTCTTAACCCCAAAACATTTGTTTTAGTAAACCAATTCGTAAAACATCTCGTTAAAACTCGTTAATAAAACTCGTATGGTTTATATCATTTCGAAAACCTCGTTGTGTGATATTGTTTCAAAATCGTTTCCCAAGTGAACTAAATAATGACCCACAATGTAATATGATAAAAGCACTTATATATAAGATGTACCAGCGGCGTATCTACCATGCTTCTATCATACTACACCCGTCCCATTATCTAATCACTACCCAAAACCAATCGTTCGTTCAAATCATTTATTTTGTTTAGGTCATTACAAATCGTTTAATTCGTCCCAAAATTGTATTCGTTTTAATTGTGAAACTACTTTTGGTCGCCTCGCTAATAACATTCAAACCTTCGTGACTCGACTACCTCGTTTATCATATTAACAAACCACCATAGGGTAAGTTAACAATCATCAGATTCGGTTGTTACCTACATAACCCCCACACATAACCATGGGTGTAGTCTGATAACGGGATTTGTCAGATCCTAGGGTACCATAACCTAATACTGGTCGGCTTGATCAATGCTAATGAATGTCATTCGTTATGTAGTTACAACCAACAAGTTTCGTTCACATTATCAAAATTGTTATTAGTTTAATATAAACCATCTTAATCGTTTTTGAAAAACATCGTTAAATTATCGAAATCGTTTTAATACATATGAATCACCCCAAAACAATTGAAAATAGTAAAATAGGAGAACTATGTACTCACTTTGAATGATAGGGTATCCTTGATCTAAAGAACTTAGCGAAGCTCAGACAAACCAAGGAAATTCAAGTAGTACCTAGTAATCGGATCACTAGTAAATAAATCGACACCTAAATCGGAAGATCGGATTGAATGAGGTCTTGTAAACCAAATGAGTGTTAGAACTCATGTAATATTGTTTAACAAAGCCTACATTCTAAATCAGAACTTAGCCTAAATGCTTTCGACCCGTTACGACCCATTAAGGTAGCTTATGCTACTTTAACGCGTCGTTCGCGCAAAACTATGTTCGGATGGTTAACTATGTGCTATGTCAAGTATTACATGCCCAATAATACCTAAACATGTTACTAAATCAGATTATATGTCAAAAACATGTTCACAAATGTAAAATACGGATTTAAGCTTCAGAAGGGCGTTTTGGTCATTTCTTATGGGCATACAAGCTACTTAACAAATAACTAACCAATCCTATGTGATCATAAGGTATAACCTCAATGGTTATTCCCTATACAACTATGATCACTAATCGAGCTTGATCGGATCCTAAAGATCGACCAAACGGGTCAGGTTCGAAAGTCTAAGCGGTTGTTTAGACCGCTTAACTTACGACCCTAAACAAGCACTAAACTAATAGTGATGTGTTAAACATGTCAAAACATGTTTAACCTACTTAGAAAACTGATTTGGTATCAAAACAATGGGTTTTGATACCCGAAAATAGTTCCGTTGGAAAATGCGTGCTAAAACGCATTTTGACCGAAACTTTGACTCGTCACTACGCCTAGTTAACGTGGTAATCAGTAGGTATAATCGCTAAGGATTATAACCATTGTGATTACAATCACGTTGCAAAGTTCAAATGAACTTTGACTTAACCAATTGATGGTCAAAACCGAAAGTCAAACTGTTGACCAAACTGTTTGACTTTCTGCTTAAACATAAAGAATAAGCATGAAAGAAGACTTACAAAGGGTCCTAGCTATCTTTTCTACAAAGAATAATCAGATTAGAAAGCTCCAAACACTTGGGAGAGCTCCCAAATCAGATGTAGAGAAGAGAAGACAAGAATGAGCAATGAACAAGTGAAATTGCTTGGCTATTTATAGTTGTTGCAACTTCACAAGATCATTCCATGTGTTTGTGTGGCCATCAAGGATTAAATCATATCCATACATGTGTTAGGAACTAATTAGAGACCTTGGAGAACACTTAAACTTGCCCATCACACAAAGAATTTGCATAAACAGCCCCTGAAGTTCAAACAGAAAGCTGAAAATGGAAATTTGGTCGCTGGGCACTTCATACGGCCTGCGTAATGGATAGGGGCAGGCTTACGCGCCCCGTCTGGCCTTCCCATATTAGCCAAAGTTTGAAAAAATGACAGTTCAGGTCCTTGCACTTGGTTTAAGCTCATTTCAGACCCTTTTGACCCCTGTTAAGCCATTTTCAAGGCTCTACAAGGTCAATAAAGTTTAGAGGACTCAAAATATGCTTGGAACACTCTCAGATGTCGGCTCGTTTGGTCGTACGGTGTCACACCCCGACCACGTAAAACAACAAACCGTGGCGGAAACGTCGGGGAGTGTTGTAACAGAATTATTGTTTCAAACCATGGATGCAAAGAGTTTCGTTTTATTACATATTAAACATTGTCTTAAGTTAAACAAACAAGTCAAACACAGTCTATTATCGTTATTAAATCACTAAGGCCTCGTCCGGTCCTAAGTGAGCATGCATACTACTTGCAATCAACACTAAGCAACTTCACCTGAAACATATGTAAAAACAAAGTCAGCAAAGAAATGCTGGCGAGTACATAGTTTTTGCGTGGGTATCAGATTCATGGCTCGTTTGTATGTTGAAATAACTTGTATGGCTTTGTTAATTGATATTAGAAAAACCTTGTTTGGTAAAATATTTGTATTGCAAATGAATAACCAAGTCAAAATAGATTGGTCATAATTTATAAACCTCGATGCCATGAATCTTAACCCAAAATATTTGTTTATGTAAACCAAATCATAAATCGTTTTTGTAGTAAAACTCGTATGGTTTATATCATTTTGAAAACCTCGTTTGTGTGACATCGCTTCCAATTGTTTACCCAAATCGTTTAATTCATTAATAATCGCTTTAGTCGTTTAAATCATTCTCGTTTTAGATCGTGAAACTACTTTTGGTCGTCTCGCTAATAACATTCAAACCTTTGTGACTCGTCTATTGTTCAACTCGTTTTCGCATTAACAAACCTCCAAAGGGTAAGTTAACGATCATCAGATTCAGTCGTTACCCACCTAACCCACACATAACCATGAGTGCGGTCTGATAACGGGATTTGTCAGATCCTATGGTACCATAACCTAATACTGGTCGGCTTGATCAATGCTAATGAATGTCATTCATTATGTAAATACAACCAACAAGTCCGTTCACATTATCGAAATCATTATTAGTTTTGTATAAACCATCTTAATCATTTTGAAACCATTGTTAGAATATCGAAATCGTTTTGATACATATGAATCACCCCAAAATAATCGAAAACAGTAAAAAGAGGGGATCTATGTACTCACCTTCGGGTGCGTTTTTAAATGTTAACACAATCCCTCAATTGTTTATCCGCCCTAAATTAAATAAGAATGATTTTAATAATCAAAACCCACGCTTCGACATGCAAAATGCTACTTATGTTATTTCTGTTTTAATATATACGAAACTGGACTGTTTTCGGACATTTAAATAAAATAGTTAACTTATTCCAAAAATTCCCAAATTTTTAAAGAATGTCTTAAACGATCCAAATTTTATTGTGTAAAAATATCGGGGTCTAGTTCGTTACCAATATTTTATAAAAATTCATTTTCCAACTGCAATCAGATTTGTTACTTTCTGATTGCAGTCTACGAAATAATTCGTTTAAAAATCATCGTAAGTCCGATTTATGAAATTCCAGTGAGAGAATTACAAATACAACAGTGATCAACTACAGTATAAATTTCATGATCTAACCCTACACAGAATTCAAGTTATGACTGAAAACAGGACGCATATTTTTAGTTGAAAAAATGCAGCTCTAGCTGCTGTTACGAAAAGACACTTTAAAAATAGTAAACGGAGTCCAAAAATTATGATTCTAGTGCCATTAGAACCGTATTTCATAATAACATGTTACAGACTCAAGAAAATCAGTTTTTTGTTAAGTTATGATCTGGTTACAGCCAGTTAAAGGCGGCTGAAAATGCAGATCAGCATGCTTTTTGTAGTATAAGTGCCATTAAAAAGTACGCTTACGACTACCATTCATTCTAATAATGATTTTTCTCGTAACATAAGTTATTTACAGCAGATTATCACTTATATATCACAGATTTATCATGCATTATCATATTTCATCATCATTTTAACACTACTTTATCATGTGTTGGTTATTGTTCAAGACTTTGTTTAAGTTCTTTAGAGTTTCTATCTTTTTGATCTTTAAACATCATTAACCACTCAACAATCATGTAAAATGCAAAGATCTAAGTGCTTACCATTAGCACAAGGCTAGGGGAGTTCGAGTGTAGAAAAGTGGTGGATAAAAGAAAACGAGAGCGGTCCTTGAGCTTCCGAGTGCATCAAGCTTTCTTGTTCGGTCTCTAGCACCTTTGAGTATAAGGAAAATGGCTTGAATAGAACTTGATGGTGGGTGTATGGTGGTGTGGGGTGGCTGCCGAAAGTAAGCAAGAAGGAAGAGAGAAGAAGAAGAAGCTTGCAAGTGTGTTTGTGAAATGAAAGTGATGACCTTATGTGCATACTTATAATCCCTCAACACTTATTTGTCTAGTGGGTATTGTGTCTTCAAGAGTACACACGTATCTAATTAAATAATCAAGAAGATCATGGGGGTGTGAGACCCCATGTAACTGGCCCAATTGGAGGGGGAGGGGGTATAGTTGGGTTGTAATTCTTGGTTACATGTCTAGTTAGGATTTAGTTAGAGTTTAAAAGGGTAAACTTGTATGTTGAAGTGTGTTATATAATATAAGGTGTGTTAGGGTGCTCGGGGACCCTAACTAGCTCAGAGAAGTAAAAACAAAGTGTTTGGAAATATTTTTATGTTCCGGGTAAAGTCCGGTTGTTTGGTTGGGTATCGTTTCGTTAAAGTGTTTAATTATGCCGAAAAGGTCTTTTAAATATGTTTTTGCAATACAAATCATTCCTGGCTCTTAGGAAAGCATACAGGACCAAGCTGCCATGTCTTTGCACTTTACTAACATAATAAAATGCTGAACTTTAAATAATAAATGCAGAATTCTGCATTTATAGTTTGTTTTAGGCACTTCTCGGCACTGTAATTATCACCTAGTGACACAGTTTTGTCGTAGATAGCTCTTTAGTTCAAATAAACATGTTTTCGCCATACCAAATCCTTCGAAACTTATTTCTAAGTTATGTAAAGGATATTTAGGGTATGTTTAGCTTACGTCACAGTTCCGGAGTGTACGTCGCGTTAAACCGACTGCATTTATGCACCAGTTTGCGTATAACCTTCTAGAAAATGATTTAGAGCTTGAAATCGGAGTCGAATCAAATTGTAAAATCATTAAACACAATTGCACACATAATATCATTAAAACACATATAATAACACCAAAGCATATTGTTTTATTGATAACTGACATTGTTTTACATTGTACATCGATCACAGAGCACAGTTGTCACATACGGTCACGTTGTTCGTTAAATTACGACGAAACTCAAACGGACGCGAAAAACAATCCAAATTAAGCGACGAATGGTATTTTTTCATGCCGATCACTAAAATAAAAATATTTTAGTGTGTACAAAAATTTTGGATGTCCAGATGTGGTCAGAACGTAAGATATGCGCGAAAATGCAAACTTACGTCGTTTTTGACACTTTTAGTCCCTCTAAGATCAAATAAGCATGTTTTTGCATACCGAACCACTCAAAGCTTATTTCTAAGCTATGTTTAGGTTATTTATGGTATGTTTAGCTTATGATCAAGTTCCGGACTGTTCGATACCATACGAATCGGTATAGTTTCACAGTTTGACACAAATAGTCCATGCGATCGAATAGACTTGTTTTCAACACACCAAACCATCCAAAACTTATTTCTAAGTTATGTAAAGGTTATTTTAGGTATGTTAAGACTATGTCACTATTCCAGAGTGTTTTTCGCGTTTAAACTGATTGCGTTTATGCACTAGTTTACGTATAACTTTCTAGAAAGCGATTTAAAGCTTGAAATCGGAATCAAATCGAATTGTAAAATCATTAAACACAAATTCACATATAAATACACCAAAGCACATTGTTTTATTGATAATTAACATTGTTTTGCATTGTTCATTGATTACAGAGCACAGTTGTCACAGTCTCCCCTACTTTAGGAAATTTCGTCCCGAAATTTTAACTAGAGGAAACTTGTGAGAACAATTGTGGATATTTCACCTTCATTTGGTCCTTACATTCCCAAGTAAACTCTGGGCCACGTTTGGATTCCCAGCGAATCTTGACCAAATGAATTCGTTTGTTCTTCAACTGTTTGTAAGTATGGTCCACTATCTCCACATGTTTCTCGACAAAGTGCATCGTTTCATCGATTTGGATCTCGTCGAGAGGAATGTGAAGTTCAGCGTCAGCTAAACACTTTCACAGATTGGACACGTGAAAAGTCGGATGAATATTTCCAAGCTCTGGAGGTAGCTCTAGTCGATAGGCAACCTTTCCAACCCTTTCAACAATCTTAAATGGTCCAACATATCGTGGTGCAGGTTTTCCTTTCTTTCGAAATCTCAACACTCCCTTCCAAGGTGACACCTTGAGTAGGACATGGTCTCCGACTTGAAATTCTAAGGGCTTGCGTCGTAAATCCGCATAACTCTTTTGACGGCATCTAGCTGTCACAAGATTATCGCGAATTTTCTTGATTTTGTCTATTGTTTCCAGAACAAGCTCCGGCCCAGTAAGCTGAGCTTCACCAGTCTCGTTCCAACAGACAGGTGAACGGCATTTTCGACCGTAGAGAGCTTCGAATGGTGCCATATTAATGCTAGCATGATAACTATTGTTGTAAGAGAACTCGATCAGTGGTAGATGAGAATCCCAATTACCACCAAAGTCTATCACGCATGCTCTAAGCATATCCTCCAAAGTTTGAATCATTCTCTCAGATTGTCCATCTATTTAGGGATGATAAGCAGTGCTTAGATTTAGTTGGGTTCCTATAGCAGATTGCATGGTCTTCCAGAAATAAGATGAAAATCGAGCATCACGATCAGATATGATATCAAAAGGGACACCATGTTTTGATACAATCTCATCAACATAAATCTTTGCAAGTTTATCAGCAAATAGATCCTCGCGAATCAGAATATAATGAGCTGACTTCGTTAATCGATCGATAACAACCAAAATAGCATCGTGGCCTTTAGATGTACACGGTAATTTAGTGATGAGATCCATCGCAATGTTCTCCCACTTCCAAATCGGTATCTCTGGTTGTACAAGCAATCCAGAAGGTCGTTGATGTTCAGCCTTGACTTTGAGACAAGTTAGGCATTTCGATACATACAAGGCAACATCTTTCTTCATACCAGGCCACCAGAACTTAGTACGAAGATCCTTGTACATTTTGTCAGCACCAGGATGGATAGAATATCGAGACTTATGAGACTCGTCCATCACTAATGTGCGGAGATCGTCTTGTTTCGGAATCCACAAACGATCCATGAAATAGAGTAAACCATCATCCTTCGCTTCGAGTTTAAGCTCAAGCTGATGTGGTAACTCCTTACCCATCAAATTTTGTGAAACACAAAATTGTTGAGCTTGAAGAACACGAGTTTGAAGATCAGATAGAGTTCGAACAGAATGAAGCTTGACTCGCTCCTTTCGACTAAGTGCATCGGCTACGACATTCGCCTTACCAGGATGGTAGCGAATCTCACAATCGTAGTCGTTCAAGAGTTCAACCCAACGACGTTGCCTCATGTTGAGCTCTTTCTGATTAAGAATATGCTGGAGACTTTTGTGGTCTGTAAAAACCATACACTTCGTCCCATAGAGGTAGTGTCTCCAGATTTTAAGCGCGAAAACCACAGCTCCTAACTCAAGATCATGAGTCGTGTAGTTCTTTTCGTGAACTTTCAATTGTCTAGATGCATATGCTATAACTTTACCTCGTTGCATAAGAACACAACCAAGGCCTAAGTTGGACGCATCACAGTAGACAACGAAATCATCGTTTCCCTCGTGCAAAGATAAAATAGGAGCATCACAGAGCTTCCATTTCAGTGTTTGAAACGCTTCTTCTTGCTTGGGTCCCCACTCAAAAGGCTTATTCTTCTGAGTCAAAGCAGTGAGTGGAACCACAATCTTTGAAAAGTTCGAAATCAAACGACGATAATAGCCAGCGAGACCAAGAAAAGAACGAATTTCTGTAGGCGTCGTTGGTGTATTCCAATCCTTGATTGCAACAATCTTGGATGGATCCACATGAATACCTTGCTCATTGACTATATGACCTAAGAATTGAACTTCTTTAAGCCAGAATTCACACTTGGAGAATTTAGCAAAAAGTCGTTCCTTCTTCAGGAGTTCCAATGTCAAACAAAGGTGTTGCTCGTGGTCGGCTCGAGACTTCGAATAAATAAGAATATCATCGATGAACACAATGATGAACTTGTCCAAATAAGGTTTACAGACCCTATTCATTAAGTCCATCAAGATAGCTGGAGCATTTGTCAAACCAAAAGGCATGACAGTGAACTCGTAATGCCCATATCTTGTGCGGAATGCAGTTTTGGGAATATCTTCTTCGAATACACGAAGCTGATGATACCCAGAACGCAGATCGATCTTGGAAAAACAGGTAGCACCTTGCAGCTGATCAAAGAGATCATCAATTCGAGGTAGGGGATATCGATTCTTGATGGTAAGCTTATTAAGCTCACAATAATCGATACACATTCGAAAAGATCCATCTTTCTTTTTCACAAAGAGAACAGGAGCACCCCAGGGCGAAAATCTTGGATGGATGAATCCTTTATCAGCTAACTCTTGAAGCTGTTTCGATAACTCTTGCATCTCAGACGATGCAAGACGATAAGGTGCTTTCGCAATCGGGTTAGCATTAGGTACAAGGTCAATATGAAACTCGACTTGACGAACTGGAGGCAAACCAGGCAGTTCATCAGGAAACACGTCTGGATAATCCCGAACAATCGAAATATCCTGAATACTCTTGTTCTTGCCTTTCTCCTCTGTGACATGTGCCAGAAAAGCAACATATCCTTTTCGTAAATAACTCTGGGCTTTCATACACGACATGAGTTTCAAACCACCAGATGGTTTCTGCCACGAACTTCCAGAACATCGCCAGACGAAAGAGGAATACGAATAATCTTATCGAAACAAACCACCTCAGCATAGTGTCCCCACGATAATATCGAAACTCCCAAGTTGCATCGGTACGAGGTCAATGGGGAAAAGATGGTTATCGAGGTTCAATTGACAACCATGAATAAAAGAATCGAGAACAAGGGGTTTACTAGTAGCAACTTCGACAGATAAGGGTTTCCTCAGTTTAGTTCTAGGTATCGCAAGTAAAGGCTCAAAGGATAACGGAACAAAACTCCTATCGGCACCAGAATCGAAAAGAACAGATGCAAGTTGATTGTTAACTAGGAACGTACCATTAACAACCTCGTTGTCCGCCCTCGCTTCATTTGTGTTCAGGTTGAATGCTCATCCACGAGCGGGATTCACATTTTCGTTCGCGTTTGCACTCGGATTTGCATTCGCATTTACCAATCTCGGCCAATTGTTGCGGAAATGTCCCATTTCTCCGCAATTAAAACACGAACCAGGTGGGAATCTCACAGCATTCCCTTGAGCTTGTGCTGGAACTTGGGCAGCCTGATTTTGACCAAAATGACAAATGTTGGCCAAATGCCCAAGTCTATACGTAGCACACTGTTTACAGGCCTGTTGGGCAACATGGTGACCATTACATCGAGCACAGTGAGGTGCGGTACCAGCATATGCTTTCTTTGCAGGAGGTTGAGTCGGTGGGTTCTGAGCAGTCTGGTTGGTGACAGCAAAGTTCTGGGAAGCCTTGCGCTTCCTCGACTTTTTAGAAGACTCACCCTGCTTCTTACCCTTACCCTTACCCTTACCCTTGTTAGAATCGGTCAACTTCTTTTTATCACCCTTGCGGGTGAGTTTACCCTTCCTGACTTGGGACTCAGTCAGGGTAGCAGACAACTCGATTGCATGACGAACGGTAGTAGGATTAACACCGGTCACAATATCCTGAATGGAATCGGGTAAACCATCGATATACCTCTCGATTGCTTTCTCTAGTGGGTAATCATAGTGGGACACAACAAACTAAGCTCCTCAAATCGATCTGTATAGGCACGGTGTTCTCCCCCGTCTTGCTTCAAATCATCGAATTCTCGTTCCAAAGCTCGAATCTCATGACGGGGACAGAACTCTCTCATCATGAGAGCTTGGAGCTCTTCCCATGTTTGTGCTAATGCCACTTCGGCACCCCTATCACGCATCACTCCGTTCCACCATGTAAGAGCTGACTTCTTAAACACGCTTGAAGCAAATTCAACTTTACGCGCATTCGGACACTGGACATGTCTGAATGTGCTCTCAATACTCTCAAACCACTGTAGGAGCGCAGTTGCTCCTTGTGACCCAGAAAACTTAAGCGGCTTAGCAGAATTGAAATTCTTGAAATTACACTGAGCATTATTGTTTTTATTATTATTATTGTTGTTGTATAGCTCGTGGATTTGGGTCACATGTCACACCCTGGCTTTGCGGAAGCGTGGGTTTATTTTGGTGTGACTTCTTAATACCATAGCAAATATCATAACCATGCTATATGAAATAAAACACATGATGTTCATCCATTCAACAAGTTTTAAAAGTTACCAGGACAACATTGTTTAAAAGTCGACACATGAAACGAAATACAACCATGACATAATTAAAAACCTGTTCGTACGACTCGACCAAAGACTTGAAATAAAAACACAGTTTAAGACCTGTAACCCGTCCAGGCAAAGGTCACATTACCTAAACTCGGATGACATCATTATTCCTACGCAGCTTGACGAGAGAGCATACCTTGCCAGATCCCCTAGTTTCCTGAAATACATGTAGTTTGAAAACATCAACAAAAGTTGAGCGAGTTCATGTAAAAGTGAGTATGTATAAACCTTTTTAATGTGTCTGTATGTATGAAAAATCCCTGGTATGTAGCAATTAAGGAAAAAGAGATCACCACTGGGTTGCAAAGCCAATGATATGTGTGAAGTGATGCAGGAAGAGTCAAACCTAGCAGATTTTTGCGTCGGGCTCAAAGTTACCCATGGTCCGTACAGTGGACTCAGGAGTTGGGCTCGCTACACCCAAATAGATCTATCACTCATGACCCTCGGTCCTACAATGAGGATTAATGGCCCCAAGTACCACCTACCCACTCACATGATCTAAGTAGTATACCCTCCTTAAGCTAACCATACCATGTATATCAAAGTTTGTAATAATTGTCGCATGTATTTCACCCCCGAAGTATAAAACTGAAAATAGTAAGAGAAAAAGGGGAACATGAACTCACAGAAGTGTGTATCCAGAAACGTCAATCTCCAACTCTATCTGTTACGTGACGACCTACACGTACTAATTCCTATTAGACGGATGGGCCATGCCTTGGCTTAGGGTTTAACGTTCTTGGAAAAATAGTTAGGTAACTATTCCGTAATCACACTTCTTAATTATTTTATAAGTGTATTTCCTTCCCAAGGATGGGGGTTTTTATACATGTACACGTTATAATTCTGAAAATATATTTTTAAGTCTCACTTGGAAATTATATTTTAATCACTTGTCTAAAATATTTTAATTCCAAAATATACATATTTCTCCCAAAAACATTATATTTTACCTCATACAATTCCAAAATAATACTTTATCAAAATATAGATATGAGAGTATTTTCCGAAATATACATAAGTTACATTTTAGAGTTCGCGTTGTAATAACAACACTAGTGTAACTTAAATATTTATTTGTGAGAGCGTTGGTATTATTTTGGAGTTGAAATTTCACAATATTTTCAAGTTATATTATTTTTATCCTAAAAATAATATATATCTAGTTCACAAAATAATCAAATAATCACGCAAGCGTCATATTATAAAATATATATTCTAAATATATATTTATCAAGTTTTATTTACGGAAATCCACCTTCGATACTTGGTATTTTTGAAATAAAAATCATGGCGAAGTTTATTTTGAAAACCAAGTTAAAAATATATTTGTGACCATTTGTTAGAAAAATATTTCTAAGTATTGAAATTCTAGAAAAATTTTGCCAGAGTTTCCTTTGTAAATGGAGATGTCCACGCTTACTAGCCTATCATTTTCTTTTAAAAAATCATTCAAATAATTATCAATCAACAATAAACAACCTTTAATCATTAACTTAACCAAAAATAAACATGAACCATATACTTGTGAACTTGAAAGTTTGTAAAAATATGTAGTAAATTACTAACATATTTAGTAGGTCTTGTTATTTTTAAAAAAATAAGATTAGTTTCTTAAAAACTTTATTTTTTTAAAGAATTTAAAGTTTAACAACTTCTAGTCATGATTTACAAAAATATTTCGTTGTTATATTTCCTTGTTACACAAGTGTTCACACACTTGTTTACTTACTAAAAATGTATTTAGTTCACACAAGATCCGGATTTTAACAAGACTAGTATCTTTCACTTGGTTCTTCCGAAAAACCACTTTTAGATCTTTAGATCTACAATTTTAGAATCTTATTTTTCAAGAAAAATTATATTTATTCAAGTTCAAGGTTCATGCATGGATGGATTCATCATCTTTCATATTTCTAACTTTTACATCTTACTAGTTTATGTTCTTAAACATGAACTAGTTTCTACTAACAAACAACATGTAATAATCATAACAACACAAGATCTACATGATTTACCCATATATCTTCTCTTTATCCACCCTTTATCACTTTATGTTCAAGACTTAGTTTATGTTCATTAGTGTTCTCCACATTTAATCATTCTATCATCTATTAACCACTAAATACAAGAAGAAGATGAAGTTTTAAAACACTTACTACTAGCACAAGGCTAGGGGAGAAACAAGGCGTAAAAGTGGTGGGTAAAAGAAAACTAGAGTGGTCTTTGAACTTCCGAGTGCACCAAGCCTACTTGTATGATCTCTTGCACCTTTGAGTGTATGGAAAATAGCTTGATCAAGACTTGATGATGGGTGTATGGTGGTGATGGTGTTCGGCCATGAGGGAGGAAGAAGGGAAGAGAGAAAGTTTGGTGTTGTGATGGTTGGAAATGAGAGAAGGGTTAACTACTAAACTTATTTATAAACCAAGTCTTATGTTTATCCAACATATAATGTGTTCCTAAATATGCAACATAAACAATTTAATAATCAAATGAAAATGAGAGTGGGTCACCCCTTGGTGACCGTCGAGTAAGGGGGGGGGGGGGGTATGGGGCTGGGTTGTAATGAGATGGCAACTATCTAGTTAGTCTCAAAGTGTTTAGTTAGGATATTAGTATGTGTTATTTAGTATAAGGTGTGTTAGGGTGTTCGGGGACCCTAACTAGCTCAGAAAAGTAAAAACAATGTGTTTGGCAATATTTTTATGTTCCGGGTAAAGTCTGGTTGTTCGGTTGGATGTTGATCCGTTAAAGTGCTAAATAAAGCTTTAAAGTGTCTTTTATATTGTTTTTAGTGACACGTTAAATTCCCAACACTTTGGAAAATGTCTAGGACTATTTTGCCAAGTTTTTGCACTTTACTAGCAATGTTAAATGCTGAATTTTGGTTATATAGTGCAGAATTCTGCACTTTAAGTATGTTTTAGGCACTTCCGGGCACTATAACTATCACCTAGTGACGCAGTTTTATGATCCTCACCTCCCTACACTCACTACTAGTGTAGTACTTTATTCCCGGCTCATACTGGGCCTCAAAAATATTGTCTGTCTAGGTGCTGGCACTGTCAGCATGTTTTTATGGATATCCGCTCACTGTGCTAACTGTGCTTTGTGCATCAAGTTTGTCACTAATGTTTGTGTGTAAATAATAGAGTGACATAATAAAGTGTGATGCATGGGTATGTATGTAACAGAAATCCGTAAGCAGTTTAATCACAGTTGTAATCAAGCACAGTCATTAAGCACAAATTAAAAATTAATTAACTGTACGGATACCTGTAAAAGTGAGGGTTGTCACATTCTCCCCCCGTTAGAGAAATTTCGTCCCGAAATTTTAGGCTCTTCTTCTAGTTGCAGGGGTCTGGGGAAATAAATGGGGGTATTTCTCTTTCATACGATCCTCACGTTCCCACGTGAATTCTGGCCCATGTCTTGCATTCCACTGAACTTTGACGAGCTTGACACTACTCCTGCGTGTTTTGTTAACTTTCCAATCCGTAACCTCAACGGGTTCTTCGGTAAAGTGGAGCGTGTCGTCGATATGAACTTCGTCCGCAGGAATGATCACTGTCTCTTGTGTTGGACTCTTTTTCATGTTTGACACATGGAATGTGTCGTGCACGCCGTTAAGTTCAGCAGGAAGGTCCAACTTGTATGCTACAAGCCCAATCCTTTGGAGGATTCTGAATGGGCCAATGTAACGCGGATTCAACTTCCCACGCTTTCCAAAGCGTGCCACACCCTCCCAGGGTGAAACCTTTAACAAAACCATATCCCCAACTTGAAACTCTAAAGGTTTTCTTCTTTGATTTGCATAGGCTTTATGTCTGTCGCGAGCCGCCTCGATGCGCTTTCGAATTTGAAAGATCTTGTCTGTTGTCTCTTGGACTATTTCGGGACCAATAAGCTGTCTATCACCCGCATCAGCCCAGCACAGTGGTGATCGACACTTGTGTCCATAAAGGGCTTCAAATGGCACGGCTCCAATGCTTGTGTGGTAGCTGTTGTTGTACGAAAACTCGACCAATGGTAAATGATTATCCCATCTACCACCTAGATCCATTACACATGCTCTCAGCATATCCTCTAGTGTTTGAATTGTTTGCTCACTTTGGCCATCAGTTTGTGGGTGAAATGCAGTGCTTAGATTCAACTGCGAGCCAAAAGCTTCTTGGAAGGACTGCCAAATCCTTAACACGAAGCGTCCATCTCTATCAGAGATAATCGAGAGTGGCACTCCATGACGTGCAACAATCTCTCGCATGTATATTTCAGCAAGTTTACTTGAGTTGTCTTTCTCTTTGATCGGCAAGAAGTGCGCAGACTTTGTTAGGCGGTCTACTATCACCCAAATTGTATCATTGCCCTTGGGCGTCTTTGGCAATTTCGTTATGAAATCCATTGAGATCTGCTCCCATTTCCATTTGGGTATTTCAGGCTGCTGTAGGAGACCTGAAGGCTTTTGGTATTCGGCCTTAACCTTGGCGCACGTTAAACATTTGCTAACATATATTGCAACATCGCCTTTTAACCTTGGCCACCAGTAAAAGTCCTTGAGGTCTTGGTGCATCTTATCCGCACCAGGATGAATTGAGTACCGAGATTTGTGAGCTTCATCAAAAACAACCTTCCTCAAACCACCAAACAGAGGAACCCAAATCCGTTTCATAAAGCATAAAGTTCCTTCCTCGTTTGGTACCAACTGCTTCTCCATCCCACGGAGGTACTCGTCCTCAATATTCCTTTCTTTCAAAGCTTCTCTCTGTGCGGCACGAATTCGCAAAGAGAGGTCTGTCTGGACAATCATTTCCAAAGCCCTAACCCTTATGGGCTTAATCCTTTCTTTTCGACTCAGGGCATCAGCGACCACATTCGCCTTCCCTGGGTGATACTTGATCTCGCAATCATAATCATTCAACAGCTCTACCCAGCGTCTTTGCCTCATGTTAAGCTCCTTTTGGTCAAATATGTGTTGTAAGCTCTTGTGATCAGTGAAGATTGTACATCTCGTACCATACAAATAATGTCGCCAGATCTTCAACGCAAATACCACCGCTCCTAACTCCAAGTCATGCGTGGTATAGTTTTTCTCGTGAACCTTCAATTGGCATGACGCATATGCTATAACTTTCTGTCGCTGCATCAACACGCAGCCTAATCCCTGACGCGAAGCGTCACAATATACCACGAAGTCGTCCGTTCCTTCGGGTAGTGATAAGATCGGTGCGTCACAAAGTTTGTTTTTCAGCAACTGAAACGCTTCTTCTTACTTGTCACCCTAATCAAACTTCTTGTCTTTCTGTGTGAGTGCGGTCAGAGGTTGAGCGATTTTAGAGAAATCCTCAATGAACCTTCGATAAAAACCAGCCAAACCTAAGAACTGTCGAATCTCGGTTGGCGTCTTTGGAGTCTCCCAATTTTTGATCGCCTCGATCTTTGTTGGATCCACATATATTCCATTAACCACATGTCCAAGAAATTGGACTTCACGCAGCCAGAACTCGCACTTCGAGAACTTAGCGTATAACTTTTCCTTTTTAAGTAGCTCTAGAATAGCTCTTAGGTGCTGTTCGTGCTCGTCCTTCGTCTTCGAGTAGATCAGAATGTCGTCGATAAACACGATCACAAACTTGTCCAAGTATGGCTTGCAGACTCGGTTCATTAAGTCCATGAAAACTGCCGGTGCGTTTGTCAGCCCAAACGGCATAACTAGGAACTCGTAATGTCCATAACGAGTCCTAAAGGCCGTCTTCGGGATACTTTCCTCTTGTATCCTTAGTTGATGATATCCTGATCGAAGGTCGATCTTTGAATAAAAGCTCGAACCTTGCAACTGGTCGAACAGGTCATCAATCCTTGGCAAAGGATATATGTTCTTGATAGTCAACTTATTAAGCTCGCGGTAGTCTATACACATACGGAAACTACCATCCTTCTTCTTGACGAACAGAACTGGAGCTCCCCAAGGTGAGAAGCTTGGCCTGATGAATCCTTTGTCTAACAGCTCCTGGAGTTGTGTCGACAACTCCTGCATTTCCGAAGGCGCAAGTCTATAGGGTGCCTTGGCTACAGGCGCGGCGCCTGGAACCAAGTCAATGTGGAACTCGACTTGCCGCTGCGGCGGTAATCCTGGCAAGTCCTCTGAAAGACTTCAGGATATTCTTTTACGACTGGAATGTCTTTGATCTTTAGCTTAGTAGCTTCTTTATCCACGATGTGTGCTAAAAATGCAACACATCCCTTCTGTAAACACTTTCTAGCTTTCAGAAAACTAATAATTCTCAGTGGCGTATCACGCTTCTCTCCATGCACTACGATCATTTCTTCATCCGTCATAGGGATGCGGATGGTCTTCTCGTGGCAAAAAATCTCAGCCTTGTTGCTCGATAGCCAATCCATTGCCACTACCACGTCGAAGCTTCCCAACTCGACTGACAGTAGGTCTAGCGTAAATTCGTGCCCTCCCAGTTCTATCACGCATCCTCTAATGACTTCACCCGTTTCAACTAGTTTCCCATTCGCTAATTCAATCGAGTACGGAACGTCTAACTTACTAGGTGTCAACCCAAGTATATTCTTAAATTCTAATGATGCGAAACTATATTCGGCACCAGTATCAAACAGAACAGATGCAAAACGTTGGTTTATATGGAACGTACAAGTGACAACGTTCGGATCCTGGCGCGCTTCCCTTGCGCCGATGTTGAATACTTTTCCACGGGCTTGATTCAGTTTTGGGCATTCCCTCTTAAAGTGCCCAACATCTCCACAATTGAAACATCCTGGCCCTCGGCCATTCCCATTTCCATTTCCACCTTGAGTGTTGTTTTGGCTGCGATTTCCACTCCCAGCTTGGTTTGCAAAATTCCCACGGTTTCCATTTCCGCCATTATTCCCTTGCGGGCGATTTCCATTACCATTCCCATAACCTCGATTACCACCACGCCCAGTACCAATTCCGGCCCAACACGTATCCTTCGAGTGGTCGTTCCTTCCACATAACTCACATTTTCTCAATCCACACTGGCCAGAATGATGGCGTTGGCATGTATCACACCTGGGCAGAGTGCCCATGTAGCCTTTTCCTCTGCTTTCAACACCGGTTTTAGCTCTGTCTGGCGTGCTCGACTCACCCTTCTTGCTCACATTGTTGGTACCTTGTTTGAAGTTGGAAAATTTTCGTTTGTTTTCACCAGACGACTCAACATGTGTTTCCTTTTTCTTCTGATCAGAAACTGAGAACTTGTTCAACCTAATGGCCTCTTCAGTAAGCGCCACACTAAGGTCGATTGCTTCCGTAATCATTGCAGGCCTGGATGTGGGAACCATACTCATTATCTGGGGTGCCAATCCCCAGATGAATCTCTCAAACGTTTAAACTCGGGCATGACCATATACGGCACTACATGAGATAAATCATGAAATCTTTGAACATATTCCGTAATCTTGGGACCATCCATCCTTAAGTGCCAGAACTCAGTCTCTAACTTCTGTATTTCAGCACGCGAGCAGTACTTCTTCCTCATTAACTCTTTTAACTCAGCCCAAGTTAACGCATATGTAGCAGCTTCTCCTAAAGTTTGCACTTGCAAATTCCACCACGATAGGGCTCCATCCAAAAACAGCCCTGAGATGTAGGTCACTTGTTGCTCGGGAGCGCATTTGCTCATTCTTAGGACAGAATCTGTCTTCTCAGCCCACCTAACAAACGCAACAGCACCCCTAGTGTCGTTGAAAGTCACGGGCTTACAGTCGAGGAATTGCTTGTAGGTGCACCCTGCACATACATTAGAATTTACAAATGGTATTAGCGGACGTGCTATAAACATCCAAATGTATGGTAATATGTCTCAAGCAACTTGACATTACCATGGGGTGGATTGTTGTTGTCGTTTTTGCTCGAATGGCTCCCACTTGTTCCTCCTTGTGAGGCTGCATATTGTGCTATAGTTGCGGCAATGATCCCTTGGAGTTCCGCCTCGGTAGTAGGCATGCGTACATCGCGTCTTGGAGGCATCTTCTAAAAGATGATCATGTAGGTCAGGTCATAGTAAGTATAATAATTATGCGTACGTACTAACATTCATCAATCACATAACATCACATGTTATAACATAAAGTAAATAACTCAACAAAGCATGTAGTGAGAATGTTTCCATTGAGCTTCATTAATCACGACCACAATATTGTTTTACATGTTTAATAGTACATCACATATCTGAATGAGATCATGGGGCTGCATCGCCCTCAAAAATACAAGTCAAACTACAACTATCATATACAAAAGTGTGATCTCTCAAAAATCTTCGTAAGCTGGCTCAATAGCGACCTTCTCACCAAAAGATCGACCTGCATAAAACCAAAAATGCCTATGCTGATGGCGGTGGAGGAGGAGGAAAAGGAGAGAAAAGCAAGTGACGCATGTGTAACCAGTCCTCCTCTAAGGCACGATCTGCTAAGATGTCATGAAACGAACGTCTGAGTCTGGGGAAAGTGGACGAGGAGTGTGTGGTGCTGCAAATGGGGTCTGATAATGACAAAATGGACGTGGAGCTCTCTCCAAATCCTGAATACGACGCGTCAATGCATCCTGCTGTATCATCAAGGAAGTGAGGATGTCCTCCGTAGAGTACCCAACATGGTACGGGTGGTACGGATCAGATAGTGGCATGATAGGGGGCGTAGTCCATAAAAATGGCTCGCTAGATGGAATGAAAGATGGTGCAGTAGGTGGCGCACCATAAGGAAACTGTGACATGACCGGATCAGACGTCGATATAGGTGGGACGAAAGTAGGATGAGAAATTTGTGGTATAAACTGGCCACCTCCTGACATGAAAGGTACGTGACCAAAAGGCTGTCGCGATGAACCCTCCCCAGGACGTGGTGGAGGGATGTCCTGGAGAAAGGTAATCAGAAGATCAGTACGATGGACATCGGTCGTGTGTGGGTGGGATAGTGGAATATCAGTGGGTACAGAAACAGGTACTACTGGAGGTGTAACAGGTAACACAAATGGTGGGTAATCGTCATCGTCATCGATCCACCCGTTACGGGTGTCGGCGTAACGTGGATCTATATGAGTAGCAAAAGGTGCACGGTCAAACAGTACCAGCACGGGATCGGGAAATGGTGCAGTAACAACAGGATCATCTATCAAGGGTGGAGCAACAACGAGAAGATCAGCAACGGGTATATCACCATCAAGAGGTGCAACGGCTGGTGCATCATCATGGACAGGGCCATGCTCTAATGCAGGGTCAGGAGCAACTACAGGCTCTGGGGCCACAGCAGGCTCCGGGTCAACAAGATCCATATCAAAATCAGCAGGGATGTCAAGCAAAGGATCAATAGGATCTACAGGCGCCTCTAGATGCTGATCCATGTGAATAAGCTCAATATCGTGGTCAGGATCGAAATCAGGGGGAAAGACCGGCTCAAAAGCGTCATCGACCTCATGGTCAAACTCGAACTCGTGCGATGGACCGGGTGCAGCTGACATCGCCATGTCAGGGTCAGAAGAGTGAGGTTGCACACCATGGTCGTGCAAAGATGCAGATGCCACAGACTCCAATGAGTCTGGGACAGGTGAACCAACAGGAAGCTCCTCTATAGGGGCCTCAGCAATGGGAAGAATAACGTCAGCATCAATAGGGGCCCCGCCCTCATAGTCATCCTTAGGCGGATCCTCCTCAAACAGATCGACGTCGTCATCAGAAACGACATCGAGTGGCATATCTAACACAGGAAAACTGCAAGTGGAATGGGAGCAGGGATCACCGCAAGAGGTAGATCCCCGGCATGAATGCCATCAGCTGGCTCAACTCCGACATCAGGCAGTGCGAACGGCTGGAAATCATCATCTTCAGTGCTGGTGGTGTCCGATGTGTAGACCTCTCGCTCTGACGGAATCTCGTCATCTGACACGATCGTAATGGGGTCTAGTGTGTCCGATACTCCTGTGTCTGACGATGAAACCATGACGTCTGTAACACAATCACATATATGCATATATATCAATCATAAAGTCAAATAAACATGTTAGCCATAATAAAGCAAACAAGTAATCATCCTAGTCTCCTAGACTATCCTCCCAGCCTCTCAGACTGAACTTCCTAGCCTCTCAGACTAACTCCCTGGTCTCTAAGACCAACCTCCCAGTCTCTAAGACTAAATCCCTGGTCTCTATAACCAATCCTCCCTCAGTCTCTAAGACTGATCCTCCCTCAGTCTCTAAGACTGAATTATAAACATAAATTTTGAAATGTGTATTTGTGCATTTTATTTGTAAAAATGTTTTGTATCCTGGATCTGGACGTTAGTGTATGCAATGTAAAAATGTTTTCGTGAGAGCCCTAGTGATCATAGTCTAGACTCGAGAAAGAATCCTAGTTCGCTATGATCGATGCTCTGATACCAAGCTGTCACACCCTGGCTTTGCGGAAGCGTGGGTTTATTTTGGTGTGACTTCTTAATACCATAGAAAATATCATAACCATTCTACATGAAATAAAACACATGATGTTCATCCATTCAACAAGTTTTAAAAGTTACCAGGACAACATTGTTTAAAAGTCGACACATGAAACGAAATACAACCATGACATAATTAAAAACTTGTTCATACGACTCGACCAAAGACTTGAAATAAAAACACAGTTTAAGACTTGTAACCCGTCCAGGCAAAGGTCACATTTCCTAAACTCGGATGACATCATTATTCCTACGCAGCTTGACGAGAGAGCATACCTTGCCAGATCCCCTAGTTTCCTGAAATACATGTAGTTTGAAAACATCAACAAAAGTTGAGCGAGTTCATGTAAAAGTGAGTATGTATAAACCTCTGTAATGTTTCTGTATGTATGAAAAATCCCTGGTATGTAGCAATTAAGGAAAAAGAGATCACCACTGGGTTGCAAAGCCAATGATATGTGTGAAGTGATGCAGGAAGACTCAAACCTAGCAGATTTTTGCGTCGGGCACAAAGTTACCCCATGGTCCGTACAGTGGACTCAGGAGTTGGGCTCGCTACACCCAAATAGATCTATCACTCATGACCCTCGGTCCTACAATGAGGATTAATAGCCCCAAGTACCACCTACCCACTCACATGATCTAAGTAGTATACCCTCCTTAAGCTAACCATACCATGTATATCAAAGTTTGTAATAATTGTCGCATGTATTTCACCCCCGAAGTATAAAACTGAAAACAGTAAGAGAAAAGGGGGAACATTAACTCACAGAAGTGCGTATCCAGAAACGTCAATCTCCAACTCTATCTGCTGCGTGACGACCTACACGTACTAATTCCTATTACACGGATGGGCCGTGCCTTGGCTTAGGGTTTAACGTTCTTGGAAAAATAGTTAGGTAACTATTCCGTAATCACACTTCTTAATTATTTTATAAGTGTATTTCCTTCCCAAGGATGGGGTTTTTATACATGTACACGTTATAATTCCGAAAATATATTTTTAAGTCTCACTTGGAAAATATATTTTAATCACTTGTCTAAGATATTTTAATTCCAAAATATACATATTTTTTTCCAAAAACATTATATTTTACCTCATACAATTCCAAAATAATACTTTATCAAAATATACAAATGAGAGTATTTTCCGAAATATACATAAGTTACATTTTAGAGTTCGCGTTGTAATAACAACACTGGTGTAACTTAAATATTTATTTGTGAGAGCGTTGGTATTATTTTGGAGTTGAAATTTCACAATATTTTCAAGTTATATTATTTTTATCCTAAAAATAATATATATCTAGTTCACAAAATAATCAAATAATCACGCAAGCGTCATATTATAAAATATATATTCTAAATATATATTTATCAAGTTTTATTTACGGAAATCCACCTCCGGTACTTGGTATTTTTGAAAAAAAAATCATGGCGAAGTTTATTTTGAAAACCAAGTTAAAAATATATTTGTGACCATTTGTTAGAAAAATATTTCTAAGTAATGAAATTCTAGAAAAATTTTGCCAGAGTTTCCTTTGTAAATGGAGGTGTCCACGCTTACTAGCGTATCATTTTCTTTTTATAAAATCATTCAAACAATTATCAATCAACAATAAACAACCTTTAATCATTAACTTAACCAAAAATAAACATGAACCATAAACTTGTGAACTTGAAAGTTTGTAAAAATATGTAGTAAATTACTAACATATTTAGTAGGTCTTGTTATTTAAAAAAAAATAAGATTGGTTTCTTAAAAACTTTATTTTTTTAAAGAATTTGAAGTTTAACAACTTCTAGTCATGATTTACAAAAATATTTCATTGTTATATTTCCTTGTTACACAAGTGTTCACACACTTGTTTACTTACTAAAAATGTATTTAGTTCACACAAGATCCGGGTTTTAACAAGACTAGTATCTTTCACTTGGTTCTTCCGAAAAACCACTTGTAGATCTTTAGATCTACAAGTTTAGAATCTTATTTTTCAAGAAAAATTATATTTATTCAAGTTCAAGGTTCATGCATGGATGGATTCATCATCATTCATATTTCTAACTTTTACATCTTACTAGTTTATTTTCTTAAACATGAACTAGTATGTCTAGATGATGATCCATCTTGCTTCTACTCACAAACAACATGTAATAATCATAACAACACAAGATCTACATGATTTACCCATATATCTTCTCTTTATCCACCCTTTATCACTTTATGTTCAAGACTTAGTTTATGTTCATTAGTGTTCTCAACATTTAATCATTCTATCATCTATTAACCACTAAATACAAGAACAAGATGAAGTTTTAGAACACTTACTACTAGCACAAGGCTAGGGGAGAAACAAGACGCAAAAGTGGTGGATAAAAGAAAACTAGAGTGGTCTTTGAACTTCCGAGTGCACCAAGCCTACTTGTATGATCTCTTGCACCTTTGAGTGTATGGAAAATAGCTTGATCAAGACTTGATGATGGGTGTATGGTGGTGATGGTGTTCGGCCGTGAGGGAAGAAGAAGGGAAGAGAGAAAGTTTGGTGTTGTGATGGTTGGAAGTGAGAGAAGGGTTAACTACTAAACTTATTTATAAACCAAGTCTTATGTTTATCCAACATATAATGTGTTCCTAAATATGCAACATAAACAATTTAATAATCAAATGAAAATGAGAGTGGGTCACCCCTTGGTGACCGTCGAGTAAGGGGGGGGGGGGGGTATGGGGTTGGGTTGTAATGAGATGGCAACTATCTAGTTAGTCTCAAAGTGTTTAGTTAGGATATTATTATGTGTTATTTAGTATAAGGTGTGTTAGGGTGTTCGGGGACCCTAACTAGCTCAGAAAAGTAAAAACAATGTGTTTGGCAATATTTTTATGTTCCGGGTAAAGTCTGGTTGTTCGGTTGGATGTTGATCCGTTAAAGTGCTAAATAAAGCTTTAAAGTGTCTTTTATATTGTTTTTAGTGACACGTTAAATTCCCAACACTTTGGAAAATGTCTAGGACTATTTTGCCAAGTTTTTGCACTTTACTAGCAATGTTAAATGCTGAATTTTGGTTATATAGTGCAGAATTCTGCACTTTAAGTATGTTTTAGGCACTTCCGGGCACTATAACTATCACCTAGTGACGCAGTTTTATGATCCTCACCTCCCTACACTCACTACTAGTGTAGTACTTTATTCCCGGCTCATACTGGGCCTCAAAAATATTGTCTGTCTAGGTGCTGGCATTGTCAGCATGTTTTTATGGTTATCCGCTCACTGTGCTAATTGTGCTTTGTGCATCAAGTTTGTCACTAATGTTTGTGTGTAAATAATAGAGTGACAGAATAAAGTGTGATGCATGGGTATGTATGTAACAGAAATCAGTAAGCAGTTTAATCACAGTTGTAATCAGGCACAGTCATTAAGCACAAATTAAAAATTAATTAACTCTACGGATACCTGTAAAAGTGAGGGTTGTCACATCACAACGCTTGGAAGCACAGCAGCCATTTGCTGAGAGACAAGGGCTGCAACTTCCTCAGCAGTAAAAGTTCGAGCTTCGGGTCGAGGAGGCATTGTCTAACAAGGAAACATGAGAAACGAGTGAGGTCGATAATTGGAGAAACAAAAGAGGTAGTTGCAAACATCGACAAAACACAAGGAGTGCGATCATTTGTTCGTTACCTCGAACAAACAAACGACACGCAGTGACTAATCTAAGTAAATGGGTCATAATAATGTTTCGCTGAAGACATGCTCGCCTATAAGTGAACACTCACCCCAAGAGTTCCCAGGTAAGAGTGACTGGTCCGATACTGCGGATTTGTACGAACACTCTAGCCTTAGACAGAAAACTCAGGGTACAGGCATTCACTCTTCCAGTTTGCACGTGTTCACATTATTTAGACCCAAACTTTGACGAGATTTTGAAAATTCTGAGGGCATAAAGCCGAAAATGAATCGAACTGAAAGGGTTCAAAACCTTACAATCAATCATCCAAGGATAGATGATTATTTGTCGAAGCGGATTTGTTATTGTGTTCACGTTGTGGTTATCACCTAAGGATAGGTGACGGTATTGTTTTAAAATCTAAACGCAAGAATACTTGCGTTAGGGTCCTAGAAAGTTATAGTCTAGGTCAAAGCAATACTAATAACCTAATTCCCTATAACCATTGGCTCTGATACCAACTCTTCTGTCACATCCCAACCACGTTAAAACAACAAACCGTGGCGGAAACGTCGGGGAGTGTTGTAAAAGAATCATCGTTTCACAACCATGGTAATTAAAAGTTTCGTTTTATTGATTCATTAAATAATGTACATTGTTTTTAAACCAAAACAAACAAACTACACATTGTTTATAACTGTTTTTAAGTCACTAAGGCCTCGTCCAGGTCCTAAGTGAACATGCTTCCTAGCAATCATCATGCAACATCACCTGAAACATATGTAAAAATAAAGTCAGCAAAGAAATGCTGGCGATTACATAGGTTTTATAAGAGTATCAGAATCATGGCTCGTTTATATATATATTGCAATACCTCGAAAACCTTGTTTTGAAAAGTATATAATATTGCAACATGATTAACCAACTCAAATCAAGATGGTTATAGTTTATAAAATCTCGTAGCCATGAGTCTTAACCCCAAAACATTTGTTTTAGTAAACCAATTCATAAAACATCTCGTTAAAACTCGTTAATAAAACTCGTATGGTTTATATCATTTCGAAAACCTCGTTGTGTGATATTGTTTCAAAATCGTTTCCCAAGTGAACTAAATAATGACCCACAATGTAATATGATAAAAGCACTTATATATAAGATGTACCAGCGACGTATCTACCATGCTTCTATCCTACTACACCCGTCCCATTATCTAATCACTACCCAAAACCAATCGTTCGTTCAAATCGTTTATTTCGTTTAGGTCGTTCCAAATCGTTTAATTCGTCCCAAAATCGTATTTGTTTTAATTTTGAAACTACTTTTGGTCGCCTCGCTAATAACATTCAAACCTTCGTGACTCGACTACCTCGTTTATCGTATTAACAAACCACCACAGGGTAAGTTAACAATCATCAGATTCGGTTGTTACCTACATAACCCCCACACATAACCATGGGTGTAGTCTGATAACGGGATTTGTCAGATCCTATGGTACCATAACCTAATACTGGTCGGCTTGATCAATGCTAATGAATGTCATTCGTTATGTAGTTACAACCAACAAGTTTCGTTCACATTATCGAAATCGTTATTAGTTTAATATAAACCATCTTAATCGTTTTTGAAAAACATCGTTAAATTATCAAAATCGTTTTAATACATATGAATCACCAATTGAAAATAGTAAAATAGGGGAACTATGTACTCACTTTGAATGATAGGGTATCCTTGATCTAAAGAACTTAGCGAATCTCAGACAAACCAAGGAAATTCAAGTAGTACCTAGTAATCGGATCACTAGTTAATAAATCGACACCTAAATCAGAAGATCGGATTGAATGAGGTCTTGTAAACCAAATGAGTGTTGGAACTCATGTAATATGGTTTAACAAAGCCTACATTCTAAATCGGAACTTATCCTAAGTGCTTTCGACCCGTTACGACCCATTAAGGTAGCTTTTGCTACTTTAACGCGTCGTTCACGCAAAACTATGTTCGGATGGTTAACTATGTGCTATGTCAAGTCTTACATGCCCAATAATACCTAAACATGTTACTAAATCGGATTATATGTCAAAAACATGTTCACATATGTAAAATACGGATTTAAGCATCAAAAGGGCGTTTTGGTCATTTCTTATGGGCATACAAGCTACTTAACAAATAACTAACCAATCCTATGTGATCATAAGGTATAACCTCAGTGGTTATTCCCTATACAACTATGATCACTAATCGAGCTTGATCGGATCCTAAAGATCGACCAAACGGGTCGGGTTCGAAAGTCTAAGCGGTTGTTTAGACCGCTTAACTTACGACCCAAAACAAGCACTAAACTAATAGTGACGAGTTAAACATGTCAAAACATGTTTAACCTACTTAGAAAACTGATTTGGTATCAAAACATTGGGTTTTGATACCCGAAAATAGTTACATTGCAAAATGCGTGCTAAAACGCATTTTGACCGAAACTTTGACTCGTCACTACGCCTAGTTAACATGGTAATCAGTAGGTATAATCGCTAAGGATTATAACCATTGTGATTACAATCACGTTGCAAAGTTCAAATGAACTTTGACTTGACCAGTTGATGGTCAAAACCGAAAGTCAAACTGTTGACCAAACTGTTTAACTTTCTGCTTAAACATAAAGAATAAGCATGAAAGAAGACTTACAAAGGGTCCTAGCTATCTTTTCTACAAAGAATAATCAGATTAGAAAGCTCCAAACACTTGGGAGAGCTCCCAAATCAGATGTAGAGAAGAGAAGACAAGAATGAGCAATGAACAAGTGAAATTGCTTGGCTATTTATAGTTGTTGCAACTTCACAATAACATTCCATGTGTTTGTGTGTCCATCAAGGATTAAATCATATCCATACATGTGTTAGGAACTGATTAGAGACCTTGGAGAACACTTAAACTTGCCCATCACACAAAGAATTTGCATAAACAGCCCCTGAAGTTTAAACAGAATGCTGAAAATGGAAATCTGGTTGCTGGGCACTTCATATGGCCCGCGTAAGGGACAGGGGCAGGCTTACGCGCCCCGCCTGGCCTTCCCAGATCAGCCAAAGTTTGAAAAATGACAGTTCAGGTCCCTCCACTTGGTTTAAGCTCATTTCAGGCCCTTTTGACCCCCGTTAAGCCATTTTCAAGGCTCTACAAGGTCAATAAAGTTTAGAGGACTCAAAATATGCTTGGAACACTCTCGGATGTCGGCTCGTTTGGTCGTACGGTCGCGTTGTTCGTTAAATTACGACGAAACTCAAACGGACACGAAAAACGATCCAAATTAAGCGACGAACGATATTTTTGCATGCCGATCACTAAAATAAAAATATTTTAGTGTGTACAAAAATTTTGGATGTCCAGATGTGGTCAGAACGTAAGATATGCGCGAAAATGCAAACTTACGTCGTTTTTGAAAGTTTTAGTCCCTGTAAGATCAAATAAGCATGTTTTTGCATACCTAACCATTCAAATCTTATTTCTAAGTTATGTTTAGGTTATTTATGGTATGTTTAGCTTATGATCAAGTTCCGTACTGTTCGATACCATACGAATCGGTAGAGTTTCGCAGTTTGACACAAATAGTCCCTGCGATCGAATAGACTTGTTTTCAACACACCAAACCATCCAAAACTTATTTTTTAAGTTATGTAAAGGTTATTCTAGGTATGTTAAGCCTATGTCACTATTCCAGAGTGTTTGTCGCATTTAAACTGACTGCGTTTACGCACCAGTTTGCGTATAACTTTCCAGAAAGCGATTTAAAGCTTGAAATCGGAATCGAATCGAATTGTAAAATCATTAAACACAAATTCACATATAAATACACCAAAGAACATTGTTTTATTGATAATTAACATTGTTTTTCATTGTTCATTGATTACAGAGCACAGTTGTCACATATAGGAAGTACCAGCGGCGTATCCACCACGCTTCGGGCACATCGCCTCCCCCGTACTCGGTGTCATGCTACGCGTCGCAACTCTCAACATACCCAACATATTTATCATATATTCCCATAATTTAATAGATTATCGTAGATTACTCATAGGTTACTCAAATAAATCACATAGAATACTCAAAATAGATCAGCGTAGAATACTCAAGTAGATTATCATAGATCATTGCATAGATTATATTTTAACATACTTTAGCTCAAATAGTTTAACTCGCTAGATTGTATTACCATAATAGATCAACCATAGATTATGCTAGAATTCTCATAGATCACATAGTCTGCTCATAGATTGCATAGGCTTTCTAGAGATTACATTAACAATCCGTAGATTACGTAGACTTTCCACACTGGTCTGCAAACACTAAACCTCGCATGGCACTTGATACGGAAGTTGGTAATATGTCGGAAGCACTTATATATAGGAAGTACCAGCGGCGTATCCACCATGCTTCGGACACACCACTTATGTCCCGTACTTCCATGTCATCTTAGTGTTTCTCACCACAACAACATATCATACCATAGTCGATCAAGTTTACCACGTAGACTACACATAGAATAAAACTTTGGAAATTTAGTTTGATCTGAGATTAGAATTAACGTTTTAGATTGCGGACAATCGTGCAAATTTGTGTAAAAGCATTTCAAAATGAACGAAGAATTAAGTTCAAAACCTCATAGATAAACCACATTCATAAAATCAAGATATCATAAAAACAAGATAGGCTTTTAAATCATGGGATTATTCCGGGTAGAGGAACTGTTAGTGCATTCATCTGTCGTCTTCGTCTTATATCGAGTCTTGGACGTGTTGCGGTTCGGTTCGAGCATGAAGTCATTGTCAAGAATGATGACATCACATATATGACATCATTGATGACATCATATGTGTGACATCATCATTTATATAAGAATGCATATAACAGAATTGGTCAGAATTGCATGCTGCTCGCTTGAAGACAAAATAGATTTAAATATGTTTGGCCGCTTGTAATTGTAATTGTCTTGTTCGCTTGAATAGTTGTTTAGGTTGTTTGTTCGCTTGAAGTCTGACCACTTGAACATGTGCATGTTCATTTCAAGCGGTCAAGGCAACTCTATATATATGTGTGTCATTTGTTATTTCAAGCGGATAGAACAGATCAGAGCCTTGTAATCGATAACGAAGTGCTGCCGGATTTCTGTCAAGGTTGTAATAGTTGTTAAATGAAATATAAGAGACAGATATTAGATTAACAAGCTGTTTTCGTGTCCGGTTTACTGTTTCCGCCTTTAAACTGGATGTAAAACTCTTCTGATCGACTCAATCGGGTCAAACAACGATCCAACAAGTGGTATCAGAGCTCAGGAGGAAGAGATTTCACAAAAACAGCCTGTTTTCATCACTATTTCTGATTCTACATCATTCTTTTTCAAATTCAAACATTTTTCACGGTTAAAAATGGCTCAAACTTTTACATATTATGCGCATTCATGTATTAACAAAACCTGTAAAGTTTCAAAACGAAAAACAGCTTAAAAACTGTTTAAAATCATCTGATCGCTTGAAATTGGTTCGAAGTTGCTGACATCATCAAACTGTTCAAGCAAACATAACACGTAGTGACTACTTGAAACTGGTTGTACGCTTGAAATAGTCTGATCGCTTGAATTTACACCCTGGTCGCTTGAAAACACTTGACCGCTTGAAACGTCTGATCACTTGAAAGTTCACCACTTAAAACATTAAAAGTGATCATATGATATGTGTCAGTCTCAGGTCTCGTAAATTGATATTAGTTTGCATGTGATCTACTCATATACATGGTCGGTTCATTCAAGAAGGTTGTGCATGTGAGCTATGTCGGTAAAGTGATTCAGAATTAAAAGCATCGTATTGTGTGCAACATTCTGATCGAGGGTGTCAATACTTTGGAAAAAGAAGTCACATGTTTGTGTCAGATGGCATGCGATTCTTGTAAATTGTCCTTACATTTTGTCGGATATTAACCCATTGTGTATGTGATTGTTTCTGCAATAGTGGGTATATTGGTTAAACAATAATTCATGAAAAATTAAAGTTGTCGGGCTTTGAGAAGTGTTTGTCGGATGTTTGCAAGAGTTCGGCCCAATCAGTGTTTAAGTATATTCTATTAACTCAATCAGTACAAGGTGAACAACATATTTCAACCAGGTTCATTAATTCACTCGGTTCATTGACCAATTTTCGGCTCAATGTATGTTTGAAGTTTGGTTGAAGTGTGAAATCAGGTTGAGTGGGTTGATTAGTTCGTATTAAAGTCATCAATACGCTTGAAAGTTCGTACAGTTTGGAGTTCAAAGTTTTCAAAGGCTTTGGTCTTTTCAAAGGATCTGGTCATTTGAATTCGATCCGGGTCATAGCTGTCCGCATAGTTTGTCAACTTTCAATCCTCACAGAATATTCACCATTTCGAGTGCCTGTCTTAGTCGATTATTTGATAAAGTGTTTAAACTGATTGTTTGTTTGTTTGTCTGTCAAGGTGTTTGAAGATGTCAAGCAACGGTGAAGAATTTTACAACACATTCTACAAAGCGTTCACTTCCGAATCGTCAGATAGAAGATCTGAGATGAAAGAATATTCAAGAGAGATTTCGGAGAATTTGAAGTTTGAGAACATGTACGGAAGCCAACAGAAGCCACCAAAGCTAATGAAAGTGGAAGAGGAGCTGGTGGATAAACTGTTTGATTCATTGCCAAATGATCAAGAGTGGCAATACTTCGCTTTAATGTTGAAGAACACAATCAAGCCTGAAGATTTGAAAGTGGATTTGCTGATTGAAAGACTTGAAAGCCATGAGTTGGAGATAAAGAGATCTAAATTCAACAATCCGGCTTATCAGCAAAATGTGGAACTTTACTACAGAGGAAATACACCACAGGCTGGATCTCCAAAAACAGCATTTTCTGCAGAAAGTTCAAGTTCAGTGAACAATGAAAGTCTTCACAGTGGTTTTCACAGTGGATCTTCTTTAACAGTTTCAGACCAATCTGTTTCAAAGAATTTATTCCAGTGTAATATCGCAGTGGATCTGAAGAATGGGCAGAATTTCAGTGAAGAGTCGGCAAAACAACAGATGGTTTTCTTGGCATCTGTACTTGAATCGTATGAAAGCCTCGTTGCAGGGAAGATTGGCAATACCAATTTGACAAAAGAAGATTATGATCAATTAGACCCTGAGGAGATGGAACTAATGGATATAAGATGGTGCATGGCCAGTGCTGTTCGTCGGGCACAGCGGTTCATGGAGATCACGGGAAGAAAGTCAATTGGTGGATCATCTACCAAATTGGGATTTGATAAATCAAAGGTGACATGTTTCAAATGTAAACAAAAAGGTCACTTCAAGCGCGAGTGCAGAAATGCGTATGCTGCTGATGATTCTGAAAATCCATTCAATGAAGATTACTACAGGAAAGCGATTTACCATCAGAACAAGTCTGAGCCACCAAGATTGAAACAGCCTGAAGAAAAATCAAGGGCTCTTGCAGTTATATATGACGATGAAGGTTACGACTGGAGTCAGGTTTGCCCTGAAGAAGATGCAGTTGGTTATGCATTTGTGGCTAATGCTGATCCTGATAGATATTGGAAAGCAGACTATGCAAGATGGGAAATTGGAAAATTAAACGAACCATTCAAAGAAGCTCAGAGAGCAAAAAGATGGAATGAAGAGTTGGAATGTTACATGGATCCACGGGGTAATCCAGTTGTTGACCCATCAAAAGTGGATTTCGAAGCTGTAATAAATTTGGTTCCAAGGCAGGCTACTTTCAACACACGAAGGTTATCTGATAAAGCATATTTGCCTGATTTGGAGAAGAAGATTAGAGAGGTTTGTGAAGCAAGTCTACCGAAGGTGGTAGAAATGAAGAAGCGAAAAGAAGAAGAATTGAAGAAGATGATTGAAGAAGTAAAGACTGTTGTGAAGATTGCTGCTGAAAAAGAACAGAAAGCTGAAGAAGAAGCACAGAAAGAAGAAAAGGAGAAAGATCAGAAAGTTGAATCAGAAGAACCGGTGCTGAATGAGACTGAGGTTAGAAAATCTTCTGATTTACCGAATGTTGAATTGGTTGATGAAAAAGAAAACAAATGCAGGAATTGCATAGAAATGTGCAAAGCCTGTATTGAAAAAGATGACATCATAAAAACAAAAGACAATGACATAGTTAAACTTGAAAATGTTTTCACAATAAAATGTAAAGATATGATTGAAAAAGAAGAAATTTTGAAACTAAAAGTTGAAAAATTGACACAGAAATGTCAAGGTCTTGAAAAGGATAATGATGTTTATAGACAACTATGTTCAGCAAAATGCGTTGATTGTGTTGAAAAAGAATCTAAGTTTCAAGATTTACAAAAACAGTATGATTCCTTAAAGTGGTCGAGTCAGAGAGTACAAGAAGCTTATGATACTTTGAAGAGCCAAGTCAAAAGTTTTGATCAAAGATTGTCAGAAACTTTAGTCACTAAAGAAATGTATGAAAGAAAGTTTAAAGAAAAGCAAATTGAATTAAACAAATGTGTTGATGAAATTGCAAATCTTAAACAAGTCTTGGCTGAAAAAGAAAAGGTTGTTACCAAACTTCAAAGTTATCATAACTCTTCGTACATTCTCGAACGCATTTTCAACATCACACCAGATGACAAAGATACTGAAAATTGCAAAAAGGGTATTGGTTCAGAATTTCATCAGGTACCACCACCATTGAGAAACAATTATACTTTTTATGATGAGGAAAAAGTGGCAAAGGGTTTGAACATAGCTGACCAGTTACCTGAAAGTATCGATGAGACTTACTCCAAATCTGATGATGTTAATGATTCAGAGGTGGTAAGTAAGGTTGTTGAAAGCGTTTTGAAAGATGAGTCTACAAAAGGTAAGTCTGAATCACAGGATGAAGATGAAGGAAATCTTTATGATGGTTATCTGATAAACACAAAATCCGAGAAAAATTTGAATGATGATTCAAAAGGATTGGTTTATACCATGATTGGATCGGACAAATTATTCTTAGATGTTGTATTCCCGATTCAGAATGTGATTTCAGAGAAGGTCGATAAAGTTTTCAAAATGGTTGAGATTGAGAAGTCTGAGATTCCAAAGTTTGCTGGTAAAGGTCATAAATCTTTTTATAACAAACCTGGTTTTAAGAAGAAAAACATGAAGGCTGGTTTGGGTTATAAAAAGAAACGGAATTGGAATCAAAGTGAAAAACAGGATTTGCAACAAAAGATGAATTTTGTTCAAGGGAAAAGCTTGAAAGAAGAGGAAAAACTCAAATTTGGACAACAGTCTAATGAGGAGTTTGATGCTATGAAAAAGAAACAACAACAGGCCAAGGATGTTTCAAAGAAAGTGTGTTTTAAATGTGATCAAATTGGACATGTTGCACGAAAGTGTCCAAATCCAAAGCCTGTTGATGTTAAAAAACAGAAATCTGAGGATGTGAAATCAAGGTCAACCAGATTTGATTCGAAACAAACTTGGAGGTACAATACAAACAAGTTTGCTTCAAATCAAAATTGGAAATCAAACCCGAATAGGTTCGATTCAAGACAGACCTGGAATTCTCACACACTCAGATTGAGAACAACACAGAGTTGGAGAACATCCGTTGATATGATAAAACCTCAAGAGTTTTGGAAACCTAAAAATGTTATTCAAAAACAAAAGGTTCAAAAAGAGACAAATTTTTACAAAAGAGGTACTCCGGAAGGTCAAATGTGGAGTGCTAAGAAACAAGTGACGTTGGAAAAAGATGAGAAAGTTGAAGTCAAAGTTGAAAACGTTTTAAGTGACAAAGAGTTTCCAAAATTGAATGAACATTATTGTATTGAAATGCCTAAGGTCCAACAGACCTGGGCTAAATTGTTCAAATGATTGATAAAGTTTGAATGTGCAGGTGCTCAACGAAGCTGAAGATTGTGAGAATGGTAGTTGGAGCAACCTGGCACAGGAAGAGGTTGCAGGACCCTGGTTTGGTTGAACAGGGAGTTTAGTTTGATTGTTTTCTGTACATAAATAAACAATATTTTCAAAATCCTAAAAATTGAAAAATTAAAAATCAAAAATATATTTCTCGTTTGTTAAAATTTGAAAAACCAAAAATATGTTTGTTTTTAATTTTGTTTGAATGTATGTTGATTGAATACGCCGAAACCCTCACGGCTGAACAAACATGATTACTTTCATCAAATTGAAAAATGGTTTTCAAACTGTTAAGATCAATGGGTTGTAAATCATGGGGGTACATTATATTTTCTGCAAATCAGAGCACTTTTAGCAGAAAATGGATGGCGAGACAAAGCTATCAGTATTAGTTGTCAAATTTTTTTATGGTTTTGCATTTTTTGGGGAGAAAAATTGTCATTAGAAAATACAAAAACATTTGAAAATTTTGAAAAAGTCAAAAACATGATAAAATTAAAAATTTGAGTTTTGCATAAAAAGAGGAAATGATAGTACATCAGTAGACAGTTACAGTACGCTAAAGAAATGGAAAGTCAAAATGTGTTAAACGATCTCACCGTGGATGTGTCGGTAGATTTTTATACATTTAGTAAACTTTTTCGGGATATAAACCTAAATTCAAACTTACTTATTTCGTGGGGAACACTACTTGGATATATAGGTAACCCCTGAAATCTCGTTTGAAAGGTATTGTATTCTGATATACTAGGTTTTTATACTCAATGATATCTGGGGTATTATTCCGGGACTTCTGCTGAACGGTAGTTCTGACCTAGTCCTCGAATAATACTTTCCGCAAATGCTTGAAACATAGCATAAACCCTCAGCATATATGATAAGACAATAAAATTGCTTAGCAATGCTGTTGTAAAAAAAGATCCTCTAAAGGGGACACACCCACAAGTTGAGTCATGATCTCTCTGCTGAACGATGGTTCTGACCTGAGCTCTCATGATTCTTCATAAATTATTAACCCCTTACAGATATCATTTGTGTTATAACTACCTGTAAGACTGAATATTGGGATCTGGATACGGGAGTATATTCAAGAGGTGGGACACATGAATGGGTTTAAGTTCTTAAAATATATAATTCGTATCCTGAATCAGTTGAAATTTGTATGAAAATTTAAGTGGACAAGTATATCGACAATCTAAGTGAATTGTTTAATTCTTACTGTGAAATTAAGCTCAACGGTACTTGTGACTTGTCAAAAACTGATATGATCCTCTGATGCATATTTAAACAAAAATATTGTCTGTAAATATGTTTGTACATATTTCTTTACTGCTTTATTGTTTTCAGAAAATACAAAAAGATTTTTGATTCTGCTTTATTTTCGACAACTGATATCTGAGTGCTGAGTTTCAAAATCTATGTAAGCTGATCGTGTTTCTGAAAATAAAACAAGTTCATTAATTTGAAACTTGAAGTTTTAAAATAAAAAATTCAAAAAACAGTTTGTGATATCTCTAAGGTCATTAAGTTGGACTTGGATGATTAACTGTGGGGGATTTGGATGCTTATATTGTTATAGTGTTAGTTTCCGATACGATTCGATGAAACTGCCAAATTCATGAGAAGTGGTTTAGAAGGTTTGAATTGTCAGATTACGATATCTGGAAGTTTAAAATGTTTTTACTTATAGTTGTATGAGTGATTGCAGGAAAAGTCCAGACTACGATCCCGGAAGCTGAGTCTAAGGGGGAGTCTGAAGACGAGTTCAAAGCAAGGTGGAGCTTGTAGATGGAAAGCTAGGTGTTGATCCCAAAGCACGGAAGCTTGATGAAAGGGGGAGCCTGAAGCTGATGGAAAGAAGATAAAGATTGAAGGATGCTTACAGTGTTACAATTCGGATAGAGTTTGAAGACTGATCAAGACTGAAGATGCATAGACTCGACACTTAAGACTCGTCAACATCTGAGGGGGAGTCTGTTAGTGCATTCATCTGTCGTCTTCGTCTTATATCGAGTCTTGGACGTGTTGCGGTTCGGTTCGAGCATGAAGTCATTGTCAAGAATGATGACATCACATATATGACATCATTGATGACATCATATGTGTGACATCATCATTTATATAAGAATGCATATAACAGAATTGGTCAGAATTGCATGCTGCTCGCTTGAAGACAAGATAGATTTAAATATGTTTGGCCGCTTGTAATTGTATTTGTCTTGTTCGCTTGAATAGTTGTTTAGGTTGTTTGTTCGCTTGAAGTCTGACCGCTTGAACATGTGCATGTTCATTTCAAGCGGTCAAGGCAACTCTATATATATGTGTGTCATTTGTTATTTCAAGCGGATAGAACAGATCAGAGCCTTGTAATCGATAACGAAGTGCTGTCGGATTTCTGTCAAGGTTGTAATAGTTGTTAAATGAAATATAAGAGACAGATATTAGATTAACAAGCTGTTTTCGTGTCCGGTTTACTGTTTCATCCTTTAAACTGGATGTAAAACTCTTCTGATCGACTCAATCGGGTAAAACAACGATCCAACAGGAACGGCGACTAACCAGAGTGATTCGAACTCCTTTCGAATTGAGGTAACGCATCTTGACTTACTTAGACAAATACGTCATCGATGTTAGGCCTACGATATTCGTCCTTTTGGTCATTCCACGTACTCAATTGATTGGCAGTTACGAGATTTTGGCGAGACATAAATTCATCACGGAGTGGGACTGGCTATCAAGGTCTGAGTTTCACCTCTAACTTGACAACATTGTACCCCAAATGTTGTGGGCTCTTATCTGCAGACAGGGCCCACTAGAATAATACAGAGATTTCCCATCAAGGTTCGGATGTCACTCCTATCCTGTGGGCAAAACTCGTGCAAAATACAAAAACTGGGTAACAGTGTTTTCGTAGTATAAGGTGTTCATTGTATCAGCCTTAGGGAAGGCATGTAAGTTTAGTAGGAACATGTGTTGCTAGGAAGCAGATACGATAGAATGCATAAGTCTTAAACAACAAATAAGAATCAAGTTCCTAGAACTATAGACTAGGGCAAGTATTCCTACTTATCCTAATTCCCTATAGTTATGGCTCCGATACCAATCTGTCACACCCCAACCGATGGCGGAAACATCAGGGTGCGAGCACTAGGCGTTCAGATTGCTCATGAGATTTCCATAACACTATTGTGACAATAGAGATTAATTGATTTCATGCATAAATTTGTCTAAATCAAAATCCAACATCAGACATCGAATACAAAACATAACAAAGATTGTTCAAATTGTTCAAAAGTTTCTAAGTTCACTAGGCGACGTTTCTAGGCATTCCCCTAGCTTGATTTCCATGATCCATCTCAACCTATCAACCTGCAACATGTAGTAAGATATCAATACAAAAGTATTGGCGAGTATACAAGTTTGATAATAGAATAATAGATTAAAACAACTCATATCCACAGTGTATGCAATAAAATAATTTCAGCCGTGCTAGTGTCGCAGTCCACGCAGTGATAGCCCAAGTATCCCGATGCTTTAGTGTTTACCCAAGACTCAAGGTAAACTAGAATCCTCCTAACAATACTCCCCGAGGATAATGGGAGAGGTGCATCTCCTATAGCGCTACTATTGTTAAGGCGGAACTAAACACCCTGGATTAAACATCACATACCACAAATAGAATACTAGAATGCACAAGTTTTCACAAACACATAGGATAGAGTATAGATTGCCAAAAGTATTTAGTTTAATAGAATACATGTTACACCCCAAAAGTTTAAAGTAAAAAGGGGATCGAGTATACTCACAGTGATTGCTTAACAGTCACAACTGTTATTAGATCAAAGGGAGCTCTTTTGAGGAATAGCTCTTTTGGGCAGAATAACAAGGCTGCACAAAGTGTTGGAACAGTCACCGGGTCGAAGGGCTGTCCGATCAGACGGCTAGTCGATCGGATTGCCAATCGTTCGGGTGGATTTTGTGTTGTAAAGGAAAGATGGCTGCCCGATCGGATGGCCATCCGATCGGGTTGCCAATCGAGTGATGTCCATAAACAAATGGGACAAGGATGGTCGTCCGATCAGACGGTAATCTGATCGGATTGCCACTTGATCCTATCGCAGACAACCTGATCGTTCCAATCGGACGGCTGCTCGATCGGACGGCTGTCCGATCGGGTTGCCATCCGATCCGATCTCTAAGTTTTGATAGTTTACAAATTTTGCAAAAATTCGAAGTTTGAAAATTTAATGGTGACGTCACGATACAGACTGAGGCGGTAGTAACTTATCATCTCACAGACATTCTGATCGGTCGGGAATCACCCCAGTCCGACCCGTTTGTCTATTAGTGACGGGTTTATGCCGGAATCCATCCCGTGATCGTCTTCATCAGTGAATAATCCGTTCCTAAACCTACTCTAGACCACCGATCTAGTCTATATAGTCGTTCAGTCCCGTTTATCACCAAAGTAAATCAGAATTTCGAGGAAATAAATGACAGGACTCGAATTTTAGTATACATAAAGAAAACTCTTAGATTTAGCTTAGATTTGATAAATTAAGCATGGGATCCCTTAGATCTTAGCTAGATCCCACCAAGAATGACGTCATATGGCATTTGGTACCAACCACCAAGATGACATCATTCCCAAGATCTTAGATCTGAAAGATTTCACGGTGGGAAATGTGATTTCAAGTGAGAATCACGTAAAGGATAATGTGTAGATCAAGAAAGTACAAAGATCTAGCCTAAAACGTACCGAAATCGATGAGAGAATGAAGAAAAGGACGTGTGCGCGTGTCTTGGTCGAGCGGAGCTGTCACATCACTGAAAAGGTGATGTGACAGGCCTACTTATAGGTGAAGGAGAAGAGAAGAAAAGGGGTGGTTTGGTTCGGACGGCAGTCCGATCGGACGGCTGTCCGATAGGGTGACATTCCGATCGGATGGCAGTCCGATCGGATGGCCACTCTGGCCAACCCAACCTTTCCGTATTCCAGTCCTTGATTGTTTTGTGAGTTAGATTAAGCGTTGCGTGGTAGTAGGCAATAGAATAACTAGATTATAGCATATACATCAAAGGTTTACAAGATTAAATAGATCCTGCCAGTGACAAGGCTCTAGTCTCTCGTTCAACCAAGAATCAAGTTCCACGAGTCTAAGGAGTCAGGCACCAAATAGATTTAGGCATTCCATCGTAGATTTATGCATTCCCACCTTATAGAATTTAGGCAATCCCACATATAGACATTCCTCATTTAGGCATTTCAACATTAGGCATTCCGAATAGACATTCTAATCATAAATTTAGGCATTCAAATCGTATAGAATTAGGCATTTCCAAACGTATACTTAGACACTCCAAGAAAATAGGCAATCCACATAGACTAGGACTAAAAATAAGCAAAAAGTTAAACTTCAGGGACTAATCTTGACAAGAGCCTAACGTTCAGGGACGCTGGGCGTTACAAATCATGCCAGTATTTTATGTGATCAAAAGTCAGTACAAGTAAGTACACCAAGTGGTGAAAAGATCACAATAAAGGAGATAAGCCAACCAAATTGACAAAATTCACCTCTGTGATGAAAGCTGCAAGTTATGAAAGGAAAGGAGGAGTAGTATATATGATTTCTGTAATTATTAATACTAAAGGAAAAGAACTAAAGGATGTTCCCATAATATCTAAATTCTCAGATGTTTTTCCTGAAGATTTACCTGGATTACCGCCAGATAGAGAGGTTGAATTTAGAATTCACCTAATCCTAGGGACGGCACCGATTGCCAAAGCACCATATCGATTAGCACCCACGGAGATGCAGGAACTGAAGGAACAGTTGGACGAACTTCTTGAAAAAAGTTTTATACAACCAAGTTCATCACCGTGGGGAGCACCGGTGTTGTTTGTTAAAAATAAAGAGGGATCGATGCGTATGTGCATTGATTACCGAGAATTGAAAAAGGTTACGATTAAGAATCGGTACCCATTACCGAGAATCGATGATCTGTTTGATCAACTTCAAAGAGCTCGATTCTTTTCTAAGATCGATTTACGCTCAGGATATCATCAACTGAAAGTACATGAAGAGGACATTCCTAAAACTGCTTTCAGAACAAGGTACGGTCATTATGAATTTACCGTCATGCCATTTGGTTTAACCAATGCCCCAGCTGTATTTATAGACATGATGAACAGGATATGTAAACCATACCTGGATAAATTCATAATTATCTTTATAGATGATATTCTAATTTACTCTAAGAGTAAAGAGGAACATGCAGCGCATCTGCATACACTTCTGACATTATTGAGAAAAGAAAGGCTATATGCTAACTTCTCAAAATGTGAATTTTGGTTACAAGAAGTGCAATTCCATGGAAATCTGGTTAATCATGAAGGAATTCATGTGGATCCCACAAAGATCGAGGTGATTACTAAATGGAAAATCCCTGAGTCACCAACAGAAGTAAGGAGTTTTCTTGGACTGGCAGGATATTTTAGACGATTTATCCGAGATTTCTCTAGAATAGCCATTCCATTAACCAAACTGACTTGTAAATTAGTTAAGTTTGAATGGGGACCAAAACAGGAAGAAGCTTTTAAGATTCTTAAGCAAAGGTCAACCAACGCACCCATACTCGCATTACAAGAAGGAACTGAAGAATTTAGAGTCTATTGTGATGCGTCTAAGTTAGGATATGTATGTGTGTTGATGCAACGTCAAAAGGTTATAGCTTATGCCTCTAGACAACTTAAGAAATATGAAGAGAACTACACAACTCACGATCTAAAGTTAGGAGCCATAGTTTTTGCCCTTAAGATTTGTAGACACTATTTATATGGAAATAAATTCGTTGTCTTCACCAATCATAATAGTTTAAGGTATATTTTTTTGGCAAAAAGAATTAAATATGAAACAGAGACACTAGATGGAATTTCTTAGTGATTATGATTGTGATATCTAGTATCATGCTGGGAAAGCTAATGTAGTAGCTGATGCTTTAAGTCGAGAGTATCATGAAAAGCCGAAACAAGTACGTTCTCTCAGATTAAATCTATAAATAGATTTAAATGATCAAATTAGAGAAGTACATGAAACAGCATTCAAGGACGATGTTGAAGGTTTAAAAGGAATGAGCAAAGAATTAGAACAAGGAATAGATGGAATTTGGAAGTTCCACAAGAAAAGGATGTGGATACCTAAATAAGGAAACCTACGCCACAAAATTCTAGAAGAAGCTCATAAGTCTAAATATACGATACATCCTAGAAGAGATAAGATGTATCAAGATCTAAGAAAGAATTTCTGGTGGATAGGAATGAAAAAGGATATAGCAAACTACGGTGCTAAATGTCTAACTTGTTCACAAGTTAAGGCTGAACATCAGAAACCCTCAGGATTATTGCAACAATTAGAAATGCCTATATGGAAATGAGAATTGATAACAATGGACTTTGTTACCAAATTACCCAAGACAAGAAAAGGAAATGATACAATCTGGGTGATTGTTGACAGATTGACCAAATCTGCTCATTTCTTACCAATGAAGGAAACTTTCAGTATGGAACAATTAGCCAAGCTATATGTAAATGAAATAGTTTCATTACATGGAATTCCTTTATCTATTGTATCTGATAGAGATAGCCATTTTACTTCTCATTTTTGGACAAGTTTCCAAAAAGCAATGTGAACCAGGTTAAATCTAAGCACAGTTTATCATCCACAAATGGACGGACAAAGCGAAAGGACAATACAAACCATGGAAGATATGCTTAGAGCCAAGCTATATGTATCTGATATAGATAGCCATTTTACTTCTCACTGGGACGATCATTTACCACTAAGAGAATTTTCCTACAATAACAGCTATCATACAAGCATTAATGCTGCACCATTTGAAGCACTTTATGGACGAAAATGTTGAACTCCAGTCTGTTGGGCAGAAATTGGAGAAAAGCAATTATCTGGACCAGAGATAGTACAAGAAACAATGGACAAGATAATTCAAGTCAATGAAAGACTAAAAGCAGCACGAGATCGTCAAAAGAGTTATGCAGATAATAGACGAAAACCTTTAGAATTTCAAGTAGGAGATAAGGTATTATTAAGAGTTTCTCCATGGAAAGGAGTAGTCAGATTTGTTAAGAGAGAAAAGCTAAGCCCCAGGTATGTTGGACCTTTTGAGATTATTAGAAGAATAGGACCCGTAGCTTATCAGCTACGACTGTCAGAGGAAATGGCAGGAATACATGATGTGTTTCATGTATGTAATCTCAAAAAGTGTTTAGCAGACGAATCATTAGTGATACCTCTTAAGGACATAGAGGTAAATGAGAAACTTAAGTTTGTCAAGAAACCCATTCAGATTGAAGATAGAAAGATCAAGAATCTCAAACACAAGAGACTAGTTCTGGTCAAAGTAAAATGGGATTCCAAGAGAGTACCAGAATACACTTGGGAGCTCGAGTCAGAGATGCAGAAGAAATACCCACACCTGTTCCAGTAGACCTCGAGGACGAGATCTAAACAAGGTGGAGAGGATATAACAACCCTCCTAGAACCCTTAACGTGACCCTAAAACGTTCCTTATATACCTCGTATACGAGAAACGGACTCGAAATACCCTTATATTTATAAAAAAACATGAAAACCAAATTTTAGGAGTTGCTCGTGGGGCACGACCCCCTTAGCCACTTCCTTCGCAGGCCGCGACTGGCTTGGAGTGCCGGTCAAGGCAGACCGCCACGTGTCCGATGACTCGGCGACCCTACACGCTGACTCAGCAAGTCATTTTTGAGAAGTTAGGATGTTGTGACTTTTTGAACCAACTTATTGACTTATTAGCTTTTAGTCATTTTACATCAATAGGCTAAGCCAAACACTTTTTAAAAAAACAACTTATTGACTTATTAGCTTTTCCCATCCTATAAGCTAATCCAAACACTTTTTTAAAAACTTTTTTTTCAAAAAGTTATAAGTCAATAAGTTCTTTTCACGAAAAGTCGTTTTTAGATAAAATAAGTTTAGCCAAACATGCCCTTAGACCCAAGTCAAGTTCTACCTTGAAAACACGTTATTATAGCCCATGAAGACCCATCTTGCAACAATTTAATTTTATGTTATTTATTTTCAAGTTAATTTAAATTTTGTTTTTATTTGGCATGTAATTTCATTTCCAAATATTTTGAAATTTTCAAATATTTTTATCTATCCCCTAAGATATAGGGACATGGGTTGTAATTGGTCCCTGCCTCCTATGAATTGTATGAATCAATGAAAAAAATACAAGAGAGTTTTAGATGATGAAATTATGTGTTAATTTTATGTTATGTGTTAATTTTATCTCTATGGATTTGTGAGTTAAATCCATTAAGATAAAATTAACAGATAATTTAATAATATTTTTTCTTTTATTAATTCACACAATACATAGCAGGTATAGACTAACTACAACCCACGTCTTCAATTCTTAGGGATACAGAAAAACTACTTTAAAAATCGAAATATTTGGAAATAAATTTACATGTTTAATAAAAACTAAATTAAAATTAACTTAAAAATAAGTAACATGTAATTAAATTGTAGCATGATAGGTTTTCGTGGTCTGTAGTAGTATAACCAAACTCGGGTCTAAGAGCATTCACTTTGGAGTCTCCATCTTCATCTATATAAAAACATATGTTTCTCTAGAATATATTAATTTTTTAAAAATATCTCACATCTAACTCCTCTCTGTTTCTATCTAATTCTTACTCACAAACTCTTGTTTTATTATTTATTTTCTCTTTGCTACACACTTGCAATAAAAATATAAGGGTTGAATATGAACCTCTAAATATAGATGTAGGACTTTACTGTATATTTATTTGTCTCTACTATAGAGATTCCAATATTATGGTACTTTTGTTGTTTCCTCTGTTCTTTTCTTTATGTTACATAGAATAGAGACACAAATGTGAATACTCTAAGTGAACAAAATTGATCCATATCTTCAAACTTTTTGGTACCCAAATCTCCTTTTTGGCGGCGCCCAAATCTCATGTACCGGCTAGCAACAAGACCAGTGTATTTGAATTTGCTACGGTTCGTTTATCTCAACCAGGTTGTAAGGTCAAACGATTGTATTTTAGTTTGACGTATTAATAGTTTTGGACCACCTTTCGAAGTTTCCTACGAACTTAACTTTGTATTTCTTTTAGGAGTAAATTCCTATTTGAGTTCCTTTGGTTTGTGCAGTTTAACCATTTGAATCCAAAAACCAAAACTGTCTTGATTTGAGTCCATGTGGTCTCTAATTTTAACCATTTGAGTCCCTGTGGTCTCTAATTTTAACCATTTGAATCCAAAAACAAAATGTTTCTGATTTGGATGTTGTTTACTTTTGGATTCAAATGGTTAAAATTAGAAACCACAGGGACTCAAATCAAGACAGTTTTGGTTTTTTGATTCAAATGGTTAAACTGCACAAACCACAAGAACTCAAATAGGACTTTACTCTTCTTTTAGAGGGTGTTTGTGATTACGTTTTGAAGTGATTATTTGATTATTGCGTTTGTAAAACATAAATAATCTAAAAAGTGTTTAGATGAAAAAGTGATTATCTGCCTACAAAACGCAGTTTTGGAGAAGCGTGTGATGTACCTACATGCTTTTTCAAAACGCAGTTTTGAAAACGCAACACCAAACATCCCCTTAGAACCATTATTAACTGTTGATTAACATAATTATAAGAATAAATGGAGTTATGAGGGTAACGGTAAAGCTCTCACCCTGTCACGTAGATCATATGGGTTTTGCTCTCCACATCAAAAAAGAGAAGAGGTGATGATGGGGAAGAGGAAAGGGCAAAGCCCCAAGAATCAAGTTGGTGGTCATGTTTAACCAGAGGGGCCATGCCCGTTGAGATATTGACATCAAGAGGGGCAACGCCTTCATGGCGTGGACGGTGTGGTGATAATGAGCAAATGGTACCAAATACCGGGAGCGAATTTTCTGAACCAAAATATTTTTGGTATCGATTTTTGGCATTTTCGGTACCGGAATTTTTTTTCAAATATCGATACTAAACCATATTGTACCGTGTATTTTCGATGCCAGTTAGAACCGACCTCATCCCTAGTAGGTGGTGTGGAGGAGCTTTGCCCTCCCCTCTCCACGCACCGACCTTAAACTAAACCGTATTTATTTCAAACCGACCCACTTGATTCGTTTTCTAGTTCCGGAACACCGTAATATGGTAGAAATTTTAGACAGTAAAGAAACAACAAAATCTGAATTACATTTTCTTTATCAATTCAACTACTTTACATATTTCTACAAATTGAAAAGAAATCAAAACCAACCCGAGATTGAGTCTTATACAATTTCATACCTATTTGCAAAGGTTATAGTCTGGAGCTTGTACTTCTGACTTGAACAGACTGGAGAAAGCAATCACAGATTCCGGTTACTAGCCGGACGAAAGCATCCGAAAATCGGGTCCAGAGGCGATGGAAGATGGTGGTTCCATCCGAGTCCGGAGAGATGGAAACAGGCTGCAGGTATGCCCAGGCAGCCTGTTTCACAAGCCGGTTTCGGATAGAAATCTCGTAACCGGAATGTACTGCGAATGAGGGGACTTTAGGCGACTGGACGGAGGCCGCGGTGGTTGGGAGGATATCGCGAAGGGAGGTGTAGGAAGCCGGTTTTAGAGAAACTAGCTCGAAATCGGCTGGTGAAGATGAGGAAGACGTCGGATGGTGGTGATCAGTGTGGAGTGTGAAATTGGAGGGTGTTTCGATGGAGTTCCGCCGTCGAACGGTGGATATGGGAGTTGTGACGGCATCGGTGTCCATCGGAGGAGAAGATAGAAAAATATGAATGTTGTTTAGTATTTGGTCTTGTTTAAACAAAGTCAAATTGTTTTTGATATGGACACCCATGCACTTGCTTGCAGTTGCCCAATTGCAATTCTAATTTCTAAGCAACTTCGTGTAACACGACTTGTTTGAAAATTATTAATTATATTATAATGTTTTAAAAACCGATATAAATATAAACAAGTTTTTGATCCGTTAAGCGGTTTGACGGTTAGGTACAGGGTTTGTATTGTAATTTAAAACTTGGAATTGGCTGGTGTAGACTAAAACTTACGATTCATTTTTATTAGGTAGAGGAAATGATGAACCCATTTGTTTGATTTGGGGTAACATCTTTTTCCTTTACATGAGCGTTATATCAGTTTTTTTACTATTTATGTTTTACTTGTCACAACTTATTAAATTATAGGAAATTCTTATGTTTCATATGCAACATTCATATTTTTCTATCTTTTAATGTTTTTGTCTTTTTTAACAAAAAAAAAAAATCTGATAGTTTAACAAAGAAAAACTGATCCAAACCACGTAGTATGGTGAGCTATTTTCTAAAATTGTAGTTTGACATATGGATACAAGATGAGAAGATAGAACACCCCTGTGAAATGCTGGTTATTTTACTTAGGTTTTAAACATGGATAAAATAGGTTGTTGAATATAAAAAATATGTAAAAGTAAATAAATTTTTTTTTTTTTTTGTTAAAAAAGACAAAAACATTAAACGGTCAGGTTTAGACGTTTTGTGGGTTCAAATGTGGGGAAATAGTTTTGTGGTGGAAATCGGAAAGACGTTATGTGGCAATAAGTGACATGTTATATTCAATTGGAAAAATAATTGGATGGTAGGAGACGACTGAGGGGCTGTTTGGTAGCCTTTTAATAACCATTGAGATGCTACATCTTAATGGTTTAAAAACTTTGAATGAATAAGAGATAACCACAAGTCTGAATGGTTAAGAGGTAACATCTGAATGGAAAATCATCACATGTTACATTCTTCTACCTTCTCATTGGTAAATTTCTTAATGGTTCCATTAAAAGGTAGCCTCTTAATGACCATTTAGAGACTACCAAACAGCACCTGAGTCTATTGCTAATTTGAAAATAAAATAGATTATTAGGAGAAAGATCCACTAAAAAGTGGTTTTGCCAAGGTAACCTAATAATAATTGTCATAATCACATGTGTCACTACATATAAGTAGGAAGAAAACGACATTTTTTTACTAAAACATTTTGGTCATTGTAAGTAGGAGTGTGAAAATGATATATGACTCATTTTTTTCTCAAAAACACAACAAAAAAATCTCACAAAAAATCAAGTACAAAAAAACATAGTACAAAAAAATCTAGCACAAAAAATCTACCACAAAAAAATCCAGCAAAAAAATCTAGTACAAAAATACAGCACAAAAAAATTAGAAAAAAAAAATTAAAACAAAAAATTCAGCACAAAAAATCGAGCACAAAAAATGTTATACAATATAGAAATACAACATATTTTTGGGGTTTTTTTAGTTGTCATAATTTATATATCAATAGGGTACTCAAATTAAAGATAAAAAGACGCTCGATATTATGGTGATTTTTTTATGAAAATATAATGTTGTATAAAAAGGTATGAACGTTTAAAAATTGGGGTGAAATATGCATGTGCCTTAAATGTGGAGAGAAAAAAATCAATAAATAGTATTTTTCGAAAGATACCCCTATACTCATTTTTTCTACATTTTTATCTTAACCATTGATTTGAAAAATAAAAGGTTAAGATTCCATCTCATCCTACTCGCAAAATAAACTCTTTATTTTATCTTACCCCTAGACGATTATCTATATATAGGTTCAGGTTCCTGGAAACGACATGTGGCATTATTTAATTTTATGGATTAAGGGTAATAAAGTAATTAACTTCAAAAATTAATTTAATTATAAAATAGACTGTAACCGTTTTTGAAGTTATTTTAGAACATAATTTTTTTACGTATCCATAACTGATCATGGTGTTATAACATCTGGAATGTTTTTTTTTTATTTTACAGGTATAAAACACCATACAGATTTCAAAAGGATAAATTACAAGTTTTGTCCTTTATCTTAACACCATTTTGCAGGTGGTGTCCTTTTTTACGAATTGTGACAGGCTCTGTCCTTTGCAGCGAATTTTGTTACACGTTTTGTCTTTTAACCCTAACCCAGTTAGATTTTTTTGTTAGCATCCCATTGTATTCTAATACTATGGGCCCAAGTGTAAGGCCAAGATCGAAGCTCGTTTATCGATGAACGATCCTAACGGTTCTTGGTTTTCTATAAATACCCAAACCCACTTCCATTTTCTTCACAATTTGATCTGAATTCACTCTAACTAGGGGTTCAAAACCTCATACCTGAATATTTTTGGATCAAATCTCCTAGCTTGAACCCTTTGTAAGTATTCTTTCGTGCTTTTATGCGTTTTTAAGCACGAAAGTCAAACTGTGTTTGACTTTCTACTTTGACCAGTCTTTGGTCAACACGAAGTTCGTTTGAACTTCGTAACGTGAGCGTAATCAGGATGGTTATAGTCTCTTGTGACTATACCTACTGATTACCACGTTATTTAGGTGTAGTGACGAGTCATAGTTTAGGTCAAAATGTGTATTCTTGCGTATTTTGCAACCAAACTATTTTTGGGTATCAAGACCCTTTGTCTTGATATCAAACTTGTTTTCAAACTTCGTTAAACATGTTTTAACATGTTTAGCTCGTCACTTTTAGATTAGTGCTTATATAGGGTCGTAAGATAAAGCGGTATAAACAACCGCTTAGACTTTCAAACCCGACCTGTTTAGTCGATCATTAGAATCCGACCAAACATGTTTTGTGACCATAGTTATATAGGGAATAACCTTCTGAGGTTATACCTTATGATCACTTTGTTAAATTGATATTTAAGCATATGTAACCCAAACTTTTGTCACTTAACTGATTATGCAACATAAATAAACATGTTTAGGCATATAATACTTGTCATAGGACTTGTTAGGCGTTCCGAACGCGTTTTACACGAACGACGCGTTAAAGTAGCGTAAGCTACCTAAACAGGTCGTAATGGGTCGTAAGCACTTAGGTTAGGTTTCGATTTAGTATGTAGGCTTTGTTAAACCATATTACATGAGTTCCCATACTCATCTGGTTTACAAAACCTCATTCTATCCGATCTTCCGATTTAGGTCCGGTTTATTTACTTAGTTACCTATATTAGGTGCCGTTTGATTCCGTGATCCCTCTAGCTTTGCTTGGTTGTTATTCAAGACTTCTAAGCATCCTCAAGTGAGTAAATGGTCCCCTCTTTTACTGTTTTCAATGTTTTGGGGTGAAACATGTGTACCTATATGTTATGTTCATGATTTCCAAGTATAAATTAATTATACATGTTAGTACTTATCTTTTGACAAACTGAATGATTATTTATGGTTTAAACACTAATTTTTCAAAGATTATAAAATTAATTGTTGGATTGTACTTATTTTATACATTCACCAGACCGATTTGTAGTATGATATAGCGCTATAGGATTAGACACCCCATTCCTGTTGTCATGGAATGTCAGAAACCGATATTTTTATCCAAATAGAGATTGCCTTTGTGGTATTTCTATAGTCTCAATTGGTGTAGTTTGATGCACTAAGGTATGGTTGAATTCTAAAATCACATTATTATTGTATATTTTGTTATACTCCCAAAAGTATAGTTTGATATGCTCTCATGTGTGATATTGTACAAAACAACATATATTTTGTTAATTACTAAAACATAGTTTAATATGTTATTTATAAAACCAAAACATAGTTTAATATGTTATTAATAAAACCAAAGTATACTTTTGGTATACTACTGAAAATTATTATTTTGACGACTAAAGTATATTTAATATACTATCTGTTTAATTATTTTGGAACTGAAATATATTTTAATATATTATTTATTCGACTTTCTTAAAACCAAAGTATATTTTTTATGTATACTATAAACAGTTTATCAAAAACATATTTTATACAAACCCATTTTACTTAATTATTTATTTATGCATTATTCTGTTATATCATCTGGTTTCTTATAAATTTTAGTATGATTTATAAAAGGAAATATTTTAAGGTTCATGACTATTTTTGATTAAATATTTTTCTCTAAACTTACAAGTCATGAATCCTATTATAATAAAACCTATGTATCTCACAGGTATTTTTATGCTGACGTACCTATTTTTACACATGTTTCAGGTGTTGTTATGTGATGATTGTTGATGCATGCTATACATAGGATGGACTTGTGCCTTAGTGACTTTAAAACTTGAAAGATAATATTTGTATTTATCTGATTTGTAATAAAACAATGAGTTCAATAATTCAATAAAACGAAATTATTTAATCCATGGTTGTGAAACAATGATTCTGTTACGACACTCCCCGACGTTTCCGCCACGATTTGTTGTTTTACGTGGTCGGGGTGTGACAGAAAAGTTGGTATCAGAGCCAATGGTTATAGGGAATTAGGTTATTAGTAATGCGTTGACCTAGACTATAACCTTCCTAGGACCCTAACACAAGTTATCTTACGTTTAGTTTTAAAACAATATTGTCGCCTATCTTTAGGTGACAACCACAATAAGAACACAAATTTCGAATCCGCTTTGAAAACTAATGATCTGTTCTAGGATGATTGATTACTAGGTTTTGAACCTTCTAAGTTTTCAAAATATCGTCAAAGTTTGGGTCTAAATAATGTGAACATGTGCAAACTGGAAGGGTGGGTGCCTGTACCCTGAGTCTTCAGTCTAAGGCTAGAGTGTTCGTATAAATCCGTAGTATCGGACCAGTCACTCTTACCTGGGAACTCTTGGGGTGAGTGTCCACTTATAGGCGAGCATGTCTTCGCGATACATTATGAGGACCTATTTACTTTGATTCAGCATTTGTGTGTCATTTGTTTGCTTCATGGTTCGAACAAATGACCATCACCCATGCTTTTTGGTCGGTAATTGTAACATCCTATTCTTACCCAATGCCATTTCACTTGTTTCCCTTCGTGTTTTCTTGTTCTTTTTAGACAATGCCTCCTCGACAAGAAGCACATCCTCAAACTAATGAAGAAGTCGCAGCCCTTGTCGCTCAGCAAATGGCTGCTGTGCTTCTGGGCATAGTAACCGAGATCCATCAGATATACAACAACAATAACAACAACAATTCTCAGTGTAATTTCAAGACCTTCAACTCTGCTAAACCTTTGAAGTTTTCTGGGTCTCAAGGAGCAACCGCGCTCCTGCAATGGTTCGAAAGTTTGGAGAGCACATTCAGGCATGTGCAATGTCCGAATGAGCGTAAGGTTGAGTTTGCATCCAGTGTGTTCGAGAAGCGTGCTCTTACATGGTGGAACGTGGTGATGCGTGATAGGGGTGCTGATGTGGCACTAGCTCAAACTTGGGAAGAGCTTCGAGCTCTAATGATGAAGGAGTTCTGTCCTCGTCATGAGCTTAGGGCGTTGGAAAGGGAATTCATTGATTTAAAGCAATACAGTGGTGAACATCGAGCTTATACTGACCGTTATGAGGAACTGAGCTTGTTGTGTCCTGCCATGGTTACGCCTGTGGAGAAGGCGATTGAAAAGTACATTGATGGTCTTCCTGACTTAGTTCAAGATATCGTTACTGGCAGCAACCCTACTACTGTCAGACAGGCCATTGAAATGTCTGCCACCCTGACTGAATCCCATATCAGGAAGGGTAAGCTTTTTCGAAAGGGCGACCATCTGATAAGACTGCACAAGTTGAACCAAAGGAAAAACAGGCCGAGACATCCAAGAAGAAGAAGCGCAAGTCTTCTCAAAACTGCCCCATAGCTGCTCAGAACAATCAGGTTGCACCAAACCAGCTAGCACAACCTTGTAAAAGGAAAAATTATGTTGGTACCGCACCCTTGTGCAACAAATGCAACCGTCATCATCTTGAGCAAGTGCAGTGTCACAAATGTACCCACTGTGGGCGATTGGGACATTTGATCAATACCTGCCGTTATGCCAACCAAAACCAAGCTGCTGTAAATCCTGCTGCTGTTCAAGCACGGTTTCCACCGGGGTCATGTTATAACTGTGGTGACCTTACTCACTACCGCAACAATTGCCCAAGACTTGTTAACGCAAATCCAGCGTGTGGACGAGTGTTTAACATAAATGAGGTAAACGCGAACAATGATGCAACAGTGAACAATTAGTCTTTTGTAATTCCTTGGTTGTTATCTTTTGATGTTTGAATCGACTCGGTTATTATATAAATAAAATTTGTTGTTTCAATTTTATTTGCGAAACTGATGCGATTGTATATACAACCTTTCGATGCCTACACCAAGACAAACTACTCGTGTGGTTCTGTCATTTTTTATGATCACTTGTGATCTCCCCAAAAATCTTAAATACTCTTCTCTTGTTAAGAAACAAAGACGAATTCCTATCAAGATCTTCTTAGTTAGATCCTTATGTTTAAAGTGCCAAATGAAATCCACGGATTGGATTCCTGGTATGCTTTAATTACCCGTGTCCAAAGATAACAAATTAAAGATCAAGTTAAACAATTATGTGATTATGTGCTTATGTGATTTCTTTTATGTCTTGTGTTTTTGTGAGATCCGATTATTCATTATCCAAATCCTCGTAGAATCCTCCATATGAGGGATTCATAGTAGGATATCCAAAGGTACTCTCTTAAATCCTTATTGGGCTTCTACATTATAGTTAAGTCCCTTGGATTATGAAGTACTATTCTAAAATTGGACCCCCTTGAGTGGTCTAGTTTAAAGGATTGATTTAAAAATCTGGCTAGGAATATCATGTGATGATATAGCTGAAAAGATCCCTTAAGTGGTCTATTTAAGGAGATCGTACGACGGTCTTGTTAAGGAGATCATGTGTTGATCTAGTTAAAAAGATCGTTCATTGATCTAGTTAAAAAGATCCTTTGGTGGTCAAATCAAGTCACTTCATGATTATTCAATTGATTTTTCCCCTACGCATTATGAAATGAACTGTGCGGACTGTGCAAGGAATTACGTAATTATGGATGCATACATAATTATGGAATTCAGTGCATAGAAACCACAGCAAATTTTGTCATGTGTTAAGACCTATAGTGATGAGAAAAACAAAACGGGAACAATGTAAAAAGGGGCGTGGTGGATACGCCGCTGGTACTTCCTATATATAAGTGTTCCTTATTACATTGCGAACGTAGCGTTATTTAAGTTACTAGAAGTCCTGGACCTTGACTAATGTCATGTTATTTTACACTCTCTGACTCTAATTTCGATCACACACAAGTTTCCTATGATAAGTCTTTATAAGAAACATTCTTCTGTCCATAGTTTGAAACTCCATGTTTTGTTACTACAAGGACTTCACTTTGACAGTTGACAATTTCTCTAAGAATCCAAACATGGCCCAGAGTTTTACTTAGGGTTCGAGGGATTCATTCGAAAGTGAAACCATCACAGTTGTCTTCACAAGTTTCCTCCAAAATTAAATTTCGGGACGAAATTTCCTAAAGTATGGGAGACTGTGACACCTGTGTCACTTCAACCGTCAAACAAATACCAAACCAATGAAATATTGTATTTCATACTTGGGATTTGTATAAATATGTGTATCGTTTGCACATATCAATTCTTGTTCGATTTCGAGCTCTAAATCGCTTTCTGGAAGGTTATACGCGATCTGATGCGTAAATATAACCAGTTTAAAGCAACAAACACTCCGGAATAGTGACATAGTCTTAACATACCTTAAATAACCTTTACATAACTTAGAAATAAGTTTTGGAGGGTTTGGTGTGGCGAAATCAAGTTTATTCGCTTACAGGGACTAATTTCGACAAACTGCGAAAGTATGCCGATTCGTACTGTAACGAACATTCTGGAACTTGACCATAAGTTAAACATACCCTAAATATCCTTTACATAGCTTAGAAAAAGGCTTTGAGGTGTTCGGTATGCTAAAATAAACTTTTTGGTCATTCAGGGACTAAAAGCGTCAAAAAGTGCATAAGTTTGCATATTCGCGCATATCTTACGTTCTGAATATATTCGGACATCCAAAAATTTATGTAATCATTAAAATATTTTATTTTAGTGATTGGCATGATAAAATTCCATTCGTCGCGTAATTTGGATCGTTTTTTCGTGTCCGTTCGTGTTTCATCGTAATTAACCGAACAACGCAACGGTAAGACCAAACAAACCGACATTCGAGATATTTTTGAGGATGTTTCATGTTACCTATACTTTAACTTCATTTTGGAGCCTTGAAATGAGGTTAACGAGACTTAAACGTGTCAAAAATACATCAAAAAGCATGTTTTTCAAGTGCAGGGGCTGTTTTTGACATTTCTGGAAACTACTCTTAGGCGGGACGCGTAAGATTGTATGTATTCTTACGCGGGGCACGTAGTCCCATCAGACAGAAACTTCATTTCAGCATTCTGGTCATATTTCAGGGGTTTTAATGCAAAATTCTCAATACCTTGGGCTGAAATTTGATGGTTTTTAGCATCCCATTGTATTCTAATACCATGGGCCCACGTGTAAGGCCAAGATCGAAGCTCGTTTATCGATGAACGATCCTAATGGTCCTTGGTTTTCTATAAATACCCAAACCCACTTCCATTTTCTACACAATTTGATCTGAATTCACTCTAAGTTGGGGTTCAAAACCTCATACCTGAGTATTTTTGGATCAAATCTCCTAGCTTGGACCCTTTGTAAGTATTCTTTCATGCTTTTATGCGTTTTTAAGCACGAAAGTCAAACTGTGTTTGACTTTCTGCTTTGACCAGTCTTTGGTCAACACGAAGTTCGTTTGAACTTCGTAACGTGAGCGTAATCACGATGGTTATAGTCTCTTGTGACTATACCTACTGATTACCACGTTATTTAGGTGTAGTGACGAGTCATAGTTTCGATAAAAATGTGTATTCTTGCTTATTTTGCAACCAAACTATTTTTGGGTATCAAGACCCTTTGTCTTGATATCAAACTTGTTTTCAAACTTCGTTAAACATGTTTTAACATGTTTATCTCGTCACTTTTAGATTAGTGCTTATATAGGGTCGTAAGATAAAGCGGTCTAAACAACCGCTTAGACTTTCGAACCCGACCCGTTTGGTCGATCATTAGGATCTGACCAAACATCTTTTGTGACCATAGTTGTATAGGGAATAACCTTCCGAGGTTATACCTTATGGTCACTTCATTTAAGTAGTTATATGATAGGTAGTTTATATGCCTTAGGAAAATGACCAAAATACCCTTTTTATGCATAATTGATATTTAAGCATATGTAACCCAAACTTTTGTCACTTAACTGATTATGCAACATAATTAAACATGTTTAGGCATATAATACTTGTCATAGGACTAGTTAGGCGTTCCGAACGCGTTTTACGCGAACGACGCGTTAAAGTAGCGTAAGCTACCTAAACGGGTCGTAATGGGTCGTAAGCACTTAGGTTAGGTTTCGATTTAGTATGTAGGCTTTGTTAAACCATATTACATGAGTTCCCATACTCATTTGGTTTACGAAACCTCATTCTATCCGATTTTCCGATTTTGGTCCGGTTTATTTACTTAGTTACCTATATTAGGTGCCGTTTGATTCCGTGATCCCTCTAGCTTTGCTTGGTTGTTATTCAAGGCTTCTAAGCATCCTCAAGTGAGCACATAGTCCCCTCTTTTACTGTTTTCAATGTTTTGGGGTGAAACATGTGTACCTATTTGTTATGTTCATGATTTCCAAGTATAAATTAATTATACATGTTAGTACTTATCTTTTGACAAACTGAATGATTATTTATGGTTTAAACACTAATTTTTCAAAGATTATAAAATTAATTGTTGGATTATACTTATTTTATACATTCACTGGACCGATTGGTAGTATGATATAGCGCTATAGGATTAGACACCCCATTCCTGTTGTCATGGAATGTCAGAAACTGATATTTTTATCCAAATAGAGATTTCCTTTGTGGTATTTCTATAGTCTCAATTGGTGTAGTTTGATGTACTAAGGTATGGTTGAATTCTAAAATCACAATATTACTGTATATTTTGTTATACTCCCAAAAGTATAGTTTGATATGCTCTCATGTGTGATATTGTACAAAATAACATATATTTTGTTAATTACTAAAACATAGTTTAATATGTTATTTATAAAACCAAAACATAGTTTAATATGTTATTAATAAAACCAAAGTATACTTATGATATACTACTGAAAACTATTATTTTGACGACTAAAGTATATTTAATATACTATCTGTTTAATTATTTTGGAACTGAAATATATTTTAATATATTATTTATTCGACATTTTTATAACCAAAGTATATTTTTATGTATACTATAAACATTTTATCAAAAACATATTTTATACAAACCCATTTTACTTAATTATTTATTTATGCATTATTCTATTATATCATCTGATTTCTTATAAATTTTAGTATGATTTATAAAAGGAAATATTTTAAGGTTCATGACTATTTTTGATTAAATATTTTTCTCTAAACTTACAAGTCATGAATCATATTATAATAAAACCTATGTATCTCACATGTATTTTTATGATGATGCACCTATTTTTACACATGTTTCAGGTGCTGTTATGTGATGATTGTTGATGCATGCTATACATAGGATGGACTCGTGCCTTAGCGACTTTAAAACTTGAAAGATAATATTTGTATTTATCTGATTTGTAATAAAACAATGAGTTCAATAATTCAATAAAACGAAATTATTTAATCCATGGTTGTGAAACAATGATTCTGTTACGACACTCCCCGATGTTTCCGCCATGATTTGTTGTTTTACGTGGTCGGGGTGTGACACATCCGGACATCCAAAAATTTTTGTAGTCACTAAAATATTTTATTTTAGTGATCGGAATGCAAAAATACCATCCGTCGCTTAATTTGGATCGTTTTCACGTCCGTTCAAGTTTCGTCGTAGTTAACTGAACAACGTGACCGTACTGCCAAACGAACCGACATCCGTGATATTTCCGAGCATATTTCATGTCCCTTATACTTAAAATTCATTATTGAGCCTTGAAAATGGGTTAACAGGGCTTAAACGCGTCAAAAATGGCTTAAACATGCTGCAGGGACCATTTTTGCCAATTTTTGAAAGTTTCTGGCCCAGGTAGGCCGTGGCGTTTCGCCACAGCAAAGAGGGTGTGCCGTCGCGGCACGCGACGCCCCTATTTTTACAGAAACTTCATTTTTTGGCTGCTACATGATTCTTGAGGGACTTTTATGCAAATTCTTGGTGTGGGCACCAAGTAAACACCTCTCCAAGCAAATGATAGCTGTCATTAACACTTGTATGGCTAGGATTTAATGCTTGGAGGCCACATAAACACATGGAGTGATCTTGTTGATCATCCACAAGTATAAATACCCACACCCTTTCACTCATTCATTGCTCATATCATACTTTGAACTCTAAGTGGAGGATTTCATGCTTTGGGAGCCACCTACCTGAGTTCTAGAACCTCCTCTCTAGCCTTGGAACACCTTGTAAGTGTTCTTTCATGGCTTAGTTGTTATTTTCAGCCATTTAGAGTTGAAAGTCAAACAGTTTGACCAACAGTTTGACTTTCGGTTTTGACCATCAATTGGTCAAGTCAAAGTTCAATTGAACTTTGCAACGTGATTGTAATCACGATGGTTATAATCCTTAGCGAGTATACCTACTGATTACCACGTTGACTAGGCGTAGTGACGTGTCAAAGTTGCGGTCAAAATGCGTATTTGTGCGCATTTTGCGACGAAACTATTTTCGGGTATCAAAACCCTTTGTTTTGATACCAAATCAGTTTTCTAACTTAGTTAAACATGTTTTAACATGTTTAACTCATCACTACTAGTTTAGTGCTTGTTTAGGGTCGTAAGTTAAGCGGTCTCGACAACCGCTTAGACTTTCGAACCTGACCCGTTTGGTCAATTATTAGGATCCGACCAAACTTATTTAGTGATCATAGTTGCATAGGGAATAACCTACTAAGGTTATACCTTATGATCACTTAGGTTGGTTAAGTTATCCATTAAGTCGAGTATATGCCCATAGAAAATGACCAAAATGCCCTTTTGAAGCATAAATTCATATTTTGCATATGTAATCAAGTTTTCGACATCTAAACTGATTTAGTAACATATTTAAGCATAATTGGGCATGTAAGACTTGACTTAGGACATAGATAACCATCCAACCTTAGTTTTACACAAACGATGCGTTAAAGTAGCTTAAACTACCTTAACGAGTAGAAACGGGTCAAAAGCACTTAGGTTAAGTTTCTAATCAGAATGTTAGGTCTATTAAATCATGCCATATGAGTTCCAATACTCATTTGATTTATAGAACTGCATTCTATTCTATCTCCCGATTTAGGTACTGATTATTTAACCTACTAATTCCATACTAGGTACCACTTGATTCCTTGATTCCTTGATTTCTCAAGCTTTGTTAGGACACTTAATCAAGGATACTTGCACCCTCAAGTGAGTACATAGTCCCCTCTTTTACGTTTTCAAATGTTTTGGGGTGATACATATGTGCTGATACGCTATTTTCATGATTTCGACTATATGATTTCACATGCATAATACTATCTTTTGACGAATTGAACTATTATCCATGGTTTAAACACTGATTTCCAAAGTTTGTTATAACTATTTGTTCATTTATACTGTTACTTATACATTCATTAACAATGATCAAGACGATTGGTAGTACGATATAGCGCTATAGGACTAGACATCCCATTCCTGTTGTATGGAATGCCAGAAACCAAAGTTTTAACCAAATAGAATTGCCTTCGTGGTATTTCTATAGTCTCCAAAGTGTAGTTTGATACACTAAGGTTTGAATGTATTACCAAATCGCGATATATGGTATGATTCGGGATACTAATATGGCATATTTTGATATGCTACCAACGTGATACTGTTTTGCTAAAGCAAAGTTTGATATGCTATTGTTTACTAAAGTATAGTTTGATATACTACAAAATCATGATTTAGGTATATTTCGATATACTACCAACATGATACAGTTTTACTAAAGTATAGTTTGATATACTACCGACTTTCTTATTTCATAATCTAAAGTATATGTTGATATACTACCAAAGCATAGTTGATATGCTATTCTCAAACCAAAGCATAGTTGATATGCTATTTTCAAACCAAAGCATAGTGATATGCTATTTTCAAACCAAAGCATAGTTTAAGATGCTATTTACAAAACCAAACTATAAATTGATATACTACCGATGCTTTCACTCTTAAACCAAAGTATACTTGTGATATACTACCAAATCTATTATTTCAGTAACCAAAGTATATTTTGATATACTATCTGTTTAACTATTTCAAAACCAAAGTATATTTTTTGTATATACTACAAACCTTTTAACAAAACAATGTATTTCAGAAACAAAACTTTTACAAGGATTCACGGCTATTTTTGTAAAACATAAAATCATTTTCTTATGATAACCAAAGCTATGAATCCAAATCAACAAAACCTATGTTACTCACAGGCATTTTTATGCTGACGTTTTATTTTCACATATGTTTCAGGTGCCATTACCTGATGATTATTGATGTATGCTACACATAGGATGGACTCGTGCCTTAGCGACTTTAAAACTTGAAAGACAATTTTTGTATTTATCTGATCTGTAATAAAGCAATGTATTCATTAATGGAATAAAACAAATCTTTAATCACCATGTGTTGTGAAACAATGATTCTGTTACGACACTCCCTGACGTTTTCGCCGCGGTTTGTTGTTTTTACGCGGTCAGGGTGTGACAGTATAAATACCTGGAGACCCTTGGACAGTCTTTCCATTCTTCCAACTTCTTCTTTGAAATTTTCACTTCCTTTCTATCTTCTTCCCTTCTCTTCCAATCATTCAACTGTTTCCTTTCTAATCTTACAAAAAGAAGTCAACTTCCACAAAGCCAAGTAGTTTGAAAAAGGGAAGAAAATCAAAACCAAAAGACCCCATGGGGCCTGACCAAATGGTTATCAATTGGAAAGAGGATGAATTCCATCAGATCTGCCAAATCTTTAAATATCAGCCAACTAGGGTGCCCTGTTTCTGACTTCCGGGTGTATTACTCTTAACGCTCCTCCCGGTTACATGACGTTATACGCTGCTTATTTCATGGAAGGAAACTTTCATTTTCTGATGACGAAGTTCTTTGGGGAAGATCTTTCTCGATACGGGTTGCATGTTTCCCAGATTAATGCACTGGGTCTACCCCGTGTAAGCGACTTTGAGTTTATTTGCCGGGCTCAATGGTTGATTCCTTCGGTGGATATGTTTAATGTCTTTTACTACGTCTCTTACAACGGTGGTTTCTATTCTTTCAACTCTCGAACTGCCAATGTTCTTACTTGCAGTAAGGATCCACCGAAAAGCCTTCATGACTGGAAGCACAAGTTTTTCTACATCCGTCGTGGTGTAATCCCGATTGACATGCATTATCGTGCTGATAGTGAAGGTGTGCCCAAGTTACCAGTGGGTTCTTACGCCGACCAGCAATGGTACAAGACTCTTACAAGAACCCCTATTGCCATTCTACAACTGGATGAGAAGGCATTGGTGGCGGCTGGCATGAGTTTGTTATGGGTGTCAAAGAACCCGCTGGCAGCACCTGTATATGCGTACAAGGACAAAGGTAACTCTTTCTGGTTGTTTTTCGTTGTGTCTGCTTTGCCATGTTCTTAATTACTTATCAGTGTTGGCTTTGCGCGTATAATTTGATGAATGCTTTCGATGGAAGTTGGTGGTGAGATAGTGACGCGACTGCTCCCGGAGGGGGAGATCCCAAGGGTGGAGCAGATCAAAGATAACTTCTTTTACCCTACACCTGAGAGTTTAAATGTTTATATTGCTACACCAATAGATGCGTGGCCTTATGCCTCCACAAGATCTGAAGCTAGTAAGTCTCCTGCTCGAGGGGAGGCTATTCTCCTTTCGAGCAGGAGTCTACTGGATCTTCTCACGATCTTATTCATCACTCAACGCATGTAGGTCCACGCACGCGGCCTGGTCAAGGTGCTGGGGGTGATGTTGCATCGAACCCCGCTATTGTGGAGCCTAAGGTTGTTGTGGCTACGCCCATGCAAGGGAAGCCTGAAATGAAAACTCAACCTAAAGTGAAGACCCGTAAGCATTCCTCTCAACTACAATATTTGGATTATGTTGTAGTATCTGACACCTTGTCTGGGTTAGACGTAGAGTGAAACAGACGAATGCTGATGTTGAAGAGGATCAGGCCACTCTAACCTAGATGATGGAGAAAAAGAGGAAGATATTGTCGGATATGAAGCAAAAGCTGTAACTGAAGCCGCTTGAGATGTTTCTGAGAGGAAGGGGAAGATGATGGGTCAAACTACAGCCCCTATCGAAAGTGAAGTGGATCTGGGGGTGTTTGCAAAGAGGCCTAGCAACATCCTTGAGGAGTTGTATGAGGAGTCTTCTAATCGAAAAGGTGGAAATCCTTTTTCGACTGTTTAATGTATGTATTTTGCTTCTCTTCTTTTTCCCTTTTTTTGTATTTCCTCGGATGTAACTTGGGGTTGTTATTCGCACCTCCTACGAAGTCCAAGCATTCAACTTCTTGGGGTCCAAAGCTTACTACTCCTGATATTTCTTCTACCCCGGTCCAGAGTGTCTACTTGCTATTATCTACGGTGATTCTCCTATCCGCGATCCGCTTCCCCCTAAAGATATTAAAGGGAAGGGTCTGGAGGGTGTGACAAAGGCTGTTGTTACTGGGGAGGTCCCGCCACCTGTTGTTCTCGGGGTGGTTATTCAGGAGAGAGTTGAAGACTTGGAGACCGATGTTGAATCTAGTGAAGCTACTCCTCCGGGGACCCAGTATACCTAGCGCGTGCCTTCTGATGTTAAAGGACGTGGTCGTTTTGAAGGACCGGGTGGTTCCGGGTCTGGAAGAGTTGAAGCAGGTGGATCATGGATGACCAACAATCCTACTTATGATAGCCTGGCGCATCTCCCTAGCTGGTCTCTTGTTCAGGGGTCCCGCATAGACAACCTAGACAACTGCCACGAGTTCTATTCCATGTCTTTGCCCCCCGCCGAACGTTCATATCAAAACAACTAAGATCGATTCCATTTGTTGGATGACCACGTGCGTTCTTAAGTGAATTATTTTGCAACCACTCAAGAAATAGTGTGTGAGTGGAGGTCCATGGTCGAGGACATTATGGAAGTTGAGAATGCCAGGCGTGAATTTGCTGCAGAGCATGATTCCTTCAATGCAGAGAAGAAGGGTTTAAACTGGTGGGTACTTGATGTAGAAGATAAGCTTGCCGAAGAGCAAAAGTTAAACTCTGAGCGCCAAGAGGAATGAACCGCTGCATGTGTTAGGTTCAATCGCGACTTGAAGGCCGCGCGTGATGAGGTTGTGAAGGTAAGAGGAGAGAGAGATGCGGAAAGTCGGGAAGTGCAACGCCTTTCTACCTTGTTTAAGGAAAAAGTGGCTCAGGCTGTTGAAGCGGAAAAGAGCCATGCAGAAGCGCTGACACGCGTTGCTGAGCTGGAAAAGGTTGTTGAGGATCAGAAGAACCAAAACAAAACTTTGGATATGAAGTCCCAGGAGCTTGGAGAAGATTCTAAATGGTTGCTTAATCGTGGCGTGCCATTGGTGAGCTTTGTTTTATCCCTGTACTCTCTTTTATTCCTTGTATGTTCCTTATAGGTTACTTTGTCTTACGTAGCTTGCGGATCGTCTGATGGCCTCTGAAGAACTAGCTAAATATATGTTCGAGCTCGGTGGAGCGGCATACAATAGTGGTTGTAAAGACAGTTATGCTGAAGGCAAGGTGGTCGCACTTGAAGGAAAACCAGACAACAACTTTGAGTTATTCAAAGAAGATTGTGCTGGTAGCTATGCTGAGAAACACCAAGCATTCGGCCTCCTAGAATTCAGAATTTTAAAGGCTATCAAGAAATTATCCTGGAGGGGAGTTGCTGTGGATGTGCTATGGAAGGTCTTAGAAGGTGGTGATGCGAAGACTGGTGGTGCAGGGCCCAGCGGGAACCAAAGTTAGATTTTTCTATGATCGGCTTGCATGTCGTAGTTAGGTCTTATGGTCGTGTAATGGTCTTCAAACAATTTTTATTTTATGCTTGTTAAACATGTTTTTTTCCTGAATGTTTGTGGTTGTGACCTATTTTGCCAATAACAACCTGTCAAGGTTATACTTTTAACATGGATGTGAATTCTTGGACCTTGGGCCGTTTGTTTAAATTTTGCTTGTTTTACAATTCGTGCATATGTAAACTGCTTTGTACAGGTGTTACGAATAAACATTGGCTAAGATAGGTGTATGTGTAAGGTCGACCCGACTGTACACTTGGTCATGACTAGCCTTGGAGGTCTGCAACCGTTAAACTGTCATTGTGTGCCAGTGATGTTTTCGTGTATACCTGAAGTGGTATATGCATTTGTAAATAAAATTCTTAAAGTAAGAAACGAAAGGTAGTGTAGTCAACACTTCTTGTATTTTATATGATATGTTGGGCATGGGGTGATAAATACAAAGATAACTGCACACTATATATAACACTTTTGTAACTGTAGGGCATTCCAGGTTCGTGGAACGATGTGACCGTCCAACGTACGCAGATTGTACGTGCCTATGCCCAGGACTTCGTTGATAAGGTAAGGACCTTTCCATTTCGGTGCAAATTTTCCTGGGTGTTCGACATTGGAGGCCTCATTGTCATGGAACAAATAATCGCCTGGATTGAACGTACAGGTGCGCACTCGCACATTGTAGTACTTCTCCAATTGAGACTTGTACTTAGCTTCTTTGATGGCCGCATTTTTGCGCCGTTCTTCAAGCAAATCCAAGACAAGCCGGTGCTCCGCCTCATTGTTATTGTGTTGACAGCTGTCAAGCATGGTAAGAGAAGGCCAATTTCTGCCGGGATAACCGCCTCTGAGCCATAAACCAGGCAAAATGGGGTTTCGCCGTTATTGGTCTTGGGAATGGTGGGATGAGCCTAGAGTATACTTGGGAGCTCATCGACCCACCCTCTTCTTTTGGTACTCAGTCAGGCCTTGATTCCTTCACCAATGCTCTAGTTGACACTTTCTACCTGGCCATTGCCCTGGGGGTGCGCAACGGAGGAGAAAGTGTGTTCGATGTGCAGCTCTTGCATCCAATTATGGAGGTCTTCTGAGGCAAAGTTTGTGCCATCGTTAGTTACAATTTGTAGTGGTAAGCCAAAATGAAAAAATGATGTGTTCTCAAAAGAATTTGTTCATGATCACTGCAGAGGTTGAAGCCAAAGCCTTTGCTTACACCCATTTCGTGAAGTAATCGACTGCCACAATGATAAACTTTACCGCGCCGGGGGCTTCCAGGAAAGAACCTACCATGTCGATGCCCCATTGTTGGAAAGGTCATGCGGTAGAAACCGGGATTAGATCATTCTTGAGTCGGAGTGTCTTTGGCGCATGCCTCTAGCAAGAATCGCACTTGCGTAGCTCCTTAACAGCATCAAGATGCATGCCTGGCCAGTAGTAGCCAGCATTCATGATTTTCACGACCACTATGTGTGGCCCTACATGGATTCCACTAATCCCTTCATGAATTACACGAATAAGGTAATTTGCATCCTGTGGGTCCACAGATCGCAACAATGTGCCCAGATATTATCTTCGATATTGGATTTGCCCGTCCATTTGATAAAACAAAGCTTTATGTTGAATCTTCCGTGCTTCTGCCTTGTTATCATGGAGAATCCCAGCCTGCAAGTACTGAATGATAGGTGTCATCCACGAGGGTGACCCTAATTAAATGACGTTTACTTGGCGCAGCAGGACTGAAGGATTCTTGAGAACTTCAATTCGAACATCTTTGGCCATGTGCTGGAAAGCCGTTGAAGCCAGTTTACACAACGCATCTGCTGGCTTGTTTTCATTGCGAATGATGTGTTTGACCTTGAAAGATTGAAACTTCTATATGAGTTCTTAGGCTTGTTCGAGATAGAGTGCCATAACTTCTCCTTTTGCATCATACAGACCGTTGTTTATCCAACAACTAATAAGGAGTCTACATGCTCTTGTAGATGTTTTGCACCCATCTTGATTGCCAAGTGCAGCCCGACCAAGAATGCTTCATACCAGCTTCGTTATCGGTATTCTTGAACTCGAGCCAGATAGCGTATGTAAATTCATGTTTTTCATGGCTAACTAATCTTAAACCTACTCCCATGTCGTCTTCGATCAATTCTCCATCAGTGAACAACAACCACAGTTCATCTGATGCTTCTTGCCCGGGAGTTTCAATTGCTTCACATTCTTGAATTTTGTCCGCGAGAACTTCCGTGGCAAAATCTGCCAGGACTTGCCCCTTGATTACTGGGCGTAATTGATATACGATGTTATGACCTCCCAGCTCGATTACCCATCTTGCTAATCTTCCCGAAATCTCAGGCTTTTGAAGAATGTTACCAATGTGGAAGTTATTAAGAATGTTTATGACATACCCTGTGAAGTACCTGCACAACCTCCTGGACGAACGGACCAAAGCCATAGGACCAGCTTCTCCATGACTGAATAATGAGTTTCCAGATCAGGGAGCATCCTGCAGACATAATAAATCGCAGTCTGTATTCTCTTTCTACCAATAAAACTACGCCTACTGCCTTGTCTGAAGCTGACAAGTAAAAGATCAACGACTCCTCTTCACACGGGGCCATCAATGTGGGAAGTTGGATCAAGAACTCCTTCATTTACTTAAAGGCAGTTTCAACTTCCGGTGTCCATCTGAACTCATTTTTCTTCACACAGTTACACATCGTGCTTATGAATGGAAAGGATTTGCAGCATGGTTGGATAAAAAACGATTTAGCGCGGCCAGGCAGCCGGCTAGCCGCTGCATCTCCTTTATGCTGCTGGGAGATGGCATCCTTTCAATGTCTTCCACTTTCTCAAGGTTCACTTTGAATCCACCTTTTGTTACCATAAACCCCAAAAATTTACCTTCCTCCATTCCGAAAGAACACTTGCTTGGATTGAGCTTCATGTTAACGCTGCACAATGAGTTGAAGGTTTTTTCAATATCTTTCAACGTCTGATCCTCTTCTGGGCTCATAACCACTAAATCGTCAATGTACACTTCGATATGCTTCCCAATATCATTTCCAAAAGTTTGGTCCATCAAGCGCTGGTAGGTTGCTCCAGCATTGAGGAGGCCGAAAGGTATCTAGTGTAACAAAAGATACATATCTCTGTGCGAAATGCCGTCTTATCTTCATCTTTGAGGGCTATTTGCACTTGATGGTAACCCTTATAGCAATCCAAGAAACATTTCCATCGAAATGGCGCAAGAGAGTCAATTTTTTTGTCTATCTCTGGGAGAGAATAGCAATCTTTGAGTAGGCCTTATTGAGATCCTTGTAGCCCACACACATGCGCCACCCCCGGTTGACTTCTCGACCATTACTAGGCTCGCCACCCATGTTTGATATTGCACCTCGTGTAAGATGCCAGCTTTCAAAAATTCACATATTGTTCATTCATTGCCTTGGCCTTTACCGAACCAAGGTTGCGCTTCCTCTAGACTTTTGGCTTGACGGATGGAAAGGTGTTTAAGCAATGCTCAGTGATTTCGCGCGGGATGCCAATCATCTCTACTGGAGTCCAGGCGAAGATGTCCATATTTTTTTAAGATCAGTTGCTTCAGGAACAAATGGATGTTCTCCGACATTGCAAGACCAAGGGTCACGGTCTGCTCAGGATACTTTCGGTTTAAAACCCATTTCTCAGGCTCTGTGCACGAAGTACTCCTGCTTTCCTTCGTCGGTCGAGCTTCATCAGTTGCCATTACTTCTTTTCTTGAATAGATGATCGCCACTCCCCGTTTCAGTTGGGAAACGTATTGCGGAGTGTGGGGTGGATGTCACCATGCTCAAATGACCTTGGGTTTCTCGGCCGATCAAGACATCATGCCTTGAGTTGACTGGCATGACCATGAAGTTTACCTCTGTTGTTCTTGAATGCTTCCCGTCTGACAACATGACCAAGAAAGAAATTTGGCCTAGAGGAAACACTGTTTCATTATAGAACCCAGACAAAGGATAGTCCACTGGCTCTAAGCGCGCTTTATCTTCTAGATCATGTCACACCCCTTTCTAAGGCGGAAGCACGAGGTGTGATCCTGAAAGGTTCTCATTGCATACGAATGGTAAACATACTACATGATCATAAAACAAACTCCAAGATGCCATTGATAATAAACATTCAAAACATAAGTTGAGTTAAGTGTTTACATCACACGATAGTTAATTGTTTGAAAAAGTCTACAACTTATTCTAGAGACAAACATCAAGGTTTTGATCATTCTATCACTACATGAGGTGGAATATAACGAACAAATCCCACAAAATAGGCATTGGAGTCTTGACACGACATAACTAAAAAAAATAACGTCATCCTTGAGCAAGAGTGAGACCACACGTACATCCACTTAGTTACCTGAAATACATGTAAGTTTTGGAAAATCGTCAACGTAATGTTGGTGTGAATTCATGCAGTTGTTGTATAAAATGTTGAATACTTGTATGAAAACATGGTATGTAATTTGTAAAGACGTATCTGAAACTGAGTTCTGTAAATGTAAGAAATACGAGATCGCTAGTGGTTTGCAAGGCCACTAACATGTGTCACGACATAGGAAGCATCCAAACCATAGGCATTTTACTTGTCGGTTAATGACTAGAGATACAAAAGCACTCCAAGTAGCACGTGGACCAGAGTGTGGTTGCCTGAAACCCATTAGATCTAACATTTTGTTCCGCGGTCTAGGTATATAGTGAATTAATGGTGCTTGTGGCACCCTATTCGTCACATGATCTAAGTGTCATTCCTTAGTTTTGTGTTCTACATACCATAGTACATGTATTTTCCCCAAGTTTGGAAAACAAGTAAAAGTTTAAAAGTGGGGACATGAACTCACAGTCTTGCGTATCCTGCGTCGTAAACATCACCGGTTGTTTTAGTAGCGTCGTGACCTATACGTGTTCTATGTATGTTAGTCACTAGACTTGTATCACACAAGTACAAGTCACCATCTATAGCTTATGTATTTGTTCTTTGTATGTTCATCTTTCATGAGGGTCATGCCCTTATTTGTTGGGTCTTGCACGTTTGTCATGTCTTTGCACTTTGAATTGGTATGGTTTAGTGTAAATATATATATTTGACTTCTCAAAAATATATATTTATTTATGTAGAACTTGTTGAAGTAGTAGGTGTTAAAAATAAACTTTATTTTTAACTTGTCTATACATGTTACTTATATTATTTTTTCCAAAAATAAATAGAAGTATTTTGTGAAATAATATTCTCAATATTATTTTTGTGCAAGTATACTTAGGAAAGTATACTTGTATTTCTATGTAAATACTTGTGTATTTTACATTATTTGCCAAAAATCAATACTTTGATTTTTATTACTTTCTGAAATTATATCTCTTAAAAATAATGTATTTTTAAGTCTTGTGTGGAATACATAAATATATATATATTTGTTATTCACCCAATTTATGTATAACTTCTATTACTTGGTAATAGTTATGTATTTGTCCAAATATATATATATATATATATATATATATATATTTATGTCTGAAGTGTCCAACATTTGTCCAAGTCCAATAATACGTTAAGGAATATATTTTCATAAATATATTTTCTTGTATTAGTTCATATATTCTTCTTGTGAGGATTTTGTATATTTGAATACTTAGGTATTCTCATGTATTTGTATGTGTATTTTGGTATTCACACTCCATGGGAGTATTTAGTGTATTTTCAAGTTCCTAATACACTACTACATATACTACACATAATATACACTTAGAACAAAGGTGATCTCTAAGTATATATATTTCTCCTAAAATATACATACTTAATTATTAATTTTAACTTGAAGAAATCATCATCTTTTACTTAGAATTTCACACAAAAATTAGGAAACCTTGGTAAATATTTTTAGGTGAATTTTTGGGGGATAAGTTTCACCAAAACTTATATTTTTATAAGTGTCAAATTTTATTAACATTTTGACATAGTCTTCCCTAAAAATGGAGGTTTCCCATGTTTTCAAAACATGTGTTTATTTTCTTTTTATCATCAAAACCAATTTCCAACAATTTTCAACAACAACACACACTAATTTCTTCATATGAAACATCATGGTGAACTTGATTCTTGTTAAAAATGTGTAGTCTTTGAGATCTACACTTATCATACAATGATCTTTCCAAAAACAAGTCCTCTTGTAATTTTTAAACAAACTTTTATGAAACTTTAAGTTACTAACAAAACCATCCATGAGTTTTGTGGTTTCAAAGTCTTGAAAATCATGTTTAAAAATCATTTTTATGTTCATTAGAAAGATCTTTATGTTTAAAACCTTGTTTCATCATGGATCTTTCATGATCCATACTTGACATCTTTAGATCTTTCAAAAACATGCTTCTTGAAAAACCATTAACAAGCTTTTCATAGATTTTAGTTTCAAAAGTTAGTTTTATACACACATTGTTACTTCAAGAATACAAGTTCACGCTTAAAAATTCATTTTTGTCACACCCCGATATTATCGTGACGTAGTTGATATCATCATAGTCAATATACACAATATATAGCACAGCGGAAGGCTTGGTAGATAAATACTATTACAAACCATAGTGTCCGAGTGTCCAAATAAAAGAATATACAGACTGGTTGTAATAGAGATCCACAGGCGGATCATAAAAACAAATATAAGAAACTGAAATAACAGACTTTAGGCATCTAAGGATTTACAAGATCCTCTTATTTGACACCAAGTAGCTCCAGCCTAATTTCGAGAGGTACCTGTCACTAAGTCTTTGGAAAATACGTCATTTTTCACTGGTAAATACAATTAACCGACTCATTTGAAAAGAGTTTATGAAAATTGATTTAGGCGCACAAGGCACAAAGCCATTTATAACTTGGGACAATTTTTATTAAAATCTTGTATACAGATTTACATGTTTGTCATACATATGGGGCCGATTTGGAAGCCGGTCATGATTAACCGACTCACCACTATAAAACCCACAAGGAGTTATCCCCAATATGTGGGTTATTTAGCATTTGCATCTGTCGGGTGTATGCCTACACCCCGTGCATGGGTCGTGGTCATTTACAAATGAAATGAGCCAAGGATATCCAGGACACGGTCGTATTAACCCCCAATGTTTATGTTTTCAAACAAAACAAATTAAAACGGGTTATGCAATTTATTAATCAAAATCCGATTAAATGATTTCATACCCGACCAAGCGGTATTACTCTAATACCGTATCCCAAGCCTGTATAAGGGAAAATAAGTTATAAGTATTTACCTGAGCTAGATGTGAAAGGATGTACTCAGCCGTATGTTTCCTAAAGCCTTATGTAAATACCTTCTACTGAAGCTACTTAATTTGTATAGAAATTTTAATAACCTATTAGGATACTAATGTGTCTTTATTTAAGTCAAAGACTTAGACCGGTTAGTTTGAAAGATATTTTGCGGTTCGAAACGCTAGATTTAGCGGAGACCGGAATGGAATGTGGTTTAGACCCGACAAGTTTGGATACTTGTATAATATGGGTAAACTAAACACATTCTGGATTTTGAAGATTTAATGATAAGGTTAAACCCATTTCGGCTAATTTATGTAAACGAGTTACATAAACCGAACCGAACACATAAATGCATAACGGGTAACCAAATGAACCATATACAAGTTCCATATGTTATTATGCCTAAAATATGTTAATACATCAGTAGGATGTTAACATATATGCCCAAAAAGTATTTAAAAACAATTTAAGTCCCGTAGGGGCATTTTGGTCATTTTAATATTTATAAAAGAGGATTTAAAGTAAACTGATATTCTGGTCTAAAACATTCAGTAAAAATATTTATTTTATGAGGTTAAAACAGTAAGATATCATTCATATGTGTGACTTACTATTTATGGCCAAACTATCCCCCGAAAGGGTATTTTGGTCATTTCACATATGATTTTAAGGATATAATTGGAAGTCTGAGTTCACGACTTATACCTACTGTAAAAATATTAAAACTTATTTATAAATTCAGTAGGTAACAAGTCTTGGGTGCAAATTAGGGTTTTAGAGCATACTATGCACCTAATAAGCGTAAAAAGTCGATAATTGACGATATTTAAGATATTTATGTGATTCTGAGATTTTGATCAGCCTTGTACGCTTAAAATATTTTATTTTTCATATCAATTTAGTATAAAAAGGTTTGGCATTCTAATCACATGTAAATCTCATTTTATTAGTCAAAAGGGCATTATCGTCAATTAAGGAATTTATACAAGAACTCTATGTTATGGTCAGTAACAAATCTGACCCAACATTCCAAAAATTTCTAAAAATGATATCATAACAGTAGGTAATTAGTTTTGGGTCAAATTCTATGTTTAAACACATATTATGCACAAAAGCGTAATTTAAATAATAAAAGTTTCAATTTTACGATATCGTGCATAACATCGGTTTGAGACGAGAGAATCATGTCAAATTAATATAGACATGCTTACATATTAGTACTTAACCTATTAGAATGCTTACATATGCAAAAATCTCATTTTTAGATCAAAAGGGCAAAATGGGCATTTATATGCATAATAACGGAAATTAGCATATAATTCAGAATATTAATGACCAGGTAATATAACCTCAGAGGGTTATACTACAACATAATATGGTCCTAATGGAAGCTTAAAACATATAAGAATTAAGCTCAATCGGGTCAGAACTGAAAGTCAAAGCAAAAGTCAAGCTTTTGCGACTTTCGGTTGCGAACCGACCCTAAACTCAGAATTGTTGGGTTGAACATGCTTAGACATGTTCTAATATTATTAACTAAGTTGTTTAAGTGATAAAATATGGTTTACACCTTCTGCATTATTAGTTATGATTATTATTTACAAATCTGACCCGTTTGACTTTTTAATTAAATAGTTTGACCCGACAATTAACTAAGTAAACGAGATAATTAGGAGGTGCCCTTTTAAGGGATTAACACCTAACTATTTATGGTCACATAGCCATATTCGCCTCGAATAATGGCTGGACCATTTGAGTTTAAACCGAGAGTCAAAGCTATTTTACGTAACTTTGACTTTTCGGTTTTTAAATAACAAAACTGAACTAAAGAGGGGGCAAAGACACTTACAAAGGGTCCTAGCAATCTTTTCTACTAAAAATGAGCTTCCTTATGATCAGGAATCCCAAAACTTGAGAGGAGAGATGGTAAGAATGATTTGTGCAATGAACTAGCGCAACACAAGGCCTATTTATACTTGAAGAAGACAATCTATGATCATCACAGGTGTTATGGAATGATCCCAGATGTTTACAAGTGTCCTAGTGGTAAATTAAAACCATCAACAAGCTCCTGGTTTCGAAATTTAGGTGTGTAAGGAGGAGCAACGGGCTGCAACCAGCAGCTGTCCTCTTTTTTCTGATCTGGGCATTCTCTCGCGGGCCACTTGGGCTTTAAGGGGAGCCTACGCGCCCCGCGACAACCCCAAGTTCAGGTGAAAATTGTTTCAGGTTTGGCAGTTTCAGTCCCTGGACCTTTATTACATAATTTAACTTCATTTTAGGCATAAGAGGCCCTTGTAGTTAGTTTGTAGAGGATCATGGGAGTGTAATCAAACTCCGTTAGGCCCAGTTTCGATAAAAGATTACGAAATCACAAGTTTCTGTACGTTGACGCTTCTAACCCCTGTTCTTGGAAACTTGTATAACGATCTCGAAACCACGTGAAACTGATATTACCTATTCTTGAGAGTATATTTGAATATTACGAAGCCCCAAGTTCATTAAAAGGTCACTCTGAGGTAAGAATTAACATGTTGACACGTTTAACCCCTGTATCTTGTAAACTTTCGTTTACTTTCATAAACGGCTTCTTATTTCCAAATAATTACTCGTTCAAGAATATATTCATCGTGTGTGCTCATTCAGAGGCACAAGTTTGGCATGTTGACACTTTTAGTCCCTTCAGATACATAATTTCATCGTTTGTCAACTTTAGTCCTTCAAACTCAAACTTTTACATATTTAGAGTTTAGGACACGTGTCTTTACATAATTGGACACGTTTTTACGAGGTGTTACATCCTCACCCCCTTAAAAGAAATCTCAACCCCGAGATTTACTGAAACAAGTGAGGGTACTTCTGTCGCATAGTGGACTCAACCTCCCACGTATATTTAGGGCCTCTACGGGCATCCCATTTAACCTTCACTATAGGCACGTGCTTCCTTCGGAGATTTTTAACCTATCGATCCTCGATCGATATAGGTCTTTCAACAAACCTCAGACTTTCATCAATCTGTACGTCCTTATGAGACATCGCTAGCGATTCATCAGCTAGACATTTCTTTAAATTACAGATGTGGAACACATTGTGAATTCCACTAAGCTCCTCAGGCAAGTTTAGCTTATAAGCTACACTGCCGACACACTCGATGATTTCGAATGGTCCAATATACCTTGGGCTTAACTTGCCCTTGTTACCAACACGCATCACACCTTTCCTGGGTGATACTTTCAGTAAGACTTTGTCGCCTACTTCAAACTTTAGAGGCTTTTGCCTCTTATCTGCATAACTTTTCTACCTATCCCTGGAAGCTTTTAGGCGATCATGAATTTGGACAATTTTGTCCATTGTTTCAAGGAATATATCAGGTCCTGATAACTGAGCTTCTTCTACCTCTGCCCAACAAACAGGTGTTCTGCATTTCCTCCCATACAATGCCTCAAAAGGCGCAACCTGAATGCTAGTATGGTAGCTATTATTATAGGAGAACTCGATCAACGGTAGGTGGTCATCCCAACTACCACCCAAATTAATAACGCATGCACGCAGCATGTCTTCCAAAGTTTGAATTGTACGCTCACTTTGTCCATCCGTTTGAGGATGGTAAGTAGTACTAAAATTCAAACGAGTGCCTAATGATTGTTGGAAACTTTTCCAAAAGTGAGAGGTGTATCTAGTATCTCTATCGGATATAATAGATACTGGCACTCCGTGGAGAGATACAATCTCATCCACATACAACTGAGCTAGCTTGTCGGAGCTATGAGTCTCCTTGATGGGTAAGAAATGTGCCGACTTAGTCAGTCTATCAACAAAGACCCATATAGTATCATTTCCATGCCTTGTTTTAGGTAACGTGGTTGTAAAATCCATGGTTACCATTTCCCACTTCCATGTGGGAAGTTCCAGCTGTTGTAGCAAACCTGACGGCTTTTGATGTTCAACTTTAATCTGAGTACAAGTCAGACATTTAGCTACATGTGTGGCTATAGATTTCTTCAAACCTATCCACCAATAATTGGCTTTCAAATCATGATACATTTTGTCACCTCCAGGGTGAACTGAGTATCTGGAATTGTGAGCTTCCTGAAGGATTATATCTCTAAGTCTTCCATGGATAGGAACCTAGATTCTACCATTCAACCTGAGGATTCCATCCTTGTAAGGTAACAACTGATCAGCTGTTACACCTAACTTTTCACTTGGAAAGTTAGTTTCCAATGTAGCTTCCTTTTGAGCAGCTAACAGCCTTTCATTCAAGCTATTCTTAAGTTCAATGCTCTTGGCATTAATCCTTATAGGTTTGACTATTTCCTTTCGGCTTAGAGCATCAGCGACTACATTCGCTTTGCCAGGATGGTAGCGAATTTCGCAATCATAATCATTTAGAGTTTCCATCCAACGGCGTTACCTCATATTAAGATCCTTTTGATTGAATAAGTGTTGGAGACTTTTGTGATCCAAATATATCACACATTTAGTTCCATATAGGTAATGTCTCCACAACTTTAGTGCAAATACAACGGCACCCAACTCCAAATCATGGGTGGTGTAATTCTTTTCATGCACCTTTAGTTGTCTTGATGCATAGGAAATTACCTTGCCTCTCTGCATAAGCACACAACCCATACCGGTGTGTGAAGCATCACAGTACACGACAAATTCTTCTATCCCTTCAGGCAATGTCAATACAGGAGCATTGCTTAATTTCTGCTTAAGAATCTCAAAAGACTCTTATTGTTTAGGACCCCAATCGAACTTTATATTCTTGCGGGTTAGGGTAGTCAATGGTACAACTATTCTTGAGAAGTTCTCAATGAATCTTCTATAATAACCAGCTAATCCCAGAAAGATGCGAATCTCTGTAGGTGTCTTAGGTGCTTCCCAGTTCATGATTGTCTCTATTTTAGCGGGATCTACTTGGAGACCACACTCGCTCACAACATGTCTAAGAAATTGAACTTCACGAAGCCAGAACTGGCACTTGGAGAATTTAGCATACAGTTTCTCTTTTTGTAGCAATCCTAAGATACACCGAAGGTGTTTCTCATGGTCAACTTGACTTCGAGAATAAATAAGTATGTCATCTATAAAGACAATGATAAATTTATCTAAGTATGGCTTGCTGACTCGATTCATGAGGTCCATGAATGCTGCAGGTGCGTTAGTGAGCCCGAAAAGCATCACTAAGAACTCGTAGTGGCCATACCTCGTTCTAAACACTGTCTTAGGTACATCTTCTGTTCTAACTTTGAGTTGATGATACCCAGATCTCAAATCGATCTTCGAGAAGAAGCTTGCCCCTTGAAGTTGGTCGAACAAGTCATCTGGGCAATGGATAACGATTCTTGATCGTTACCTTGTTTAACTCACGGTAATCAATGCATAGACGCATTGAACCATCCTTCTTTTTCACAAACAATATAGGAGCTCCCCAAGGTGAAGAGCTGGGTTGTATGAAACCTTTTTCCAATAATTCATCCAATTGAATCCTTAGCTCTTTCATTTCTGTAGGTGCTAGACGGTAAGGAGCTCGTGCAATTGGTGCTGATCCTGGCAGAATGTCTATCCTGAATTCGACTTGCCTCTCGGGAGGTAATCCAGGTAGCTCATCAGGAAAGACATCAGGGTATTCAGAAATAATTGGGATATCTTCAATCTTGGGTTTCGGGTCATTCACCGTCACTTGTGCCATGTAGATGACACATCCATTCTTCAGACACTTCGATGCTTTACGTATAGACACATTATCGGGCAAACCATAATGTGTATCTCCATATATGGTGACTAATTCACCTGATGGGGTTTTGATGTTTACTAGTTTCTTATCGCAGGCAATTTGGGCTTGGTTATGCGATAACCAATCCATGCCTAAAACTACATCAAATCCAGCCAATTTCATTGGCAAAAGAGATAGTGGGATAGAATGATTCTTAATAGATATAAAGCATCCATCAAGAAGAGTTGAAGCGGTTTCTAAGGTACCATCTGCGAGCTCTACGTCATATTTTATGTCTAGAGTTTTAATAGGCAGATTCAGTAACTTACTAAACTTGTGGTCTACGAATGACTTATCAGCACCTGAATCAAATAAAACTCTAGCATAAATATCATTAATGAGGAAGGTACCTATTATAACGTTATCGTCATTCACCGCCTCCCTGGCGTTCATCTTAAAAACCCTTGCATTGGTTTTCTTTGCCTCATCAGGCTTCTTGGCATTTTTAGGGCAATTAGTCTTGATGTGCCCATTTTCATTGCAACCATAGCAGGTTGCATCCTTGATGTTTCGGCACTCTAGAGTTTTGTGCCTTTTCTTCTTGCCGATCCCGCAAGGCTTAGCTTGTGGATCCTGATTGCACTTTCCAAAGTGCCTCTTATCACAAGTTTTACATCTGGGTTTGTCGCCCCGCTATCCTTTCTTGAAACCAGAGTTTCCTTTCTTCTTTTTATTTGATTGGTGGGACTGGTCATCCTCCCTTTTTTCTTTTCCCCTCCTCGGTGGTTTTCTTTAACTTACTCCTTACAACATCGAGAGTAAGTGACAAAGGTAGATCTACAGCAGATCTATAAGTAGCAGACTTTGAAGCCTTAACATTTCCCTTAATCTCAGGGGCTAAACCACCTATAAAACGCGCAATGCGTTTGGGTTCTGGGGTGACCAAATACGGGATGAGTCGAGACATCGTGTTAAAACTGGTCACATAAGACCTGCAATCCAAATCTTTCATAACCAGAGTGAGGAAGTCAGTCTCTACCCTTTCCACTTCATGCTGAGGACAATAAGTGTCCTTCATAAGATCAACAAATTGATTCCAGGAAAGGTTATACAGAGGAACCTTTCCTGTGGACTGCACCAAAGCTTTCCACCAAGTAAAGGCGTCGCCTTTGAAGGACTGAGACACAAACTTAACGATGTCCTCCTTCGCACACCCGCTGATATCAATAACAGTTTCCATTTCATCCAACCACTTCATACAATCGATAGCTCCCTTTTCTCCCGTGAAATCTCTTGGTTTAAAAGAAACGAAATATGTATAAGTACAACCCTTGTTGTACTTGGAATCCTGATTAATGACAATTTGCCTCTAAGGTTCACTATTTTGATTGGATGAGTGTCGAGACTCATCCTTTTTCAGTGTATGCGAATGCGATAGGGACTTTGTATGAGTTTTAGACCGAACATTACTCGGTTCTTTAAACATCTTGTCCACAGCTTGAGCAACTGCTGTATCTATCATTGCTTGTAATTCAGCACCGCTAACATTTATTCTAGCATCGTTATTGTTTCCTTCTACTGGATGATTGTTAACTTTGTCGGAGCCAGCCATGATTTGAATACTAAAATCAAACCATATTGATTTATTTTAGATTAGATAATGAATCATCACATCTGATGATTAAATGATCATGGTATTAATAAACCATATAGACCATTTTAGATAACAAGTCAAAATCTATTTGATCATGATTTGCCTAGGTACAAATGAACCATTATTGGCAATCAAGTAGGATGTAATCCTTTACATTTATCAGACAGGGAATATAAGTCACAACTGTCTATGTCTTGAAGACATTTTCATTTAGCACAAAGGCTCGTCTCGAAGGACATTTAGATGGCACAATAGGCCTTGTCACAAAGACAATTCAAATATTATCAATGATCTTTTGGATCAATGATTTTAAGGGTCGAAAATAGTTCATCGCCTTTTTGACAAGAAGTTTTAAAACATAACTTTCTTTGTCATGAATACACATTAGCCCATAGGCAGAACACCTCACATGGATGTTTTTAATGAGACATCATACTTGATGTTAGTAGCCATGATTCACATTGATCATATAGGCTATACGGGTGGCTTGGAAAGATCCAAGTACTTTTGGAAGCTAGTGTGGTCTCTCAAGTCACACTGCCAGGAATGTTAACATGTTTTCAGATGTTAACAGAGAATCATTGTCTTTAAAAGGTTATACCATCATAGCTATTAATATTTTGGCTAGGTTATACCTTTAAAAACTTCTTTTGGAATTTCTTGGCAGATCAATTAAAAAATTGAAATGATATTTACATGATGATGTATTAAAATACACATATAAATTTTTAAAAAGAAATTCCATTAAAATACTAGACTATTACAAGAAATGCCCTAAACGGGTCTTGAAATAAACAAACTGTCCACGCAGGGACTACAAAAAAGAAACAAGTCCACGCAGGGACTAAATACAGAAAATGAAATGTCCACGCAGGGACTTAATTGAAATTACTATACAAAATAAAATAAAATAAACTTAAACTTCTTCTTGCCCTTATGAAATTCGCGAGACCTTTAAGAAATTTGTTGTGCTTTTTATCGCATTCCTCCGCTTTTTGTTCAACCTGCTCCAACCTCTGAAGGATTTGTTGCGTTTGCAGTTGTGGAGGTGGAGGTTGCTGCTGGTAAGGAGGGTATTGATACCCTTGCACTGGATACCCAGTTGGGTATACTGGAGGAAATGGTGAGGGATAAAGGGCAATAAATTGAGTTGCCTCAAGATATGGATCTTAGGCAGGGGCTTGATATCCATAATCCGTATGAGCTGGATATTCAAACGGGTTATACCCAGAAGAACCTGGGTAAGTAGGTATTGGGTTTTCATAACCCATTGGCGGTGGCGGTGGTGCAAAAGTAACTGGTGGGGGATCATTTTCCGGCACCGCATGAGAAGGTCCACCATCTGTGGATCTTTAGGGATAGGGGGTAAGTACTTGAAGCTTGTGGGGAACTAAACCTAGGTCCCCCTCGCACGGACATCCGTGCATTCCTCCTTCGCCTTGGTGGCTCAGGAGGTGGTTGTGGTGGTTGTTGAGGTGGTTCCTTAATGGGGAATGGCGGTGGAGTAACCGCCTGAAGATACGGTTCCTCCAATGGAGGTTGTGGAGGAGAGTTATGAAAAGAAGGGGTGAATTCCCAAGTAGAAGTGTTCCACCTTTCGACCCATGAATTGGGGCCTTGATATGGCGATCCTTCATAAGGAGAACCGCTGGAGATACTGATGGGATGCGATGGCGTCCCAGTTGGTGGCAATTTTGGATCTGGATCATCATCCATCTCCATATCTTCAGAGAAATGGTCCTCGGGTCCAAGAGGATAATAACCTGGTGGTTCATTGATTTAGTCATTTGGATTATATTGACCCAGTGAGTAATAATGGTGAGAACCAGAATGGTGAAACGAGTGTGAGTGTAGTGAGTGTTGTGAGTGGTGAGAATGGTATGAATGCTGGGGGCTCGTCTTGAATAGGAAGCCCGAAAGGAGGGTGATATGAAGGTGAAGAACCTAACAAAACTGAATGTCTCGCAGGCTCAAAAGAGTGTCTCCAATTATCTCGTGAATCGGAGCTAGTAAATGACGCTGATGGCGTGCGTCTGTGTGAGGGTCCAACATTGCTAGATGGTCCTCCTCTCATAAGACCTTTTCCTTTTCCTCGAACGCGTGGTGGCATTTTAATTAGCAAACCTGTCAAAACAAAAAACGACTTATAAACGACAAAAGGAAAGTTAAGAATAAATCCTAGGTCATTTGCCTAGACTCAGAAGTCTAAGGAATGTGCTATTGTGTCATTGAGATTAAACACAAAAGACTTGTGTTTAATTCACTCAATGTTGGCTCTGATACCAACCTGTCACACCCCGATATTTCCACATATTACCGGTGGGCCCGGTGGGGAGTATCGTGACGTAGTTGATATCTTCATAGTCAATATACACAATATATATCACAACAGAAGGCTTGGTAGATAAATACTATTACAAACCATAGTGTCCGAGTGTCCAAATAAAAGAATATACAGACTGGTTGTAATAGAGATCCATAGGCGGATAATAAAAACAAATACAAGAAACTGAAATAACAGACTTCAGGCATCTAAGGATTTGCAAGATCCTCTTATTTGACACCAAGTAGCTCCAGCCTAATTTCGAGAGGTACCTGTCACTTAGTCTTTGGAAAATACGTCAGTTTTCACTAGTAAATACAATTAACCGACTCATTTGAAAAGAGTTTATGAAAATTGATTTAGGCGCACAAGGCACAAAGCCATTTATAACTTGGGACAATTTTTATTAAAATCTTGTATACGGATTTACATGTTTGTCATACATATGGGGCTGGTTTGGAAGCCGGTAATGATTAACCGACTCACCACTATAAAACCCACAAGGAGTTATCCCCAATATGTGGGTTATTTAGCATTTGCATCTGTCGGGTGTATGCCTACACCCCGTGCATGGTCGTGGTCATTTACAAATGAAATGAGCCAAGGATATCCAGGACAAGGTCGTATTAACCCCCAATGTTTATGTTATCAAACAAAACAGATTAAAACGGGTTATGAAATTTATTAATCACAATCCGATTAAATGATTTCATACCCGACCAAGCGGTATTACTCTAATACCGTATCCCAAGCCCGTATAAGGGAAAATAAGTTAAAAGTATTTACCTGAGCTAGATGTGAAAGGATGTACTCAGCCGTATGTTTCCTAAAGCCTTATGTAAATACCTTCTACCGAAGCTACTTAATATGTATAGAAGGTTTAATAACCTATTAGGATACTAACGGGCCTTTATTTAAGTCAAAGACTTAAACTGGTTAGTTTGAAGGATACTTTACGGTTCGAAACGCTAGATTAAGCGGAGACCGGAATGGAATTTGGTTTAGACCCGACAAGTTTGGATACTTGTATAATATGGGTAAATTAAACACAATCTGGATTTTGAAGATTTAATGATAAGGTTAAACCCGTTTCGACTAATTTATGTAAACGAGTTACATAAACCGAACCGAACGCATAAATGCATAACGGGTAACCAAATGAACCATATACAAGTTCCATATGTTATTATGCCTAAAATATGCTAATACATCAGTAGGATGTTAACATATATGCCCAAAAAGTATTTAAAAACAATTTAAGTCTCGTAGGGGCATTTTGGTCATTTTAATATTTATAAAAGAGGTTTTAAAGTAAACTGATATTATGGTTTAAAACATTCAGTAAAAATATTTATTTTATGAGGTTAAAACAGTAAGATATCATTCATATGTGTGACTTACTATTTATGGCCAAACTATGTCCCGAAAGGGTATTTTGGTCATTTCACATATGATTTTAAGCATATAATTGGAAGTCTGAGTTCACGAATTATACCTACTGTAAAAATATTAAAAATTATTTATAAATTCAGTAGGTAACAAGTCTTGGGTGCTAATTATGGTTTTAGACCATACTATGCCCCTAACAAGTGTAAAAAGTCGATAATTGACGATATTTAAGATGTTTATGTGATTCTGAGATTTTGATCAGCCTTGTATGCTTAAAATATTTTATTTTTCATATCAAGTTAGTATAAAAAGGTTTGGCATGCTAATCAAATGTAAATCTCATTTTATTAGTCAAAAGGGCATTATCGTCAATTAAGGAATTTATACAAGAACTCTATGTTATGGTCGGTAACAAATCTGAAGCAACATTCCAAAAATTCCTAAAAATGATATCATAATAGTAGGTAATTAGTTTTGGGTCAAATTCTATGTTTAAACACATATTATGCACAAAAGCGTAATTTAAAAAATAAAAGTTTCAATTTTACGATATCGTGCATAACATCGGTTTGAGACCAGAGTATCATGTCAAATTAATATAGACATGCTTACATATCAGTACTTAACCTATTAGTATGCTTACATATGCAAAAATCTCATTTTTAGATCAAAAGGGCAAAATGGACATTTATAAGCGTAATAACGGAAATTAGCATATAATTCAGAATATTAATGACCAGGTAATATAACCTCAGAGGGTTATACTACAACATAATATGGTCCTAATGGAAGCTTAAAACATATAAGAATTAAGCTCAATCGGGTCAGAACTGAAAGTCAAAGCAAAAGTCAAGCTTTTGCGACTTTCGGTTGCGAACCGACCCTAAACTCAGAATTGTTGGGTTGAACATGCTTAGACATGTTCTAATATTATTAACTAAGTTGTTTAAGTGATAAAATATGGTTTACACCTTCTGCATTATTAGTTATGATTATTATTTACAAATCTGACCCGTTTGACTTTTTAATTAAATAGTTTGACCCGACAATTAACTAAGTAAACGAGATAATTAGGAGGTGCCCTTTAAAGGGATTAACACCTAACCATTTATGGTCACATAGCCATATTCGCCTCGAATAATGGCTGGACCATTTGAGTTTAAACCGAGAGTCAAAGCTATTTTACGTAACTTTGAGTTTTCGGTTTTTAAATAACAAAACAGAACTAAAGAGGGGGCAAAGACACTTACAAAGGGTCCTAGCAATCTTTTCTACTAAAAATGAGCTTCCATATGATCAGGAATCCCAGAACTTGAGAAGAGAGATGGTAAGAATGATTTGTGCAATGAACTAGTGCAACACAAGGCCTATTTATACATGAAGAACACAATCTATGATCATCACAGGTGTTATGGAATGATCCCAGATGTTTACAAGTGTCCTAGTGGTAAATTAAAACCATCAACAAGCTCCAGGTTTCGAAATTCAGGTGTGTAAGGCAGTGCAACGGGCTGCAACCAGCAGTTGTTCTCTTTTTTTCTGATCTAGGTATTCTCTCGCTGGCCGCGTAGGATTTAAGGGGAGCCTACGCGCCCCGCGACAACCTCAAGTTCAGGTGAAAATTGTTTCAGGTTTGGCAGTTTCAGTCCATGGACCTTTATAACTTAATTTAACTTCATTTTAGGCACAAGAGGCCCTTGTAGTTAGTTTGTAGAGGATCATGGGAGTGTAATCAAACTCCGTTAGGCCTAGTTTCGATAAAAAGATTACCATATCACAAGTTTATGTTTTGACGCTTCAAACCCCTGTTCTTGGAAACTTGTATAACGATCTCGAAACCACGTGAAACTGATATTACTTATTCTTGAGAGTATATTTGAATATTACGAAGCCCCGGGTTCGTTAAAAGGTCACTCAGAGGTAAGAATTAACATGTTGACACGTTTAACCCCTGTATCTTGTAAAATTTCGTTTACTTTCATAAACGGCTTCTTATTTCCAAATAATTACTCGTTTAAGAATATATTCATCGTGTGTGGTCATTCAGAGGCACAAGTTTGGCATGTTGACACTTTTAGTCCCTTCGGATACATAATTTCATCGTTTGTCAACGTTAGTCCTTCAAACTCAAACTTTTACATATTTAGAGTTTGGGACACGTGTCTTTACATAATTGGACACGTTTTTACGAGGTGTTACATTTTTCATGTTCACATAAGTGTTTCATATGTTCATCTTCAAGGTTAACCATGGATCTTTCAAGATCCATGCTTAGACTTTTTAGATCTAAGCTTCTAACAAGCTTAACATACTAGATCTAAACATATACACAAGATTCAACATCAACAACTTCATTACATACACCAAAAATTACTATAATCACTTGTTTTCTTCATGATTATGTTAGATCTTCTCATTTTCATCTTTTAAAGTTTAGTTACTTTGATGGTGAGACTTGTACATAACACAAACATGAACTAAATTAGTGATCAAGAGGCTTACAACTAGGTCTAATGGCTAGCGAAGTGGCACAAGAAGGTAGATGATGAAGATGGAAGAAATCAAGTTGTTAATGGCTCCTCCAAGTGGTCCTTCAAGTTCTAGCACCTCACACCTTCTTTGATAAGCTTCTTACACCTTGTAGTAACCTTAGATTGCTAGGAAATGGTTTGAAAATGATGGATGTGTGGGTGGTGAAGGTGAGCCGAGAGCAAGGAAGGGAAAGGGGAGGAAGATGTGAAAATTTGAAGTGAAGGTTATGGAGTTAAGGACTTGTAGGTCATGTTTATAAACTTCCAACAAAGGGTTACACAATGTATAATATGTTCATTATCTTACTAACATATCATATAAATTAATCAAAAGAAAAATCCAAGGGTGAGGCCCTTGTTGGAACCGGTTATGGGGGGGGGGGGGGGGGGTTTCTAGTTTGGTTTCAACTTCAAGTTAAGTAATTTGGTTAGAAAGTAAGGGTATTAGTTAGTGTTTTAAGTGTTATAGTGTTTTAGGATGTGTTATGATGTTCGGTGATCATAACTAGCTTCAATACACTAAAATCAATGCTTCTAGAGAAATTTTGGTGTTTCGGGTAGTGTTCGGTTGTTCGTTTGGTTACCGGTTCATTAAAGTGTTAAATTGCGCAGTTTCACTAAGTATGAAGCACCTTTTGTGACAGTTTCAATTCCTGACTCTTTGTAAGTTATTCTGGACACTAAAACATCAATTCTGCATAATATTTTGGTGTTAAAATGTTGTTTATAGCTGAATTTCTGCTGAATTCTTCAGAATTCAGCATTTATAGTGAGTTTCGGGTGTCTTTTAGTGCATAGTTTAGCTTCCGGAGAGTTTATTTGCTAACCCTTGTATCCATACTTGGGTTTTAATGTATTTTAGATGTTGGACCTACTCCTAGGCCCTAAATCTATTGTCTAACTGCTTTCTGCAGAATTGTTGACACAGTATGTCTTACCGGTGAGTTTACTAGTCATTCTGATGCAACGCTTAAAGTAATGCACAAGGCAATATTTGGAGTATAAAACATGCATGAATTCATATGTAAAGAAAGTAATAACTTAATATTGACGTTTAAGCACGTAATTGCAATTAATAAATGATATTAAAATACTACGGAAATTACCGGTTTGGTGCCAGTTGTCACAGAACTGGTTGAAACATTGTTCATAGATAATATCAGACGTACTTCCTGGAGAAATGAAGACATAATATGTCTCTTAGTGGCCTATAATTCCGATGATGACGACGGGGCGTGTTGCGCGAGGCCCCCCGCGTACCACCGGAAATATCACTTGTTGTTCGTGCTAGGATTCATCGATCGGGCGCTTGCCTTTGCTTTTCGCGCTTATTCTTGGTCCTCCATTGACCATGTGGGTTTCTAACCCACGAACCTTCTTCTTACCCCCTTCATCAGTTTGTTGTATTTGCCTAGTCTCCTTGCGCACATTCTTCACCAGATGCCCAAGCTTTCCGCTTTTAAGGGCCTTTTCAATTTATGTTCAGAGACTAATACAATTTTCGGTCAGGTGACCTGTATCCTTGTGAATCATAATACAGGTTTGGATCCTAACCCTTCTTGTTTGACATGGGCTTGGGAGCTTTGAAATCATGATTCTCTGTCATAAGGACCTCCTTAGGTGTATTGGTCAACAGAGTCCAGTGTTTCTCCCGGTTTTCATTTGTGATCGCCTTTCTAAACCCAATTGTATCGACTGTGGTGCGCGCGTCCTCCCCATATCGAGGCCTCTCCTCATAACTGCTGGACTAGTTTGATTTCCAACCAGGGTTTTTTTTTTCGTTGCGCCTGCTGGAGTCTTGCGCATTAATTCTTGAATACAGGTCTTCTGAGTAGTGACTGGACCTGCCCCCAGTCAATGATTCTTCAGTCTTTGCCACAACGTTGGCTGCTGCCATCAGTTTATCCCATTCTTTGGGCATCTCATCTTTACCTATGATAGTCTGAATCAAGTTATCACAGCGTATCGCTTTCTTGAAGTGGGCACACATTATAACTTCACTAACGCCCCCAATTTCTAAACATTCCTTATTAAAGCGAGGGATGAAGTCTTTCAGACCCTCATTTTCACGCCTCTAAAAACTAAAGTGGGTAAGGAACTTCTCTTGAAAATCAAGCCATGACTTGATCTTGCCTGCAGGGAGGCTATCGAACCACGAGTGGGCCGCCCCTATCAGGTTTTACACAAATAGATGGCACCACATAGGCATTGTCCATCCACCCACCATGCTAACACTGTGAACAGCTAGATGTGATCATCTAGGTCAGTTAAACCGTTAAACTTACTCACAGCTTGTGGAAGTCTAGCTTTTTCCAATGGTGCTAAAGCAATGTTGTGGATGAACTTGGAATGTTCAGCTGCTGTTGCTTGCCTGTAAAACAAGGCTGAAATCATGTTCTTCCGCTTCATTGTACGTCACACGCGACTTTGGCTTATAGGACTCATGGTTCTTCTACAAATGGTGGAAATCTGACGAAGTTGCTTCTTGTTAGTACGTTGCGTCTTCTTCATCAGTGTTTCTATCCCACTCATTGTTTATGTTGCGCAGCCCGAGACAACTACTCAACAGAGCTTTTCGTTGTGGTTGTGAGTGGGTGTCATAGTAACTTTCTGTGTTGTTATAAGTGCCACGCGTGTTGCGAGAACTTTTCCTTTGGGGTGATGGTGACCTTTCGTGCTGTTGTCTTTGCGCGCGCTCCTGATGTGGGGGTTAATCTTCTTTCGTCTCGTCCAAACAGCTCTAAAGATCCTACAAAACAATCAACACACCGTAAGCTCGTTACAAAACAATCAACACACCGTAAGCTCCTTGTAATCACCCTCTGGCGTGAGGAGGAGATTTGCCAGCTAGCCAGTGCCTGCCAGCTGTCCGAACAAAAAGAATATCCGTTCTATCCTCTCTGACGTTTCAGTCCCTGAGGTGACGTGGCGTACGGCTATTCGCTCCAGCTGGGCACTCGCTTGTACTGCTTGTCGTCTTGTCCTCCAAGGATCTTGCAACTGTTGTTGGCTTCTCGCTATTGGTGCCACCTGTTGTCGCTTTTGTCTGTAGGACCATCTTCTTGTCACCAGGTGACTTCTTCTAGAAGCTTCTAGAACCTTCTGGATGCGTTTGTGTGACAAGGACGCCAGCTTGGAATGGTGTGGTCCCTTTGACATGTGTTCACATGTGATTTAGGACCATACCCTTTCAGTCCTAAAACAGAACAAGTCGAGTGACATTGTGATAACTCGGACTTCCCAGCACGAAATCACCCAAAGATATAACTGTTTCTCTTTTGCATTGTATATATATAAAAATATATGTGACTTAGTAAATCAAAAGTCCTCCTTATAAACCCTAGTTTAGTCGCAAAATTAAAGGGGGGGAGCACACTAAGACTAAAGGGTATGGGGGCCGGCTTAGGGCCTGGCCCGGCGCTGGTCCCCCACACCGCCCCCCTCATGCCCGGCTCGTCCCAAACGGCTCCCACTCGACGCATACGACGGGCCAAAATTCAAAATTATAGCCGTTTTTTAACGGCTCTATTAATTAAAAAAAAATTCCACTTTAAATAAATACCCCTTCTCTCATCCTTTTTTATATCAAATTCTCAATACTTCTCCCATTCTCATCCAATTTTATAAAAAAACACTCCATCTTTTTTATAGAATCATGAATCCATTCAACCCAAACAACCCCAACCCGAACCAACCTAACTTTTTTTCGAATCCTGCTTACAATCCGACTATCGATCCTTCATGGGTGTCTCCGCAATTTACGTTTTCGGGTTTCCAACAATCTCCCAACGCCTTCAAACAAATGTCTCAAGTTCAACAAATGCAACATTACCAAGCACTCAACGCAACTCGTTTGAATCTCTAGCGCAATTCCAATCGCAACAGCCAACATCCCAATCGCAACCCCCGGTTCAAGTTGACGATGATGATGATGAAGAAGTCGTCTCCGAATCGGCACCTCAAGAGCTCAAGCGCAAAAAAAACAAGGGGAAGGGGAAGGCGGTTGAAATCGTAACCGAAAACAAAGGAAGTTCGAAACCAAAGGCGAGACCTTGGACAAAAGTAGAGGAGGAGGCGCTAGCAATTGCGTTTGTTAAGTCCTCAACTTGCCCGATTGTCGGTATGAAGCAAAGTTTATTTTTTTAATTTAAATTTAAAAAGATTTATTTTTTACTTTTACTAATGCATTTTTCTAAATTTAGGGAACAATCAAACGGGTACTAGTTTTTGGAAGGCGATAACGGAAAGATTTAACGGGATTATGGAGCAAGGCCCGATGGTGATATCGATTCCGTGTCGGGCAAGTGGCGTAAAATGAGCAAGACCATCAACACCTTTAGCGGGTATTATAACCAAATTTACACTAATCCTCCTAGTGGGAGTAACGACGAGGACATTCTTAACCTTGCTTTGGCTAAATGGGGCTCAAAAAATTCAACGCCATTCCCGCACCTCCGAGCATGGAACGTTCTAAAGAAAGAAAACAAATGGAAGCCGGTTCCAAATGAGGTCGCAACCGCCAAACGGAGTAAAACTTCCGAGTCCGGAAGTTATAGTGCGGGAGGCTCCACCGCTCGTTGTCAAATCGACATAAACGACGACCCGGAATATGACGAGGATGTGTTGCCAGTTCACGAGTCGGAACGTCCCCCCGGAAGGGACAAATAAAAAAAAGAGGCGGCCGGAAAGCGAAAAGGGGGCGGGTCGAGCCAAACATCTTCCGGGGCGGGTTCGAAAATGGACGAGTTGATATCCGAATTCCGTTCCTTAAAAGAGCTCGCGGCCGAAAAATATAGTAACAAGAAAACCTTGTCGGCCGACTATGCTCGAGCGGAGGATTTTAGGATTATGAGGTTGGATCTCGACTCGGTTCCGGAGGATGAATGCGAGGTTTATCGGAGGATGAAAACGGAGGTTAAGAAAAAATGGACGTCGTAGGTTGTTTACTTTTTTAATCGTATCGTTAATTTTTTTTTTCGCTTTTATGTTTTCCGTTTATAGGATTAGTAATTTTAATTTTTAGGAAATGTAATTTTTTTTATGTTATGAAATGAATTTAATTATCTTGTTTTATGTTTTAATTTTTATGAAGTTTTTATTAAGTTAACAAAAAAAAGTTAGAAAATTATAAAATAATTAGGTGGGATAGACCCATCCTCCACCCCCCTCAAAATGCAAGGAGGCCCATCCTCTATGGGATGGTGATGTGGCGCCTACGTGGCGGCCCATCCTCATGGGGATGGGGCTCTCCATACCCTTTAGTCTAAGAGTGTGCGACCTTGTACCTGATGCCTATATAAGTCACCAGCCGACACAGGTGTTTTTATATGATGTCAATCAATTTCAATTCCCAAGACACCTCTCCTCTCTCTTTCTAATTCATTCATCAGTAAGAAAGGGTCTACATATTCAAACACCCTAGTCCCTATTTAAACACCCTCGTATACGCCTCGTATAGGTCTATACGTAGCGTATAACCTTTTTCAATTTTCAAGAGAATCTCTGATTATGTCATATTTTGTCTTATATGCCTCGTATAGACCTATATGGGGCGTATAGACGAAAAAGACCATTTTACCGTCTATACTGGGGGTAAATTGGTCTTTTTTCCCTCTCTTATATGCCTAGTATAGGCCTGTATGAGGCGTATGTCTATAATGCAAATTACCATTTTACCCCTAGATTAGGCCTAGACTGGGGGCAAAACATGGCTATAATGGTCTTTTGGACCCCACTAAACGCCCAGTCTAGCCCTATATGGGGCATATATATATATATTTTTTTTTGTGTTCTCTTTTTAATATCCATAACACTAATATTAATTATAAAAAAGACTCATATTAATATCAATAACACTAATATTAATTATGAAAAACTCATATTAATTATAATAACACTCATATTAATTATAAAAAAACTCATATTAATATCAATAACACTTATATTAACTATGAAAAACTCATATTAATTATAATAACACTAATATTAATTATAAAAAACTCATATTAATATCAATAACACTAATATTAATTATGAAAAACTCATATTAATTATAATAACACTAATATCATGTACTTGTTTTTTTTATTTATTTAAAATAGAAAACTTATTTTTGTATAAAAGTTTGCTAAAACGATTAATATTGTATAAAATGTTTGTTAAAAAAAAACCTATATACGCCCCCATATAGGCCTATACGTGGCATATATGGGGCATGAGTCATAGATGAGACCTATACGAGGGGTCCTATACGCACCGTATAGGCCTATACGAGGCATATAGGAGCAGTCAAACCAGAACTAACATGAGTCAGACACTGATTTTGATGTAACCCTATACGCGGCCTATACGAGGCATATATAAGGCAAAGGGTGTCTAAATAGGCAGATAGGGTGTGTGGATAGTTTGAGCCATAAGAAAACCTGCAAACATCAAACATCTACTCCGCCAATTATCGGAGAGATTCATACCCATTCCGACTGTGCGACATTAGCACCCAACCCTCTTCATCTCCGATCAAACCTCCGGCGACACCTGGGCAATCCGATCAAGGTTCCGACAGTTCACTCCGAACACACCAATGGAAGCTCACATTTCTTCGACCCGGAACTCTGTTTTTCTTCCACTCCACCCGCACTCCATTACGATCTTAAATCCAGGTTAGAATGATTTGTGTGTGTTTAACTAGAAGGCCGAGATGTTGATGATAAGTCTGTAATGAATGAATCTTGATTGTCGGAAAATACATGCTTGTTGTTTTAAATCCGTTTACTGTGCTAACAAAAAGATGATTCTGATGTATAGTTTTAAGTGATGATATATGTGCCTGTTTTAAACAACCGATGAGAAATTATGCCGACAACTGTTTATATGATAAAGATGACGAAGATTGAATATGTGTAACTATGTGACTTGAATATGATAACATACTGTATTTTTCATGAAGTGTACAACGATGTGAGCTCAAGGTACAACCAGGTTATGCATATTCGAATGTTTGGGTAGTAAGGAGTGATGGTTAGGTTTGCTGTGCTTGTATGATAAAAGCTTAAAATGAGGATGGTTAGCATGAAGGAAGCTGTATGAATATGCATGACAGTTTATCCAAAATCAGTGAAGATGGGCTTTAATGGGAATGTACAACCGATTAAGCATAGGGTACATAATTTTAAATATGCATGAATTGAAATCTGTGTATTGAATAAATTTGTCCTATTCGGTTTGATCTAAATGAAAAAGTGATGAGTGTGTTGTCATGATTGCTCAATTAGGTGTAGGTACCATATACTAATAGAAAACATAAACATTACACTGGTCGCACAGTAGGAACTCAGTCGCATAGTCTCTTTTCACACACACAATTTGTTGTCTGGGCCAATAGGGGTCTCGTTTTGGGCTCATGATATAATTGGGCCACACACACAAAGGGATTATGAAGGCCACACACTAGAACAATCTGCCCCCCCCCCCCCCTCTTTTTTTAAATCCTTTTGTCGCACACTCAGCTCAAACCGCACAGTCATTTTCCAAGTTTCTCATGATTGGGCCAATGGGGTAATAGTATTGGGCTTAAGATATATTAAGGAATTAGGAACCGTACACTGACGCACAAATCGCACACTCATTAATTTGGTCACACACTTGTTTGGATTGATTAGATAGTTAGGCCGTGCACATTAGATGGACTGACTATTTTACTCGCACATTAGTTGGGCTGATTCGCACACCAACTTGGATCATATTTTTGATCCAGTTCCAATTGCACACTTATAAACATGAATTGTACATGTTGGTTTGGTCGCACAAATGGATTAGGCTTTTATTAACATTGGGCCACATCTATTTTACGAAACTGGTCGCACACTCCATTTGAAACCAGTTCCAATTGCACACTTATAAACATGAATTGTACATGTTGGTTTGGTCGCACAAATGGATTAGGCTTTTATTAACATTGGGCCACATCTATTTTACGAAACTGGTCGCACACTCCATTTGAAACCGCACACTTGAAATGTGATTGTGTTATGTCTAAATGTGATGTATTAAGATATGTGATGATTGATGTGTTAAATAAGTAATGTCGAAATACGATGTGTGCTACGTGATGAATATTTGATTTCATGACGATGTGTAATTGCGAATCTAATTAGATGTGGTAAATTTTAATAGGACGTGATTGACTAAAGTGTTTTAACGAGTAAACTATTTGCCGAGCAAACCAAGGTGAGTTCACGCACACTAAAAGCATGCGTCCCGGGGGGACACGGACGGACTACTATCCTTGTAAAGGATGCTGTTAAACTAATATTCCCGGGGGGAATCCGACTGTATACGTTAAACTACTATTCCCGGGGGGGGGGGGGGGGATACGTTTGGATGTTATTTATAAATCACAACTAGCAAAACTAAACGAAACTCTATCGTGGAAGGTCCCCGCTTACAATACCGATTAATCGCCGGGGGCGAACGGGTTATTAGTTGATAGCTCTATTAGGTTTGACAAACCTCACACCGTGACCGGGGGGATCGGGCGTGAACTAGCAGGCCTTGCACGTGGTCAATGATGATAGACATTGACACACGGGGCACAATAACTTGACAGTCATCAGTTTCGATATCTATAGTTTAGTGAGCTTACAGATGGAGTAGCTTCCCATAATGTGATTATAAATGTTTTATCTAAACAACTTACGTTTTCGAAAACTAAAACTGGACAACAGTGAACTCGGCAACTTTATGTTGACACCCTACTGCATGCTTTGCAGGTACTCAGTGATTGCTGGAGCTTGCAGCTTGGGAGTGTAGTGGGCATGCTAACCCGTGTTGGGTTCTTTTCATAATTACAAACTATGAACTTATGTTGAACTATTTTTATGCTTCCGCTATTCTCTTCAAATTGTTGGTTGAACTTAAATGTTTTGGACTTAAACGTTAAACTGTCACTAATCGTATTGGTTTGGTGAAACTGCTTTACTATTATTGTATCTGTTCAATATGATTAGTGGCTTGATCCTAGTCAGTCACACGCCTCGCGGTATTACTCCGCATGTGGAATTTGAGGGTGTGACAGACGTGGATATGATACATGCTAGACAAGTGACGTGGATATGACACATGCTAGACAAGTGATGTGGATATGATACCAACCATATGAACCTGCCAACTCTCTCCATCTCACCCGTCCGTTCATTTGATTAGTAAGAATATTTCACCGTTGGATTTGTTCAACAACAAGAAGACATTAACTTTTCTTTAAACTTTATAACCGTTTTGGGTATATTATGCAACTATAACTGTTGTATGCGTAGCAACGTGAAAACAAACACATTAGATGGTTTAATGTCAGTATCAAACGCCCCCGCATCGCCTGGTGTGGGGGTATTGAATAAAAAGTGAATGAATATAGAGATACAGGAGATTACAATTTATACTACTCAAGTTTACAAATAAGGGCCTACACTAAAGTGATATTACAGGAATGTGAACAGTTTGACTATCTAATATTCCCCCTCAAGCGAGATGGTCGTGGTCCAACGTGAAACATATGTCAAAAGTAATTAAATTGTGGTTTTGGAAGGCTCTTTGTAAAAATATCCGCCACTTGAAGCTTGGTAGGTATAAACTTAGTGATCAACTTTCCTGATGAAACAAGTTCACGAGTAAAGTGATAATCTAGGTCAATGTGTTTGGCTCGTTTATGAGCGACGGGATTTTGAGTAAGAAATAGAGCACTTCGATTATCACATAGGAGAGTAGGGTGATCAGGAGGTAGCGCATGTAACTCTTGTAGAAGATGTGTTATCCATATAATTTCAGCAGCATGATTTGCCATGGCAGGATATTCGGATTCGCAACTTGATCGAGAGACTGTGGGTTGCTTCTTTGCACTCCATGATATAATATTCCCCCCTAAGAATATAGAATAACCATAAGTGGAATGACGCGTTTCTAAGCATCGGGCCCAGTCAGCATCAGAGTAACCAAGGAGACCACTATAAGATGGACGACTATATTGTAGACCATATGCTAGACTTCCTTTAACGTATCGAAGAATGCGTTTGACTTCCTGATAGTGGTTAGTAGTTGGAGCATGCAAAAATTGACTAACTTGATTAACTGCGTATGAAATGTTAGGACGCGTGATGGTGAGATACTATAGAGCCCCTACAATGGACCGATAGTGAGTAGCGTTAGGAAACCTATCACCTGTAGAAACAAATGAAACATTTGTGCTTAAAGGTATTAGAGCTGGTTTTGCATCCAACATTTTAGCACGAGTTAAAATATCATTAGCATATTTAGAGTGATTCAAAAATAGACCATTTTCTGTGTATGTAACTTCTAGCCGAAGAAAGTAATTGAGTTCTCCCAAATCCTTAATCGCAAATTCTTCATTAAGGTGTTTAATGAAGGTGGTGAGAGCATGGGTTTGATTGCCGGTTAGGATGAGATCATCAACATAGACGAGAAGACACATGATACAGGTGCCCTTTTTGAAGATGGATAGGGATGGGTCAGCGCGACTGCAAGTAAAGCCGATGTGGATAAGAAAATTACTCAAGCGATGAAACCAAGCTCTAGGCGCTTGTTTGAGCCCATAGAGAGCCTTGTTTAATTTTCATACGTGATTAGGATGTTTAGGATCAATAAACCCAGGTGGTTGTTCCATGAAAACACATTCAGTCAGATGTCCATGTAAAAACGCATTGTTGACATCTAACTAGTGTAGTTTCCATTGATTGATGACGGCTAAGGCTAGGACAGTGCAAACCGTAGTGGCCTTTATAACCGGGCTAAATGTGTGAGTGTAATCAAGTCCAGGAATTTGACTGAATCCCTGAGCCACAAGGCGAGCTTTATACCTTTGAATGGAGCCGTCCGAATGAAATTTAGTTCGGTAAAGCCACTTAGATCCCACAATATTACAATTTGGTGGACGTGGAACTAATGACCAAGTGTTTTTTTATGAAGGGCATCGGTTTCACGACGCATTGCAACAACCCATTTATCATCTTTTGAGGCACGAGTATAGGTTTTAGGATCAGTGGTGGAAAAAAGGGCTCGATGAAGTGGTATGTTATTAGTATGAGACAAGTCAACATGGTGATGAGGCTTAAATATACCGGCCTTAGGGTGTCATGGAGGCGGTGGTGGTGGAGGTGGGCTGGGAACGGGACTATGGACGGGATATGTGGAATGGTGGGGTGCTTCGGTCTGAGTAGAGGTTTGTTCGGTATCGCTGTGAGGAGCGAGTGGGGTGTGAGGTGAGTCAGGTGATGTATCCAGAGGTGTGTCAAGTGGTGTTTGCTGGTTAGGGGGCGTTGAAGAATTGGGTTGAGGTACCGGGTTAGTAATGGGTTAGAAAATAGGGAGATCACTTAGACAGATTGTGCATGATGGGGTTATGGTTTTTGGTTTTTGTTTTGGCTGATGGGTAGTGGATTGACTTGTTTCAGGGTTTTGTGTGTCATAAGAGGTGTCCAAGAAGGTAGACACATCAAGTTCTGAAATGGGTTTGGGATTGTGGTGTTATCAAATGGAAAGTGATGCTCATCGAAACATGCATGCCGTGTGACATATATGCGGGTGGTACATGGGTCAAGGCATCGATATCCTTTAAATTTTGGGCTATACCCGATGAAAATGCAAGGTATGCTAAGAGGAGCAAGTTTGTTTGGGGCATAGTCACGTAGGTACGGATACACCCGACACCCAAAGGTGCATAAGGAAGCATAGTTTGGTTTGTGTTTGTATAGTAGTTCAAAAGGGGATCGTCCATTCAAAACAGGAGTGGGTAAACGATTAATTATATAGATTCCCGAAGTGAAGGCATCAAGCCAATACGATGTTGGTAATTTAGCATGAAAAAGCATAGCAGGCCCAGTTTCAACAATATGTCGATTTTTTCTTTCCACCCGACCATTTTGTTGAGGGGTGTATGGGCAAGATAGGCGATATAGGGTGCCATTTTTATTGAACAAATCTTCAACTTTATGGTTTGAAAATTCAGTGCCGCCATCACTTTGAAAGAATTTTATTTTTCTTGAGAACTGGGTTTGAACAAATGGCACAAAAATAGATAAAGCATCGAAAAATCCAGACTTAGCCTGAAGCGGGTAAAGCCAAGTGACCCTGGAAAAATCGTCTACGAAGGCCACATAGTATTTAAAATTGCCAACTGAGTTAACCGGTGATGGCCCCCATAAGTGTAACAACCCGACTTTCCGGGTCAAGGTCAAAAGAAAGTCAAAGTACGAATCAATGTCAAAGTTAAAGATCATATTCAGATCTGTTATTTCTTGCTTAATTATTGCTTTTTCAAAACGCTAATGCTACTTACAAGCGCGTACTATTTAAACACAATTTATTGCATTGTTACTATCGCTATCACAACGCAACGCAAACCCGAAACGCAGTTAATGGTATTGTTTTATGAGTGTTATTATGTGCTTTACTTGTGTGTGCTTTATATATGTTTTGGGATGTTATTCGCAAACGCAATCGCAACTCTATCACATCGCAACACGAAACGCAGATTTACTTTTATGCTTGTATGTGTTATGTTATTTGTGTAACTACTTGTTTAATGCTATCGCAAAGCTTACTCGCTTAAACGCAACGCAACACTCAACGCACGAAACGAAATTCGGAAAACTAACTCACACCAGTCGCCTGATCGAATGACCGTTCGATCGAATGATCATCAGTCCGGATGACCATCCAATTGGATGGCCATCCGATCGGCTGACCATCCGACCCATCGTTCCACCGCCTTGTCTCCCTCTCACCTATAAATACTCACCTGTCACATCAACTGTTCACTGATGTGATAGCCTTATCCGACCAACTCGCCCCGAGCTCGTTCTCAAGCACTTTTCACTCGATTCAAGGCCATTTTCGTAAGTTTTCTTCCTAAATCTTGTACTTCTATCATCAATGCACACTTTCTCATCATTTCCTCCATCAAATCCTATATATTCACCATGAAATCATCGGATTTGGACTGCCTTAAGGTGATGTCACCTTGGGTTCTTATGAACACTAAAGTGTGACCTCATCCCATCAAGGTTTTTCCAGATCTAAAGGATTTTTACATGATTTACCATGAATTTCAACTAGATCTAAACACTTTCAAGTGATTTCATGTTCTTCTTCAAACTTCTCTACTTTTCACTCAAAACCGATGGAATCTAGACTCATTCAGGCTCTCCACTCACTCTGTAGTTGAGAACCTGTCTGAGAACAAATTTCCACCAAAGAGACAACCGATTCACGGGTTGAACATGAAACTTCACCAAAAGAACAGTGAGTATAATCGAATGGGGTGATTCCCATCCGATCGGCTGGGCTGGACTCGGTGCGGGTTCCCATTGTTTGACACGTCATCACGCCGTCTCCGTTAAAACTTTAACTTAGAAAATTTCGCAAACTTTTCAAGCAACATATCACCCAATCGAATAGCCATCCGATCGGATGACCATCCGATCGAATGACTATACGACCCGGTGACTTGTCTTTTATAACTTTCAACACTTAAACAATTGGATCAAAACTTCAAAGAATATCAACTCTTAGTCGAATAGCCATCCGATCGAATAGCCGTCCGTCCGGATGACTTGACATCTAGAGATATTTCTTATTTTTCAAAATGCTACAATGAAAACTTCAAAGTTTCAAAACAATTTACAAACACTCACCTGATCGAATGACCAACCGTCCGAATAGTCTTCCGACCGGATGACCATCCGTCTAGATGGCCATCCGAATCGACACAACATTCGATGCTCCACTCACTGTTTACACGCCGTTCAATGCTTACACTATCATCCTATGCTCAGGCTAACCTCCAAGTGCTCCCTTCAATCCAAGGTTGTGCTTATTTACTAAACACATAATGTGAGTATACTCGAACCCATTTTCTTTTATGCACTTTAGGTGTTACATACGTTCTTTATACCAAATCACATCAACACACAACGCAAACACTTTTAACGATAACCGCTCTCGCATGTTATACGTGACTCGATGAATGCTTGTATGTTATGTTTACACAGTGATTGTTTGCCTGACACCTTAGCAACGATAGTAGTATAGTTTGGACTCAGCACCTGTCACAGACATGGATTGTTAAGGGTTTGAAGGGGTATGGTCCCAAAAAGCCGCGCAGACCTTCATTCAGGCCGCGCACAGGACCATACTCCTTATTCAGCAAAGTGTTCAACTTTAACCTCGCGCGGGTTACTTCAGCATAGATTGACCTCGCGTGAGGTCTCAACAAGAAAGAACAGCAAATTCAACACTTAGCATTCTGAATAAGAGCCTCCAGCTCCTATAATCCCGCGCGGGCTAGTTACATGCTCTACAAAGGTCGCGCAGGAACTATAGCGCGAGGCCACTTCAGAAGGTACAAGTGGCAGAAGAAAAGAGCTAATCCGCGTTTCCAGACTGTGCTCCATCGTGCTCCACGATCGTCTGACGTGCAGGAGACAGAAAGTACACAAGGACGCCTATGTGGCACCAATCAGGGGGCAGCGACACCTGCCCCACGATCTCCACTTACCTGCAGATGGCAGAAAGACGGCTAAGCCGACAACAGTGACACGTGGCTCCATTCACTATGCGCCAGCACCAGAGAACTTCTAGAAGCCACTAACGGTCGACACTAGTGAGACAAAGAGCATATCCTCAGTGTTGTCGCCTTCCGGCCCAAGGCCCATCAGCCCACTTCCTCTTACACCACTCCGGCTAAAAATAGAGACCTCAGTTCACAGGTTAAACATTCTAGTCCCTCTACTCTCACTCTTAACACACATTTATCCCCTCAAAACAGTCGCTTATTCTCACACCGGAGCCCGGTTAAGAGGAAAACCCCCATATTCCCCTCTTAACGAGCTAACGGTGTTCTGTTTTGCAGGATTACCAGGTTATTAAAGAGCTCAGAAAGTTATAAGAAGATTAACCACTATGGTAGAAACATAAACCAAACTAATTAGCCTTAAGATTAGTTCCGTGTTTCTTCATTGGCACCCACCGTTTTTTTGCAAATCACTTTCATCTTCTTTTTCTGAGTTTTCTAAGTTGTTTTTCCTTCGATCATGGCTAGTCAAGGAATCGTTCCTGATTTTGGTTTTGGAACAAACTCTAACACAGTGTTGGGGGAGGACAATCAAAATGTCCAAGTCCAACATGTGAAAGAAATTGGTGAAATCGAAGTAACCAACACTGGGGGACCCCGCGCGAGTGCCACTCGCATCACTCAAACGGTAACCCCAGTAAGTCACGTCGCTGGTCCTTCAAACCCAACTTCACCTCAGAACATTTCGGCGCTATTAGGGCTACCAGAAGGCGAAACTCCAGACAATTGGTACGCCAAACAAATTGCTACCATCAATGCGGCATATCAATCTTTGAGCGCACAACAAGCAGTCTTATAAGCAGAACCATCTTTGGTTACGCCTACGGGTCCTAGTCAGGGGGCGCGCCAGATACCCCCACAACAAAACTTGCATGGAAGAGTTAACATGCCTCCTCCCCTAAGAAGACCAAGCGCGCATGACACGCGCGACACACGGGGAGAGACCGAAAGCTATTATGACCATCCGTCAAATGTTCAAAGAGGTCCAATTCATAGCCGGCTCGGGCCTCGCAATATGAATAACGAGTGGGATGACACAGACCCCAACGACCCAACTTGGCAAGATGATGAAGGATCCTCCGTCTTCAACCGTCTGCAGCAAAATCACGAAAATTACAAGCCAAGGCAGCGCATTTCATACAACGAAGAAGCAGAACGAGACTTCAGCCTCGCCTATAGATCAGCTGAAGCTGCAGAATACTCGAAGTTTATCCCAAAGATTGCTTTGGCACCGCTTTCAAGAGAAAAGCTACCCCCAACAGTGGGAAAATTCAATGGTTTAACTGATCCTGATGACCATGTCAGAGTATTTACAAGCGTTGGTTGTATGGGAGGATGGAATATGCCGATGTGGTGTCATTTGTTTATCCATACGCTTATTAGGGCTGCTCGCGCTTGGTTCGACAGCCTCCCGCCTGGAAAAATCAGTTCATGGGTTGATTTCAGAACACAGTTTGTGAATCACTTCAGCCAGCAAAGGTGCTATCAACGAGATACATATAAGGTAACAGATATCTGGCGAAGAGAGAACGAAGGTTTGGAAGACTTCATCACGCGCTTCAACAAGGAATGTCTAGAAATTGGCGGTGTAAGCGAACAGCTCATGCGCGCCCACTTTAAGAAAGCTATTCGGTGTGATAGTCTCATCAGAACTATCACCGAAAAAGACGGTATGCCTAAGGAATGGAGTAAGCTGATGGAGGCCGCAAAAATAGTAGCGCAAACCGAGGAATCGCTATCTGGAACCAAGAGCTCATACTCTGAAGATCGTTCTTCCAAGAGAAGCTCGCGCGACTATGGCAAGCGCAACAAGGGCAAAAGTCACGATTGGAAATCTGGAAAACCAAATGGTTATGAGGAAAGATCACGCTACAAAGAGGACGCGCGGGAAATAATTGACAGAATTGGGTATCGAAAGGCAGTCAGGGATGATAACCGAGAAAAGCACTAGACTCTGCTCACAAAAACACCAAAAGAGGTGCTAATGTTGGAGAACCACGACTTCAAGGCTCCAAGGCCTATGACAAACAAAAAGGGACAAGACCCGAACCTGTACTGCGATTTTCACAAGGATACAGGTCATCTGACAGATGACTGTATCAGCTTACGACAAGAGATCGAGAAAGCGCTAAAAAGAGAAAAGTTAAGTCACTTGGTGAAGAACGTGCGCAAAGAAACACGCCAGATCCAGCGCCATGATGATGGGAACCAAAAGAAGGTGAGGCGCCTGGAAACTCATATGGTCAACGGAGTAAGATACAGCGCAAGAGATAAAGGCAAGCGCCCTTACGAGCCTGCATGGCAAGAGCAACATGTCATCTTCCCGGTAGTATGCGGGGGTCCTCGCGCCACACGCCCCGTCATCATCACCGGTATCATCGGTCATTACGAAACATAATACATATTCATTGACCTGGGAAGTACAACTGATATCATCTACGAGCAATGCTTTAATCAATTTGACGATGAAGATAAAGCGAGACTCGAGCCGGTTGATTACCCTCTGTCAGGATTTTGTAACGAAATGGTCTTCCCGTTAGGCCAAATCAGCTTCCCCGTCACGTTATCTGACGGGAAGCATTCAAGAACCATAAATGTCAACTTCATGGTAATGCCTGTCAAATCAAGGCATGATGTGTTGATTGGGAGAGAAACCCAAGGTGAATTAAACATGGTAACTTCCACACCCCACTCAGCCATTGAGTTCCCAACTGAGACGGGGGTGGCAATTATCTATGCGAAGAAAGAAGTAATGTCAGCAGAGGATGTGCGCCCAGCAAAAGCGGCAAAAATTTCAACGACTGAGCCAGAAAAGTGGGTTTTAAACCGAAAATACCTAGAGCAAACGGTGACGATTGGCCACACAATCTCACCAAACATTAGAACGCACCTCAAACAACTTTTGTTCAGAAACATGGATATTTTCGCCTGGACCCCAGCTGACATGACTGGTGTCCCGCGCGTCGTTACTGAGCATTGTCTTAACACTTATCCCTCCGTTGAACCAAAAGTTCAAAGAAGGCGCAGCTTAGGGGCGGATAAGACTAAAGTGATGAATGAGCAAGTGTGTGAGCTGCTAAAAGCAGGAATCTTAAGAGAGGTGCGCTATCAAAGCTAGGTTGCAAACCCCGTAATGGTGGAGAAGTGTAATGGAGGATGGAGAATGTGCGTCGATTATACCGATCTCAACAAGGCGTGCCCCAAAGATTGCTACTCTTTGCCTGAGATCGACAAAAAGATAGACTCTCTCGCGCCATACAGATGGAAATGTTTTCTAGATTGTTACAAGGGGTATCATCAGGTTCAAATGAAGCTCGAGGACGAAGACAAGACAGCTTTTCGAACCGACATCGGCATCTTCTGTTACACAAAAATGCCATTTGGTCTCAAAAACGCTGGCGCAACCTACCAGCGCCTGATGGATACGATTTTTGCTGATGACATCGGAAAGCATATAGAAGTCTAGATCGATGATCTTGTGATTAAAAGTCCTGAGGAAGACCAGATGTTAAAGGACATTGAGAAGACATTTAACTCTTTGCGAAGCGTGAATATGAAGTTAAATCCAGCCAAATGTTCCTTTGGTATGGAGGAAGGCAAATTCTTGGGCTTCGTGGTCACAAATAGCGGTTTTAAAGTTAATCCAGAAAAAGTTCAAGCCATAGAGCGGATGCCATCACCGCGAACGATCAAAGAGATGCAAAGGCTGGCCGGACGCCTAGCCCCGCTTAACCGTTTCCTGTCAAACCACGCTGCAAAGTCATGTCCTTTTATCAGCACTCTGCGCAACTGCGTGAAGAAGCAAGAATTCAAATGGACACCTGAAGCAGAAGCCGCTTTTCAGCAAATGAAAGAATGCTTAATCAAGCTCCCTACCCTGACTGCGCCGTTCGAAAAGGAACCACTAATCCTGTACTTGTCTTCTTCGGATAAGGCAGTTGGGTCGGTACTGCTAGTGGAGAGAGATGGAGTTCAAAATCCAATTTACTATGTCAGTAGGGTGCTTACAGATCCATAAACGAGATATTCAACAATGGAAAAGCTAGTGCTTGCGCTGTTACACGCCTCCAGGAGGCTGCGCAGATACTTCACATGCCACGTCATCACCGTACTTACTAATTTTCACATTGGCACAATATTGCAAAATCCAGAAACATCTGGGCGGTTAGCAAAGTGGGCAATCGAGCTGGGGGCCACAACATTCTATATAGGCTGCGCCCAACAATCAAGGGGCAAGTGCTAGCGGACTTCATCACTGAAGTCCCAGAAGATAAGATCAAAGATTGCAAGATTGTTGAGACTCCCATAAAAGACACGTCCGATGGGTTATGGTTGCTTTACACTGATGGAGTCTCAAACGAAGATGGCGCGGGAGCTGGACTGTGCCTTGTTAGCCCTGAGAAACATGAATTCACATACGCCATCAAGTTAGATTTCAAGAACACCAACAACCAGGCGGAATATGAGGCATTCTTGGCAGGCTTGTGCCTCGCCATCAAAATGGGAGCTCAAAACCTACAAGCGCATGTTGACTCACTCCTGATCGCCAGTCAAATCAACGGATTATATGATGCAAAGGGCGAAGTTATCGCTTTGTATTTAGACCAAGCAAAAGAGTTGCTTCAACGATTCAAGTCATATAAGGTAGTGCACATCAATCGCTCAGAGAACAAACCAGCAAACGCCTTGAGTAAGCTCGCTTCAACTTCTTTTCAACATCTCGCCAAGGATGTAAGAATCGAAGTACTAAAAAACCCGTCGGTTTTGCTGCGTCAAGTGAATGTGATCGAGATAGGGCAACCATCTTGGATGACCCCTATAATCCAGTATTTGCAAGAAGGAATACTCCCTGACAACAAAGCAGAGGCAAGGAAGATACAGAACAAGGCCCTGCAGTATGAGATGAATGGCGGTATCCTGTACCGAAAATCCTTCTTGGGGCCACTTCTGCGCTGTGTGGACCCCCAAGACGCAAATTACTTGATAAGGGAGATTCACGAAGGAATCTGCGGCATCCATGCAGGCCCACGCATGGTCGTCGCGAAAATAATAAACACTGGATATTATTGGCCATGGATGCATGTCGACGCTCTAAAGGAGTTGCGCAAATACGACTCCTGTCAAAGGCACTCCCCAAAAACCCTGCGCCCAAAAAACGATCTTATCCCTGTATCCACTGCTTGGCCTTTCCAGCAATGGGCAATTGATATGGTGGGATCTTTCCCCGAAGCTCCAGGTGCCGTCAAATTCATAATCGTGGCTGTCGATTATTTCACTAAATGGGTGGAGGCCAAAGCTCTCGCCTCAACCACTGCAATGATGGTGCGGAAATTTATATGGGAACACATCATTTGCAGGTTTGGCCTCCCACTCAAGATTGTAACCGACAATGGCACCAATTTGGCGTCTGACGACCTTCAAAAGTGATGAAAGAAATGAAGATCGAACACACTTTCTCTTCCGTTGCGCACCCTCAAGGCAACGACCAAGTTGAAAGTGTAAACAAAAGTATTGTCGACGGGATAAAGGCCATACTGGGCACAAAGAGAAGAGGCTGGGTAGATGAGCTCCCGAGCATCCTGTGGACTCATCGAACCATGCCGAAAACAAGTACTGGCGAAACCCCTTTTAGCCTAGTTTATGGCTCTGAGGCGGTTATCCCAGCTGAAGTTGGCCTCCCCTCGCCACGCTTGATGGCAGTCAACACAATCGACAACAAGGCAGAGCGCCGTCTTGACTTGGATTTACTCGAAGAGAGGCGCGAAATAGCGCGAATCAAGGAGGCCAAGTATAAGACACAATTGGAGAGGTACTACAATGCAAGAGTACGCATTTGTACCTTCACTCCAGGAGAATATGTCTTCAGAGACAATGAAGCTTCAAACGCTGAACGCCCTGAAAAGCTAGCACCCAAATAGGAAGGCCCATACTTAATACACAAGGTGCTAGGGAAAGGAGCATACAAATTGCGCACTCTGGATGGAAACATCATCCCGCGTACATGGAACGCGCAACAATTGCGCAAGTGTTATATGTGACTGATCTCGTCCTTGCACCTTTATCCACTTATGTTGGCCACGCGCCTGTCTTAATTTCCTATGTTGGCTATACGCCCTTTATTTTACTTCAACAATGTATGTTGGCCTAAGCGCCTGTTTCCTACTTAATGAAAGCATATGCCTTATGTTTTTCTTGTCAGGATGATTTCTACGTTACAAATGCATGTTAAACTTTTGATTAGCACGAAAACACTTCAGTAAATTACGAGCTTTTGAGTTATACCTCCAAGGTCCTCCGCGAGCATAGCGCGAGGCCGGGCAGTTACGCTCACACAAGAACCACATTTACATTCATTCGCGCTAATTTAACCAAAGTTTCTAACAACAGTGCAATAATTGTAACTTCAAAATTAATAGCAAACACAATGCTATATCATAAAAGGCGCACCGCGCAATGAGCACATAAGAAATAAACAAACATCATTGATTCATTGCAAAATAGCGCGACCACGCGTCTAGTTACATTCAACACGAAAAGAAAATTACAAGGCACGAATCCTATCAACGCTAACTATTCATAACCATCACCTCCATCATCATCATCATTTCCATCACCATCGCCACCATCATCACCAGTTGTTTCTTCTTCATCAGACAGATCAACGGTCACTGGTGGGTCGAGAATCTACTTTAACCGTTGGCACCAGTCATCATGCTCCAATGCCTTTGCGACCAGATCCATCACAGGCAGTGATATATGATTATAAGCCTTTTCAGCGCGGGCTAACTCAGCTTCAGCCTGATCGGTCACTGAGCAGTGACTAACATCAAACGCTTGACCTAACGCCTCTTCAACATGCTGCGCACGCTCTAGATAACCTCCACGGTGACCAACCGCGCGCGAGGCATCTATGAGAGTAGCAACAGCTCCATCAAGCTCGGAAGCATTAAGGATAGAGTTGGCCATCTGCAGCAAAGGCAACGGATAAGAAATAGGTTTTAGCAAATAAAGCATAAGTTAAAAAAAAGAACTATACCAGAACTACTCCCCTGCCGCGCATCCATTCAGCCTCAGAAGCCAGAGTATCAACGATGCCTTGAACCTCGGAGTAGTTATTTTGCGCTACGTTGAGGGCCGCTGTACTAACGTCTCGCGCCTATTCGGCTTTCTTCTTGGCCTCTCAGCAGTAGCAGCCTTGACTTTCTCAGCTTCAAGGTCGATCTCCAAGGACTCACTTTTATCAACCTGCTCTTGCAGGCGACGTTTTAACTCCGCAATCTCGACATCCTTAGCCGCCAAGTCCTTATCCCTACTGGATACCTGCGCCTTCAGCTCAGCCTACAAAGATAAAACAGACTTAGAATTTCAACAAATGAAAAGCAACATGGAAAAGAGGAGTTGAACTTGTTGAACTTCAGAGCGCTCCTTATCAGCTACAAGATCCTCAACCTTCTTTGACAATGCGGAATTCTGGGCTTCAAGGTCGGTAATCTTGTTGCGAGCTGCATACGCGCGCTGATTATCCTTTTCACATATCTTCTTAAACTCAGCACGCTCTTTTGACAATAGCTCTTCAGCAGCGTGAAGCTTGCCTCTAAGGCCCTCGCGAACCCATTCCTTTGATTTCCTATCGGCCTCAAATTTAGACTTCTCCTCAGCAAATGCAGCATTAGCCTTCTCGAACTCCTTAGCTTGCTGTGACATCTGTGTATTTTAATCCTTGTACTGTTCTGAACAACTTTGTATTTTATAAAATATGGTGTTTTAATTTCAATATTTGTTTAATTATTTGTGACATTAGTACGTTTTCAATCATTGTTCAATTCCGAACTCTCAAACCTATTCTGGAAGTGAAATCATAAACCGTTACGTAAACATAATCAGTTTAATGCAACGTACACTCTGGAACTGTGACATAAGCCAAACATACCCTAAATATCCTTTACATAACTTAGAAATAAGTTGCGAATGATTCGGTATGGCAAAAACATGTTTATTCGAACTTTAGAACTATTTACGGCAAAACTGCGAAACGAACGTTGGTGACCGCCCGGATAATATTTAAATCCTAAAAATATTCTGTTATGATTAAAATTTTATTTTTAATCATGTTCGTGTTGAAAAATAAATTAAAACGCTTAAAAACATTATTTTTCAAGTTTAAGCGCGTACCGCGTGTTACTGCGTAACACAGTGCTTCTACTGCAAAACGCAGACAACGCAGCCAGTCTCGGCAACTGAAATTTATTTCAGTAATATTTAGGTGAGTTTATTTTTATAGAATAATAAAAATAATTAAAACGCCATAGACCGGAATTTAAACGCTAGATAAAACACCCGGTACCCAGTTAAATACATGTTTTTATCTAATTTACCAATCAAAATTTCATTTAACCACCCCCCCCCCCTTTGCTTGTTCATGGTCACCATAAGGGGACCCCACCAAAAATATTTCCAAGATCTTATATGATCCATCTTGATCTTTCTTAGATTTTTTTTTATTTCCCTTGGATCCTTTTTTATTTGGAAGATCTTGCAAGTTATATATAATCACCTTCAACACTCAACACTCCAAATCCTCACTATCTCTCTCTCCCAAAACCGTAAGCACCCACCACCACTCCCATCTTCATTTTGCAACTTTGTTCTTGAAGATCCAACTCCATTCCAAGCTAATTTCAAGTTAATGTGAAGATCCAAAGGAGTTTCCAAGGTGTTTTCAAGTGATTTCAAGCTCCATATCATCAAAATCTCATCAACAACTTACTTGAATCTTGAAGGTATAAAGTTTATGTCACAATAAGTATATATATTATGACGCGCAAATCGTAGATATATTGCTAACAACATGATGAGGGTCACCAATAAAATCGTTCAAGTCGCAAAGTTTTTAAAATATATATGAACTCATATATATACAAATACACCAACATAATAAAAAATAATAACTTTTAGAGAAAATCTCAGAGTTATGTGAAAATTCTAAGTATCGGAGAAACTTATGTATTTTTGTGAGTTTTGATTATTAAATCGTTCTTACTTAATTTAGGACGAATAAAAAATTTGAGGGATTGTGTTAACACTTAAAAACGCACCCAAAGGTGAGTACATAGTCCCCTCTTTTACTGTTTTCAATGTTCGGGGTGAAACATGTGTACCTATTTGTTATGTTCATGATTTTAAAGTATAAATTAATTATACATGCTAGTACTTATCTTTTTGACAAACTGAATGATTATTTATGGTTTAAACACTAATTTTTCAAAGATTATAAAATTAATTGTTGGATAGTACTTATTTTATATTCACCAGACCGATTGGTAGTATGATATAGCGCTATAGGATTAGACACCCCATTCCTATTGTATGGAATGTCAGAAACCGATTTTTGTCCAAATAGAGATTGCCTTTGTGGTATTTCTATAGTATCTAAGGTGTAGTTTGATACACTAAGGTTTGAATGAATTCTAAAATGACATTCTTGTTGTATGTTTTGTCATACTCCCAAAGGTATAGTTTGATATGCTCTCGTATGTGATATTGTACAAAACAACATATACTTTGATAAATTACTAAAACATAGTTTAATATGTTATTTACAAAAGCAAAGCATACTTTCGATATACTACTGAAAACTGTTATTTTGACACTAAAGTATATTTAATATACTATCTGTTTTGGAACTGAAATATATTTTAATATATTACTTAATCGACTTTCTTAAAACCAAAGTATATTTTATATATACTACAAACCTTTTATCAAAACATTGTTTTACAAAAAACATATTTTATACAAAATCATTTTATTGGGTTATTTAATTATCTATGCATCATTCTTTTATATCATCAAATTTCTTATAAAATTTCGCATGATTTATAAAGAAAACATTTTTAAAAGTTCATGACTACTTTTTGTTAAACATTCTTTTAAACTTACAGGTCGTGAATCCTGCATTAATAAAACCTATGTATCTCACATGCATTTTTATGCTGATGTACCTATTTTTACACATGTTTCAGGTGCTGCTATATGATGATTGTTGATACCTGCTATACATAGGATGGACTCGTGCCTTAGCAACTTTAAAACTTGAAAGACAATAATTGTATTTATTTGATTTGTAGTGAACAATGTGTTCAATAATTCAATAAAACAAAATTATTAAATCCATGGTTATGAAACAATGATTCTGTTACAACACTCCCCGACGATTCCGCCGCGATTTGTTGTTTTACGTGGTCGGGGTGTGACAGAAAAGTTGGTATCAGAGCTCATGGTTATAGGGAATTAGGTTATGAGTAAAATTTTGACGTAGTCTATAACCTTCCTAGGACCCTAACACAAGTTATCTTGTGTTTAGTCTTAAAACAATACAGTCGCCTATCTTTAGGTGACAACCACAGTAAGAACACAAATTTCGAATCCGCTTTGAGAACCAATCATCTGTTATAGGATGATTGATTACTAGGTTTTGAACCCTCTAAATTTGCAAAATTTCGTCGAAGTTTGGTCTAAATAATGTGAACACATGCAAACTGGAAGGGTGGGTGCCTGTACCCTGAGTCTTCTGTATAAGGCTAGAGTGTTCGTACAAATCCGCAGTATCGGACCAGTCACTCTTACCTGGGAACTCTTGGGGTGAGTGTCCACTTATAGGCGAGCATGTCTTCGCGATACATTATGAGGACCTGTTTACTACGATTCAACTTTTGTGTGTCCTTTGTTTGCTTCATAGATTGAACAAATGACCATCACCCATGCTTGTTGGTCGGTAATTGCAACATCCCGTTCTTACCCAATGCCATTTCACTTGTTTTCTCTCTTGTTTCCCCTTTTAGAATGCCTCCACGACGCGACAATCAGGTACCTAATGAAGAAATGGCAGCTATCGTTATGCAGCAAATGGCTGCTGCAATCCCAAACATCATTGCTCAATGTAACCAAGCCCTCAACAACAATAATGCCCCATGCAACTTCAAGACATTCAACTCTGCCAAGCCATCAAAGTTTTCTGGGTCTCAAGGAACGACTGCACTTCTACAATGGTTCGAGAGTCTAGAGAGCACCTTCAGACATGTTCAGTGTCCGAACGAGCGAAAGGTAGAGTTCGCATCTAGTGTTTTTGAGAAACGAGCTTTAACGTGGTGGAATGGTGTGATGAGGGACAGGGGTGCTGATGTGGCACTAGCTCAAACTTGGGAAGAGCTTAGAGCATTGGAAAGAGAATTTGATGACCTAAAGCAAGATAGTGGTGAACATCGAGCCTATACTGACCGTTATAAAGAGCTGAGCCTGTTATGTCCTGCTATGGTTACGCCTGTGGAGAAGGCGATTGAAAAGTACATTGATGGTCTTCCTGACTTAGTTCAGGATATTGTTACTGGCAGTAACCCTACTACTGTCAGACAGGCCATTGAATTGTCTGCCACCCTGACTGAATCCCATATCAGGAAGGGTAAGCTTTTTCGAAAGGGAGACCCAAGACCATCTGACAAAACTGCACAAGTTGAACCAAAGGAAAAACAGGCCGAGACACACAAGAAGAAGAAGCGCAAGGCTTCTCAAAACTGCGCCATAACTGCTCAGAACAATCAGGTTGCACCAAACCAGCTAGCACAACCGCGTGCAAGGAAAAATTATGTTGGTACCGCCCTTTGTGCAACAAATGCAACCGTCATCATCTAGAATAAGTGCAGTTTCACAAATGTACCCACTGTGGGCGATTGGGACATCAATACCTTCCGTTATGCCAACCAAAACCAAGCTGCTGCAAATCCTGCTGTTGTTCAAGCACGGTTTCCACCTGGGCCGTGTTATAACTGTGGTGACCTTACTCACTACCGCAACAATTGCCCAAGACTTGTTAACGCGAATCCAGCACGTGGACGAGTGTTTAACATAAACGAGGCAAACGCAAACGACGATGCCGCATTGAACAATTAGTCTTTTGTTTTTTCCTTGTATGTTATCTTTTGGATGTTTGAATCGACTAAGTTAATACATAAATAAAATTTGTTGTTTCAATTATATTTTACGAAACTGATACGATTGTGTGTATGTTTAGTACAACCCCATGATGCTGACCCAAAGATAAACTACTCGTGTGGTTCTGTCATTTTTATGATCACTTGTGATCTCCCCAAAAATTTTAATACTCGTTTCTTTTAAGAAACAAAGCCAAATTCCTATTAAGATCTTCCTATCTTCATAGTTAGATTCCTGAAAATGTTTAAAGTGCTAAACAGAATTCACGGATTGGATTCCGGGTATGCTTTGAATACTCATATACTCAATTAACAAGAAAATTAACAAAATGAAGATCAAGTTAAATAATTATGTGATTTCTTTTATGTCTTGTGTTTTTGTAATCCGAATATTCATTATCCAAATCCTTATAGAATCTCCATATTTCAATATGAAGAATTCATAATAGGATACCCAAAGGTACTATCTTAAATCCTTAATGGGCTTCTACATAATAGTTAAGTCCCTTGGATTATGAAGTACTATTCTTTAATTTAGACCCCTTTAGCGGTCTAGTTAAACAGATTGATTCAAAAATCTGGTTAGGAATATCATGTGATGATATAACTGAAAAGATCCCTTTAGTGGTCTATTTAAGGAGATCATACGAAGGTCTAGTTAAGGAGATCATGTGTTGATCTAGTTAAAAAGATCATTCATTGATCTAGTTAAAAAGATCCTTTGGTGGTCTAGTCAAGTCACTTCATGTTTATTCAATTGATTTTTCCCCTACGCATTATGAAATGAACTATGCGGACTGTGCAAGGAATTACGTAATTATGGATGCATACATAATTATGGAATTCGGTGCACAGAAACCACAGCAAGTTTTGTCATGTGTAAGACCTATAGTGATGAGAATAACGAAACGAGAACAATGTAGAAAAGGGCATGGTGGATACGCCGCTGGTACTTCCTATATATAAGTGTTCCTTATTACATTGCGAACGTAGCGTTATTTAAGTTACTATAAGTCCTGAACCTTGACCAATGTCATTTTATTTTTCACTCTCCAATTCCGATTTCAAACACACACAAGTTTCCTATGACAGACTTCATAAGAAACGTTCTTCTGTCCATAGTTCGAAACTCTATGTTTTGTTACTACAAGGACTTCACTTTGACAGTTGACAAATTCGCTAAGAATCCAAACATGGCCCAGAGTTTTACTTAGGGTTCGAGGGATTCATTCGAAAGTGAAACCATCACAGTTGCCTTCAGAAGTTTCCTCTAAAATTAAATTTCGAGACGAAATTTCCTAAAGTAGGGGAGACTGTGACATCTGTGTATTTTAATCCTTGTATTATTCTGAACAACTTTGTATTTTATAAAATATGGTGTTTTAATTTCAATATTTGTTTAATTATTTGTGACATTAGTACGTTTTCAATCATTGTTCAATTCCGAACTCTCAAACCTATTCTGGAAGTGAAATCATAAACCGTTACGTAAATATAATCAGTTTAACGCGATGTACACTCCGGAACTGTGACATAAGCCAAACATACCCTAAATACCCTTTACATAACTTAGAAATAAGTTGAGAAGGATTCGGTATGGCAAAAACATGTTTATTCGAACTTTAGAACTATTTACGGCAAAACTGCAAAACGAACGTTGGTGACAACCCGGATAATATTTAAATCCTAAAAATATTCTATTATGATTAAAATTTTATTTTTATCATGTTCATGTTGAAAAATAAATTAAAATGCTTAAAAACATTATTTTTCAAGTTTAAGCGCGTACCGCGTGTTACTGCGTAACACAGTGCTTCCACTGCAAAACGCAGACAACGCAGCCAGTCTTGGCAACTGAAATTTATTTCAGTAATATTTTGGTGAGTTTATTTTTATAGAATAATAAAAATAATTTAAAACGCCATAAACCGGGATTTAAACGCTAGATAAAATACCCGGTACCCAGTTAAATAGCTGTTTTTATCTAATTTACCAATCAAAATTTCATTTAACCCCCCCCCTTTGCTTGTTCACGGTCACCATAAGGGGACCCCACCAAAAATATTTCCAAGATCTTATATGATCCATCTTGATCTTTCTTAGATTTATTTTGATTTCCCTTGGATCCTTTTTTATTTGGAAGATCTTGCAAGTTATATATAATCACCATCAACACTCAACACACCAAATCCTCACTCTCTCTCTCTCTCCCAAAACCGTAAGCACCCACCACCACTCCCATCTTCATTTTGCAACTTTGTTCTTGAAGATCCAACTCCATTCCAAGCTAATTTCAAGTTGGTGTAAAGATCCAAAGGAGTTTCCAAGGTGTTTTCAAGTGATTTCAAGCTCTATATCATCAAAATCTCATCAACAACTTACTTAAATCTTGAAGGTAAAAAGTTTATGTCACAATAAGTATATATATTACGACGCGCAAATCATAGATATATTGCTTACAACATGATGAGGGTCACCAATAAAATCGTTCAAGTCGCAAAGTTTTTAAAATATATATGAACTCATATATATACAAATACACCAACATAATAAAAAATAATAACTTTTCGAGAAAATCTCAAAGTTATGTGAAAATTCTAAGTATCGGAGAAACTTATGTATTTTTGTGAGTTTTGATTATTAAATCGTTCTTACTTAATTTAGGACGAATAAACAATTTGAGGGATTGTGTTAACACTTAAAAACGCACCCAAAGGTGAGTACATAGTCCCCTCTTTTACTGTTTTCAATGTTCGGGGTGAAACATGTGTACCTATTTTTATGTTCATGATTTCAAAGTATAAATTAATTATACATGCTAGTACTTATCTTTTGACAAACTGAATGATTATTTATGGTTTAAACACTAATTTTTCAAAGATTATAAAATTAATTGTTGGATAGTACTTATTTTATATTCACCAGACCGATTGGTAGTATGATATAGCGCTATAGGATTAGACACCCCATTCCTATTGTATGGAATGTCAGAAACCGATTTTTGTCCAAATAGAGATTGCCTTTGTGGTATTTCTATAGTCTCTAAGGTGTAATTTGATACACTAAGGTTTGAATGAATTCTAAAATCACATTCTTGTTGTATGTTTTGTCATACTCCCAAAGGTATAGTTTGATATGCTCTAGTATGTGATATTGTACAAAACAACATATACTTTGATAAATTACTAAAACATAGTTTAATATTTTATTTACAAAATCAAAGCATACTTTCGATATACTACTGAAAACTGTTATTTTGACACTAAAGTATATTTAATATACTATCTGTTTTGGAACTGAAATATATTTTAATATATTACTTAATCGACTTTCTTAAAACCAAAGTATATTTTATATATACTACAAACATTTTATCAAAATATTGTTTTACAAACAACATATTTTTTACAAAATCATTTTATTGGGTTATTTAATTATCTATGCATCATTCTTTTATATCATCAAATTTCGTATAAAATTTCGCATGATTTATAAAGAAAACATTTTTTAAAAGTTCATGATTGCTTTTTGTTAAACTTACATGTCATGAATCCTGCATTAATAAAACCTATGTATCTCACAGGCATTTTTATGCTAACGTACCTATTTTTACACATGTTTCAGGTGCTGCTATATGATGATTGTTGATACCTGCTATACATAGGATGGACTCGTGCCTTAGCAACTTTAAAACTTGAAAAACAATAATTGTATTTATTTGATTTGTAGTGAACAATGTGTTCAATAATTCAATAAAACAAAATTATTAAATCCATGGTTATGAAACAATGATTCTGTTACAACACTCCCCGACGTTTCCGCCGCGATTTGTTGTTTTACGTGGTCGGAGTGTGACACTTGCCTCACAAGGCGCTCACGATACTTCTCCCAATTAGCCCGCTCCTTAACCATTGTACGCCACTCACGTACGATTTGGTGATTGGCGGCGCGAGTATTGGCCTCCCCAACCACATAGGCTTGGTATAGCCCATCGTGAGTCCGCGCCCTTTGACGGTTTACCTCACCAGGAAGAAAGGAGTTCAGGAACCAATCACGACATGCACTAAACTCCATGAAAGTATCCTTCTGCTTCAAACCCCATGGAGCTCGGTGGGGAGCATCGCTGCGAGCCTCCTCCGTGTAGGTCTTATAATATATATCGCCCACAGTATCGTTAGGGCCGATGCGAGATTGTCGTACAAAACCTCCAGCGCCACCAGAGCCCGCGCCACCCGCAACAGTAGAAGTTGTTTTAACAATTTGAAGAGGGGCATCAGGTTGCGCAGGTTTGGTCGGCTTTTCAACCTCAGGTTCTTTCCTTTTCTCATGAAGGGGCTGGTCAAGCCCCGTGATATGGACGACCTCCGGACCCTGTGTTTTTTCATGGACAGTTGTAGCAGCGGCCCCGGTCTCCTTAGGTTCATCATCAACAGGCTTTTCATAAACCTTCTTTTTCTCTCTCTCTTTCTCCTTCTCAACAACCTTCTCAACAGCCTTCTTCCTCTCCTTCTCAGACTCTACGCCAGCAGTCTTTGAAGGCTTAATTATAACTTTGGTCTTCTTCAGCGCCGGCTCTTGAGGATCTTTAAATACAACACCCTTCTTTTTAGGGGTTTTCTTTTTGGCCTCTGTAGAAACAAAGTGTCAAAAAGAGGTAACAACAAAGGAAGCAAGGAAATCAAAGAAACTAACCAGGAGAAAATTTATAAAAAGAGCGAAGGTTGCTCTGTTTTCTGATTAAAGGGACCCCACCAGCCTTCTGCGTAACAGACGCACCAGCTATGGTCTCCTCCCTACTTCTCTTCCTGCTTACCAACTTCGCAGCAGGCTCCTCCTCTTCTCCTTCTTCCTCCTCTTCATCAAGCGCGATAGAAGACGGAGTGGCTCCAGCATCTGGGTGTCGGGAACTCACGCTCCCTGAGCTCCTTGAGCCAGCAGCTCCCGTCTTCCTCTCGCCTATACACGACAAACCTTCAAGTGAGTCACTGATAATAACGTAATCTTCCAAATTACTCTGACGAAAGCGGAGAGTACCTTTGTCAGCAGCACCAGCAGTCGCGCGGCTACTCCCGCCCTTCTTGCTGGTCACCTTAGCGTCTAAGGTAATCCCCTTCTTCCGCTTGTTGGGTTTTTTCTTCTTCTCTTTAGGGTCAACCCCCAAGTCGTGCAACACACCTGCAAATATGTTAGACCACGAACTTAGCTCCCCATTTGAAGACCCTACAGACTCCTCGCTGGAAAGATAGAGAATCTCTTTCCTAGCGGAAGTCATAGCTCGCAAGGGCCTGGGGTTAGGTATATGCGCACCTTCAGTCGCGGTAGGCGGATTAGCAAAAGCTCCAGCGACGGGATACATGAAGTGACCCCTAATTGCATCATACCAATATTGCTCGCCTGCTTCCAGCGGGTGAACGCCCATGGACCCACCAAGAGTGGGGAAAACAGCTTGGTAAAGGCGTACCTCTACATTCAAAATTCAACAGTTGAGTGCAACGAAATTAAACAAAGAAAAAAAATCAAGGAAGCAGCTAACCTCTATCTTCAAACTTCAAAACCGGAACCTCGTTGCTCTCAACTGGCCATTTATCACTCATCTGCGCCGCAACGAGGACGTTTTCACCAAAAACTCGGTTAAGGGTGGCAGTGAGCTTCACATACCAATCCTCTTGCTTAGGTATCGCTAATTCCTCCTTCTTGATCACGTCCGGTGCACGAAAGGTCATGGCGATTGGGATGACTTCCTCTCGAATGAAGAAAAATTTGTGTTTCCAGTCATGGAAACTCTTGGGTGGGTTCAGAAGTATCTTCTTGGCAGACCCTCGGCTGCCAAAAGAGTAGAAGCCCGTGTTCTGGATCAGTTGATAGAACGCCATAAATCTTTCCACCGTCGGCTCAACACCATGGGATTAGCATAGAAATTCGAAGTGTCAAACCCTCACCATTCCAGGTGGACTCATTTGAGAAATGTGGAACCCATAATACTGAAGTATATGGGCCATAAACTCCGTCGCCGGCAACCGGAAGTTGTCCTGTAGAAAGAAGTCTTCAAAAAGGGTAATATACCCCGGCAGTGCATCGGCGGCCGTCTGATTCTGGCCGGGGTATCGGGCATCCCATTCCGGTGGAAACCGAAATCCTCGGGTAATTTGTTCAAATAACCCCAAGTCCTATTTGAGGACAGGAATGGGACCTTCTTCACCTGGGTTTTCTTCTTGATGATGTTCTTCAGCCATATATACTCAAAGAAGAAATTGCGAAAATGATGAGAAACTTGAAGATCTGCTAAAGATCTTGAAGATCTGCTACTGAGGGTTTGAAGATTTGAAGATATGAGGAAGATAAATAGAGAGAAAAGATGGCAACAGTGGAGGAGGTAAGGATCTTCTCACCCCTCATCGGATATATATACCCATCTCATTTAATGCGATGGGTAAACGTGCCGAATCCACCGCGCGCGTAGCCTATCAGAAGCTACCATGTAAGGCGGGGTTCCCGGAGTGACGGTTACCACGCGCATGTGGCCCTCACTCGCCTGACGGCAAGCCAAGCCGTCAGGAACAGCGTCACCATAACCGTGTCAGTAGTCAACTCAAACGTCGCCCTCAACGACATTTTCACCAACCTGTCAGAATTCAAAATTCGAGGGTTTTCCCGCTCAAAATTACTACAAACTTTATGCAGAAGCTACTTAGGCTGCGCAACATTCATAACTATCCAATGAGACTGCGCGCTTAAAACTAAAAAACGGAGAATCACCAAGAATCAGTTATGGTAGTCGTGCTGTAACAATTGTTAAACATTTACACGCGCGCCGTCTACCAAACCAAAAGCAAGCATTTTAAGCACTTCTCTTTTCTAAGTCCAGAGCTCCAACCACTTGCCTCGCGCATGTTGCAGCACTGGACTGGGGGGACTTGAAGGGGTATGGTCCCAAAAATCCGCGCAGACCTTCATCCAGGCCACGCATAGGACCATACTCCTTATTCAGCAAAGTGTTCAACTTTAACCTCGGCGGGTTACTTCAGCATAGATTGACCTCGCGCGAGGTCTCAACAAGAAAGAACACCAAATTCAACACTTAGCATTCTGAATAAGAGCCTCCAGCTCCTATAATCCCACGCGGGCTAGTTACATGCTCAACAAAGGTCACACAGGAACTATAGCGCAAGGCCACTTCAGAAGGTACAAGTGGCAGAAGAAAAGAGCCAATCCGCGTCTTCCAGGCTGTGCTCAATCGTGCTCCACGATCATCTGACATGCAGGAGACAGTAAGTACACAAGGACGCCTATGTGGCACCAATCAGGGGGCAGCGACACCTGTCCCACGATCTCCACTTACCTGCTGATGGCAGAAGGACGGCTAAGCCGATAACAGTGACATGTGGCTCCATTCACTATGCGCCAGCACCAGAGAACTTCTAGAAGCCACTAACGGTCGACACTAGTAGACAAAGAGCATATCCTCAGTGTTGTCGCCTTCCGGCCCAAGGCCCATCAGCCCACTTCCTCTTACACCACTCCGGCTATAAATAGAGACCTCAGTTCACAGGTTAAACATTCTATTCCCTCTACTCTCACTCTTAACACACATTTATCCCCTCAAAACAGTCGCTTATTCTCACACCAGAGCCCGGTTAAGAGGGAAACCCCATATTCCCCTCTTAACGAGCTAACGATGTTCTGTTTTGCAGGATTACTAGGTCATTAAGGAGCTTAGAAAGTTATAAGGAGATTAACCACTATGGTAGAAACATAAACCAAACTAATTAGCCTTAAGATTAGTTTCATGTTTCTTCAGGGTTTTACTTCACATGGTCACAGCGGTGATAATGTGTTGCACATTCTACGACTCGCAGTCATGTCAGTTGCATACTTCATTATCGATAGCTTACTTGCTTTACATTTCTACGTGTTATATGTTGGTTATGCGTAAAACGCTTTCGCTATACTATATGCTATTAACCTTGTGTAATCACCTTTACACTCTGTGTATTGACTTTATTTTAACGTATGTGACCGATTGATTAGGATGCTCTGTGTCACACCCCCAAAATCCACCCGCGGAGTACCACCGCTTGGAGGCGTGACATGACCAGGATCAAGCCACCAATCATATCAAACATAGTATTTAAGTGTAAAAGTAGGAAAAGGTAATTCATCTTGACATGACTGATGTTCATAACCAAACATTGTTTAAGTAGCGGAAGCATAATAATGAAAACCCAAAATAAGTTATAAGTTCAAATATCGTCTACGATCCGTATCCCACAACGACCTGCTCCTTCCTGTGCAAGCTCCATATGTACCTAAGGTCCTGCAAGGCATGTAACAGAGAATCAACAACTAGTTGAGCGAGTTCACAGTAAATAAGTTCGTAATTGTAAGTTTGTTTCGTAACATGTGGCGCTACTAGGCCGATCGTATGTTCTATTAGTGGGGGCTTCCCATGTTGCATATACACTAGACTATTTGTAACCATAAGTGTTCTTCACAACCGAGAACAGTAGTACGTACATAGTTTACGTAGGCTTTACGTAAGTGTCCTTCACAACCGAGGACAGTATTGAGTATAAGTTCACGTAGGTTTTACGTGAGTATCCTTCACAACCGAGGATAGTATTGAGTATAAGTTCACGTAGGTTTTACGTGAGTATCCTTCACAACCGAGGATAGTATTGAGTATAAGTTCACGTAGGTTTTACGTGAGTATCCTTCACAACCGAGGATAGCGAGTAGCATAAGTATACGTAGGTTTTACGTATGTGTCCTTCACAACCGAGGACAATGGTATGGTAGTCTAGTATCAGTGTATGTACGAATCTATTCAACCTTATTCCTTCCATCCCATTCCCCAAACCCTGGGAATCCCATGCCTTAGTAAGGGTGTGAACTCACCTTGGTTTGCTCGGTATGCTAAGTGTATGCTCACAAGTAATCAATCGCGTCCTAAAGTAGGCACGTATGTGAAATCAGTTTGTGTTCAATTTGTTCACGTATAAACATGTAGCACGTAATCACAATCATATACAAGATGGTTACACTTAACAGCAGTTAAATATTCCAGTTAATGCTTAACAGAATTAACCCAAGTTCCTACACAGATCAGCTATTCGGCGAAACACACATAATGGCGAAACACATAAGTTGGCGAAACACACTTTCGGCGAAACACAAATTGACGAAACACATTCTGTTTCGTCGTGGCCTTGTTTGGCGAAACAGGATTCTAATTCGTCGATGACTCTTGGCGAAACACATTCTGTTTCGCCGGGAGTCCTGTTTCGTCGGATGTCTGTTTCGCAGACATCAGTTACAGCAGATGCGAATAACACATAAACCCTAATCCTTCTAGCAGCCGACATCAATAACAGAAATCATACGAAGGTCAATGTGCATATCGAATCATCATAAATCAATCATCCCAGAGTCATTGTCTAGCATAAACCCTAGTTTATGTGTATAACATATCAACATACAACATCATATCATTGTACCCTATCAAGATACTAACTTGGATTCATAATCAGAGCATAATAACAATATCCAGAACCGAGCACTCGATTGCATTAAATTTCTCATACCATTTTATATAAATCCTACTACATCATACATAATCGAAATCTATATCACCATCATACTAGAATCGCAGCAATAACACGCATCAATCATTTACACAAACATGAATCAAGATGGTACAGAATCAAGAAACCGATTAACATACACACGACTAACCGAGATAAGAGGAATACGAATCGATCGCTAAGGATATCTTCGAGGAGCTCCAACTGCCGTCACACAGGAGAGAAGGGCTCTAGGGTTTCGATTGTTATGATAAAATGTGTGAAACTGAGGCTGTTACACGTTTTAAAACCCGAAATAACAAGCTGGGCCCGAACTGGGCTTCGTGAATTACTGGGCCGGCGAAACAGACTTCTGTTTCGTCGGAGTGTTCATGGCGAAACAGCCTGTTTCGTCGGAATGGGTTATGGCGAAACAGCCTTGTGTTTCGTCGGGTTCTTAACAGTTTAAGTTCTACAAACAGTACACATGATATACAATCACACATAACCATGCAAACACACTAGGTTTTATCATATCACAACTAAATAGTCAAAGTCAACGTGCATTAAATGCGAATAAAGAAAGTCGGAAATTCGAGTTGTCACATTATCCCCAACTTAAAAGAAATTTCGTCCCGAAATTTAGCATGCAGTTACTGAGGAAGCTAGTAGTGTGACGTTGTTTACCTGTATCGTATCGCGGCTCCCCGAGCAGGTTTGCGAAGATTACTGGTTTTCTTGGGGTGTCACATTATCCCCCCGTTGATTTGGAATTTCGTCCCGAAATTCTGTATTGGTAGCTTCAGCCTCAGTAGTAGTTGCATTGGTTTCCGAATAACTGGGGATATTTGAGTTCCATTTGATCTTTACGCTCCCAGGTGAACTCTGGGCCGCGGCGGGAGTTCCAACGAACTCGTACAAGAGGGATTCTCGTGTTCTTGAGGACCTTAACATCCCGGTCCGTGATTTCAACAGGTTCCTCGACGAAGTGCAACCGCTCGTCGATAGTGAGTTCCTCTTAAGGGAACTATGTGGGTCTCATCTGACGTACACTTCTTCAGATTCGACACGTGAAAGACGTTGTGAACTGCACTGAGTTCAGGTGGTAAGTTCAATCTGTAGGCCACTTTGCCTATTTTCTCAATAACCTCGAAAGGTCCAACATATCGTGGATTTAGTTTGCCGCGTTTGCCAAAACAAACCACACCCTTCCAGGGTGAAACTTTAAGTAGCGCTCGATCCCCAACCTGGAATTCGAGTAGTTTCCTGTCTAAATCAGCGTATGCTTTCTGACGGTCGCGTGCTGCCGCCATGCGTTGTCGTATTTGTGCAATCTTTTCTGTAGTATCGACTACCATTTCTGGACCTGTGATTTGACTATCTCCCACCTCTGCCCAACAGAGAGGTGACCGGCATTTACGCCCGTACAATGCCTCGAATGGTGCAGCCTTAATGCTGGTGTGGTAGCTGTTATTGTATGAAAATTCCACGAGTGGCAGATGTTTCTCCCAACCATTGCCAAGGTCAATTACGCACGCCCGAAGCATGTCTTCTAGAGTTTGAATAGTGCGCTCAGACTGCCCATCTGTCTGAGGGTGATAAGCTGTGCTCATGTCTAAACAAGAGCCAAAAGATTTATGCATTGTTTGCCACAGTTCTGAAGTAAAACGTGCGTCGCGATCAGAGATGATAGATGTGGGCACCCCGTGCCTCGAGACAACTTCTTTAAGGTATACGTCTGCTAGAGTGGAGAACTTATCCGTTTCCTTGATAGCCAAGAGGTGAGCAGACTTTGTGAGTCGATCCACGATCACCCAAATAGTATCATTTCCGCGCTGAGATCTAGGCAGGCCAGTAACAAAATCCATGGAAATTTGCTCCCATTTCCATTGTGGTATCTCAGGTTGCTGGAGTGGACCTGATGGTTTCTGATATTCTGCTTTGACTCTCGCACAAGTCAAACACTTGCTAACGTAAGTTGCTATGTGGGCCTTCATGCTAGGCCACCAATATGTAGTTCTGAGGTCATGGTACATCTTATCCGAACCTGGATGTACCGAGTAGCGAGACTTATGAGCTTCATCCCTTACAAGCTCGCGTAAGTTACCATAGTGTGGGACCCAAATGCGTCCTGTGACGTAGGAAGCACCATCTTCCTTCTGTTCTAAGCGTTGCCTTGAGCCGCATAGGGCTTCAGCCCTGACGTTGTCTGGTTTCAATGCTTCTACCTGAGCATTTCGTATCTGGGAAGGAAGACTAGACTGTATAGTGAGTTGTAAAGCTCGCACGCGCTTAGGCGCGGTGTCCTTTCGACTGAGGGCGTCAGCCACAACATTGGCTTTGCCTGGATGGTACTTTATAGCACATTCGTAGTCGTTCAGTAATGCGACTCATCGTCGTTGTCGCATATTCAGTTCCTTCTGTTTGAAGATATGTTCGAGGCTTCTGTGATCAGTGTATATAGTGCACTTAGTACCGTACATGTAATGTCGCCATATCTTGAGCGCAAAAACAACAGCTCCCAGCTCTAAGTCATGTGTTGTGTAATTCCGTTCGTGAATCTTAAGTTGGCGCGACGCGTAAGCAATAACTTTATCCCGTTGCATCAGCACACATCCAAGACCTTGGATTGATGCGTCGCAGTAGACTACGAAATCATCGGTGCCTTCAGGCAATGAGAGGATAGGTGCGCTACAAAGTCTATCCTTTAAGTGCTGAAACGCTGTTTCCTGTGTATTACCCCAACGATAAACAACACCTTTCTGTGTCAATAGTGTAAGCGGCTGTGCAATTTTTGAGAAGTCTTTGATGAACCTTCTGTAGTATCCCGCCAGACCCAAAAATTGGCGTATTTCTGTTGGTGTACGAGGTGCAGGCCAGTTATTGATCGAATCTACCTTGGATGGATCAACATGAATCCCATCCTGGTTTACCACGTGGCCTAGGAAATGGACTTCACGAAGCCAGAAGTCACATTTGGAAAACTTGGCGTATAGCTGTTCCGTTCGAAGAAGTTCCAAAATAAGTCGTAAGTGATGCTCGTGTTCCTCCTGACTCTTCGAGTAGATCAGAATGTCATCGATGAAAACAATGACGAACTTGTCAAGATAAGGTTTGCACACCCTGTTCATAAGATCCATGAAAACTGCAGGCGCGTTCGTTAGCCCGAAAGGCATGACCAAAAACTCGTAATGGTCGTAGCGTGTTCTGAAAGCTGTTTTGGAGACGTCTTCATCCCGGACTCTCAGTTGATGGTATCCCGACCTTAGATCAATCTTCGAGTAATAGCTCGACCCTTGCAACTGGTCGAATAAATCGTCGATGCGTGGAAGAGGATAGCGATTCTTCACAGTCACCTTGTTCAGTTCGCGGTAGTCTATACCCATGCGGAAGGTACCATCCTTCTTCTTTACAAATAGTACTGGGGCTCCCCAGGGCGAAGAGCTAGGACGTATGAAACCCTATTCCAAAAGTTCTTGCAATTGCTTAGACAGTTCTTCCAGTTCATTTGGAGCTAAACGATAAGGTGCTCGAGCTATGGGTGCTGCTCCAGGAGCTTGTTACTATGAGTTACCAAAGGTTCTTAACCAGCACGAGGAATGCGGATGATCTTCTCCTTGCATAGGATCTCTGCTTGTTGTTGGGATAACCAGTCCATACTAATGACGATGTCGAAACTATCGCAACGCTGGGGTCATTCCTAGTATCACCCTGACCAATCACGAACACTCGACCCCTGGCACCATTGCCGTCGTTATTATCCCCGTTGTTGTCTTCGCTAGTTCCCGTTTCCTTGGTTGTGGTTCTAATTCTGGTTCTGGTTCAACCGTGGGCAGTGTCTTTTGAAGTGACCTTCAGCACCATCTGATAACATCCCTTGTTACCATGCTGTTGTCGCCGATTCTATAGATCTTGTGGCTGTTGTTGTTGGTTCTGGTTGCAGGACGTGAGTTTCTACCCTCTTTGGTTCCATGACCAAGCTTGTTGCATTATTGACAATGATTGCGTTTGCCCTGCCCGCTGTGGTGCAGGTTACATCGTTTGCGCTTAGGGTGGTTTCCCTTGTATCCTCCCTGCCCTTGAATACCAAATGTTGCTGATCAGGACTTTAGTTGTCATCGACCTTTCACTGCTGTGCCTGGGACGGAATCGTAGTCGAACCCTTGCTAGAGGTTCCATCCCACTTTCATCCATTGTTACTGTGGGTAGCAGAAGTAGTTGAAGTAGTAGTGGTAGTAGTATCGCTGATACGTTGAGGCAGCTTGTTCTGTCCCACTGCCTGGTTTGTGAGACGATGAGCAAGATGGGTAACATCTTGAATAGTAGCAAGTTTAGCCGTCTTCATATGGTTTTGAATTCCTGGTACTAAGCCTTTGAGGTACAGCTCAAAGCTCTTTATGGGAGGATCCACCATAGTTGGACACAAAATTGTCAGTTTGTTGGATCGTTATCGTGCACGCTTCTATCTCTGACCCCGTCATCTTCATGTTAAAGGACTCCACTTCCAACTTGTGGATGGCATCATAACTATTGTATTCACATTTGATAGGTTCCTTAAAATCATTCCATGGGGTGGCATAGCAGCCGCCAGCCCCAGTGTCGTAACTTGCGCGTTCCACCAAGTTTGCGCAGTGCCTTCGAGAATATCAGTGGCATATTTCACCTTACGAGCCTCGGGTCATTCACACACTCGAAGACCGATTCGAGTTCCTCGAACTAATGGAGGAGTACAACAGCTCCTTCGGTGTCGCTGAAAGTAGTAGGACGACAGTCCATAAAAGTCTTGTATGTGCATACAGGTGGCTGAGCGTGTTGACTTGTCGTGTGCGTAAGAGTAATCAAAATTAAGCACAAGTGTTGAGTTACGAGAGTAGGATCTAAGGATCCTAGAGTAAGTGGTGATGGCAGGTTACACCTCCTGCTTGGGCAGCTGCGAGTGCTGCAGTAACTTGTTCAGTGATCGAAGCCGCCAACCGGGCTTGAGTTAGGTTAACGCGTCCACTCATGATCTTGACATCAAGGAGAACATGTGGGTGAGAGGTTCGCGAATAGTGCGAAGAGAGTGAGCACACAAGTATTCTCAAGCAATAACGTATAGTAAGTTCTGTAATCTAGGCATACCGCGAGCAAAGTTCTATGTAATTCTAGCAAGTAGGTAAGGTAACATGAATAGTAGTACCTATGATGTTGAGCCTTGCACGTGGAGCGAAGCGTCGTTGTGGATCGTTGAGCACTGTTCTGGTTATAGTCTGGTTTTAATAAAAACGTTTTCCCCTTATTAAAACCGAGTTCTCTATAACCAATGGCTCTGATACCAATCTGTCACACCCCCAAAATCCACCCGCGGAGTACCACCGCTTGGAGGCGTGACATGACCAGGATCAAGCCACCAATCATATCAAACATAGTATTTAAGTGTAAAAGTAGGAAAAGGTAATTCATCTTGACATGACTGATGTTCATAACCAAACATTGTTTAAGTAGCGGAAGCATAATAATGAAAACCCAAAATAAGTTATAAGTTCAAATATCGTCTACGATCCGTATCCCACAACGACCTGCTCCTTCCTGTGCAAGCTCCATATGTACCTAAGGTCCTGCAAGGCATGTAACAGAGAATCAACAACTAGTTGAGCGAGTTCACAGTAAATAAGTTCGTAATTGTAAGTTTGTTTCGTAACATGTGGCGCTACTAGGCCGATCGTATGTTCTATTAGTGGGGGCTTCCCATGTTGCATATACACTAGACTATTTGTAACCATAAGTGTTCTTCACAACCGAGAACAGTAGTACGTACATAGTTTACGTAGGCTTTACGTAAGTGTCCTTCACAACCGAGGACAGTATTGAGTATAAGTTCACGTAGGTTTTACGTGAGTATCCTTCACAACCGAGGATAGTATTGAGTATAAGTTCACGTAGGTTTTACGTGAGTATCCTTCACAACCGAGGATAGTATTGAGTATAAGTTCACGTAGGTTTTACGTGAGTATCCTTCACAACCGAGGATAGCGAGTAGCATAAGTATACGTAGGTTTTACGTATGTGTCCTTCACAACCGAGGACAATGGTATGGTAGTCTAGTATCAGTGTATGTACGAATCTATTCAACCTTATTCCTTCCATCCCATTCCCCAAACCCTGGGAATCCCATGCCTTAGTAAGGGTGTGAACTCACCTTGGTTTGCTCGGTATGCTAAGTGTATGCTCACAAGTAATCAATCGCGTCCTAAAGTAGGCACGTATGTGAAATCAGTTTGTGTTCAATTTGTTCACGTATAAACATGTAGCACGTAATCACAATCATATACAAGATGGTTACACTTAACAGCAGTTAAATATTCCAGTTAATGCTTAACAGAATTAACCCAAGTTCCTACACAGATCAGCTATTCGGCGAAACACACATAATGGCGAAACACATAAGTTGGCGAAACACACTTTCGGCGAAACACAAATTGACGAAACACATTCTGTTTCGTCGTGGCCTTGTTTGGCGAAACAGGATTCTAATTCGTCGATGACTCTTGGCGAAACACATTCTGTTTCGCCGGGAGTCCTGTTTCGTCGGATGTCTGTTTCGCAGACATCAGTTACAGCAGATGCGAATAACACATAAACCCTAATCCTTCTAGCAGCCGACATCAATAACAGAAATCATACGAAGGTCAATGTGCATATCGAATCATCATAAATCAATCATCCCAGAGTCATTGTCTAGCATAAACCCTAGTTTATGTGTATAACATATCAACATACAACATCATATCATTGTACCCTATCAAGATACTAACTTGGATTCATAATCAGAGCATAATAACAATATCCAGAACCGAGCACTCGATTGCATTAAATTTCTCATACCATTTTATATAAATCCTACTACATCATACATAATCGAAATCTATATCACCATCATACTAGAATCGCAGCAATAACACGCATCAATCATTTACACAAACATGAATCAAGATGGTACAGAATCAAGAAACCGATTAACATACACACGACTAACCGAGATAAGAGGAATACGAATCGATCGCTAAGGATATCTTCGAGGAGCTCCAACTGCCGTCACACAGGAGAGAAGGGCTCTAGGGTTTCGATTGTTATGATAAAATGTGTGAAACTGAGGCTGTTACACGTTTTAAAACCCGAAATAACAAGCTGGGCCCGAACTGGGCTTCGTGAATTACTGGGCCGGCGAAACAGACTTCTGTTTCGTCGGAGTGTTCATGGCGAAACAGCCTGTTTCGTCGGAATGGGTTATGGCGAAACAGCCTTGTGTTTCGTCGGGTTCTTAACAGTTTAAGTTCTACAAACAGTACACATGATATACAATCACACATAACCATGCAAACACACTAGGTTTTATCATATCACAACTAAATAGTCAAAGTCAACGTGCATTAAATGCGAATAAAGAAAGTCGGAAATTCGAGTTGTCACACTCTGGTTGCTATGCTTGGTGAAACGAAGTAGGGATTCTAGAAACAAATTAAATAAATCTGAGTTGTCGGAACAGTTTGCTTGTCTTTGAGAATAATATCTGTAATAAATGTTATTACTTTATATGTTGATGGTATGGGACGTTAATAATTAATATATTGTAATTAATAGTTGTTATGGATTCTCCTGGACAATCTGTTTCGCTCAATGCCGCGCCCCGATGATTCCGCCATCGGTTGGGGTGTGACACATTGCTATCAGAGCCATAACTATAGGGAATTAGGCAAGACACGACCTAGTCCAGGTCAGAAGTCTTAGAATTGACCTAGTCTATAGTCTAAGTACCAACATACTGCCTTGTGCGAACCCAGTAGGGGTTTGCGCGAGCATACTCTTTATACTCTTGCTTGTACTCGCTAGATCCACATCTTTGCGCGAACACCGCATGCTGCCGCTTCGTGCAACTACTCAGCCTTTCCTAAGGCTGACAACACACACATTTTTGAAAATATTCGCATACCACAATCGAGTGGTTGGATCGAGATTAGGTGTGAAAACCGAAAACTCTCGATGAAATCGCTCACTCCACGCGTATTTTTACTATTAACACGAGAATTCTTGTTGAGTCAGGAGTGAAATCCATATCTTGATGAAATTTTCCATCTCTATCTCGTGGTTTTACCACATTATCAGGAACGAAGTTGTTAAGTCAGGGTGAAACCGCAATCTTAATAACCTGTTCCACTCTCTACTTGGATTTTTACAAAACTCTCACCAAAGTCTCGATGGACTCCAATGGCTCGAGTCACGCAGTAACTGGAAAGATGCGTGCTGTTATCCCGGATTGAGGCGAGAGCGCAGTCTAGAAGGCCAAAGTGTGCACTCGAAGTTGTTGTGAATAGTCGAATCACTTTGGGTAGTCGATGTCTCACATCCAGACATTCTATTTCGATTCTAAGCTCGCAGCCGCTGATTCTTTGAATTTATGTGTTTTTATATGTTTATATGATTATATGTTTCGATTTTGGAGACTTACGCTTTTCGCTCATCGCTTTATTAAACGCGCACAACTCGCACATAACTTTTACCTCAAAACGCTAACAAATTGTAGACAAACTATGAACTCTCGTACGCTATGCTACTCGCAACGCTATTCGCTGTTTATGCTACTTGCTATCGCTACTCGCACTCGCAACACTCGATCGCAATTCGCAGCTTTGAAAGATAGGTGAATACATGCAAAATATGTAGGTGAATACATGCAAAACAGGAAGGTGAATACGTGCAAAATATGTGCTTACGTGGATTATGTGCTCTACGTGCTTATGTGCTTACGCGCTTACGTGAACTATGTGCTTATGTGCCTACGTAATTTTGTGCCTATGTGTTTAATGTAATCCTGAGCTTTACATGAAAAAGGAAGTTTTACAATACGCTAAACTATTACTTAAAGCCCGATATAATCGAACCCTCGTCTAAATCATACGACGATGTCTGCTGCAGACAATGTCTTCCCTTGGTTCTCACACTCGTAGAAATGCTCAGAGAAGCAGAGATGTAAAGCGCATCGCTTCTCTTGTTGCCAAGGAAATGGCAAAAGTCATACCTCAGATCGTCAGTGAGATCAACGAGGTTAGTAGCAAGTTGTCTGTTGAATCGAAGAGCGACTCTCCGAAAACTCCTTTCAACTTTAAGCAATTTAAAGCTTGTGGTCCTAAAGACTTCACCGGTGAAGATGGACCTAGCACAATGTTCCAATGGTTTGACTCGATTGAAGTCACTCTCCGACAAAGCGGATGCTCTGATGAACTCCGCACTGTGAATGCTACCGGGGTCTTCCAGTCTAGGGCACTAAAATGGTGGACTGCAGAGCGTAACAGGCGTGGAAACGACGCAGCCTATGGTCTGACATGGGAGGAACTGAAGGACGTCATGATGAAAGAATTATGTCCCCCACATGAACTCCAGAAGCTGGAAAACGAGTTCTGGGGTATCAAGCAAGAAGGAGGTGATAATGATGGTCTCACCACCCGCTTTAAATAGCTGAGTATCATTTGTCCTGGTCAAGTGTCAACTCCAGACATCACGATCAAGAAATACATCCGCGCTCTACCAGAGTGTGTTGCCGATTTTGTTCAAGCAGCTAAGCCTGCTACTATTGAGGAGACCTACCAGCTCGTTGCCGACATCAATGATAAGCGAGTTTTGGCTGGTTACTTCAAGACCTCAACCAAGAGCTTGAATCAAGCAACTGCTACTTCCGCTCCCGCTACCGACACCGCTTCATCTCAGGGTTCAAAATCGTCATGTTAAAACCGCAAACGCAAGGGTAACAACAACAAGAACTGTGCTGCAACTGCCGCTCCTCTTAATGCTATACCCGTCCAACCCCACCAAAACCAGAATCGTCAAGTCGCAGCTCCCATGACCAATGCACCACCTGCTAAGCGTGCGTACACTGGTCCTCATCCTCTCTGCCCTACTTGCACCTACCATCACCCAGCTGGGATAGCTTGCCATTTTTGTGTCCACTGCAACATCTACGGACACTTCACAGCGAACTGTCGCACTGGCCCACGTCAACAAGCGCAAGTTGTTCAAGTTCCAGCACCACCAGCTCAACCGCTTGCTATCCAGGGTAACCAAGCAGCTCATGCTCCCACTGCTCATGCACGAGCCTGCTACGTATGTGGTGACCATAATCATTTCGCAAATGTCTGCCTGAACCGTGTGGTGAAACAAGAGCCACAGTAACCACAGCTGCAGCAGCAACAACAACAACAACAACAATAACAACAACAGCACCAGCAGCAACAACCACAGCAACAAGCAGCCCTTGGACAAGCTTTCAACATCAACGCTCGCCAGGCCTAAACTGACAACAATGTTGTCAATGGTACATTTCTCGTTAATGGTATTTATGCTTCGTGTTTATTTGATACTGGAGTTGATAACTATTTTATGTCGTTTGAATTAGAAAAGCTCCTAAACCGTAAACGCAATAACCTCCCAACAACGTTCGACGTAGAAATCGCCACCGGAAGAACCGTCACCATTAGTTCCATTCTTCATGATTGTACTGTCGAGCTCAACAATCGCGTTTTCCCGATCGATCTCATTCCGATGCAGCTTGGTAGTTTTGATATCATAGTAGGCATGGATTTTCTTCATGAGAACCGTGTTGAAGTTGTGTGTTTCAAAAAGATGATCCGTTTCTCTCTTTCGAACGGTGATCAACTCTGTCTCTATGGCGAAGTATCTTTGAAGGAACTGAAACTCATGTCGTGCGTCCAAGCAAGCAGGTATCTCCGCAAGGAATATAAGACTTTCTTGGCACACATCATAGTTGCGGAGAAGGAAAAGAAAGAGAAGACAATGGAAAAGATGCTCGTGGTTCATGATTTTCCTAATGTCTTTCCTGTCGATTTACCTGGTCTACCGTCGTCTCATGATATCGATTTTCGTATTGACCTCATTCCTGGAGCTAACCCTATAGCTAAAGTGCCTTATCGTCTCGCTTCGTCCGAAATGCGCGAACTCTCCAGTCAACTCCAGGAATTACTTGATAAAGGCTTCATACGCCCTAGCACATCTCCATGGGGTGCACCTGTTCTTTTCGTTAAAAAGAAGGATGGATCGTTCCGAATGTGCATCGATTATAGGGAACTTAGTAAGCTGACTATCGAGAATCGCTATCCCTTACCTCAAATCGACGATTTATTTGATCAATTGCAAGGCGCTACGTGTTTTTCCAAGATCGATTTGCGCTCTGGTTATTATCAGTTACGAATACAGGATGGAGATATACCTAAAACCGCTTTTCGTACCCGCTACGACCATTATGAATTTGTCGTTACGCCCTTTGGTCTTACTAACGCCTCCACAGTTTTTATGGATTTAATGAATCATGTGTGTAAACCCTTTCTCGACTGCTTCGTCATCGTGTTTATTGATGATATCCTTATCTATTCGAAATCGAAAGCCGAACACGCGCAACATCATTGCTTGGTACTCGAACTACTCCAAGGAAATCGCCTCTACGCCAAGTTCTCCAAGTGTGAATTTTGGCTTGAGCAGGTTCAATTTCTCGGTCACATTGTCAATAGTCAAGGTATTCACATCGATACCAGGAAGATTGAAGCACTTAAAAGTTGGATTATGCCAAAAACCCCGTCCAAAGTTCGTTCTTTTCTCGGATTGGCAGGTTATTATCACCGATTTATCGCTGATTTCTCAAAAATCACCGTTCCTCGCACCTCTCTCACGCATAAAGACAAGCCTTTTGTTTGGGGGACCAAACAAGAGGAAGCATTTCAAACTCTTAAGCGTATGCTTTGCGACGCTCCGATACTCGCGCTTCCCGATGGAAACGACGACTTTGTAGTCTACTGTGATGCCTCTAACCTAGGTCTTGGTTGTGTTCTTATGCAATGGGAAAAGGTTATCGCGTACGCATCTCGACAGCTCAAGGTTCACGAGAATAACTATACAACCCACGATCTCGAGCTTGGTGCTGTTGTTTTTGCATTAAAGATTTGGCGACACTACCTATATGGTACCAAGTGTATGATCTTCACCGACCATAAGAGCCTACAACACATCTTAAATCAAAAAGAACTTAATATGCGCCAACGCAGATGGGTCGAACTTCTCAACGACTACGACTGTGAGATACGCTACCACCCAGGCAAAGCAAATGTCGTTGCCGATGCTCTTAGCCGACGATGCTACTTACATAGCGTTCGTAATGTTCAAGCCCAACACGACTTCGAAGCTCTTATTCGCGACGCTCAACACGCTTGTTTCGCCGAACGCACCCTAAATGAAGAACGAGATCTTGGAACCGAAAACTAATTAGTGAATAAGTCTAACGGTATTTTTCACTATCTCGACCGAATTTGGATTTCCAATCGCAATAATCTCCGAGAGATTTTGCTAAACGAAGCCCAGAAGTCTCGATATTCCATTCATCCAGGTGCTGACAAGAGGTACCAGGACCTGCGTGCCAGGTATTGGTGGCCAGTAATGAAGAAGGATATCGCTCTCTACGTTTCAAAATGCTTGACCTGCTCGAAGGTCAAGGCTGAACATCAACAACCCTCTGGCTTACTCGAGCAACCCGAGATCCCAATGTGGAAATGGGAGAGTATAGCTATGGACTTCATTACGAAACTCCCACGCAAGCCATCAGGTCACGATAGCTTTTGGGTTATCGTTGATCGTCTTACTAAATCTGCCCACTTTCTACCGATACGAGAAGACTACAAGGTTGAACGATTAGCACAAATCTATACCGATGAAGTCATTTGTCGACATGGGACACCTCGTGACATCATCTCTTACCGCAATGGTCGATTCACTTCGCGTCTCTGGGAAACTTTTCAATCCGCTCTCGGCACTACTCTTAATCTCAGTACTGCTTTCCATCCCCAGACCGACGATCAGACTGAACACACGATTCGCCTCAAAGACATGCTTCGCTTATGCGTTATAGATTTTTGTGGTAATTGGGATTCACATTTACCTTTGGTCGAATTCTCGTACAACAACAGTTATCACTCTAGCATTCAGATGGTACCATTTAAGGCATTATATGGAAGAAAATGTCGATCGCCTATTGTATGGCACGAGATCAGAGACGCGCAAATTACCGATCCTGAGTTATTGCAAGAAACGACTGACAAGATCCACCAGATACGAGACAACCTCTTGAAAGCTCGGAGTCATCAAAAGAGTTACGCCGATAAACGCCGCAAGCCCCTTGAGTTCGAAGTTGGTGATCATGTACTCCTGAAGGTTTCACCTTGGAAGGGGGTGATCTGATTCGGTAAGAAAGGAAAGCTAGCACCTCGATACGTTGGACTCTTTAAGATTCTGGAAAGAATTGGCAAATTGGCCTACCGACTTGAATTACCGGAGGAACACAACAACGTACACCCGACTTTCCACGTTTCGAACCTCAAAAAGTGTCTAGCCGAAGAGAATTTGCATGACCCTATTGAGGATTTGCAAGTGGACGAAACATTACACTTCGTGGAAAAGCCCGTAGAAATCATGAACCGACAGACCAAGAAACTTCAACGCTCTCGCATTCCTATAGTGAAGGTTCGCTGTGAACGCAAACGCGGCGCCGAGTTCACTTGGGAACTCGAGAGTGATATGAAAGCTAAATATCCACAACTCTTCGTTACGCCCGCCCCTTAATTTCGAGACAACATTCCCTAAAGTAGGGGAGGCTATAAAAACCCGACTTTCCGGGTCTAGGTCAAAAGAAAGTCAAAGTACGAGTCAAAGTTAAAGATCGTATTCAGATATCTTATTTCTTGCTTAATTATTACTTATTCAAAACACTAACGCTACTTAGAAACGCTTACTATTTAAACGCACTTTATTGCATTGTTACTATCGCTATCACAATGCAACGCAAACTCGAAACGCATTTAATGGTATTATTCTATGTGTGTTATTATGTGCTTTACTTGTGTGTGCCTTATATATGTTTTGGGATGTTATTCGCAATCGCAACTCTATCACATCGCAATCTCATCGCAACACGAAACGCAGATTTACATTTATGCTTTTATGTGTTATGTTATTTGTGTAAGTACTCGTTTAATGCTATCGCAACGCTTACTCACAACTCGCTTAAACGCAACGCAACGCTTAATGCACGAAACGAAAGTCGGAAAACTAACTCGCACCAGTCGCCTAATCGAATGACCGTCGGTCGAATGATCATCTGTCCAGATGACCATCCGATCGGCTGAGCATCCGACCCATCGTTCCACCTCCTTATCTCCCTCTCACCTATAAATACTCACTGGTCACATCAACTGTTCACTGATGTGACATCCTTATCCGACCAACTCACCCCCAGCTCGTTCTCAAGCACTTTTCACTCGATTCAAGGCCATTTTCATAAGTTTTCTTCCTAAATCTTGTACTTCTATCATTAATGCACACTTTCTCATCATTTCCTCCATCAAATCTTACATTTTCACCATGAAATCATCGGATTTGGACTGCCTTAAGGTGACGTCACCTCGGGTTCTTATGAACACTAAAGTGTGACCTCATCCCATCAAGGTTTGTCCAGATCTAAAGGATTTCTACATGATTTACCACGAATCTCAACTGGATCTAAACACTTTTAAGTGATTTCATGTTTTCTTCAAACTTCTCTACTTTTCACTCAAAACCGATGGAATCTAGACTCATTCAGGCTCTCCACTCACTCTCTAGTTGAGAACTGGTCTGAGAACGGATTTCCACCAAAGAGACAACCGATTCGCGGGTTGAACATGAAACTTCACCAAAAGAACAGTGAGTACAATCGAATGGGGTGATTCCCATCCGATTGGCTGGGCTGGACTTGGTGCGGGTTCCCATTGTCTGACACGTCATCACGCCGTCTCCGTTAAACTTTAACTTAGAAAATTTCACAAAATTTTCAAGCAACATATCACCCAATCGAATAGCCATCCGATCGGATGACCATCCGATCGAATGACTATTCGACCCGGTGACTTGTCTTTTATAACTTTCAACACGTAAACAATTGGATCAAACCTTCAAAGAATATCAACTCTCAGTCGAATAGCCATCCGATCGAATGGCCATCCATCTAGATGAATTGACATCTAGAGATAATTCTTATTTTTCAAAATGCTACAACGAAAACTTCAAAGTTTCAAAACGATTTACAAACACTCACCTGATCGAATGACCAACCGTCCGAATAGTCATCCGACCGGATGACCATCCGTCCAGATGACAATCCGATCAACTCACCATTCGATGCTCCACTCACCGTTTACACGCTGTTCAACGCTTACACTATCGTTATATGCTCAGGCTAACCTCCAAGCGTTCCCTTTAATCCAAGGCTATGTTTATTTACTTAACACATACTGTGAGTATACTTGAACCCATTTTCTTTTACGCACTTTGGGTGTTACATACGTTCTTTATATCAAATCACATCAACACATAACGCAAACACTTTTAACGCTAACCGCTCTCGCATGTTATACGTGACTCGATGAATGCTTGTATGTTATGTTTACACAGTGATTGTTTGCCTGACACCATAGCAACGATAGTAGTATAGTTTGGACTCAACACCTGTCATGGACAGGGGTTGTTAAGGGTTTTACTACACATGGTCACAGCGGTGATAATGTGTTGCGCATTCTACAACTCGCAGTCATGTCGGTTGCATACTTCATTGTCGATAGCTTACTTGCTTCATATTTCTACGTGTTACATGTTGGTTATGTGTAAAACGCTTTCGCTATACTATATGCTATTAAACTTGTGTACTCACCTTTACACTCTGTGCATTGACTTTATTTTAACGTATGTGACAGGTTGATTAGGATGCTCTGCTTGCTATGCTTGATGACACAAAGTAGGGAGTCTAGAAACAAATTAAATAAATCTGAGTTGTCGGAACAGTTTGCTTGCCTTTGAGAACAATATCCGTAATAACTATTTTTACATTATATATTGATGGTATGGGACGTTAACAATTAATATATTATCATTAATAGTTGTTATGGATTCTCCTGGACAATCTGTTTCGCTCAGTGCCGCGCCCCGATGATTCCGCCTTCGGTTAGGGTGTAACAAATTGGTATCAGAGCCATAACTATAGGGAATTAGGTAAGACACGACCTAGTCTGGGTCAGATGTCTTAGAATTGACCTAGTCTATAGTCTAATTACCAACAGACCCCCTTGTGCGAACCCCGTAGGGGTTTGCGCAAGCATACTCTTTATATTCTCGCTTGTAATCGCTAGATCCACATCTTTGCGCGAACACCGCATGCTGCCGCTTCATGCAACTACTCATCCTTTCCTAAGGCTGACAACACACACATTTTTTAAAATAATCGCATACCACAATCGAGTGGTTGGATCGAGATTAGGTGTAAAAACCGAAAACTCTCAATGAAATCGCTCACTCCACGCGTATTTTTACTATTAACACAAGAATTCTCGTTGAGTCAGGAGTGAAGTCCATATCTTGACAAAATTTTCCATCTCTATCTCATGGTTTTACCACACTATCAGGAATGAAGTTGTTAAGTCAGGGGTGAAACCCGCATCTTAATAACCTGTTCTACTCTCTACTTGGATTTTTACAAAACTCTCAGCAAAGTCTCGATGGACTCCAATGGCTCGAGTCACGCAGTAACTGGAAGGATGCGTGCCGTTCGCCCAGATTGAGACGAGAGCACAGTCTAGAAGGCCAAAGTGTGCACTCGAAGTTGTTGTGAATAGTCGAATCACTTTGGGTAGTCGATGTCTCAACACCCAGACATTCTATTTTGATTCTGTGCTCGCAGCCGCTGATTCTTCGAATTTATGTGTTTATATGATTATATGTTTCGATTTTGGAGACTTACGCTTTTCGCTCATCGCTTTATTAAACGTGCACAACTCGCACAGAACTTTTACCTCAAAACGCTAACAAATCGCAGACAAACTATGAACTCTCGTACGCTATGCTACTCGCAACGCTATTCGCTGTTTACGCTACTCGCTATCACTGCTCGCACTCACAACACTCGGTCGCAATTCGCATCTTTGAAAGATAGGTAAATATGTGCAAAATATGTAGGTGAATACGTGTAAAATAGGAAGGTGAATACATGCAAAATATGTAGGTGAATACGTCCAATGGCTCAAGGGCAAGCTTATTATTATTATTATCAAAAGGTAGCCATTTGGACTTGGCTATTTCACAAGGGGAACATAAACCCGGTTTGGGTTAAACTCAAGTAAAATACAATAGTCCAAGGTTTTTTAAAATAGAAATAACATTAAACGAGACATGCCCAAGACAGGAATGCCAAACTTCAAATGAGGCTTTAGGACAAGATGAAGTTGCAATTAAAGCCTCATGATTATTACGAAGAACATATAAGCCGTCTTCACGGCAACCTCGAGCTAGAGTTTTCTTGCTTTGTCGATCCTGTATATAGAAGTAGGGATGTGAGAACAAAACATCAACATTATTGTCTTCGGTTAGTTTACTTACCGAAAGAAGATTTTGGTGATATTGGGGACCACCAAAACATTTTTTAAATCAAGAGAATTGAAAAGTTTAGCATTACCCGTATGAGATATAGGGAGAGACTGTCCATTACCAAAATAAACTCTAACATTACCTGGTGCGGGAGAAGGATTAGAGATATTGTTTTGAGTAGTCCAATCAGGAAAAGGATGGGTCACATGACATTGCGCATGGAAGGCATGAGCAAGTTGTTCATCTGTGGGTATGGCTGAAGTCGTGAAAGATGCAAGCTTAGGGCATTGGGTGGCATAGTGACCCGGGGTTCGACAGAGTTGGCAGTGGGGTGCTCTCCGATTGCGGTTATTAGATGAGCCGTTGCCACGAGATGGACGAGGGTGCTGACCACGAGAAGGCTGATTGGCCGGGACATTGTAACAACCCGACTTTTGAAGTCAAAGTACAAGTCAAAGTCAAAGGAAGAAAAGATTGCTAATCAGATCTGTCATTTCTGACTTAATTATTACTTGTACTCTTTGACTCGATAATCGATACCTTGCTTGATGCTATTTTATTATACGATTTATTAATATGTGAAGTAACAATGCGATAAACGTAACTAAACGCTAACCTACTAAAAGCTATCACATCACTACCGCATCGCAATTCGAATCGCAGGTTATGGATACTGTTTTACGTGTGTGTGATATTATGTGCTTTATTTGTGTGTGATTATATGTTTATATTGTGGGATGTTATTCGCAAACGCAATCACAACTCCATCGCATCGCAACCCGAAATACAAGTTACTTTTATGGTTAATAGGTTGGTTATGTTAATTGTATAACTAATGTGTAATACTATCGCATCGCTTACTCGCAACGCAACACTCAACGCACGAAACGGAAGTCGGAAACCAACTCGCACTCGCCATCCGATCGGATGGCCGTCCGATCGAAAGGCCATCCGACCCAAAACTACACCGCCTTTCTCCTCCTTCCCCTATAAATACCTCACCTGTCACATCACTGTTCACTTGATGTGACAGCTCCCCTCCGACTAGCATGCTCTTAGCCTCTTTTCTCTCGATTCCTCGCGATTCTTGTAAGTTTTCATCTCAAATCTTGTACTTCCTTGATCTTTACATAATTCCTCATCATTTTCACCATCAAATCATAACTTTTAACCGTGAAATCTTCGGATTTGGGTTGTTCTAAGGTGATGTCTAATGGAGGGTGTGAAACCCGAGTGTTAACGTGCTTAATTTACTTGTTTTACTGTCGTTCATGTGATTATACGTTTTGAATATGTTAACTATGTGAGTTTGTGGTGTTACAGGTTGGGCGCATAATTCAGGAGAGTTGAAGTGCTTAGTGATGGAACAAAATGAGCAAGGATGATAATCAATGCATTTCATATCATTCGATACTTGTTTGGAATGGAAGACGGATAGGAATCGCAAGAAACACGCAAGAGTGAAGTCTGAGGGCCTGTGGGTAATCAAGTAAAGTTGAATGTGAGAAGGACATGGCTGGTTAAAGTGTGACGTAGGCTACAACACGGTTCTGCATGCGTAGCCTATGGTTGAGAGGTGTATCAAACAAAAAGGTACACAACAAGTCTAAACCGTAGTGTACGGTATGTACACGTAACTTACAGTTGAAATTAAAAGTGGAGTGCATGTTGACTTTTGGAGGGCATTTTAAGAAGAAACCCTATTACATAGGCACATACATATGACGGTAGATGTGATGTATTATGGGGAACATTAATTAATTAATGATCATCACATCAATTCATCAATTCAACATCATCATTGGGCTTCTAAACATATGCAGCCATATGGGCCAAATAGGGAGGAATATTATAATAAAAACAACAATGTTGATGGCATGGGGGTGGACACGCAGACTTCGAGAATTTTGTGGGACTTTGCAGCCAATCAAAGATTTTGAAGGTGAATATTGACATCATTCACGTGACTATTTTTGGGTGGAGGTTTTGTTTAATAGGAAGAGAACATCATCATTGAAGGTGGGCTTTTCATACACGCACATGGGCTTGGCAGTTTGGAGAAAGAAACAATCCAAAATTTGGAGGTTGGGTTCTTTTCGGACTCTTGGGCCCACGCACACAGCCGACTTTTGAGAGATGATTTTAATATTAACACATGAACATATATATGATCATCTTCGACGGCAGACAAGAGGGACACGAAGATAGAGAACGCTACGAAGATCAATCTTATCACATGAGCGGCTAAACTCTTGTGGTTTCCTCCGGATGGAGGGTTTTTTTAAGTTAATTGATACTATGTGTTGACACAATTGTTTTAACTTGGTGATCTAAGCATTCGATGTTTTTCACCTTGGTTTGATTTATTGGTTGTAAACAGTTACATTTATTTAAACCTTGATTTCTAAGCATTCAGTTCCCGAGAGTTCTAGTAATTGACGATTTTTCTTTTCATTGTCTTACATTTTTCTTTACCCAAAAAGAGAGTTCTAGTAATTGGGATATATTTGACATGGGGTTAGGGTTTATAAATTGTAATTGATAATCATTCGATAACCTCCCGTTATGTATTGACCGGAGTACTTAGTCATTGGTTATCACAATTAGTTAATCGAAACTAACACCTATGTCTATGTAGGTAACAATTAAACACATAGTTGAAGTTAACTGCAAAACCTGAAATCTGGAGGAACCATCTTCTCTCCTACTGATTTAAATATAAATTTTTATTCGTTAACTTAGACAATTCTCTTAAACAATCAAACAATCAATTTAATTTTACTTTTCAGCATTAGTTAATTAATAATTATCATCATAACACTTTCCACAATCCTCATCTGGTTCGATATCCGACTTACTCTAGCTACTAGTTTATTTTGGTTTTTGCATGTCACTAACGACAGACATCAAAATGGTGCCGTTGCCAGGGAAAATTCAAGATCCATCGTGCGTTGTTGGATTATGGAGCGGTGGTGAGTGTTCTCCCCGGTAGCTTGTATGACCAATATGACTTTGGTCCGCTACAAGCATGTGATAGCATGGCAATGTTTGCGGATGCAAGTTTAAAGCAACCTCGAGGTGTTGTAAAGGATGTGGTAATTCAGCTCGGCGAGTTCTACTACTCGGTCGACTTTATGGTGGTCGATTATGCACCCGCGCCAACTTACACACAGCTGCAAGTAATTTTGGGTCGCCCGTTTCTGTATACAGCAAATGCACAAATCGACTGCAGGAACGGGATGGTAATTCTAGGTTACAAGAATCGTAAGCTGTATTTCAATGTATTTTTAAAATCTATTGCTTATTATCTTCTGGATGACGTAAGTTCCACAGGTGCTACTAATGAGATTGGTTCGAGTGGAGGTAATTTTTGTAGGTCTGAGTTAACAAATGGTAGAAATCAGGTGGATAAGGCAAGTGCGAGAAAGAGAGCTAATGAGAGGAAACCACCTGATGATGGGTGTAAATAGGGTGATCAACTGGATCATAACCCCGACCGAAGTGAAGTTATGACTCTCTCGAAAGACTGGATGGAGATGTATGGAAACAAGTGGGGAGGTAAGCATGCATCTGAACCACCTTGAACATCAGGTACGGTCTGGCTGAAGACCTTTAAACTTAGCGCTCCCGGGAGGCAGCCCAAGGATGTAGAGTATTGTGTAGTATTGTATTGTATTTTGTTTTGTTTCGTTTTGGTGTGTTTGTGTTTTGACAGGTTTCTAGGTTCAATCCTCGCGGAGGCAATGATTCAAGTGTGGGGATGTTTGGCAACATCCCCGATGAGATGTCAGAGAATCCAAGAGATGTTTACGTCCCTGTTCGATCACAGCGGCTGCACCGCTACAGACATATGCTGATTTACTGATCAGGTCAATGTGTGTCTCTATCCTTTATTTTATTTGTTTTTGTGGTTTTGGTGGTGTGAAATTTTTGTGTTGGGAGTGGTTACCTTATGTTGAGTCGTCTAGTTGTTAGCCGTTCATGGTTTGTGGGTGGTATCTCTTGAGCTAAGATTATAAATTGCACCATACATTGGGGAAAATGTATCCCAAGTGTGGGGATGCGGTAACTCGAGAAAAGGGTTGGTATGATTATTGATCTTAAATGCTTGAAGGGTTGAATTTGCTTAAAATTGAGAAATTTTAAATTTTTTTGTCTCAAGTATGCTTGAACTATATGAAAACCTAAATTTTCAATCGCTAATGGGTTCCTTGCTGATATTAAACTAAATTAGATCCCTTGTCATGGTTGTCCCTTTAAGTTTCATGAGAGTATTTCTGAAAAGTTTTAGAAAATAGTTTAGAAGAGATGCCTAACTAGGGGTAATGATGTGTGTAAAATACAACATATAAATTACATCAAATGAGGCATAAAACTAACCCTTTTTAAGTACTAATGTTGGAAAAAGTGTGCTTTTGTCTTCCTTTTGTATTTTCAGGGTTAAATGAGCTTAAATGAACAAAAGAAGCAAAAACGCAGCCAAATCTAACAATAATACAAGAAAAGGAATAAACGTGGCATGCCCGACCCCTCGACAGCATCTTCCCAAGCAAAAACAAGACAACAGAAGACTGAACACGCCCCGTGTCCAGCGGACACGGAGGCGTGCCCAAGTGTCTGTATAAAAGACAAAGTGGTAGAAGCTTCTATTTCCCAATACAGGGGCGTGCCCAGTGGACACGGGGTCGTGGTCAACGCTAAGATTCGTAGAATCTAAGCAAATCTTGATAGTACAGATACGCTTCTGCACACGGGGCCGTGCCCAGCGGACACGGGGGCATGGTCAACTAAAACAGACAAACTGCATTAAATGAAGGAAGAGAAGATGGGTGGACACGGGGCCGTGTTTGGGCTTCTGTGCAGGCTATAAATAGGGGTGCTTGGTTCACTTCAAAGGCATCCCTTGACAAACCACCCCTCTCACACTTCACCCACCCTCCACCACCATCACAACCCACATCCACCACCATCATCCATCATCCATCATAGAGTGTGTGTAGTAGTCTCGGGATCCAAGATTAATCGTAAGAGTTCTTGACAATCAAAGGCCATGTTTGCCTAAGTATCTTACATCACTTGGTGAAGACAAGCATTTAGTGTAATACTTTTTTATTTTTAATCTTTTCGCACTTTTTATTTGGTTTTGTATTAATGACTTTAATAACTATTTTCTTATGTTGAAGGTGAAACTTCCTTATCATTTGTCCGTGGTGTCTTGGCGTTATTTTACTGTCTATATAAAATAAAAGATTTACACCATTCATATCTCCACGGTCTATATGGAGATATGTTGGCTACCTGGTCGGGGGTTAAGGGAATGGTTTGGTAAGGTTTTTGCCTTGTTCAGTGTATAGATCCTGTAAGGACCTGGGTCAAGTTTAGTAGGACCTCCTTCAATACCCACTGGTATTGGATGGCGGGGGTGCGAATTCCTTGATCCCCTCATATGTAAACTACTATTAATACATTAACCCGGCTACTTGGGATTGTATCCCTGCTGACTCAAACCACTTAGCCGAGGGTAACGTCACCTTCAAAAGAGGGGCCTACCACATTACGCATTAATAACTTAATTAATTATCTTCCAATAATTCAACCCTTTAGGATTGTATCCTTGCTGACTCAAACTACTGGGTTGAGGGTAACGTCACCTTCAAAAGAGGGGCCTACTACTATAACTAAGATAATCTCTTAAAAAGTGCGGAAATAATCAAAGGTTACACTAAAGGCGAGTCGGATCTAAGTGATTCATCTTGTCTATCTATTTTTGTTTTTATTTTCAGCATTTTTAGTTAGTTTTCATTTTTCTTGTTTAAAACCTTTTTTCTAAATTTTTTATTTGATTAGACATTGAGGATAAACCGGTACAAAAAGCTCTTGTGTCCTTGGACAACCTCGGTATCTTACCAACGCTATACTATGCTCACGATGGGTGCACTTACCCATATGTGTGTTTAGTGTTAGTAAAATATCGTGTTTTATAAATTTAAAACTTGACTAAAGTGTTAAAAAGGGCTAAAAATATAATTAAAAACTATATAACACTCACATGCATCAGGTAACATGCTTTAGGAATTACACATGCCACGTGTCGGTAACCCGTATTCCTTTCGTTGTGTGAGATACTTGAGCTTACTAGATTGTTAGTTTAAATTGCTATAAATGTTCATTTGTTGAGTGTAGGCCATATGTTGCTTTGTGTTAGAACTTGTGTGGTTCGATACATGCCAAGACTGTGGTTTAGCATACACAGAGATGATAAAGGCATTAGGATCCATTCATTGTTCTATTTGTTGATTGTTTATCTAACCCACCTTAGTTTACCATGTTGAGCCTTTCACCTTTCATTTGTTACGCCTTGTTTGACCCCTTTGAATTATCAACCATGAATGACAAGTGTGTTTAGAAGTATATTATGAAAAAAAAATTGAAAAAAAAGAAAAAAGAAAGAAAAAGAAAAAAAAAATCATTGTTATGTTCGTGTTAGTGAAAATCCCCAAAGTGTTAGTAGTTATTGTGAATAAAGTTGTCATGGTTTGGTATTCGTTGTGTTAGCCAATAAACATAAAAAAAATCCAAAAATATTTCCTTACCTTTACCCTTAACCCAAAACCCGAAAAGTCCTTTTGATATGTGTTACGTTATTTGATACAGTGGAGGTGTGATTGCTATACAAGCTTATGATTGCAAGGTCGCATATTTGGTTTTAAGTGAAATATATACTAGCACATTACACGCTAGTCTTGATTAAGCCGAGAGGAGTGATTATTGTGAGGGGCGTGTGGCATGTGTGTAGTATCATAAGCATGTTAGTTTTAGTTAGGCAAGTCTTAAAGTTTATATATTTGTTAGATTGTCAATCTTGATTGTGTCATCTATGGGACGGGTATGACATGGGACCTTAAATTGTTGATTCGGTAAGGGATTTAATGGTGATTTGTTAATAAGGTGAGTAATGCTTGTAATGGTTACTTGAGGATAAGCAAAGGTTAAGTGTGGGGATGTGATGGAGAGTGTGAAATCCGAGTGTTAACGTGCTTAATTTACGTGTTTTACTGTCGTTCATGTGATTATACGCTTTGAATATGTTAACTATGTGAGTTTGTGGTGTTACAAGTTGGGTGCATAATTTGGGAGATTTGAAGTGCTTAGTGATGGAACAAAACGAGCAAGGATGATAATCAATGCATTTCATATCATTCGGTACTTGTTTGGAATGAAAGACGGATTAGAATCGCAAGAAACACGCAAGAGTGAAGTCTGAGGGCCTATGGGTAATCAAGTAAAAGTTGAATGTGAGAAGAACATGGCTGGTTAAAGTGTGGCGTAGGCTACGGTTCTGCATGCGTAGCCTATGGTTGAGAGGTGTATCAAACAAAAAGGAACACAATAAGTCTAAACCGTAGTGTACGGTATGTACACGTAACTTACGGTTGAAAATAAAAGTGGAGTGCATATTGACTTTTGGAGGGCATTTTAAGAAGAAACCCTAATACAGAGGCACATACATATGATGGTAGATGTGATGTATTATAGGGAACATTAATTAATTAATGATCATCACATCAATTCATCATTTCAACATCATCATTTGTCCCACCCCGACGTTTGCGGAAGCGTGGTTATTGGTGTGACTTCTTAATACCATAGCATTCAATCATAACAACGCTATATGATAAAAACCATAAGATGTTCATCCATAAATTTAAGTTTGAAAATAACACAACGTACTCGTTTGAGAAATCGACACCAAATTTAAGTTACAAACCATAACATGTTTGAATGAATTCATAAAGACTCAACAAAGGACCTTAAATAAAACCAAGTTTAGGAACATGTATCTCGTCCAGGAATAAGATACATCTCCTAAACCCTACGACCCCGGATGACATCTTTTATTTATGACGCAACTTGAAAACATGCAACACCTGCCAGATCCACTTAGTTCCCTGAAATACATGTAATTTGAAAACATCAACAAACGTTGAGCGAGTTCATGTGTTTGTATAAGTATGTATAAACCTTTGTAAACAGTGTATGTAAATCCCGGTATGAAAGCAAACAAGGAAAAGATCACTAATGGTTTGCAAGGACACTGATATGTGTGACGGTGTAGGAAGACTCAAACCTAGCAAATTTGTACCGGGCTTCCGGCTGGAAGACATAGTCACCCTATGGGCCACCCTGGTCCTCATGGGTGTGGGCTCGCTACACCCAAATAGATCTATCACTCATGCCCATCGGTCCTTATACGAGGATTAATGGTCCCAAGTATCCGCCTACCCATTCACATGATCTATGGTACTTTCCTAGGCTAACCATACCAATTGTAATTGTATGTAATCCTTTTGTAACATGTATTTCACCCCCGAAGTTAATAAACAAAACAGTTTAAAGAAAAGGGGGGACATGAACTCACAGTTTTGCGTCTTCAGTACTCGTAACCCAAATCTCCTCAGCAAACACGACTCCCTACAATGTACTATGTCTATTAGACGAACGGGCCGTGCCTTGCCTTAGTATTTACGTTTTTGAGTTACGTTTCTTTTAATTTTATCCCAAGTTATAATTTCTTGTTAAAATAATAATTATTTTAAGTTTAAATTATATTAAATTTTTGGAATAATTGTTTAAACAATATTTTGTAATAATACTTCTCAAGTATTTACTTTCGTATTTCCTTCCTAAGGATGGGAGTATCTCATACATGTATATTTGTATTCTTGTATCTTGTAGTTTTCAAAATATATATATATATATATATATATATAACTTGTTTTGTCCCAAAAATAATGCATTTCAAGAAAATATATATTTTTCCCAAAAATCATATATCTTCTAAATATACTAAGAAAATATATTTTTACTTCCAAAAAAATAATATATTTTCTCCTTGTCGAAAATATGATATAACTTGGTAATATTTACAAAGATCATATTTTCATTTATTGCATCCAAAATATCATTTACCAAAAATATATTTACAATGGTATTTTCCGGAATATTTTGTAAGTTACGTTCTTGCGTTCGGTTTCACAATATTATGTGTATAACTTATATATTTATTCCTTTTGATTTTTGGTATTACTTTGGATTGTAAATTCTTGGTATTTTGTTAAGTTATATTACTTTAAATCCTAAAATAATATAACTAATACACAAAGTATACAAATAATCACACACAATGTGTCTTCTAAATACATATCCTTCAAATACATATTTAGTTATTTTTATTTACAAAACCAACCTCCAACACTTGTATTTTTGTAACCAAAATCTATGGCAAAGTTTATATTGAAAATCATAGTTAAAACACACTTGTAAATATCTGTTTAGAAAATATTTTTCTAAGTGTTTGTATTTTTAGAAAATTTTGCCATAGTTTCCCCTAAAAATGGAGGTGTCCATGCTATCAAAGCATATCATTTTCTTTTTCAAAATTCATCATAAGCAATCAACAATCAATCTACACTTACCATGTGCTAAAACAAAACTATCTACATAATGATCATGAACTTGAGTTTTCATAAAAACTTGTAGTAACTTGGTAGTGTATTTAGTAGGTTTAGTTACCCTTTAAAGTGTGTTTATTTCTTTAAAAGTCTCATCCTTAAAGGATTTAGGTGTTCACAACTTACTAGATGATTTTCCCAAAAATCATTCTTTTGAATTTTCTTGTAAACAAAGTGTTCTTATACTTGTTTCACCATTAGAAACATGATTGGTTCTTTTAAAACAATGTTCATGTAAATCTTTGTGATTTAGCTTGGTTTCTTTGGAAAACTATTTTAGAAATCATCCGCTCACAAGACTTGTATTTTGTTTAAATCATCATCACATGAAAACAACTTTTATTATTCAAGTTCATGTAAACATAAGGCGTGATGATCTTGGTCTTTCACAAGATCATCACATTAACTTACTAGATCATGTGTTTAATCACAATCTAGTAGGTTCCATATGATGTCTAACATCACTAACACTAATAATCAATCAACAAGAAGTAAATAAACACAAATCAACAAGTATTCATATGTTTATAAGCTTATGTTAGAGATTCATGATTATGTCTTTTTGTGTTCATCAAGATTAACAATGTATATCATCTTTTATTCATCAAAATATGAAGTAACAAAGGGTTATGATGGCCTTACTACTAGCACAAGGCTAGGGAAGAACACAAGAGGTTGAAGATGACAAATGTGGAGGATAAAAGCTATCGGGAGAGGTCCTTCAAGATCCAAGACCACCAAGCTTCTTTGTATGGCTCCTTTCACCTTTGTGAGTATATGGTTTGCTTGGAAGTGAGATGATGATGGTGGTGGTATTGTTGTTGTTGTTTACGGCCGAGAGCCAAGGAGAGGAAGAGGAGGAAGATGATGTGTTGTTGTGTGAAAGATGTAATGTGCTTTAGTCCTACATATAACCATCTTAGGCTTTTACCCAATGGATTATATGTTTCTTAAGTACAATGCATATCTCTAAATATATCTTCACAAATCTTAGGAGATTTAGTAAGATCATACAAGATCAAAGGTGGGGCCACTAAGGTGACCGTCCACCACGGGGGGGGGGGGGGGGGTCTTGGTTGGGTTTAAATGGTAAGTTAGATGATTAAGTTAGATTTCAAGTGCATAGATTAGTGTTTATGTGTATGATATGTTATATAGTGTGTTAATGTGTTCGGGGATCATAACTAGCTCAGAAACATTAAAACAATGCTTCTAGTATAATTTTGGTGTTTCGGGTAATGTCTGCTTATTCGGTTAGATACCGGTTCGTTAAAGTGCCAAACTATTCCGTTTAGTGATCTTTAAGTACCCTTTTGTGACACTTTTAATTCCCGACACTTAGGAAAGCATTAAGGACCATTTTGTCATATTTTACATGTTACTAGCTTGTTAAAAAGCTGATTTTTGCTGAATTATGCAGAATTCTACACTTTAATTGGGTTTTAGGCACTTTCCGGCACTTAAACTATCACCTAGTGAAGCAGTTTTGTGATCCTCACTTTCCTACACACTATACTAGTGTGAAACTTAGTCTCTGGCCCATAAAGGGTCTCCAAACACTGTTTGTCTATGTACTGACATTGTCAGCATTTTTCTGAGTTATCCGCTAACTGTGCTAGCTGTGCTTTGTGCATCGTTTATGTCACTAAGAGTTTGTATGTAAAGATGATGTGACAGTATGAAATGTGATGCACATGTATGTATGATACAGAAATCAGAAAGCAGTTATGTGTAATTCAGCACAGTCATTAAGCACTAATCATGGTTAATTAATTGTACGGATACCTGTATTTTTTACAGTTGTCACATTCTCCCCATGTTAAGAAAATTTCGTCCCGAAATTTTTAGTTCTGCTATTAGCTGCAGGGGTCTTGGGGAACAAATGTGGGTATTTTGCCTTCATGCGATCCTCACGCTCCCAAGTAAACTCTAGGCCGTGTCGCGCGTTCCAACAAACCTTGACGAGTTTGACACTACTCCTGCGTGTCTTGTTAACCTTCCAATCAGTAACCTCAACGGGTTCTTCGGTAAAGTGGAGTGTGTCGTCAATGTGGACTTCATCGGCAGGAATGACAACTGTTTCTTGAGTTGGACTCTTTTTCAGATTAGATACGTGAAATGTATCATGAACACCATTCAATTCTGCGGATAGATCTAACTTGTAAGCTACGAGACCAATCCTCTCTAGGATTTTGAATGGTCCAATGTATCGCGGGTTCAACTTCCCACGCTTCCCAAAGCGTGCTACACCTTTCCAAGGTGAGACTTTTAGTAAATCCATATCTCCCACTTGAAACTCCAAAGGTTTCCTCCTTTGATCCGCATAGCTCTTTTGACGATCGCGAGCCGCCATGTTGCGCTCTCAGATCTGAATAATCTTATCAGTTGTCTCTTGAACCAATTCAGGATCAACAAGTTGTCTATCACCCACGTCTGCCCAGCATACCGGTGATCGACACTTGCATCCATAGAGAGCTTCAAACGGTACAACTTGAATGCTTGCATGGTAACTGTTGTTATATGAAAATTCTACCAACGGTAGATGGCTGTCCCAACTGCCACCCAAATCCATCACGCAAGCTCGCAACATGTCTTCTAACGTTTGAATCGTTCGTTCGCTCTGGCCATCTGTCTGCGGATGGAATGCAGTACTCAGATTCAACTGGGAACCAAAGGCTTCTTGGAAGGATTTCCAAATCCTTAATACAAACCTTCCGTCTCTATCAGAGATAATCGAGAGAGGCACTCCATGTCGTGTAACTATCTCTCTGAGGTACAGCTCGGCAAGCTTGCCTGTGTTGTCTTTTTCCTTGATTGGCAAAAAGTGTGCAGATTTCGTCAGACGGTCTATGATTACCCAAATCGTGTCATGACCTCTGGGTGTCTTTGGTAACTTTGTTATGAAATCCATTGAAATCAACTCCCATTTCCACATGGGTATTTCAGGTTGTTGCAGAAGACCTGAAGGCTTCTGATATTCGGCCTTTACCTTGGCACAAGTCAAACATTTGCCAACATATGTTGCAACATCACCTTTTAATATTGGGCACCAGTAGAAATCCTTTAAATCTTGGTACATCTTGTCCGATCCTGGATGGATCGAGTACCGTGACTTGTGAGCTTCATCGAAAATTACTTCTCTAAGACCACCAAAGAGGGGAACCCAAATTCTTCCCATGAAACACAACGTTCCTTCCTCATTTGGTACCAACTGTTTCTCCATCCCACGGAGATATTCATTTTCCAGATTCTTTTCCTTAAGAGCTTCCCTCTGCGCAGCATGAATGCGCAACGAGAAGTCCGTTTGAATAATCATTTCCAAAGCCCTAACCCTTATGGGCTTGATCCTCTCTTTCCGACTCAAGGTGTCTGCTACCACATTCGCCTTCCCTGGGTGATACTTAATCTCACAGTCATAATCGTTCAACAGCTCCACCCATCGGCGCTGTCTCATATTAAGCTCTTTCTAATCGAATATATGCTGCAGGCTCTTGTGATCGGTAAAGATCGTACAGCGGGTACCATACAAGTAATGTCACCAGATCTTCAATGCAAACACCACCACGCCTAATTCCAAATCATGCGTGGTGTAATTTTTCTCATGAACTGTTAGGATCTGAGTTTGGTTTTGATTATGTTTTATGTTTGAATTAAGATGAACAATGAATGAGTAGTGCAGCGGAATATAAATGGAAACACACTTTTCACAATCAAACAGGATAATTGCTTTCAACACACATTTTCAACAATGAACCGAATGATTGAATTTATTTCATCAACGATTACAATTGCATGTATGCAACAAACTCCCCTCAGCCTGAGCTCACAGTGATTTGTTCGTACAGGAAGAAAGATGGTGAAGAGCTAATAGAACAGTACAGGGTACTGTTCTATTTATAGGCATGGACAAACCACTGAGGCATCTTGGCTGACGTCACCATGAAAGTGACATCTAACCTCCTAACAAACTCTAACATCTGATCTATACAAGTACTACTATACTAACAACTGTTATTACAATACATTACATAAAGACAAACTAACTACTGCTGAATCCTTCCACTGATGTGAACCCAACAGCACTTGATACATCCAGCAGTGCTTAACCCATAGTAGTAGATTGAACAGCAGGGCTTTAGTCTTCATTATTCTTTGACTTGATCAGCAGTTGTAGGTCAGCAGTTGTACCGATCAGTGGATTGGAGGTCATCAGATGTTGAAATCACTTTCAAGGGGAGAGACTTGATTACATACATCTGCTTATTCTGGATCCACTGCTCTGATCCAATTTTGGCTTCAATTATCTGTTCATCTGATAGGGTTCAATCCCAACAATCTCCCCCTGTAACAGATAATGCCAAAACTCTTCATTATTGGTAGATCTTTATTGCCTCATCATCAGTTCCCTTATTTGCCCTTTGAGTTGTAACTCAAAGGCTAATGCATCTGTGTCATCTTCATCCCTACACAGTGGAATATCAAGGAGATCCTGCAAATCTTCAAGACTTAGGCCAAGTGCTTGTTCCCTTGTTATTTTCTTCACCTCTCAACTAGACTTGATCACTGTCACTACATGGGTCTGTTTGTTAGTTTTCCACTTTAGTACTTTTGAGTCTGATGGGTTTCTTGGGAGATTTTTATTAGATGAGGAGTTTGGTGATGCTGGCCTTGTGATAACTGTCTGAGCAGTACTTGCAGGTTGATTTAGGCCAAGAGTTTCAGCTATCATTCTCTTAATGCCCTCTTTTACAAGGTCATCTCCTGCCATTAATTCTGCCACTGTTTCAGTTTCCAATTGTTGTTGTTGTCTTCTTTTATAGATGGCAGCACCAGCTGGAGCAGTGGTTCTCCTGATTTGCAGCTTTGGTGGTCTTGTTGAAACCTCTGCTTCAGGGTAGTCAGGTTTTTGTAGAACTTTGGGATCTTTCTTCCTTAATTCCTCCAACCATTTGTAGGTGGTCCTGACTTTGTCTTCTTTCCATTTCATCACTTGATTTTCGGACCCATAATCAGCAGCAACTAATTCCTTTTTCATTCTCTTCAGCTCCAATGTTTTTTCAGGCACATTCTTTTTGTACTTTGACCAATCTGGAGGAGTGTGTTTGACCTTATTCTTAATCATTTCTTGAATCCTGGCAGCTTCACTTTCAAGCTCAGGAATGGTCCACTCTTTGTACATATATTTTTCACCCTTATACTTCTTAAAAGCCATGATATTCTCAATGTAGTCTTTTCTCAGTGTTTCATCTGCTCTTTCTGACACTTGCTTACAAACATTCTTTGCAAATTGCTCCAAAGATCTGACTTGTGTGAGCAAAAATTGATAGTGTCTTTGAATTTCTTTATTAGTTTTTCCTTGTGAATTTCTTTTAGAAATATCCTCTGCCTGTAGAGCTTTAATTTTCAAGTACTCTTCAATGTTGTTAGGCCTAGGATATCCTTCAACTGATGGCAACTTCCTTTTAGCAGGGTCATCCTCATAGTAGAAGGATTTGATCTCTTCTCTGACAGCAATGAGTTCAAGAGGATATTGGAAGCCTGCAGGAGTAAAGATATTGATTGGTTGTTGTACTTAAGCTGATGAGAGAGGAACAGGGTTTGGGATATTAACAAGTGAAAGAGATTGTGAGTATGTTGGTGGTGGTGATGGAGAATCATCTTCAGGTATAAAAATCCTTCTCCTTTTTATTGTAGGAGAGGCTGATGATGTTTTGGGTGGATCAGTGGTGGTGATTTGAGTGGTAGAAGGTGGCTGACTAACAGTTGTTGAAACAACTGGTGTTTCAACCACTGTTTTCATTACAACAGATGTTGTAACATCTGATGTCTTCTTCTTTTTAGCAGGAGGTGATGGTGGTGAAGTGATTTTTGGTGGTGGTGGTGGTGGTAAGGCAGTGGTTGTGGTGTGCGTTAAAGTAGTGTGTGTTGAAGAGATGGCAGGTGTTTGGCTGGCAGTTGTTGAAACTACTGAAGTATCAGCAGTTGTTGATACAGTAGAAGTTTTGACAGCTGTTTGGGTTGTAGTTTGAGGTTTGGAGACTTTAGTAGGTGGTTTAGAGGCATGCTTTGTAGATCTAGATGGTGTGTGTTTGGGTTGCCTCACTTATCTAGTGGGCTTCTTCTTTTTGTCCTTAGGATTTTCATCATCCATAGGTTCAGAAGGACCCTGTGCATTCAGCTCCATGAAAGCTTTCTTCTCCTGTTCCCACCTGGCTTTATCCTTTGCCTCTCTATCTCTTTTTACACTTGCTTTTGCTTCAGCAAGTGCATTTATTGTAGCATCAATCTTCTTACTACCATCTGGCAAAGGAATGTTTTTAGTCATATTTTCTTTTTCTGGTGCAATGTAGAGCCCATCTTCAATTCCCTTCTTCTTCCACTGCCTGATTTTCTCCCCCCTTTTCGGCATTATCTGGAGGGGGGTTATCAATGAAGAGAACAATGGGAGGAGTAGTGCTAGTGGTGTGCAGTATGTGGGCCTTTATAGCCTTGATGTCAGCTTGGGTATCTTTGAACCTTGACTCCATCATATTTCTTAGCATTTGAACATGTTTATCATGCTGCTAATCAGTCATTTCACTTTGTTGTTGGAGTAGGGGTTGAAATAGATTCCATAACTCATTTGCAGCAGGTGCTTGTGGTGGAGTAGGTGCTTGAGCTGGAACAGCAGTGGGTTGCACCTTTTGAACTTTCAACAACTGTTGCAGCATTGCTTTGATTTCTGCAACAGAGGTATCCAGTTTGTCAATTCTATCCGTCAATTCTTGGTACTTTAAACCATCACCCAACTTAATGGGATCATCTGATTTCCCACTAACAGTGGTTTGAACAGTGGTTGACTTAGGGAATGTATTCCAATAGTCATCCATTGATGCCCCTTTTTCTTGGTTCTGGGGACTTCTTCCCTCAACACTTGATAACCTTTTGATGGTACCAGTGGTCAAAACAAACTCACTAGTGGTTATCAGAGGTGCTATAGAAGGAATTGCCTCCAAGGAAGTCTTATTGATGTAACCACTGTCCAAATGCAAACCAGTGGGTTCAACACTTGTAGTGGCTGCTTCACTTGGACTACCACCAAGAGTTACTTGTAACTCAAGGGGTGTAACCTCCTCAGGTCTTGTTGGTGGGTTAGCTAGGATTGATACATCAGACCCAGTCTCTTATTGAAGTATGTTCTCATTGATAGGTGAGTGAGAAGGACTGGTTTGTGCCTGGTTCAGCTCAATAGCATCCAACAATAATTTTGTTGGTTGGGGAATTGTGGAGGTGAGGTTGGGTGTAGAAAGAGAATTGGCCCCGGGCATTGGGTTGTGGATGATAGAAGCAAGTGATTCCAGATCATCATATTGTGGTGTCCCTATTTGTACAACCTGTTCGTTTTGAGAAGAAGCAGGAGGAGTTTCAGGCATAGGCTGAGATTTTTCTACCAACTACTGTGAGGAAGTAGCAGCAGTGGTTTCTTGTGACTTTTGTGCTGTCACTGGCAGTTGCTCTGGTATCTCATCCTCCAGAGTTGCCTTTTTGGTGGGTTTGGGGGGCTTTTGAGTTTTCTTTTGTTTTGGCCTTTTGGTAATTTTAGGTGTGGGTTTCAAAGCAGTTGTTTTACTGCTATGATCACCTTGAGCAGTGGGCTCAGCAGCAGATACCTGAGGAGCAGTGGTAGCTGCTAAAGTCTGCTCAGGCACCTCTGCTTGTGTTTTGCAAGGTGTTGACATTCTTGTGAAAGTTTCAGCAGTTAAGCAGTTCATTTGAAAAAATTCACCTTGTTTTATTACAGAAGCATCATCCTTACCAAATTTCTTTTCAAAATAATAGCTTAGAAATATTGGAAAAAGTAAGAATGGCTTTTTATCAAGATTTTTAACCAAATCATTAAATATTTCCTGTGAGTAGTTGAAATTTTCATATTGAAGAATAACATATCCCAAGTTTTGAATCTTTAATGGTATCTCATTAAAAGAAGTGGTTTTGTTTGAAACACACATAAGCAGGGTATGGAACAAAAATCTTGTTACAGGTGGAAAATTACCTTTTTGTAAGGTATCCTTTTTTATTTGTCCAGTATAACCCCTTTCAAGGAAATCAGTTTTTAGCTCATTTTTTGGAAAAGAAGTTTTACCTTGCTGATCATTGAGTTCAAAGACTTCCGAGATGGATTGTGGTGTGATTTTGACAGCTTTACCCATTAGAGAAGAGTTAATGGCTATGACATCTTCTCCTTGTTTTTCAACGGTAGTATTTTTCCAAAACTCTCTCTGGGTTTGCAGATAAATTGGAGCATCTGCTGTTAACAAAGTTTTGTACTTTGATGCAGACATGGTGTCAAGGATGGAGTCGAATGTATCAGTGGTGCCTGGTTTTGTCAAAACACCCAGATAATTGTGAGGTGCTTTGTATGGGATTTCGATGGGTGTAGCCTTTTGAGCGGCCTTTTTACGAGAAGATTTTGAAGTGGATTGTGCGGATGACTTTGATTTTGTCATTTTGGAGAAGAAGATTGATGAAGGTTTTGAAGGATTTGAGAGAGGTAAATGGAAACTGTTTTGAGAAAGGAATTTTTGTGAATTTGATTCGACAGTAAAAACCCTGTTTAGGGTTTTGAAAAGGGTTTTATAAGAGAAAAAGTGAATGCTGACGTGGCAGCGGTTATAAAAGATCTGACCGCTATGTACTGTCTACGTGCCAATCCCTGATGAGATGAAGGACAAGTATTTTTATGAAAACCACTGATGGAACAAGACCAGTGGTTGTAATGGTAAAAATGAAAGCAGTGGGTGATTTTTACTATCAGTGGATAGCACATCAGTGGATAAAACACTGATTTTGAACAACAGTGCTTATCAAGAAAATGAGAGAACAGGGGTTGACTTTCAGCAGTGGACAGATTTTTCAGTAGAACAGACTTTTGAACAAAGCAGTGGTTATGGCAGACTTTTAGGGATTTTAATGAAAAATTCATTTTTAGCTATTTTTAAGGATGGATTTTTTATTTTCTGAAAACATTTTAATGCTTTTATTCATAGAAAAACAGGATTTTGTTTATAATTCCATGTTTAGCATGCCAATCATAGAGATCAAACTTTCAAAGGTGGATGTGTCTAATGCTTTGGTTAGCACATCTGCTAGCTGATCCTTAGTTGGAACACGGTGTAGAGAAATCAAACCTTTTCATAGCAATCCCTCACAAAGTGATGTCTGATGTCAATGTGCTTGGTGGTTGAGTGGGAAACTGGATTTTTGATGATATTTTATGCTGCCTGACTATCCAACATGAGTGGTGTCTTTAGGGCAGTGATACCAAAATCCAGCAACTGATTTTGAAGTCAAAGCAGTTGGGCTGTACAGCTTGCAGCAGCTATATACTCTGCCTCAGCAGTGGGTGTGGAAACAGCTGCTTGCTTTTTGCTTTGCCAAGACACTAAACAACTGCCTAGGAATTGGCACCCTCCTGAAGTGGACTTCCTTGTCATGTCACATCCAGCAAAGTCACTATCTGAGAAACCTGAAAGCTCAATTTTACCATCAGCTGGATACCAGATACCAAGTGTGGGAGCACCTTTTAGGTATCTGAATATCCTTTTTACAGCAATAAGGTTTGACTTTCTAGGGGCTGATTGGGATCTTGCACAAACATATGTTGCAAACATGATGTATGGCCTAGATGCAGTTAGGTACAATAAAGACCCAATCATGCTTCTATATAAAGTTTGATCAACTAAATCATCCTTCTCATCAGACATGACCACTTTATTGGTTTCAATGGGTGTACTACATGGCTTACAATCATCCATCTCAAATTTCTTTAAAAGTTCTTTGGCATATTTGCCTTGATGGATAAAAGTGCCATTTTGCAGTTGCCTTACTTGGAGACCAAGAAAGCACTGGAGTTCACCCATTGCACTCATTTCAAACTCAGCTGTCATGAGTTGTCTAAACTCTTCACACATTTTATTACATGTGCTTCTAAAGAAGATGTCATCCACATAAATCTGGACAATCATCAAATCCTTTCCTCTCCATTTTAGAAACAATGTTTTGTCTATCTTACCTCTTGTGAACCCAATGGAAATTAGAAAGGTGGAAAGAGTTTCATACCAGGCCCTTGGTGCTTGTTTCAGGCCATACAAAGCTTTATTCAGCTTGTAGACATGATTTGGATTAAATGGATCCTCAAAGCCTGGAGGTTGACAAACATAAACCTCCTCTTGAATCTTACCATAGAGGAATGCACACTTGATATCCATTTGGTACACCTTGATGTTGTGGTTGACAGCAAAGGCCAGAAATAATCTGATAGCTTCAAGTCTTGCTACAGGGGCAAATGTTTCATCATAGTCAATGCCCTCTTCTTGTCTGAACCCTTGAACCACAAGCCTGGCTTTATTCTTAACAACAATACCCCTTTCATTAGTTTTATTTTTGAAGACCCATTTTGTGCCAATAGGACTTACACCCTCTGGCAATGCTACAAACTCCCAAACTTGTTGTCTGCTAAACTGTTGGAGCTCCTCTTGCATGGCCTCTACCCAGCTGTTGTCTTTTAGTGCCTCTTGGTACTTGACTGGCTAATGGAGAGATAGAAAACCAGCAAAAAGACAAATGTTTTGGGATTGACTTCTTGTGAGCACCCCTTCATTGATGTTGCCAATGATTTGGTCTGGTGGATGAGATTTCAAGAAGATAAGGTCTCCTTGGTATGGAACAATGGCATTGAGTGGGGATGGCTGTAGATGTGAATCATCTGAGCTAACCACTGCTGGTGACTTTGATGATCCAGCAGTGGCTTCAAAAGGTGGTGGAATAGGAGGTAATGGTGTGGACACATGCTGACTTTGATCCACTATTTGAGGACTTTTGTCAATAGTGTTTGATGATGTGGAAGCAGGGGTTAATGGGCTACTTTGATCAACAACTATTGAGGTAGCAGTGGTTGAGCTTTGACAGCTGTTTTGAACATCTGCTACTCTTCCCATTGTGGCAGACTTTTGTTGAGGAATGATGATCACATACCCATAGTCTGGTGATGAATCCTCTGATGGACCTTGACAGCAGTATTTTCAAAAGTGAATTTATCAAGATCAAACAAATCTGCAGGGTTTGCTGGGATTTTCATTGATGAAAGTTCATTGAACTTTACATTCAAAGTCTCTTCCACTGTTCTGGTCCTTGTGTTAAACACTTTGTAGGCCTTAGCAGTGGTTGAGTATCCCAGATGATAACCACAATCAATTTTGGCTGCAAACTTTGAGATAGAATCTTTTAAGTTTAAAATGAAGCATGGGCAGCCAAAAACTTTGAAGTATGAAATTAATGGCTTTATTTTATACAGAAGTTCATAGGCAGTCTTTTGATGCCTGGGGTTGATTAAAACTCTATTTTGGACATAGCAAACAGTGTTTACTGCCTTTGCCTAAAAAGTTAATGGCAAACCTGAATCAGCAAGCATGGTTCTGGCAGCCTCAATCAAAGTTCTGTTCTTTCTTTCAACAACCCCATTTTGTTCTGGTGTTCTTGGAATGCTGTATTGCCTCACAATTCCTTTTGATACACAGAAATCATCTAACTCCTTGTTCCTGAACTCTGTTCCATTGTCACTTCTGAAGATTTTTACTGAAAGGTCAAACTGCTTTTCAACCTGTTTCACAAAGTCTTGCAGAATGCCTGCAGTCTTATCTTTTGAGTGTAAAAAGTAAGTCCATGTAGACCTAGAAAAGTCATCAACAATAACCAAACAATACCTCTTTTTTTAAGACTCATGACTTTAACTGGGCCAAACAAATCCATATGAAGCATTTGCAAACATTTGGTTATTTTGGACTCATCAATGGATTTGTAGGAGCTTTTATGTTATTTTCCTTTTAGGCAGGAAACACAATGCTCAGGACAGGTAAACAGTTTTTGAGGTAAACCTCTTACTAACCCCTAATTTGAAATGGCAGTGATTGTCTTGAGATTTGTGTGCCCCAATCTCCTGTGCCATAATTGTGTCTCTTTCTTTGATGCAGCTGAGAACAGACAGGCATCAGTTCTGGGGCTCTCTTTTCCAGTTTTTATTATTGCTTCAATCTTTTCAACCATTTCTGGTCCAACAATCCTACAACACTCCTTTGTGAAAAATGATCCATACCCCTTATCACTCATTTGTGAGACACTCAGGAGGTTGAATTTTAGATTGTCTATCATATTGACATTTTCAAATTTTACATTACCAGACTGTACTGTACCAAACCCCAAAACTTTCCCTTTACTATTATTACCAAAGGATATATCACCCCCTCCATGGATTTTGAAATCTTTGAGAAGGGCTTTACATCCTGTCATGTGCCTGGAGCCTCCACTATCTACATACAAAAGGCTATCTAAGCATGCAGAAGCTCCCTGCACATGAAGTAAAAGGATTAGTTCATTAAGGTCTCCAAAGCCAATAAGGCTTTGGATGGGGTCTCAACAGTGTCTGGGATGAGTTCAGATGGATGGGCAGTGGTTAGGTCAGGGGTTTGGACAGTTTTAGGACTGTTTTTCTCTAACCACTTTTGGGGTTCTTGACCAATCACCTGCTGATAACCAAAAGGATGCCTGTTCACTCTTGGTTTAGAGGGCCTTTTGTAGGCCTCATAAACATGTGGGATCCTTTGGTATGGTGGTTGTCCCTTGCCTCTTCTGTATTGGTTGGCAGGGGGTGCATCAGTCACTTGAACATCTCTTTGGACAGATGTTTGATTCAGCTGTTTTGTAACAGCTGTTTGGACTGGCACAAACAGTGGTTGATTCTTTGTGAATTTGATAGATGATGTTGCTGGACTCAAGGATGTTTTAGCAGTGTACTCATTCTTTTTCACATCAAAGTTCTTGAGATACACACATTCTTGAGTTTTGTGGTTATTTTTACCACAGATGGTGCAGCTTTCAGCAGGTACAATGATACTTGTTTTGTTTAGTTCATATGCTTTTAGATGAAAATAGTCTTTTGTTAGATGATTCCTCTTTTCACAAAAATCACAAAACAGGTTTTTGATCTTTTCTCTTTTCTTCCTTTTCTCAGACTCCTTAGCAACAGAGTTTTAAACCACTGTTGGAATGTCTTTGATAGGAATGACCTTTGCTTTTGGAGCTGTGACACCATCAGTGGTTGTGAAATCCAAGGGTTTAAAATTTTCAAGAATGTCACACTCATCAGACCATGTGGTTTTAAATTGGTATTTCTCAATTTCCTAAAAAGTTGAGGACCCCACAGATGATCTTTCCAGAGTGATTTTGTTACCAAGTTTGTCAGTAATCTTTACTTCTTGGCCATTCTTGTTGGTTGGTATTATTTCAGTTGAACCAGCTTGTTTGACGGCAGTGTTTTAAAGATCATCACATTTTCTATATCCTATACCAAACTTGACATTGCTTTCAAGCTGTTTCTCAAGCATAACCTCATAACCTTTGCAAGATTCCACCCATCTTTCACAAGTGATCTGGGTGGATCCCACTCCTTTTTGCAAACTTGGTATTTTTCTACCATAGTTTGGAGTTGGTTCTTGGTTATGCTTTGCTCTTCTTTGAGACTGCTGATTTCTTTGTCTTTTTCAGCCAATTTGTTTTTAAGTTCTTTCAATGACTTTTCAAATTTGACTTCATCAGTTAAGACTTTATCCCTAAGGTTTTCATTTACCTCTTTAATGCTAGCAAATGCAATAATACATTTTTCTGAACATAGTTTTTCAAGAACTTGAGGTGATACCTTAGCAGCAGCCATCATGGCACAATCACATTGATGATCACCTTCTTCATCAGCTTTAACTTCTTTCTCACCTGCTTTCTTCTCTTCCTTTTCTTCTTTGTCTTCTTTGGACAAGGGGTCAGACAGTGGTTCAATCAGGGTTTCTGAATTTTCTCCCAGCAGTAGTTCACCAGCAATTGCAGTAACCACTGCTTCAGCCACTTCATCCACTGTTTCAGCACTTAGCTGTTCACCTTCAATTTCTACCCCTTCTGGTATTGACTCTAATGCCATAAAACAAAATTCATCATTAGAAGCATAGAGTGCAAAATTTTCATCACCAAGCTCATCAGGCATGCTGCTCCAGTCAACAAAGCCTTGGGTGAAAAAGCTTTGCTGATCTGGTTGTACCACTGTTGGAGCAGCTTGTTGAGGAGCAACAGGTTGCACTTGTGCCTGAGGGACAGGGGCTTGAACATACTGAATTTGTGGAACAGTGGTTTGAACATAATGCACAGGCACAGGGGTTGTAGCATAGTGAGCAGTGTTAACATGTGCTGCAGGGGTATATTGGGTATAGTGCACAGTGCTTTGATGTTGTGGTCTAGGGTTTGAGCTGGGATGAGTTATTATTGGACTAGTGATTTGACTCCTGCATTCCCTAGCAAAATGACCTAGCCTATTGCACTTGTAGCACTTCAGTTTTGATTTATCCAACCCCACTCTTAAATTCCCATGTAACCCTGGGAATTTTCTCCCTGTTCTTTTATAGAATTTGCTTGTTCTTACACTAAGCAAATCCAATTGATGCAAAATGTCCATCTCTTGTAAGTCAGTGGGATCAAAGTGTTGCAAATCATTTAGTTCAAAACACAAGTTATCTGACATCTGGTTTTCACAATTTGCAGTAAAAGCATAATTTGCAGAGTGAGAATCAGAGTTGTTAAAATTTCCACCAGCAGTTATATCAATAAAGTGATCATAACTCTGATCCTTACTACTGCTACCAGATTCTTCCTAACCAAAAAGAGCTGTGCTGCCAAATGAATAGTCATCAGCAACTTTGCCAGACTTTTGCAACTTCTTTTTCTGGTTTAACTCTCTTTCATAGGTCAGGAGTCTACCATGAAGTTGGGTCAGGGTTAGATCTTTGAACTCAGCTGAATTTCTAGTTACAAAAGCAATTGTATCCCATTTTTCAGGTAGTGATCTAAGAAACCTGCTATTTTGTGTTGAATTAGGAAATGTAACTTTAACAAGTCTTAGCTCACTAATGAGACAGCTAAATCGCTCAAACTGTTAGGTCAATGATTCACCCTTGATGTGACAAAAGGTTTCATACTGCTGATTCAGAATTTCCCTATTATTTTCAATAACTTCTTCCGTTCCCCCAAACTGTTCCTTCAGTGCATCCCATAGCTCTTTGGTGCTGTTACAATGTAACAGCCCAGCATAGATTTCATTGGGTAATGCAGATGCAATGATGCTAAATGCTTTGGCATCAAGTTCGAACTTTTGGAAATCAGTTTTAGTATAATTATCTGGTTTTTTAGGTTTGAACTTCTTTGTATCCTCAGCACTTGGCACCATAGGAACATGTGGTCCAAAAACAACAGATCTCCAACATCCAGTATTCTATTGAGCAAGGATGTGAGCCATCCTTCTCTCCCATATGTCGTATTCATTACGTTTAAGCATGGGTGGTTTGAAAAGAGAGCCAATGTTATTCTTATCATCTTGTGATTGTGATGTCATCCTGGTTGTTTTACAGGCACTGATTAATCAACTTTGATGGTGATTAAACCTTACACTATTTTTCAACAAAACGAACAGACTATCAGTATCAGCGATTTTGAGCTGAACTATTTATGTCAAAATGATTGTTAAATCAAATTTGACTGTCCGAGCTCTGATACCAATTGTTAGGATCTGAGTTTGGTTTTGATTGTGTTTTATGTTTGAATTAAGATGAACAATGAATGAGTAGTGCAGCGGAATATAAATGGAAACAAACTTTTCACAATCAAACAGGAGAATTGCTTTCAACACACATTTTCAACAATGAACCGAATGATTGAATTTATTTCATCAATGATTACAATTGCATGTATGCAACAAACTCCCCCTCAGCCTGAGCTCACATTGATTTGTTCGTACAGGAAGAAAGATGGTGAAGAGCTAATAGAACAGTACAGGGTACTGTTCTATTTATAGGCACGTACAAACCACTGAGGCATCTTGGCTGACGTCGCCATGAAAGTGACATCTAACCTCCTAACAAACTCTAACATCTGATCTATACAAGTACTGCTATGCTAACAACTGTTATTACAATACATTACATAAAGACAAACTAACTACTGCTGAATCCTTCCACTGATGTGAACCCAGCAACACTTGATACATCCTGCAGTGCATGACCCATAGCAGTAGATTGAACAGCAGGGCTTTAGTCTTCATTAGTCTTTAACTTGATCAGCAGTTGTAGGTCAGCAGTTGTACCGATCAGTGGATTGGAGGTCATCAGATGTTGAAATCACTTTCAATGGGAGAGACTTGATTACATAACATCTGCTTATTCTGGATCCACTGCTCTGATCCAGTTTTGGCTTTAATTATTTGTTCCTCTGATAGGGTTCAATCCCAACATGAACCTTCAATTGGCATGAAGCATAAGCTATAACCTTCTGTCGGTGCATCAGCACACAGCCTAAACCTTGACGCGAGGCGTCGCAATATACCACGAAGTCTTCAGTGCCTTTGGGTAGGGATAAAATCGGTGCATCGCAAAGCTTGTTCTTCAGCAACTGAAAAGCTTCTTCTTGCTTGTCTCCCCATTCATACTTCTTGTCCTTTTGAGTGAGGGAGGTCAAAGGTTTAGCGATTTTTGAAAAATCCTCAATGAATCTGCGATAATATCCAGCCAAACCTAGGAACTGACGTATCTCGGTTGGCATCCTCGGAGTCTCCCAATTCTTGATTGCCTCGATCTTTGTGGGATCCATGTGAATTCCATTTCCGTTTACCACGTGACCAAGGAACTGAACCTCACGTAACCAGAACTCGCACTTTGAGAACTTCACGTACAATTTATCTTTCTTAAGCAGCTCTAAAATAGCTCTTAGATGTTGCTCATGTTCTTCCTTCGTCTTTGAATAAATCAAAATATCGTCGATAAATACAATCACAAATTTATCAAGATATGGCTTGCAGACTCTATTCATCAAATCCATGAATACTGCTGGCGCGTTAGTCAGACCAAACGGCATAACTAGGAACTCGTAGTGTCCATATCGAGTTCTGAAGGCAGTCTTTGGAATACTCTCCTCTTGAATTCTCAACTGGTGATGGCCTGATCGAAGATCGATCTTGGAGTAAAAACTCAAACCTTGTAGTTGATCGAACAGGTCATCAATCCTTGGCAAAGGATACCGATTCTTAATGGTCAACTTGTTTAGCTCGCGGTAGTCGATACACATGCGGAAACTATCGTCCTTCTTCTTAACAAACAGCACTGGAGCTCCCCAAGGCGAGAAGCTTCCGAAGGTGCAAGTCGATAGGGTGCCTTAGCTACAGGCGCGGCGCCTGGAACTAAGTCAATATGGAATTCGACTTGTCGCTGCGGCGGCAATCCTGGCAAGTCTTCGGGGAAGACTTCAGGATATTCCTTCACAACTGGGATGTCTTCTAGTTTGGGCTCAGCTGCTTCTTTATCCATAACGTGTGCCAGGAAGGCAACACATCCTTTCTGCAAACATTTTCGAGCCTTCAAACAACTGATGATCCTTAGGGGCATATTGCGCTTCTCTCCATGCACTACAATTGTCTCTCCATTCGCCATTGGAATGCGAATGATCTTCTCGTGACATACGATCTCTGCTCGGTTGCTTGGCAACCAATCCATTCCGACTACCACGTCAAAGCTTCCCAACTTGACGGGCAGAAGATCAAGCGAAAACTCGTGCTCTCCCAGTTCTATCACGCAACCTCTAATGACTTCATTCCCTTCTACTAGCTTTCCATTAGCTAGTTCTATCGAATATGGAATATCTAGCTTACTAGCTACTAACCCAAGCATATTCTTAAATTCTAGGGATACAAAACTATAATCGGCACCAGTATCAAGCAGTACAGATGCAAAGCGTTGGTTGATAGGGAACGTACTAGTAACTACGTTCGGATCCTGGCGAGCTTCCCTAGCTCCGATGTTGAAAACCCTTCCTTGAGCTTGATTGAGCTTTGGGCACTCTCTCTTGAAATGCCCCACGTCTCCACAGTTAAAGCAACCTGGTCCCCGACCATTTCCATTTCCATTACCCTGATTGTTGTTTTGGTTGCGATTTCCACTTCCAGCTTGGTTCCCAAAATTACCACGATTACCATTACCGCCATTTCCTCCTTGAGGGCGGTTTCCATACCCATTTCCTCCACGGTTATTGTTCCCATTACCAAAACCTCTATGGCCACCATGACCAGTACCAACCCACCACGTCTCCTTCGAATGGCCAACTTTTCCACAAGACTCGCATCTCCCAGCTCGGCATCATCCATTGTGATGCAACTGACACGCATCGCATTTAGGCAAGGTGCCCATAGACCCTTTTCTTTTGTTTTCAGCACCAGTCTTGACTTCGGCTGGTGGGTTCACATCCTTCTTCTTGCTAGCACTGCTGGTGCCTTTCTTGAAATTTGAGAACTTCCTTTTGTTCTCACCGGATGACTCAATGTGAGTTTCCTTTTTCTTCTGGTCAGAGGTCGATAACTTGTTCAACTTGATCGCTTCTTCAGTTAATGCCACACTTAGATCAATTGCCTCAGTGATTGTGGCAGGCTTCGACGTTGTCACCATACTCATGATTTGGGGTGCCAAGTCGCGAGACAAGTCGTGAAATCTCTGCACATATTCAGCAATCTTCGGACCATCCATCTTGAGGTTCCAGAACTCAGTTTCCAACTTTTGAATTTCGGCCCTTGAGCAGTACTTCTTTCACATGAGTTCCTTCATTTCATCCCACGTCATGGCATAAGCAGCCTCTTCTCCCAAGGTCTGGACTTGGAGATTCCACCAAGATAACGCTTCATCTAAGAACAATCCAGAGATGTAGGTGACCTGGTGCTCCGGCGCACACTTGCTCAGTTTTCTCCGTCCATCTGATGAAAGCCACAACACCCCCGGTGCCATCGAAATTCAGAGGCTTACAGTCTAAGAATTGCTTATAGGTACAGCCTGTACAAGTAACATCATTCACATAAAGCATTAGCGAACGCACATGAAATATCCAAATGTAACGTAATGTGTCTTTAGAGACTTAAACATTACCATGAGGTGGGTTGTTTCCAGAGGTACCCCCACTATGCTCAGAGCGTAGGGCCTCGTGTTGTGCTATCGCTCGTGAAATCTGTTCTTGTAACTCGGCCTCAGTTGTGGGCAGTGTGTTATCTCTTCGTGGAGGCATCTTCTAAAGAAGATTGTATAGGTCAGGTCTTATGCATATAAGTATGTAGTACGTGTATGTAATAACATTTATCAACGCAAGTAAACACATAACATCCCAATCATAACGCAAACAAGTAATTCAACAATGTATGTAATGAGAATGTTGTGATTGAGCTTTCATATATCAATGACCACAAATACAGTTTTACATGTTCTACAAGGTACCATACATCAAAAGGGACTACAGAGTCACATCACCCTTGTCCAAATCATCTATCCAACTACAATAGTCATAAAATCAAAAGAAAAGTGGTCTTCAAAAGGCTGTGCAATCTGTGCTCAATAGCGACACTCTCACTAAAAGTATGCTACCTGCATAAAACCAAAAACTGCTATGCTGATGGTGGAGGAGGAGGTGGAGGAACGAATAGCAAACTGCACACATGCGCTAACTCCTCCTCAAGAGCGTGAACACGACGCAACAGATAGCTAATCTGCTGCTCCATAGTAAGAAAACGGATGTCAAAATCTGGGTATGGCAAAAGAGGAGCGGGTGGAGTCGCGAATGGTGACTGACAAGTGCAAGGTGGAGGACGTGGAATCCTCTCAAGATCCATGTCTCTGCGACACAACATCTCCTGCTGGAGCTGTAAGGATAGGAGTAGCTCATCCCTCGTGTACCCAGTGTAATGGAAGGGATGGTATGGATCAGAAACAGGCATCGTGTTGGGCGGAAACCAAATCAGTGGTTTGCCCGATGGTGCAGAAGCAAAAGGTGCAGTATGTGTAAACTGTGGCATGAGAGGTAAAGTTGTTGACGCAGGTGGGACACGACCAAATGGCTGGCTAGATGGTCCTTCCCCTGGACGGGGCGGAGGGATATCCTGTAGGAACGTGACCGATAGATCAGTGCGGTGTATGTCAGACACATGTGGGTGAAACGGGGCAATATCAACGGGTGCATGAGTAGGTGCAGGTGGGGGAGTAACAGGCCTAACAAAAGGAGGCAAGTCATCATCATCTATCCACCCATTGCGGGTGAATGCATAACGGGGATCTATATGGTCAGCAAAAGGAGCATGGTCTGCGAGTGCAGGTAGAGGGTCAGGTAAAGGTGGTGCAACAACTGGTATGTCAATAGGGTCATGCGCAGGTAGAGGATCATGAGCGGGTATAGGATCGGGTGCAATCAAAGGCTCAGGGTCGGCTGGAGCTAGCTCAAGATCAGCGGGTATCGGCTCGAGATTAGCGGGTACATCAAAAAGCTGATCGTCGGGGACGAAGTCAACCTCATGCTCGGGATCAATGTCAGGACCAAACTCATCATCAAACTCGAAGTCCTGTGGAGGAACAGGTGTGGCAGATATAGCTGTGCCGGAATCAGAATTAGTGGGATAACGCTGTAATCCCAGTGCGTGTAGAGTAGTAGATGACACAGACTCGAATGAATCAGGACCAGAATGGTCAGATGAAATCTCTATGATCGGAATCTCAATAAGCGGAACAGCAATGAGATCATTGACTGGAGATCCATCACCATGGGCACCCTCTAGGAGGCCCTCAATAAAAAGATCGATATCATCGTCAGACATGGCATCCAGAGGCAGATCCTCGCCAGGAAAACCATCAGCTAGCGGTATATCATCGCCAAAATCTGGTAAAGCAAACGGTTGGAAATCATCATCATCGCTACTCTCAGTATCAGATGTGAAAACCTCAGGGTCTGGGACACTATCATCGTCTGAAACTATGGCCATAGGGTCTATGGTATCTGATAGCACACTCCAGTTGAGGACATGGTGTCTGTAACAAAACAATCACAACATGTGCACATATATCAATCATCAAATAAGCGTGTAAGTAGTAACAATGTAAGCATGTATGCATCCTAGTCTTCCCAGACTATCCCACCCAGCCTCTCAGACTGAACCACCTAGTCTTTTAGACTAAACCTCCCAGTTTCTCAAACTTTCCCAACTAGTCTCTCAGACTACCCAGCCTCTCAGGCTGAACTACACAGTCTCTCAGACTGAACTACCCAGTCTCTCAGACTGCCCCAGCTAGTCTCTCAGACTAACTCCCCAGTCTCTCAGACAGAATTATAAACGAATTCTTTGAAATGTATTTTGTGTCTTGTATTTGTAAAAATGTTTGTTTCCTGGATCTGGACATTTCGTATATGCAAATGAAAATATGTTTGTGAAAAAATTTTCGTGAGAGCCCTAATGACCGTAGTCTAGACTCGAGAAAGAATCCTAGTTTGCTACGATCGAAGCTCTGATACCAAGCTGTCACACCCCGACGTTTGCGGAAGCGTGGTTATTGGTGTGACTTCTTAATACCATAGCATTCAATCATAACAACGCTATATGATAAAAACCATAAGATGTTCATCATAAATTTAAGTTTGAAAATAACACAACGTACTCGTTTGAGACATCGACACCAAATTTAAGTTACAAACCATAACATGTTTGAATGAGTTCATAAAGACTCAACAAAGGACCTTAAATTAAACCGAGTTTAGAAACATGTATCTCGTCCAGGAATAAGATACATCTCCTAAACCCTATGACCCCGGATGACATCTTTTATTTATGACGCAGCTTGAAAACATGCAACACCTGCCAGATCCACTTAGTTCCTTGAAATACATGTAATTTGAAAACATCAACAAAAGTTGAGTGAGTTCATGTGTTTGTATAAGTATGTATAAACCTTTGTAAACAGTGTATGTAAATCCCAGTATGAAAGCAAACAAGGAAAAGATCACCAATGGTTTGCAAGGCCACTGATATGTGTGACGGTGTAGGAAGACTCAAACCTAGCAAATTTGTACCGGGCTTCCGGCTGGAAGACATAGTCACCCTATGGGCCACCCTGGTCCTCATGGGTGTGGGCTTGCTACACCCAAATAGATCTATCACTCATGCCCCTCGGTCCTTTTACGAGGATTAATGGTCCCAAGTATCCGCCTACCCATTCACATGATCTATGGTACTTTCCTAGGCTAACCATACCAATTATAATTATACGTAATCCTTTTGTAACATGTATTTCACCCCTGAAGTTAATAAACAAAACAGTTTAAAGAAAAGGGGGGGACATGAACTCACAGTTTTGCATCTTCAGTACTCGTAACCCAAATCTCCTCAGCAAACACGACTCCCTACAATGTACTATGTCTATTAGACGAACGGGTCGTGCCTTGCCTTAGTATTTACGTTTTTGAGTTACGTTTCTTTTAATTTTATCCCAAGTTATAATTTCTTGTTAAAATAATAATTATTTTAACTTTAAATTGTATTAAATTTTTGGAATAATTGTTTAAACAATATTTTGTAATAATACTTCTCAAGTATTTACTTTCGTATTTCCTTCCCAAGGATGGGGGTATCTCATACATGTATCTTTGTATTCTTGTATCTTGTAGTTTTCAATATATATATATATATATATATATATATATATATATATATCTTATTTTGTCCCAAAAATAATGTATTTCAAGAAAATATATATTTTTTCCAAAAAATCATATATCTTCTAAATACACTAAGAAAATATATTTTTACTTCCAAAAAAATAATATATTTTCTCCTTGTCGAAAATATGATATAACTTGGTAATATTTACAAAGATCATATTTTCATTTATTGCATCCAAAATATCATTTACCAAAAATATATTTACAACGGTATTTTCTGGAATATTTTGTAAGTTACGTTCTTACGTTCGGTTTCACAATATTATGTGTATAACTTATATATTTATTCCTTGTGATTTTTGGTATTACTTTGGATTGTAAATTCTTGGTATTTTGTTAAGTTATAATACTTTAAATCCTAAAATAATATAACTAATACACAAAATATATAAATAATCACACACAATGTGTCTTCTAAATATATATCCTTCAAATACATATTTAGTTATTTTTATTTACAAAACTAACCTCCAACACTTGTATTTTTGTAACCAAAATCTTTGGCAAAGTTTATATTGAAAATCATAGTTAAAACACACTTGTAAATATTTGTTTAGAAAATATTTTTCTAAGTGTTTGTATTTTTAGAAAATTTTGCCATAGTTTCCCCTAAAATTGGAGGTGTCCATGCAATCAAAGCATGTCATTTTCTTTTTCAAAAGTCATTATAAGCAATCAACAATCAATCTACACTTACCATGTGCTAAAACAAAGCTATCTACATAATGATCATGAACTTGAGTTTTCATAAAAACTTGTAGTAACTTGGTAGTGTATTTAGTAGGTTTAGTTACCCTTTAAAGTGTGTTTATTTCTTTAAAAGTCTCATCCTTAAAGGATTTAGGTATTCACAACTTACTAGATGATTTTTCCAAAAATCGTTCTTTTGAATTTTTCTTGTAAACAAAGCGTTCTTATACTTGTTTCACCACTAGAAACATGATTGGTTCTTTTAAAACAATGTTCATGTAAATCTTTGTGATTTAGCTTGGTTTATTTGGAAAACTATTTTAGAAATCATCCACTCACAAGACTTGTATTTTGTTTAAATCATCATCACATGAAAACAACTTTTATTATTCAAGTTCATGTAAACATAAGGCATGATGATCTTGGTCTTTCACAAGATCATCACATTAACTTACTAGATCATGTGTTTAATCACAATCTATTAGGTTCCATATGATGTCTAACATCACTACCACTAATAATCAATCAACAAGAAGCAAATAAACACAAATCAACAAGTATTCATATGTTTATAAGCTTATGTTAGAGATTCATGATTATGTCTTTTAGTGTTCATCAAGATTAACAATGTATATCATCTTTTATTCATCAAAATATGAAGTAACAAAGGGTTATGAGGGCCTTAATACTAGCACAAGGCTAGGGAAGAACACAAGAGGTTGAAGATGACAAATGTGGAGGATAAAAGCTATCGGGAGAGGTCCTTCAAGATCCAAGACCACCAAGCTTCTTTATATGGCTCCTTTCACCTTTGTGAGTATATGGTTTGCTTGGAAGTGAGATGATGATGGTGGTGGTATTGTTGTTGTTTACGGCCGAGAGCCAAGGAGAGGAAGAGGAGGAAGATGATGTATTGTTGTGTGAAGGATGTAATGTGCTTTAGTCCTACATATAACCATCTTAGGCTTTTACCCAATGGATTATGTGTTTCTTAAGTACAATGCATATCTCTAAATATATCTTCACAAATCTTAGGAGATTTAGTAAGATCATACAAGATCAAAGGTGGGGCCACTAAGGTGACCATCCACCATGGGGGGGGGGGGGGTCTTGGTTGGGTTTAAATGGTAAGTTAGATGATTAAGTTAGATTTCAAGTGCATAGATTAGTGTTTATGTGTATGATATGTTATATAGTGTGTTAAGGTGTTCGGGAATCATAACTAGCTCAGAAACATTAAAACAATGCTTCAAGTATAATTTTGGTGTTTCGGGTAGTGTCCGGTTGTTCGGTTAAATACCGGTTCGTTAAAGTGCCAAACTATTCCGTTTTGTGATCTTTAAATACCCTTTTGTGACACTTTTAATTCCCGACACTTAGGAAAGCATTCAGGACCATTTTGTCATATTTTTACATGTTACTAGCTTGTTAAAAAACTGATTTTTGCTGAATTATGCAGAATTCTGCACTTTAATTGGGTTTTAGGCACTTTCCGGCACTTAAACTATCACCTAGTGAAGCAGTTTTGTGATCCTCACTTTCCTACACACTATACTAGTGTGAAACTTAGTCTCTGTCCCATAAAGGGTCTCCAAACACTGTTTGTCTATGTACTGACATTGTCAGCATTTTTCTGAGTTATCCGCTAACTGTGCTAGCTGTGCTTTGTGCATCGTTTATGTCACTAAGAGTTTGTATGTAAAGATGATGTGACAGTATGAAATGTGATGCACATGTATGTATGATACAGAAATCAGAAAGCAGTTATGTGTAATTCAGCACAGTCATTAAGCACTAATCATGGTTAATTAATTGTACGGATACCTATATTTTTTACAGTTGTCACATCATTGGGCTTCTAAACACATGCAACCATATGGGCTGAATAGGGAGGAATATTATAATAAAAACAACAATGTTGATGGCATAGGGGTGGACACGCATACTTCAAGAATTTTGTGGGACTTTTGTAGCCAATCAAAGATTTTGAAGGTGAATATTGACATCATTCACGTGACTATTTTTGGGTGGAGGTTTTCATTAATTTGAAGAGAACATCATCATTGAAGGTGGGCTTTTCATACACGCACATGGGCTTGGCAGTTTGGAGAAAGAAACAATCCAAAATTTGGATGTTGGGTTCTTTTCGGACTCTTGGGCCCACGTACACAGCCGACTTTTGAGAGATGATTTTAATATTAACACATGAACATATATATGATCATCTTCAATGGCAGACAAGAGGGACACGAAGATAGAGAAGGCTACGAAGATCAATCTTATCACATGAGCGGCTAAACTCTTGTGGTTTCCTCCGGATGGAGGGTTTTTGTAAGTTAATTGATACTATGTGTTGTGTCACACCCCGACCACGTAGAACATACAAATCGTGGCGGAAACATCGGGGCGTGTTGCAACAGAATTAATGTTTCACAACCATGGGAATTAAAGTTTCGTTTTATTGATTAAAAGTGTTACAATGTCTTAACAAACAAGGAAATACAACATAATTAACTAGTCTTGCATCTTTTATTGTCACTAAAGCCCAAGTCTGCCTATGTGTATCTTGATCATCTTATGCGACAGCTCCTGAAAAACACATGTGAAAATATGGTACGTCAGCATAAAAATGCCGGTGAGATACATAGGTTTTGTGAAAATAGGTGTCATGACTTATGTTTGAGAAAATGTTTAGTCATGAACCTTGTTATTTGCTTTGTTTTGTAAATCATTTGAAAAACAATGAGTTCAGATGATATGTATAAATAAGTGAATAATGTATGGTTAAATGAATAACCAAGTTAAATGAGTTTGTAAAAGATAAGTTGTTTTGTAAAACAATGTCTTGTGATAAGTATGTTATTTGTATAAAATGTTATATGTATCAAACTGAAATGATTCAAATAACGCTACAATATGTAATACCATACAAACACTTATATATAGGAAGTACCAGCGGCGTATCCACCATGCTTGTATCATATTACACACGCATCGTTACTTAATCACATAATCAAACCAAACCATCAAGATGTAAAATGTTCATGTCTAATGTAAATCATGTAATGTAAAACCAATGTCAAATGTTGATAGTCCAAAAGTAGTCAAGTAATGTATAACCAAAATGATATGTATGGTAAGTAAAATTAAGACTACTTAAACCATAAGTAAAATGTACAAAACAAAGTATTGAAGTAAAACTTGGTTTAAATCAAAGTTATGTTTTGTAAGATATATGCATGCTATACTGAATATGAACATTTATGCGGTATTGTGAAAATTCATACATCCAAGCCTTGAGACAGACGGATAACTATGTAAAAGTGAGTTATCAAGAGAATATGTATTCGGATTCGGTCATTCCTTACGTCCAAACAAACCCGAGATTTCAGGAATGGGATTTGTCAAGTCCTATGGTACCACTACCTACTACCGAGCGGCGTGATCGGTGTTAATGAATGTACATTGTCTCATTTAAACAAACCAAATGTCATACCAAAATGTAAGCATGTGATGAAGATAATGTACCTAGTATGCTAGAGTAAACATACAAGGTAGAGCTGTAAAACAATGTGTCCATATGTTACTGGAACATATGCAACAGAGATGCAATGTAAAATGATGTACTAAGTATGCTAAGTTAACATACAAAGTAGAAAAGTCATGTAAATCAATGCGCTAGCATGCTATCAGTCAACATACCTAGCAGAAATGTAATGTAAATCATGTACTAATAGTGTACTAATGAACATAACAAGTATATGATGTGAAAACAGGAAAGCACGAAAGTAACAAGTAGGCACATGTGTTTCACCCCAAAACAGTTTGGAAAACAGTAAAAGAGGGGTCTATGTACTCACTTGAGATTGCTCAGTAGTCCTTGAGTAACAACCAAACAATGCTAGAGATCACGGAAATCAAACGGCACCTAATATAGGTAACTATGTTAATTAACCGGACCTAAATCGGAAGATTGGGTAGCATTAGGGTTTGTAAACCAAATGAGTGTAGGAACTCATATGATATGGTTTAACAAAGCCTACATACTAAATGAAACTTAGCCTAAGTGTCTACGACCCATTACGACCCGTTTAGGTAGCTTATGCTACTTTAACGCGTTGTTCGCGTGAAACGCGTTCGGACCGCCTAACTAGTCCTATGACAAGTGTTATATGCCTAAACATGTTACATAATCAATTATGTGGCAAAAGTTTAGGTTACATATGCTAAATTACAAATTATGCATGAAAAGGGTATTCTGGTAATTTACCTAAGGCATATAAACTACCTATCATACAACTACTTAAACGATGTGACCATAGGGTATAACCTCGGAAGGTTATTCTCTACCTACTATGGTCACCTAATGTATTTGGTCGGATCCTAATGATCGACCAAATGGGTCGAGTTCGAAGGTATAGGCGATTTATCAGATCGCCTACCCTACGACTCTAGATAACGTGGTAATCAGTGGGCATAGTCCCAAAGGACTATGACCAACGTGATTACACTCACGTTGCGAAGTTCAAACGAACTTCGCATTGACCATTACTGGTCAACGCTGAAAGTCAAACAAAGTTTGACTTTCTGACTCGAAAAGCAGTAAAAATAAGGAAAAGAACGAAAGAATACTAACCCAGGGTCCCCGAATGCTAAACTCAATTCGAAAATCTCAGGTATGAAACAAATGTTTCAACTTAGAGTTTCTCAAAGTGAATTTCTAGTGATTTTGAACAAAGGGGGGTGGGGTATTTATAGTATTCGGTCCACCGTTGAGATCGTTTCTTGGAAAAGGGGAAACGATCATGGCCGTACACTTGTCCAAATGTTATGGTGCCTCAAAATGCACACACCATAGGGATTTGACATGTGGGAGGGGTTTTGGAAGTGCAAAACAGCTGCAACCAGCTGTTAAAACCATTTAATCTGGTCTGATACCCGGATGCGGCCCGCTTCAGGATGTTCCAAACACAATGCGGGCCGCTTTGGCCTGTCTGATCAGCAAACTTGTTTCAGAAATGACAGTTTCAGTCCCTGCACGTGTTTAAGGCCTTTTCCGACACTTCTAAGGCCCGTAAAGCCAACTTTAAGGCCCTAAAATGTTGCCTAAACATTGTGGACACGAAACATGTTCAAAAAATATGTCGGATGATGGTTCGTTTGGTCGTACGAACGCGATGTTCGCTTAATTACGACGGAATGCGCACAAGCGCGAAAAACGATCCAAATGACGCGACGAATGGATTTTTCTTAAGGCGAACACTAAAATATAATGTAGTCATGCTTTCATAAATTTTTGGATGTCCGGATGTATTCAGAACGTAAGTTATGCGCGAAAATGCAAACTTGTGCACTTTTTGACACTTTTAGTCCCTGAATGACCCAAAAGTTTATTTTAGCACACCGAACACCTCAAAGCCTATTTCTAAGCTATGTGAAGGATATTTATGGTATGTTTAACTTAAGGTCATGTTCCGGAAAGTCTGTTACAGTTCAAATTGGCATACTTTCGCAGTTTGTCAAATTTAGTCCCTGTAAGCGATTTAACTTGATTTTGCCATACCAAAGCCTTCAAAACTTATTTCTAAGTTATGTAAAGGTTATTTAAGGTATGTTAAGCCAATGTCACTATTCCGGAGTGTTTATTGCATTAAACTGGTTATATTTACGCATCGGTGCGCGTATAACCTTCCAGAAAGTGATTTAGAGTTTGAAATTGAACAAAAATTGATATGTGCAAATGATACACATATTTTTACAAATACCAAGTATGAAATACAATATTTCATTGCTACAGTATTTGTGTGATGGCCGTGGAGGCACAGGTGTTACAGTCTCCCCTACTTTAGGAAATTTCGTCCCGAAATTTATTTAGAGGAAACTTGTGAGAGCTTGAAAACATGAAGTTGAAAAGATCGAACAACATTGGTTTGGGTTCTGAACTTCTAGTAACTTTAATAACATCATGGTTGCAATGTAAGAGGGATACTTATATACAAGTATATGAAGCGTCATTGGTGCGTCCACCGTACCTCCATTACATCGTTCTCATTTTGTTATTGTTGTCACTATTGGTTCTTACACATAATAAACCTTACTGGGTTTCTATGCACTAAATTTCATAATTATGTACGCGTCCATAATTAGACAATTCCTTGCATAGTTCACTCAGTCCATTTTATAATGTGCAGGGGAAAACCAAATGAACACTCCTGTGATGAGTGTGACTAGACCGCCATAGAGTCCCGTAGACTAAATCAATAAATGATCTAAATAGACTATCAAGGAGTCTGTCCAGCTACATCACTAGATGTCATTCTTTAACCAAATTGTGAATCAATCCTTTAGACTAGACCACTAAAAAGGGTCTGGAGTGGTACTATATAATCCAAGGGTCTTAACTATTACATAGAAGCCCATTAAGGATTTAAGGTAGTACCTTTTGAATATCCTGTTACGAATCTCTCATATGAAGATATGAAAGATCCTGCGAGGATTTGGATAACGAATATCCAGAGTATTAAAAACACAAAAAAAAAAACCTTAAATGAAAACTCAAGATGCATAAACACATAGTCATATAACCACAAAGATTGTTTGTTAATTTGTCTTGTAAATTGCGTACATGCATTTAAAGCACACTTGGAATCCATTACGTGGATTTCATTTGGTACTTTAAACGTTATCAAGAATCCAACTATAAAGATAGAAAGATTCAAAAAGAAAATTCGATTTCGATTACTAGGAACCGAAGTGTTCGAATTAAGGTACATAAGGAATCCAATTAAGGACTCTGATTTGAATGATGATCATCCACAAGGATCTAAATGTGAAGATAAAAAGATCCCATATGGATTTTAGAAGTTGAAGATGTTTTGAAATCTTGCACTGGATGTGCTTAGGTCAAAACATGATGTAAAATGCTTATGAAATTGAGATGCTAGATATGTCAAGGCGACATATGAAGCAGAACTTGAAGGTTAAGTAAATGTGTGAGGAAAAATATATTTGGAAAACTATGCATGGGAAAAATGTTTTTGAAACCTTATATATAATATTTTGAAATCATAAAGTAGGTGTATTAGATAGATATTTTTACTAAAATATTTTAAAATCATGCGAGATGAATTTTGAAATTATGTATAAGGTTTTTGAAAATATGAATGATGCTTTTCGAAATCATGCACTTGATCAGAAAATGTATTGTGTTAATATTGTCTTCAGACTATATGAAATATTTTGAAATTAGAAAGGTTGGTTTTGATAACATGGCCAATGTTTTTGAAATAACATAGACAATGCATCTAGAAAAATTGTTTTCAAACTATATGAAATGTTTTGAGATCATGAAGATTGTTTTGAAATACTGGTACTGTGTATGTTGAAAAATCAAAACGTAATGGGTATGAGATTTGGAAATACCCTTAGTTATCTAACCAAGGATTCAAAGGCACAGATGTGCAGAAGCATGATCACTCATAATGTCACTTTATTTTCTGTACTTCGTATCTTAGAATGAAACGAGTACTTAAAATTTTCAAAGGAATCATGAGCGATCATTTGAAAGAGAGAATCACAAGAGTAGTTTGTAAGGAACATAGTTCCTTGATGTAGGTATCATAGGAAAAGTCATACACACATGTAATTATACTTGTACATCAGAATTGTGAACATCAACTTTTATTTATGAACGAGACATATTGTTTCACAATACACGAAAACAAAAGAAACAAAGGCATAAGACAGCAACATCCTTTGTTCGGCTGAATGCTCATCCGTGGGTCGGATTTGCATTAGCAAGCCTTGGGCATTGGTTTCTGTAGTGGGTCAGATCCCCACAATTGTAACAGGCACCAAGTGGGTAGTGTGGTCGTGCAGCTTGACCTTGTTGCTGAGCAAGAGGCTGAGCAACTTGTTGAGCCAGGTTCTGAACTGGGCGATTCGGATTAGTAGGAATGCGGCAGGTGCCAGCAAGATGACCGGATCTTCCACAGTTGGTGCACTGACGACACTGGAGGTGTGGTTGATAATGGCCGTTACACCTGTTGCACAAAGGTGCATTGCCAAAATAAGGCTTCTTGGCTAGTGGTTGCGCAGGCTGATTTGGTGCAGCTTGGGCCTGTGCAGTAAGGGCATAGTTTTGGGAAACCTTACGCTTCCTTGCCCTCTTCGATGAACTAGAATCCTTCCCATTCTTGTTTCGACCTTTCTTGCTATCCTCCTTGTCAGATGATTGTTTCTCGCCCTTGTCACCCTTCCTGTGTAATTTATTCTTTCGAATCTGAGACTCAGTCAATGTCGCTGATAACTCGATCGCCTGACGGAGTGTGGCAGGGTTACTACCAGTAAGGATGTCTTGTACCGAGTCAGGTAGGCCGTCGATGTACCTTTCGATAGCTATGTCAAGTGGGGTAACCATTGTCGGGCAAAGCAGACTCAACTCCTCAAACCTATCAGTATACGCCCTGTGCTCACCACTATCTTGCTTCAACTCATCAAACTCTTTCTCCAACGCCCGCTGTTCATGGCGAGGACAGAATTCCCTCATCATAAGGGCTCTCAGTTCAGCCCATGTCTGTGCGAGAGCAACTTCCGCACCTCGGTCTCTCATTACCCCATTCCACCATGTAAGAGCCCTCTTCTGAAACACGCTCGAGGAGAACTCGACCTTGCGATTATCTGGGCACTGCACGTGGCGAAAAGTATTCTCAATGCTTTCGAACCACTGAAGAAGCCCAGTTGCTCCTTCAGAACCACTAAACTTGAGTGGTTTAGCCTGGTTAAAATCCTTGTATTTGCATAGAACATTGTTGTTGTTGTTGGCTTGGTTCCATTGAGCAAAGAGATTTGGAAGTTGAGCAGCCATCTGCTGCGCAATGATTTCTGCCAATTCGGCAGTCTCTATCTGGCTTTCGCGTCGAGGAGGCATTCTGAAAGAGGAAACATGAAAGGAAACGAGAGAGAGAATTAGACGAAAAGAACGAGATGAAACAAATTTGATGAAAGCAAGGATAGTGGTCATTTGTTTGTTACTACAAAGCAACAACGACACACAGTGACTGATCAAAGTAAATGGGTCAAAAATAATGTATCGCGAAGACATGCTCGCCTATAAGTGAACACTCATCCCAAGAATTCCCAGGTAAGCACAACTGGTCTCGCGTCTGATGAGATGTATACGAAGTGCTTGCCTAGACAGAAAACCCAGAATACAGGCATTCACCCTTCCAGTTTGCACGTGTTCACATTATTTAAAACCCAAAACTTTGCCGAGATTTTGAAAATTCAAAGGGATTCAAAACCATATAACAGAGAGTTCAAAACCTTACAATTGAGGGTTCAAAACCTAGTAATCAATCATCCTAGAACAGATGATTAGTTTTCAAAGCGGTTCTGAAATTTATGTTCTTGTTGTGGCTGTCACCTAAGGATAGGTGACAGTATTGTTTTATGACTAAACGCAAGTAACTCGCGTTAGGGTCCTAAGAAGGTTATAGACTAGGTCAAAGCATTACTAATAACCTAATTCCCTATAACCATTGGCTCTGATACCATCTTTTCTGTCACACCCCGACCACGTAGAACATACAAATCGTGGCGGAAACATCGGGGCGTGTTGCAACAGAATTAATGTTTCACAACCATGGGAATTAAAGTTTCGTTTTATTGATTAAAAGTGTTACAATGTCTTAACAAACAAGGAAATACAACATAATTAACTAGTCTTGCATCTTTTATTGTCACTAAAGCCCAAGTCTGCCTATGTGTATCTTGATCATCTTATGCGACAGCTCCTGAAAAACACATGTGAAAATATGGTACGTCAGCATAAAAATGCCGGTGAGATACATAGGTTTTGTGAAAATAGGTGTCATGACTTATGTTTGAGAAAATGTTTAGTCATGAACCTTGTTATTTGCTTTGTTTTGTAAATCATTTGAAAAACAATGAGTTCAGATGATATGTATAAATAAGTGAATAATGTATGGTTAAATGAATAACCAAGTTAAATGAGTTTGTAAAAGATAAGTTGTTTTGTAAAACAATGTCTTGTGATAAGTATGTTATTTGTATAAAATGTTATATGTATCAAACTGAAATGATTCAAATAACGCTACAATATGTAATACCATACAAACACTTATATATAGGAAGTACCAGCGGCGTATCCACCATGCTTGTATCATATTACACACGCATCGTTACTTAATCACATAATCAAACCAAACCATCAAGATGTAAAATGTTCATGTCTAATGTAAATCATGTAATGTAAAACCAATGTCAAATGTTGATAGTCCAAAAGTAGTCAAGTAATGTATAACCAAAATGATATGTATGGTAAGTAAAATTAAGACTACTTAAACCATAAGTAAAATGTACAAAACAAAGTATTGAAGTAAAACTTGGTTTAAATCAAAGTTATGTTTTGTAAGATATATGCATGCTATACTGAATATGAACATTTATGCGGTATTGTGAAAATTCATACATCCAAGCCTTGAGACAGACGGATAACTATGTAAAAGTGAGTTATCAAGAGAATATGTATTCGGATTCGGTCATTCCTTACGTCCAAACAAACCCGAGATTTCAGGAATGGGATTTGTCAAGTCCTATGGTACCACTACCTACTACCGAGCGGCGTGATCGGTGTTAATGAATGTACATTGTCTCATTTAAACAAACCAAATGTCATACCAAAATGTAAGCATGTGATGAAGATAATGTACCTAGTATGCTAGAGTAAACATACAAGGTAGAGCTGTAAAACAATGTGTCCATATGTTACTGGAACATATGCAACAGAGATGCAATGTAAAATGATGTACTAAGTATGCTAAGTTAACATACAAAGTAGAAAAGTCATGTAAATCAATGCGCTAGCATGCTATCAGTCAACATACCTAGCAGAAATGTAATGTAAATCATGTACTAATAGTGTACTAATGAACATAACAAGTATATGATGTGAAAACAGGAAAGCACGAAAGTAACAAGTAGGCACATGTGTTTCACCCCAAAACAGTTTGGAAAACAGTAAAAGAGGGGTCTATGTACTCACTTGAGATTGCTCAGTAGTCCTTGAGTAACAACCAAACAATGCTAGAGATCACGGAAATCAAACGGCACCTAATATAGGTAACTATGTTAATTAACCGGACCTAAATCGGAAGATTGGGTAGCATTAGGGTTTGTAAACCAAATGAGTGTAGGAACTCATATGATATGGTTTAACAAAGCCTACATACTAAATGAAACTTAGCCTAAGTGTCTACGACCCATTACGACCCGTTTAGGTAGCTTATGCTACTTTAACGCGTCGTTCGCGTGAAACGCGTTCGGACCGCCTAACTAGTCCTATGACAAGTGTTATATGCCTAAACATGTTACATAATCAATTATGTGGCAAAAGTTTAGGTTACATATGCTAAATTACAAATTATGCATGAAAAGGGTATTCTGGTAATTTACCTAAGGCATATAAACTACCTATCATACAACTACTTAAACGATGTGACCATAGGGTATAACCTCGGAAGGTTATTCCCTACCTACTATGGTCACCTAATGTATTTGGTCGGATCCTAATGATCGACCAAATGGGTCGAGTTCGAAGGTATAGGCGATTTATCAGATCGCCTACCCTACGACTCTAGATAACGTGGTAATCAGTGGGCATAGTCCCAAAGGACTATGACCAACGTGATTACACTCACGTTGCGAAGTTCAAACGAACTTCGCATTGACCATTACTGGTCAACGCTGAAAGTCAAACAAAGTTTGACTTTCTGACTCGAAAAGCAGTAAAAATAAGGAAAAGAACGAAAGAATACTAACCCAGGGTCCCCGAATGCTAAACTCAATTCGAAAATCTCAGGTATGAAACAAATGTTTCAACTTAGAGTTTCTCAAAGTGAATTTCTAGTGATTTTGAACAAAGGGGGGTGGGGTATTTATAGTATTCGGTCCACCGTTGAGATCGTTTCTTGGAAAAGGGGAAACGATCATGGCCGTACACTTGTCCAAATGTTATGGTGCCTCAAAATGCACACACCATAGGGATTTGACATGTGGGAGGGGTTTTGGAAGTGCAAAACAGCTGCAACCAGCTGTTAAAACCATTTAATCTGGTCTGATACCCGGATGCGGCCCGCTTCAGGATGTTCCAAACACAATGCGGGCCGCTTTGGCCTGTCTGATCAGCAAACTTGTTTCAGAAATGACAGTTTCAGTCCCTGCACGTGTTTAAGGCCTTTTCCGACACTTCTAAGGCCCGTAAAGCCAACTTTAAGGCCCTAAAATGTTGCCTAAACATTGTGGACACGAAACATGTTCAAAAAATATGTCGGATGATGGTTCGTTTGGTCGTACGAACGCGATGTTCGCTTAATTACGACGGAATGCGCACAAGCGCGAAAAACGATCCAAATGACGCGACGAATGGATTTTTCTTAAGGCGAACACTAAAATATAATGTAGTCATGCTTTCATAAATTTTTGGATGTCCGGATGTATTCAGAACGTAAGTTATGCGCGAAAATGCAAACTTGTGCACTTTTTGACACTTTTAGTCCCTGAATGACCCAAAAGTTTATTTTAGCACACCGAACACCTCAAAGCCTATTTCTAAGCTATGTGAAGGATATTTATGGTATGTTTAACTTAAGGTCATGTTCCGGAAAGTCTGTTACAGTTCAAATTGGCATACTTTCGCAGTTTGTCAAATTTAGTCCCTGTAAGCGATTTAACTTGATTTTGCCATACCAAAGCCTTCAAAACTTATTTCTAAGTTATGTAAAGGTTATTTAAGGTATGTTAAGCCAATGTCACTATTCCGGAGTGTTTATTGCATTAAACTGGTTATATTTACGCATCGGTGCGCGTATAACCTTCCAGAAAGTGATTTAGAGTTTGAAATTGAACAAAAATTGATATGTGCAAATGATACACATATTTTTACAAATACCAAGTATGAAATACAATATTTCATTGCTACAGTATTTGTGTGATGGCCGTGGAGGCACAGGTGTTACATGTTGACACAATCGTTTTAACTTGGTGATCTAAGCATTCGATGCTTTTCACCTTGGTTTGATTTATTGGTTGTAAATAGTTACATTTATTTAAACCTTGATTTCTAAGCATTCAGTTCCCGAGAGTTCTAGTAATTGGGATATATTTGACGTGGGGTTAGGGTTTGTAAATTGTAATTGATAATCATTCGATAACCTCCCGTTATATATTGACCGGAGTACTTAGTCGTTGGTTATCACAATTAGTTAATCAAAATTAACATATATGTCTATGTAGGTAACGATTAAACACTTAGTTGAAGTTAACTGCAAAACCTGAAATATGGAGGAACCATCTTCTCTCCTACTGTTTTAAATCTAAATTTTTATTCGTTAACTTAGACAATTCTCTTAAACAATCAAACCATCAATTAAATTTTACTTTTTAGCATTAGTTAATTAATACTTATCATCATAACACTTTCCACAATCCTCCTCTGGTTCGATATCCGACTAACTCTAGCTACTAGTTTATTTCGGTTTTTGCATGTCATTAACGACAGACATCAATGTCATCATGGAGTCTTATGAACATTGAAGTGTGACCTCATCTTATCAAGAATGGTTCGGATATGATGGATTACTACATCATTTTACATCATTTTCAACTAAATCTAAACATCTTTTTAATATTTCAAACTTTTCTTCAATATTCTTAACTTTTCACTCAAAACCATTAGAATCTGGACTCGTTGGGTTCACTACTCTTTCTATAGTGGAGACCCGGGCTGAGAATGGATTCCTAGCGAAGAGACGACCGATTCACTGGTTGAACAAGAAACTCCGTCAAGAACAGTTAAGTCTGGACGAACGGGGTGAATCGCGTCCGATCGGATGAGTTAGACTTGGTGATTTCCATTGTTTGGCACGTTATCATACCGTCTCGATAACATCATTTATCTTAACTGGTTTCAACAAGTTTTTCAAACGAATCAGTCGCCCGAACGAATAGCCATCCGATCGAATAGCCATCTGATCGAACGGCTATCCGACCAGGTGACTTGTGAATTTTAAACACTTAAACAAATTCAAAACTTCAAGGTAGAACTGTCCCCACTCGGATCACCATCCGAGCAGAAGGCCATCCGTCCAGATGACCGTTTGACCGGACGACCTGATGAATAGAGACATTTCATACTTTTTAAAATGCTACAATGAAAACTTCAAAGTTCAAGCATACACAAACACATCATTCCCAAACGAATGACTATCCGACCGAATGACCATCCGTCCGGATGACCATCCGTCCAGATGGTCATCCGACCGGATCACTGTTCGTCACTCAACTTTTTGACACGCTATTTAACGCACTGTTCAACGCTTACACTATCGTTCTCTGTCAGGCTAACTCTCCAGCGCTCCCTTCAATCCAAGCTTGTGTTTATTTATTAAACACGATCTGTGAGTATACTCGATCCCTTTTTGATTAACGCAGTTTTGGGTGTTACATAAGTTACTTATATCAAATCACACTGACACACAACGCAAACACTTTTATACGCTAACCGATCTCGCATGTTATACGTGTTATTCGATGAATGCTAGTATGTTATGTTTACACAGTGATTGTTGCCTGACACCTTAGCAACGATAGTACTATAGTTTGGACTCAGCACCTGTCATGGACAAGGGTTGTTAAGGGCTTTTCTTCACGTGTCATAGTGGTGATAAGTGTTGCGCATTCTACAACTCGCAGTCACATCTGTGCATATTTCATTGTCGATAGCTTACTTGCTTCACATTACTACGTGTTACATGCTGGTTATGCGTAAATCGCTTTCGCTACTATTATACTATTAAACTTGTATGCTCACCTTTACACTATGTGTATTGACTTTTATTTTAACGTATGTGACAGGTGTTTAGGATGCTTATGCTATGCTTGCTGTTATGGAATCAAGTGAGGAAGTCTAGAAACGTCACATTTAAATCTGAGTTGTCAGAACAATTTATTTGTCTTTGAGATACTATGTCTGTAATAACTATTTTTTCTTGATATGTTATGGTATGGGACGTAACGTTAAATATCTGGTAATATTAGCTGTTATGGATTTCTCCTAGACAATCTGTTTCGCTCAGTGTCGCGCCATGATGTTTCCGCCATTGGTTGGGGTGTGACAGATTGGTATCAGAGCCAAAACTATTGGGAATTAGGCAAGACTCGACCTAGTCTGAGTCGATGTCTTAGAATTGACCTAGTCTATAGTCTAAGTACCAACAGACCGCCTTGTGCGAACCCAGTAGGGGATTTGCGCGAGCTTACTCTTTATACTCTCGCTTACACTCGCTAAATTCATAAATTTTGCATGGACATCGCATACTATAGCTACGTGCAAACACTCAGCCTTTCCTAAGGCTGACGACACACATGATTTTCAAAAAAAAAATCGAGTGATTTGGTCGGGATTAGGCGTGAAAACCGTAAACTCTCGATAAAATCACTCACTCGACATGCATTTTTACTAATAAAATACGAGAATTTGCGTTGAGTCAGGTGTGAAAACCATACCTCGACGTGAACCTCCCTATCTATCACGTGATTTTATCACACCATCAGGAATGAAGTTGTTAAGTTAGGGGTGAAACCCGCATATTAACGACTTATTCCGCCCTATATTCTGATTTTACAAAACTCTCACCAAAGTCTCGATGAGTTCCAATGACTAGGGTCACGTAATGGCCAAAAATATGCGTACCGATCGCCCGGATTGAGGCGAGAGCACAGTCTATTAAGCCAACGCGTGTACTCGAAGTCCTTGAGAATAGTCGAATCACTTTGGGTAGTCAAAGTCTAGCACACCCGAGACATTCTGATTTTCGCTGATTTCACGCCTTATCGCTTTTGTGTATTTCGATTCTGAGGATCACCACCGCTGACTCTGTGAATTATTGATTTTATGTGGTTATATGATTATTTTGTTAGCGTTTTGAGATATAAAGGGTTGTGCTCTATAATGATTGTTTCGATTTAACGCTTCTTGCTCCGCAAACAAACACACAAATCACAACACGCTAACAAATCACGGACTTTAACATGTTATGTTACTCGCTTACGCTACTCCCTATCGCTACTCGCATTCGCAACTCACGATCGCTTCTCGCAGCTTTGAAATGTCACACCCCAACCGATGACGGAAACATCGGGGTGCGGCACTAAGAGTTCGGATTGCTCACAAGTTTCCATAACATCAAAAGTTTCATTATAGATTAATTGAGTTTCATGCAAAATTTGTCTAAAACAACATCACCAACAAAGTATCAAATACAACCATAAATCATTGTTCAAAAATCTAGATTAAACTAGGTTGGTTTCTAAGCATCAACCCTATCAGCCTGCAACATGTATTAAAATAGAGTCAGTACAAAAATGTACCGGCGAGTATCCAAGTTTGAGTATATAACATAATAGATTCAAAAGATTCATATCCATAATGTAAATGATAACAAAATAGTTTTAGCCATGCTAGTGTTCGCAGTCCAAGTGATAGCCCAAGTGTCCCGATGCTTTAGTGTTTTCCCAAGAATCAAGGAAAACTAGAATCCTCCTAACAATACCCCCGAGAATAATGGGGAGGTGCATCTCCTATAGCGCTACTATTGTTAAGGCGGAACTACACACTCTGGATTAAACATTCACATAGCATAAAGAATCAAGAACCAAGAATCACAAGTTTCACATACACATAGGATAGAGTTTAGATTCAAAAGTATCAAGTTTCATAGTTTAATAGAATACATGTTGCATCCCAAAGTTTAAAACAAAAGGGATCGAGTATACTCACAGTGATTGCTTAACAGATTAACTGTTATTTGATCAAAGGGAGCTCTTTAGGTTTAGCCTGATTAGATTACAACAGATAAGTGTCGAGCAGAATAACGAGATTGCGCAAAGTGTCAGATCAGTCACTTGATCGAATGACCGTTCGATCGGACGACAGTCCGATCGGACGACAGTCCGATCGGATGGCCATTCGATTGAGGTGACTATTGTGAGTGGGGGATGGATTGCCATCTGATCGGATGGTCATCTGTACGGATGGCCATTCGATCGAATGGTCATTCAATCTAAGTGTGAGATTCCAAAAAGTTAAGTCAAGTGTTCAACTCAGGTTACTTCGATCGGATGGTCATTCGATCGGACGACAGTCCGATCGGATTGCCATTCGATCCGAAGTCCCAAGGTTTCAAAGATTCAAAGTCTCAATTTCAAACAAAAAGATTCTAAGTGTTGAAAGGGTAAGAGGCACATGTCACTTTGATAGGATGGCCGTTTGATCAGACGGCAGTCCGATCGGACTACCATTCGATCCTCATGACTTGTTTCGTTTTGTAAAATGTAAAGTTTCTATGTTTCTGGTTTGACGGTGATGACACGGTACGTCTTGAGACAACGGTAAACACATCAATGTTCAGCCGGTCTGATCAGATGGGAATCACCCCGTCCGATCAGGTGCCTGTTCATGAGGGAGTTTATGTCGGAATCCCTACTTCGGTCATCTTCTCCGGTACCAATCCATTATCCAAGCCGATTCTAGATTATTCATCAAGTCTACAATCCATTTGGGTCCGGATTCCACCATTTCAAGTAAAGTTCTAAGAAAATATAGAAGAAAACATGAGTTTTAGCATGAAAAGTCTAGATTTCGTTAAGATTCGCTGTAAAAACACCTGAGATTCCTTAGATCTGAGCTAGATCTTGAACGGAATGACATCACTCAACAGTTTGTACAAACCATCATGATGACATCACCCTCAAGAGCTCAAATCTCAGAGATTTCACGGTGAAAAGTGAGATTTCAAAGGAGAATCACGTAGAGCATAGTGTAGAGATCAAAGATGTACAAGAATCTAGTGTAAAACGTACCGAAATCGCCGAGAAATGGGAGAAAAGAGGGAGTGCATGTGTCTGGTCGAAGGAGGCTGTCACATCAGTGAGAAATGATGTGATAGCTCCCATTTATAGTGCAAGGAGGAGATAAAGGCGGTGTGCAGCAGATCAGATGGCGATTCAATCGAATGGCCCTCCGATCGGATGGTCATCCGATCGGATTGCCATTCGGTCAATCCCATCCTTTCCTCGTTCCCGTCTTTGTTTCGTTTCAAGAGTTAGATTTAGCGTTGCGTTGCGTATTATTGGGTAATAGTATCACATAACTAGACTATATTATTAACACATAGTTTCCAAGTTTCATAGATCTCGCCAGTGACAAGTCTCCCATCTCTCGTTCAACCAAGTCTCAAGTTGCACAAGTCTCAAGAGTCAAGCACCAAAGTATCAAGTATTAAGAATCAAAGCTTCCAAGTATCAAGAATCAAGAGTCATAGTTTCCAAGTATTAAGAATCTAGCTTAAGTATCAAGAATCATAGTATTAAGAATCAAGAATCTAGATTTACGCATCACTAGTATCAAGAGTGTTAAGTTTCACATAGGTTAGGGACTAAAATTGACAATAGCTATAAGTCTAGGGATGTAGGTGTTACAGTCTCCCCTCCTTTAGGAGATTTCATCCCCGAAATCTAGGAAGAAGACTGCTCGAAGAGCTGCGGATACTTGGTCTTCATCTCATTTTTAAGTTCCCAAGTGAATTCGGCGCCGCGCTTTCCTTCCCATCGAACCTTGACTGTGGGAATTTTGCTGCGTCTCAATTGCTTGACACCTTGATCCATGATTTCAACCGGTTTCTCCACAAAGTGTACAACTTTGTTTATTCACAAGTCTTCAAGGGGAACCTGCAGTACTCGTCAGCTAGGCATTTACGTAGGTTAGACACTTGGAACACTGGATGTACGTTGTTTAGTTCTTGTGGCAGGTCGAGTCTGTACGCCACCTTGCCAATCCTTTCGAGTATCATGAAAGGACCCACATAGCGAGGAGCGAGCTTTCCCTTCTTACCAAAGCGAACTACTCCCTTCCAGGGAGATACCTTGAGTAGAACTCGGTCACCAAAAACAAATTCCAGAGGCTTGCGCCTTCTATCAGCATAGCTCTTTTGTCTGCTCCTAGCCTTGATCAAGTTATCACGGATCTGAAGAATCTTATCCGTTGTCTCTTGATCAAGTGGGCTGATTTGGTCAACGATCGACGATCACCCAGATACTATCGTTGTGTTCGAGGTAGTTTGGTAATAAAATCCATAGCGATGCTATCCCATTTCCAAACAGGGATTTCAGGTTGTTCAAGGAGTCCTGAAGGACGTTGATGTTCAGCCTTAACCTTCGTACAAGTAAGGCATTTAGAAACATATGTAGCAATGTCCTTCTTCATACCGGGCCACCAATAAGTCATACGCAAGTCATGGTACATCTTATCGGTGCCTGGATGAATAGAGTAACGGGATTTGTGAGCCTCATTCATAATGAGCTCACGGAGATTATCGCGATCCGGTACCCAGATGCGATTGAGGTAGTATTGGAGTCCATTAGGTTTAGTTTCGAGTTAATCAATCTTAGCGCCTTGGATTTCCACTTCTAGACTTCCTTCATCCACTGACGAAAACTGAGCTTCACGAATACACGCATGGAGATCACTAGAGATACGAATAGCATTAACATGAGTTTTACGACTAAGAGCTTCGGCCACTACATTCGCCTTGCCAGGATGATAGCGAATTTCACAGTCGTAGTCATTGAGCAGTTCCACCAAACGTCTCTATCGCATGTTCAGTTCTTTTTGGTCAAAGATATGTTGAAGGCTCTTATGGTCAGTGAAAACCACACACTTAGTACCATACAGGTAGTGTCGCCAAATCTTTAACGCAAATATGACTGCACCAAGCTCCAGATCATGAGTAGTATAATTCTTCTCATGTACCTTGAGCTAACGAGAGGCATAAGCAATAACCTTATCCCGCTGCATGAGCACACAGCCCAAGCCATGGTTCGAGGCATCACAATATACCACGGAATCGTCATTCCCATCAGGTAGAGTAAGAACAGGAGCGTTACACAAAAGGGTCTTAAGGGTCTGAAAAGATCCCTCTTGCTCGGGACCCCAAGCAAAAGGTTTCTCTTTTTTAGTCAACGAAGTGAGAGGAATGGCGATCTTAGAAAGTCCGAGATGAATCGACTGTAATAACCCGTCAACCCTAGAAAAGAACGAATCTCAGATGCCGATTTAGGCATACTCCAATTCTTCACAACTTCGATTTTAGAAGGGTCAACATGAATACCTCGCTTACTAACGACATGACCGAGAAATTCTACTTCATTAATCCAAAACTCACACTTTGAGAATTTAGCATACAAACGTTCACCACGTAGAAGTTCAAGCATCAAGCGTAAATGACAAGCATGATCAGCTTTAGATTTTGAGTAGATGAGAATATCATCAATAAAGACTATCACAAAATGATCCAGATAGGGCTTACAAACATTATTCATGAGATCCATGAACACAGCGAGTGTGTTGGTCAATCCAAAAGGCATGACCACGAACTCGTAGTGTCCATAACGAGTGCGAAAAGCGGTTTTGGGTACATCATCCTCGAGTACACGAAGCTGATGATAACCAGAGAAAAGGTCAATCTTCGAGAAGCAGGACGCGCCTTGTAGTTGTTCAAATAGATCATCATTACGAGGGAGAGGGTAGCGATTCTTAATGGTAAGCTTATTAAGTTCACGGTAGTCGATGCACATACGAAATGAACCATCTTTCTTCTTAACGAATAACACGGGAGCACCCCATGGAGAGGTACTTAGACGAATGAATCCTTTGTCGAGCAATTCCTGTAGTTGACTGGATAGTTCTTGCATCTCGGAAGGTGCAAGTCGGTAGGGAGCCTTGGCGACAGGAGTCGCGCTAGGTATGAGATCAATACGAAAATTGACGGATCTAGGAGGAGGAAGACCAGGAAGATCCTCAGGAAAGACCTTAGGGAAATCACACACTACTGGGACGTCACTTACGTTCTTCCCCTTGCCCTTTTGTTCCACCACGTGGGCCAAAAGGCAAAGTTTCGTTTACGTAAGCATCTGTTCGCCTGAGTGCATGACATCAACTTCAGTCCTCTAGAAGGTCGGTCTCCGTAGACATGCAAAATATCACCGGACAGAAGAGGCAAACGAACAAACTTCTCGTGACATGCAATCTCGACACGATTCTTACGTAACCAATCCATGCCGATAATGACATCAAAACTACTTAATTGCTTGGGTATTAGATCAATAGCAAACACGTGGTCGTTAAGAGTCAAGGAACAACCACTTAGAATAGAATCAACTAGAATCGACTTCCCATCGGCAATCTCCACCGAAAATGACTTAGGTAACATAGACCGTGCACAGTTTAACAAAGATTCAAATTCCATGGACACAAAGCTTCTGTCGGCACCAGTATCAAATAGTATCGTAGCGTAAAGGTTATTAACGAGAAACATACCATTAACGACGTCATTGTCGTTATGAGCCTGATTAGCATTAAGATGGAACGCTCGCCCACGAGCGGCTGGCTGTTGTGTCACACCCCGACCGCGTATAACAACGAACCGCGGCGGAAACGCCGGGGAGTGATCGCGACAGAATTAATTGTTTCATAACCATGGCATACAAAGTTGTATTTTATTTATCAACATGAGAGTTACATTGTTTTAAACAGGAAATAAAGAGTTTATAACATAATTAAACAAAGTCTATCTTCATTTTAAGTCTCTAAGGCACAGGTCCGCCCTAGTGTCATGATCATCATGCTATGCAAAAGCACCTGAAAACACATGTGAAAATAGGTACGTCAGCATAAAAATGCCTGTGAGATACATAGGTTTGTGAAAATAGGATTCATGACTTAAGTTTAAGAAAAGGTGTTTAATAAAGTTTAGTCATGAACCTTGTAAATTGATTTGTTTTGTAAATCGTTTGAAAAACAATAAGTTTAGATGATATGTATAAATAAGAGAATAATGTATGGTTAAACGAATAACCAAGTAAATTGAGTTGTATAAAGTAGATTGTTTGTAAACCAAAGTCTTGTAAGAAAATCGTGTTACTTGTGTAAAATGTATAAGTCCAAATTGAATGATTTAAATAACGCTATGATATGTAATATAATACAAACACTCATGTATAGGAAGTACCAGCGGCGTATCCACCATGCTTGTATCATATTACTCACATCTCGTTACTAAAGTCACTTAAACAAACCACCAATGTATAAAGTCCATGTTTAAACCAATAGTCAAAAGTCCTTGTATAAACCATGTCAAATGTTTATAAGTCCAAAAGTAGTCAAGTAATGCGTAATAAATGTTATGTATTGTAAGTAAAGTATTGTCATATAATCCAAACGTAGAAATGTACAAAACAAAGTATTTTGAATAAATCAAAAAGTTATGTTTTGCAAAGTGATGCATGTTACATTGATACAAACATTTATGTGGTAAGTTAACGCATACATTCAAGCCTTGAGACAGTCGGATAACCCTTTCAGTCAAGGTTATCAAAAGAAATGTTTTCGGATTCAGTCATTCCTTACATCCAAACAAACCCGGGATGTCAGGAATGGGATTTGTCAAGTCCTATGGTACCACTACTTACTCCCGAGCGGCGTAGCAAATGTTAATGAACGTATAAAAGTCTCGTTTGTGCAAACCAAATGTTATAGCAGTTGTATACATGTCATATGAAAACAATGTACTAAGTATGCTAAGTTAACATACAAAGCAGAAAAGTCATGTAAATCAATGTGCTAGCATGCTATCAGTCAACATACATAGCAGAAATGTAATGTAAAACAATGTACTAAGTATGCACACAATGGACATACATAGCATGAAATGTAATGTAAAACAATGTACTAAGTATGCACACAATGGACATACATAGCATGAAATGTAATGAAATCATGTACTATAATGTACTAACAAACATAGCAGGTATATGATGTGAAAACAGAAAAGCATGAAAGTAACAAGTAGGCACATGTGTTTCACCCCAAAATGTTTGGAAAACAGTAAAAGAGGGGTTCTATGTACTCACTTGAGATTGCTCAGAAGTCCTAAGATAACCACCAAGCAATGCTAGAGATCACGGAATCAAACGGTACCTAATATAGGTAACTATATTAATAAACCGGACCTAGATCGGAAGATTGGGTAGCACGATGGTTTGTAAACCAAATGAGTGTAGGAACTCATGTGATATGGTTTAACAAAGCCTACATACTAAATGAAACTTAACCTAAGTGCTTACGACCCATTACGACCCGTTTAGGTAGCTTATGCTACTTTAACGCGTCGTTCGCATAAATCGCGTTCGGACCGCCTAACTAGTCCTATGACAAGTAACATATGCCTTAACATGTCTAATATTGTTGTCAAATCAGTTTAGATGTCAAAAGTTATGTTACATATGTTTAAAATGAATTTTGGCATCAAAGGGGTATTTTGGTAATTTACCTAAGGCATATAAACTACCTATCATACAACTACTTAAACGAAGCGACCATAAGGTATAACCTCGGAAGGTTATTCCCTATATACTATGGTCACCTAATGTGTTTGGTCGGATCCTAATGATCGACCAAATGGGTCGGGTTCGAAGGTATAAGCGATTTATTAGATCGCTTACCCTTACGACCCTAGACAACGAGGTAATCAGTAGGCATAGTCACAAGGGACTATAACCATCGTGATTACAATCACGTTGCGAAGTTCAAACGAACTTCGCAATGACCATAAACTGGTCAATGCAGAAAGTCAAACAAAGTTTGACTTTCGGACTCGAAAAGCAATAAAAGAACGAAGGAACACTTACGAAGGGTCCCCGAATGCTAATCTAGATCAAAATAGCTCAGGTATGAAACAAAGGTTTCAACTTAGAGCACATAAGATCAGATTTGTGAGGAAAATGGTGGAAATGGGTTCGGTATTTATAGTTTTTCCCGAACCGTTAGGATCGTTTCTTGTAAAAGGGGAAATGATCTCGCCCGTACACTTGTCGGAAAGTTATGGTAACTAAAAATGGCCCCTAATCAGCTGAAAGGTCAAGTGTGAGCTTGTGGTTGTAGATTAAACAGCTGTGATCAGCTGACTAATCGATCTTATCTGTTCTGGGAGGCTGACGCGGCCCGCTTCAGGATCAGACAAAACTCAGGCGGGCCGCCTGGCCTTGTCTGATCAGAACTATCTTTCAAAAATGACAGTTTAGCTCCCTGTTACGTATTTAAGCCATTTCCGACACTTCTAAGGCCCGTAAAGCCAACTTTAAGGCCCTAAAATGATGCCTAAACATTGTGGACATGAAACATGCTCAAAAATATGTCGGATGTCAATTCGTTTGGTCGTACGAACGCGATGTTCGCTTAATTACGACGGAATGCGCATAAGCGCGAAAAACGATCCAAATGACGTGACGAATGGATTTTTCTTATGCCAAACACTAAAATAAAATGTTTTAGTGTTTACATAAATTTTTGGATGTCCGGATGTATTCAGAACGTAAGTTATGCGCGAAAGTGCAAACTTGTGCACTTTTTGACACTTTTAGTCCCTGAATGTCCCAAAAGCTTATTTTAGCACACCGAACACCTCAAAGCCTATTTCTAAGCTATGTAGAGGATATTTATGGTATCTTTAACTTATGGTCATGTTCCGGAATGTTCGTTACTGTTCAAATTTGCATACTTTCGCAGTTTGTCAAGTTTAGTCCCTGTAAGTGAATTAACTTGTTTTTGCCATACCAAAGCCTTCAAAACTTATTTCTAAGTTATGTAAAGGTTATTTAAGGTATGTTAAGTATATGTTGATGTTCCGGAGTATTTTTCGCATTAAACTGATTACGTTTACGCATCAGTTTGCGTATAACTCTCCAGAAAATGATATAGAGTTTGAAATTGGATAAAAGTCAAAACATGAAAAATGTAAAACACAACCAAACAAACATTGGGATTAAATATCATTGTTTTATTGATAATAGAACTGTTCACAATGATAACAAGCACAGATGTTACAGTCTCCCCTACTTGTGGAAATTTCGTCCCGAAATTTATTTAGAGGAAACTCGTGGGAAAGGATGCGGATATTTCGCCTTCATTTGATCTTAGCGTTCCCAAGTAAACTCAGGTCCACGTTTAGCTTCCCAGCGAACTTTGACCAAAGGAATGCGCTTGCGTTTAAGCCACTTGACTTCACGTTCCATGATTTCCACTGGCTTCTCAACAAATTTCAGTGTTTTATCAACACGAATTTCGTCAAGCGGTACGTGGAGGTTCTCATCAGCCAAACACCTCTTGAGATTGGACACGTGAAAGGTTGGATGAACATTTCCAAGTTCAGGAGGTAACTCAAGTCTGTAGACTACCTTACCGATTCTTTCGACGATCTTGAATGGTCCAACGTATCTTGGTGCAAGTTTTCCTTTCTTTCCAAATCTGATCACACCTTTCCAAGGTGAGACCTTAAGTAATACATGATCACTGACTTGAAATTCCAAGGGCTTGCGTTTTGGGTCCGCGTAACTCTTTTGACGGCTTCTAGCTGTCTGAAGGTTATCACGAACTTTCTTAATCTTGTCAGTTGTCTCTAAAATGAGGGCAGGTCCAGTAAGTTGAGCCTCGCCGATCTCATTCCAGCAGACTGATGAACGACATTTTTGACCATAGAGAGCCTCGAAAGGAGCCATTTTGATGCTGGTGTGATAACTGTTGTTGTAGGAGAATTCAATTAACGGAAGATGTGAATCCCAACTACCACCAAAGTCGATCACACAAGCTCTAAGCATATCCTCCAGAGTCTGGATTGTTCTTTCAGGTTGACCATCCGTTTGCGGATGATAAGCCGTGCTCAGGTTAAGTTGGGTCCCCATAGCAGATTGCATGGTTCTCCAAAAATGAGAAGTGAAACGAGCATCTCTGTCAGAAATGATGTTCAAAGGAACACCATGTCGAGCTACAATTTCATCCACATAGATTTTAGCAAGTTTGTCAGCAGGAAAATCCTCACGGATTGGCAAGATCCATAGTAATGTTTGTGCGCGGAAGTTTAGTAACAAGATCCATAGTAATGTTTTCCCATTTCCAAACTGGGATCTCTGGTTGCACCAATAAACCAGAAGGACGCTGATGTTCAGCCTTAACCTTAAGACAAGTAAGGCATTTTGATACGTATAAGGCAATGTCTTTCTTCATACCAGGCCACCAATAATGAATACAAAGATCCTTATACATCTTATCTGAGCCTGAATGAATAGAATAACGTGACTTATGGGCTTCATTCATGAGCAAGGTACGAAGATTATCCTGGCTTGGGACCCACAAACGGTCCATGAAGTAATATGATCCATTGTCCTTCAGTTCTAGATCAGGTGTTATGTGATAGGGAAACTCCTTATCCATCAAACCTTGTGAAACACAAGATTGTTGAGCCTGAGAAATGCGTGCTTGGATATCGGATCGAGCTTGAATAACAGATTGAACACGTACACAATGAAGCTTAGTACGTTCCTTACGACTCAATGCATCAGCTACGACATTCGCCTTACCAGGATGGTAGCGAATTTCGCAGTCATAGTCGTTTAAAAGCTCAACCCAACGTCGTTGCCTCATGTTGAGTTCTTTCTGGTTGAAGATATGCTGAAGACTTTTCTGGTCCGTGAAAACCACACATTTTGTACCGTACAAATAGTGTCTCCAGATCTTAAGAGCGAAGACAACTGCACCCAACTCAAGATCGTGGGTGGTGTAGTTCTTCTCATGTATCTTCAACTGCCTCGATGCATATGCTATGACTTTGTTTCTTTGCATTAGGACACAGCCAAGACCCAATTTAGATGCATCACAATAAACGACGAAATCATCATTGCCCTCAGGCAAAGTCAGAACAGGCGCGTCGCAAAGTTTTTGCTTCAAACTCTGAAAAGCTTCCTCTTGTTTCAATGAGGGTTTGTTCTTCTGAGTTAGAGCAGTTAGAGGAACTGCAATCTTCGAGAAGTTTTCAATGAAGCGGCGATAATAACCCGCTAGAACAAGAAAAGAACGAACTTCAGTAGGAGTAGTAGGCGTATCCCAATCCTTGATCGCACTGATCTTGGAGGGATCTACATGGATACCTCGTTCGTCGATAATATGCCCCAAAAATTGAACTTCTTTAAGCCAAAATTTGCACTTGGAGAATTTGGCGAAAAGTTGCTCTTTCTTTAGGAGTTCCAGAGTAAGACGAAGATGTTGCTCATGTTCAGCTCGCGTCTTAGAATAAATCAAGATCCATAGTAAAAGAGGGGTTCTATGTACTCACTTAGAATAAAGCATGAAAGTAACAAGTAGGCACATGTGTTTCACCCCAAAATGTTTGGAAAACAGTAAAAGAGGGGTTCTATGTACTCACTTGAGATTGCTCAGAAGTCCTAAGATAACCACCAAGCAATGCTAGAGATCACGGAATCAAACGGTACCTAATATAGGTAATTATATTAATAAACCGGACCTAGATCGGAAGATTGGGTAGCACGAGGGTTTGTAAACCAAATGAGTGTAGGAACTCATGTGATATGGTTTAACAAAGCCTACATACTAAATGAAACTTAACCTAAGTGCTTACGACCCATTACGACCTGTTTAGGTAGCTTATGCTACTTTAACGCGTCGTTCGCATAAATCGCGTTCGGACCGCCTAACTAGTCCTATGACAAGTAACATATGCCTTAACATGTCTAATATTGTTGTCAAATCAGTTTAGATGTCAAAAGTTATGTTACATATGTTTAAAATGAATTTTGGCATCAAAGGGGTATTTTGGTAATTTACCTAAGGCATATAAACTACCTATCATACAACTACTTAAACGAAGCGACCATAAGGTATAACCTCGGAAGGTTATTCCCTATATACTATGGTCACCTAATGTGTTTGTTCGGATCCTAATGATCAACCAAATGGGTCGGGTTCGAAGGTATAAGCGATTTATTAGATCGCTTACCCTTACGACCCTAGACAACGTGGTAATCAGTAGGCATAGTCACAAGGGACTATAACCATCGTGATTACAATCACGTTGCGAAGTTCAAACGAACTTCGCATTGACCATAAACTGGTCAATGCAGAAAGTCAAACAAAGTTTGACTTTCGGACTCGAAAAGCAATAAAAGAACGAAGGAACACTTACGAAGGGTCCCCGAATGCTAATCTAGATCAAAATAGCTCAGGTATGAAACAAAGGTTTCAACTTAGAGCACATAAGATCAGATTTGTGAGGAAAATGGTGGAAATGGGTTGGGTATTTGTAGTTTTTCCCGAACCATTAGGATCGTTTCTTGGAAAAGGGGAAATGATCTCGCCCGTACACTTGTCGGAAAGTTATGGTAACTAAAAATGGCCCCTAATCAGCTGAAAGGTCAAGTGTGAGCTTGTGGTTGTGGATTAAACAGCTGTGATCAGCTGACTAATCGATCTTATCTATTCTGGGAGTCTGACGCGGCCCGCTTCAGGATTAGACAAAACTCAGGCGGGCCGCCTGGCCTTGTCTGATCAGAACTATCTTTCAAAAATGACAGTTTAGGTCCCTGTTACGTATTTAAGCCATTTCTGACACTTCTAAGGCCCGTAAAGCCAACTTTAAGGCCCTAAAATGATGCCTAAACATTTTGGACATGAAACATGCTCAAAAATATGTCAGATGTCAGTTCGTTTGGTCGTACAAACGCGATGTTCGCTTAATTACGACGGAATGCGCATAAGCGCGAAAAATGATCCAAATGACGTGACGAATGGATTTTTCTTATGCCAAACACTAAAATAAAATGTTTTAGTGTTTACATAAATTTTTGGATGTCCGGATGTATTCAGAACGTAAGTTATGCGCGAAAGTGCAAACTTGTGCACTTTTTGACACTTTTAGTCCCTGAATGTCCCAAAAGTTTATTTTAGCACACCGAACACCTCAAAGCCTATTTCTAAGCTTTGTAGAGGATATTTATGGTATGTTTAACTTATGGTCATGTTCTGGAATGTTCGTTACTGTTCAAATTGGCATACTTTCGCAGTTTGTCAAGTTTAGTCCCTGTAAGCGAATTAACTTTTTTTGCCATACCAAAGCCTTCAAAACTTATTTCTAAGTTATGTAAAGGTTATTTAAGGTATGTTAAGTATATTTTGATGTTCCGGAGTATTTGTCGCATTAAACTGATTACGTTTACGCATCAGTTTGCGTATAACTCTCCAGAAAATGATATAGAGTTTGAAATTGGATAAAAGTCAAAACATGAAAAATGTAAAACACAACCAAACAAACATTGGGATTAAATAACATTGTTTTATTGATAATAGAACTGTTCACAATGATAACAAGCACAGATGTTACATGCTGGTCCTTGTTCAATTGAGGGCACTGATTACGGAGGTGAGTAGTATCTCCACACTTGTAGCATGCACGTACTGCGTTGACCAGCCTAGGGTTCTGTGGGGGAGCTGGGAAAGCTGGTATGGCTGCCTGAGCTGGGGCTTGCTGAGCTGGTTGAGCTGGGTTAGCTTGACGACAATAGGGTGTCGTGTGACCATAGCGATTGCAGTTGGTGCACAAACGACATGCAGAAGCAACAGGATGATGAAAATTACAAGTTGTACACTTGGGGTGAGGCCCAGTGTACTGCCTCTTGACTTCAGGAGTAGCAGGGTTCTGAATAGCAGTAGCAGTAGTAGCCGGCTTAGCAGCAGGGTTTGCAGCAGGAACAATAGCATTGCACACTGAACCCTGAGACTTCCGCTTCTTGTTCTTGCTACCACTAGGATGCTAGGTAACTTGATTCACTGTTTTCGAAGGGGCGGAGTTTCCAAACTGTTTATCACGTACGCGATTGTTGTTCAAGCTTGCTGCCAGACGATAAATTTCCTCAATTGTCTCGAGTCGAGCTGCTTCAGTCTAATCTCTCATAGCAGGGGGTAACCCATTAATGTACTTGGTTATCATGTGTTTAGGGGTAGAAACTAAGTGAGGAACGATCAAGCTGAGCTGCTTGAAACGAGTAGTATAAGCCAGATTATCATCACCAATCTGCTTCAAGTGCCAAAACTTTCTTCGAGCTTCAGTTGTTCATGGGGAGGGTAGAATTTAAGCATCGTCAATTCTCGCACCTCAGCCCATGGAAGAGCATAGGCTTCTTCATTAGAACGGATGTTTCTCTCATTCGACCACCACTATAGAGCTCTACCTTGAAACATTCCCGTTGCACTCCTAGTCTTTAGATGCTCTGGGCACTCGCTGTTAATGAAGGTAACCTCGATCCTGTCAAACCATTCCAGTATGGCAGTCACCCCATCAATGCCCGTGAAAGACTTAGGGTTCCACGAGACAAAGTGTTTGTAGCTAAACTTTGTAGGCTTCTCCTTCTCTGTCTTAGAGTCAACAGAAGAGGGCGGAGTGTTTGATCCTTAGATCTCAGAAATAATCTTTGGCACGACTCGAGCGATCTGGTCGGCCATGAAGGACATCATCTTTTTCTGAGACTTTTCCCTAGATCTCTTGAGAGTGTCGGATAGCTTACGAGAAGACATCCTAAGATCCAATAAGAGGATCGTATAAGTCTAGATCACAAAGTCTCACAGTATAGATTCACACATGATAGATTAAAACTCAAGATTCAACAAGATCCACATAGATTACAGATTTAGAATTCCAACAAGTTTCACATGGATTCAGGTAGATTCCAATAGATTCAACACCGCAAACCCACGGCCTTCACATGGCACGTTGTACGAAATTTGGCAACATGTCAGAAACGCTTATATATAGGAAGTACCAGCGGCGTATCAACCACGCTTTAGATCATCGCTTCCGCCTCGTACTCGGTGTCATGTTATGTGTTGAAATTTCCAAACATAACAACACACTCATCATCATCATACACACGTAGTTTAACCCAGTAAATTCTCATAGATTTAACCCAATAGATTCACATAGATTCCAATAGATTTCAATGGATTCACATAGATTCCAATAGATTTTAATAGATTCATATAGATCCCAATAGATTAACATAGATTAGAGTTAACAACCTCATCACAAAACAACAAAATCCTTCATGGCACGTGCTATGGAAGTTTGGAAACATGACAGAAGCACTTATATATTGGAAGTACCAGCGGCGTATCCACCATGCTTCAATCATGCCACATCCGTCTCATCATCGGTGTCATGCTTCGTTAACCATAACATTAGATTCCATCACATCTCACATAGATTTCACAGAGACTAACCAAGCAGATTCAATAACATAGATTAACCCAGTAGATTCAACAACTTCAACCCGAGTCCACAAACCTACGAACTTCATTTAGCGCGTGGTACGAAGGTTCAGTAACATGCCAGAAACACTTATATATAGGAAGTACCAGCGGCGTATCCACCATGTTTCGGACATGCCACTTCCGCCTCGTCTTCGGCGCTAAGCTAAGTTTCTTATTTTGTTCCTCTAAACAACACACATATATATAGATTACACCTAGATTATGATAGAGTGCACATAGATTCCACATGGATTACACAAGTAGTTTCCCATAGCTTAGATTCCATCAAGCTCTTCACCGGTCTGCAAAACACTAAGTTTCGCATGGCACGTGGTACGAAAGTTGGTAACATGCGGGAAACTCTTATATATAGGAAGTACCAGCGACGTATCCACCATGTTTCAGACACGTTACTTCTGTCTCGTATTTCTATGCCATGTTCCGTTTAGTGTCTCACAACCATAATAACATTTAGATTCATCAAATAGCTTCACATAATATCATGGTTGATCAAGATTCCCACATAGATTAACATCATGAATAAAGCTCCATAAATTTAGTTTGATCCTGAGAGATTATGATTAGAGTTTTAGATTGCGGACACACGTGCGTCTTGTGGAAAAAGTCTCAAAATAACGAGGAACCAAAATAGATGAAGAATCAAGTTTAAAATCCACACATAAAAATCGAGATAACACAAAAGATATGCTGATAAAACATAGGATTGTTCCGGGTAGAGTAACGCTGACTAACCAAAGTGATTCGAACTCTTTTCGAATTGAGGCAACGTGTCTGGACTTACTTAGACAAATACGTCATCGATGTTAGGCCTACGATATTCGTCCTTTTGGTCATTTCACGTTCCTATTGATTGGAAGTTTCGAGACTCCGGCGAGACGTAAAATCAAATAGTGGGACTAGTCATCAAGGTCTGAGTTTCACCTCTATCTTGACAACGTCATACCCTAATAGCGTCGGTACTCATCAATAGATATGACCTACTAGAGTATAATATGGAAATTTTCCCATCAAGGTTCGGATGTCACTCATGACTTGAGAGAAAATCTCATGCAAATACAAACACTGATTAGCAGTGTTTCAAAGTATCAAGTGTATATTGTGTCAGCCATAGGAAAGGCATGTAAGTTTAGCAGGAAAATGTGCTGCTAGGAAGCAGATACGGTAGAATGCATAAGTCTTAAACAACATATAAGAATCAAGATTCCTAGAACTATAGACTAGGGCAAGTATTCCTACTTATCCTAATTCCCAATAGTTATGGCTCTGATACCAATCTGTCACACCCCAACCGATGGCGGAAACATCAGGGTGTGGCACTAAGCGTTCAGATTGCTCACGAGTTTCCATAACATCAAAAGTTTCATTATAGATTAATTGAGTTTCATGCAAAATTTGTCTAAAACAACATCACCAACAAAGTATCAAATACAACCCTAAATCATTGTTCAAAAATCTAGATTAAACTAGGTGGGTTTCTAAGCATCAACCCTAGCTTGATTTCCATGATTCAGCATCCTATCAGCCTGCAACATGTATTAAAATAGAGTCAGTAAAAAAATGTACCATCGAGTATACAAGTTTGAGTATATAGCATAATAGATTCAAAAGACTCATATCCATAATGTAAATGATAACAAAATAGTTTCAGCCATGCTAGTGTTCGCAGTCAAAGTGATAGCCCAAGTATCCCGATGCTTTAGTGTTTTCCCAAGAATCAAGGAAAACTAGAATCCTCCTAACAATACCCTCGAGAATAATGGGGAGGTGCATCTCCTATAGCGCTACTATTGTTAAGGCGGAACTACACACTCTGGATTAAATGTTCACATAGCATAAAGAATCAAGAACCAAGAATCACAAGTTTCACATACACATAGGATAGAGTTTAGATTCAAAAGTATCAAGTTTCATAGTTTAATAGAATACATGTTGCATCCCAAAGTTTAAAACAAAAGGGATCGAGTATACTCACAGTGATTGCTTAACAGATTAACTGTTATTGGATCAAAGGGAGCTCTTTAGGTTTAGCCTGATTATATTACAACAGATAAGTGTCGAGTAGAATAACGAGATTGCGCAAAGTGTCAGATCAGTCACTTGATCGGATGACCGTTCGATTGGACGACAGTCCGATCGGATGCCCATTCGATTGAGGTGACTATTGTGAGTGGGGGACGGATTGCCATCTGATTGGATGGTCATCCGTACGGATGGCCATTCGATCGAATGGTCATTCAATCCAAGTGTGAGATTCCAAAAAGTTAAGTCAAGTGTTCAACTCAGGTTACTTCGATTGGATGGTCATTCAATCGGATGGCAGTCCGATCGGATTGCCATTCGATCCGAAGTCCCAAGGTTTCAAAGATTCAAAGTCTCAATTTCAAACAAAAATATTCTAAGTGTTGAAAGGGTAAGAGGTACATGTCACTTTGATAGGATGGTCGTTTGATCGGACGGCAGTCCGATCGGATTGCCATTCGATCCTCATGACTTGTTCTGTTTTGTAATATGTAAAGTTTCTAAGTTTCTGGTTTGACGGTGATGACACGGTACGTCTTGAGACAACGGTAAACACATCAATGTTCAGCCGGTCTGATCGGATGGGAATCACCCCGTCCGATCAGGTGCCTGTTCATGAGGGAGTTTTTGTCGGAATCCGTACTTTGGTCATCTTCTCCGGTACCAATCCATTATCTAAGCCGATTCAAGACTATTCATCAAGTCTACAATCCGTTTGGGTCCAGATTCCACCGTTTCAAGTAAAGTTTTAAGAAAAGATAGAAGAAAACATGAGTTTTAGCATGAAAAGTCTAGATTTCGTTAAGATTCGCTGTAAAAACACCAGAGATTCCTTAGATCTGAGCTAGTTCTTGAACGGAATGACATTACTCAACAGTTTGTACAAACCGTCATGATGACGTCACCCTCAAGAGCTCAAATCTCAGAGATTTCACAGAGAAAAGTGTGATTTCAAAGGAGAATCTCGTAGAGAATAGTGTAGAGATCAAATATGTACAAGAATCTAGTGTAAAACGTACCGAAATCGCCGAGAAATGGGAGAAAAGAGGGAGTGCGTGCGTCTGGTCGAAGGAGGATGTCACATCAGTGAGAAATGATGTGACAGCTCCTATTTATAGTGCAAGGATGAGATAAAGGCGGTGTGCAACGGATCAGATGGAGATTCGATCGAATGGCCCTCCGATCGGATGGTCATCCGATCGGATTGCCATTCGGCCAATCCCATCATTTCCGCGTTCCCATCTTTTTTCATTTCGCGAGTTAGATTAAGCGTTGCGTTGCGTATTATTGGGTAATAGTATCACATAACTAGAGTATATTTTTAACACATAGTTTCCAAGTTTCATAGATCCCGCCAGTGACAAGTCTCCCGTCTCTCGTTCAACCAAGTCTCAAGTTGCACGAGTCTCAAGAGTCAAGCACTAAAGTATCAAGTATCAAGAATCATAGCTTCCAAGTATCAAGAATCAAGAGTCATAGTTTCCAAGTATCAAGAATCAAGAGTTATAGTTTCCAAGTATCAAGAATCTAGCTTAAGTATCAAGAATCATAGTATTAAGAATCAAGAATCTAGATTTACGCATCACTAGTATCAAAAGTGTCAAGTTTCACATAGCTTAGGGACTAAAATTGACAATAGCTATAAGTCTAGGGACGCAGGTGTTACATGAAGATAAGTGAATACGTGAAAAATTTGTAGGTGAATACATGCAAAATATAGTGGAATACGTGCTTACGTGGATTACGTGCTTCTGTGCCCTACGTGCTCATGTGATTCTGTGTTTACATGCTTATGTGCCTACGTGATTATGTGCCTTTGTTAAGTATATGACGTGAGTGTACATGTTCCTGAGCTTTATAGTATGTTGGTTAAACACTGTGTGGTGAGATTGAGTGTATCGTCTAAATACTATGACGATGTCTGTTGCAGACAATGTCGTCATTCGGATCTCATACTTCTCGCTCTTCTCGCCGCAATCACGCTGACAAACGCATTGCATCGCTAGTCGCCAAGCAAATGGCTAAGGTCATTCCGCAAATCGTCAGCAAAATTAATGAAATAGCTAGCAAATCTTCTGAGGAATCTAGGACTGACTCACCGAAAACTACCTTTAGCTTCAAATAGTTTAATGCTTGTGGACCCAAAGACTTCATTGGGGAAGATGGGCCGAGCGCAATGTTTTCATCGCTCGACTCGATTGAAGTCACTCTACGACAAAGCGGATGTCCAGACAACCTCTGCACTGTTAACGCAACTGGTGTCTTCCAGTCTAGGGCACTAGAATGGTGGACAGCGGACCGAAACAGGCGTGGGAACGATGCAGCTTATGGACTTTCTTGGGAGGAATTGAAGGAAATCATGATGAAAGAATTATGCCCTTCGCACGAGCTCCAAAAGCTGGAAGACGAGTTCTGGCACATCAAGCAAGGGGGTGGCGACAATGCTGGTCTTACTGCGCGCTTCAAACAGCTTAGTATCATCTGCCCTGGCCAAGTCACAACTCCCGACATCACAATCAAGAAATATATTCGCGCCTTACCTGATTGTGTTGCCGATTTTGTCCGAGTAGCCAAGACTACAACAATTGAGGAGACCTTCCTGCTCGCTGCCAAGATTAATGACAAGCGGGTTCGGGCTGGTTACTTCAATAAAACTGCCAAGAGATATCACCAAGCCACCGCTACTTCTGCTACCCCCACCGCTGAAACCTCTTCACCTCAAGTTTCGAAATCTTCACACCGCAAGCCCAAGAACAACAACAACAACAAGAACTATGCTGCCACAACCGCTCCTCTCAATGTTGTTCCTGACCAACAGCTGAACCAGAACCGACAAGTCACTGCACCCATGACTAACGCACCTCCAGCAAAACGTGCGTATCCTAGTCCTCACCCACTGTGCCCTACTTGTACTTACCATCATCCAGTGGGGATCGCTTGCCTCTTTTATGTCCATTGCAACATTTACGGACACTTTACCACAAACTACCTCACTGGCCCCCGTCAAGCTCAAGTTCAAGCTCCTCCTACTCTGCCAGCTCCACATCCCGCTCCTTAGGGACAACCAAGCAGCTCCTGCCCCCGCTGCTCACGCAAGAGCCTGCTATGCGTGTGGTGATCCCAACCACTTCGCGAATGTCTGCCCGAACAGAGTGGTGAAGCAAGAGCCACAGCAGCAACCAGCGCAGCAACAACATCAACAGCAGTAGCCTCAGCAGCAGCAGCCAGCTCAACAAGCAGCCTGTGAGCGAGTTTTCAACATCAACGCCCGCCAGGCCCAAGCAGACAAGAACGTGGTTAATGGTACGTTTCTGGTAAATGGTATTTATGTTTCGTCTTTGTTTGATACTGGAGCCAATAACTGTTTTGTATTGTTCGAATTTGAAAGGCTCCTAAACCGTAAATGCGTTAACCTCCCATCAACATTCGACGTAGAAGTTGCTACTGGAAGAACCGTCACTGTTAGTTCCGCTCTACGTGATTTTACTCTTGAGCTCAACAATCATGCTTTCCTGATCAATCTTATCCCGATGCAGCTTGGTAGTTTTGACGTTATAGTAAGCATGGATTTTCTTCGTGAAAATCATGCTGAAATCGTTTGTTTCGAAAAGATGATCCGTTACTCTCTTTCAAACAGTGATCAGTTGTGTGTCTATGGCGAAGTCGCTTCGAAGGAGCTAAAACTCATGTCATGTGTCCAAGCAAGCAAGTATCTCCGCAAGGAATACAAAGCTTTCTTGGCACACATCATAATAGCGGAGAAGGAAAAGAAAGAGAAGGCAATGGAAAAGGTGCTCGTGGTTCGTGATTTTCCTAACATCTTTCCTGATGATTTACCTGGTTTACCGCCGTCTCGTGATATCGATTTTCAAATTGACCTCATTCCTGGAGCTAATCCCGTCACTAAAGCGCCTTATCGTCTCGCTCCATCTGAAATGCGCGAACTCCCGAGTCAACTCCAGGAATTTCTTGATAAAGGCTTTATTTTCCCTAGCACATCTCCTTGGGGCGCACCTGTTCTTTTTGTCAAGAAGAAGGATGGATCATTCCGGTTGTGCATCAATTATAGGGAACTCAATAAGCTGACTATCAAGAACCGCTATCCCTTACCTCGAATCGATGCTTTGTTTGGTCAATTACAAGGTGCTACATGTTTTTTCAAGATCGATCTACGCTCTGGCTATCACCAGTTATGATTTCAAGAGGAAGATATACCCAAAACCGCTTTTCGAACCTGATACGGCCACTACGAGTTTGTTGTTATGCCCTTTGGTCTAACTAATTCCCCCGCAGTTTTCATGGATCTAATGAATCGCGTGTGTAAACCCTTTCTTGATCGTTTCGTCATCGTGTTTATCGATGATATCCTGATCTATTCTAAGTCAAAAGCCGAACACGCGCAACATCTCTGTTTGGTTCTTGAACTACTCCAGGGAAACCGCCTCTATGCCAAGTTCTTCAAGTGTGAATTTTGGCTTAAGGAGGTTCAATTTCTCAGCCATATTGTCAATAGTTAAGGTATTCACGTCGACCCCGCGATGATCGGAGCAGTTGAGAGTTGGATTACACCAAAGAACCCGTCTAAAGTTCATTCTTTTCTCGGATTTCTGGGTTATTATAGCTGATTCATCGCTGATTTCTCGAAGATCGCTGTTCCTCTCACCTCTCTTACGCACAAGGACAAACCTTTTGTTTGGGGAAACGAACAAGAGGAGGCCTTTTAGACCCCAAGCTTATGCTCTACAATGCTCCTGTGCTCGCATTACCCGACAGAAACGACGACTTCGTAGTCTACTGCGATGCCTCTAACCTCGGCCTCGGTTGTGTTCTTATGCAACAGGACAAGGTTATCGCATACGCCTCTCGTCAGCTCAAGATCCACGAGAAGAACTATACAACCCACGATCTTGAGCTTGGTGCAGTTGTTTTTGCATTAAAGATTTGGTGACACTACCTCTACGGTACCAAGTGTACGGTCTTCACCGACCATAAAAGCCTGCAACACATCTTGAACCAGAAGGAACTGAATATACGCCAACGAAGATGGCTTGAACTTCTCAACGATTACGACTGTGAGATTCGTTACCATCTAGGCAAAGCAAATGTCGTTGCCAATGCCCTCAGTCGACGAAGCTACCTGCATAGCGTTCGCAATACTCAAACCCAACACGACCTCGAAGCTCTAATCCGTGATGCTCAGCACGCAAGATTCATTGAGAATACCTTGAGAGAGGAAATGAAGAAATGTGGTGTTGAATCCCAACTTGTCACCAAATCAAACGGTATCTACTACTATCTCGATCGCATCTGGATCCCCAGTCGCAATAACCTTCGGGACATATTGTTGACTGAAGCCCACAAATCTTTGTATTCCATTCATCCCGGTGCCGACAAGATGTACCAGGACCTGCGTGCCAGGTATTGGTGGCCTGGAATGAAGAAGGATATCCCTATCTATGTTTCGAAATGCCTGACTTATTCAAAGGTCAAGGCTGAGCAACAACTCCCCTCTGGCTTACTCGTGCAACTCGAGATCCCTATGTGGAAATGGGAGAGTATAGCCATGGATTTCATAATGAAACTCCCATGCACGCCATCAGGTCATGATAGCATTTGGTTTATTGTTGATCATCTCACTAAATCCGCCCACTTTCTACCGATACAGGAAGACTACAAGGTAGAACGATTGGCACGAATCTATACAGACTAAGTCATTTGTCGACACGGGACACCTCGTGACATCATTTCTAACCGTGATGGTTAATTCACTTCGCGTCTCTGGGAAACTTTTCAATCCGCTCTCGGTACTACTCTCAATCTTAGTACTGCTTTCCATCCCCAGACCGACGGTCAGACTGAACGCACGATACGCACCCTCGAAGATATGCTTCGCTCATGTGTTATAGATTTCGGTGGTAATTGGGATTCACATTTACCTTTAGTAGAATTCTCGTACAATAACAGTTATCACTCTAGCATTCAAATGGCACCATTTGAGGCATTATACGGAAGAAAATGTCGATCGACTATTGTATGGCACGAGATCGGAGATGCGCAAATTACTGGTCCTGAGTTATTGCAAGAAACGACTGACAAGATCCTCCAAATACGAGACAATCTCCTGAAATCTCAGAGTCATCAAAAGAGTTACACCGATAACTGCCGCAAGCCACTGAAATTTGACGTTGGTGATCACGAACTCCTAAAGGTTGCACCTTGGAAGGGGGTGGTCCGATTCGACAAGAAAGGAAAGCTAGCGCCTCGATATGTTGGAACCTTTAAAATTCTGGAAAGAATTAGCAAGGTGGCCTACAGACTCGAATTACCAGAGGAACTCAGCAATGTACATCCGACTTTCCACGTTTCGAACCTCAAAAAGTGTCTAGCCGACCAGAATTTACATGTCCCTCTTGAGGATCTACAAGTGGACGAAACATTACACTTCGTGGAAAAGCCAGTCGAGACCATGGACCGAGAGACCAAGAAACTCTGACGCTCACACATTCCCATTGTGAATGTTCCCTGGGAAGGCAAACACGGCGCCGAGTTCACCTTGGAACTCAAAAGTGATATGAAGGCTAAGTACCCACAACTATTCGTTACGCATGCGCCTTGAATTTCGGGACGAAATTTCCTAAAGTAGGGGAGGCTGTAACAACCCGACTTTTGAAGTCAGAGTACAAGTCAAAGTCAAAGTCAAAGGAAGAAAAGATTGCTAATCAGGTCTGTCATTTCTGACTTAATTATTGCTTGTACTCTTTGACTCGATAATCGATACCTTGCTTGACGCTATTTTATTATACGATTTATTAATATGTGAAGTAACAATGCGATAAACGTAACTAAACGTTGTCACATCGCTACCGTATCGCAATTCGAATCGCAGGTTATAGATATTGTTTTACGTGTGTGTGATATTATGTGCTTTATTTGTGTGTGATTATATGTATATATTGTGGGATGTTATTCGCAAACGCAATCGTAACTCTATCGCATCGCATCGCAACCCGAAATACAAGTTACTTTTATGGTTAATAGGTTGGTTATGTTAATTGTACAACTAATGTGTAATACTATCACATCGCTTACTCGCAACGCAACGCTCAACGCACGAAACGGAAGTCGGAAACCAACTGGTACTCGCCATCCGATCGAAAGGCAATCCGACCTAAACACTACACCGCCTTTCTCCTCCTACCACTATAAATACCTCACCTGTCACATCATTGTTCACATGATGTGACAGCTCCCCTCCGACCAGCATGCTCTCAGCCTCTTTTCTCTCGATTCCTCGCGATTCTTGTAAGTTTTCATCTCAAATCCTATACTTCCTTGATCTTTACACACTTCCTCATCATTTTCACCATCAAATCACAACTTTTAACCGTGAAATCTTCGGATTTGGGCTGTTCTAAGGTGATGTCTTCATGGAGTTCTCATGAACATTGAAGTGTGACCTCATCTTATCAAGAACGGTTCGGATCTGATGGATTACTACATGATTTTACATCATTTTCAACTAAATCTAAACATCTTTCTAATGTTTCATACTTTTCTTCAACATTCTTAACTTTTCACTCAAAACCGTTAGAATCTGGACTAGTTCGGGTTCACTACTCATTCTATAGTGGAGACCCGGACTGAGAATGGATTCCTAGTGAAGAGACGACCGATTCACGGGTTGAACAAGAAACTCCATCAAGAACAGTTAAGTCTGGACGAACGGGGTGAATCCCGTCCGATCGGATGAGTTAGACTTGGTGATTTCCGTTGTTTGGCACGTTATCATACTGTCTCGATAACATCTTTTAACTTAACAGGTTTCAACAAGTTTTTCAAACGAATCAGTTGCCCGAACAAATAGACATCCGATCGGATAGCCATCCGATCGAACGGCTATCCGACCAGGTGACTTGTGAATTTTAAACACTTAAACAAATTCAAAACTTCAAGGTAGAACTGTCCCCACTCGGATCACCATCCGAGCGGACGGCCATCCGTCCGGATGACCGTCCGACTGGACGACCTGATGAATAGAGACATTTCATACTTTTTAAAAATCTACAACGAAAACTTCAAAGTTCAAACACACATAAACACATCATTCCCAAACGAATGACTATCCAACCGAATGGTCATCCGTCCGGACGGTCATCCGACCGGATCACTGTTCGTCACTCAACTTTTTGACACACTGTTTAACGCACTGTTCAACGCTTACACTATCGTTCTCTGTCAGGCTAACTCTCCAGCGCTCCCTTCAATCCAAGCTTGTGTTTATTTATTAAACACGATCTGTGAGTATACTCGATCCCTTTTTGATTAACGCACTTTTGGGTGTTACATAAGTTACTTATATCAAATCACACGGACACACAACGCAAACACTTTTATACGCTAACCGATCTCGCATGTTATACGTGTTATTCGATGAATGCTAGTATATTATGTTTACACAGTGATTGTTGCCTGACACCTTAGCAACGATAGTACTATAGTTTGAACTCAGCACCTGTCATGGACAAGGGTTGTTAAGGGCTTTTCTTCACGTGTCATAGTGGTGATAAGTGTTGCGCATTCTACAACTCGCAGTCACGTCTGTGCATATTTCATTGTCGATAGCTTACTTGCTTCACATTACTACGTGTTACATGCTGGTTATGCGTAAATCGCTTTCGCTACTATTATACTATTAAACTTGTATGCTCACCTTTACACTATGTGTATTAACTTTTATTTTAACGTATGTGACAGGTGTTTAGGATGCTTATGCTATGCTTGCTGTTATGGAATCAAGTTAAGAGGTCTAGAAACGTCACATTTAAATCTGAGTTGTTGGAACAATTTATTTATCTTTGAGATACTATCTCTGTAATAGTTATTTTTGCTTGATATGCTATGGTATGGCACGTAACGTTAAATATCTGGTAATATTAGCTGTTATGGATTGCTCCTGGACAATCTGTTTCGCTCAGTGCCGCGCCCCGATGTTTCCGCCATCGGTTGGGGTGTGACAGACATGATATCCACGTCCTTGCGAAGCTCGATGGGAAGCCCGACCGGGCTGATGTGCAGTGAACGCAACAAGGGGCTGGTGGGTTCCATGAAGGGTCTGGACGAAGAGCTCGTGGCTTTTAGCCCGTGCGAGCAGGTCTGAGAACGAAGGCATGGGACAGCTGGACTGAACAGAGGTGGAAAATGTCTCGAATGAGGGACCAAGTCCATATAAGAACCAGTGGATTTGATCGGATGGATCAATGGGGTGGCCAATTGCACTTAGCTGGTCACAAATCCCTTTAAACACACGCCCGAAATCTGAAACAGAGTGATTACCTTTGCGGGTCAGCCTCAAATTGTCCCGCAGATTCTGAACTCGCTCAACCGAGGAGTTGGCAAACGCTGACTCGAGAGCAACTCATATTTCTCGAGCCGTAGACAAACCAACAGTAACAGATAACGCCTCTTCTGAGAGGGAGGCATTGAGTAATACGATGGCTCGTTGCTCAGCCACCAACCAAGAAGCATATTCAGGGTTCTCGATTGGTTTATCATTCTGGGTGACGGTCAATGGTAGTGCGACTTTGGTACCATCAACATGAGATGTCACCTGTGCGATGGATAAGTGGGGAAGCATCTGGGTTCCCCAATACAAATAATTGGAGGCTGTTAGCTTGATAGACAACATGTGTGTTGGTTCAGTTCTGTTTGAACATAAAGGAAAACATGAAAACATACCTTTGGTTGCATCAGCACAGGTTAGCAGAGAATCCAGATGGAGACGCAGCAATTAAGGTTTGACACGATTGTCATCTTGGTCTGGTTCCTCCTTAGGGTGCTGACTGATGATGGTGGCTAAGAAAAAACCGATAAGGGAATCGGTATAGGAGATGGAGGACGAAATTATGATGTTATGGCTAATGGGGTGTGTCTGATTGTGTAACTGAGTAACCCTCTAACCTCCATATAATTCTCCTTATATATGCACCCAGGAGGAAACCCTAATTAGTTAATAAGGGTAATATGGTCCATCAACAATTACCAACTAATTATTTAATAGGATTGTTATATATTTTGATCTATATAATGTAAATGATTATAATGGCTACAGATTAAATATTAATACGTAATATATTTAATCTTACATTCTCCCACTTAGCCGAGTAATCATTTACTATGAGTATTAGATAAGCCTGATCAGGAGTTAACACTCATTTTAGCCTTAAACAAGTTCCATAGCAGAGAAATACAGCCGTTGAATCATTATGCGACTCAGGACCCCCATTAATCATACTATAGCCTTAATTTAAAACCTAATCGTCATGATCAAAATACGCATAAGCCCTTTGTTTGATTTGTAACTTTATTTGTCTTATATGCCATTATGCCGGCTTGACATATTCTTATAGACATACAAAATCAAACTGATGAGGAAAAATTAACTAATACTTAGTCATTCATAGTACGATATGCAATTGCGAATGGCCATTAACTAATACCCGTCTATGAGCTCTCTTAATAAGACTTATGGGTAATAGCCCTTCAGTTATAGGATCCTTAAGCATATCATGAATGTATTCGATACAAAACTTAGTTTCCTCAATTCGTTCATAAACGAATAATTAATTGCGTATCGAAACTTAATGCAGCACCTCTTGAACTGTTACTGTTCAAGGAGTCATGGTAGCTGACTTTATCACACTAAGTCTTCAAAACATTAATTATATGGAGTTAATAAACTTATGAGTCCACTGATAAACTTCCAACAACATTTAGTGACTATATTATGTCGTTATAACTTAGGTTGTTAATGTCAGTGCATTATGACTTCTCCATGAGATATGTTTTGTCTGCTGACATAAAGATATACCCGAAATTACATTTTGTGATCTTTGAACATCATAAAGTTATAGTAATAAACCGGTTTTAATTCTCACTTCTTCTTTAAATAATAGCCTCTCGTTTCTTTAAAGATATTGTAATACTCCATTAGATGCTTCACAATAATCTAGACATATCTAGTGTGTTGCAATGTGAGTAATATCTAAACGAGTATAGACTTAAACTTACATAAGGCTTCTAATTAATGAAGCATAAGGAAATAATCTCATTTATCCTATTATCCTCAAAAGGAGAGCAGTATTTAGTTACATATGTAAGGACCCATTTAATGTTAAACTTATGGAACGGAACAAATGTCCCATTGGGCCTATCTCGACATGTTATGATATCTAATACATAAGAGATATCTCTGAGATCTATTATATCAAAGTTTGTGTTAACAATGCTTTGACTTATGTAACATATACTTGTCAAAAGAATATCATCTATATAGACAAGTTTAATTTAGTTGCTCCCACTCATTTTGAGGTAGGTACATTAATCCACTTGGTTGTTGATGAAAATAATTACGTTAAGATTTCATCACATTATAATGTTTGCATTAACCCATACATGGATATTATTGGCTTACAAATAAAGTGTTCTTTGACCTTCAGTTTGAAACTTTAGGTTGTTATCTAATGAACATGTAAATGTGTCAGCCATTTGTTAGGGAAAATCATTTTAATGTTCATCTAATGTAGCTTTAAACTATTATAAGCTACTAGAACAGTGATGATCCTTAAAGAAATCTTTTGTAAGATATGTAAGAAAGACTCTTTCATAATTTATCTCTTCCTGAGTATAACCTTTGACAATCAATCATACTTCTTCGTGTCTTAACGCTTATATTAGGATTTGATTTAGTTATGAACACTCTTAGGTAATTCAATCAAATCTCAAACGTTATACGAACACATAAAATCAGTTTTACTATAAAACTGTTTTATTCCATTAAGAATATTGATTGACACTAATGGCTTAATTTGAAGAGATAGGATCAGTAAACATTTCCAGAATCCATTTCAACTTCAGTTAGGGAGGTTATGTAATCATCAAAGTTAGTAGGCTTTTAAACCTAGATGACCTCCTATGTTGACTATTGGGTTTGTTAGAAGTTTCAGTTTTATGGATTAGCCCTTGGTTAGGTTGCTATCATTTTCATTCTAAGTTTGTAAGAGTTGGTGCAGTATGGTGTACAAGAGGTGTAATCGGAGTTAAATTTGGAGTGAAATTTAATGACACTCTTCCCCCCGCCTCTTGTATTCCTTGCAAATCATAATAAGGACTTTGACTGCTCCCACTGACCTTAGAAAACTCTAGGAACTCAGCATGCTTAGGGTCAATATTTAACGACCAACAAATTCTAAGAGAGAAAACAAATTAATGACGTTAGTCGTTGTGATTTCTCTTGTTGAGGATTATGTTAGTTCAGGTAAGAAATCTAAGTGTGCCCACAATTAAGCAACAATGAAACTTTTATAAGAGTAGCATTAGATTTAAGGAGATAAGTTTTGATAGAACAGTGTCGTGATGGAGCGATGTCTTGTACAAGAGGTGCAAACTGAGGTAATGTAAAATTTTCACTCCCCACCTCTTGCAACTATTGCAAGTTGTTTTAGAACACTTAATGCTCCCACTGATCTTTAATATCTCTAGAATGCTACAAGAGAAGTTTCAATGAGCTACATGACGTGGGAACCTATCACATATACGTTAGACTTTATTTGATTCCCTTAATGTCCAGATGTCATAAGAAACTTTAGGGACATATTAATAGAAATCTTATTAAGTATATATATGAATAGACTTCTTCTAAGACCGTGTGCCATATGCGACAAAATTTAGATACAAGTTGATAGTCTGTTAAAAGATAAATAAATTATGTCTGAATATTCCATTTGGAATAAGTTCCACGAATGTCAATGAAAGACTTATGATGGACCCATACTTATTCCTTAAGCCAAGTCATATTTAGGGCTTTAAAGTCATGATTTAAAATCACTTAGAATGAGATTAGTTGAATAATCATCCTCATTAACCATGTCATGATTTCTCATGAATTTTGGTTATAATGGATGAAATTTATAAGTCTCATTTTCCTTTTGTCAAATTCTCATTTGCATGATAACAAAAGTTGTGAAAATGTAAGGTATCATCTAGTTTCATTTTATTAATGTTTCTATCCCGATATTTAGAACAAATAAGATGAGAGTTTAAGATAAGTGTGACTTTATGTTGACTATGCAAACCTCACAACCTTCATGACATAGCCTAAGTAATGATACTGTACTCTGATTAATAATCAGAATATGTAAGGTATCGAAAAAGCTTTGTTAGAAGACTGCTTATTATGGTTCTTATAGCCTTAACAATTAATTTTGTCACTAACTCGCACGTTAATTATTTGTCAAGTTCTGGTAAGGAAACGTATGGAACTAGAGTCAACTAATCATGTGTTAATTGGAATATTGAAATTACCAGACTTAAATATCATTAATAAGTGACTATCTAATTAATTTACCCAACTGTTCTTTAGAGTAATGGATAGTCTCGTTGCTTATGTCTAGTCTAATAACATAATTATGCAGTGAGATTTTCCCTTGAAGAACCTTAAAGTTGGAATTAGCACTTGTAATTTGTCTATGGACCTTAGAACAATCCTCTTTTAAGGTTTTAGTGGTTGTAAGGTGAATAACAACTTATTTTCCAACTTTAAACATTATTTCTTTGTACATATGTTGCTTATCAACACACTCATTATACTTTGGTACTTTTGAGTGTTGTAGTTGATTTATAATGCATCAAAATTGTACAAGTGAAAATCTTAGTATGTAATGTACTGGAAAAATGTACTTATTTCCATGCGTAAGCCCTTAACTTTATGGGTCATGGTATTGTACATTATTATGTATTCACATATACCACTTAGCTTTATAGTTTATAATTTCAAATTAAGGCATGCATCTTAGGAGTTCTAGTGATTATTCCATAATTATAGATTAGTCTTAGGAAAGACTTAATCTGGAATAACTTTAGTGATAGCATTTACGTTAGAGAATTCTTGATTATCATAAGAGACATCATGTTCGATTTTTCCTATTCATCATGCTCTAACTTTCTTCTTTATAATCTTTATCAGAAGAGAGCAATAGGATTATCGTGTCTTAGGAAATAATCAAGGATTTAATTTAAGAGCTAATTCTTATAGAAACTTTAAATACTTTAAATAAAGCAAACATTTTAGGTTTAAAAATTAGAGTGGATGAGATATATATATATATATATATAGAAGAAAAATTATAGTGAGTAAAATTATGGGTACTTAGAAATAAAGCAGACAAAATGATCATAAAAACTAATTAAGGATCATTAAGCTAAGGATCATTATGTGAAGAGATTGTGATATGTCTATTACTAACATCAAAATAATAGACTATAGCTAAAAATTCTACTTAAACGAAGACAAAACAGCTTTGGCCAGAAGTGTAATCATTTAAGCATATGTGCAAAGTGGTTGTAACAAATCAGCTTTGGCCAGAATTGAAACAATCACTTTAGTTATGCACTTGTTGAGTATGCCATCTATGAATGAATTAAATCAGCTTTGGCCAGAAATTAAGACATTCATGCTTATGATGCACACACAACATAGCTTTCGTAATACTTGAATGATAAGTAGATGTATCAAGTCAGCTTTGGCCAGAAATGATATATCAAAAGCTCATTCAAGTAAAGTCATTTTGGTTTTGTAAAACATTATTTGATCCTTATTAATTTAATTAAGTATAAACAAAACCAAGTATTTAATAGCAAACCACCTGTTAGCGCGGATCGAACTCAAAGGCTGATACCATATTAAATAAAAAGTGAAGAATTTGAAGAAAAATGGGTTTTAGGAGAACTCAAAGGCTGATACCATATTAAATAAAAAGTGAATGAATATAAAGATACAGGAGATTACAATTTATACTACTCAAGTTTACAAATAAGGGCCTACACTAAAGTGATAATACAGAAATGTAAACAGTTTGACTATCTAATAGGGGGCTTTCCAATCCTAGTTGTAATTACTTTATTATTAATGAATTAAACAATTAATGGAACACACCCACATCTTATCTATGTGTGATATATCTAACAATTCACATTTACTTTTATTGTTGGAGCAAATTTCATGTGAGATTTAGGTATCATTCGTTCGTAGATTGTAATGTATTAGAATTAGAATTTATGCAAGGAATTGAAATTTGATTTGAAATTTATACTTCACATAATATAATTGAGTCGATAGAATTGGAATGTGGATTTCCTATCTTATGCCGTTTAATTCTAATTATTATTTTTTTTTTGTTGAAACCAACAAAATATGAAACGGAATCAACATTCTAATTCCATCAAAATTCTATTTCATTTCGTAAAACACACCCTACCTTATGTATATCTGATCTGATACATCTATTATACGTTTATTGACCTGTTAGAGCAAACTCCATGAGATTTAGGCCGTCGATGGGTTTTGTTGCGTCTACAAAACCTAATCTCAGCTTGAAAAAATGAAGAACAATTCAACACGACGTACAAGATCACTTCTAACAACGATTATTTCGCCATTCTTGAACCTTTGTACTCAATTACTAAATACTAGAAAAGATAAAAAGGATCTTTAACCGGTTTGAAACTGAACTTATCCTTTTACTTATAAAAAATTGAGAACCGAGTGGAAAAAACCGATTTTGACTTTTGTTTATCAAAACAAGTCAGAGTTCTCACTTTTTTTCGAACGACAAATTTGTTTACTCCTATCATCTATGGAACTTGAACCCTAGACCTCTCCCTTTGCCAATGAACCACCACCCTATTGGTTAGACTTCTCACTTAAACACCCCTAACATCTCGCCGCTATTCTTTTATGAGTTCAAAGACATTTTAGACATCCACAAGTTCATTCACACTATGTTCCCGAGTTTCATTTAACAAGGGAAGAGAAAGGAATTAAAATGAAGACAGTAAAAAATGTGTTCCAGAATTTTTTTTAGGAAGGGAAGTGGTGAGAAAACACTACAAGAAAACTGGGTTTTTAGTACACGTAAAAGCGTCCTGAAATGCTATTTTATAGGACCTTTCATTTAATAGGACCAACGGTAAAAGCGTTTCATGTAAAGGGGTCGTAATAAGTCTCGGAACTAAAAAAGCGTCCTAACATCTCAAATAAGATTATGAAACCAATTTTATGGTCGCATAATATGTCTTTGAACAACCAAAATAGTGTCCTAATAAAAACATATTAGGACACTTTTACGATGTTCTAACATGTGCGTACATTCTTTTAATCTTTTGATACACTTACAAACGTCCTTAGAAATTAATTGATAGGACCCTTATGATATGACATTATAGCTAATTTAGTACCAAGAAAAGGGTCCTAATATACCAAATAAGATTATGAAACCAATTTTATGGTCGCATAATATGTCTATAGACAACTTAAATAGCGTCCTAAAAAGAACATATTAGGACACTTTTACAATGTTCTAATATGTGATTACCTACTTTTAATCTTTTGATACACATACAAGCGTCCTTAAAAATTAATTTATAGGACTCTTATGATGTAACGTTATAACTACTTTAATATCAAGAAAATGGTCCTAATATCCCAAATAAGATTATAAAACCAATTTTATAAACAGACCATTAACATATAACATCCTAATAGTTATTGTATAACATTAACTAATGAAAGAAATAAAACTTCATTATATTTCAAATAAGCATGTTTATAACAAAAACACTAACCATAAATAAGTTATAACATTATCTAACATAAAGTCTTAACATTTAACAAAGAAATTAAAAGCAATTAAAGAAATAAGAAGCATAAAATCTTGAGTCATCATGCGTCCTCAATCCTCATGGACTACCTACAAATAAACCATCCATGTATAAGCATTAAGTTCCATGATATTAAAATTATTTGTATCACAAGTTTAACAAATACATACCGAGATGAATGGATAGGGTCATGCGATGGATGCACCAATGCATTCTAAATCAGTTCTATTCAGAAATTCAGATTGTTGATTAAGTATAATGAAATACTAACATAAAAGATTAATTGCTTGATCTCAGCATCATGTTAAATAATGTGTGCAGATTGAGAATAATAAAATAAAAAAATACCTCAAGCACACTGTGAGCTAGGTCACTATTTCCATCCACATGACCAATTGTGGTTTGTGATGAATCCCATTCCGGATCAACTTCATCTGAAACAAGCATGTAAGTTGCATAAGATAAGATTTAACACTAGAAGAGATAAAGTAGAGGTGGCAACATGGCCGGGCCGGGTCGGGTAACATGTTCGGGTCAACCCAATCCTTTTGTACAGGTTGAAATAAGTCTCGAGGTTGAGTTGACCCGTCACTTTTTGTCCATTAACTTTGAAACTTAACATATCAAAATGATTATAAAAATAATATTGTATTATTTCGAGACGAAAAGAAGTACGCCTATATATAGCGACGACATGTCATTGCTATAGGTTGTGCCGAACAAAATCGAACGTATACTCAGGTCACATCACAGACAGATGATCATCTAATATATACTAAGGCCACGTCTAAATTCCAGCTTCTTAAGTAATGCGAACGATCATGGCTAATAATACAATAACATAACTGAAACACCAGATCATGGAGCTCAAATATAATATCTTGAAGCCTTTATATGATTAAAGCGTTTAACAGTAGGATGATTTTAAAAGTATTCTCAACTATAATATCTTGATGTCTAGATATGATTAAAGCGTTTAACAGTTATACAATTATAGCTTCTTTTGAAAGCTTATACGTGCTACTATATGCAATTATATCGGGGGTCTAGCCTATAGGCTAACCTTGTCGTGTGGTCTCTTAGGAGATTTAAGCTCTTGAACAGTTGAACTATGATCGGGTGTCATCAATGTCTCTTGGCTACACTGTTGGAAGTGCTCTCAACCTGTTAGGGTCAAGAAAGAAACAAACTACATTAAATTTTAATCAGAGATACAAAAGTAATTTGTTTGTTACATTTTACGTATCTCAAGTTGGATACTTTAAACGTAAACACTTTCGTAGTCAAGACTCTTTAACATAGTATTGAATGGATTCAGGTAGTGTCGTAAACTTAAAAGTCTGAAAGAAGACACCTTCCGTATCAATAAAATGAATGGTTGTATTAACACGGCTTGACAACAAATTTCAAAGGAAAAACTTTGAGTACGTTGCAAAATAACATATCTAACGCTGCAAAACAACTGCAGCTGATCTTGTCTTGATAGAAACTACCTACACTTTGCGGCTGGTTACTTTTCCGTATATATAACTCTGGAAAACAACTAAGAATAAAAAAAGTCAACCCGCATACAAATATATGGCTCGAAAGTAGCCCATGATCTCGGTGAACCGTTCAAAGTATGTAATCTGAACGACGGAATTAGGGGCGTCGTTTTGGGGCACCGGAGTAACGTCGGACCATTCTGGTCCCTAGCTTATCGGTAGTGGTTGCCTCTCGTGTTTTAAATAAATCATGAACAAGATGTTAACAGATTATTATGAACAAAACAGAAACATACTCAGTACTTGAGGAGAACCGCTAACAACCCAAGTATTGGCATGAATAAAAGCTTCAACTGAAACAAAAAGAAAAAAAAAAAGAAGTTAAGAAATATACGTCTGGTTATCTAGAGTTGCAATTTCGACCCGCTTGCGGATGAACAAGTGATTTAATTGAGTTTTATCTTAAACGGGTCAAGCAAAAAAATAGTCAAAGCAACTGTCTATTTTTTCTAATGCATAAAACCTTTTAAATCATTATTATTGTAATAATATTGTTTTTTAATCTGCTAATGTATTAATTAATTAGATATAATTTAAAAAAAAAAACTAGACAAACACTTTTTTTGTGGCCCAACCTAACCTGACCCATTGCAACCTGACTAAACATAGAGATGGAAAAAACGGTTCTAACCCGACCCGATTTGCAGTTTCAAATTGGTTTGAGCTAAACTGGTTTCAACCGGACCCAAAAAATACATTTTTTTTTAATACCAGTTAAACAGGTTTTAGCCCGACCCAAACTGCCAATTTATATACCGGTTCCTCTCTCGTCACCCAAACTAGTTCCAACCTGACCCAAAGAAATATATTTTTTTCAAATATCGGTTAAACTGGTTTCAACCTGACCCAAACCGCCAATTTGTATATCAGTTCCCCCTCTAGTCACCCAAACCAGTTTCACCGACACAATTTTTTTAATACTGGTTTTGGGTACTGGTTTATGACCCAATGCAGTTTCAACCAGACCCAAACCGATTTGAACAAGGTTTGAATATTTTTAACTTTTAACTTGAACCCATATTGTTATGCGACCCGATCATCTTGAAACTCCTATGAAAAATCGGTACCTTTTGGGTCTAAGAAGTGGATCACTGTGTCATCCTTAAAAATACAAACTTGCTCAACTTCCTCCAATCTGGGTGGTGTATGTGCACCTATTATTTCCAAAAACAGTAAATAATACACAGTATTTGATCAAACTGATTGATCGACTCTTTTCATTGATTGAAAAAACTAAAACAATGATTACAGTTGAAAGACTTTGCAGCGAATTAAATAGCAAACTGGATCTAGACTCCACTTCCCGATCGTGATTGGGAATAACTCAGAAACAACCGTAAAAAAGAAAAAAGAAAACGTGACCCATAACTAAAAGCCAACTACTTGACCTATTAACAGAAAAATAAACATAACTCCTGCTGCAAGTTAAACATAATTTTAACCCATTTACCCATTTGAACTGCTGACCCGTGACTCATTTGATCCGCGTGACCCGTAACAACCGATTAAGCACCACAATACTGTCATATTCCTATTGACTCCAACAAATCGGATTACCTCAAAACATAATACAATGGTGCAAAAAAATGGCACTCTTTGACACAAAACATAATACAATGGTGTAAAAGATACCACTCTTTGGATTTTCTATGCAATTTTTTCTACTGCTATATACCACCTCAGATAGTCAAACGCACTTACAACCAAATTCAACGATTTAATTAAAACCCTAAATGGAATTGAAGTAAGGTTTATGGAAGAGAAAAAGTACCTGCTCAGGGCTGAAGTGAAAACTGAAGCGAGGAGTCAATAAACAAGGATCCGATCGAGCGGTTATGATGGGTCGTCTGGTGGTGCAGTGGTGGTTCGCCGGGCCGTGACTTATCAGTGGTACAGTGGTAGAAATAGAAATCGATGGGTAGAGACGAGCATCTGCTTGGAGTATCAGGTATGGGGGATTGGAATCAATCGAATAAGAATAAGACGATTGATAGAGGTTGAGGGAAAGAACCGATTGGGGTGGGTGATGACTTCGAATTTTAAAAATGAGAATAAAAGAGGGAAATTAAAAATTTTGGGAAAATTAAAATGAGAATAGGAGGATTGATGCGGGAACTGAAATAAATCAATTATATTAAATTATCATTAACTATCAAGTTATATAACGTAGTTTTAGAATGATGATTATAAACATAAATGGTATTTTTAACGGCTTATGTTATGCCATGTCGATGGGGATTGAACCCTTGGTCTAGTGGTGGATTGAGAAATTTTTTTCACCATGTTCGTTTTGGTAGATATTCACTAATTCTCACTATTTTCTTTAAATCATACAAAATTTCCAATGTTTTTTTCATTTTTTTCTAAACAGAGGGGGTTCCCGGAACCCCCAAAACACCCCTGGATCTGCCACTGCCTTGGTCTTAAGGGGAGTAACACCTTAACTTCAGGGTTGTTTATTTAGCTCTTAATGAGACTCTTAATGGTTCAGACCTCTTACTGATTCAACACTTAATTATTCAGATTGTTTGTTTCGCAAACACATGTCTGAATGATTCAGACATTTGCCTTTGAATGATTAAGCATTATACTGAGTCTAAATGGTTAAGACCTCTTATCTGAATTGGTCAGACATTTACCTCTGAACGGTTAAGCATTATACTGGTTCTTAATGGTTCAGACCTCTTACTCTTTCAACACTTAGTGGTTCAGACCTCTTACTAGTTCAGTACTTACCCATTCTCAACCTAAAACTTTTTGGTCGTGGAAGTTCGTGAGTAAATAAGAAATATATCGTTATGATACGACATCGCGTACATTTATACACATCCTTTAAAAATAATAGTGGTAGTTAACTTTTAAGTTTTAACAATGTAAGCTTTTAAAATAAAAGTTATATTAACTTTTAATAATGTAACTATTTTTACAATGTAACATTTTTTTAACAAAGTTGCAAATTATATATTATAATTTTGTAATATGTTTGTGCATGGTGGATTTGTACTTTATGCTTTAGGTATGTTTTTGGTTTTCTTTGTTGTATTGTTTGTTTTGTTGGTTGTACATTATACATTATACATCATATATTATATATTATATAATTATATATTATATAATAGTATAATTTGCAACATTTTGTTGCATTAAAGCTTCTACATCACGCTTTGTAGATGTATTAAGCATCTTAGGGTTGTACCCAATGTGGGTTTACAACTTTGAGCCACACGAGAGTATAAGGGATTATTGCGTGGGGTACCCCATGATAATGCGTGAGTCTGTATAGCAAGCATAAGACCATATGTAGTGGGACTTGAACTTCAAGCCCTTCTCTTGGACATTATCCGACATGTGGCTCTTATAATAGATATAATTTATAACACTTGTATGCATTGAGCTATTGTACATCATGCTTAATTGCTTTTTTATGATTAATGGTATTGTACAATGGTGTACAAACACTTCACGCTTTATATTACCATTACCCAATACTATAATTTGTAATATTTTGTGAGTTAACATAGCGCAACGTGCGTGTGTGGTTAAACGTTTTTACGTTGTCTATTTTTTCCGTTTGACAGGTTCATCGTAACGTGTGGGTCCTATATCGACTTAATTATTCTTTTATATATATTACGTTTCGGTTTATTTTCGTCGCATTAACACGCCACAACTTCAGTGTTGGTGGTTGTCGACAGTAGTGTGACATTGGTGTTCGCCCCCACCGCAACGCGGGTATGGGACAAAGAATTACAACCGGGTACGGGCCTGGTATTACCAATACCCGGCCCAAGCTCGGCCCATTGCCATTCCTAATTCTAAGGCAACCTTTATATTCAACGAAGTTGCATTAGAGTCAAATGCAACTCATTTATAAAAGGTTCCTTCTAAAAAGTTGCATTATGCATATTTTCTAGTAGTGCGTACTGAAAACGCCAAAAAGTGGGTACCGAAAATAATTCGGTACGGGAAATTTGGCACTAGTACTAATTTTGCATACATTAAAACGTATATAAACTAACTAATATGAATACTCTTACATATTATTTAAAAGAAAACACATATGGTTAGAATATATAATATTAATAATAGGATAAATTTTTAAATATGTAGTAAGATTTTTTTTATAATATTAACTAATATAATTTTTCAAATGAGAATACTAATTGAGAGGGGAGTTTTGAACAAAATATTTTGGTGGGAAGTTTTAGAATGAAATATTTTTGGGGGAAGTTATTTTGGGGGTAAGTTTAACTTTTAGGATAAATATTTTGGTGGGATGCTGTTAGGATGAAATATATTGGTGGTAAGTTTTAGGATTAAATATTTTGAGGGAAAATTTAAATTCTAGAATAAATATTTTGGTGGGAGTTTTAGAATGAAATAATTTTGGGAAATTTTGTAATATTTTGTAAGTTTAACATTTAATCACACATTTTTTCATAACATTTGATAATATTTCGTCACACGAAAATAAACAAAGTGAGAATGATGTGATGAATGTTATGTAAAGGCCCATGATTTTTTTTTTTAAATTTTAAGTGTAGATATTGTATAACCTTTGGTCAGAAAATAATATACATAACCATGTGTATTAAATTTTAGCCACATTAGTAAATATCAAGTGTCCTAATATGGTGTATTATAATAACACCGTAATGATTAAGCGTCCTATAAAGGTTAAAGTTATAAGACCCTAGTGTCAAGTGTCCTATTAAGTTATGTTATAATAGAACTCTAGCGAATAAGCGTCCTATAAAACTGATGTTTTATGACTCAAATATCAGGTGTCCTTTTACAGTGTATTATAATAACACCACAATGATTAAGCGTCCTATAAAGGTTAAATTTATAAGACCCAAGTGTCAAGTGTCGTTTTAAGTTATATTATAATAAAACTCTAGCGAATAAGCGTCCTATAAAACTAATGTTTTATGACTCAAATATCAAGTGTCCTATTACGGTGTATTCTAATAACACCACAATGATTAAGCGTCCTATAAAGTTTAAAGTTATAAGACCCAAGTGTCAAGTGTCCTATTAAGTTAAGTTCTGATATGACTTCGACTAAAAAGGGTCCTATAACACTGAACATTTATGACTTAACTACAACGTGTCCTATTAAGTTATGTTATAATAGGACCCCAGATGATCAAGTGTCCTAATACAATACCACATAATGGGACATTAACAATTATATGTCTTATAAAGTACTTTATTAGGATCTACGTTTTAAGTGTCCTATTAAATTATATGATAATAGGACCCAAAAAAATCATTCATCCTATTAAATAGTTTTTTAGGACACCTGTTTAGTAGAGTATATTATAAAAGAACCCCAAAAGTTCATTAGTCCTATTAAATAGTTTTTTAGGACCCTCTTTAACAAGCGTCCCACAGAAAAGGTCCTAAAAAGCCATTTTTGTTGTAGTGAAAGAAAGGAAACAAGGGGATGATTGATGCAAATATTCATCCTCCCAATTTGGAGAGATTTGGTGAGAAAAAATTATTATGAATCTCAGACTTTTTAAAATTTCCTAAATTACCCTCTAATTCATTTAAAAACACTAAAATTGTAACTTTCTTTTCTTTTCCTCCTAACTCGGGAACACATAAAATGTTAAATTTCCTTTCATTTCCTTTTCATTTCATTAAACTCGGGAACACGAATATAATCACATCTTTTCCTTTCCATTCCCTTGTAATTCCCCTTCCTTTCTCTTCTATCGTTAAATGAAACTCGGGAACACAGTGTCAGAGTGGTAAGAAGGCGGAGAAGATCATTTACGGGCTGGCAATTATTTCATGCTGGTGCATATGGGGAGATAAAGTCGAGAGGTTATGTTTGAGTTAAAAATAGTTCTCCATGTAATTATATTAATTGGGCGGATTAGTGTAAATACCCTTTGTACATGTTGTAATTTTTTGCCAGTTGACCATTTGGGTCGGGGGTGCTGTTGTTTGTTTGGTCTTTTGCGTGTTTGAGTTAGATGTATATTTTAATGAAGTTTATTTAAAAAAAATAATGAATATGGGAAGTAAATGAATAGAATTCGAGGGTGATTTGTGTGGGGCCAGACTAGTGACCTTCAAGGATAGGACTTGATTAACAGTTTAACACCCGTGTTGTACTCCCAAAACGAATCTTTATGGTGACAAAAATCATAACAAACAAAAGCCAATTTTGAAAATAATAATAATCTAACACTGAGATCAAAACTAAAAAGAAATATTGTTTGTTTATTTGAAAAATATATAATCCATCATCTTCATGGTATAATACTATAATTTGTCAACGTGTTTATAATGACGCAATATAAGTGTCGGCATGCATGCCCATCTTTTCCTTTAATGCTTCCACCAAAATATAAATACATTTAAGTAACATAAAAGTAAGAATAGAAGAGGCACCAAAACGTCGTGGTCACATCGTATAACGTTCACTTCACACACTAACACTGCATCTTTGAGATAACTGGTATTTAATTCCGGTACCGACAACAATTCCCGGAGTCACCGACTTCAGTTTATCCCCAAACGGAATAAGTGCCGGACAAGTGACGTGGATATGATACCTCCCAGATATGAACCTGCCAACTCTCCATCTCACCCGTCCATTCATTTTTATAAGTAAGAAGATTTGGCCGTCGGATTTGTCTTCGGTTAAGCTGTCACCGTTGTACGGCGCCACCGGAACGTTGGTGCCGTACACGAAGGGGGACCAGACGTTGGTCTCTTTGTGACCTTGGTACACCGGCTGGATGCCAGTGAAGTAAGTAATTTGCTGGTTGCGGTATGAGGCGAACACGTCGAGTTTGTCGTAGTACACACCGATTCGGGAGTTAGGGTTTCGGGAGGAGACGGTCACCTGAAACAGTAATATCAAATCATAACTTTCTAGTCTGTGCTCAGTATAATAAGATTCTTTATTACTAAAAAAGTCGGATTTTCTATTAAGAAAGTTCAACAAATTATTGGTGATCAAAGGATCTCGTACCTGAAAATTGGATGAAAGGAGGATGGTGTTAGGGCCGGAGATGTTGAAGGCGTAGATGGTGGCGTCTTGTAGAGTGAATCTAGGCTTTCGGGGCTGGAGGATGGCCCATGTGATGAAGAAAGTGAGTAGGACGATGACGGCGAGGATGAGGAATCCGGCGCATATTTTCCGGAGAAGTTTCCTGCGTTTGTCCTTGTGGTGGGTGCACTCTTTGACGGACATGACGGCTGTCGGTGGTGGTGGTGGTTCTTTTCAACACTATGGTTCAAAAGTCTGGACAGCTATTTGTTTTTTGATTGAGAGATGTACAAAGTTTCAAGGGGTTGGTTTGGTTTTTATGGGAGTTGGGTGTGTTGTGGCAGGTTGTATGGTACATGTGACAATGCAACATGTCATATGTTCCTTTTTAAGATTTGCTTTTTAACTTTGTATCCACAAAAGTACATCATCTTTCCAACTTTAATAAATATTTGTTTGTTTACATGATATGATGCCTTGCGATTTACTAGTGTGGAAATTCGGAATTTGTTTTTCTTTCTAAAATGGTGGTTTCACTTTTGGTGTTTTTTTCTTTTGCCTTGAACGGTGTTCAATGATTTCAAATCCAATATGATGCAACCTTAAACGTTTTTTTGTGAGGAATTAGCGACCACGTGGTGGCTTCTTCTTGATCAAACCGGGGTCTATCACTGCGGTATGGGTTTTTCTTTTCTTTCAGAACGTGGTACCAAACCCCGTGGTACATTATTAGTTACTTAATGTTTTATCTTTTTTTTTGCCATGGCGTCATCGCTTCACTTTAATATGCATTAGTAGAAATGCAATAGATAATAAAAAGATTAATAGGCAATGTGATTTTTATATAGAAAGAGACGCTGGTGATGTATATCGAGCTTACAGGAGTAGGTAGTATAGCCACATCAATAACATTATGTTTAATCTTACTAGACAAAACACGAAAATTAAGAGAATCGGATGGAATCAATCAAATGAAAGAACCATCTAGGCTTCGAATCCCATTGTATATGCAATGATCTTTAGTATGGCTTGACTATGACACTTTTACCCAACCTGATAAGACTCTCGTTAAGTATGCCCAATCCTATGATCAATTAAGATACTAGGGATGAACACACTCTTAACGCCCTAATAAGCGACAAATGAAATGAAAACAACGAATGATGTGTTGAAGTACTAGAACAAATTATATATGAGGCTTTCTTATCCTACAATTATCAGAATATGACACTATAGACAATAACAACAACCCTCAAATCATGAAGGCAAAGTGCTAACCTAGACATGAAAAACCAATGACTTAGGCACTGGTAATTACAAATAACCACATGCAACATTGCAACTCACATTAACAAGCATACAATCTATCAAACAATGACTAGAGAGATTTCTAACAAAAATGATAATCTTTTCAAACTACTTTGAATGGATGCACACAAAATCTAACCAGTTTTATCAGCCAATTTATTGATGGGTTATTGGATTTTAATAATCATAAGTTTTACTTGTTGGCCTATAATAATCACAACTTTAAAAATTCCCTCCAATAATCCCAACATATAAAAGTTTGGCTGCCATTGATTCTTTTCAAACATATAAGAATTTGGTTTCCTCAATAGATTCAATTACACCTAGAGACTCCTTAATTGATTTAAGTGCACCTATGTTAGAAAATGATCAATGACGGCCAAACTTTTACAAGTTGGGATTATTGGAGGGAATTTTTAAAGTTTGGATTATTATCGGCCAACAGGTAAAACTTAGGATTATTAAAATCCAATATCCCTTTATTGATTACTATCTCTAGTTTCATGCCTTAAAATTGAAAATCAAAGGACAAACAATCAAGAATGGATTTATCAACACAATGGGGTATATCTACATGCCAAGGTTGATAAAAACACGTAAACAACTGATATAATCAATATTGACAAGTACACATGAACATCAAAAGCAATCTGATGACGGGGGTAGCTCAAGTCTCAATAATATGACTAAAAACACATAACAACTTAAAAGGTTAAAAGGTTCAAAACCCGCGAGTGATAGTAAACAGCAAAAAAAAAACAAGCACAGTAACCAGTCACATCACTGATAACTCACCAACTCTCCTCTCAGCTGCAAAAGTGGCATGTGCAAAGGCGACATCCTTTTATCCGCAGGTCCGAAGCCTTCAACCCCTAAATGGGTAAGCCCCCTACTGCAGCTGAGGTTCACTAGTCAAAGGTTTCCCCTTTGGGAAGAACCTTCCTCTATAAATTACAGCCCTTGTCATTCATGCAGGACATTCCGATCAGCTCAGATCATACTTGATCTCTGATCTTCCTTCTTCTCCCTCGAGAACTTGCTTCATGCATTCTTCTCTTCTTGACCTCAAATAACATAACATAACTTCACTAACAACAACATCCGAGGCTGAATCTCTTTCAGTCAAGGATTTCAAGTGAATAACAACGAAACTAGTGAACCTCCTCCGACGTCTAGCAAACAGGGGGGGCATGACCTGCATTAGGCAAACTGAAACCCTTGAAGCCTTTTGCTTAACCAGTCTGTCCACTACCCTTGGTCTCGTATTTATTGTAACAACACAATCAATTATGAATTATACTAAATCTAGCACGTTTATAGTCAAAAGTCAAAGTCATGAACAAGTCCCTGGGTGATTAAGGGTTACTAGTCCATAATCTCGAAATAACAAAGTAACAAGTTTGGAAATTCGAATTTTTGATGAAAAATGAGAAATTAAACCAAGAAATATACAATGTTTAAACATAAAAAAAATTCAAACCGCATGATCTTCTAAACCGAAAGCTTCAATCCAACGCTTCAAGTCTTCAAATGATAACTCTCTCAATAGTACACCGTTTTATTTTGACTAATGGATACAAACTTAAAGCGTTCTTGACCCGACCCATTAGAATCTTAACCTATCCAGTTACTTATCTAATAGATCCAGATCATACTCTAGATCATCCATCAGAAATCCAAATGCAAACCAAATAGAAAACAACAAATATCCAACCATAGGGGGGGTTTAAGCGAAGATACTTTTCGCAAGTGAATAAGTAACCAAGTTGAAGCACCAAGAGACAACGAAACACTTTGAATCGTACTTTTCTAATAGGGTTTCGGGTGTTGTTACTTGGGTATACAATCCAATACTATCATGTTACCCGTGCCATTTTTACCTCAAAATATATTTCATTGTTCTTTTTCAGTTCATTTAAACGTCTTAGACCCTACTTTGAGCATAGTCATAAAATAATTTCAGTTTCTGACATTTGATCCATTTTTATCCTTTATGTCATTTTCCTCCACATTCACCGTTAACCTCTTTTTTTTGAAAGGCTCACGGTTAACCTCTTAATACTTGAATTACTTTTTTTGAACGGTAAATCACTTTATATATATATATATATACATATATATATATATATAAAGAGCTAGCTAGAAACTGGGAAACAAAACAGGAAAAATAAAAACGACAGAAACACAAAGGCAATTACATCATCCCTATGGAATCAAAACTAACCAATTCCATCCGGATTCCATACCGACACCAAACCCCAGATCTCCCTACCAAATCAACCGATTCTGCACTCATGTTAGAATGACCCCAGAAACGACGGATGACAAAATTTGACAACCCCACCTGATGGGTCTCCTGGGTTCCAAAAAAATCTGCTTTAACCTTCCCTTTAAATTTTCGGATCCAAATACCTTTCCGAAGATCCGACACCCCATTGATATTGGTTGAAACTAAATTCATTGATAACATCGAATCTCCATCTCCCCTCGAACCAAATTTCTCACGTGGTTTTCAAAACCGTCCACCCCAATCCCCAGACGAATCCCGAAATCCATCGTACTAGAAATTTCTTTTTCGAAGTTTATACCCACATGCTCTTCTTCCATAACCTAGGCAGAAGATCCCCTATTGACTTTGCAGCTCGAAATCGATTATGTATCCCTAATTCCCTCCTTCTCCATACGGAATATCTCCTTAATGTTGAAAGGATCTGAGTTGTTTGAGATATCCGCCTCCTGATTAAGATCTGGTATTACCAAAAGATGGGCCTTCTTCTTGGGTTTTTTTTACCTCTTTTGGGTCTGTAGGTGACATAGCTGGGCCTATTTTCTGCACTCCCAGGCCTAACATAATCTGCCTCTAGACCATTGCTCAAAACAGGCCCCACTTCTTCTCTCTCTTCATTATGACTAATAGTGGGCTGGTCCTAGTTCCCAAAACCCTCTTCCTGCACGTGCACTGTAGTAATGGGCCCACCAGATAAAACTTCCTGCCTTGACTCTTTGTTAACCTCCTGCTGCATGGTGTTCTCTTCCCTAGTAAGATTTTGCGGCTCTGACCACAGAGGGGCGCTTCGAATTCCTATGAGACGTCGATTCAATGTTGCCTGACACCGTCTTGTATGCCGGAGTGGGAGTCTCCGGTAATCCTCCCAGAAGTTTCGAAGACCAGGGTGCCATATCTTCCTCGACCCAAACCGTGAACATCTCGTCTTGCCATTTGACCTGGATTTTCTCCTTTACTCTCTCCTTTTCTCTGGTAAGAATGGCAATTCTACCAGCGGCGAGATTTGTATCCGCAATTGACGCCTCAGACGGCTGAATCACCCTGCCAAGACTGTTTCCAATTGGATCAAAAGTGGTGGCTGACCATAAGTGAGATGGGACTTCACGAATTGTCAACCAGGCGATTCTTTCCTCTTGCCGGTAACGGTTGCTCCATTGTTCTAGGGATCTGAACACTTTTCCCCACTCTCCAGTTTTTTTCTCCATGAAGACGATTGCCTCCATCATATTTTTGAATTCAATCAAAACACTTAGACCTCCCAGATATCTTAACTTGACTTCGGTTATCCACATGCCTGCAAGGAGTCCTGTGAGTATATCTAAGAATGCCAAAAATCTGACTTCACCCACAACAGAAGCTTTTCCCCATTCAATTGTAGCTTCCGATGCTTCTGGTGCTAAGATGATAGTTTTGGATGCACACCTGCCCCTTTTCATCATAACGACTTCGCTATATGATCCAGCCCTAAGAGAAGATTGACCGAGACAAGGCCAAGCGTAGGCTAGACCACCATTAGGCACTGCATCAGGAGGTGGTTTGCGAAAATCATTGGATGAAGTGCCTCCGTTCTTATCCTGAATCACCCATTTATCGTATTTCGCTAAGTTGATGCCCAGCTTCGCACCCTTAATGAAAATATTGTTTGCCGAGTTAACCAGGTCCTCCTTGTTTGAGACATTTGCAAACCTGACAAACCCAAAGTTGTTTCCCCTCTTATCTTTCCGGCGAGCAATGTAGACAGAAACAAGATCCCCCAAATTTTTGAAGTGAAGTTTCAGATGTTCTTCATATACACCATCTGGGATGTTAGAGACGAAAAGACTGATTGAGGGAACCTTCGGTCACCATACTTTCACGTTTCGGGCTTCCATCTTCTTCGTGTGCTTACTCTTGTGTGTGTTCCAGTTTGCTTGCTGTTGATGATTCAGATCGGCTCCTCTTTGCTCCGGTTGGCTCCTCGGCTCCCGCTGCTCTCTCTCCATATTATTATTGTTTATTTAATACTTGAATTACTACCGACAAAATTTCAACAGATATTCATATATATGTATTATAAATTAATTTCTAACAAATAGTAATGTTCTTTGCTTTTTGTTTTAGCCACAACTTTTCCAAACTCTTTTTGTGGTTTTATTTTGTATGTTTTTTTACAAAGTAAACTTTAGAGTTTTTTTTAGTTTTTTCGTTCAATTACTATTTAGCACGGTGTTTGATAGTCACATTTAGTACTTCGGTTTTTTTACTCCATCAGCTTTCTAATATGTATCGGTATAAATTCGAATTCATCTACTTTTTACGTCACATGGTGTTAAAAAATTATGTTTTTTTAACCTTTTTCCCGATTTTGGTCGTCATTGGGTAGTTACTAAGCACGATTTTGGTCAACAGATATAACAACTTAATACAACCAACCTTTATAGCCTCAAAACAGTTCACTTTCAAACCCCACTTTATGTGAAAATTAATGAAATTATTTTTACTCATTCTTCATTGAACACGTACCCACCTTTGTAAATACATATTTCGATATTCAGTCCGTTTTATACTTCATGTCTAAATTCAGAATATTGTACACTTTTATCAAAAAAAAAATGTACACGTCAATCAGAGTTAAAATTGATCTTGTTTTGTTTTAAATTTTTCAAAACAGAGCAGTTTGAGGACAACACAAATTTTCACATGTCTGCCAAATGCAACTATTAACGTTTATGCAAAATTATTATTATTAATTTTTGTTTAAATAGTACATTAACACAAGCTAAGCAACATTTCCTATTTGAGACGTAATATAAGGTATATCATAACTGTTGATGCAACAAATACTAGACCGATGATGGTAGCCGGGCTGGTTAGGCAAAAGGGTTGAAGGGTTCAGTTTTGCCTAACGCAGGTCGTGGGGTTCCCCCACGTTTGCAAGACGTGGAGAGATGTTCACTAGTTAGATTTTGTTGTTTGCTCAAGATCCTCCACTGAAGTGTGTTCAGCTTCGGATGTGAGAGCAATGGAAATGTGTGTGTTGAATGTGAGGAGGAGTGACTTGCATGGAACAAGTACTCGAGAGCAAAGACCAGAGATCCCAATGGAATCAGAGCTGATCGGAATGTCTCCAGCACTAAATGAAGTGTCACATATATAGGGAAGGTTATCGCTCAAAGAGGAAACCATTGACTAGTGAAACATGCTTGCAGTGGGGGACTTACCCTTTTGGGGGTTGAAGCCTTTTGACCTGCGGGTAAAAGACTACACTCTGTGCACTTGTCTTAATTTTACGGCTAGGAGAGTTGTTGAAGTAATAAGAGACATGACCATTTACTGTACACGTGCTGCTTTATCCTAGCTCCCGGGTTTTTAACCCTTGAACCTTTTAACCTTTTAAGCGTTCATGTTATTAAGTCATTTTATTTAGTCTTGAGCTACCCCCGTCATCAGCCCCCCAAGTCAGAGGTTTTTGGAAAATAAGCTCAAAGACTTCTGACTTTTACACATTTATTTGCATTGCTTAAAGACTTCAAGGCTTGACGGCTTGAAGGGTTCGTTACAGTTGAGTTTTTCTTTTTGAAATTTGAATTTTGACAAGACGTTTGATGTGACTGACGGCGGTTTTTCAGAAGGCAGGTTAATTAACTGCCGAGTAATCATAACTGCTTTTGGTTTTTATTTTTCATTTATTCCTCAAGGTAATCAACAATCTTCTTCCATTATCTCTCAAGTTCCTTCCATGTCTTCCTTTATTTCGCCCGGATTAGTTCTGATTTCCTTCTTCTTGGTTATTTTCTTGTATCATGGGTGCTCGTAAGGATTTAGCGAAGTCGTTTTCTCGATTAACTCAAGAGGAAGTTGAGTTGTTTTGTATGGAATGGGGGATTAGGAAGAAGTTTAAACCGGTTGTTCCGGCTTGTGACGTTCCGATTGATAAATGTCCCCCTGGTTCCATTGCTCTCTATTGTCGCCATTTTGAGTTTTCTAACCTTCGTCACCCGTTTTCAAACTTTGTTTTGAATATCTTGGAATATTACCGTGTATCCTTCGGCCAGATCCCCCCTCAGGTCCTAGCTAGGGTTTTACATTTTGAAGTTTTGTGTCGGGCTTCTGGGTATGATCCAACCCTTTTATCGTTCCGTCGTTTTTTCCGACTGGCCAAGAATGGTGACTGGTTTACATTCGAGACAACTCAGGTTGATACCGGCTTAATTTCATCTATGGTTTCTAGTCTTGGTGTCTGGAAGGATCGGTTTTTCTGGGTGTCCGAGGAAATCGTTCCTTTCAAACTTGTTTGGAGGCACCCGGATGCCGTCTTGAATGAGCCTGAACCCTCTGCCTCTGAGATAAACGCTCGTTTTCTTGAAACTCTTAGAGAATGCCCTTCAAGGCTTCGTCCCTTTCCTGAGCACTTACTGGTGTTGTTGGGTCTCAGTAAGTTGTGGGACAAACGTGATCGAGATCCGGTGCTTATGAGAGATGGGCAGGGTATAAATTTATCTTGTTGTGCTGTTATGCTCTTATTTTTGCTTGCTTATTTTGTTTTTGTTTATTTTGTAGTGATGTCTGCACTTGATTTTATCAAAAGTGATGATACCTCTGATGTTGCATTTGTGGATGCTGCGGCTACCCCGGGTGAAGATGATGTTGTTAGGGGGTCCGAGCATAGGTTCGAGGGTTCTGGTTATGTGGGTGTTCCTAATGTTAAGGGTTTCACAAAGGCTCCAGGTTCCAAGGTTTCTGTTCGACGTTCAACCCGTCGTTTGAAAGGTGCTGATTAACCTTCTGGGTCAGAGGTCGTTGATGTTAGTGATGAGATAGAGGTGCCAGCGGAACAGGTTATTGAGGTTGAAGTGGGAAAGGGTAAAGAGAAAGAGTTAGTTATTTCTGGCAAGAAGAAGAAGTTGGTTAAGAAAGGTTGCACCCCTAGCATCCAGGGTTCGTATGTCAAAAGTGTTGAGAGCTTCGAGGGTCCAAAGGCTGAAAAGGTGTATGTTCCCAACTGGGGGGTGAAAGTTGGAGATAGCTTCAAGGATCTGGCTATTTGTGCTGAGGTGTTGGCCCATTTTTCTCCTCCTGGTGTTCGGAATGCCATTTCTAAAATGGAAGCTGATCACTTTATTTCAAGATTGATGCTAAGCTCCTGCAACCTTCAGGCCCTGTTGGCCAAAGGTGTTACCCCTTTCACCAAGGGTATGCAGGAATATGAGGAAGCTTACAAGAAGAAAGACAAGATGAAAGCCTCTATGGCTGCCATGAAGAAGGAGGCTGAAGGGTTCTCCAAGAAAGAGGAAGCTTGGGTCAAAAAGGTTGGGGAATTGACGAGGAGACATGAAATTGATATGAACGATCTCAAAAAGGGCTTTGAAGCTGATCGATTGAAGCTAAAGGCTGGCAGGGAAGCCTTGGATGTTCAGCAGAGGGCCTTCGAAGAAAAGAAAGATAGTTTGAAAGCTTTGGTTGCCCAAGCTACTAGTGACAATCAGTGGCTCATTGAGCAAGGTTTCCATCAAGTTGTTACCTATCTTCTTCACTCCAAGGAATTTAATTTTGCTCTTGGAGAAGTCTACACCAAGCTGCTAAATTTAGGGAAATATCAAGTCGTTATTGCTGGTTACAAACTTCATGAATCTGGTCAGCCTTTGGAGAAGTCTCCCTTGTATCGTCCTGAAGCTTCTGATATCTTCAAAAGTTCCGTTCAGCAAATGGAGAGGTTGACTTACCCTTATGTAAGTCAGGTTGCAGCTTGTTTTGGCAAACCTCTTTCTGTTTTGCAGGAACTGAAACCGGATGGTCTTAATGAAAAAGTATGTGCCGAAGTGCTTGGTTCCCTTACGAGGAAGCGTTCTCATTCAGGGGATAGTGAAGAGACTTTTTAGGATATCCTGATGCTTCAAAGGATCCAATCCTTGAAGGCTGAGTAGTTGGTGATGATGGTGGTTCGAAGGCTAAGAAGTCTAAGAAGGCCAAGAAGGTTAAAGGTGATGGTTCCGGGGCTTCCAAGCCTCCTGTCGATGCTTGAAAATTATTCGTATCTTTCTTAGCACTCCAAAAACAATTTAATGGTTTGTCTGTTATCTTAAACAATTTTAGGTTTTGCAGGAACCCTTAAGGTTCCTATTTTGTGGTTGTGGTTTGGCCCTGGTGGTCGTTTGAACAATTTCTTAGGTTTGCAAGCCACTAAGGCTTGCTTTAACTTGCTTGGATGTTTTGGAAGTCTTTTAAGGCTTCTTTTACTATGTTGCTAAGTTTCTACTACTTGCCATGTGTTGTTTTTATTTTTATTTTTTTTTGTTTGTGCCTGTTTTGGTAAGGCAGCTTCTGGCTGTTTGAATGTATATAGCTTGAAACCTTCAAGGATTCCGATTATTACTTTGGTTTTATGACTCAATGTCTTGGTTTGTATTTTTGAGTTTTGGGTTGTGTGCAACCTTTTTACTTATGTTGTTGCATTGCCCCTTGAGTCACCTCTTTATGGTATTGTCCTTGTTGGGTTTGTGTTGTCTTTATGTTTTTATACCTTAAAGGGTTCAGTGCTGCAGTCACCTAGCCTTGGTATTTTTAACAAGAAGACATATCACCTATCCTATTATTTTTCTTAGCTTGATTTTGGTTCGTAAGCTTGTTTTTTATAAATTTACTAAGGCTTAAGGAACATTTGATGTAGGCTGTTCGGACCTGTCTACGAGACAATCTTGTTTTTTATCATAAGTCTCATGGAGTTGTATTGATTTAGGAACTCACCCCTTATATAGGTTCATTCAACCCTTGAACCTATTGAGCGGTATGGCCTGGGAGCTCATCCCCTTACATGGCCCTTGCCATGGAGTTTTTTTCTAGGTTCTCAACCTGATTTTAGGATAGAAAGACAAATTTGATAAAACATCATCATCCATTCAAGAGATATTGTGTTACAAAAGGTGATCATAGGACAACTCTTGAAATACAACTTTGTGAAATACAAACCAATCTTTCTTGATCAGACATGAAACCTCTTAAGGGTTTTTCCATTCCAATGTCTTGGAAGCATTTTACCTTCTGAGTCTGCTAGCTTATAGGATCCACCCCTATGTGCCTCAAGGATTGTATATGGCCCCTCCCATTTTGGGCAAGCTTTCCTTGGTTCTCTTTTTTACTAGCCTCATTGTTTCTAAGCACCAGGTCTCCTGGCTTGAAGTGTTCGTGCTTGACTCTTTTGTTGTAATAGGCTTCCATCATTTGTTTGTACTTGGCTTCCTGAATTACAGCTTGGTCTCGTGCTTCCTCTAGGAGTTGTAAGTTCAACATGGTCTCTTTTTTGTTTGTTTCGGGATCCATGTTGACCGTTCTTTGGGTTACAACTCCTACTTCAGCTGGAATCACGGCTTCAGACCCAAACACCAAACTGTAAGGTGTTCTTTTGTGGCATGTTTTTCGGTTGTTCTTATGGCCCATAGAACACTTGGCAATTATTCAAGCCAGTTGCTTTCGTTCCTTCCCAATCTGGCTTTGATACCTTCAATTATGCTTCGATTCATCCTTTCAACCTGACGGTTTGATTGTGGATATGCCACTGAGCTGAAAACCTGGGTTATTCTATATTCTTTGCACCAGATGCTGAAAGGCTTCTCAGCGAATTGTTTTCCATTATCGGTGACAAGCACTCCCGGTAATCCATAGTGACAAATGATGTTTTCCCAAACGAAATCAATGACCTGTTTGCCTGTAATTTTTACAAGTGGTTTAATCTCCGGCCACTTGGTGAAGTAGTCTATGGCAACTAGTAAGAACTTCACTCCACCTTTGGATGGTGGGAATGGGCCGACAATGTCCATTCCCCACTTATAAAATGGCCAGGCTGAAGATATTAGGACGAGGTTATGCTTGGGGCTTTTTGGGACTCGTGCATGAATTTGGCAAGAATCACACTTTCTCAGTTGTTCAGCGGTGTCTCGGTGCATGGAGGGCCAAAAATACCCAATGTTCATTAGTTTAGCGACCACCGTTCTGGCTCCAAAATGAGCTCCGCATATAACTTCATGAACCTCTTTGATCAAATACTGGCTTCGCTCGGGACCGACACATCTCAGCAAGGGTGCAAGGTAACCCTTTTTGTAGAGAATTTCACCTTGCAACACGTACTGTCTAGACTTGACTTTAACCCTTTCAGCCTTTCTTTGATCAGTAGGTAATTCACCATTTTTAAGGAATTTTTTAATTGGAGTCATCCAATTGGGGCCCTCTTCGGTGATTACGTCTTGAACTTCCAATTCTTCAATTGATGGAGTTTTCAACACTTCCACCAATACCTTTTTAGTGAGGTGGGCAAAGGTGAGAGAAGCGAGCTTACTCAAGGCATCAACTTTCTTATTTTGGGACCTGGGAATTTGCTTGATGGTACACGTTTGGAATGTGTTCATCAGCTCTTTGGATTTTTCCTTGTACCTCTTCATATTAGGTTCCTTTGCAACATAACTGTCGTTCACTTGGCTTGACACCAGCAACGAGTCTGTGAAGACTTCAAGCTTTTGAACCTTCGTTTCTTTAGCCAACCTTAGGCCAGCTATCAGCGCCTCGTATTCAGCTTCGTTGTTGGTGATCTGAAAATTAAATCGAAGAGCATATGTGAATTCTAACCCTTCCGGGTTAATCAGAATGAGCCCAGCCCCTGACCTTTCAATGCTTGAAGCCCCATCGGTAAAAAGCTTCCAGGCTTCAAGGTCTGTGGGTTCAGTGGCAGCTGCGTTTACTTCAGTGATTGTTTATTTTGGGACTTCTGCAATAAAATAAGCCAAGACTTGGGCTTTGATGGCTTTTCTTGGAACGTAGGTGATGTTGTGTTCACCGAGTTCCACAGCCCACCTGGCTAATCGTCCTAAGTTTTCTAGCTTTTCAAGCACACTCTTAATAGATTGGTCGGTGACCACTTGTATAGGGTGTGCTTGGAAATACCTTCGAAGCCTTCTAGCCGTTTGGACTAGGGCTAGAGAAAGTTTTTCCAAAGAAGGGTACTTGATTTCTTCAAGTTTTAGAGTTTTGCTGAAGAAATAAATAAGTACCTGAACTTTGTCTCGTTCGATGGTGAGAACCACACTTATCGCTTCTTCAACAACTGAAAGGTATACAGAGATTAGCTCTCCCGTCTCTGGGGTTGCAATGTCTAGGAGCGAAGCTAGGTGTTGCTTCATTTGGTTGAAGGCTTCCTCAGCCTCGTCAGTCCACCTGAAATCCTTTTTATCGGAGCATCCCTTGAGTGTTTTGAAAAAAGACAATGACCTTTCAGCCAATTTTGAAGTGAAACGCTTTAAGGCTGCAAGCTTCCCATTTAAGCTTTCTACCTCCTTTTTGCTTCGTGGTGGCTTGGTTTTGAGGACAGCCCTGACCTTGTTTAGGTTAGCCTTTATACTCTGTTTTCCAACGATGTGCCCCAGGAATTTCCCTTCTTCAAACCCAAATGAGCATTTTTCGGGGTTGAGTTTCATGTTGACTTTCCATAGGTTCTTGAAGGTTTCTTGGATGTCATCCAACATTTGGTATTACGTTTTACTTTTGATGATCAGATCATCGACGTATGCTTCCATGTTCTTACCAATTTGATTGGCAAAAGCCTTGTCGACTAAGCGTTGGTAGGTTGCACCCGCGTTTTTGAGGCCAAAAGGCATCTTTTGGTAACAAAAGATTCCTTTGTCCATATGAAAGGCAGTTTTTTCTTCATCTTCTTCCTTCATGAGAATTTGATGGTAACCCTTGTAAGCATCGAGAAAACACTTGAAAGGGTAGCCGGTGAGGGAATCAACCTTGAGGTCAATTTCTGGCAACGGGTAACAATCCTTAGGACAAGCCTTGTTTAAGTCCTTAAAGTCAATGCACATTCTCCAGGAATTATGGGGCTTTTGGACCATGACCGGGATTGCAACCCATGACTGATACTTTACTTCTTGGAGAATTCCTGCTGAGACAAACTTTTCAACCTCTTGGCAGGCTGCCAAGATTCTCTCTGGTGCAAGGCTTCGTTTCTTCTGAACAACAGGCTTGACTTCGGGTGGTATTCTCAACTCATGTTCAGCAATGCTTCGAGGGATACCCGTCATGTCTTCCGGGCACCAAGCGAAAACATTGCTATAATGTACTAGCAACTTTTCAAGATATAAGAGAGTTTCTTGTGAAAGGATTGGATTAACCCGTATCCATTGTTCAGGATACTTCGGGTTGATGATCAGCCTTTGCTTATCTTCTTCGTTTCTGGAGCTCTCTCCTTCAACCATGTAAGCCTCTTAAGTAGGTTGAAGGGTTGCAATCCCTCTTTCGGTAGGAAATTTGACTGTGCCATGGCCAACAGAAACAGCCATGTAGAATGCACACTGTCCCGGCCTTCCTATGATGACATCATAGTTTGAAGGTATATTGATGACCACAAAAGTGAGGGGTTGTACTCTCTCCATCTTCCTTTCGCTGAAACGGACATCAAGGGTTAGCTACCCTAAAGGCTTGAGGGGTATATCAGCAATACCTTTTATGGAGGTTCCGGAGGGTTGGAGCTTCGAACGTTCCTCATTGCTCAAACGGTTGAAGAACTTCTCTAACATGATTTCGGTGGCAGCTCCAGTGTCTATGTATGCTCTGCTTGTCTTTAGTGTTCCCACAGTTGCATCAACCACAAGGGGATCGGAAAGTGGGTTCTTTTCAGTTGGAGGGAAGCAGACACACTGAAGCTCCCAAGCTTCCAACCGCTGTCGTTTGTTTGGAACCTTTCCATCAAAATACACCATGTTGACTTCCTTGCCCTTTGACTCGGCCATCTTGTCCCTTACTCCCTTTACTAAGTGAGCAAGTTCCCCTGACTTGACGGCCTCTTCAATCCTCTTCTTGAGCTGAAAGCAATCATTAGTATGGTGGCCCTTCTCTTCATGAAATTCACAAAATTGGGTGGAATTTTCATTTCTTTTGCTTTTAGGGAGAGGTCTGGGAGGTCGGAAGCTGTGTTTCACTTCCTCTGTAGCTAGAATCTCTTAAGGGGTTTTGGTAAGGGGTGTGAAGTTCATGCCTTTTTCCCTGCTGGGGGTTTCCGGCCTTCAGGCCTTCGTTGCTCTGAACCCTTTTGGCGTCTGTCATAGGGATGAAAGCTTCCCCTTTTTCTAGCTGGACTGTTGCCTCGCCAACTAGATCCCCTTTATCTTTGTTCTTTAATATCTACAGCCTCCTTTCCCCTGATGTGGGCTTTGGCCCTTTCGAGAGCTTCTTCTAAGGTCTTAGGCAGGGATTTGTTGTAATCACTTGTGAGGTATTTGGACGTAATGGCGTTCATAAAACCGGCCACTCTCATTTTTTCTTCTGCCCCTACATATGTGAGACCTTCTTTCTTGTACCTCTCTATGAACTCTTGGAGGCTTTCGGCATCCCTCTATTTTATCTGAAAGATTACTGTAGCATCTTTGACGTACCGCCTTTGTTGTGAGAAGTTGGCTAGAAACCCTTTTCTCAGATCATCGAAGCTCCGAACGCTTCTGGCTGGTAAATCGTTGAACCATATCCGGGCTGACCCGACGAGGGTTTGCATAAACATGAGGCAACATTCAGCATTTGACCATTTCTCAATTCTAGCGGCACCAGTGAAGATCTGAAGGTGATCTTCCAGATCTAAGTTCCGTCATATGTCTTAATATGGGATGGCATCTTGATCTTCGTTTGAAAATCATAATCAGCTATTTGATGTGAGAAGTATGAAAGATTGTTGGGTTTATAAGGTTTGGCCAAATCCTCTTCCACCCTAGTACCCGTGTTGTTGTTGTCGTTGTTCCCTTGAGTGGCCTGCACTTGATTAATGAAGTGCTGCCACGGGAAGCTTGCCATCATCTGAGCCATCATCTGGGGCATAAGGTTGAAGCCTTGGAGGCTTCCAGGTGCAACGGGGCAGTTTACCCCCAAAAGGGTGCTCATAACGGCACTTCTTGCCAAGGGGAGCACTGACAAAGCTTGTTCCCATGTAGTACTTGCTGGGAGTGGAAGGCTTGATACTGGAGATTGTAGGAGCTGGTGCAAAGTCAGCTCGTGTCCCAGTGGGGCACCGGTTGTAGCTGGTTAGGAAGAAAATAGAGGAAACATTGTCAGATTTGGCCTTGTGTACAGATACGGGTTAGGATTTGGAGGAGGATTGTTGGGTCCAGCCTCATCCCTGGATGCAGTAGGTTATGAGTTTGCAAAAGGAGGGATGGGAGGTCCAGGAGATAGTGACGGTTCTGGTTCGTCATAATCTAGACGAATCCACACTCCCTTGTCTCTTTCCCTACTCACATATTGGTTGAGGAGAGATCTCAACTCCAAGAAATTGTTGGCGACCCTTCAGGAATAAGGTCGACATGTGAGGGGGTGTTAGAGACACCGACATTAGGGGATGGAACCCCTGATCTGGATGGAGTTGGTGTTTGGAAAGTGAGAAACTCAGGGTATGTTGCTCCAGAAGGAGTGTTCCTCGGTGTTGAGAAGGACGTAGGTATAGCCACATGAGCTTGGCTAGTGCTTGTGGTAGAGGTATTTGGGACTTGGTTTACCTCTCCCGAAGATTCACTTTCCGACATTGTAATTTTAAGAGAATGGAGCTACACTACTAGGTCTTTTGAAGAAAATCAGTGGCGTAGCCCCACGGTGGGCGCCAACTTGTTGATGCAACAAATACTAGACCAATGATGGTAGCCGGGCTGGTTAGGCAAAAGGGTTGGAGGGTTCAGTTTTGCCTAACGCAGGTCGTGGGGTCCCCCACGTTTGCAAGACGTGGAGAGAGATTCACTATTTAGATTTTGTTGTTTGCTCAAGATCCTCCACTGAAGTGTGTTCAGCTTCGGATGTGAGAGTAATGGAAATGTGTGTGTTGACTGTGAGGAGGAGTGACTTGCATGGAACACATACTCGAGAGCAAAGACCAGAGATCCCAATGGAATCAGAGCTGATCGGAATGTCTCCAGCACTAAATGAAGTGTCACATATATAGGGAAGGTTATCGCTCAAAGAGGAAACCATTGACTAGTGAAACATGCTTGCAGTGGGGGGGGGGGGGGGTTGAAGCCTTTTGACCTGCGGGTAAAAGACTACACTCTGTGCACTTGTCTTACTTTTGCGGCTAGGAGAGTTGTTGAAGTAATCAGAGACATGACCATTTACTGTACACGTGCTGCTTTATCCTAGCTCCCGGGTTTTTAACCCTTGAACCTTTTAACCTTTTAACCTTTTAAGCGTTCATGTTATTAAGTCATTTTATTTAGTCTTGAGCTACCCCTGTCATCAATAACTAATAACATAATTAGGTTATACCTTAATTTATGGTCGACTCAACCGTTTGGGGTCTAAAGTGGATTTAAAATCTCGGCCTTTCATATACTTTTATTTTTTTAACTTAGGATTTTAACAAATAAGAATTGTTGGAAATTTTATAAATAATATTATATTATGAGTTAATATAATGATTATTTAATAATTAAGCCAAGATGAATGAGATATTTTGTGCATTAAGTTTGTGTGTTGGAACCATAAATATGTGGGAAATTTAGCTTGTTCCACATAGGTGGAAAGATAAATCTTTTATGGATTTATAATTAGAATTCTTTACACGAACGTATTCTTGTGTGACAACTCACACCTAGTGGTTGCCAAGAGGGTGCGAAGCACCCAACACGCGCCTGGGACCGGGACGAGGGCGATGGGCGCATTGTGGCGCTTTGATGGCGCACTTTGCACACTGTTCAAATTCCACCAATGGGGTGGTGGTCCATTGGCAAAGGCAAAGCCTTTAAAACACCTAGGTTGGGAAGGGGAAGGTCTTGGGTTTAAGTCCCACAGACGACATGGATTAAAGAAATTAGCCATTCAAAAAAATAAATAAATAATAAGTTACAGAATTCATTGTGCCATTGAATTTTAAAATTTATTTTTATAAGTTTCAGAATTCATTGTGCTATTGAATTCTAGAATTGAATGGTGCATTCAATATAGACTTATCATTTCAAATTTTAACATTATATATACAAACCTTTGTGCTTTGTTTTAGATACACAATACTGAAATCGTATGGTTCCAACAACACACATCAAACGAATTCCCTAACTTTGCATCTCTGTGCACTCTTGTTTCAGGTATCCTTTCAGGTGCTAGGCTAATCCTGGCAGTACAATCCGCTTAGGCGGTTGTACCCTGGGAAATAGACGGGTTCACCTGGGTTGCCCGAAATCTGTTTTAAGTGAAGCGTGATCTTCACGTGCCTCAGTCAACGTTGTTTTATGTTTTCTTTCTTTTTCCTTTTGTAATATGTTTTTAGTTTAGTTTACATTTCTTGTATTGTATTTCCTTTTAGTTTGGTTGAGTTCTTTTTATGTATTATAATCAGAATATTGATTAATAAAGTGTTATTTTATTTATTTTGTGAACGTCTTATCACACCCCAACCGATGGTGGAAACACCGGGGCGCGGCACTGAGCGAAACAGATTGTCCAGAAGAAATCCATAAAAACTAAAATTACCAGATATTTAACGTTACGTCCCATAACATAACATATCAAATAAAAACAGTTATTACAGACATAGTGTCTCAAAGACAATAAATTGTTCCGACAACTCAGATTTTATTTATTTTGTTTCTAGACTCCCCTAGCTTGATTCCACAGAGATCAGCAAACATAGCAAGCATCCAAAACACCTGTCACATACGTTAAAATCAAGTCAATACACATAGTGTAAAGGTGAGCATACAAGTTTAATAGTATAATAGTAGCGAAAGCGATTTACGCATAACTAGCATGTAACAAGTAGGATTTTGAAGCAAGTAAGTTATCGACAATGAAATATACACAGACGTGACTGCGAGTTGTAGAATGCGCAACACATATCACCACTATGATACGTGAAGAAAAGCCCTTAACAACCCCTGTCCACGACAAGTGCTGAGTCCAAACTATAGTACTATCGTTGCTAAGGTGTCAGGCAATAATTATTGTGTAAACATAATATACAAGCATTCATCAAATAGCACGTATAACATGCAGAGCAGTTAGCATACAAAAGTAGTTGCGTTGTGTGTCGATGTGATTTTATATAAGTAACGTATGTAACATCCAAAAGTGCGTAAAGTAAAAAGGGATCGAGTATACTCACATATCGTGTTTAATAAATAAACACAGTCTTGGATTGAAGGGAGCGATGGAGAGTTAGCCTGATCACAGTATGACAGTATAAGCGTTGAACAATACGTGAAATAGTGTGTCGGGTGAGATGAGTGACGGAGGGTGATCCGATCTGATGACCGTCCAGACGAATGACCATTCGGTTGGATGGTAATCCGTTTGGGGAGGATGTGTTGTGTATGAACTTTGAAGTTTTCGTTGTAGCATTTTAAAAGGTATGAAATGTCTCTACCCATCAGGTCGTCCGGTCGGACTGTCATCCGGACGGATGGCCGTCTTCTCGGATGGTGATCTGGGTGGAGGCTAGCATACTTTGAAATTTTGAAATTTGGTTAAGTGCTGAAATCACTAGTCACTTGGTCGAATAGCCGTTCGATCGGATGGCTGTTCGATCGGGCCACTATTTTGGGTTGAAAACTTGGTAAAATCAGCTAAGTTAAAGGTTTAACCGAGACGGTATGACAACGTGTTCAAACAATGGAAACCACATCAAGTCCAACTCATCCGATCGGACGGGAATCACCCCGTTCGACCAGACTCAGCCGTTCTTGAAGGCGTATCATGTTCAACCCGTGAATCTATCGTCTCTCCGATAGGAATCCATTCTCAGCTCGGTTTTCTACTGGAGAATGAGTAGAATGCCCGAGTGAGTCCAGATTCTAACTGTTTTGGGTGAAGAGTGAAGAATGTTTGAAGAAAAGTTTGAAACACTTTGGTTATGCTTAGATTTAGTTGTAGCGCTAATACGCTTGGGCAACTTGTTCTGCTCAACTACCTGATCAGTGAGACGATGAGCCAACTTGATGATTTGCTGAATGGTGCCAAGATTAGCTGAGGTCACGTGACTTTGAATTTCTGGCACCAAACCCTTAAGGTACAGCTCGATACGCTTGATAGGAGGATCTAACATAGTGGGACACAAGATAGCCAGCTCGTTCGATCTTTTCGTGTATGCTTCAATTTCTGACCCCGTCATCTTTAAGTTGAAGAACTCTACCTCCAGCTTGTGAATGTCATCCCGACTACAATACTCCTCTTTGATCAGTTCCTTGAAGTCGTTCCATGGGGTGGCGTTAGCAACCGCCAGCCCTAGCAGTTGGACCTGCGCTTTCCACCAGGTTAACGTAGCACCCTCGAGTGTTCCAGTAGCAAACTTTACCCTGTGAGCCTCAGGGCATTCACACATCTCGAAGACAGATTCGAGCTTCTCGAACCAATGGAGGAGACCTACAGCTCCTTCTGTACCACTGAAGGTACTAGGTCTACAATCCATAAAGGTCTTGAACGTACATGCGGGAGGCTGAGCAGGCTGACCTGTCACGGGAGAAAGAAAAAGGCAAGATTAAGCACGAGGTTTGGTTCGTGAGAGTAGGATCTAAACATCCTAGGATAGGTCGAGATGGCATGTTATACCTCCTGCAGGGATAGCTGCGAGTGCCTCAGCAACTCGTTCATTGATAAGAGCCGTCAGCTGGGATTGAGTCAAGTTCAGGCGTCCACTCATGATCTTCACATCGAAGGAAACACAAGTAAGAAAGGTGTCGCGAAAATGCGTAAGTGTGGAGTGACAGAAAAGAGCAAGCACGCAAGGTTCAAGAAGTCATTGTTACACTAGCGAAGTATCTCATGATTAATGCACTACTTAAACTAACAGGCAGGCAATACAATTACAAACCATATCACCTATTGTGTTGAGTCTTGCACGTGGAGCGAAGTGTCGTTGTGGATCGTTGAGCACTGTACAGGTTATAGTCTGGTTTGTCAAAAAGCTTTTCCCCTTTTTAAAACCAAGTTCACTATAACCAATGGCTCTGATACCAATCAGTCACACCCCCAAAATCCACATGCGGAGTATCACCGCTTGGAGGCGTGACTGACCAGGATCAAGCCACCAATCATATTGAACAAGCATGTAGGTAAATATAAAATCCAACGCAATATAATTGGTGTCCAAATCAAAACATAATTTAAGTTGCAAGCGGAAGCAAAATGTTTAAAACCAAAGCATAAGTTTAAATGTTTCAAATGTTTAACATGGCACACAGCTGTCCATGTCCCACAACGACCACGCCTCCTCGTGCAAGCTCCAAAAGCATCTAACGACCTGCAAGGCATGTAACAACGAGTCAACAACAAAGTTGAGCGAGTTCACAGTTGGTTGTTTAGTTGCACCAGTTTGTTTTGAAAACCATAAGTTGTTTCGTAAACCACGAGTTAACCAGTATCCTTGTTTCCCAAACCATATCCATAATTAGTGGGGGCTTCCCCATGTAAACCACTAGACCGTTACCATATCGACAACTGATGAACAATAAGTTGTGCCCTACGTCAATGTCTATCATCATTGACTAAGTGCCCAGATCCATTAGTACACGCTCGTCCTACCGGCACAGTGTGAGGCTTGTCAACCCTAATAGCGCTATTAACTAATGACCCGCTCACCATTGGCCCGGTGATTAAGTCGATATAAAAATGAGGGACTTCAAGATAGAGTTTTGTCTAGTAATTTAATGTTGTCGTCCTTCCTATGGAGGAGCGGAGGTACGTAATCTACCCAAGGAGATTACGCAGGTTCAATGTTGTCGTCCTTCCTATGGAGGAGCGAAGGTACATATTCTACCCAAGGAGAATATGCAGGTTCTATTTAATCTCTTTACCCATTCCCTAACCACCGAAAATCCCATGCCTTGTAGAAAGTGTGAACTCGCCTTGGTTTGCTCGGCGGATAAACTAAAGGTCAATCGAGCTGGTTGAGGCTAACCACGTCCTAACATGGTTACCATACAAGTCAGGTCTAGGTTCAAGTAGTGCACATAGATTTTACACATAAACTATCAGGTTACAACACACAATGATCATGGCAAACACGTAAATCACCTAAACGGTCAAGTCCACATACTGCCCAACTTGTGCGACTCTGACGGTTGGGCTCGCACAAGTTCATTAGCCCAATAGTCTTGTACGATTCAAACATACCCGTCCCAAATAACATAAGCAGTCCAGCATGTATACGACCCAAACAAATAAACATGATTCAAATTGTGCGATCCATTTGACCTTGTGCGACTCGGAACATCTTGTGCGACTGGGTTCTGGGCTTTAAGGCCCAATCTACATAATAAAGTCCAAACAGTGTGTGTGGCCCAAGCCTTGTGCGATCGGCACTGTCTTGTGAGATCCACAAGGTCTTGTGCGATCAAGCATAACTAAACAGTACCATGTGCTTTATGTGGTTGCACTAAACTTGTGCGATGCACCTTGTGCGATCAGATCAGGTCTTGTGTGACCTGACCTTGTGCGACCGACAAACTTGTGCGATTGGTTATGAGATTTTCCTAAAATCATGCAATTCATTTAATCATCCTAACAGTTTCCATTTAACTTGCAAGATTCAATTTTAACAGTTTCCATTCTGTGATATTCGATCAAATCAAGCAATGTTTATAATTTCTCATGAACCCTAACAATTTATCAAGCATAAACAGTAACCATAACACTTAAACATATTAACACGGTTCATGTTCTTGCTCACTAGTATGTATTCTAGCATGACATCACAACAAATCGTCTAAATATAAACACATCACAGCCGAGTAATATACATTCAGTTCTTGATTAATATCATGCAATTCCGAATCATATGAACATTATCAAATATACATGTGAGCCGATTTTATGAACACCAACCCTTAACAATTTTCATCAAAATCAAATATATAGCATCCCGAAATCATCATGCAAAACATGTAAGCCAACACATCATCAATCATGCAGTCAAAAGTAATACACTAACCAGTTAAAGAATGGAACGAGGGTTGATCCGAACGAGAAAGCTTCAGAGAAATGGGATGTTGTTGCCGTCGGGTTTGAGAGGGAGAGGAAGGAGAGGACTAGGGTTTATGTGTGTTTGTGTTAGGTGTTTGCAAATAATGGGGGAGCAAAACCTCACAAGGGTTTTGTATCGGTTTATATAGGGGAGTGGTCGATCCCTTGCATGGGCTACCCATAGGTTTCGAGTGAGGAGTGGCCCGAGAGTTGCGTGGAATCAAAGCCCAAAGACTTGTGCGATCGGCCAAGAGTCGTGCGGTTGGGTTGTGTTGTGCGACTAAGTTATATATATATATACATACACACATTCACATAATACAGCCATAACATTTCACTAAGACCTCATATCACGTAAACACATATTGTTCAAACAAGTTACATAGAAGTACAACGAAAGGTTTGGAATACGAGTTGTCATGGCCTGAGAGTGCGTGGGTCGGAGGAGAGCTGTCACATCATGAACAGTGATGTGACAGGTGAGTATTTATAGGCAAGAGGGTGAGAAAGGTGGTGCAAGGAACGGGTCGGATGGCCCTGCGATCGGATGGCCATCCGATCGGATGGCTCGAGTGAGTTGGTTTCTGACTTTTCGTTTCGTGCGTTAAGCGTTGCGTTGCGAGGCGATAGCATTAAACAATAGTTACACAAATAACATAACCCCTAATAATCATAAAAGTAAACCTTAGATATCGAGTTCGCGATGAGATTGCGTTGCGATAGAGTTGCGATTGCATTTGTGATTAACACCATTAACGTAAGTAAACATGCATAAGTAACACATAATGGCACACACACGTAAAACTATATCCATAACATGTAATTCGATTTGCGATGCGATAGCGATGTGATAGCGTTTAGTAGACTAGCGTTTAATTATGTTTATCGCATTGTTACTTCACATATTAATAAATCATAGAACAAATAGCGTCAAGAAAAATATCGATTATCGAGTCAGAGAGTACAAGCAATAATTAAGTCAAAAATGACAGATCTGATTAACAATCTTTTCTTCCTTTAACTTTGACTTTGACTTTAAAAGTCGGGTTGTTACAGCCTCCCCTACTTTAGGGAATTTCGTCCCGAAATTAAGGTGCAGGCGTATCGAATAGTTGTGGATATTTAGCCTTTATATCAGTTTCGAGTTCCCAGGTGAACTCGGCGCCACGTTTGCCTTCCCAGTGAACCTTCACAATGGGAATGCGTGAGCGTCGGAGTTTCTTGGTCTCTCGGTCCATGTTCTCGACTGGCTTTTCCACGAAGTGTAATGTTTCGTCCACTTGTAAATCCTCAAGAGGGACATGTAAGTTCTGGTAGGCTAGACGCTTTTTGAGGTTCGAAACGTGGAAAGTCGGATGTACGTTGCTGATTTCCTCCGGTAATTCGAGTATGTAGGCCAATTTGCCAATTCTTTCCAGAATCTTAAAGGGTCCAACGTATCGAGGCGCTAGCTTTCCTTTCTTACCCAATCGGACCACCCCCTTCCAAGGTGCAACCTTTAGGAGTACGTGATTACCAACGTCAAATTCAAGGGGCTTGCGACGTTTATCGGCGTAACTCTTTTGACGACTCCGAGCTTTCAATAGATTGTCTCGTATCTGGAGGATCTTGTCAGTCGTTTCTTACAATAACTCAAGACCGGTAATTTGCGCATCTCCGATCTCGTGCCATACAATAGGCGACCGACATTTTCTTCCATATAATGCCTCAAATGGTGCCATTTGAATGCAAGAGTGATAACTGTTATTGTACGAGAATTCGACTAAGGGTAAATGCGAATCCCAATTACCACCGAAATCTATAACACACGAGCGAAACATGTCTTCCAGAGTACGAATCGTGTGTTCAGTCTGACCGTCGGTCTGGGGATGGAAAGCAGTACTAAGATTGAGAGTAGTACCGAGAGCAGATTGAAAAGTTTCCACAGGCGTGAAGTGAATCGACCATTGCTGTCAGAAATGATATCACGAGGTGTCCCGTGTCGACAAATGACTTCGTCGGTATAGATTCGTGCTAATCGTTCTACCTTGTAGCCTTCCCGTATTGGTAGAAAGTTGGCGGATTTGGTGAGGCGATCAACGATAACCCAAATGCTATCATGACCTGATGGCGTGCGAGGAAGTTTCGTAATGAAATCCATGGCTATACTCTCCCATTTCCACATAGGGATCTCGGGTTACACGAGTAAGCCAGAGGGTCGTTGTTGCTCAGCCTTGACCTTCGAACAGGTTAGGCATTTCGAAACTTAGATAGCGATATCCTTCTTCATTCCAGGCCACGAATACCTGGCACGCAAGTCCTGGTACATTTTGTTAGCACCGAGATGAATGGAATATTGAGACTTGTGGGCTTCAGTCAGCAATAATCCGCATAAGTTATCGCTATTGGGTATCCAGATGCGATCGAGATAGTACTAGATACCATTCGATTTGGTGACAAGTTGGGTTTCAGCACCACATTTCTTCATTTCCTCTCTCAAGGTATTCTCAATGAAGCATGCGTGCTGAGCATCACGGATTAGAGCTTCGAGATCGTGTTGGGCTTGGGTATTACGAACGCTATGCAAATAGCTTCGTTGGCTTAGAGCATCGGCAACGACATTTGCTTTGCCTGGATGGTAACGAATCTCATAGTCGTAATCGTTGAGAAGTTCGACCCATCGGCGTTGGCGCATATTCAGTTCCTTCTGGCTCAAGATGTGTTGTAGGCTCTTATGGTCGGTGAAGACCGTACACTTGGTACCATAAAGGTAGTGTCGCCAAATCTTTTACGCAAAAATAACTGCGCCAAGCTCGAGATCGTGGGTTGTATAGTTCTTCTCATGGATCTTGAGCTGACGAGAGGCGTACGCGATAACCTTGTCCCGTTGCATAAGAACACAACCAAGACCAAGGTTGGAGGCATCACAGTAGACTACGAAGTCGTCGTTTTCGTCGGGTAATGCGAGCACAGGAGCATTGCAGAGCATAAGTTTGAGAGTTTGAAAGGCCTCCTCTTGTTCGGTTCCCCAAACAAAAGGTTTGTCCTTGTGCGTAAGAGAGGTGAGAGGAACAGCGATCTTGGAGAAATCAACGATGAATCGGCGATAGTAACCCGCCAATCCGAGAAAAGAATGAACTTCAGACGGGTTCTTTGGTGTAATCCAACTCTTAACTGCTTCGATCTTCACGGGGTCGATGTGAATACCTTGACTATTGACAATATGACTGAGGAATTGAACCTACTCGAGCCAGAATTCGCACTTGGAGAACTTGGCATAGAGGCGATTTCCTTGGATTAATTCAAGAACCAAACGTAGATGTTGCACTTGTTCGGCTTTTGACTTAGAATAAATCAGGATATCATAGATAAATACAATGACGAAGCGGTCGAGAAAGGGTTTACACACGCGATTCATTAGATCCATGAAAACTGCAGAAGCGTTAGTTAGACCAAAGGGCATAACAACAAACTCGTAGTGATCGTATCGAGTTTGAAAAGCGGTTTTGGGTATATCATCCTCTTGGATTCGTAATTGGTGATAGCCAGAGCGTAGATCGATCTTTGAGAAATATGTAGCACCTTGCAACTGATAAAACAAATCACCGATTCGGGCCAGGGGATAGCGATTCTTGATGGTAAGCTTATTCAGTTCCCTGTAGTCGATGCACATCCGGAACGATCCATCCTTCTTTTTGACGAAAAGGACAGGTGCGCCCCAAGGAGAGGTGTTAGGGCGAATGAAGCCTTTATCAAGCAATTCCTGGAGTTGACTCGAAAGTTCACGCATTTCAGAGCGGTTAGCGTACAAAAGTAGTTACGTTGTGTGTCGATGTGATTTGATATAAGTAACGTATGTAACACCCAAAAGTGCGTAAAGTAAAAAGGGATCGAGTATACTCACAGATCGTGTTTAATAAATAAACACAGTCTTGGATTGAAGGGAGCGCTGGAGAGTTAGCCTGATCACAGTACGAAAGTATAAGCGTTGAACAATACGTGAAATAGTGTGTCGGGTGAGATGAGTGACGGAGGGTGATTCGATCAGATGACCGTCTAGACAGATGGTCATCCGGAAGGATGACCATTCGGTCGGATGGTAGTCTGTTTGGGAAGGATGTGTTGTGTATGAACTTTGAAGTTTTCGTTGTAGCATTTTAAAAGGTATGAAATGTCTCTACCCATCAGGTCGTCTAGTTGGACGGTCATCCGAACGGATGGCCGTCCGCTCGGATGGTGATCCGGGTGGAGGCTAGCATACTTTGAAATTTTAAAATTTGGTTAAGTGCTGAAATCACTAGTCACTTGGTCGAATAGCCGTTCGATCGGATGGTTATCAGATCGGATGGCTGTTCGATTGGGCGACTGTTTTGGGTTGAAAACTTGGTAAAATCAGCTAAGTTAAAGGTTTAACCGAGACGGTATGACAACGTGTTCAAACAACGGAAACCACATCAAGTCCAACTCATCCGATCGGACGGGAATCACCCCGTTCGACCAGACTCAGCCGTTCTTGAAGGCGTATCATGTTCAACCCATGAATCTGTCGTCTCTCCGATAGGAATCCATTCTCAGCTCGGTTCTCTACTGGAGAATGAGTAGAACGCCCGAGTGAGTCCAGATTCTAACGGTTTTGGGTGAAGAGTGAAGAATGTTTGAAGAAAAGTTTGAAACACTTTGGTTATGCTTAGATTTAGTTGAAATTAGTGTTTAAAATTGTAGAAATCCTTTAGATCTGAATTGTTCTTGGTGGAATGAGGTCAACCTTTAGTATTCATATGAACTCCATGATGACGTCACTTAGAACAACCCAAATCGGGTGGATTTCATGGTGGAAATGTAAGATTTGTTGGTGAAATCGATGGAAAAGTGTGTGTAGATGATAGAAGTACAAGATTTGGAGTGAAAACTTACAAGAATCGCGAGAAATCGAGAGGAAAGTGGCCTGAGAGTGCGTGGGTCGGAGGAGAGCTGTCACATCATGAACAGTGATGTGACAGGTGAGTATTTAGAGGGTGAGAAAGGTGGTGCAGGGAACGGGTCGGATGGCCCTTTGATCGGATGGCTCGAGTGAGTTGGTTTCCGACTCTTCGTTTCGTGCGTTGAGCGTTGCGTTGCGAGGCGATAACATTAAACAATAGTTACACAAATAACATAACCCCTAATAATCATATAAGTAAACCTTAGATCTCGAGTTCGCGATGAGATTGTGTTGTTATAGAGTTGCGATTACACACGTAAAACAATATCCATAACCTGTAATTCGATTTGCGATGCGATAGCGATGTGATAGCGTTTAGTTGACTAGCGTTTAATTATGTTTATCGCATTGTTACTTCACATATTAATAAATCGTAGAACAAATAGCGTCAAGCAAAATATCGATTATCGAGTCAGAGAGTACAAGCAATAATTAACTCAAAAATGACAGATCTGATTAGCAATCTTTTCTTCCTTTGACTTTGACTTACACTTTGACTTTGACTTTAAAAGTCGGGTTGTTACACGTCTGTCCTACAAGAATATGACGACATACACTTGTAATGCACTAAAATCACTTAAAAGTAGTTGAACGTTGAGAGATTGAGAGTTAAGCAAGTTGTGGTCTAAGAGGAAGAATTAAATACGAATCCAAGGTAGACAAACCCCATAAAGATTAGGGGTTCTTTAACATAGGGGGCTCAAACTAGAGCTTCTTTTTTTTTACATGGTCGATCCACCCTTTCCAAATTTCAACCAAAAACCAAATAACAAGAGCATACATTAATTCACCTTTATACGATTTTTGTAATACTGTCTTTACTTGATTGCAACCACAAATCGGTTTCTTCATCCCCATGTTATCGTTTTCAATTCGACTTTACTTCCCTTATTAAATGTGTAGGGAATTAACTTTGAAAAAACCAATCAAATGGTCCCTCCATTGAGTTTGTTTTATATTTGTATTAACTCTCAAGTTTTTCAATTTGGAAATTACAAATTTTTCAATTTTTTTAAACGGTGTACGGTTAAGATGTCGCTAACCAGATTAGTAGTTAGTAGTATCACCAAGTTAGTATTAAAATTCCCTCTTGCCTGGATTTGAACCCAAAAACTCAAAGAGAAGCAAAGCTTCCAACCTCCCCCTTAACCACTAGGTCAAGAGATCATTGGTACTAGTTTTTCAATTACTCATATGATTACATAAAATGTTATATTAGATTCTTAGCTGTTAATAGAGGATAACATGTAACTCGGGGTTGAACACAGTATACACATCAACACAATGATTTGGTTAAAAGAAAGTAAGGGGTTTTAATTAATGTTAAGACTTAAAAGATTTGCAAATTTCACTTGTCGGTTACTTGCATTCAAAGTCATATAGACTTTTAGATTTCAATTCTACCATCATTGTTGAATCAAGATATGTTGATTTTCTGAATTATGTTTTTAACGTTTTTTAAAGGTGACAATGTTTCAAGGTTATATAAACATTTTGCATTGGTTTTTATCTGTGACTTATTTATATATCAAATGAATGTCAAAATCACAATAATAGATTGTGAATTATATGAAGTGTATTGAAAATAACCGAAAGGATTTGTATAGTCTGGTCTTGTACACAATTGAAATTAATGAAATATTTGTTAGGATTGAACAAGAACTTAAATAATGTAGATAAACTAGATATGTAAGCTATTATATAACAATATATTATATTAAAAAATACAACAATAGAAGAAAAACAAATATGTAAGCTATTATAAATCACTAGACGGTACGATATCGTTGACAACTAGATATTGTTTTCTAATCAAATGGTTTCATCTAACACTCAATTAAAATATGCTTCTTTTTTCTTTTCTTTTCAGATTTCACAAATGGTTTTGGTATCATGTGTTATTTATATATCAAATGAATGTCAAAATCACAATAATAGATTGTGAATTATATGAAGTGTATTGAAAATAGCCGAAAGGATTTGTATAGTCTGGTCTTGTACACAATTGAAATTAATGAAATATTTGTTAGGATTGAAACAAGAACTTAAATAATGTAGATAAACTAGATATTGTTTTCTAATCAAATGGTTTCATCTAACACTCAATTAAAATATGCTTCTTTTTTCTTTTCTTTTCAGATTTCACAAATGGTTTTGGTATCATGTCGTCCTTATATGTTGATGTTATAGATCGTGGATGCCTTGAAAAGAACTATCACTATATTGTGATGGCATTCTAGGTGTAATTGAAGGACACTAAGATGGTAGTGGGATAACTAGCTAATATACAACAACATTAACTATACCCAATAAATTTTACAAATAGCAAAATTATTTGTAGGGCCTGAAAAGGGTGCAAAGAAGGCAAACCTTACTTTTATCCCGATAAATAGAGAGACTCCTTCGAGAGAGCTCCCAGCTCAAGAACAAAAAGCAGACAAACAAACAAAACTATCAGACCATAAGAAGAAAGCTACCAACTAACACAAGCAGTGATGAGAAAGTAACATAGTGGAACAGAAACATATATATCAGCAAGAAAGCTCATATGGGGCAATATATACATGAAGACAATCACATGCATGGTCATCCTAAAGTTTAGGAAAATCTAGGCCCCTAAAACCCTGGTGTACCCTCCCCTAAAAATTTTGTTAACCTTAATTGTACTTCTCCACGAACTCTTATTTTAGGTCATGTCCTCAAAAAAATGCAACGCTGGCAAATTATGTCTAATTCGTTCATCCCTAGTCAAGGTATCTTTCTACTCCTGATCCTCCAAAGTAAGGATTTCCCAAGTCATATTAACTTTAAAATAACTTTAAAATTGGTTGGATTTTCACACATTCTAGTGTTGTTTCTTGGATTCACTACTACAAAACAGAGCTTTAGACGGGGTGATATGGGTTTTAAGACGGTGTTTTCAACACCGTCTTAAACTACACTGGTTTAAAATCAAGTCTTATTAGACAGTGTTCTATTTGAAATAGAACACCGTCTTAAACTCAAGTCTTATTAGACGATGTTCAGTTTGAACCGGCTTAGAACACCGTCTTAAACTCAAGTCTTATTAGACGGTGTTCAGTTTGAACACCGGCTTAAACTTGGTGAACCCCGTCTTTTAATATCAAAACATTTATTAAACAAATATTTTTCACACCGTCTTATAAACTTAGTGAACCCCGTCTTTTAGTATCATTTAAAAAAAAAACATTTACTGGATACATGTTTTCCAGAAATACATTTGCTGGGAAAAAAAACATTTAAAAGGTTTTCCAGAAATACAATCAACCTTATATACACCAATGGAATATTTTCAAATCAAACCAAAACAATACACATTCAAATCCAAAATAAACCCGTAGACATCCAATTCGGAAATAAACCCGTCAAATTACAATCATTTGTGAATGCATAACAAACTACGTTAAATCGTATAAATAAACTACATAAGCTAAACTAACGAAATACCTAACTCGCTAAAAAACTTCGGCATCAACGTCATCAACAAAACATCTATTTCATTATCCGTAGCCTCTTTCGTGTCGTGCCACATCTAAAATAAAAGTAGATAGAAAGAGTTATTACAAATATTATAGAATAAATCTAAAGGCAAAGAGAAAAATCGATAACAACATGGGCAATAAAGCTATGTATATATTTACATGTTACATACATCTAAACCTTCTAAGTTAAAAAAAAAATAAACAGTTAAGTAATAAATTGATAAACAAGTATATTTTACTTACTTCATCGGGATATTGGTTTTGATACAAATTGACAAAGTCAAACATATGTTGGAGAACCATGTAGCCGCATTCCCATCCACCCTTTTGTTGCTTACACTGTAATAAATTAGCAAATTATTATTTAAAAGTAACGAAAATCAAACAACTTAGAAATAGCAAACACACATACATCAACCATTGTGTACCTGAACTCGGATCCTAAGGCGGTAGGAATTAGGCTTGAAAGACGATAGTTAGAAGCATTCTTTTAGCCTTTTATCTTTGTTGAATCCAAAATATATACATGTACTATATGTTGGGCAATGATGAACAAAGACCAATGGTCGCTACAAAATTAGCGTTATAGAATAGTTAGGTGAATCATAGTAATAAAATAAAAGCAAGTTAACTAAAAAAACTTACTCAGCCAAATGCGGTGCAAAAATGAAATCTTTATCGACATGATGAGTCGCTAAACTGAAAATGTGATCTTCAACCTCTCTAGGATTTCTTTTGCACATATCATCTGTGATTGCGTTCACATTTAAAAAGGCGCATCGGTTGCATTTTTTAGCCTCTGACTCCTTATAAAAGTATCTTAAAACAAGAATAAAATATATGATAAAACTTAATAAATTCAGTTATATCTATACAATATTATAGTGATAACAACTTACAATGTAAACCAAAACACAATGGTGAGATCAACCCAGTCTTTGACAAATAATGCTAACATTGATTCAGCCTCAATATAGGTACCACTTTTGCTAGGAAACATATTCTCATGAGCTGAATATGGAAGTGTAGTAGCCCAGTTGTTCCCATTGTATCCACCTAGTCGACCAACCATCTTCTTATGCCATTAGGGTCTTAGTTCGATCAATTGCAAATGTAACTTCACTTTTTCGGCTTGTTTTTCTTGATATGTCAATTTAGCTTGAACCTGTTTTTGTTTGCCTTTGGACTTGTTTTGTGTTGCCATAGCTTTTTTCGGCTTTGGTTGTTCCGTTTGGAACTTTTGAACAACAGGCCTCATAACCTAAAATATCAAACAATCCGTTTCAGCTATTAAAATGTCACTCACAATTCCTTTAATTACAATAATACGCTTGACACTGTCTAATGCTACATTTTGTAGTAATGATTTTAAATACGTATATTTATATATATAGGAAAAAGATCTGTTAGCAACCACCCTTTATTGCAAGAACCGCGAGAATCAATGTGAACACAACCAAAAATAGCAAAAAAATCTAAAAACACACAAAAAAGGATTTTTTAAATATTTTTTTATAAAAAAAATCACTATTTTTCGTCATAAAAAAATTATGACGAAAAGTAGCGATTTTATTATAAAAAATATATTTTTTTTGTGTTCTTTAAATTTTTTTAGATTTTTGGGGGTTTAGTTTTATGGTTTAGTTTTTAGCATTTAGCTTGGGTTGGGGGGTTTAGGTTTTTGAGGGGTGGGGGTGGTTAGGTTTTTTTTTTTTAGGTTTTTGAGGGGTGAGGGGGGTTAGGTTTTTTTAGGTTTTTGAGGGGTGAGGGGGTTAGGTCTTTTGGGGGAGGGAGGGGGGGAGGTTAGTATTTTTAGGTTTTTGTGAGGTGGGGGGATTAGGTTTTTTTAGCTTTTTGGTGGTGGTGTAGTGGGTTTATTTTGTTGTGCTCACATTGGTTCTAGCAAAAAGGTAGTTCTTACATAAACCCTATATATATATATATATAGGGTTAGGTTAACGTACAATGTCTCTTATCGTACAATATGTACGTGATCATCTCAACCGTCCGATCTAGTGCGGATTCAGTTTTGAACATGCGATTTGTGCTGAAAAACCAACATGCGATTTCCAACATGCTTTTTCATAAAATGCGATTTCACAATATCATACGAGCGTACGATAAGCCCTAATTGTACGTTACATTTACACTATATATATATATATATATATATATAGAGGGTAAGGTTCATTTGAGAATCACCTTTATTGTGAGAACCGTGAGAACCGCGAGAACCAATGTGAACACAAAATAAAATCTTAAAAAAATCAAAAAAACACTCAAAATTTTTTTTTAATATTTTTTAAAAAAAATCGCTATATTTCGTTACAAAAATAAACTTTTTTTTAGTAACACTTATCCATGCACATGTGCATATGTATGTATCATTACTTCGACAAATTTCGTAATACATTATCAGTAATAGACAATTGCACTTTAATTTACAATACCATCCGTAATACACTACTTTTTACATTACCAATATTCAAAATGCACATGTGCATCATTATGTATAACCATGATATAACGTGTTTTGGTACAAAAAGTTTGTGATTTTCATTGGAGAAGTAGGCGCATATACATGTTTTTTGGTTAGTTATATCTAGTGGTTGATGTTTTTTTTATAGTTGTCAATTTATGATGTAATACGTTGATTGGATGGTATAAATGGTGTTTATATACATGTAATAAAGTGAAAATATTGGTAATGGTATTGTATTATGGATGGTATGAGGTAATCCTAGTGTACTATGGATGGTATGATAGATGAAAGAGAAAGTATATTCAAAGTAGTGTACCAAAACACCTTATTTCATGTTGATACATATAGATGCATATGTACATTTCTAATATTGGTAATGTAAAAAGTAGTGTATTACATATGGTAGTGTAAATGAAAGTGTGATTATCTAATATTTGTAATGAATTATGAAATTTATCAAAGAAATGACAAAAATGCACCTGTGCATGTTTGTGTATTATGGATGGAATGATAGATAAAAAAGAAATTGTATTCAAAGTATTATACCAAAACACCTAATTTCATGTTGATACATATAGATGCACATGTGCATTTCTAATTTTATTAACGTAAAAAGTAGTGTATTACACGTGGTAGTGTAAATGAAAGTGCAATTGTCTAATATTTGTAATGAATTACGGATTTTATCAAAGAGATGATACATATGCACATGTGCATAGATAACTGTTACTCGAAATTTCTTTTTTATTGAAATTTTTTTATTATTGACGAAATCTAGCGATTTTTCCAAAAAAAATAGTAAAAAAAAAATTTCTTGGGTGTTTTTTATATTTTTTTAGATATTACTGTTTGTGTTCACACTGGTTCTCGCAATAAAGGGTGGTTTCTGACGGATCCTTCTCCTACATATATAGGGTGAGAGTTTGCTACAAAGTCTATTTTTCCTACAAAGTGTAAAAAGTCATAAAACATCATAGTTTTAACCATAAAACACACTCAAAACTCACAAATAACATAGTGAAGATTACTAAAACACCATATTTGTGGGTTTTGTGTTGTGTTTTGGATGTTAAGGCTTTGATTATCGAATGACTAACATTAGTTTGTTTATGTTGATTATCATGTTGTGTTTTATATTCATAGTTGTATGATAGTGTGTTTGAAGTTTGTAAGGACTGTTAGGGTTTGGATATTGTGTTTTAGTGATCCTCACTATGTTATTTGTGGGTTTTGAGTGTGTTTTATGGCTGAAATTGTGGCGTTTTATGACTTTGTACACTTTGTAGGAAAAATGGACTTTGTAGCTAAACCCCACTATATATATATATATATATATATATATATATATATATATATATATATATATATATATATATATATATATAGTGTGAGGTTCATTGGGGAACACTAAAAAAGTGGGGAATAATAAGGAACCGACTCAAACGAACTCCGATTGGACTCATTCCAGCGGCGTTGGAACTGGCTCGTCGAACCCTAACTAGGATCTATTTACCCTAAATCATAACCCCTAAACCCTACGACCTCGGATGACATCTTTTATTTATAACGCAGCTGGAAACACATGCATACACCTGCCAGATCCACTTAGTTCCCTGAAATACATGTAGTTTAAAAACATCAACAAAAGTTGAGCGAGTTCATGTGTTTTGTATATGTATGTATGAACCTTTGTAAAACAGTGTAAGTATGAAAGTCCCGGTATGATAGCAAACAAGGAAAAGATCACCAATGGTTTGCAAGGCCACTGATATGTGTGACGGTGTAGGAAGACTCAAACCTAGCAAAGTTGTACCGGGCTTCCGGCTGGAAGACATAGTCACCCTATGGGACACCCTGGTCCTCATGGGTGTAGGCTCGCTACACCCAAATAGATCTATCACTCATGCCCCTCGGTCCTGATACGAGGATTAATGGTCCCAAGTATCCGCCTACCCATTCACATGATCTATGGTTCTTTCCTAGGCTAACCATACCAATTGTAATTGTATGTAATCCTTTCGTAACATGTATTTCACCCCCGAAGTAAATAGACAAAACAGTTTAAAGAGAAGGGGGACATGAACTCACAGTATTGCGTCTTCAGAATTGTAACCCAAATCTCTTCAGCAAACACGACTACCTACAATGTACTACTGTCTATTAGACGAACGGGCCGTGCCTTGGCTTAGAGTTTAACGTTTTTGAGTTACGTTTCTTTTGTTCCCAATATTATTCGAAGTTATGATTACTTGTTAAAATAATAGTTATTTCAACTTAAATTATATTTGAATTTTGGAATAATTGTTTAAGCAATATTTTGTAATAATACTTCTCAAGTATTTATTTTCCTATTTCCTTCCCAAGGATGGGGGTATCTTATATTTGTATATTCGTATTCTTGTATTTGTAGTTCCAAATTAATATATTTTCAAGTCTCACTTTAGAAAATATATATAATAACTTATTTTGTCCCAAAAATAATGTATTGTCCAGAAAATATATATTTTTCCCATAAATCATATATCTTCTAAATATTCCAAGAAAATATACTTTAACTTCCCAAAAATAATATTTTCCCTTTTGTCAAAGTATGATATAACTTGTAATAATAATAAAAATCATACTTTCATTCCTTTTGTATCCAAAATAATATTTACCAAAAATATATTTATAACGGTATTTTTCAGAATATTTTGTAAGTTACGTTCTATCGTTCGGTTCCACAATATTATGTGTGTAACTTATATATTTATTCCTTGGTATTCTTGGTATTATTTTGGATTGTAAATTTCATGGTATTTTGTTAAGTTATATTATTTTACCCTAAAATAATATGACTATTTCACCAAGTATACAAATATTCACAAAAGTGTCTTTAATGTAAATATATATTCTAAATATATATTTATTCATTTTTACTTACAAAAACTAACCTCCAATACTTGTATTTTTGTTACAAAAATTATGGCAAAGTTTATATTGAAAACTTATGATCAAAATGCACTTGTAAATACTTGTTAGAAAATATTTTTCTAAGTGTTTATATTTTTAGAAAAATTTTGCCATAGTTTCCCCTAAAAATGGAGGTGTCCATGCTATCAAAGCATATCAATTTCTTTTCAAAAATCATCACAAACAATCAACAATCAATCCCTAAACAACTTACACTTACCAAGTGCAAGAACTATACAATTTACATAACAACATGAACTTGATCTTTCACAAAAAAAAAACCTGTAGTAACTTGGTAGTCTTTTTAGTAGGTTTAGTTACCCTTTAAAGTGTGCATACTTCTTTAAAAATCTCATTCTTGGAAGGTTTGGGTGTTTACAACTTGTAAACATATTTTACAAAAAAACGTTTCTTTGTGAAATCCTCATGTTTCTCGAGTGTTTCTACACTTGTGTTATCACTAAAAATAGTGTGTGTTTAAGTAAGAACCATGATCTTCTAGAAATCACATTTTGAACTTGGTTCTTTTGGAAAACCATTCATTATTCTAAGATCTATAAGATTATCAACTCACTTGAATATTATTTTTCAAGAAATCATTTTATTTTTCAAGTTCATGCGTACACATGAGGATGATCATCTTATTTTATCACATAATCATACTCTCTCTTGCTAGATCATGTGTTTAATCACAATCTAGCAAGCTCCTTATGATGATCAACATCATAATCTCAAGTAAATAACAAGCAAGTATCATTCATACACTAAACAACATAGTTTCATCAATATTTCATCATATGTTAAGCTTATGTTCGTGATTCATGTTTATGTTCTTTGGTGTTCTTGTGATTGACAACATACTAAATCTTTTAACCAACTACATATGAAGTAAATAAGGATCATGAGAGTCTTACAACTAGCACAAGGTTAGGGAAGAACACAAGAGATGGTGATGACAAAGGTGATGGATAAAAGCAATTGATGGAGGTCCTTCAAGATCCAAGACCACCAAGCCTTCTAATATGGCTCCTTACACCTTGTGTACACTTGAAAATGGATGAACTTGAAATGGAAGTGATGATGGTGGTGGTGCTAGTTCTTGGCCGAGAGGGAGAGGGAGAGAGATGAAGGTGTTAAGTGTGGAAGATAATGATCCATCATGCTCCTCTTATAACCACATTAGAGCTTTTATCCATTGGGTTTTATGTTGGATAAGTACACTACATGATCTTATCAAATCTAAGCAAGATCATTTTAAATCTAGGAGATCAAGAGAAGATTTAGGGTGGGGCCACACCCTTGGTGACCGTAAATGTGAAGGGGGGGGGGGGTCTTGTGTAAGTTTAAATCATAAGTTAGATAATTAAGTTAGATTTTAAGTGCATAGATTAGTGTTTATGTGTATGATATGTTATATAGTGTGTTAAGGTATTCGGGGATCATAACTAGCTCAGAAACATTAAAACAATGCTTCTAGTAAAATTTTGGTGTTTCAGGTAGTGTCCGGTTGTTCGGTTAGATACCGGTTAGTTAAAGTATCAAATTATACCGTTTAGTGATCTTTAAGTACCCTTTTGTGACACTTTTGATTCCCGACCCTTAGGAAAGCATTCAGGACCATTTAGTCATATTTTTACATGAAACTAGCTTGTTAAAAAGCTGATTTTTGCTGAAAAATGCAGAATTCTGCACATTGGGTGAGTTTTAGGCACTTCCCGGCACCTAAACTATCACTTAGAAAAGCAGTTTTGTGGTCCTTACTTCCCTACACACTATACTAGTGTAGTACTTGGTTTCTGGCTCATACTGGGTCTCAAAACACTATCTGTCTATGTACTGAACCCCATCAGCATATTCCTGTTTTATCCGTTAACTGTGCTAACTGTGCTTTGTGCATCATGTATGTCAATATAGTTTGCATTGTGATAATGAGGTGACATTATGTAATATGTGATGCACATGTAAGTTTGATGCAGAAATTCAGAAAGCAGTTTAAGTCATCAGTTGTAATTTAGCATAGTCATTAAGCACTAATCAATATTAATTAATTGTACGGATACCTGGATTTTTGACGGTTGTCACATTCTCCCCCCGTTAAGAAAATTTCATCCCGAAATATTAGTTCTGCTACTAGCTGCAGGGGTCTTGGGGAACAAATGTGGGTATTTTGCTTTCATGCGATCCTCACGCTCCCAAGTAAACTCTGGGCCATGTCGCGCGTTCCAACGAACCTTGACGAGCTTAACACTACTCCGTCGCGTCTTGTTAACCTTCCAATCAGTAACCTCAACAGGTTCTTCAGTAAAGTGGAGTGTGTCGTCAATGTGAACTTCGTCGGCAGGAATGACAACTGTTTCTTGAGTTGGACTCTTTTTCAGATTAGATACATGAAATGTGTCATGAACTCCATTCAGTTCTGCGGGTAGGTCCAACTTGAAAGCTACAAGACCAATCCTTTCCAGGATTTTGAACGGTCCAATGTATCTTGGGTTCAATTTCCCACGCTTCCCAAAGCGTGCTACACCCTTCCAGGGTGAGACCTTTAACAAAACCATATCTCCTACCTCAAACTCCAGAGGTTTCCTCCTTCGGTCCGCGTAACTCTTTTGTCGATCATGAGCCGCCTTTATGCGCTCTCGGACCTGTGTAATCTTATCAGTCGTCTCTTGAACCAATTCAGGACCAACAAGCTGTCTATCACCTGCGTCTGCCCAGCATAACGGTGATCCACACTTGCGTCCATAGAGAGCTTCAAATGGTGTAGCTTGGATACTCGCATGGTAGCTTTTGTTGTACGAGAATTCTACCAAGGGTAAGTGAGTGTCCCAACTACCACCCAAATCCATCACGCAAGCTCGTAACATACCTTCCAACGTTTGAATCGTTCGTTCGCTCTGGCCATCTGTCTGCGGATGGAATGCAGTACTCAGATTCAGCTGATAACCAAAGGCTTCTTGGAAGGATTGCCAAATCCTTGACACAAACCTTCCGTCTCTATCAGAGATAATCGAGAGAGGCACTCCATGTCGTGCAACTATCTCTCTCAGGTACAGCTCAGCAAGCTTGCTAGTGTTGTCTTTCTCCTTGATTGGCAAAAAGTGTGCATATTTGGTCAGACGGTCCACGATTACCCAAATCGTATCGTGACCTCTGGGTGTCCTTGGTAACTTCGTTATACAGTCCATTGAAATCTGCTCCCATTTCCACACGGGTATTTCAGGTTGTTGCAGAAGACCTGAAGGCTTCTGATATTCGGCCTTTACCTTGGCACAGGTCAAACATTTGCCAACATACGTTGCAACATCACCTTTTAATCTCGGCCACCAATAGAAATCCTTTAAATCTTGGTACATTTTATCCCCTGGATGGATCGAGTACCGTGACTTGTGAGCCTCATCGAAAATTATGTCTCGTAGACCACCGAAGAGAGGGACCCAAATTCGTTTCATGAAGCACAATGTTCCTTTATCATTGAGTACTAATTGCTTCTCCATCCCACGGAGATATTCATTCTCAAAATTCTCTTCCTTAAGAGCTTCTCTCTGTGCGGCACGAATGCACAATGAGAGGTCCGTTTGAACAATCATTTCCAAGGCTCGAACCCTTATGGGCTTGATTCTTTCTTTTCGACTCAAGGCATCTGCGACCACATTCGCCTTCCCTGGGTGATACTTAATTTCACAATCATAATCATTTAGCAGCTCTACCCATCGCCTCTATCTCATGTTAAGTTCTTTCTGATCGAATATATGTTGTAAGCTCTTGTGATAAGTAAAGATTGTGCATCGCGTGCCATACAAGTAATGTGGCCAGATCTTCAATGCAAACACCACAGCGCCTAGTTCCAAATCATGTGTGGTGTAATTCTTCTCGTGAACCTTCAACTGGCGCGAAGCATAGGCTATAACCTTCTGTCGCTGCATCAGCACGCAGCCTAAACCTTGACGCGAGGCGTTGCAATTTACCACGAAGTCTTCAGTGCCTTCTGGTAGGGATAAGATCGGTGCATCGCAAATTTTGTTCTTTAACAACTGAAATGCTTCTTCTTGCTTGTCTCCCCATTCGTACTTCTTGTCTTTCTGAGTAAGGGAGGTCAATGGTTGTGCGATATTTGAAAAATCTTCAATGAATCTGCGGTAATATCCTGCCAAACCTAGGAACTGACGGATCTCTGTTGGCGTCTTCGGAGTCTCCCAATTCTTGATCGCCTCGATCTTTGTGGGATCCACATGAATTCCATCTCCGTTAACCTCGTGACCAAGGAACTGAACCTCGTGCAACCAAAATTCGCACTTTGAGAACTTCGCGTACAACTTCTCTTTCTTGAGCAGCTCTAAGATAGCTCTTAGATGTTGCTCATGTTCTTCCTTCGTCTTCGAGTAGATTAAAATATTGTCGATAAACACGATCACAAACTTATCGAGGTACGGCTTACAAACTCTATTCATCAAATCCATGAATACTGCTGGTGCATTTGTCAACCCAAATGGCATAACCAGGAAGTCGTAGTGTCCATAGCGAGTCCTAAAGGCCGTCTTTGGAATACTCTCCTCTTGAATTCTCAACTGGTGATAACCTGATCGAAGATCAATCTTGGAGTAGAAACTCGAACCTTGTAGTTGATCGAACAGGTCATCAATCCTTGGCAAAGGATACCGATTCTTAATGGTCAGCTTGTTCAGCTCACGGTAGTCGATACACATGCGGAAACTACCGTACTTCTTCTTTACAAATAGCACTGGAGCTCCCCAAGGCGAGAAGCTTGGTCTGATAAGTCCCTTGTCTAATAACACCCGGAGTTGTGTCGATAGCTCTTGTATCTCGGAAGGCGCAAGTCGATAAGGTGCTTTAGCCACAGGCGCGGCACCCGGAACTAAATCAATGTGAAACTCGACTTGTCTTTGCGGCGGCAATCCTGGCAAGTCTTTGGGAAAGACTTCAGGATATTCCTTCACGACTGGGATATCTTCTATCTTTGGTTCAACGGCTTCTTTATCCACAATGTGTGCCAAGAAGGCAAAACATCCTTTTTGCAAACACTTTCGAGCCTTCAAACAACTGATGATCCTTAGGGGCGTATCGTGCTTCTCTCCATGTACCACAATTGTTTCTCCATTTGCCATCGGAATGCGAATTACCTTCTCATGGCATACAATCTCTGCTCGGTTGCTTGACAACCAATCCATCCCTACTACCACGTCGAAGCTTCCCAACTCGACTGGCAGCAGATCAAGTGTAAACTCGTGCCCCCCAAGCTCTATTATGCAACCCCTAATAACTTCATTCGCTTCTACTAGCTTTCCATTAGCTAGTTCTATTGAATACGGAATGTCTAGCTTACTGGCTACTAACCCAAGTATATTCTTAAATTCTAGCGATACAAAACTATAATCGGCACAAGTATCAAACAGTACAGATGCAAAGCGTTGGTTGATAGGGAACGTACTAGTGACCACATTTGGACATTGGCGAGCTTCCCTCGCACCGATGTTGAAAACCCTTCCTTGAGCTTGATTGAGCTTTGGGCACTCTCTCTTGAAATGCCCCACGTCTCCACAATTAAAACAACCTGGTCCTCGACCATTACCGTTCCCATTACTGCCTTGATTGTTATTCGCTCCACGGTTTCCATTACCAACTTGGTTCCCAAAATTACCACGATTTCCGTTACCGCCATTTCCTCCTTGTGGGCGGTTTCCATACCCATTACCACCGCGGTTATTGTTTCCACTGCCATATCTTCTTTCACCACCACTACAACGACCAGCACCAACCCAGCACGTTTCCTTCGAGTGACCAACTCTTCCACAAGACTCGCATCTTCCAGCTCGGCATCGTCCATTGTGATGCAACTGACACGCATCGCATTTGGGCAAGGTGCCCATGTACCTTTTTCCTTTGTTTTCAGCACCAGTTTTGGCCTTGGCTGGTGTGTTTGCCTCTTCCTTCTTGTTAGCACTGCTGGTACCTTTCTTGAAATTTGAGAACTTCCTTTTGTTCTCACCGGACGACTCAACGTGAGTCTCCTTCTTCTTCTGGTCAGAAATCGAAAACTTGTTTAACCTGATAGCTTCTTCAGTTAGTGACACACTCAGATCAATAGCCTCGGTGATTGTGGCAGGCTTTGACGTTGTCACCATACTCATAATCTGAGGTGCCAACCCCCAAATAAAATGCTCGACGCGTTTGAATTCCGGGTCAACCATGTATGGCACCACGCGAGATAGATCATGAAATCTCTGCACGTATTTAGCAATTTTCGGGCCGTCCATCTTAAGGTTCCAGAATTAGTTTCCAACTTTTGAATTTCAGCTCTGGAGCAGTATTTCTTCCGCATGAACTCCTTCATTTCATCCCATGTTAAAGCATAAGCAGCATCTTCTCCCAAGGTTTGAACTTGGAGATTCCACCAAGATAACGCTCCATCTAAGAACAATTCGGAGATATAGGTGACTTAGTGTTGCGGAGCACACTTGCTCATTCTTATCATAGAATCAGTCTTCTCCGTCCATCTGACAAAAGCAACAGCACCCCCGGTGCCGTCAAAATTCAATGGCTTACAGTCTAAGAACTGTTTATAGGTACAGCCTGTACAAGTAACATCATTCACATAAAGCATTAGCGATCGCACATGGAATATCCAAATGTAATGTAATGTAATGTTTCAAACATTACCAAGAGGTGGGTTGCTTCCCGAGGTACCTCCGCTATGCTCGAAGCGTAAGGCCTCGTGTTGTGCTATCGCCCGTGAAATCCGTTCTTCTAACTCGGCCTCAGTTATAAGCAGTGTGTTATCTCTTCGAGGAGGCATCTTCTAAAGAAGATAGTCTAGTTCAGGTCTTATGCATATAAGTATGTAGTACGCGTATGTAATAACATTCATCAACACAAGTAAACACATAACATCCCATGTCATAACACAAACAAGTAATCCAACAATGTGTATAATGAGAATGTTGCGATTGAGCTTTCATATATCAAATAACCACAAATACCATTTTACAAGTTTCACAATGAACCATACATCAAAAGGGACTACAGGGTCACATCACCCTTGTCAAATCATCTAACAAACTACAGTAGTCAAAAGTCAAAGGTCAAAAAGTGGTTGTCAAAAAGGCTGTGCAATCTGGGCTCAATAGCTGCACTCTCACCAAAAGTATGCTACCTGCATAAAACCAAAACCTGCTATGCTGATGGTCGAGGAGGAGGAAGTGGAGGAACGAAAAGCAAACTGCGCAGGTGCGCTAGCTCCTCCTCGAGGGCATGAACATGACGCAACAGATAGCTGATCTGCTGCTCCATAGTAAGGAAACAAACATCAAAATCTGGGTATGGTAAAAGAGGAGCGGGCGGAGTCGCGAATGGTGACTGACGAGTGCAAGGTGGAGGACGCGGAATCCTCTCAAGATCCATGACTCTGCGACATAACATCTCCTGCTGGAGCTGTAAGGACAAAAGCAGATCATCCCTCGTGTATCCCGTGTAACGGAAGGGATGATATGGATCAGAAACAGGCATCGTGTTGGGCGGAAACCAGATCAGTGGCCCGCCCGATGGTGCAGAAGCAAAAGGTGCAGTATGTGTAGCAGGTGTAAACGGTGGCATGAAAGGAAAGGCTGCTGACACAGGTGGTATGTGACTGGGCTGTTGACTCGATGGACCTTCCCCTGAACGGGGAGGAGGGATATCCTGTAGGAACGTGACCGGTAGATCTGTGCGGTGTATGTCTGACACGTGTGGGTGAAACGGGGCAATGTCAACTGGTGCACGTGTAGGTGCAGGTGGGGGAGTAACAGGTCTAACAAAAGGAGGCAAGTCATCGTCGTCCTCTATCCACCCATTGCGGGTGAATGCATAACGGGGATCTACATGGTCAGCAAAAGGAGCATGGTCTGCGGGTGCAGGTAGAGGGCCAGGTAACAGTGGTGCAACAACTGGAATGTCAACAGGGTCATGCTCCGGTAGAGGATCATGAGCAGGTATGGGCTCGGGTGCAATCAAAGGATCAGGGTCAGCTGGTGCAAGCTCAAGATCAGCGGTATATCAAAGAGCTGATCGTCAGGAACGACAGGTGCCTCAAAAGGCTGATCATCGGGGACAAACTCAATCTCATGCTCAGGGTCAAAGTCGAAGTCCTGCGGAGGAACATGTGCGGCAGACATAGCTATGTCGGAATCAGAATCGGTGGGATAATGCTGTAATCCCAGTGTGTGTAGAGTAGTAGATGACACAGACTCAAATGAATAAGGACCTGAATGGTCAGACGAAATCTCAATGACAGGAATCTCAATAAGCGGAACAGCAATAACATCGTCAACTGGAATCTCGACAAGTGGAGCGACAACGGCATCATCGACTGGAGCTCCATAATCCTGGGCACCCTCAGGGGGACCCTCAATAAAAAGATCGATGTCGTCGTCAGACATGGCATCAAGAGGCAGATCCTCGAAAGGAAATGCAGCAAGAGGTAAAGGAGCAGGGATCTGAACAAGAAGTAGATCCTCGCCAGGAAGACCATCAGCTAGCGGTATATCATCGCCAAATTCTGGTAAAGCAAACGGCTGGAAATCATCATCATCGCTACTCGTAGTGTCAAATGTAAAAACCTCATCCTCTGGGATGATCTCATCATCAGAAACTATGGCCATGGGGTCTATGGTGTCAGATACTCCACTATCAGAGGAGGACATGGTGTCTGTAACAAAGCACTCACAACATATGCACATATATCAACAACCATCAAACAAGCATGTAAGTAGCAACAATGTAAGCATGTATGCATCCTAGTCTTCCCAAGACTATCCCACCCAGCCTCTCAGACTGAACTACTTAGTCTCTCAGACTAAACCTCCCAGTCTCTCAGACTGCCCCAACTAGTCTCTCAGACTACCCAGTCTCCCAGACTGAACTACCCAGTTAGTCTCTCAGACCAACTCCCCAGTCTCTCAGACTGAATTACCCAGCTAGTCTCTCAGACTAACTCCCCAGTCTTCTCAGACTGCACCACCCAGCTAGTCTCTCAGACTAACCCCCCAGTCTCTCAGACTAAAATATAAATGAATTCCTTGAAATGTACTTTGAGTCTTTTATTTGTAAAAATGTTTGTTTCATGGATCTGGACATTTCGTGTATGAAATGAAAACATGTTTGTGAAAACATTTTCGAGAGAGCCCTAATGATCGTAGTCTAGACTCGAGAAAGAATCCTAGTTCGCTATGATCGAAGCTCTGATACCAAGCTGTCACACCCTGACTTTTGCGGAAGCGTGGTTATTGGTGTGACTTCTTAATACCATAGCATTCAATCATAACAATACTATATGATAAAACCAAAAGATATTCATCCATAAAAATTAAGTTTGAAAATACCACAACACACTTGTTTGAGACATCGACACCAAATTTAAGTTACAAACCATAACATGTTTTAATGAGTTCACGAAGACTCGACAACATAACTTAAACCAACCCGAGCTTAGAACCATGTATCTCATCCAGGAGTAAGATATATCTCCTAAACCCTACGACCTCGGATGACATCTTTTATTTATAACGCAGCTGGAAACACATGCATACACCTGCCAGATCCACTTAGTTCCCTTAAATACATGTAGTTTAAAAACATCAACAAAAGTTAAGCGAGTTCATGTGTTTTGTATATGTATGTATGAACCTTTGTAAACAGTGTAAGTATGAAAGTCCCGGTATGATAGCAAACAAGGAAAAGATCACCAATGGTTTGCAAGGCCACTGATATTTGTGACGGTGTAGGAAGACTCAAACCTAGCAAAGTTGTTCCGGACTTCCGGCTGGAAGACATAGTCACCCTATGGGCCACCCTGGTCCTCATGGGTGTGGGCTCGCTACACCCAAATAGATCTATCACTCATGCCCCTCGGTCCTGATACGAGGATTAATGGTCCCAAGTATCCGCCTACCCATTCACATGATCTATGGTTCTTTCCTAGGCTAACCATACCAATTGTAATTGTATGTAATCCTTTCGTAACATGTATTTCACCCCCGAAGTAAATAAACAAAACAGTTTAAAGAGAAGGGGGACATGAACTCACAGTATTGCGTCTTCAGAATTGTAACCCAAATCTCTTCAGCAAACACGACTACCTACAATGTACTAATGTCTATTAGACGAACGGGTCGTGCCTTGGCTTAGAGTTTAACGTTTTTGAGTTACGTTTCTTTTGTTCCCAATATTATTCCAAGTTATGATTACTTGTTAAAATAATAATTATTTCAACTTATATTATATTTGAATTTTAGAATAATTGTTTAAGCAATATTTTGTAATAATACTTCTCAAGTATTTATTTTCGTATTTCCTTCCCAAGGATGGGGGTATCTTATACTTGTATATTCGTATTCTTGTATTTTTAGTTCCAAATTAATATATTTTCAAGTCTCACTTTAGAAAATATATATAATAACTTATTTTGTCCCAAAAATAATGTATTGTCCAGAAAATATATATTTTTCCCATAAATCATATATCTTCTAAATATTCCAAGAAAATATACTTTAACTTCCCAAAAATAATATTTTCCCTTTTGTCAAAGTATGATATAACTTGTAATAATAATAAAAATCATACTTTCATTCCTTTTGTATCCAAAATAATATTTACCAAAAATATATTTATAACGGTATTTTCAGGAGTATTTTGTAAGTTACGTTCTATCGTTCGGTTCCACAATATTATGTGTGTAACTTATATATTTATTCCTTGGTATTCTTGGTATTATTTTGGATTGTAAATTTCATGGTATTTTGTTAAGTTATATTATTTTACCCTAAAATAATATAACTATTTCACCAAGTATACAAATATTCACACAGGTGTCTTTAAAGTAAATATATATTCTAAATACATATTATTCATTTTTACTTACAAAAACTAACCTCCAATACTTGTATTTTTGTAACAAAAATTATGGCAAAGTTTATATTGAAAACTTATGATCAAAATACACTTGTAAATACTTGTTAGAAAATATATTTCTAAGTGTTTATATTTTTAGAAAATTTTTGCCATAGTTTCCCCTAAAAATGGAGGTGTCCATGCTATCAAAGCATATTATTTTCTTTTCAAAAATCATCACAAACAATCTACAATCAATCCCTAAACAACTTACACTTACCAAGTGCAAGAACTATACAATTTACATAACAACATGAACTTGATCTTTCACAAAAAAAACTTGTAGTAACTTGGTAGTGTTTTTAGTAGGTTTAGTTACCCTTTAAAGCGTGTATACTTCTTTAAAAATCTCATTCTTGGAAGGTTTGGGTGTTTACAACTTGTAAACATATTTTACAAAAACGCTTCTTTGTGAAATCCTCTTGTTTCTCAAATGTTTCTACACTTGTGTTATCACTAAAAATAGTGTGTGTTTAAGTAAGAACCATGATCTTCTAGAAATCACAGTTTGAACTTGGTTCTTTTGGAAAACCATTCATTATTCTTAGATCTATAAGATTATCAACTCACTTGATTATTATTTTTCAAGAAATCATTTTATTTTTCAAGTTCATGCTTACACATGAGGATGATCATCTTATTTTTTCACATAATCATCCTCTCTCTTGCTAGATCATGTGTTTAATCACAATCTAGCAAGCTCCTTATGATGATCAACATCATAATCTCAAGTAAATAACAAGCAAGTATCATTCACACACTAAACAACATAGTTTCATCAATATTTCATCATATGTTAAGCTTACGTTCATGATTTTTGTTTATGTTCTTTGGTGTTCTTGTGATTGACAACATACTACAACTTTTAACCAACTACGTATGAAGTAAATAAGGATCATGAGAGTCTTACAACTAGCACAAGGCTAGGGAAGAACACAAGAGATGGTGATGACAAAAGTGATGGATAAAAGCAATTGATGGAGGTCCTTCAAGATCCAAGACCACCAAGCCTTCTAATATGGCTCCTTACACCTTGTGTACACTTGAAAATGGATGAACTTGAAATGGAAGTGATGATGGTGGTGGTGCTAGTTCTCGGCCGAGAGGGAGAGGAGGAGAGGGAGAGAGATGAAGGTGTTAAGTGTGGAAGATAATGATCCATCATGCTCCTCTTATAACCACATTAGAGCTTTTATCCATTGGGTCTTATGTTGGATAAGTACACTACATGATCTTATCAAATCTAAGCAAGATCATTTGAAATCTAGGAGATCAAGAGAAGATTTGGGGTGGGGCCACTCCCTTGGTGACCGTAAATGTGAAGTGGGGGGGGTCTTGTGTAAGTTTAAATCATAAGTTAGATAATTAAGTTAGATTTCAAGTGCATAGATTAGTGTTTATGTGTATGATATGTTATATAGTGTGTTAAGGTGTTCGGGGATCATAACTAGCTCAGAAACATTAAAACAATGCTTCTAGTAAAATTTTGGTGTTTCGGGTAGTGTCCAGTTGTTCGGTTAGATACCGGTTCGTTAAAGTGTCAAATTATACCGTTTAGTGATCTTTAAGTACCCTTTTGTGACACTTTTGATTCCCGACCCTTAGGAAAGCATTCAGGACCATTTAGTCATATTTTTACATGAAACTAGCTTGTTAAAAAGCTGATTTTTGCTGAAAAATGCAGAATTCTGCACATTGGGTGAGTTTTAGGCACTTCCCGACACCTAAACTATCACTTAGAAAAGCAGTTTTGTGGTCCTTACTTCCCTACACACTATACTAGTGTAGTACTTGGTTTCTGGCTCATACTGGGTCTCAAAACACTGTTTGTCTATGTACTGAACCCCGTCAGCATATTCCTGTTTATCCGTTAACTGTGCTAACTGTGCTTTGTGCATCATGTATGTCAATATAGTTTGCATTGTGATAATGAGGTGACATTATGTAATATGTGATGCACATGTAAGTTTGATGCAGAAATTCAGAAAGCAGTTTAAGTCATCAGTTGTAATTTAGCACAGTCATTAAGCACTAATCAATATTAATTAATTGTACGGATACCTGGATTTTTGACGGTTGTCACAATTACAGGATAACATATCAGCTATCCCATTATTGTTTCCTTTAATATGTTTAAAATTTATGTGATATCCACTTCCTTTGATAATATTTTGTAAATTAACCCATCGGGTCCTATTTATCTTTTTGCTTTCATCATTTTTTATAAATGTTACAATGGCTTCACAATTAGTTCTTACTGTAAACTCTTTGTGAAGAAAAAGTTTGAATTTTTCTAATGCATATATCAATGCTTGTATTTCAAAATCAATACTAGTCCAACTTGTTTTGTTTTGAAAATTACCGCTTGCATAAGTACAAATTTTCTCTTCTTACTTAGGGCTATATTTATTTGGTTTGTAGAGAAGAACTGCTCTCCATCCTTCTTTGCATCCATCTATCTCAATAATTATGTAATCTGTAACAAGTGGCAATTCTAGTGGTTTAATATTTTTAATTGCCATTTTAATTTCCTTAACTAGTTTTATATCTTCTGAATTAAAGTACTTTTGGCCGTTTTATGTTGTTTTACTGTATAAAGGCCCTACTAATTTTGATAAATTTGAAACAAATTTTCTAGCATAATTGACCAGTCCCAGAAAGGCTTGTATTTGTTTTAAGTTTTCAATTTTTTTTGGGAAATCAAGTACTTTTGTAGAGATATGTGACAGTAATTCTATTTTTCCGTTACCAATTTCTAATCCTAGGAAAGATATTTTTATTTTAAATAATTCCATTTTCCGTTTAGAAACTACTATTCCATTCTTTTTTATTTCTTTAAATACCAGTTGTAAATGTTTTTCATGTTCTTGTACTGTTTGGCTTGCTACGAGTATATCATCAATATATACTAAACAAAAGTCATATATTAAGAAAATATTGTCCATAAACCTTTGAAATATTGAAGGAGCGTTTTTTAGCCCAAAGCTAAGAACATTCCATTCAAATTGCCCTTCTGAGCATGTAAAAGTTGTCCATGGTTTAAAACTTTCTTCAAGTTTTAACTGATTATATCCTGACTTTAAATCAAATTTTGAAAAAAAAAGTTTCTTTTTCTGTATAAGATTTAATAAAGTGTCTTTATTGGGAATATTATATCCATCATCTACTGTATTATTGTTTAGTCTTTTATAATTGTATATTATTCTTGCTTTACCTCTTTTTATTTCACTATGGTTTCTTACTATAAAGGCTGCTGATCTGTGAGGACTTTCTGATTTTTTAATTAATCCCTGGCTAATCATTTCAGGTATTTGTTTTTTAAACTCTTCTTTGTCTAAGGGACTATATTCTACATTAGCAGTTCTTATAGTAATATCAGGATTTTTTAGTTTAAATTTACATATGAAGTCTATATGTGATTTTGTGATATCTTCACCTATAAGACCAATTTTTTCCAAGTGTAAGATCATAGGGTGATTTATACTTTTTGTAATATCTTTTCCTTTTTCTACTTAATGACTTAAAAAGTCTGTTAACAATTTTATAGTTTCATTTTCTATTAGATTACTTCTTTTTTGTTGCCTTAAAAATTCTAAACTTCCTTGACCACCATGCTTCTGTTCAATTTTTGATATATTATTATACCTTGTTGTTGGGATTGTAAATATTTGTTTACTGAGTGTAATAAAGTTTCTATTCACTGTAACAGAACTATTTAAAGCAAATATAAAATTTAATCCTAGTACAAAGTCTTTTGACTGTATATATGCCGGGTTTATATTCACTTGTGGTATGTCGTACTTCATGCTATAATTATTTGAAAAATCTAAAAACTGTATTCCTGCAGGTTCTAAGTAGTATGTTATTTCAACTAATCTATCTTCAATTATTCTACTTACTACTTTTTATTTTAGTTCCTTATGGTATTGTTTTAGTGCTAGACTATGTGATATTAGACTTTTAGTAGCTCCTGTATCAACTAATGCAGTTAAGTATAAAAATCTATTATTATCAAGCCATAAGCGACATTGTATATTGACCATATTCATAGACCATTGAGTTTGTATAAATACTTGTTCTTCATGTGCTTCTGTAGACATTTGACTTAGCTCTTCTGTTATTTTAGCTGCTATCCGCTTTTCTATTTCTATAATTCTATTGTCTATATCTCTTAACTTTAGACTTTGTAATTCAGTTGCTAATTCTAACTTGTTTAATCTTTCTATAATTATGTTGGTACTTGTATCTATAGTTTTTGATGTAGTACCTATATCTATGTTATGTAATTTCTTTATACAAATGCAACATACTTCCTGAAAGCATATATTACATTGTGACCTTTTTTTTATACTAGGATAATATCCACAATTAGAGCATTTTATATAATTATTACCTCTTTGATGTACGCAAATATGTTGACATTCTTCTATATTCATGTATATGTAAGTTACTTTAGTAATTGGCTTTTCGTCTTCACTGTATATGCTATAGGCTGACTCATTATCTGATTCATCAGTTTTAATAGCTTCTATTTCATAATCGTGTAACTGTTCTACTAAGCTAGCCCTTTCCATGTTTTTGTTTTTATTAGGACATTTGTTAGCTAAATGTTGTTCTTCTCCACATATGAAACATTTACATCTTCTTGTTTGAGGTTTTCTAACATATTTGTTTTTGTTATAATTTGCTTTGTAATTTTTGTTATAAGTAGTACTTTTTCTTATATTTTTCTTTCTATCATAAAAACCATAGGCTTAGGGTGTGTAAATTGTTGTTTTACAGAATGCATATGCATTTTTTTTAATTGTTCTTGTAAAGCTACTTCCTTACATTTATCTTCTAAGATTCCAAATGTATAAGTTATTCTAGGTCCTATTCCAAGATTGTGGTGTTCTCCATATATTGTCTTCCATGACTCATGTATATTTTTTTCCTAAATCTCCTGGTAGTTTTATAAAATATTTATCACATAGATTATCATCTATTGCTTTTCCTGTTCGTGACAGCAATCTTGTAAAATCTAATGTAAATTCATTTATGTATTTCATATCAGCTATACTTAATTGTTCTAGATTTCTAATGGTTGTATCCTGTATTAGGCTATTATTTTTTGCTGGCTCAACTCCTAAAATAAGGGTTCTGATTTGTGATGTGAAATTATAAGGATTGTCTTCGAAAGCTTTTAAATTATTAATTTCTGTTGAATCTTGTGCTTTTTTACTTTGCCAGATTCCTAGGGCTATTGATCCTAGTGTAGTTTCTAGATAGGAAAACATGTCCATACTATCTTTTTTATTTGTTTCCCACATTCTAGCTACTGTTTGTTCCCATGTTAATACTTCATCTATCCATAGTTGGGGTTTTTGTTGTTCTAATAACAACATATTCCCACTGTATGTTTGTCATATTGGTAACCTGCTACCTCTTCCTCTTAATGTTGATTCTTGATTGTAATTCATTGATGGTTGTGTCCAGGGTTCTCCTCCTAGGGTTTCATGTGAAGTTTCGTTACTTGAATCTCCACTCCATTCCATTCTAGGTCTTTTTAGTTCTTCTTTCAAAACCATAAAGGCTTGTTCATGTTTATAAAAATCTACTAGCATTGTTTTTCCTTGTAAAATACTTTCTACTAATGGCAAATTATAGAATTCTTGTAATTTTTTATAGCTTTCTTCATAGGTCATTCCTAGGTCTGTTATACATTCTATTATCATATTGTCTACTTCTTCTTGTATATTTAGTTCTGTAAACATTCATCAACACAAGTAAACACATAACATCCCATGTCATAACACAAACAAGTAATCCAACAATGTGTATAATGAGAATGTTGCGATTGAGCTTTCATATATCAAATAACCACAAATACCATTTTACAAGTTTCACAATGAACCATACATCAAAAGGGACTACAGGGTCACATCACCCTTGTCCAAATTGTCTAACAAACTACAGTAGTCAAAAGTCAAAGGTCAAAAAGTGGTTGTCAAAAAGGCTATACAATCTGGGCTCAATAGCTGCACTCTCACCAAAAGTATGCTACCTGCATAAAACCAAAAACTGATATGCTAATGGTGGAGGAGGAGGAGGTGGAGGAACGAAAAGCAAACTGCGCAGGTGCGCTAGCTCCTCCTCGAGGGCATGAACATGACGCAACAGATAGCTGATATGCTGCTCCATAGTAAGGAAACAAACATCAAAATCTGGGTATGGTAAAAGAGGAGCGGGCGGAGTCGCGAATGGTGACTGACGAGTGCAAGGTGGAGGACGCGGAATCCTCTCAAGAGCCATGACTCTACGACACAACATCTCCTGCTGGAGCTGTAAGGATAAAACCAGATCATCCCTCGTGTATCCTGTGTAATGGAAGGGATGATATGGATCAGAAACAGGCATCGTGTTGGGCGGAAACCAGATCAGTGGCTCGCCCGATGGTGCAGAAGCAAAAGGTGCAGTATGTGTAGCAGGTGCAAACGGTGGCATGAAAGGAAAGGCTGCTGACACAGGTGGTATGTGACTGGGCTGTTGACTCGATGGACCTTCCCCTGGACGGGGAGGAGGGATATCCTGTAGGAACGTGACCGGTAGATCTGTGCGGTGTATGTCTGATACATGTGGGTGAAACGGGGCAATGTCAACTGGTGCACGTGTAGGTGCAGGTGTGGGAGTAATAAGTCTAACAAAAGGAGGCAAGTCATCGTCGTCCTCTATCCACCCATTGCGGGTGAATGCATAACGGGGATCTACATGGTCAGCAAAAGGAGCATGGTCTGCGGGTGCAGGTAGAGGGTCAGGTAACAGTGGTGCAACAACTGGAATGTCAATAGGGTCATGCTCCGGTAGAGGATCATGAGCAGGTATGGGCTCAGGTGCAATCAAAGGCTCAGGGTCAGCTGGTGCAAGCTCAAGATCAGCGGGTATATCAAAGAGCTGATCGTCAGGAACGACAGGTGCCTCAAAAGGCTGATCATCGGGGACAAACTCAATCTCATGCTCAGGGTCAAAGTCGTGTGGAAAGACTGGATCAAACTCATCATTAAACTCGAAGTCCTGCGGAGGAACAGGTGCGGCAGACATAGCTGTGTCGGAATCAGAATCGGTGGGATAACGCTGTAATCCTAGTGTGTGTAGAGTAGTAGAAGACACAGACTCAAATGAATCAGGACCTGAATGGTCAGGTGAAATCTCAACAACAGGAATCTCAATAAGCGGAACAACAATAACATCGTCGACTGGAATCTCGACAAGTGGAGCGACAACGGCATCATCGACTGGAGCTCCATCATCCTGGGCACCCTCAGGGGGACCCTCAATAAAAAGATCGATGTCGTCATCAGACATGGCATCAAGAGGCAGATCCTCGAAAGGAAATGCAGCAAGAGGTAAAGGAGCAGGGATCTGAACAAGAAGTAGATCCTCACCAGGAAGACCATCAGCTAGCGGTATATCATCGCCAAAGTCTGGTAAGGCAAACGGCTGGAAATCATCATCATCGCTACTCGTAGTGTCAGATGTAAAAACCTCATCCTCTGGGATGATCTCATCATCAGAAACTATGGCCATGGGGTCTACGGTGTCAGATACTCCACTATCAGAGGAGGACATGGTGTCTGTAACAAAGCACTCACAACATATGCACATATATCAACAATCATCAAACAAGCATGTAAGTAGCAACAATGTAAGCATGTATGCATCCTAGTCTTCCCATGACTATCCCACCCAGCCTCTCAGACTGAACTACTTAGTCTCTCAGACTGAACTACCCAGTTAGTCTCTCAGACCAACTCCCCAGTCTCTCAGACTGAATTACCCAGCTAGTCTCTCAGACTAACTCCCCAGTCTTCTCAAACTGCAGTACCCAGCTAGTCTCTCAGACTAACCCCCCAGTCTCTCAGACTGAAACATAAATGAATTCCTTGAAATGTACTATGTGTCTTTTATTTGTAAAAATGTTTGTTTCATGGATCTGGACATTTCGTGTATGAAATGAAAACATGTTTGTGAAAACACTTTCGTGAGATCCCTAATGATCGTAGTCTAGACTCGAGAAAGAATCCTAGTTCGCTATGATCGAAGCTCTGATACCAAGCTGTCACACCCTGACTTTTGCGGAAGCGTGGTTATTGGTGTGACTTCTTAATACCATAGCATTCAATCATAACAATGCTATATGATAAAACCAAAAGATATTCATCCATAAAAATTAAGTTTGAAAATACCACAACACACTTGTTTGAGACATCGACACCAAATTTAAGTTACAAACCATAACATGTTTTAATGAGTTCACGAAGACTCGACAACATAACTTAAACCAACCCGAGCTTAGAACCATGTATCTCATCCAGGAGTAAGATATATCTCCTAAACCCTACGACCTCGGATGACATCTTTTATTTATAACGCAGCTGGAAACACATGCATACACCTGCCAGATCCACCTAGTTCCCTTAAATACATATAGTTTAAAAACATCAACAAAAGTTGAGCGAGTTCATGTGTTTTGTATATGTATGTATGAACCTTTGTAAACAGTGTAAGTATGAAAGTCCCGGTATGATAGCAAACAAGGAAAAGATCACCAATGGTTTGCAAGGCCACTGATATGTGTGACGGTGTAGGAAGACTCAAACCTAGCAAAGTTGTACCGGGCTTCCGGCTGGAAGACATAGTCACCCTATGGGCCACCCTGGTCCTCATGGGTGTGGGCTCGCTACACCCAAATAGATCTATCACTCATGCCCCTCGATCCTGATACGAGGATTAATGGTCCGAAGTATCCGCCTACCCATTCACATGATCTATGGTTCTTTCCTAGGCTAACCATACCAATTGTAATTGTATGTAATCCTTTCGTAACATGTATTTCACCCCCGAAGTAAATAAACAAAACAGTTTAAAGAGAAGGGGGACATGAACTCACAATATTGCGTCTTCAGAATTATAACCCAAATCTCTTTAGCAAACACGACTACCTACAATGTACTACTGTCTATTAGACGAACGGGTCGTGCCTTGGCTTAGAGTTTAACGTTTTTGAGTTACGTTTCTTTTGTTCCCAATATTATTCCAAGTTATGATTACTTGTTAAAATAATAATTATTTCAACTTATATTATATTTGAATTTTAGAATAATTGTTTAAGCAATATTTTGTAATAATACTTCTCAAGTATTTATTTTCGTATTTCCTTCCCAAGGATGGGGGTATCTTATACTTGTATATTCGTATTCTTGTATTTTTAGTTCCAAATTAATATATTTTCAAGTCTCACTTTAGAAAATATATATAATAACTTATTTTGTCCCAAAAATAATGTATTGTCCAGAAAATATATATTTTCCCAAAAATCATATATCTTCTAAATATTCCAAGAAAATATACTTTAACTTCCCAAAAATAATATTTTCCCTTTTGTCAAAGTATGATATAACTTGTAATAATAATAAAAATCATACTTTCATTCCTTTTGTATCCAAAATAATATTTACCAAAAATATATTTATAACGGTATTTTCAGGAATATTTTGTAAGTTACGTTCTATCGTTCGGTTCCACAATATTATGTGTGTAACTTATATATTTATTCCTTGGTATTCTTGGTATTATTTTGGATTGTAAATTTCATGGTATTTTGTTAAGTTATATTATTTTACCCTAAAATAATATAACTATTTCACCAAGTATACAAATATTCACACAAGTGTCTTTAATGTAAATATATATATTCTAAATACATATTTATTCATTTTTACTTACAAAAACTAACCTCCAATACTTGTATTTTTGTAACAAAAATTATGGCAAAGTTTATATTGAAAACTTATGATCAAAATACACTTGTAAATACTTGTTAGAAAATATTTTTCTAAGTGTTTATATTTTTAGAAAAATTTTGCCATGGTTTCCCCTAAAAATGGAGGTGTCCATGTTCTCAAAGCATATCATTTTCTTTTCAAAATTCATCACAAACAATCTACAATCAATCCCTAAACAACTTACACTTACCAAGTGCAAGAACTATACAATTTACATAACAACATGAACTTGATCTTTCACAAAAAAAACTTGTAGTAACTTGGTAGTGTTTTTAGTAGGTTTAGTTACCCTTTAAAGCGTGTATACTTCTTTAAAAATCTCATTCTTGGAAGGTTTGGGTGTTTACAACTTGTAAACATATTTTACAAAAACGCTTCTTTGTGAAATCCTCTTGTTTCTCAAATGTTTCTACACTTGTGTTATCACTAAAAATAGTGTGTGTTTAAGTAAGAACCATGATCTTCTAGAAATCACAGTTTGAACTTGGTTCTTTTGGAAAACCATTCATTATTCTTAGATCTATAAGATTATCAACTCACTTGATTATTATTTTTCAAGAAATCATTTTATTTTTCAAGTTCATGCTTACACATGAGGATGATCATCTTATTTTTTCACATAATCATCCTCTCTCTTGCTAGATCATGTGTTTAATCACAATCTAGCAAGCTCCTTATGATGATCAACATCATAATCTCAAGTAAATAACAAGCAAGTATCATTCACACACTAAACAACATAGTTTCATCAATATTTCATCATATGTTAAGCTTATGTTCATGATTTTTGTTTATGTTCTTTGGTGTTCTTGTGATTGACAACATACTACATCTTTTAACCAACTACGTATGAAGAAAATAAGGATCATGAGAGTCTTACAACTAGCACAAGGCTAGGGAAGAACACAAGAGATGGTGATGACAAAAGTGATGGATAAAACCAATTGATGGAGGTCCTTCAAGATCCAAGACCACCAAGCCTTCTAATATGGCTCCTTACACCTTGTGTACACTTGAAAATGGATGAACTTGAAATGGAAGTGATGATGGTGGTGGTGCTAGTTCTCGGCCGAGAGGGAGAGGAGGAGAGGGAGAGAGATGAAGGTGTTAAGTGTGGAAGATAATGATCCATCATGCTCCTCTTATAACCACATTAGAGCTTTTATCCATTGGGTCTTATGTTGGATAAGTACACTACATGATCTTATCTTATCAAATCTAAGCAAGATCATTTGAAATCTAGGAGATCAAGAGAAGATTTGGGGTGGGGCCACTCCCTTGGTGACCGTAAATGTGAAGTGGGGGGGGGGGGGGGTCTTGTGTAAGTTTAAATCATAAGTTAGATAATTAAGTTAGATTTCAAGTGCATAGATTAGTGTTTATGTGTATGATATGTTATATAGTGTGTTTAGGTGTTCGGGGATCATAACTAGCTCAGAAACATTAAAACAATGCTTCTAGTAAAATTTTGGTGTTTCGGGTAGTGTCCAGTTGTTCGGTTAGATACCGGTTCGTTAAAGTGTCAAATTATACCGTTTAGTGATCTTTAAGTACCCTTTTGTGACACTTTTGATTCCCGACCCTTAGGAAAGCATTCAGGACCATTTAGTCATATTTTTACATGAAACTAGCTTGTTAAAAAGCTGATTTTTGCTGAAAAATGCAGAATTCTGCACATTGGGTGAGTTTTAGGCACTTCCCGGCACCTAAACTATCACATAGAAAAGCAGTTTTGTGGTCCTTACTTCCCTACACACTATACTAGTGTAGTACTTAGTTTCTGGCTCATACTGGGTCTCAAAACACTGTCTGTCTATGTACTGAACCCCGTCAGCATATTCCTGTTTTATCCGTTAACTGTGCTAATTGTGCTTTGTGCATCATGTATGTCAATATAGTTTGCATTGTGATAATGAGGTGACATTATGTAATATGTGATGCACATGTAAGTTTGATACAGAAATTCAGAAAGCAGTTTAAGTCATCAGTTGTAATTTAGCACAGTCATTAAGCACTAATCAATATTAATTAATTGTACGGATACCTGGATTTTTGACGGTTGTCACAATTACAGGATAACATATCAGATATCCCATTATTTTTTCCTTTAATATGTTTAAAATTTATGTGATATCCACTTCCTTTGATAATATTTTGTAAATTAACCCATCGGGTCCTATTTATCTTTTTGCTTTGATCATTTTTTTAAAATGTTACAATGGCTTCACAATTAGTTCTTACTATAAACTCTTTGTGAAGAAAAAGTTTGAATTTTTCTAATGCATATATCAATGCTTGTATTTCAAAATCGATACTAGTCCAACTTGTTTTGTTTTGAAAATTACCGCTTGCACAAGTACAAATTTTCTCTTCTTACTTAGGGCTATATTTATTTGGTTTGTAGAGAAGAACTGCTCTCCATCCTTCTTTACATCCATCTGTCTCAATAATTATGTAATCTGTAACAAGTGGCAATTCTAGTGGTTTAATATTTTTAATTGCCATTTTAATTTCCTTAACTAGTTTTATATCTTCTGAATTAAAGTACCTTTGGCCGTTTTTTGTTGTTTTACTGTATAAAGGCCCTACTAATTTTGATAAATTTGGAACAAATTTTCTAGCATAATTGACCAGTCCCAGAAAGGCTTGTATTTGTTTTAAGTTTTCAATTTTTTTTGGGAAATCAAGTACTTTTGTAGAGATATGTGACAGTAATTCTATTTTTCCGTTACCTATTTCTAATCCTAGGAAAGATATTTTTCTTTTAAATAATTCCATTTTCCGTTTAGAAACTACTATTCCATTCTTTTTTATTTCTTCAAATACCTGTTGTAAATGTTTTTCATGTTCTTGTACTGTTTGGCTTGCTACGAGTATATCATCAATATATACTAAACAAAAGTCATATTTTAAGAAAATATTGTCCATAAACCTTTGAAATATTGAAGGAGCGTTTTTTAGCCCAAAGCTAAGAACATTCCATTCAAATTGCCCTTCTGAGCATGTAAAAGTTGTCCATGGTTTAAAACTTTCTTCAAGTTTTAACTGATTATATCCTGACTTTAAATCAAATTTTGAAAAAAAACTTTCTTTTTCTGTATAAGATTTAATAAAGTGTCTTTATTGGGAATATTATATCCATCATCTACTGTATTATCGTTTAGTCTTTTATAATTGTATATTATTCTTGCTTTACCTCTTTTTATTTCACTATGGTTTCTTACTATAAAGGTTGTTGATCTGTGAGGACTTTCTGATTTTTTAATTAATCCCTGGCTAATCATTTCAGGTATTTGTTTTTTAAACTCTTCTTTGTCTAAGGGACTATATTCTACATTAGTAGTTCTTATTGTAATATCAGGATTTTTTAGTTTAAATTTACATATGTAGTCTATATGTGATTTTGTGATATCTTCACCTATAAGACCAATTTTTTCCAAGTGTAAGATCATAGGGTGATTTATACTTTTTGTAATATATTTTCCTTTTTCTACTTCATGACTTAAAAAGTATGTTAACAATTTTATAGTTTCATTTTCTATTAGATTACTTCTTTTTTGTTGCCTTAAAAATTCTAAACTTCCTTGACCACCATGCTTCTGTTCAATTTTTGATATATCATTATACCTTGTTGTTGGGATTGTAAATATTTGTTTACTGAGTGTAATAAAGTTTCTATTCACTGTAACAGAACTATTTAAAGCAAATATAAAATTTAATCCTAGTACAAAGTCTTTTGACTGTATATATGCCGGGTTTATATTCACTTGTGGTATGTCGTACTTCATGCTATAATTATTTGAAAAATCTAAAAACTGTATTCCTGCAGGTTCTAAGTAGTATGTTATTTCAACTAATCTATCTTCAATTATTTTACTTACTACTTTATATTTTAGTTCCTTATGGTATTGTTTTGGTGCTAGACTATGTGATATTAGACTTTTAGTAGCTCCTGTATCAACTAATGCTGTTAAGTATAAAAATCTATTATTATCAAGCCATAAGCGACATTGTATATTGACCATATTCATAGACCATTGAGTTTGTATAAATACTTGTTCTTCAGGTGCTTCTGTACACATTTGACTTAGCTCTTCTGTTATTTTAGCTCCTATCCGCTTTTCTATTTCTATAATTCTATTGTCTATATCTCTTAACTTTAGACTTTGTAATTCAGTTGCTAATTCTAACTTGTTTAATCTTTTTATAATTATGTTGGTACTTGTATCTATAGTTTTTGATGTAGTACCTATATCTATGTTATGTAATTTCTTTATACAAATGCAACATACTTCCTGAAAGCATATATTACATTGTGACCTTTTTTCTATACTAGGATAATATCCACAATTAGAGCATTTTATATAATTATTACCTCTTTGATGTATCCAAATATGTTGACATTCTTCTATATTCATGTATATGTAAGTGACTTTAGTAATTGGCTTTTCGTCTTCACTGTATATGCTATAGGCTGACTCATTATCTGATTCATCAGTTTTAATAGCTTCTATTTCATAATCGTGTAACTGTTCTACTAAGCTAGCCCTTTCCATGTTTTTGTTTTTATTAGGACATTTGTTAGCTAAATGTTGTTCTTCTCCACATATGAAACATTTACATCTTCTTGTTTGAGGTTTTCTAACATATTTGTTTTTGTTATAATTTGCTTTGTAATTTTTGTTATAAGTAGTACTTTTTCTTATATTTTTCTTTCTATCATAAAAACCATAGGCTTAGGGTGTGTAAATTGCTGTTTTACAGAATGCATATGCATTTTTTTTAATTGTTCTTGTAAAGCTACTTCCTTACATTTATCTTCTAAGATTCCAAATATATAAGTTATTCTAGGTCCTATTCCAAGATTGTGGTGTTCTCCATATATTGTCTTCCATGACTCATGTATATTTTTTTCCTAAATCTCCTGGTAGTTTTATAAAATATTTATCACATAGATTATCATCTATTGCTTTTCCTGTTCGTGACAGCAATCTTGTAAAATCTAATGTAAATTCATTTATGTATTTCATATCAGCTATACTTAATTGTTCTAGATTTCTAATAGTTGTATCCTGTATTAGGCTATTATTTTTTGCTGGATCAACTCCTAAAATAAGGGTTCTGATTTGTGATGTGAAATTATAAGGATTGTTTTTGAAAGCTTTTAAATTATTAATTTCTGTTGAATCTTGTGCTTTTTTACTTTGCCAGATTCCTAGGGCTATTGATCCTAGTGTAGTTTCTAGATAGGAAAACATGTCCATACTATCTTTTTTATTTGTTTCCCACATTCTAGCTACTGTTTGTTCCCATGTTAATACTTCATCTATCCATAGTTGGGGTTTTTGTTGTTCTAATAACAACATATTCCCACTGTATGTTTGTCCTATTGGTAACCTGCTACCTCTTCCTCTTAATGTTGATTCTTGATTGTAATTCATTGATGGTTGTGTCCAGGGTTCTCTTCCTAGGGTTTCATGTGAAGTTCCGTTACTTGAATCTCCACTCCATTCCATTCTAGGTCTTTTTAGTTGTTCTTTCAAAACCATAAAGGCTTGTTCATGTTTATAAAAATCTACTAGCATTGTTTTTCGTTGTAAAATACTTTCTACTAATGGCAAATTATAGAATTCTTGAAATTTTTTATAGCTTTCTTCAAAGGTCATTCCTAGGTCTGTTATACATTCTATTATCATATTGTCTACTTCTTCTTGTATATTTAGTTCTGTAAATTTTATATCTATTATTTGTTCTATTGTTTTGTTAGTTTCTTCTGTTTTAAAACTTGTTAACTCTTCGTCTTATAGTCTATTAGAGTGTAATCCATATACTCTTCTTTAAATTTTAAGAAATCTGTATTTATTTCTTCTTCAATTTCTGTATCATATATTGCTTCTACTTCATCCTCTTCTAGTTATGCTATATTCATAAAACTATATTCCATAGTATTTTCATTATTTTCTTCGTTTGTAGTTTCTTTAAAATCTGTAAATCTTAAACTCTGCTTACCATCTGATCCTTCATATATAAAACTTCTTTTTTGAACTGGAACTGTTTTTTCATTTTCTTGAAGATCATTTGTATTCCATTATAAACCGGTTAATTGTTCGGGGTCAATTTTAGTTGGTTCTATCATTTGTATAGATTTTGAGGCTACTGTTTTAACTATCCCATCTATGTTTACCTTGTATTTCTTTCCTGAATTGTTACTAGCCTTTCCTAGTACTCCTATACTTATAACTATATTGTTTCCATCGTAATTCTCATATCCTTTTGTTTGTAAAGCTATTTTAATATTCTGCAAATCTCTTATTTCTTTTAATATTCATGGTGTGCAATAGAATAATATATATATATATATATATATAGGATCAGGATTTATAGAGAACGGTGAAAAGTGTGAGAACGGTGAGAACGATTTTGGTGGTGACATGTGGCATTGATGTTAAATTACACTAAGGGTAATATTGTCAAAAAGTCCACTCACATGAATTGGGTGTTCAAATAAAACGCCATAAAAACACCCAATTCATAAAAACGTCATGAAAATACTGAGTTAAAACGCCAACAAAAAAAGCTATTTTTTGAGCCATATAACTCACAGTTAAAACGCCATAACAAAAAAAGCTATTTTTTGAGCTATAATTTACAACAGCTCAAAAAAAACATTTTTGAGCCATATAGCTCAAAAAACGCCACAGCGCGCCAAAAAAAACTATTTTTTTTAGCTATAATTTACAACATCTCAAAAAAAACCATTTTTTGAGCCATATAGCTCAAAAAATGCCATAAGCTCCCAGTTAAAACGCGTTAAAACGCCATGCCCAAAAAAAGCTATTTTTGAGCTATAATCTACAACAGCTCAAAAAACCATTTTTTTGAGCCATATAGTTAAAAAAACAATTTTATTGTGTCTAACCGCCTAAATTAATTTTTTTTTAAGCTCAGAAAAATCATAATTTGTACTGTAAAAACGCCATAAAACACCCAGTTCAGAAAAACACCCAGTTCAGAAAAACACCATGAAAAAACTCAGTTGAAAACGCCATAAAACACTCAGTTTAGAAAAACGGCATGAAAATACCTAGTTAAAACGCCATAAAAACACTTAGTTCAGAAAAACGCCATGAAAAAACCTAGTCTAAAACGCCATAAAACACCAAGTTAAGAAAAACGCCATAAAACCCAGTTAATTTTTTTTCGAAAAGTATATCAATAGTATACTCGTTGGAAAGATAAAAAACGCTAAGTTTTATAGTGTATTTTTTTCGAAAAATAATCACGTATAAAAAAATAATTATCGTTTAAATATGATGGGGGAAAATGGCATGTGATTAGCATGTGCACCTTTGTTTGGATCTTCCTATTTTACCCCTCCTGGTAGTTCCAAGGCCCCTATTATTTACAAAAATGTCACCGCATCAATCTCAGCCACAAACCACTAAGATCTTGTGTCTGAGAATCGTTCTCACCGTTCTCACACTTTGAGGCGTTCTCTCCTGATCCTGTTCATATATATATATATATGGGGGCCGCTAAAATGAAAACCACCCCTAGTTGCGAGAACCGCGAGAACCACTCTCCACCAATCAGATAATGACAACCAAAAGGGTAATATAGTCATTTAATCAAAACTATCAAATCATCTCTCTCTCCTCTTTAAAGTCATTTAAATTTCTCTCTCTTCACATTTAATCAAAACTATCAAATCATCTTTCTCTCCTCTTTAAAATCGCTTTAAAAAATTTGTAAATAATTTTTGGTAAAAAAGTTTTTGCAAACAAAAAAGTTTAACCCGTAAAATTTTTTTTGTAAAAAAACGTAAAAAAGTTTAAATTACGTTTGTGAAATTTTTTTTTGTAAAAAACGGTTAAAACCGTAAAAAAGTTTTCGTATAAATTTATGTTATTTGTTAAAAAGTTTTTGTAAAAAAAATAAATTGTAAAAAGTTTTTTTGTAAAGAAAGTCTAAAACCGTAAAAAAAAATTTCGTAAAAAAAGTTTAAAACCGTAAAAAAAAAGTTTAAAAACGTGTGTGTAAAAAAACAGCGCGTAAATACGGGGCGAAAAAAACGAGGCTTAAAAAACGGTGCGTAGAAAAAAACAGCATGTAAAAACGGGGTGTAAAAACGGGGCGTAAAAAACGGATCGTAAAAAAACCGGGTGATAAAACGACGCGTAAATACGGGTCGTGAATTCGGGGACGTAAAACAACGCGTAAAAACGGGGCGTAAAACCGGGCGTAAAAAACGATAAGTAAAACCGGGCGTCAAAACGGCGTGTAAAACCGGACGTAAAAATGGCACGTAAAAACGGGTCGTGAAAAACGGCGCGTAAAAAACGACTCGTAAAAAAACCGACTCGTAAAAATGTTTTTTTGTAAAAAAATCTTGACAAAATTGTTTTAAAAAAAATAGATTCTAAAATGTTTTTTAATTAAAAAATATGATTTTAATAAAAAAAATTAATTTAATAAGAAAAAAAAAGTAATAAAAAACAATATATACAATAAGACAAAACAAGCAAATTTATTAAACTACCGTTTTGACATTAAAAACTTAATAAAACAAAAAGAATTTAATATTGTTTTTATAACTTTTAATCTTATCCATCCAATTTCAAAGATCAATGGTTGGAAAGTGGTTCTCGTGGTCTTCTTATGTAGGGGTGGTTTTCATTTTAGCGGATATATATATGTATGCATATATATATATATATATATATATAGGAGAAGGATCCGTTAGGATCCACCCTAAAAAAAACCTAAAAAACATCCAAATTTTTTTTACTATTTTTTTGGAAAAATCGCTATATTTTGTCAATAATAAAAAAAATTCAAAAAAAAATTTCGAGTAACACAAATATCAGACAATTGCACTTTCATTTACACTACCATTCATAATACATTACGTTTTTACATTAACAATAATAGAAATACACAAGTGCATCTATATGTATGAACTTGTTATAACATTAATAACACTAGAAATGCACATGTGCATCTATATATATGAACATGTTATAACATGTTTTAGTACACCACTTTGAATACACATTCCCTTTTATCTATCATACCATCCATACTACACTACCGTTACTTCCTACCATCCGTAATATAATACCATTGCTTTTTTCCATCCAAAATATAATATTATTACCAATATTTCACTTTATTATATGTATATCAACACCCTTTATACCATTCAAACAACATATTACATCATAAAGTGTCAAAAATAATCAAACCATCAACCACTAGATATAACTAACCAAAACACATGTATATGGGCCTACTTCATCATTTAAAATTACAAACTTTTTGTACCAAAACACATTATTTCATGTTGATACATATAGATGCACATGTGCATTTCTAATATTGGTAATGTAAAAAGTAGTGTATTACATATGGTCGTGTAATTGAAAGTGCAATTTTCTACTACTGATAATATATTATGTAATTTGTCCAAGAAATGATACATATCCACATGTGCATCCATAACTATTACTCGAAAAAAAAGGTTTTTTTTTGTTAACAAAATATAGCGATTTTCATTAGAAAAATATTAAAAAAAATTTGTGGGGTTTTTGGATTTTTTGTGTTCACATTGGTTCTCGTGGTTCTCGCAATAAAAGTGGTTCTTAAATGAACCTTACCCTATATATATATATATAGGGTTAGGATTTAGAGAGAACAGTGAAAAGTGTGAGAACGATTTTGGTGGTGTCATGTGGCATTGATGTTAAATTACACTAAGGGGTAATATTGTCAAAAAACCCACTCACATGAACTGGGTGTTCAAATAAAACGCCATAAAAACACCCAATTCAGAAAAAACGCCATGAAAATATCCAGTTAAAACGCCAACAAAAAAAGCAATTTTTTGAGCTATAATTTACAACAGCTCAAAAAACCATTTTTTTAGCCATATAACTCCCAGTTAAAACGCCATAACAAAAAAAACTATTTTTTTTGAGCTATAATTTACAACAGCTCAAAAAAACCATTTTTTGAGCAGCTCAAAAAAACCGCCACGCCAAAAAAAAACTATTTTTTGAGCCATATAGCTCAAAAAACCTTTTTTTGTGTCTAACCGCCTAAATTAATATTTTTTGAGCTCAGAAAAATCATAATTTGTACAGTAAAAACGCCATAAAACACCCAGTTTAGAAAAACGCCATGAAAAAACTCAGTTGAAAACGCCATAAAACACTCAGTTCAGAAAAACGCCATGAAAATACCTTGTTCAAACGCCATAAAAACACCTAGTTCAGAAAAAACGCCAACAAAAAACCTAGTCTAAAATGCCATAAAACACCCAGTTCAGAAAAACGCCATAAAACCCAGTTAAATTTTTTTCGAAAAGTATATCAATAGTATACTGGTTGGAAAGATAAAAAACGCTGAGTTTTATGGTGTAATTTTTTTCAAAAAATAATTACGTATAAAAAAGTTATTGTCGTTTAAATATGTGGTGGAAAATGGCATGTGATTAACATTTGCACCTTTGTTTGGATCTTTCTATTTTACCCCTCCTGGTAGTTCCAAGACCCCTATTATTTACAAAAATGCCACCGCATCAATCTTAGACACAAACCACTAAGATCTTGTGGATGAGAATCGTTCTCACACTTTGAGACGTTCTCTCCTGATCCTGTTTCTATATATATACATATATACATACATATATACATACATATATATATATATGAGTAAACTTCAATTTTACCCCCTGGGGTTATATGTGATTGGCACTCTTACCCTCTCCCAGACCAATTTTGCTGTCTTACCCCTCAACTATTGAAAAACTCCGCCATCTTACCCCCTGACACCCAACTCTGTCAAGTCAACGTTTATTTGACTGTTAATAATGTGTGAAAAGTCGTTTTTGCCCTTATATTTGACTGTTAATAATGTGTGAAACTACAAAACCCTAGCAACCAGATCCCCCATCCCAAAACCTGCAATCGCTACAACATAATCGCTACTTCCTTTCCATAAATCTTCAATCGGAGAAAAAAAGCTTGAAATTCACTCATGGAGATGGCGGAATACGATCTGACACCTCGAAGCTCTCAATCTAGACCTGCATCTCGTCTTTCCGCTGCTCGAATTCACTCAGGAGCATGAACTATACCCGAACGATCAGATTCTCAAAGCGAAGATCGAGCTTTTGAACAACTCTAATATGGTTGATTACGCTATGGATATTCACAAGTCTCTGTACCACACGGAGGATGTTCCTCAAGGTAGTCAAAGTATTTATTTATGTTAGGGTTTTAGTTATTGTTTTTGGCTGTTTTGGTTGGATATTAGTGGTTTTGGGTTGTGTGAATGAGAACTTATGTTGCTGTTTGAATTTTGTATGTGTTTGCCCTAGCTTGATTTGTATGAATGTTGATTTAAACTAGTACTAATGTAACTAAGTTTCTTGATTTAAATTTGTTCCTGTGATCAATGATTTGATGATGTTATAGTGTTGTTGAATAGGAAGATCTGAAGGCATATGGCAAAACTAGGGGATATTGGGCTTGCAGCAGACATAAATATCATAACAGAGGCTAGGGTTTTTAAACTTGTTCTTTTGATTTGGTTAGGTGATGATGATGATAATTGAAGGTGGTTAGGGGATGATAATAATGGTTGAAGATGGTCATGTTCTTGAAATTCTGGGTTTGAATACGATGATGATGTGTTCTTGAAGATTTATGAAGATCTGGGTTTGGAGATTTATGAAAAAAGAGTAAACTGCAGTTCTTGAAGATTTATTGATTTTAATTAATAATAATAATAATAATAATACTAATAATAATAAATATGGGGTAAGATTACAAAAACACTCTTACCTATAACAGTCAAACAACTGTTGACCGTTAAGAAGGTCCAAGATTGCAGAGTTTTTCAATAGTTGAGGGGTAAGACAACAAAATTTTCATGGGAGGAGGTAAGAGTGACAATCACATATAACCCTAGAGGGTAAAATTGCAGTTTACTCTCTCTCTCTCTCTATATATATATATATATACATATATATATAGGACAAAGATCCGTTAGGAACCACCTCTTATTGCGAGAACCGCGAGAACCAATGTGAACACAACCAAAAATGCCTAAAAATAGCTAAAAATCACAAAAAAAAAATTTGGCTTCGAAAAGTAGCGATTTTAACATAAAAAATATTAAAAAAAAATTTAGATTTTTTTTTATTTTTTTAGTTTTTTGGGGGTTTAGTTTTTAGCATTTTAGCATTTAGCTTAGGGGGGTTTAGGTTTTTTTTTTGGGGGGGGGGGGGGGTTAGGTTTTTTTAGGTTTTTTTAGTTATTTTAGGTTGTGTTCACATTGGTTCTCGCGGTTCTCGCAATAAGGGTGGTTCTGCATGAACCTTACCCTATATATATATATATATATACTAGTCACTTACCCGCGCGATGCGGCGGGAGTGGCAATTTACAATAGTATAATGGTTTACCGTTAGTTTATCCGTCGTCTCGTGATATATTGTATAGTACTTAAGTTAGTTTTCTTATTCGTGATATGATGGCACTGGTTTTTCTGTTAGTTTATCGATTCTTTGGTGATCTTCTACAAGAAGAGTACAAAACAAGGAAGTAGATGTAATTAAAAACAAGAAGAGTTCAAAACAGTTAAGTAGCTGGACAAAACAATAAAAACAAAATGCGGGGAGTCTCTTGTATCTCTTCCTATTTTACCAATACATCCGTTCGCTTATGACTTTCTTGTATCTTCTCCTCTACTGTACCAGATTTCGACACATAAAAAAATGTTAGACGCTTATAGGTGATTTAAAATAGTAATTAAAAGGTAATTTCTGGAAGCAAATAAGGCACAAAATCTACTAACTTACCTTCTTTTTTATACGGATGCGATTAATTAATCACGCAACACTTCCTGGTAGACAACATTTGATGTGTAAACTCTGCGTTGTTTGAATTCTTTGGCGAGATGTACCAACACCTTCGTACTTTGTCTTGAAATCCCTTTTGATAACGCGACATAAAGTTGTCCATGTGAAAATACAGAATCCGGTAGATAAATACCAACGTTCGGAATTGTTTGACCTTGAGCTTTATTAATCGTCATGGAAAAGCTAAGTCGAATTGGAAATTGTTTTCTTTTCAGCTTGAATGGGAACATGTCATCTTCAGAAAGGGTTAGAGGGATTCTTGGCAAAAAAAACTCTTTTTCCGGCATGTTGACCGACTGCAATTTCCGCATCAATAACATTTCGCATGAAACCCTTACATATCAGTCGTGTGCCATTACACAGGCCATGTGATGGATCGATATTACGTAACAATATTATTGGGCATCCAATTTTTAAACGAAGCTTATGAGGCGGCAAACCACTAACATTTAGCGAGTTTAAGAACTCGACCGGATAGAAGTTGCGCTGATCGTCTTCAGCTTCATCAAAACTGTAATAAACTTTTTCCTCCCCTTGAAAAATTTCAATCATTTGATTATTAATCTCGTCAACACTATCATTTTTAGTGGACAATATTGCTCTAGAGATTATATAATCTGAAGAATATACTTTATCTTCAATTGATGGAAAGATGGCATGGATCAATTCTTTTATAGCGTTTTCTCTGTTGTTGCACTGAATTGTCATGTCATCGGGTATGCGGATATAGTTTCCTTCGATTGGTTCTTCAGTTCCATCGCCGACTCTTAAAAGAAATTTAGAAAACCATGGATCTTTCAGTGCTCTCATATTTATGGTCCACCGCATCTTCTTAGTCAAAGACCAAAGAGGTGACATTCGTACGCTGGAGTCTACAATCTGTGCTCGAGTGCCACGTTTAATAACCTTTATTGTACTCCTTGCGTTTTATAGTAGAAACACTTGAGGCATTCTCATTTGTTGTTTGTGTAATTTGAGTAATATTAGTTTGTAAACTTCTTAACGGTGTCCTTTCTGTTGACCTATTACTCATTAAAGATATTGATGAAGCACTTTGGGAGGCATCACCACTCCCAAATTTAGATACTTTGTTATTTTCTTTGCGTGCAGCATAGTATCTTTTTTGATACTCTTTTCGTTTTTCAGCTTTAGTAGATGCACTCGAGCTAGAAGCATGATTACGAGGGTTTGGTTGTCCATTAGTCATTGTAAATTGATAAAGTGACAAATGCCTTGCAAATTAAATAAAAGAGAGTTATCATAGATGATGAAATTCTCAAATCATTACAACATTCCAACACATAACTTAGAGAAAAACAAACCGAATGATAACATTGAAATACATAATGATAACATTAAAATACATGACTTAAACCGAATATCGTGACTTAGAGAAAAAAATACACAAATCCTTAAAACATTGACATACATAATGATAACATTAAGTGAAAGCCAATCTAAATACTTGGTGAAACAATGGTCTCCACAAACACCGCACCCTTAAAACCTCGAAACCAAGAAACGGGATAAAAACATTCGAAGGGCTTCATATCCATTTCAATTGTAAACAACTTCCCTAATTTAGTCATCACAAACCAATTACCATTTGTCACATAATGTGTTATATCGCACCACAATGACAATGATATCGGGGGGATCGGAGGACATGATAAGACCTTAATCCAGTAATCCCCTTGTAGCGTCCATAGGTCAATTGTCATCTCAAACATGCCAGTGCTATCAAACATGTGAAGCTCATTTTTTACATTCACTAAAACACCTTGAACCATTCCTATAGAAGGAACGGGTGGAAAGCTTATCTCCTTGAACTGCTCCAAATTAACATCAAAACAAATCACCACCTTCGTACCTCCAAGCCAACATTCGCAAACAGTGAAATATAGAGTACCACCACAAAATGTGCCAGCTGACCAATTGAAATGAGGGCTTAGGTACTCTTGTCTTGTTATGAAAGGAATATTTCTCCAAGAGTCTACTTCCCTAGAATAAACATAGACACCAAGTACACCACTTCTACGCTTTATATGCAAGACCTTGTAATCATCGTCAGCGTCAATGTACAAACCAACGGCATCAAGGTTATTTATATAGAATCCATGAGAATCAGGAGTTGAACAAACGCTTGAAAGCAGTAATTGTTGGATTCCAAAGAAGCAGCTCGTATGTATGATTCAAGCAAACACACAACAATCCATTCAAATGTGAAAGTATTGAGACATCATTATTTTGGTGATTGAATGGAAATGTAACTATGGAGCTTGGCCCATAGTCATTGGATTTAGAGATGATCGGATAAACAGAGCATGTTAGGTCGTCAATTAGTAGAACTCTCTGGTTAGATGAAACTAATGAGCGAGAACAATGTATCCTTACGGAATCTTGTGTTGACAGTAACGCATACCATTGCTTACATACACTCTTATAATGACCTACATCCTTCGCTGGCACCCTCGTTAATATTTCAAACACGATTGTATGAACAGGAAGGTCAACCATGGTTATACCTTCGTTTAACACAGATAATGACTATTTAGTTGTCCAATCTAAGAAGATTATAGTTTGGTGAAAAATAGGTGTAACCATTACATGTAAATCAAGTAATATAACATACTTGTAATAACAAAGTAAAGTATACTTCTACAATTATTTCAATATGAGGGAAACAAAAAGCAAAACACGAAACACCAAGAGAGACTTTAATATTCAACAACTAAACATATAACAACACCAAATGTTTCTAACTTAAACACAAACTTGGATAACGATCCATAATTTAAATATCCCGTGCCTCGACCATATCTGGTTCGTAGGTAATCGTACTCAACTCCGTAGACTTCAAAATATTAACTGAAATAACAAATAAAATATAACTTTTATTAAATTACATGACCCATTATATCTAACTAATTTTTAGAATGTTCATGTGTAAAGCATAACATACTATCTGGTAGATGAACTAACTTGACACGTGATACATATATGATAGACCTTTGTTGCACGGCTCGAATGGAACGTATAACATCGGAAGGCTTCAGGGCAGACAAAAACAATTGTATTGTGTGACCACTGTATATTACGATTTTGGGTTAAAGCTCTTCTAATAAATAATATTTTCTTACATATAATGTAAATATTATGTTTGTAATATGTTAATAATAAATAATAACTTACGTCTTATCTTGAAGAGAAAGTTCAAAACAACATCGATCACGTTTGCCTTCTATTATTCTCCCAACCACATCTATAACAAAATCAGTCAAATCGTATACGCCATATTATACATACATATATAAAGTTTTATTATATATTTAATAAAAAATATAGATAGAGAATTTATATGTACCAACAATATCCATTTGAGGTCTCCTGTCATGCTTCAATTCTATAATGGAAGGGACCAATGGATATAAAGAAGCACCCCTTGGAATCGTAAGCATAAGTGAAGAAAGTTTTGTATATTCGTTGATGACAATTTTTTTCTCGGACCAAACTAACACGTAATTCTGGTACTTTGGGTACTCATGATAGTTGAGATTCTCAATTTGGAAATGATTCAAGGAAAAAAAACCACCCATCAATGCCGCGTCATTATATATGTGTATCAAATGTTGTGGGTCGAACGCAACAATTTTTTGTCTCTAAAAAGAAAAGAAATTTAGTGGTGGAAAAACGCTTACTCGTATAACACAAAGTAAATTAAAATAATGTTCTTACGTGTTGATCAAGAAAAATAACCACTAATCTCTTTTCATCGACGTCATGCCAAATAAACTCCACCTTAACAAAGATTATATTATACCATGCTCTATCATTTCTCAATGATGAAAATTCTTCAACGGAAAAATGATCAGACATATCCTATTAAGTGTTCAATGTTAATTAACTAAAAAAATAAAAACTCTAGAAAATTACATTTAAACTAAAACATGATTAAAATCAAACAACAAATTTAAATTTAAACTAATACATAATTAAAAGTTACATAATTAAGATTCAAACTAATTCGAGAAAAAAAAAAAAACTACAGTCATCATCAAAGTTGTTCTAAGGTTCCCAAACCATTTCTTCATCCAATGGTGGTTCGTAAACCGCCCCAGGGTCAGTTTCGTACCCTTCGGCCCAGGTCGGTAGTTCTTGTGTTTGACTGTGGTTTTCCACATAAGGGGGGTTTGAAGGTGGAGGATGCATAGGCAGTATAGGAGTGTTTGCCACCGGACGATGGCACCCCTCCTCAATTTGTATTGCACCAAATTGTAGTTGAGCGACGGTATAGTCATACGCCCAATTCAACTCTTCATCCGTCCAACCAAATGGATCATCATGTTTAGGGTTTGTCACCGGATGAGGGGTTGAAACCGGAGGTGGGGTTGAAACCGGAGGTGGGGTTGACACCGGAGGTGGGTTTGCCATCGGACGAAAAGGGTTTCTAACTTCAGGGTTTGAAGTTAGAGGGTTTGAATCAGGAAGGTTTAAATGGCGACGGGATGATCGCCCATGGTTTGTTGATCCTAGTGGTTTAACGGGAATTGGATAACCACCACCCATACCTCTCAATTGGTATGTGTTTGGAATGATTTGTAAACTGAAAAATACAATTTTGATGGATATAAAGATCAATTTTAAAGGAAATAAAAATAGTTTGGTTAAATATAAAAAAAAAAAAGGATTGTGTAAACTGAAACATACAATTTTTATTGGATAAAGATCAATTTTCTTACCATGTTAAAAATTAACATCAAAGTAAACTCAAACATAAGGATTCTGTAAACTGAAAAATACAATTTTTATTGTAACAATTTTAACATCAAAGTTAACTAAAATGTTTACTGGATTTATATTATTTTTTTTACCAAAAGAAATGGCAGTTCGGATCATCAGTTAACTATCGTGTTTTAAACAACTCATTATTCGATTGGGAACCGAAAACAACAAAATATGAACGGGACGGGACAAATTTGTAATGCGATACTCGTTATTTTTTAGTTTTTATCAACAAAATATGAACGGGACAGGTATAGTAAATTTGATATTTTAACTCGTGTAACAAAGTTTCGTCAAACAATAGTATTCAAAAACATACTAAAAAAAACAAATAGATAATACTTGAATTTAGAGTATCCAATTTATTTGACTACTTACTTTTTATACTTGTGTATCTAAAAAATAAATGTTACGATTACTGATGCTTAATGTATCACAACGAAAATAGCCGTGAAGTTCATGCAAGTACGTTTTTGTAGGATAACTTTACACAACGAAAATAGTAACTATATTTCATAAGTGCACTACATAACTTATTATGGTTTGTGTACTAAAATCATATTGCAAAGTTACAAAATCATTTATTAATCCTGAAATTATATAAAAATTGTTCTTAAATGAAGAAATCACAAAGTCTTATGGCACATTTACAAAACAAATACAGAAGCAAAATGCATAGAAATAATACATGTAAACTAAAATAATACATGTTAAACTAAAATAATACATGTTACAAAACAAATACAGAAGCAATAAAGTCTATACTTAACATTTATTTTACAACACACGTAAACTAAAATAATACATGCTACAAAACAATACAGAAGCAAAATGCATAGAAACAATACATGTAAACTAAAATAATACATGTTACAAAACAAATACAGAAGCAATAAAGTCTATACTTAACATTTATTTTACAACACATGTAAACTAAAATAATACATGTTACAAAACAATACAGAAGCAAAATGCATAGAAATAATACATGTAAACTAAAATAATGCGACAATTAAAAGTGAAAAAAGTAACCAGAAACGTGAGTAAACTTACAACAATGCAAGAGCCTGATGTAAAAAGCCGAAAAAAATGTAAGACCTTGATGTGAAGAGCTGAGAAACAACGCAAGACCCAGACGTTTAGAGTATTGATTGATATTCTGAAATCGAAGTAAAATAGAAGATGTTAGGTTGATGTTTCGAAGGTTTGATGTAAGATTCAAAAGTAGGATGAAGTTCAACGCAAGACTTACAATTTGAAGGTTTTAGTATCTAAGTTGAGTGCTTGCAGAGTTGTGATGAATTGTGATGAATGTAGTTGAATTTATAGACTTCCAAGCATGCTTCCTTTCTGACAAATCCGAACAGTGTTTGCTTTTACAGCTGTATTTGAACAGTTATCGTCAATAAAAAAAATTCAAAAAGGGTAGCAGTAAAATATTTTGGATTCTGAAAGCTTGTCAACTGTTCAACTGTAAAATCAGGAGTTAGGTTTCTGAAAAAAGGTTTTGAAAGTCTTTCTGACAGGTTACTGTTCAATTTTTTTGTCCTAAAAAAACTATATCAATTTTTACTTTAAATTCAAAAAGTTTATTAAAAAGAGTTATAAGTTGATGCAAGTGCAAAGCTGTTTAGGGTTTTAACCTGATTCATTACTTTAAATCAATTTTTACTTTAAATTCAAAAAGTTTATTAAAAAGAGTTATAATTTGATGCAAGTGCAAAGCTGTTTAGAGTTTTAACCTGATTCATTACTTTAAATCAATTGTTACTTTAAATTCAAAAAGTTTATTAAAAAGAGTTATAATTTGATGCTACTGCAAAGCTGTTTAGAGTTTTAACCTGATTCATTACTTTAAATCAATTTTTACTTTAAATTAAAAAAGTTTATTAAAAGAGTTATAATTTGATGCAAGTGCAAAGCTGTTTAGAGTTTTAACCTGATTCATTACTTTAAATCAATTTTTACTTTAAATTCAAAAAGTTTATTAAAAAGAGTTATAATTTGATGCAAGTGCAAACCTGTTTAGAGTTTTAACCTGATTCATTACTTTAAATCAATTTTTACTTTAAATTCAAAAAGTTTATTAAAAAGGGTTATAATTTGATGCAAGTGCAAAGCTGTTTAGAGTTTTAACCTGATTCGTTGTCGGTTTCGACTTGCGGCGGGTTCAATAGCCTAAGGTTTTCTTTGCATTTTAGGTTAAATCTGGCGAGCGGCCTCCAATAACCTGAGTTTTGTATGCCCTGGGAGAGAAGCACCCATGCTCCACTTAAAATGCAAAGAAAACATCAGAAACATGAGACCCAATGCATAGGAGCCGCCCATCCTGATTGATCTTACCTGATTACATAAGAAACATGAGACTTGAAGTCAGTTGTCATTGTAGTGTAGCCAAAAATCTATTGATCACATCAACAAAACCAAACAATAATAAATTTACCTACAACTGCTGAAATTAACTATCTCCAGCCAACATGATACTGTTCACTGCATCCATAACTTTCCGCCCGCTGCGGCACCGGATACCTTATAACAAACTTAAAACAAAAACCCATATAATAGAATAGAGCCTTTAGACTCACATGATCCAACCCTCTGACTCGATATTATAATTATTATCATTATTATCAACTAAACAAACAAAAAAAAAACAAAAAAAAAAATTGTGATAAAAAGAAGAAACTCCATCCATCAAGAAACTCCCATTCCATCCCACCACAAACCTCTTAAACATTTTGGGACATGAAAATTGACCAAAACACGATAAACATAAGACTATACTAACAGATATATATATTTAATATGAACAATTTTATCTAAAACCAACTATTACTTATAATCCAAACAATTATCTTTTTACCCTGATAATGAAATCTATTAAAATCTTGAACCACCCATTCGTAATTTCATAAAATGGACCAAAATACACCACATACTGCGAGACCCATATCATAAAATGTTACAAAAAGTACACTTATTTAATCAGTAACATTAGATCTATAACAAACATAATCAGCTACAAACATAATCAGGTACAAACATACCAGATCTGTAACAAACATAATCAGTAACATAAGCATGTAAATCAGCTACAAACATACATATCTGTAACAAACATAATAAGCTACAAACATACCAGATCTGTAACAAACATAATCAGGTACAAACATAATCAGTAACATAAGCATTTAAATCAGCTACAAACATACCAGATCAGGTACAAACATAATCAGTAACATAAGCATGTAAATCAGCTACAAACATACCAGATCTGTAACAAACATAATCAGTAACATAAGCATGTAAATCAGCTACAAACATACCAGATCTGTAACAAACATAATCAGTAACATAAGCATGTAAATCAGCTACAAACATACCAGATCTGTAACAAACATAATCAGCTACAAACAAAATCAGCTATAAACATACCAGATCCGGGCTGCCAATATTCCTCTAAGAACTCAGATCTGCAAGTCGTGTAACCTCAGATCTGTCAATATTAAAAAAAATCCTCAAAAAATGACGGTAGATCTGAGAAATTTCAGCAGAAAAAAGTACCTGGCTCGACGGTGGTAAGGTAGATCTAAGTCGATGGTATCTCCACCGCTCCATCGCTCCATCTTCATCTATAACAGAACAAACAAAACAAACTCAAAATCAGCTACAAACAAAATGAGGTACAAACAAAATCAGCTACAAACAAAATCAGCTACAAACATACCAGATCCGGGCTGGCAATATTCCTCTAAGAACTCAGATCTGCAAGTCGTGTCTCCAGATGATACTTGCAAGATAAACAAAACAATAATCAACTTCAAATTAAAGATACAAACTTCTTTAAAGAAAAAAAAAAGTAAACTACAGAACATATACCACATCTGGTTATTCCGGTGCACCCTAACACGAACAATTCAACGGCAAATCTGAAATATTACACAGATCCGATTCAAATTCCAGATGATACTTGCAAGATAAACACAATAATCAACTTCAAATTAAAAATACAAACTTCTTTAAAGAAAAAAAAACTAAACTACAGAACACATACCACATCTGGTTATTCTGGTGCACCCTAACACGAACAACTCAACGGCAGATCTGAAATATTACACATATCCGATTCAAATAACAAAAAAAAGATACTGTAAAAAGAAAGATACCGAGCAGTCAAACCAGTCGATCTGGAGAGATTCATCGCTGAGGAAGCATATATCTTGAAGAGGCTGGTAAAGAAACCCTAGAAATGGTGGTGATGATAATGAGGAAGTCGATCTGGTGTCGGATGTAAAGAGATTCATCACAGAGAAACCCTAGATCTTGATCTTGGAGCGCCTGGTTTTGAAACCCTAGAACCCCGTCTGGTGAGAGAGAGAGAGAAGAAGAAGAATGGGGGCGGATGCAAATGAAATGAATTTAGGGTTTACATTTAGTGAAAGAAAGTATATATTGGATCCATTTGATTAAAACGGGTCAAATGCATCCGGTTAGAATCCATGAGCTGCTCCGCGTGTTGAATGGATTTTTCAACACCTTTGTGCTTTAAAGATTGTACAATGGGCTTCAAATGGTTGTAAACTGGCAAATGACCATTTCTGTCCTTCCCATATGCTTAATAAAGTAGTATATATATATATAACACTTTCCACGATGGAGATGTTTAGAGGAAACATGTTAGATATTAAGTTATTGTCCACAATCTTTGCCAACCATTTCCTTACATTACGATCATAGTAATCCCACACTATCTAACGCATAAACTAAGTTGTATAATGAAAATTGTAAGAAACCCTTTAGTAAAAATTAAAATAAACATTTTTAAAATTAAGTTACAATTATACATATGAATAGAAAGAAGTTGATTAACAGTGTTTTTTTTTTTTTTTTTTTTTTTGAGTTAAATGTTCGGATAGTTCCTGTGGTTTGCTCTTTTTTTACCTTTATTCCCTAACTTTTTAAAATTACAGCTATAGTCCCTAACTTTTTCAATTTCATTCCCGGATAGTCCCTAGGCCTAACATTAGTTAGTTTTCTCAGTTAAGAGGATGTGAAATGACAAAAATATCCGTACTATAAAACAAAATAACTTAACCTATTAAATATATATATTTATTTGTAGGACCCACTCCTTTATAAAAACAAAATAACAACCCCACTCCCACCCACCCTCACCTTTCTCTCTCTTTCTTCTCTCTATCTTCTAATTCCACCTGTAACATGATCAAGATCCAGTTGAAGATCACCAATGAGACCACCGGCAACATGTTGAAGATCTAGTTGAAGACAAGATTGAGAACACGAGAGTTAGAGAGAGACGAGATTGAGAACACGACGACCATGGTGGCGGCTAAAGTTGACGGTGGTGGATGTTGTTGACCGTTACCAGGGTTTCGGCTATTCCATTTATATTACACGCAAAATAATTCCAGCAATTCCATCTGTTCATTTCATCATCCAAAAAAACAAACTCAAACCCAAATCCAAATTACATAAACCATAATATATAAAATAAATAAATAAATAAAATAAAATAAAATTGAACAAATTACCCCATCTGAGGAGTCTGTGCCAATCCATTACTAAGCTGAAGCAATCCATACTAGGAATTAACAAAAATATTAACAGGATCAGTTGGGTTCTGAATAATCGGCAATGGGATCACTCGAGTTGTTGCTATTGATGCAATCTATAGAAACAATACTGTTGCTAATAATACAACGAGATTGTAATAGTAATTGTAATCCATTGGAATTTGTGATATTGGTTTGTGGGTGGGTTTATGAATTTGAGTTTAGAAATGTGGAGTGAGGATGATTTCTGGATTTGTGTAATTGATTGTTTCCAGATGGAATCTTTGAGAATATTCGTTTAAAATGAGGAGATGTAGAAGGGTATTTTTGTCATTTCACATACTCTTAACTGAGAAAACTAACTGATGTTAGGCCTAGGGACTATACGGGAACGAAATTGCAAAAGTTGGGGAATGTAGCTGTAATTTTAGAAAGTTAGAGACTAAAGGTGAAAAAAGTGCAAACCACATGGACTATCCGGGCATTTAACTCTATTTTTTTAATATTGTTTTTTTCTAGGTTTTTATTATTATATTGTTTTATTAGTTTAATTGATTTAAACATATATTTTTATATAACTTTTAAGATACGATCAAAGTAACAGTTATCAAACAAGAAATAATAAAAAATAATGTATACTGGTACGGATGTTGTTCAGTACGGTACGGTAGCGATACGATATTAATTCATCGAAAGCAAAAACACTAAAAATAAATATGGATAAGGATACATATGTTATTCAATCAGTTTTGATTGAATTTAGTATGATTAGCGACACAATATCCGTTTAAAAAATATATATCGTAATGAATAGAAAGAGTTCATGAACAATGTTTTTTTATTTTTTTTAATATTGTTTTTTTTCTAGGTTTTTATTATTATATTGTTTTATTAGTTTAATTGTTTTAAACATATATTTTTATATAACTTTTAAGATACGATCAAAGTACCAGTTATCGAACTAGAAATCATAAAAATAATGTATACTGGTACTGATGTTGTTCAGTACGGTATGGTAGCGATACGATATTAATTCATCCAAAGCAAAAACACTAAAAATAAATATGGATACGGATACATATGTTATTCAATAAGTTTTGATTGAATTTAGTACGATAGCGACACAATATCCGTTTAAAAAATATATATCGTAATGTTGAGATAAAAAGAGGTGAACAATTGTTTTTGATTTTTTTTCAATATTGTTTTTTCTAAGGTTTTATATTTTATTGGTTTATTACTTTAATTGATTTAAGTATATTTTGTTCTTTCATATAACTTTTAAGATACGATAAAAGTACCCGTTATCTAACAGGAAACAATAAAACGAAATATATACTGGTACTGAATGTTCGGTACAATATGGTAATGATACAATATCAGTTTATAGAAAGCAAAAAAACTAAGAATAAAAAATGTTGGTACCAATACAAATGTTGTTCAATTGGTTTCAATTGGGCTTGGTACGATAGCGGCAGAATATCCATTTAAAAAAAATCATAATGTTGAAATAAAATAAACATAAAATGCAAGCGAACCGAACTGATATCAACTGAACAACATATATAGGTACCATATCACTATGTGTTTTTTTATTTTCGATCGGTGTAGTGCTTTCTCTTTCAATTACTATATCGAGTGCAGGTGTTGTAACGAATCGAATTGATACCGACTTAATCCCCGCCGCGAAGTGCGGGAGAATATCACTAGTACAAAATCAAATGGAAAGCAGTAAATTAAATAATAATTTACAAATAAAATAAAGAAAATTACAAGGAAGGGGTAGAAGGAGAATGTTGTATGGTTGATTCGTGTTCAATGCAGGTTTCTTAAAATTAATTTCGGGTCTCTCAAGAGATTCTGTCTGTTTCCCATGATACAACACTTGAAGTAGTGTGCACCAGTGGGCAAAGCATAAGAACCTAAATTGTACCCTTTAATTTGCAAGCAGGATAATCGCTAAAGGCTTGCAGAGAAGTCTTAGAGAGGCTATTAGGTGTATTTTTCAACCCAGACTCTCCTTAGTTTTAAAGTGATCGGGAAGTTGAAACAACTCAAAGGAATTAAAAATGAGAATTAAATTGCTTTAAATGTTTTCAATGCAGTTTAATTGGTGTTTAAACCTCAAAACAAAATGGTTGACTAGTCTGCTTCAACTGTTCTACTACTACATGCTATAAAGCTTTTGCAAAACTTGTGCGTACGCAATGAAACTGGTGCGCCAGTCCGAATGCATATATGCGCAATCAATTTGCCAGTCACACGCGGCACAATCTTTGTCCTCCACACACTACGTTATCTGTATGCCTCACTGATGAACGTGCCAGAAAGGCGCGCCATATGGAGTCCGATTCATATGCCACGTGTAGTACATGTACGCCATCCACGCACACACTATGAGGACATATTGATTAAGTTTCATATGTCACATATAGTATATGTGCGCCACGCCATCAGGGCACCCACTATGCTAAGCAACCTCTGACTCATGCAACATAGACTCGCCTTGCGCACATGTGTGCCACATGGTCAATGTACCATGCCACCTTTTCCCCAAACCATGCATGCTCATTTTAAAATACAAAAGAGGCCCTCAAATGGTGCTTGGTGATGCGAGTGTGCCATAAAAGCATCACATTGGACCCATCACCCATATTACGTGCGCGTGTGCGAGTTCAGGTTGAGGGTGTTGCACACTATAACAACCCTCCTAAATTATTTCCGACACCCCTAGTATAATTATAACATCCCTATATGTCTTAAAATTCACCCCGTATACGTATAACCACCCTAAATACCTTTATATAATTAAAATAAAAATAAAAACAAAATCAGAAGGTCGCTCGCGGGCCACGAAGACCTTGTCTTCGGGCTACGCGGGGCGCAACAACCTGGCTACGCTGCCTCACCTGGTGCTGCCACGTGGCGTAATCGTGTCGAGTCTAGTCCAATGACCGGGCCAAGCTAAACCCTACTACCTCTACATCGCGGGGCGCGAAGACCCCCTCATGTGGTTTACGCGGGCCGCGAGGAAGTCCGAATCAGGCCCTATAAATAGATGGCATCGGCTGTCAGTTGAAATCGTTCAAAACTTTATGTTCTGTCTCAAATTCTGAATAGTAAAAGCTATACTCGGGTATTATACCCCCTAATTAACGAAGTTCTGCCCCGTTGTAAGTATTATAACCCCCTGTTACGTATTAGATACGCTGCTAAATTGATCTAGTGCTCCGCAACGACTGTTGAGGCTCTGCCCGACGTAGTCGTTGGAGTTCTGTCTCGGGGAGGGTATTACTATTGTAAATATTGGGTTATTATACTAACGCGTGTGCATTGTTTAAATTATTAGATTATAACCAGGAAACCACCAGGAAAAGTCTAAACTAGCAATGCGAGTAATCTCCTTTTTGTAAACCTTTTTGTAAACTATTTTTACAAAACCTTAATTGTTTTAAGATATATTTAGCAGTGATTGAGTCTTTGTAATTCGTCAATTACTGCCGGTATGTTGGGGTTTTGTATACAAAATGTGGAACAAGTTACTATTGGACAACGAGATAGCCAATGAGTAATATGACCCACCAGTCATGGATTGACAGTACTGAATGAGTAATTGTGTAGATGTAAACATTGTAATCGCTCTCAATACTGTGAAATGATAAAATGTGTTTTGATTAAACTGGGATTCACTCACCAGTATTTTCCACTGACAAATGTTTTTAAAACGCGTTTCAGGTAGCAAAATGTGAAAGCCAAATTGAAGCCAGCTGGAGAGCATTGAAGGCTTGGAAAAATGTGGCTATAAAAGTTACCTAAATAAAGATGATGTTTTAAATTTAATAAATTAAGGTTTATCCCTATAAACGTGTTTGTAATGAAAACTTGGGTTTTATCCCAATATGTTTATTAATATAAAATATGGTGTTTTACTCTTATAAAATATTTCCTAACTACGGTCCTGATGAAATTTCCGCTGCCGAATAATGATAAACATCGATACCACCATCTCTGAGTAGGCTGCGGCCGCCCGCCTCCCGAGGCAGGGGTCGGGGGTTGCGACAGAAGGTGGTATCAGAGCTTAGCCACTGATTTCAGCCAAAGAGGTGTTCTGCTGACATTGAAATTATAAAATTTGTTAGGAAATAATTAATGCAACTATGTGCATACGTGTAGATTATTATTTTGTGTTATTTGACAATTTGTTAGTTTACAGTATGAGTGATCAAGGACCTTCGGACGCTTACCGTCAACTGTCCAACTCTCCTAGGGACGAAGGAACCTCTTCGTAGTCTACCCCCTCGGGGTATTCGGCTGATACCGAAGAAGGGATTTTCGTGTTCAAAGCACAATCTGGAGAGCCATTCCCTCCCAAGAAGAGAGGATGGTTCAGCAGAGGAGCTCATGAGCGTAGAAAGAGGATGAGAAAACTCCAGCTGCAGCGAGCTTTAGCAGCCGCGAATAGGGAAATGAACAATCAAACACAGGATATAATCAATAGGAGTCTGGCAAACTTCCACATACTAGCAACCATAGCTGCCGACCCTAATCTAGAACAACTTGTAGCACCACAGCCACTACAGTTGTTCCCGACACAATCCATGGAAGTAGAGGTTAACCCAGCTGACCAGAATCCACTACCTGACCTAGACCCATCTGAAATCCCTAGAATACCAGCACCCCATCCTCCAGACTATGACCCGTGGTTTGACGACCACAGGGATTACCAGCAACGTTACCCAATCCTGATAGAGGAACCCATCCAAGATCTAGTAGGACCTTATCCAGACCTTGACCCTCTAAATCCCTATTATGATAATGACCAATACATCAGGGAGATTTTAGAAAACCCGTACCCTCAGGAAGAACCCATGCCCCAGTTTCCTGACCCGATACCAACCCCAGCCCCACCCATGAGTACTGAGAACCTACAGGAACTCCGCACCTTTGGTGAGAAGATCCTAGAAGGAAGTGAGAGGATGAGACAGATAGGGGAGAGACTCGTCTGGAAATATGACGAGCGCAACATGCAATACTGGATGAACCCCTATCAGTAGTAGTAATAATAATAATAATAATAATATATAAATATATATGTGTGTATGTTTGAAAAAAAAAAAACGTTTTTCCAAACTAGGATAAATAATCTTATAATTACTGATGCATACTAATATTGTATTTTCATTTCCAGTTTTGGTTTGTAATAGATAGAGATGCATACTATAAAATAGAGTAAAGATCGCAATGACGACGATTTTGGATCAATGTGTTGTTGTGTGATTATTCGCATTCAATATTATTTCATGATATTAATACTTGGTAAATGTTTAAAATCCAGATGGCCGACAATGCAAATCAGGAAAACCAGAATAATGAAAACCAGATAAATAACAGTGCTATTCGACACATAGTAACCCAAGGAATTAAAGATGCTCTGCCATCTATTATCCAACATGTTAGAGAAGCGGATAATAATAACAGTAACAACGGAAGTAAGCGAACCCATACTGAACCAGAACACAGCGTAAAAAAATGGGCCATTTCTTCAATTGCCAATTCCAAAAAGAAGAAGAACCATGTCTTATGGTTGTTCTTATAAAGAATTCTGGTCCTGTAAACCAATGGAATTCTTGGGCAATGAAGGATCCATTGCAGCTCTACGCTGGTTAGAAAAGACTGAGGCAGTCTTAAAGATCAGCAAATGTGCAGAAGAAGATAAGATAATGTTTGTTCCAATCTATTTAAGAATGCAGCTCTAGAATGGTGGAACACTATCCTCCAGTCTAGGGGAAGTGACAGGATTTATAGTATGGAATGGATTGAGTTTAAGAATATGGTTGAAAGGAAATTCTGTCCTCCTAATGAAAAGGAGCAGATTGCTAATAAATTCTTAAACCTTAGGATGACTGGAGTAGACAGCAAGGGTTACACTACTACATTCTTTGAATATGCCAGAATAGTGCCAACCCTAGCATCACCAGAACCAGTGTTAATCTTCCGTTACATATGGGGATTAATTGGTGAAATTAGACATGTAGTCAAGGTAGCTAGACCACCAACCATAGAAGAAGCTGTAGAACTAGCAAACACCTTAACTGATGAACTAGTACGTACGCAAGAAGAAAACCAGAGGAAGAACCTAGCTCAAAGGCTTACCCAGGAATTCCGCTACGGAAATTCCAATCGTGGGAAAAATATAGGTTCTACCTCTGCTCCTTATTGCAAATATTGCAAACGAAAGCATTCGGGAAGATACTCTATATACTGCAATTTTTGCAAAATATCTGGACACCATGAAGAAGACTGCAGGAAGAAACCTAACAATAGGATATGCTACAACTGTGGAGAACAATGGCATATCAAGCCGAACTGTCCGAAACTAGCTCCAGCTACAAACAACAAGACTACTAAGAATGCTAGAGCATTTGTTCTGACTACAGACGAAGCAAAGATGATCCCGGATGTGATTGCCGGTACGTTTTTAGTTAATGACATTTTTGCCAAAGTATTTTTTGACTCTGGTGCGAACCAAAGTTTTATTAATACTTCATTTTGCAAACTTCTCAACCAACCATTAACTAAACTCCAACAAGAATGTGTGGTAGAAACAGCAAATGGATAAACCATTAAGATTTCTGAAATCTTGTAGGGAGCAAGAATAGGAATTTTAAATCAAAAGTTTATTGCAAATCTTTACCCAATGAATCTGGCAGGATTTGATTTTGTATTAGAAAATGGATTGGTTAGTAGCCAATAGAGCCAGTATTCTATGTGATCAAAAGTCAATACAAGTAAATTCACCAAAGGGTGAAAAGATCACAATTAAAGGAGATAAGCCAACAAGAAGCACAAAATTCATCTTTGTGATGAAAACTGCAAGCTGTGTCACACCCCAAAAAAATACCACAAGTGGAAACCCCCGCGAGGCGTGTGACGTACCAGGATCTAGCCACTAATCACATTGAACCATAGATACATATTAAAATAAAACTTTCCATTAATTGAAATTGTATAATTCAAACACCAGTTAGAAAATCAACATGTCAAACGGAAGCATAATGGTTTGTTTAAATGAAAATGTTCAAAACAATGCAACATCGAGAAGCGTTCAAAATACCACGACCCATGACCACTCCAGCTTCCCAAACAGCAAGTTCCACGCCAGTGTACCTAAGGACCTGCAAGCATGCAGAAAAGCGTATCAGACAACGCTGGTGAGTTCACAGTTTGTTTAACCATTTGTTACCAAGTAGTGACTTATGATATGTTTTGTTGATAATAACTCGATACCGCAGACGGCTCCTTTTTTCCCTTCTCCAATGCTCTATCAAACATTGGTCATGATTTCAAAGTTATTAGTTCACGTCCGTCCTATCCAGGTACGTCGTGAGGGTGCCAAACCTAATAGCGCTATCAACTAATAACCCCGTTGCCCTACAAGCAATTACCCTGTAGTATGATGGGACTTAAGTGATATAAAGTGAGTGTATTATCCAACATCAACATTTACTGAAAACTGTTTCATATCCCCTGCAAGGATATAAGTTGTGAAATCTGCCTCACATCCCCTACAAGGATGTGGGTTCTTTTTGAAAACTGCCTCACATCCCCTACAAGGATGTGGGTTTATGAAAATCCGTTTATCCGTTTGCCTGTTTGATTGTCCCCACCGGACGCATGCTTGTTTTAAGAGAAGTGAACTCACCTTGGTTTGCTCGGTATGACTAGTTACTTGTTCACACTTAATCAGTCAAAGCCTATGGTGTTCATGTACACGTAATCAGTTTACATTCACATTGTGCACGTATAATCATAGTATTCATTCATAACAAAGATCATCACATAACAGATGTCAATCATTCAGGTCTTATACAGGTCATAAACCATATAAATTTTTACAATTGTTCTGTTTGTTTGCAAACAGCATCTCCATGAAAAGTCCATTCTTCGTGGGATGCTCCACGGCGAAGAATCCTTCACGGCGAAGAACCCTCTCGGCAAAGAATCATACTTCGACAAGAATAGGTTCCGACGAAGAATTAGAAGGTTCGTCAAGGTCTTGTCGACAAAGAACCCATTCTTCGTCGACACGGGTACTTCGTGGGAGAGAACCTTCGTCGCTGCACTAACAGTTATGATTTCCTCTAATCATGTCAATCAGTTACGCTAATTATTTGAAGCATCTTTCCATGCATCATTATCAACAATCACAATCAATTTACATTCAATCATAGATCAAAACAGTTTTACCCCTTGATTCATATGAACCTTAACCATTTACTAATTCCGGAATAACAACCTAACATATGATCATCGTATAGATTCGGGTCAGGTTACCCAACCATATTGGAAATTCCTTCATCACAACTGGTTTATGAACGTTAAACATTTTCATCATACAATCCTAATTCATTGGTTAATCATCATAAGCATATACATAACATTAACAGAAAACAGACTCATGATCATCATTGCAAATTAAACGACAAGTTACACATATCCTAGAATAACCAACAAAGATTAAAACAAGTGTACTCGCACTAACCGAAGAACCGTAGAGTAATGAAGGTGCTTGAATTGGTGAGAGGGGAGAGCTTCGAGTGACGGTAAGGTTACCGTCGATTTCAGAGGGGAGGAGAAAGGGTACTAGGGTTTTGTTAATTAAAACTTCGCGTATTAATATGTGAATATAATGTAAATGGGGCCGAGTCATAACTGGGCTTCACTTGGGCCCAAAGCCCTTTCGGCGAACCATGTTCTCGCTGAAGAATCAACTCTTCGTCGAATGGTTGATGACGAAGATCTATCTTCATCAAGGAATGTTTCACGACGAAGAACTATCTTCGTCAATAAATGTTTGCGACGAAGAATCATGGCGAAGAACCTTAGTTATGAGTTTGTGGAACATAAACTATTCTCAAGTTTTCATTAAACATCCATACAAATCAATACTTCAATTATTCATCAATAAGTTACAACGCAAAACGAATTATGAAAACATAGAAGTGAAACAAATAGTGCGTAGAGGAAGGACCTTGAAATCTCGGGTTGTCACAAGTTGTGCAAGAAAGGGATCAATAGTGTATATGATTTCCATAATCATTAACACTAAAAGAAAAGAATTAAAAGATATACCTGTAGTATCTCAATTTTCAGATGTATTTCCAGAAGAACTACCAGGACTACCGCCAGACAGGGAAGTTGAATTCAGAATTCATTTGCTAACAGGAACAGCACCAATTGCCAAGGCACCTTACTGTTTGGCACCTGCAGAAATGCAAGAGTTGAAGAAACAGTTAGACGAACTGTTAGAGAAAGGATTCATACAGCCAAGCTCATCACTGTGGGAAGCACCAATATTGTTTGTCAAAAAGAAAGATGGGTCAATGTGTATGTGCATTGATTACCCTGAATTAAATAAGGTCACGATTAAAAATCGGTACCCATTACCGAGAATCGATGATCTGTTTGATCAACTGCAAGGAGTTCGATTTTTCTCAAAGATTGATTTACGCTCAGGATATCATCAATTAAGGTACAGGAAGAGGACATTCCTAAGACCGCATTCAGAACAAGGTATGGCCATTATGAATTTACTGTCATGCCATTTGGTCTAACCAATGCCCCAGTCGCATTTATGGACATGATGAACCGAATATGTAAGCCATATTTGGATAAATTCATAATTGTCTTTATAGATGATATTCTAATTTACTCTAAGAGTCAAGAGGAACATGCAGCACATCTGCATACATTTCTAAATTTACTGAGAAAAGAAAAGCTTTATGCTAAATTTTCGAAATGTGAATTTTGGTTAGAAGAAGTGCAGTTTCTTGGACATCTAGTCAACCATGAAGGGATTCATGTGGATTCCACAAAGATTGAGGCAATTACTAAATGGAAAGCCCCTGAGTCACCAACCGAGGTTAGAAGTTTTCTAGGATTGGCCAGTTATTATAGAAGGTTTATTCGAGATTTTTCTAGAATAGCCATTCCTTTGACTAAGCTAACCTGTAAACCTGTTAAGTTTGAATGGAGACCAAAACAAGAAGAAGCCTTTAGAATTCTTAAGCAAAGATTAACCAACGCACCCATACTAGCGTTACCAGAAGGAACTAAAGACCTTGAAGTCTATTGTGACGCTTCCAAGTTAGGTTATGGATGTGTGTTGATGCAACACCAAAAAGTTATAGCTTACGCTTCTAGAAAACTTAAGAATCATGAGGAAAATTATACAACACATGATTTAGAGTTAGGAGCTATAATTTTTGCCCTTAAGATCTGGAGACGCTATTTATATGGAAATAAATTTGTTGTCTTCACTGATCATAAGAGTTTAAGGTACATTTTTGGGCAAAAAGAGCTGAATATGAGACAAAGACGCTGGATGGAATTTCTTAGTGATTATGATTGCAATATCCAGTATCATGAAGGAAAGGCTAACGTAGTTGCTGATGCTTTAAGTCGAAAGTACCACGAAAAGCCAAAAAGAGTACGTTCTCTTAAATTAAATCTACAAGTAAATTTAAATGATCAGATTAGAGAAGCACATGAATCAGTTATAAAGGATGATACTGAGAAACTGAAAGGAATGATTAAGGAATTAGAACAAGGGACAGATGGAATTTGGAGACTCCATAAGAAAAGAATATGGATACCTAAACTAGGAAATCTATGCCACCGAATATTAGACGAAGCCCATAAGTCTATATATACGATACATCCTGGAAGTGATAAGATGTATCAAGATTTAAGAAAGAATTTCTTGTGGATAGGAATGAAAAATGATATAGCAGCTTATGTTGCCAAGTGTCTAAGCTGTTCACAGGTCAAAGCTGAACATCAGAAACCCTCAGGTTTGTTACAACAATTGGAAATGCCTATATGGAAATGGGAATTGATAACAATGGACTTTGTTACCAAATTACCCAAGACACGAAAAGGTAATGATACAATCTGGGTGATTGTAGATAGGTTAACTAAATCTGCTCATTTCCTACCAATGAAGGAAACATTCGGTATGGAACAATTAGCCAAATTATATGTAAATGAAATAGTTTCATTGCATGGTATTCCTTTATCAATTGTTTCTGATAGAGATAGCCATTTTACTTCTCATTTTTAGACAAGTTTCCAAAAAGCAATGGGAACCAAACTAAATCTAAGCACTGCTTATCATCCACAAACAGACGGACAAAGCGAAAGGATAATTTAGACAATGGAAGATATGCTTAGAGCTTGTGTAATTGATTTCGGAGGAAGTTGGGACGATCATTTACCATTAATAGAATTTTCTTACAATAACAGCTATCATACCAGTATCAATGCTGTACCATTCAAAGCACTTTATGGAAGAAAGTGCCAACTCCAGCCTGTTGGGCAGAGATTGGAGAAAAGAAATTGTCTAGACCTGAAATAGTGCAAGAAACCACGAACAAGATTATCCAAGTCAAGGAACGACTAAAAGCAGCACGTGACCGACAGAAGAGTTATGCTGATAACAGACGAAAGCCGTTGTGTAACACCTGTGTCACTGTGACCATCAAACAAATACCAAACCAATGAAATATTGTATTTCATACTTGGGATTTGTATAAATATGTGTATCTTTGGCACACATCAATTCTTGTTCGATTTCAAACTCTAAATCGCTTTCTGGAAGGTTATACGCGTACCAATGCGTAAATATAACCAGTTTAAATGCAACAAACACTCCGGAATAGTGACATTGTCTTAACATACCTTAAATAACCTTTACATAACTTAGAAATAAGTTTTAAAGGCTTTGGTATGGCAAAAGCAAGTTAATTCGTCTACAGGGACTAAATTTGACAAACTGCGAAAGTATGCCAATTTGAACTGTAACAGACATTCCGGAACATGACCATAAGTTAAACATACCATAAATATCCTTAACATAGCTTAGAAATAGGCTTTGAGGTGTTCGGTGTGCTAAAATAAACTTTTGGGTCATTCAGGGACTAAAAGTGTCAAAAAGTGCACAAGTTTGCATTTTCGCGCATAACTTACGTTCTGAATACATCCGGACATCCAAAAATTTATGTAAGAATGACTATATTATGCTTTAGTGGTTGGCTTGTCAAAAATCCATTCGTCGCGTCTTTTGGATCGTTTTTCGCACTTCTGCGCATTCCGTCGTAATTAAGCGAACATCGCGTTCGTACGACCAAACGAACAGACATCCGATATATTTTTGAGCACATTTTAAGTTCCCTATACTTTAACTTCATTTTAGAGCTTTGAAATGGGGTTAACGGGGCTTAAACGTGTCAAAAATGCATCGAAAACCAAGTTAGGGGGCTGCAGGGACCAAAACTGACATTCTGCCAAACTTCATTTGTTGCGGACCGTAAGAGTTATTTGTTACAGTGCGCAACAAATGCCCAGATGCAGCAAATCTTTTTATGGCTGCTGTTTTCAGCTCTTAACCCCTCCAAAAGCCAAGTACAAGTGTCAAAACCCTATGGTGAGTGCCCAATTAGTTACCACAACATCTTGACAAGTGTACGGGCTAGATCATTCCCTCTTTTCCAAGAAACGATCCTAACGGTGAACCGAAAACTATAAATACCCATCACATTCTCATTCATTTCTCACTAGAATCTGATCAATTGTGCTCTAAGTTGAAACCTTTGTTTCATACCTGAGCTATTTTGATCTAGATTAGCATTCGGGGACCCTTCGTAAGTGTTTCTTCGTTCTTTTATTGCTTTTCGAGTCCGAAAGTCAAACTTTGTTTGACGACTTTCTGCATTGACCAGTTTATGGTCGATGCGAAGTTCGTTTGAACTTCATAACGTGAGCGTGATCACGATGGTTATAGTCCCTAGTGACTATACCTACTGATTACCACGTTATCTAGGCTCAGTGACGAGCCGTAGTTTCGGTCAGAATACGTATTCTTGCGTATTTTGTAACCAAACTACTTATGGGTATCAAAACCGTTTGTTTTGATACCAAACCTATTTTCTAAACTTAGTTAAGCATGTTTCAACATGCTTAGCTCGTCACTTTTAGTTTAGTGCTTATTTAGGGTCGTAAGGTAAGCGATCTAAACAATCGCTTATACTTTCGAACCCGGCCCGTTTGGTCGATCATTAGGATCCGACCAAAACACATTAGGTGACCATAGTGTATAGGGAATTACCTTCCGAGGTTATACCTTATGGTCGCTTCGTTTAAGTAGTTGTATGATAGGTAGTTTATATGCCTTAGGTAAATTACCAAAATGCCCTTTTTACGCCAAATTTCATTTTTAGCATATATAACATAACTTATGACATCTAAACTGATTTAACAACAATATTAAACATGTAGAGGCATATTTTACTTATCATAGGACTAGTTAGGCGGTCCGAACGCGTTTCACGCGAACGACGCCTTAAAGTAGCATAAGCTACCTAAACGGGTCGTAATGGGTCGTAAGCACTTAGGTTAGGTTTCATTTAGTATGTAGGCTTTGTTAAACCATATCACATGAGTTCCTACACTCATTTGGTTTACAAACCCTCATGCTACCCAATCTTCCGATCTAGGTCCGGTTTATTAACATAGTTACCTATATTAGGTGCCGTTTGGTTCCGTGATCTCTAGCATTGCTTGGTGGTTATCTTAGGACTTCTGAGCAATCTCAAGTGAGTACATAGAACCCCTCTTTTACTGTTTTCAAACTGTTTTGGGGTGGAACACATGTGCCTACTTGTTACTTTCGTGCTTTCCTGTTTTCACATCATATACTTGTTATGTTCATTAGTACAGTATTAGTACATGATTTATATTACATTTCATGCTATGTATGTCCATTGTGTGCATACTTAGTACATTGTTTTACTTTACTTTTCTGCTTTGTATGTTAACTTAGCATACTTAGTACATTGTTTTCACATTGCATCTCTGTTGCATATGTTCCAGTAACATATGGACACATTGTTTTACAGCTCTACCTTGTATGTTTACTCTAGCATACTAGGTACATTATCTTCATAAAAACATGCTTACATTTTGATATGACATTTGGTTTGTTTAAACTATACTATACATTCATTAACACCGATCATGCCGCTCGGTAGTAGGTAGTGGTACCATAGGACTTGACAAATCCCATTCCTGAAATCTCGGGTTTTGTTTGGACGTAAGGAATGACCGAATCCGAATACATTTTCATTTTGATAACTCACTTTTACATAGTTATCCGACTGTCGCAAGGCTTGGATGTATGAATTTTCACAATACCGCATAAATGTTCGTATTCAGTAAAGCATGCATTATTCTACAAAGCATAACTTTTGATTTATTCGAATACTTTGTTTTGTACATTTTTACTTATGGTTTAAGTAGACTCATTTTACTTACCATACATGACTTTTGACTATACATAAACATTTACACATTACTTGACTACTTTTGGACTTCTTAACACTTGACATGGTTTACACAAAGACATTTGACATAAACATTTTGACATAATTTACATTTGATCATGCATTTCCACAAAACATAACTTTGATTTAAACCAAGTTTTACTTCAATACTTTGTTTTGTGCGTCTCATCTATGGTTTAGTTGATGCATTTCACTAGCCATACATATCATTTTGGTTACACATTACATGATTTATATTTGACACATAAACATTTTTGACATTTGATATACTTTACATGATTTACATCTTGGTATAAACACTTTGACATATTATTCAATACATTTGGCAATTGGTTTAAACATAGACATCTTACATTGTTGGTTTGATTTGATTTGAGTAAGTGATTTAAGTAACGAGGCGTGTGTAATATGATACAAGCATGGTGGATACGCCGCTGGTACTTCCTATATATAAGTGTTTGTATGGTATTACATATCGTAGCGTTATTTGAATCATTTCAACATAAGACATATAACATTTTATACAAATAACATACTTTTCACAAGACATTGTTTTACAAACAACTTATCTTATACAAACTCGTTTTACATGGTTATTCATTTAACCTTACATTTATTTATACATATCATCTGATCTTATCATTGTTTTTAATGATTTACAAAACAAAACATCTAACAAGGTTCATGACTAAATTTTATTAAACATTTTCTTAAACTCAAGTCATGAATCTCATTTTCACAAAACCTATGTACTCGCCGGCATTTTTATGCTGACGTACCTATTTTCACATGTGTTTCAGGAAATGAAGCATAGGATTGATCAAGATACACTTAGGCGGACTTGGGCCTTAGTGACAATAAAAGATGGAAGACTAGTTAATTTTGTTATACTTCTTTGTTTGTTAAGACATTGTAACTACTTTAATTCAATAAAACAACATTTAAATTTCCATGTGTTATGAAACAATGATTCTGTTACAACACTCCCCGATGTTTCCGCCACGTTTTGTTGTTTTACGTGGTCGGGGTGTGACAGAAAAGTTGGTATCAGAGCTCATGGTTATAGGGAATTAGGTTATTAGTAATACTTTGACCTAGTCTATAACCTTCTTAGGACCCTAACGCGAGTTTACTTGCGTTTAGTCGTAAAACGATACCGCCACCTATCCTTAGGCGACGACCTCAACAAGAACATAAATTTCCAAACCGCTTTGAAAACTAATCATCTGTTCTAGGATGATTGATTACTAGGTTTTGAACCCTCTATTGTAAGGTTTTGAAACTCTCTGTTATATGGTTTTGAACCCCTTTGAATTTTCAAAATCTCGTCAAAGTTTGGGTCTTATAATGTGAACATGTGCAAACTGGAAGGGTGAATGCCTGTATCCTGGGTTTTCTGTCTAGGCAAGCACTTCGTATATATCTCATCAGACGCGAGACCAGTTGTGCTTACCTGGGAATTCTTGGGATAAGTGTTCACTTATAGGCGAGCATGTCTTCAGTGATACATTAATAAGACCTGTTTACTTTGATTAGTCACCGTCTCATTTGTTTGCCTTAGGTAACAAACAAATGATCGCAATTTCTATGCGTTGTCATTTTGTTTTATTTGTCCAATAATCTTTCACTTGTTTCTTCCTATGTCTTTCATTTTCTTCAAGAATGTCTCTTCCTCTCAGCAACGGCCAAATGTCCGAGCAAACAGCCAAACTTGCCCAACAAATAGGCGAAGTGATTCTGAAGACTGTGGAATTGGGAATTGCTATGTCTCGTCTCAACAATGACGCCACTCAAGAGCCACGAAAGGAAGCAGAAGCCAAGCCTTCACCTAAACCAAAGAAACGTAAGGCTTCAAGAAAACCCGCAGCGGTGGCACCAAAACAGGCAAGACTTAGCCAAATGACAGCACCACCAGCCAAGAAAGCAATCAAGGAATCAAAGACCATGGATGAACGATCCCCTAAGAAGTCAAAGAAGCGGAAGGCTTCTCAGAACTTCGCCATGGTCGCTCACAATGGTCAAGCCATCCCCAACCAACCAGCTCAAACCCCTGCTAGGAAGCAATACAACGGAACTGCACCCTTGTGCAACCAATGTAGCCTTCATCATCAGACTAGTGTGAAGTGCCGCAAATGCCAAATTTGTGGACTTGTAGGTCATACGGCAAGGGTTTGCCCAACTACAGCAGTACCAAATCAAACAGGACCCATCCGGGTGGTAACACCACCTGCTAAGAAGCAATACAAGGGAACGACACCAATATGCGACAAATGTAATGGGCATCACCAAGCTCACTTACCGTGTCGTCTGTGTGTATCATGTGGGCGAGTTGGTCACCTGGTAAGTGCTTGTCGATGTAACCCGAACCAAGGTGGTCCAGAACAAACACAAGCCAACTCTGCTCAAGCTCGTTTCTCACCAGGGTCTTGCTACAACTGTGGCGAGATGGGCCATTTCCTAAGGGATTGCCCAAAGCTTGCTAGTGCAAATCCAACCCACGGATGAGCAGTTGGCTGACTAGAAGATGTTGCTGTCTTATGCTTTTGTTCTTTTGTTTTCTTGTAATGTGAAACAATCTGTTTTGTTTATAAATAAATTATTGTTCACAATTCTGATATACAAGTGTAGTTACATGTGTGCATGACTTTTCCTATGATACCTACATCAAGAAACTATGTACCTTACAAACTACTTTTGTGATTTCTCTCTTTCAAATGATCACTCATGATTCCCTCGAAAATTTTAAGTACTCGTTTCACTCTAAGAAACAAAGTACAGAAAATAAAGTGACATTATGAGTAATCATGCTTCTGCACATCTGTGCCTTTGAATCCTTGGTTAAATAACTAAGGGTATTTCCAAATCTCATACCCATTACGTTTTGATTTTTCAACATATACAGTACAAGTATTTCAAAAACAATCTTCATGATCTCAAAACATTTCATATAGTTTGAAAACAATTTTTCTAAATGCATGTCTATGTTATTTCAAAAACACTGGCCATGTTATCAAAACCAACCTTCCTAATTTCAAAATGTTTCATATAGTCTGAAAACATTATTAACACAGTACATTTTCTTATCAAGTGCATGATTTCGAAAAGCATCATTCATGTCTTTCAAAAACCTTATACATAATTTCAAAATTCATCTCGCATGATTCTAAAACATTTTTATAAATATACTTACCTAGTACACCTACTTTATAATTTCAAATGTATTATATATAAGGTTTCAGAAACATTGAACACATTTTTTTTAGAACCTCATGCATATTTTTAAAAAAAAAATATATTTTCCTCATACATTGACTTAACCTTCAAATTCTGCTTCATATGTCGCCTTGACATATCAAGCATCTCAACTTCATAAGCATTCTTACTTCATGTTTTGACATAAGCACATCCAGTGCAAGGGTTCAAAACATCTTCAACTTCTAAAATCCATATGGGATCTTTTCATCTTCACAATTAGATCCTTGTGGATAATTGTCTTACAAATCAGAGTCCTTAATTGGATTCCTTGTGTACCTAAATTCGAACATTTCGGTTCCTTATAATCGAAATTGAATTTTTCTTTTAAGAATCTTTCTATCTTTATAGTTAGATTCTTGATAATGTTTAAAGTACCAAATGAAATCCAAGGTATGGATTCCTAGTGTGCTTTAAATACATGTGCTCTGTTAGCAAAACAAATCAACAAATTAAATATCTAGATAAACAATCTTTGTGGTTATATGACTATGTGTTTATGCATCTTGTGTTTTCTCTTATGCATTTTGTGTTTTTGTATACTCTGGATATTCGTTATCCAAATCCTCGTAGAATTTTTCATATTTTCATATGAGGGATTCGTAGTAGGATATTCAAAAAGGTACTACCTTAAATCCTGAATGGGCTTCTATAAAATAGTTAAGATCCTTGGATTATATAGTACCACTCCATGATTCATAAGAGACCCTTTTAGTGGTCTAGTAAAAAAGATTGATTCAAAAATCTGGTTAAGAATGACATGTGATGATATAAGCTGAAAAGACTCCTTGGTTGTCTATTAAAATCATTTATTGATTTAATAAAAGGGACCCTATGGTGGTCTAGTCACACTCATCACAGGTTTGTTCATTTGGTTTTCCCCTACACATTATAAAATAGACTGTGTGAACTATGCAAGGAATTGTTTAATTATGGACGCGTACATAATTATGAGATTCAGTGCACGGTAACCACAGTAAGATTTATTATGTGTAAGAACCGATAGTGACAACAATAACAAAATGAGAACGATGTAATGGAGGTACGGTGGACGCACCAATGACGCTTCATATACTTGTATATAAGTATCCCTCTTACATTGAAATCATGATGTTATTAAAGTTACTAGAAGTTCAGAACTCTAACCAATGTTGTTCGATCTTTTCAACTTCATGCTTTAAACTCTCACAAGTTTCCTCTAAATAAAATTTCGGGACGAAATTTCCTGAAGTAGGGGAGACTGTAACACCTGTGTCACTGTGACCATCAAACAAATACCAAACCAATGAAATATTGTATTTCATACTTGGGATTTGTATAAATATGTGTATCTTTGGCACACATCAATTCTTGTTCGATTTCAAACTCTAAATCGCTTTCTGGAAGGTTATACGCACACCAATGCGTAAATATAACCAGTTTAAATGCAACAAACACTCCGTAATAGTGAAATTGTCTTAACATACCTTAAATAACCTTTACATAACTTAGAAATAAGTTTTAAAGGCTTTGGTATGGCAAAAGCAAGTTAATTCGTCTACAGGGACTAAATTTGACAAACTGCGAAAGTATGCCAATTTGAACTGTAACAGACATTCTGGAACATGACCATAAGTTAAACATACCATAAATATCCTTAACATAGCTTAGAAATAGGCTTTGAGGTGTTCGGTGTGCTAAAATAAACTTTTGGGTCATTCAGGGACTAAAAGTGTCAAAAAGTGCACAAGTTTGCATTTTCGCGCATAACTTACGTTCTGAATACATCCGGACATCCAAAAATTTATGTAAGCATGACTATATTATGCTTTAGTGGTTGGCTTGTCAAAAATCCATTCGTCGCGTCTTTTGGATCGTTTTTCGCGCTTCTGCGCATTCCGTCGTAATTAAGCGAACATTGCGTTCGTACGACCAAACGAACCGACATCCGATATATTTTTGAGCACATTTTAAGTTCCCTATACTTTAACTTCATTTTAGAGCTTTGAAATGGGGTTAACGGGGCTTAAACGTGTCAAAAATGCATCGAAAACCAAGTTAGGGGGCTGCAGGGACCAAAACTGACATTCTGCCAAACTTCATTTGTTGCGGACCATAAGGGTTATTTGTTACGGTGCGCAACAAATGCCCAGATGCAGCAAATCATTTTTTGGCTGCTATTTTCAGCTCTTAACCCCTCCAAAAGCCAAGTACAAATGTCAAAACCCTATGGGGAGTGCCCAATTAGTTACCACAACATCTTGACAAGTATACGGGCTAGATCATTCCCTCTTTTCCAAGAAACGATCCTAACGGTGAACCGAAAACTATAAATACCCATCACATTCTCATTCATTTCTCACTAGAATCTGATCAATTGTGCTCTAAGTTGAAACCTTTGTTTCATACCTGAGCTATTTTGATCTAGATTAGCATTCGGGGACCCTTCGTAAGTGTTCCTTCGTTCTTTTATTGCTTTTCGAGTCCGAAAGTCAAACTTTGTTTGACTTTCTGCATTGACCAGTTTATGGTCGATGCGAAGTTCGTTTGAACTTCATAACGTGAGCGTGATCACGATGGTTATAGTCCCTAGTGACTATACCTACTGATTACCACGTTATCTAGGCTCAGTGACGAGCCGTAGTTTCGGTCAGAATACGTATTCTTGCGTATTTTGTAACCAAACTACTTATGGGTATCAAAACCGTTTGTTTTGATACCAAACCTGTTTTCTAAACTTAGTTAAGCATGTTTCAACATGCTTAGCTCGTCACTTTTAGTTTAGTGCTTATTTAGGGTCGTAAGGTAAGCGATCTAAACAATCGCTTATACTTTCGAACCCGACCCGTTTGGTCGATCATTAGGATTCGACCAAAACACATTAGGTGACCATAGTGTATAGGGAATAACCTTCCAAGGTTATACCTTATGGTCGCTTCGTTTAAGTAGTTGTATGATAGGTAGTTTATATGCCTTAGGTAAATTACCAAAATGCCCTTTTTACGCCAAATTTCATTTTTAGCATATATAACATAACTTATGACATCTAAACTGATTTAACAACAATATTAAACATGTAGAGGCATATTTTACTTATCATAGGACTAGTTAGGCGGTCCGAACGCGTTTCACACGAACGACGCGTTAAAGTAGCATAAGCTACCTAAACAGGTTTTAATGGGTCGTAAGCACTTAGGTTAGGTTTCATTTAGTATGTAGGCTTTGTTAAACCATATCACATGAGTTCCTACACTCATTTGGTTTACAAACCCTCATGCTACCCAATCTTCCGATCTAGGTCCGGTTTATTAACATAGTTACCTATATTAGGTGCCGTTTGGTTCCGTGATCTCTAGCATTGCTTGGTGGTTATCTTAGGACTTCTGAGCAATCTCAAGTGAGTACATAGAACCCCTCTTTTACTGTTTTCAAACTGTTTTGGGGTGGAACACATGTGCCTACTTGTTACTTTCGTGCTTTCCTGTTTTCACATCATATACTTGTTATGTTCATTAGTACACTATTAGTACATGATTTATATTACATTTCATGCTATGTATGTCCATTGTGTGCATACTTAGTACATTGTTTTACTTTACTTTTCTGCTTTGTATGTTAACTTAGCATACTTAGTACATTGTTTTCACATTGCATCTCTGTTGCATATGTTCCAGTAACATATGGACACATTGTTTTACAGCTCTACCTTGTATGTTTACTCTAGCATACTAGGTACATTATCTTCATAAAAACATGCTTACATTTTGATATGACATTTGGTTTGTTTAAACTATACTATACATTCATTAACACCGATCATGCCGCTCGGTAGTAGGTAGTGGTACCATAGGACTTGACAAATCCCATTCTTGAAATCTCGGGTTTTGTTTGGACGTAAGGAATGACCGAATCCGAATACATTTTCATTTTGATAACTCACTTTTACATAGTTATCCGACTGTCGCAAGGCTTGGATGTATGAATTTTCACAATACCGCATAAATGTTCGTATTCAGTAAAGCATGCATTATTCTACAAAGCATAACTTTTGATTTATTCGAATACTTTGTTTTGTACATTTTTACTTATGGTTTAAGTAGACTCATTTTACTTACCATACATGACTTTTGACTATACATAAACATTTACACATTACTTGACTACTTTTGGACTTCTTAACACTTGACATGGTTTACACAAAGACATTTGACATAAACATTTTAACATAATTTACGTTTGATCATGCATTTCCACAAAACATAACTTTGATTTAAACCAAGTTTTACTTCAATACTTTGTTTTGTGCGTCTCACCTATGGTTTAGTTGATGCATTTCACTAGCCATACATATCATTTTGGTTACACATTACATGATTTATATTTGACACATAAACATTTTTGACATTTGATATACTTTACATGATTTACATCTTGGTATAAACACTTTGACATATTATTCAATACATTTGGCAATTGGTTTAAACATAGACATCTTACATTGTTGGTTTGATTTGAGTAAGTGATTTAAGTAACGAGGCGTGTGTAATATGATACAAGCATGGTGGATACGCCGCTGGTACTTCCTATATATAAGTGTTTGTATGGTATTACATATCGTAGCGTTATTTGAATCATTTCAACATAAGACATATAACATTTTATACAAATAACATACTTTTCACAAGACATTGTTTTACAAACAACTTATCTTATACAAACTCGTTTTACATGGTTATTCATTTAACCTTACATTTATTTATACATATCATCTGATCTTATCATTGTTTTTAATGATTTACAAAACAAAACAACTAACAAGGTTCATGACTAAATCTTATTAAACATTTTCTTAAACTCAAGTCATGAATCTCATTTTCACAAAACCTATGTACTCGCCGGCATTTTTATGCTGACGTACCTATTTTCACATGTGTTTCAGGAAATGAAGCATAGGATTGATCAAGATACACTTAGGCGGACTTGGGCCTTAGTGACAATAAAAGATGGAAGACTAGTTAATTTTGTTATACTTCTTTGTTTGTTAAGACATTGTAACTACTTTAATTCAATAAAACAACATTTAAATTTCCATGTGTTATGAAACAATGATTATGTTACAACACTCCCCGATGTTTCCGCCACGTTTTGCTGTTTTACGTGGTCGGGGTGTGACACGTTGGAATTTCAAGTAGGTGACAAAGTGTTGTTAAAAGTCTCTCCTTGGAAAGGAGTGGTAAGATTCATTAAAAGAGGAAAGCTAAGCCCCAGGTATGTTGGACCCTTTGAGATTATTAGAAGAATAGGACATGTAGCTTATCATCTACAACTTCTAGAGGAAATGGTAGGAATACATGATGTATTTCATGTATGCAATCTCAAAAAGTGCTTTGCCGATGAATCATTAGTGGTACCTCTTAAGGATATAGAGGTAAATGAAAAACTTAAGTTTATAGAAAAGCCTCTACAGATTGAAGACAGAAAAGTTAAGAATCCTAAGCACAAGAGACTAGTTCTAGTCAAAGTAAAATGGGATTCCAAGAGAGGACCAGAATATACATGGGAGCTTGAATCTGAAATGCAGAGGAAATATCCATACCTGTTCCAGTAGACCTCGAGGACGAGTTATAAATTAAGGTGGGGAGGATATAACAACCTTCCTAAATTATTTCGGCACCCCTAATATATTTATAACATCCCTATATGTCTTAAAATTCACCCCGTATACGTATAACCGCCCTAAATACCTTTATATAATTAAAATAAAAATAAAAACAAAATCAGAAGGTCGCTCGCGGGCCGTGAAGACCTTGTCTTCGGGCTACGTGGGGCGCGACAACCGGGCTACGCTGCCTCACCTGGTGCTGCCACGTGGCGTAATCGTGTCGAGTCTAGTCCAATAACCGGGCCAAGCTAAACCCTACTACCTCTACGTTGCGGGGCGCGAAGACCCCCTCATATGGTTTACGCGGGCCGCTAGGAAGTCCGAATTAGGCCCTATAAATAGATGGCATCGGCTGTCAGTTGAAATCGTTCAAAACTTTACATTCTCTCTCAAATTCTAAATAGTAAAAGCTATACTCGGGTATTATACCCCCTAATTAAGGAAGTTCTGCCCCGTAGTAAGTATTATAACCCCCTGTTACGTATTAGATACGCTGCTCGATTGATCTAGTGCTCCGTAACGGCTGTCGAGGCTCTGCCCGACGTAGTCGTTGGAGTTCTGTCTCGGGGAGGGTATTACTAATGTAAATATTGGGTTATTATACTAACGCGTGTGCATTGTTTAAATTATTAGATTATAACCAGGAAACCACCAGGAAAAGTCTAAACTAGCAATGTGAGGAATCTCCTTTTGGTAAACCTTTTTCTAAACTATTTTTACAAAACCTTAATTGTTTTAAGATATATTTAGCAGTGATTGAGTCTTTGTAATTCTTCAATTATTGCCGGTATGTTGGGGTGTTGTATACAAAATGTGGAACACGTTACTATTGGACAACGAGATAGCCAATGAGTAATATGACCCACGAGTCATGGATTGACAGTACTGAATGAGTAATTGTGTAGATGTAAACATTGTAATCGCTCTCAATACTGTGAAATGATAAAATGTTTTTTGATTAGACTGGGATTCACTCACCAGTATTTTCCACTGACGAATGTTTTTAAAACGCGTTTCAGGTAACAAAATGTGAAAGCCAAATATAACCAGCTGGAGAGTACTGAAGGCTTGGAAAAATGTGGCTATAAAAGTTACCTAAATAAAGACGATGTTTTAAATTCAACAAATTAGGGTTTATCCCTATAAACATGTTTGTAATGAAAACTTGGGTTTTATCCCAATATGTTTATTAATATAAAATATGGTGTTTTACTCTGATAAAATATTTCCTAACTACGGTCATGATGAAATTTCTGTTGCCGAATAATGATAAACACCGATACCACCTTCTCTGAGTAGGCCGCGGCCACCCGCCTCCCGAACCAGGGGTCGGGGGTTGCGACACACACCCTTCGTAACCCCACTTGTGTGTGCTCTTAATGAAATATCAATAAGGAAGCCTCCCATTTATATACCACTTCAAGTTTTGTTTATCCTCCAATGTGGGAAAATGTTGGGCCCTTGAAGGTTTATACATTATTGCATGGATTAGTATAATGGGATTAGTGTTTGTTTTGTATTTGGGCTTGTAAGCATGGGCTTAGGGGTGGCGCATATGGGCTAGGATTTAGGGGAGTCATGGGCTTTGCTCCTTAGAAATACATGTTTAGATAAATGGTTTAGGTTGGTTGTTGGTTAATTGCTGCAAAACTTGTATCTGACCAAAGTGTATGCAAGTTCAGAATATTGTTTTAATAATCTTTTCCTGTTCATCTTTATTCTTTTTCAGTAATCAAGAATTTTGTTGTTCGGAATTTTGTTCATATTTGATATCTCACTAATTCTGAAAGATTTTGAAATTACTGTTGAAGATTGCTGTTGCAAGGTGAAGATTTCGAAAACACTGTTGAAGATTGCTGCTGAAAAAGTGGAGTTTTCGAAAAACACATTGAAGATCTGCTACTGTTCTTTGAAAAACTCCTTGAAGATTGTTGTTCAGAGATTTTTCGGAATTATTGTTACCATCTATAACAGATTTGAAGATCAAATAAAATTTTCATATACATATATATATACACATATATATACACACATATATATATACATACATATACACACACACACACATATATATATATATATATATATATATCAGAATCCCTGATATTTCGGAAATTTGTTATTATCTCACAAGTTTCTGTTTTTTGCTGGTTTCCGAACATGAGTATTCGAAAATTCACACTGTTTAGAACAAGCACTCTGCTTTTCGAAAAGTTACTGTTTCGAATTTGCTTTTTGAAAAGTTACTGTTTCGAATTTCACTGGAAGGGTTTTCGAGTTTTGAAGGATTTCGAGTTTCTAAGGGTTTCTAGTTACATCTTTCGAAAAAGGAACAATTAGATAGTTTCCAAATCTGCCAGAGGATTTCGAATTATTGGACTGTTTTAGGAACTCTACTGTTCCAAAAAAAGCTGGACTTTATTTTTGATTGGATGTTGACCAAAATTTAATTTACCTTAAAATTTTTGGTAATTTTAAATATGATGAACATGAATGGTCTTATGACTACAACATAATGCCACCCTTGCTGGTATTCAATCACAGACCTTTGCATTTCATCATGAGTTAGATCAAATTATCGGTACATCCACTAAAGTTCCTAGACTGCTCTATGGTGATGACTACTATGAATGGAAGTTTAGATTTTAACAATACTGTAAGGCAAAGGAACCTGATGTTTCGAGATGTATTAGGGATGGACCTCGTACAATCATGTACTCAACAGAGGATGATCCATTGACTCAGATTCCAAAACCTAAACAGTTGTGGTCTTCAGAAGATAATAAAATACATGAAGAGGATGAAAAGGCCGAGGCAATCTTAACTATGGCACTTGGGCCAGATATTAATTGCAAAAATGCTAAGGAAGTGTGGAACCAGTTAAAAAAATTGTATAAAGGGAATGCAGATATGAAGGTAAGCAAGGTTAACATGCTAAATCAACAATTTAGCTCTTTTAATCACATTTATAGTGCAATGATAGAAAATTAGATCAGAAGGTTTGTTAAGCTAGTCTCACAGATGATAACTGTTGAAATCACCGTTACAAACAGTGGCATGAATCGTCAACTACTGAACTCTCTGCCAAAGAACTGGGATGCTGATGTGGCTATGATCAAGAAGACAAAGAACTTGAATGACGTCACGCTCATCGAAATGATTGCCACTATTAAGTCGTATGAAATTGACAATCATCAGAGAGATTTGAATCATAAGAGTAGCATGGTGGATGTAGGATTGACTAGTTCTAATGCTGCTTTAGTCTCACGAACTAATCCCAATATTATTTTTAGTCCAGTTCATGGGGTTTCGAATACAAATCCCAACATCGTTTATAGCCCAGTTTGTAGTAAAAACCCAAACGCAAATCCAAACATGGTCTTTAGCCCACTAACCCAAACTCCTAAACCTAATTATGTGTATGGTCTTTCCCTTCCTACCCAACAAACTTCTATCAATAGCCCTGCACCCCAAGCCTAAACTCAGTACCCCAACATGGTCTATAGCCCTATAACTCCTTCATCTTCTCAATGCGCTACTTCTGCTACTGCAACACTGAATGCAACATTCATGACAAAACAAAATGAAGAAAAACTAGCCCTCACTGCTTCCATGATTAACAGTTTGAATGCTTTCTTAGTAGGTGATCTTTTCCTCCATCTCTTTTAAATGCTAACATTGATCGAGTTCTTGAAGAAGATGTGGAGGAGCTTGACTTGTTAAGGAATATGGCCATGGTTGCATTTTAGAGCTGAAAAATTTTAGAAGAAGTATGGTTGACGTCCAATGTCATATTTGCGTGCTGGACCTACTAAAGACAAGCTAAGATGTTACAGATGCTATGAGCCATGTCATTTTGCCAGAGATTGCAAGAAGGCGCCACCAGGTTACGTCTCAAGTCAAGTAGCTGCAATTCAAAACCCTGAAAGAGCAATGGTGCATGCTACACCAGTGCAGGCATCGTCAAGTTCGGGAGGAAGTGGAACAAGAAACGCTTTGATGGTTTAGGAGCAGCATGGATTCAATTGGTCGGATGCAGTGGCACAAGTGGAAGCACCCAAACTTTCTAAAGCAGCACCAGCAAATCACTGCATGATGGCTCAAACTGACGAACCAAAATCGCTCACTGACACAGTAAACACTCCTTTATGTTCTGATCTTTGTAGAAGTAAACTTGCACAAATAAAAGCTCATAAATTTAATTTGATTCACGACTATAACAATACAACAGCTAAGTGCATCAACCTTAAAGAAAGCAACAAGTTGCTTACTGAAAAGGTTGAAGCACAAAAGAAGGACATAACTCAGCTTCACAAGGATCTTAACCAACATCAATGTTGGGTTTATGATTATAAAAACAGACTTAATGTAAAAATTATAGAACTTGATTCTGTGAGAGCTGAGCTAGAGTCTTTGACTGACAAGTATCAACAAAATGAACTAAATATAAAGAAATTTGATACATCCAGCAAGGATGTTCAAAATATGTGTGATGTGCAACTAGCATACAAAGAAAACAAAAAGAAGGATTTAGGATACACTCAAGTTGCCCCTCCATACAATCATAATTATTCAAGAATGCCTGTCATCGTGCAAGATCTAGAAAATGATAAACACATAATGTATGGTAAATCGAGTGACTATGTATCTAAGTTTTGGGAACCCTTCAAACCCAAATATGCCAGGTCAACTGATTCTAAAAACGCATGTACTTTGTCAAACCCATGGAATCAACTCTAAATGTTTCAAATGAATCAGTTGATGGATCAAAACCAGAAAATGAACCCGTTAAGATGTTAGAAAAAGATGATCAAGACAATGTATCCAAATGTGATTCTATTAAAAATATTACAGTTCAAGTTCATGTGCAGAGTCGGTGATTAATGAGGATCAGTCTGAACGGGATGATGAACAACATTCGAATGCTACTTTCGATTCGAATGCATCTTTATATGCTGAACATGATCTTTATGTTTTGAACTATATTAACTCTATGCTTTCTGAAACTGATGGTTTTTCCGGTGATGTTGCTAAGACTGATGTTTTTAATTCTATGGTTTCAAATTCTTATTGTGATCAAAATGTTTTACCAGAGGAGACTGTTACATTTTCTGATGAATCAGAAGCGACAATTTCAAGTGATACTGACAAATGTTCTAATATGTCTGATACATCATCTGATGCCTTAGAATCCTATGAAAATAACATGGTTGAAAATGTTGTCTTGTTTGATTGTGTGAATGACAGTAGGACAATTGACAAAGTGGGATCATCTGATTTCTACACTAAGCCTGAAAATTAGACTGATAATTTTTGTATGTCAGATGATAAGCAAAATCTTTCTAAGGATTCAACTGCTTTTGCTGAACCAGAATCCTTTGTTTTAGAAACAAGTGTGGACTCAAGAGTCATAAATTATACTTGCCTATTATCTGACAAGCCAGAATCATCTGTCTCTCTAGAATCAGATTCTACAGAGGAGGTTTCTAAAAAGGATATTGTAAGGGCATGTACTTGTAGGTTTACGTTTGTCTTAGGTTTACTAGTTTTGGGTTGGTGATTAGTTTAGATTTGGGCTTGGTCGATGTGGTTAATGTGCGAATAGGGGTTGGGCTTGGCCCATTTGTATTAGGTCTTCCTATAATCTATAAATAGGATGCACCTAGGTCTTGTTTAGGTTGTTGGTTGTTTGCTAAACATTCATAGCCGTGTACCAGATGATCCTGACTTTTAATCAATATAATCACCTTATTTCTTCATCTTCTACATCTTCTACATCTTTCTTGTTATTCCACAACTTGTTTAGGTGTTTGTGATATCCTATTAGAGTTTTCTAGACTTACAATTGGTATCAGAGCCTAAGAAGTCTTTCAAAAGGCTCGTTTTGTCATTGGATATTACTGAAGATTAAAGAAAAGGAGTAGTATGCTGATTTGAAGATTCAAAGAAAAAGAAAAGGTTAAATATTGTTCTTATAATCTATTTTATATATACTTATTCGACTAACTTTTTCTGTTTTTCAGTGTATTACCAGGTTTTTGGGTGTTGAAAAATTGACCAAAGCTCCTTAGAAACCCATATTTTTTCGTTAAAACGGCTTATAAAATTAAGAATTTTTTTTAGAACTTTGTCTAAGAACATTCATAAAATTCTTGAGGATTTCGTTAAAAAACTAGGTTTTTGATCTATTTTTGGAAGATTTCAAACGTGTTTGTAGGTTGTTCGGGACTATTTTTTGAAAGAAATCAATCAAGATCTTGATTTTAATCACCTAAGATCTCGGCAGTTTGTTGCATCGAACAGAATTGGGTTTCCAAAATTAAATTGAAAGTGTACGGGATAAGTACAATTGTGTGACATCAAGTGTGCGGACTAAATTAATTGGTGGACTGTTGCTGGTGTATGGGCCCATTAGTTTAATGTGTGGTCCAAACTATTGTAGTGTGCGGTTCATCAAGCAGTGTAGGGTCAATAGATTAGTGTGCGGTTAAAGCTTTAGTGTGCGGTCATATCTTAAACCAAAAAAGTTTGATTGAAGCCCATTAGAGTGCGGCCCAAATAGCATAGTGTGCAGCCCAAGCTTAAGTGGTGTGCGGCCCATAAAGAAGCGTGCGACTATAAGTTCAGTGTGCAGATAGTTACAAGTGTGGAGTAAACATTGGACTGTGCGACTTTGGACTATGCGGTTTTTATAAGTGAACCTATTGGAGTGTGCGGTCTTCTATTCTAAACTTTTGGAGTATGCAACCTCATTTTTGAATTGTTTGGACTGTGCAACTTCGTACATTGAACTCTTGGACTGATTGTTTTGAACTGAGAAATCACTTTGGACTGTGCGACTTTAATCCGTTAAATTGACCTGTTTGGACTTGAAATATAATTGAAAAATTATTAAGTGTTGAACTAATTTATTTTTCGATTATTACCTATAGTTTGATTTTTAAGAAATGGAACTTACTAACCAGATGCCGTTAAGTGATAAAGCTGCAATAAACCAGGATCTTGATAATGTCATAGGAACCAACAACAGAATTCCCAGGCTGCTATTAGGGGTTTCATTCTCAGAATGGAAGTTCAGATTTGTTCAATATATGAAGATGAAGGATCCAAAAGCATGGAGGTCTATCTGCAATGGCCCAACTGTAATCACTTATGTGGTGGATGAAGCAAAAGGAACTACTGCTGGCAAGCCTACATCTTCATACAGTGAAGAAGATCATGAGAAGTTTGAAATTGATGGAAAGGCTCTAGTAATGTTACACTCTGCATTGGCGCCTAAAATCAATGTTGGGGTCAGGGAAGCTGCTTCTGCCCAAGAGCTGTGGAATGCTCTTTTGACAACGTATGAAGGGAACAAGGAGATGACAGAAAGTAAGAGAGAGATTTTGATGCAAAGGTTCAACATGTTCAACCACTTTCTAGGAGAAACCCTTGAAAATCAAATTCAAAGGTTCATCTCTCTGATTAGTGAGATGAGAACACATGACATGCCACTGCAAAACTCTGTCATCAACAAAAAGTTACTTAATGCTATTCCTATAAACTGGGATACAAATGTTACTCTCATTAAGAGAACGAAGGATCTGACTCGTATGAGCCTTGCTGAACTGATATCCTTGCTCAAGTCTTATGAAATGGACGACAAGCAAAGATTATACAATCACACCTTGAGCTACAACAATGCGACAGCTTCCACAAACACAACTTTGGTTTCACAACAGGGGGCCGGGTCCTTTCAAATGTTTCCTACCGGTGCTCCCAGCTACAACAACACTCCCATGTACTCGAATACTTTACCTTCAGTTTTGTTTCCTGCCAACACTTCCACCTACCCTAGTTCAGCAAGTGAACCCAGTTTAGTCTGCACCAACTCAAGCTAATACTCATGCTACATCTAGTGCTGCTTCAAACTTCTCACCTCCCTTCACGGTTTCAAAAGTGTTTGAAGAATATATGGTATTCATGACAGGGGTTATGAATTGTTATCATGCCTTTATTACTGGGAAGCTGGCTTCCAGTCACATCAGGTTAGATGAGTTACATGAGGTCCATCTTGATGACATTGAAGAGATGGACATTACTTGGCAAATGGCCATGGCTGTGTTTCATGCTAAAAACTTCGTCAAGGGAACCGACAAAAACAGTTGGGAAACGGCTAACTAGGAACTCGGTCGGAACAAATCTAAACTCAAATGTTTCAACTGCCATGAGCCGGGGCATTTTGCTCGTGAATGCCGACAACCAAGAAGGGAGAGATCAGACTCAAATGTCATTGTCACTGTCAGCTTAGCATCAAGGCCGACACCTAATGTTGTTTCTACCTCAAATGTGACCATCACTTACCCTGCTCACAGTACAAATTCAAATACATCTGCCAGAAACCAAAACACTGGATCTACTACAGTTGCTAACCCAGGAAACGCTTTGGTGGCTCAGGAAGGGGGAGGATTTGATTGGTCGGATCAGATGGCTGACCTGCGAGTCACCGAGGATACTGTGTTTCATGCTCTCATGGCTCAGATGAACGATTTTACTCCCTCTGCTGCTGAGGTATGTGTAGATAACATTTGTTGTACTAGTGCCTTTAAGGAAAAGGTTAGTTTTTACAAAGAGCTGGCCGACTAACTCATTATGCAACTACAATTATCCAAATCTGATTTATATCAGATTAAAAAGAAAACTAAAGGATATAAGGATATGGTGGAGGCGCAAAAGCGTGATATCCGACAGTTGCAAAATGATCTGAGTCAAGAAAAATGTGGGAATCTCCACTTCAAGGAATTGTCAGAAAAGTTAACTGTTGAACTTGATAATTTAAAATCAACTTTTGAAAATATAGAATTCAATTTTAAGAAATTTGATATGTCAAGTGAAAAGGTTGAAAAAATGATAAACCAACAATTAAAATATAGTAAAAAAGGAAGTTAGGAATAAGGGATTGGGATTTGTATGCTTTCCTCTACCATACAATCACAATTACACCTCTATTCCTATGACTGAGGAGGAGATAGCCAACATGCCTGACATGGAATATGGGAAATCGAGTGACGTGAAGGTCGAACATGTCAAGCCAAAGAAATTAAAAATCACAAGGCCCAATAAAACTGAAATTATGTTTGAAAAACAGGCCTTTAATAAAACATTCATAAAACCTGCTGATACTTCAAAAGACACTAAGACTCTAAATTTTGAGAAAAATGCCGACATTGACAAGCATTTTCAAGTGTTAGATAACTTTGAGTCAATTGTTTCTCAAAAATCATCTGAGTTTCAAAATCGAAAAGAAGAGTCTCAAAACAAGTCAACCTGCTTTGAGTTTGCTATGATGAATGGTTTGGTTGTATTCATCAAAGGGTTTGAATCTAGCAAACAAACTGAATCAACTACTTCATCTGATTCTTTTTGTGACTCTTCAGAAATAGCTAATCGTTATAATTCAGAGTTAGTTGAATCTGTCGAGTCTAGTAATGAATCATCTGAAAAAGTTGAATCAGAACAGACGAAATTAGAATCAGAATCCTTAACAAAAGCTTCTATTGAGCCTAGTGATGAATCAACAACAAAAGCCTCTGTTCAGCCACAGGATATTTTTTATTTTGAAACTACTGAATAAACGGTGCCACTCGAAGCTGAAAGCATTGCTACGGATTCAATTGAAACTGTTTGTGAGAGAATAAACGTTACTAACCTGGGTACTTCACATGCAGAAGAAGTGATTGTTGAAGATTGGGTAGATGAGGATGATGGTGTTGAGTTGATTGATTTGAAAATAAAAATTCAGAAAACAATCGTTTAGTTTCTGAAAAGTCAAACAATATTTCAATTTCTAATGATGCTTTGAATTGTGTGGGCTTTGTTTTTAAGAGCGATGAATGTTTAAGTACTTGCTTTGATTCAGCTTCTGATGGTTTGAATTCAATTGTTTTGCCAAACAAATCTGATGTGTCTAAAAATCTATCGGTAAAACAAACTAAACAAGGTGGAGAAACAAAGTATGTTCCACCTATATCAAGAGTGAAAAATGTGTGTGATGATAATCTGGAAAGTAAATTCGACAACACAAAAGGTAAAGAATCAAGGTAGAAATCAAAGTAAGTATTTTTCGCCAAGACCTTAGGATCCACACAAGTCTTCTAGTTCTGAAAAGGCTGATAGATCTCTAGCGAAGCCGCATGTGAAACGTCAAATATGTTACACATGTGGCTTTCATATGTGGCGTTGCTGGTCACATTGTAAGAAATTGTCAGCATCATCCTGAAAATCTCCAGGAAAGAGAGCACCAGAAGGCTCTAAAAGGGAACAACAAACATTTTAAACAGGGGAAGACTGAAAAATCTAAATGTGCTAAGAGTTTGGATTCCAAGGTGAAGCCTTCTGATGAAGATTGGAACAAGGCTAAGCAAATGAACCATAAATGTCACTTAAAGTCTTTAAACGTAAAATTGGAAAATACACAAGTTTTGAAAAATAACAAACAAATTTGGAGACCTAAAAGCCCTGTTCAAACCACTCCTTCCAAATCATCGTGTTCTACTAATAGATCTATCTATTCTAAAAATAATCTACTTTGGATGCAAGTTATGTGTATGAATGAGAAAGGTGTGCCCACCGCCACTATGGCCTGGGTACCTAAATCTAGCTGATTCTACATAATGTGTATGAATGGCTTTGGAGGGCTATCATTAGACTTTGGGTCATTGATAGTGGCTGTTCCAGGCATATGACTGGCAACTTATCCCAACTAAGTTATCTGGAAGGATTCAATGGTGGATTTGTTGCTTTTGCGGGAGGGGAGAAAGGAAAGATCACCCAATGAGGCACTGTAACGAATGGTGATCTCTGTTTCAAGGAAGTAAACTATGTTCTTGAGTTGAAGATAACCTGCTGAGTGTCTCTTAAATTTGTGACAACGGCTACTCTACTCAACTCATTTCACCGACAAACAATGTCTCATCTTAAAGCCAGAAATTATCATTCCTGAGGACTGGATTTTATTAAAATCTGACAGAAAAGGAAATGCTTACGTAATTGACATGAATAAACCACCTTCTGAAAGTGTTACCTGTTTGTTTTCAAAAATCTCTGAACACAATGCCATGTCATGGCACCGTCGTTTGGGACATTCAGATGTTAAAAACCTAAACTGTCTTGCTAAATTGGAGTTGGTAAGGGATCTACTGGTAAAAGATTTTATTACTTTTGAAAAATGTGTTTCTTGTGCTAAGGGTAAACAACATTGAAAACCTCACTTTCCTGAGTTTATAAACACAATTAACAGCGTGATGCAGCCCCTTCACATGGATCTCTTTGGTCCTGTGAACGTGCTCAGCATCTCAGGAAAGTCTTACTATTTAGTGATTACAGATGACTACTCATGTTTTACTTGGGTTTTCTTCTTAGCTAACAAGAGTGAGACTGCAGAGCTCGTTAAACGTTTTATCATCTTTATGTAGAACTGGACTAATAAGAAGGTGAAAGGAATTCGAAGTGACAATGGCACCGAGTTCAAGAATGCCGAGTTGAACTTCTTTTGTGCTCAAAGGGGAATAGCTAGACAGTACAGTGCTGCTAGGACTCCATAGCAGAATGGGGTAGCAGAAAGAAGGAATAGAACCCAGATTGAAACGTCTTGTACTATGATGTATGATTCTAAACTCCCAGTCTTCTTCTAGGATGAGTTGATAAATGCATCGTGATGTATTCAAAACTAAGTCTTAATCAACAAAGCAAGCATGGAGACACCTCACGAAGTGCTGTTTGGCGAAAAACCTTCTGGCGGGCACTTTAGAGCTTTTGGTTGCCCATGTACCCTCTTACACTTAGATGCAATTCTGAAGTTTGATGCTAGGGGAGATGAATGTTATTTCATTGGTTATGCTGGGAAAGCTGCACACGAGAACAAGATAGCATATAGAGTGTACAACAAGAAGACAAGACAGATTGTTGAGTCGTTCGATGTACAGTGGCTCGAGGAAAATCAGACATATGCGGGAAACAGGCCATTCAATCTCTACAATTATGCTCATTTATTTAAATCATTTGATATTCTTGATGATTCTCCTCCTGTTGTTTCTGTAGATACAGGTCCTTTGAATGCTGCTCCACGTCCTTCAATTGTTACACCCAATGTTGATGAAGAGTGGGATGTTGAAGTTGAGGGGGATTCTGTAGTTGTGGGTGATAGCACACCTACAGCCTCATCTTCAACTACTGCATTCGAGATACAAGTGGTTCCGGATTACACAGATATTCTCAAATCAAAAGAGGAAGCTTCAAATTTGTCTGATGATGAAGATTCAACGAACAATCAAAATGATTTGTTTCCTAATTATCCAATTCCAGATGAGTATGTTGTGGAAGAATTGGTGGAGGAACTTGTGATCGAAACTCTGGAATCTACAGCAACTGAAAACCTGACAAATCTACCACCGACAGGAACTGTTCCAGAAACTACTATTCCTACTAGTGTCCAAAGGGATCATCCTATTGAGAATGTGATTTGACATGTAGGAGCTGGGTTTTTGACCAGAAGTCAGACCGGAGTCATCAACACATGTATGTTCTCATGTTTCATCTCTCAAATTGAGCCTAAGACAATCTCTATGGCTCTTCAAGAACCTAGCTGGGTAGACGCGATGCATGATGAACTTAATCAGTTTGAAAAACTACAAGTATGGAAGTTGGTTCGATTGCCTGCTAGAAAGAAATCACTCGGAACTCGATGGGTTTATCAAAACAAATGAGATAATAGTGGAGTGATTGTATAGAATAAGGCAAGACCGGTAGTGCAGGGGTTCAGACAGATTGAAAGCCTTGACTACGATGAAGTATTTGCTCCTGTGGCTAGGTTGGAAGCAATTCGAATATTTCTGACCTATGCATCGTTTAAGGGGTTCAAGGTCTATCAGATGGATGTTAAGACGATGTTCTTGTATGGCAAAGTGAAAGAAGAGATTTATGTATCTCAACTGCCTAGTTTTGTTGATCCACGTTATCCAGCACATGTATATAAGCTTGACAAAGCACTATATAGGTCGCATTAGGCTCCCAGTGCATGGTACACTACTTTGACAGAGCATCTGTTCGCAAATGGATACACTCGTGGAGTCATCGATCAGACTCTGTTTATTCGCAAGGTGGGAGAAGACAAAATCTTAGTGCAAATCTACGTGGACGACATCATCTTTGGGTCCACTAGTGATGCACTATGCAAAGAGTTTGCAGAAGTTATGAAGAAGCAGTTCGAAATGAGTGCACTGGGAGAAATGAATTTCTTTATGGGTTTGCAAGTTCGTCATGACTCAATGTGTATCCTGATTCATCAGGGAAATTATGTTGACGATATCATTGTAAAATTCAAACTTCAGGATGCAAAGCCTGCAAATACTCCTATGGCAGAAAGACCAGTTATGACTGAAGATCTGGAGGGTGAAGTTGTTGACGAAACATTATACCGGTCCATGATTGGCTCGTTGATGTATTTGACGGCTAGTAGACCAGACATTATGTTTGTTGTGTGTCAGTGTGAATGTTATTAGTCTACTCCTAAACTTTCTCACCTAAATGTTGTCAAGAGAATCTTTTGATATCTTAAGGGCAAGCCTAGGCTTAGACTTTTGTATCGAAGAGATTCCCCATTTGATTTATGTCATACCCCAAAAACGTCACAGTGGAATATAAAACGTAGTGGTGACGGAAGTTGGTGCCCATTAATATCTTGCTGAACGATGCATTGAATTGTTGGACATTTTAACTTAATTAAAACATAGATTTTAAAACATGAGTCTTAAAATACGTCACAGCCACACCATAGTTAAGTTGTCTCTATCCTTATGGATCTTATTACATTTGTCCCAAATAGTTTTAAAAGTTTGTCCAACACGTTATCAAACCAAACATGCATCAACAACCACAAGATACGCATAATTCCCGAAGCCGAACTCAAGTACCTGAAGAACACGTTAAAATCAAGTGTCAACACAAAGGAGTGTGAGTTCACATATTCAAATTTAAATAATTTGATCCATGGAAAAACTTTCTAATTATGTGTTTATTATAAAAACATCCATATAATTTTCAAGAAAGCTAATTCATTTCCTTGTAAAATAACTCAAGGGTCAGCCGTCACAAGCATTTCCGTAGAACCTACCGACCATATACATCTTCCCCAGTTTACATATTAAATTGATAGAATCATATGTTCGGACTCGTAAGTTAGCAAGACATTACGAACTATATATTAACAATGAAGGTATAATCAAAGCTAGACTATGAACATAATATCAGTTCGTCGTTTGACTTGACACGGAGCGACCTGTCACGACGGGGTTGTCAACCCGATAGATCTACCAACAATTCCTCGTATGCAATACTTAAATGATTAAACGACATCACTTGCACATGGTCCATATCAAGGCCATCTATGATGTCTGTCTCATGTACAATATATATATCCTACTAATAATGATAAATTTAATATATGATGTACGAATTCCTCGACGTCCCCACCGAAATGTAAGTCTAATAGCCGATACTTACTCTCTTGAGACCGAGCCAAATTCGTCCCAACTACACGGTCGTTTTCTCTGAAACACCGTACCAATCCCCGTTTCTCCCCGAAACATATTTATTAACAAAAACCATTTCTCCCCGAAACATATACACATTTAACAAATCCATATAGTTTTAGAGAAATCTGGTCCTCGGTCTCTGGGTAAACCTGTTACAAATGTTAACTCTTCTAGCATGTCTCAACTTAGCCCTTGACAAACAGACGATGGGGAAAGTGCTTCGTCATTACCGTTATGGTACACAACTAAGGTTGTTCTTGTTTGTCGGGAGCTAGGTGGGTCGAGTGAGCCTTTGGATGTACATTCTGCGGAGGCTTTGGAGAAATATGTTCTAGATTGTTCATTGACGAACAAGGATTGCATCATAGATGCCCTATCTACAAAGATGTCATTATTTCATATTCTCCAGCGGAACATCATTATTATCGGAAGATGAGTGATTCAGAGTTGGCAAATGCCTTGATGGTGAATCAGGCTCAATCGAGCTCATTGATTGTGGAGTCCTATCACAGGTGGATTGAAGCCGAATCCAATTGTCGTAGGTTTTAAATGAGAGGGTGAATCAAGAGATTCTTCACTGAATGCCAGTGTTGGTCATTTAAAAGACCAAGTCGTAGAGGCCAATGCTAGGAATCAATCTACTCAAGCTTCGGCCGCTGCTTCTTACGAAGCTAGGGACAAGGTCGTTCAAGAACTAGAGATTGTGAATTTGAGCCTTTCTAAGGTTCGGTCCAAGCTTACTGAGGTCGAACAAAAAGGAAGGTCTGATCATTTCGATGTGCAAGCCAAATATGACCAACTATTAGCTGACCATGTCAAACTTGAAGATGGTACGTAGTTCTTTTCTCCGATGCTCGTCGGTTTGTATTTTTATTCATTTATATTTTACTTATTTATTGTTTTTACTTATGTTCGGAAATTGTGGCCTAAACTCCTTTACCTTGTTTCGAGTCATTCGTTTTGCAGAAAAGGAAGAAATTGAGAGATTGAAGGAGCGCACCCTAAAGGTGCACGAGGAGATGTTGGTTCGAGTCGAAGAACTTGTTGATCGATGTGAAGGTGAAACAACCGGGTTATATGCTCTCATTTCAGAGCTATTGTTGACGAAGCAGTGGCTCCTTTCTGGTGGGGCAAAGTGGATGGTTCGTCTAATGCACAAAAGCCTAGAATTGGTAAAGATAGTTGCAGATCTTACTAACTCTGCCAATGCCTTTGGTGTGAATGAAGGTATCAAATGGGGTTATCATGTGGCCAAGACGTCTAACATCCCGGTGAACAAAGTGCCTGGATACGATAATGGAACCAAGGATGTGCTTGATGTGGCCATTGAAGCTTTTGAGAATCTGAATGTTTCCTGTCATTCAAAGGTGGCATAGTTAACAAATGAGCCATTGGTGAAACTACAAGAATTAAGTCAGCAACCAATTGTGGTAGAAGACTCGTATGTTCTTCTTCGTATGTGGAAATTTTGATCGGGCTTTGGCCGATCTTTTTGTTTTATATGACTCATCTTTGTAATCCGTATTCTGGATATTTTTGTGTCATGCTTTTAACGATGGATTTATTCTTCATATTTTCTGCATTATATCGTATGTTTGCTTATTACGTAGACCATTTTTAGGATTCCAGATTTAGCTTGCTATGCATCCACAACATGCTTAGGTTATCGCTTTTAGGTCTGAGTAACAAGTCTCAACATGGGTGCTCTTTAAACTGAACCGAACTTGTTATTTTTATGTTCGGTTCGAACATTTTATTACCCTTTTGATGTTTGATCAGGCATTATGGACTTTCTGTTTATTGGGTTTGGGTCGAACTCCTTTGTTTATTAGTTTGTTAAAGTATGAAACCTTCTCGATCAGCGCGAGGCATGGGTTGTGGCCCGAAGTGCACTTTCTTATATATACGTGTACGAATTTATGTGTATTCCATGTTTCGATGTAAAGAGAAAAAAAATAGATAAAACATATTTGCACCAAAACTGAGTTGCCACTTTATTCGTTCGATCATGTATGAGAACATGTTTATTAACTGCTAGGACTATCCCTCCTAGCTTACATTTTGAAAGGAGAAAAAACATTCGAACAAACGTAAAATAATGTCTTAGTGCTATTGGCGAAGCTTCAGATCACATTTAACACTTCCTTAAATGCACCCCATTCCATGTTCAGGAACTTGTTTTCCATAGAAGTTTTCTAAGACGTAGGACCCCTTGTTGGTTGCTTCCTTGATACGGGTACGGTCCCTCCCAGTTCGGGGCCAGCTTTCCTATTGGCTTAGCTTGGCAGCCTACGCGTAGTAAAATTTTTCCAATTTTTCCTTATATAGAGCTTCCTTTATTGCTATGGTGTATCGGCAATCTTCGAGGAAATCAAGGTTTGATCGGAGCTCTTGTTCGTTGTCTTCGTAGCTCGTGATTTTTTGATTTGGGAGGCTGACCTCAGCCAGAATGACTACTTTGGTTCCATAAGTGTGACAAATGGCAAACTATCTGGTAATTCCGTACAACTTTTATCACACCCCGAGTTTCCAACATAACCCGGTGAGCCCGGAGGGTAGTATCGTGACGTAAGTTGATATCATCATAAACAATCAAACACAGAATAGTACAGTGGAAGTCTTGGAATAAAATTACTATTACAAACCAAGTGTTCAAAGTTCAAAATAGTAATACAGACGGTTGTAATAAAAGATCCACATGCGGATCATAAAATTTACAAAATGATAATGTCCAACAGACTTTAGGCAATCTAAGGATTTCCAAGATCCTCTTATATACCAAGCAGCTTCCAGTGTATTTCGTATAGTACATGTCACTTAGTCTTTTGAAAATACGTCAGTTTACACTGTTAAATACAATTAATTGACACGTTTTAAAAACATTTCCAAAATTGATTTAAGTGCACACTCATGAAAATCTTTTATAACTTAGGACAATTAAGAATTTTAATCTTGTACAAAGTTTTACATGTATGTCAATACATATGGGGCCCAGTATAGAAACCGAGACAAGATTAACTGACACACCACTTATAAAACCCTGAAAGAAGTTATCCCCAACTTGTGGGTAAAAATATATTTTTGCATTTGCATCTGTCAGGTGTATGCCTACACCCCATGCTTAGGTCGTGGAATGAGCCGGGGATATCCAGAACACGGTCGTGTTAACCCCCAATGTTTAAGTTATCAAACAAAACAGGTTAAAATGGGTTATGGAGATTTGATAGCCACAATCCGGCTAAGTGATCCCATACCCGACCAAGCCGTAATAATTTACCGTATCCCAAGCCCGTATAGGGAAAATAAGTTAAAAGTATTAACCTGAGCTATAACTCAATTCAATGCAAGATTTAAATAACTCAGTCGTATAATTCACTAGACAAGTGTAGTTAGCTTTTACCGGAAGGCTCTAGTCTGGAATGATGGTAATATTAACCAATTAAAATGCTAACGGGTCCTATTTAAGTCATAAAACTTAGACTGGCTAGCTTAAAGAATGAAATACGGTACAATGCGCTAGATTAAGCGATGACCGAAATAGAATGTAGTTTAAACCCAAAAAGTATGAAGACTTGTATAATATGGGTAAACTAATTACATTCTAGAAACTGAAGTTAAAATGATAAGGTTAAACCCGTTTCGGTAAACTTGTGTAGCCTAGTTACATAAGTCGAACCGAACGCGTATGAGCATTAACGGGTAACTGGATGAGTCATATATAAGTTCCATATGTTATTATACTTAAAACATGTTATAATGTTAGCAGGATATCAAAATGTATGCCCGTTAAGGTTTTAAAACCGAATTAAGCCTCATAAGGGCATTTTGGTAATTTTACGACTTATAAAATGAGCTTGCAAGTAAACTGATGTTATGGTCATAAATATTCTGGAAAAATATTTAATTTATGATATAGTGTCAGTAGGATATCAAATATTTGTGTGGTTTATGCTTTAAGACCAAACTATGCACCGTCCGTAGGGGCATTTTTTTCATTTCACACATAATTTTGAGAACTTATTTGGGATTATGAGTTCATGACTTATACCTACTGTAAAAATATTTAAAATGATTTATAAAATCAGTAGGTTACAAGTCTTGGGTGATAAGTATGGTTTAAAACCATACTATGTGCCTAAACGGCGTTAAAGTCGTTAAATGATGATAATTACGATGGTTTAAGAAATCTGATGTTATGACCAGCTTTGAATAATCAAAATATGTTATTTATCATAACATATCAGTAAGCAAAAGGTTTGGTATGAATATTATGTTTAAAAACCATTTTATGTGCCAAAAGGGCATTTTCATCATTTAAGAGCATTATACAAGAACATGTGCATAAACTCAGTATGTAATCTGACCTGACATCCCAAATAATCTTAAATATAATATTACATCAGTATGTAATGAGTTTTGTCAAGAAATTATGTTTAAAACTCATTTTATATGAAAAAGGGCATTTTGGTCCTTTTAAAAGCATAATTTATGACCATTTATGCAAACTCAGTTTATGACCAGAATATAATTATCAAAAGATGCTAAACATGTTAACGAATCAGTACTTAATTCATTTGCATGCTCAATTATGTTTAAAAAACCTTATTTTAAACAAAAGGGCATTTTAGTCAACGATTAAGCATAATAACAGAACTTGCAATATAAACTCAGATTACTATATGACCATGTAATATAACCTCAGAGGGTTATACTACAACATAATATGGTTATAATGGAACCTTAAAACATATGGTCATAATGGAGCCTTAAAACATAATGAAACTAATCTAATTCGGATCAGACCTGAAAGTTAAAGCAGAAGTCAAACTTTGCGACTTTCGGTTGCGAACCGACCTTAAACCTGGAATTGACGGGCTGAACATGTTTACACATGTTCTAATAATTATTACAAAGTTATTAAAGTGATAAAACATATTTTATAACATCTACATTTTCAGATATGAATTATTTTAAAAACTGACCCGCTTATGTGATAACTGCCAAAAATTCAGGTATCCGTACAATTAATTAACCATGATTAGTGCTTAATGACTGTGCTGAATTACAATTAACTGCTTACTGATTATTTCCCTATACATACATGTGCATCACATATTGCAAATGATATACCATTATTGCATGAAAGCTTATTTGACTCAAATGATGCACGAAACACAGTTAACACAGTTATCAGATAAATCTGGAAAATGCTGACAGAACTCAGCATATAGGCAGACAGTGTATTTAGACACAGAATGAGCCAAAAACTAAGTATCACACTAGTATAGTGTGTAGGAAAGAAAGGATCATGAAACTGCCTTTCTAGTGATAGTTTAAGTGCCGGAAAGTGCCTAAAACTCACCCAAAGTGCTGAATTCAGCAAACACTACAACAAAAATGGCTTTTTAGGACCTTTTCTGTGGGGCGCTTGTAAAAGAGGGTCCTAAAAAACTATTTAATAGGACTAATGAACTTTTGGGGTTCTTTTATAATATTCTTTACTAAATCGGTATCCTAAAAAAAACTATTTAATAGGATGGAAGATTTTTTGGGGTCCTATTATCATATATTTTAATAGGACACTTAAAATGTAGATCCTAATAAAGTACTTTATAAGACATTTAATTGTTAGTGTCCCATCATGTGGTACTGTATTAGGACACTTGATCATCTGGGGTCCTATTATAACATAACTTAATAGGACACGTTGTAGTTAAGTCATAAATGTTCAGTGTTATATGACCCTGTCTAGTCGAAGTCATATTAGAACTTAACTTAATCAAACACTTGACACTTGGGTCTTATAACTTTAAACTTTATAGGACGTTTAATCATTGTGGTGTTATTATAATACACCGTAATAGGACACTTGATATTTGACTCATAAAACATTAGTTTTATAGAACGCTTATTCGTTAGAGTTTTATTATAATATAACTTAAAAAGACACTTGACACTTGGGTCTTATAAATTTCACCTTTATAGGATGCTTAATCATTGTGGTGTTATTATAATACACTATAATAGGACACCTGATATTTGAGTCATAAAACATCAGTTTTATAGGACGCTTATTCGCTAGAGTTTTATTATAATATAACTTAATAGGACACTTGACACTAGGGTCTTATAACTTTAACCTTTATAGGACGCTTAATCATTATGGTGTTATTATAATACATGGTAATAGGACACTTGATATTTGAGTCGTAAAACATAAGTTTTATAGGACATTTATTCGCTAGAGTTTTATAATAACACTAGGTTATTGACCCGTGATTAGATGGGATGGTAGTAAACAAACAATAATTTTGAAACTAAAGTTTCATCATTCATCCTGCTATATTTATTTACACCCTGGGTTGTGGTTTTCTCTGGTGGTGAGTGGTGGTGGCTGGTGGTGGTGAGTAGTGGTGGTGGCCGGTGAGTGGTGATGGTGGTGCTGCTGGTGAGAGGTGGTGGTGAGTGGTGGTGGTGGCCGGTGAGTGGTGGTGGTGAGTGGTAGTGGTGGTGAGTGGTGGTGGTGGCCGGTGGTGGTGGTGATTAATTATGGAAAGTTAATCGAAAATTAATCGAGATTAATTAGTGATTAATCGATGCCTAGTCGGGAATCAATCTATGTTTTTAGGCGGTGTGACATTGGGTCTCAAAAAGAAAGTCACCCTTCAAAAAAAAATATTGTTAACCCAAAAATAAAACTTACGAATATTTATAAACATCCCAACTAAAATTGTATAAACATATATTTCATTCAAATATATATAATAGATATAGAATATATATAATAGATATTTCATTCAAAATACATTCCCATCCCACCTCTTCCTCTTCTCTACATTACACGAACCCACATAAACCCTATGTGACAACCGGTACTTAACACCTTCTAATTACGTGATTAACAAACGTTTTAGGCGATAATAAGTAGTGTTTAAGGCACGAATTAACTTAATTAGGCTCTTGGTATGCCTAGGAACACTTATCGGACGTTACAGTGCGCGTATGAGGATTTTCGGGAAAACTACTAAACGATAAACGATAACGAACTGATTTCGTACAAAATACTGACCGCGCCGACAAAAATGAATTTTATACATATAATTTAAACCTATGGATTTCGTTTTGCGAAATTATCACGCTTTTGAATGTCACAAAACGCATACGTGAACGAAAAATGCGATCGCAGGAACGCACCGACAATAAAACAGACACATCGGACTGGCGTATTGCCTTCAAAACTGAAATATTACGATATATTTAGTGCCGTAATCGAATTTTAATATCCGCAGACAAAAAAGGATCGAAGAACGGATTTAGAACCGACAACCGGAACAGTTTACGCGTTTTAACGCAATCTACAAAATACGCTTCCGAATATTGATTTCCGATGTAATTTCGAGTGTTTAGACTTTAAAATTTAATTTTCAACATTTTACGGCACTCGGGTGTGAAAACGGGCTTCGGAATTGTTATTGGGCCGCTCAAAACACGTTAACAGACCCTGGGCCCAACCCACTTACTAATACCCTATGTATGTAAAGAACCCTTACCATCAATTAGGGGTGCAAACGAGCCAAGCGGCTCGCGAGCTACTCGAGATCGGCTCGATAAAAAGCTCGAAACGAGCCGAGCCTTATCAAGCCCGAGCCGAGCTTGAACCTAAAATAAAGCTCGTTTGTTTATCGAGCCCGAGCTCGAGCCTCACATTTGAAGCTCGTTAGGCTCGTCGAGCCTTATCGAGCCTTAGTGTAAACAAGCCGAGTCGAGCCGAGCTTATTCAAAATTGTTTACAAGCCTAACTCGAACCTAAAAATAAGCTTATTTAGTAAAGAGCCCGAGCCCGAGCTTCACTTATCGAGCTTGCGAGCCGAAAAAGTCTATTATTTATATTATTTTTATTTAATATATTAATTAATAGATAACAAACGAGCCGAGCTCGAGCTTGAGAAAATACAAACGAGCCGAGCTCGAGCCTTGAAAACAAAGCTCGAATCGAGCCAAGCTCGAGCCCGAGCTCACATAAATTAATCGAGCTCGAGCTCGAGCCTGGTCAAGCTCGGGCTCGGCTTGGCTCGTTTGCACCCCTACCATCAATTAACATTTTGAAAACCCTAAACAACATACACGCACACAACAAGCAGACATCCTCTCTCTCGTGTCTTGACCGGCGACACATTTTTTTTCTCTGGTGAATCGCTCACCCAAACACCCATCCTCCCTCTTTCAAACTCACACAACCTGTAACCCCTTTCTTCTCCGGCCACAAAACACCCCTACCTGCACGACCCGAACGAGAAAGATCTGTGGAAGGAATCGACGAGAGAGAGAGAGGAGGACATGAATTTTGTGTGGAATGCAGTTACTCTTCTTGTGTGGATGCCAGATGGAAGCCGCCATGGTCGCCGATTTATGAAAAGTGATAAATTACAGGTATGGCTTCTGTAGCAACGATGACATGAATTTTGTGCTTAAAATGCTTTTTTTCCTTAAATTAAGTTTTATTTTGGCAGTATCTTTTTGATTTCATTGATGTTGTGAGAGTGGTGAAACCTAGCACATACCGACTGGTAGTCACTCATCTGTTGTTTATCCCCCTTAAAATCTTCATTTATTCTGTTTTGAGCATCTAATTTGTGTGTATGTGGATAGGTAGGGTTGTATATATTGTGTTTTGGTTTGAATTTGTATAACTAGGTTTAGTTTATGGCTTTATGTGTACGAGTTAACGGATTTTAGTGCATTTGTGGAAATTTGTGTGTTTCGCTCGATTTGCTGTTGAAGAACATGTAGGAATTTATTCGAATATAACATTATGTTGATTAATTTGTGTGCATAGTTTCCGAAGGCACAATGCACTCAAGGCGTGAAGGGTGAACTTAATTTCGTATATCTGAGATGATAAATGGATTTAACAGAATGATTTCATTTTAAGAATATTATCTAGTTCATATTCTATTATTATGTTAATATCTTATATTACCATGTGGCTTTTTATGTTTGTCCAGGGGGATCACACTCAAAAAACTTTGGACTTAATGCTTGTAAGATATTTAGACAAGAAAGAAACCATAAATCAGCAGCTAAAACAATTGTAAGCATGGCGTAAGGAAGCACAGCAACCACGCAAGAAAATGCGTTGGAATTGGTAAAAAGCCACAAGAGAAGAATGGTTCACGTTGTTTATCGTGTTGGTGACTTGGACAGAAAATTAAAGTAACTTTTTATATTACACAGTATTTTTGTCTTTTTTGTTAACAATTAATATGTGGATATTCCTGAAATGTGTTTACAGGTTCTAGACAGAGTGCCTAGGGATGAAACTTTTGAGAAAATGAGACATACCTGAGGAGAAATACACAAATGCATTTCTTGGATATGGATCAGAAGATTCTCACTTTGTGATTGAACTCACATATAGTAAACTATCTTCAAACTACTTTTTATTACGCCAATAGTTACGTATGAATTCTTTGCATATGGCTAATATACATTCATGTCGCCAGATTATGGAGTTGATAAATACGACATCGGAACTGCATTTGGTCATTTTGGCATTGCGGTTGATGATGTGAGTGAATACTTTACAAGTTGATTTCTATCGGTTCTTGCATCTGCATATACACTGTCAATTTCCATGATGTTGATTGATTTAAGCTAATTAATTCTTCTAGCTGTTGTATTTTTAAGTTGGCCTTACTCATATCTATATAACGTGTCTTCTTTATAGGAAAAAAAAGCTTTATGCTTTAGTGTGTGAGGTTAATCCTAGGTATAGGTGTGTTTGGATATTTAATCTCTTTTTTGTGAGCTAACCTAATCATGTGTATACTTTAGGCGTTTGGTATGGAGCTCCATCGCCGAAAGGACAACCCTAAATACAAGGTAAATTATAAAGGAGCTCGTTAAAGAGAAGGAAGAAGATAAATAAAGGTTCAATGGAATTATAGGAGGGTTGATGGCTCAAATGGAAAAAGAGAAAGAAGCTATGCTCGTAGGATGACGAAGATTGAAGCTATGCTAACAACTTCAGTCCGCAAATAAGTATAAACATTTTTAGCTTTAATGTTTGGTTTAGGATGTTTTAATTGGGATTGTTTGATATTTTGATTTGGATGTTTATCATGAGGATGATGTGATGTTTGTTACGATCTTGAAATTTTATAAATTTACATTTTTTAGTCTTGCAAAGAATATAAATGGTAGCATAAAAATAGGCATTAAAGGGCAAAAAAATATCACAAAAGCGGTAGCAAAATGGTGACAACAAAAAGCGATAGCAATAGTGGTGACAAAAAGCGGTGGCAAAGTGGTGACAAAAAGCGGTGGCAAAGTGGTGAGAACGGTAGCAAAACGGTAGCAAAACGATGACAAAAAACAGTAGCCAAACCGTGACAAACTAACGGTAGCAAAATTGTAGCAAAAAAATTAACGGTAGCAAATAGGTGGCAATAGGGCAATTGCTACGTGTGATTTTTTTACCGAATTTTTGGTGGCAGGTGGCAAAAGGGCAATTGCCACCGTTTTGCGACCGAAAGTGCGGTAGCAAAAGCCCTATTTTCTAGTAGTGATAAGGGTCCTATCAATTAATTTCTAAGGACGCTTGTAAGTGTATCAAAAGATTAAAAGTATGTAAGCACATGTTAGAATATCGTAAAAGTGTCCTAATATGTTTTTATTAGGACACTATTTTGGTTGCTCAAAGACATATTACGCGACCATAAAATTGGTTTCATAATCTTATTTGAGATGTTAGGACGCTTTTTTAGTTTCGGGACTTATTACGACCCCTTTACATAAAACGCTTTTACCGTTGGTCCTATTAAATGAAAGGTCCTATAAAATAACATTTTAGGATGCTTTTGCGCGTACTAAAAACCCAGTTTTCTTGTACTGAAAATTCAGCAATTTTCAGCATTTAAACAATCTAATATTATGCAGAAATATGGTTAAATGGTCCTGAATGCTTTCCTAATTGCCGGGAATCAAAAGTGTCACAAAAGTGTACATAAAGCACACTAAACTGCTAGTTTAGCCCCTTAACGAACCGGTAACCAACCGAACAACCGGACACTACCCGAAATACCAAATTTTTACTAGAAGCACTGTTTTAACATTACCAAGCTAGTTATGATCCCCGAACATCATAACACCTCCAAAATATCTAGTAACTAATATAACTAACTAATACTTACAATTTTACCATGATCTAACCAACTTAGTTACAAACCTATGTCTAGACCCCCCCCCCATATCTACGGCCCCAACAAGGGCCCCACAAGATGATTTGTTTCAATATTAAAATGGATCTTGTTTATGTGATATATGTTAAATTATACATGTTTTTATACCCCAAAACACTTCCGTTTTAAACATTTTTGACCGAAAACACGACGTTTAGGTACCAAATTTGGTACTTCTATATTTTAAGGTCTTAAACAGAGCATAAAGGAAAATTCTGATGAAAACGGACAAAATCTGATGCATTTCTGATTAAAATGGCAAAAATCTGATAACTGCCATGTGTGGCACGACCGTGCCATCTGACGGCACTACCGTGCCGATGCTCCGATCTCGGAAGCACTGCCAGTGCGATCAGGAGTGCCAACTGTTTCTCGGGCCGCACTACCGTGCCACCCAAAGTATGAACGTGCCAAAGCTTAACCAAGGCTTCTGACCAACATTTCTGATGACACGGCACTACCATGCCACCAGCGGCACTACCGTGCCGATCTGCTGACCCAAGCAACTTGTCCACTTGGCTGACTCGGGATCACTGAAACTGACGTCACCCGACAACACCTGCCGCACGACCATGCGAAATTGGCACGACTGTGCCGATGAAGAAATCTCCTATAAATACAGCCATTCGCTACTGGTTCAAAGGTTGGGTTTTTCTCCATGTTTCTGGGCGATTTCTAGGTTCTGAAGCAGTCCTGATCAGACCCATTTGAAGCACCAAGATCGAGTGGAAGCATAACCGATCCAACCCATCAATTCCTTGCTTGTTTATGGTTCGATTCCTTGTTCTTGAACATGTATCTCTGATCATTTTGCAAGTATTGAGCTGATGTTAGTTTATGTTTAATGTAGTTATGTAATAATATTTATAAACTTGTTTCTTGAATATTCGTTACATTGTAATCTTATTTGTATGAAGCTTTAGTACTTTTTCATGTTTGAATCTTCATGACTATATAACGAATGTTTCATTGATGTTGAGTTCCTGATTGTGTTTGATTATCTTGGATAATGAATCTGTGGTTAGTGGGATGGTAACTATTTCTTGATTAATCACTTATTTGTAGACTTTGTTTACACCATGAAACCAGACCAGGGTATTGGTTTTATACAAGATATATCTTATTTTGATTAGGAATACTTTCTTGCACGTAAGGGTTCTAGTGAATTATATGGTGTTGATTGCATGTTCTTAGATGTGGTTTATGATCCTTGTTTAGTAGTTTTGGTCTGAAATTGCTGACATGGTAGATTTGTGTTTAAGACATGTAAAGGTGAAATTGTTTGTTATATGATCTACATAATTGCTTATCCTCGTGGCTGTATTGTGACCATCGGTATTGCTTTCATTGATAAGTGAGGTTAGGAATCCAGACCCGGTAAATAACCTATTTTTAAAGGTTCGCATAAATAAATATCAATAGCTCGCTAAAGAATGATTTTAGGTGGTTAACATGTGACCATCGTGTTAACTTTCCGAAGAATCATAATGCTAGAAATCCAGACCCGGTAACTAGCTGTCTCGAAATTGGAAAATTGATTAAGTACTTTTGTGACATATCTGATAGATAACATGTTTAGGTTGTTTGTGAAACGAGATAATAGTATATTTATGCTTTAAATATAGTTTTAGGTAATTTTAGTTAAACAACCATTCACTTTTCCTTATATCTGGTAAAACAATGACAAAGATTTAGTACATTATAACGCCTGTGTTCCATGGATCGATATCTGGCTCTTACAAATACTTTGCTTCATATATGACGGGATACACTTGTCCTTTGTTGTGTGCGTTTTAATGTTAAGGTATAAACCATTTTTATAAATATAAAACGCACTTCATTGGGCGCGTGAAGATACTGTAAATAAATGTATATAGCCGCCCACGTCAAGTTTTTGGCGCCGTTGCCGGGGAACTACGGCGAAATTAGTGGAACAATCCGAGTCAATATCTTACCGGTGTACAAACTGTTAATAACTGTTAATACTTGTACATTTTTGTATATATTTTCTTTTATTTACTAACTTGTTAATACCTAGCCTGGCACGCCCACTAGGACTAACTATTGACTAACTTTTCTTTTTCTGTTTTACTAACCAACTAACCGTCGGACTCAACTAACCAACTAACATCACTAACTTATCACTAACTTATTACTAACTTTTTACTAACTCTTTAACTAACATTTATTTCCGTTTATTTATTTAATTCAGTAAATGTGTTCGGAATCGAACCATTTTTCCTTTATTATATCAATTCAGTAATTTCATTTCTGTACTTCGTTTATTTTTTTATTTCAGTTCAGTATTCCTGATTCAGTATTTTATTTATTTACGTTCAGTTATTCTTTTATTTATTTCTGTCAGTTTATTTAACTGATTATTCATTTAATTTTTGTACTCATTTGTTTATTTAATTACTCCATAAAAATAAAATATACCTTTTTGATAAAATCATCAGATTTTCTGACGAATTCCAATGGATTCAGCAGATTCTCTGATGGATTCTGATAAACCCATTAGATGTTCTAAAAACAACAATTCACAATTCTGATGAATTTACCAGATTTTCTGGTAATTCTGATGGATTTATCAGAAATTCTGATGGAACAAAAAATTTCAACAGATCTTATCAGAATTTTTTCAGAGCTTATCAGATTCTCTGATATATATAAATTTTTTTTTCAGATTTCTGGTGACGTCATCAGAAATTCGGGTAAATAACCAAAAACTGTTCTCGGATGTAAATATGTAAATAAACTAGTAAATATTTAAGTAGATTTGTTTAAATATCTTGTATATTATATTATTATTATTTATTTCTTCCTATATTATTATTATGTTCTTTTTTCTGTATAATGCCTTCCTTTTTACGTGCAGGCTAATGTCCACGCCCCCTGCACCCGCTAACGCTGAGCTAGCCAACGAACCGGAAAATAACCTAAGAAGAAGTAGGAGGCTTCGAGAAAGATCACTTGTCGTTGCACAAAGGATTGCGGCCGCAATCGACGAACCAGTGATACTTTCTGACAGCGAGAGTTCAGAGGACGACACATGAAGCATTATGGCAGAGGACGACCAGCTTTTAAATGAGACCGGCCGTCCAGGAGGGGATGGCTTGCTACCGAGCATTTCCCGACCTATGATAGCAGCACCGAGTTTTGAAATTAAATCTAGTATAATTAACATGTTACAAAATTCTGTGCAGTTTTATGGGAAGGATCACGAAGATCCAGGTCGGCACATCGCTTCATTTCTTGAGGTGTGCTCGACTTTCAAAATTAGAGACGTTTCTGAAGAGGCAATTCGTTTGCGACTCTTTCCATTTTCTTTGCGAGACAAAGCCCGATCTTGGCTCTTGTCACTTCCAGCAGGGTCCATCACCACTTGGAACGAGATGGCCGATCTTTTTATGCAAAAATATTTCCCGCCAGAAAAGACAGCTAAGCTCAAAAATAGTATTATGACATTCAAACAGGATGAAGGAGAATCTCTACACGCAGCTTGGGAGAGGTTCAAAGATCTTCTGATCGATGTTCCACATCACGGGTTTTTCAAAAGGCAACTTGTGTTGAACTTCTACCAAGGACTCAGCTACAACTCACAAGAACGTTTAGATGTTTATGCAGGAGGCGATCTTGGAACAAAAACTCCTAACGAAGCCTATGTAATTATAGAGAAAGCTACCTTGAAGTCAAGTTCGTGTCACAGTGGAGTACGAAGGAAAGCTTTATCTATTCCTAGAGTTCATCAAGTAGATACATATACGGCTCTTGCAGCACAGATTGGAGCTTTGGCAGCAATGTTTGATCAAGCTCAGAACGTTTCAAAAATACAATCATCATGTGAGCTGTGTGGAGTGTCACACGAGCAAGGTCCATGTGAGCAGGGTGTTATGTTTACAGGCCATGAAGAGGTGGACTATTTGGGCAATCAAATTAGGCCCCAGAATAACCCCTACAGCAACACGCATAATCCGGGTTGGAGGAATCACCCAAACTTCGGGTGGAAAGCCAATTCCAATAACCAAAACCCACTCGGATACGCTCAACGCGCTCCCGCACCACAACAACCTCAGGGGCAATCTTTTCAGCCCCAGGGAAAATCTTTTCAGCCATCAGGGCAAACCTTTCAGCCACGTTACAATAATTTAGGTTCAGGCAACACTTCCCAGCCACAAGCCTCTGAAACCAACGCAAAACTAGAGGAGATGATGGCGCAACTGTTAAACAACTCCAACAATGCCAACCAAATATCTGAAAAGTGATACCAGCAGCATGAGGAGCGTTTCATGGCACAAGAAGGGGAAATGCAGAGCCAGAAGGCTTCAATTCAAACCATTGAGAATCAAGTCGGCCAATTGGCCAAGATGTTGTCTGAAAGACCACAAGGTAGTCTTCCAGGTAACACAGAACCAAACCCGAGAGGGCACGTTAGTGCAGTAATGACGAGGAGTGGTAGAACCACGGGACCTGACAAATCCGACTCACCACCGATCACTGATACGGTCCAAACTGACGCTTCAGACCAGGTGTACACTAGGCGAGTCTCAGCAAGTACAACACAATTTCAGGAGCCAGTTAAAGATTTCATTCCTCCTATTCCATATCCGAGCAGATTGAAGAAACAAAAGAACGATGAACAACATGGTAAGTTTTTAGAAATGTTTAAACAATTACACATAAACATACCATTTGTTGAGGCGTTGGCTCAAATGCCTAAATACGCAAGGTTCTTAAAAGACATCCTCACGAACAAGTAGAAGCTCGAAAGCTTGTCTTGTGTGTTGATGAATGAAAACTATTCAGCCCTTCTCCAAAACCGTCTACCTGAAAAGATGGGAGATCCAGGCAGTTTTACTCTTCCTTGTCTCATTGGCAACATGTCTGTCAGTCACGCATTAGCCGATTTAGGAGCTAGCATAAACCTTATGCCATATAAAGTTTTTGCTAAATTAGATCTGGGTGAACCTTCACCCACTAGAATGAGCATTCGACTTGTAGATCGTTCAATCAAGTATCCCCGTGGATTCGTTGAAAACATGCTTGTTAAAATTGATAAATTTGTTTTCCCCGTGGATTTTGTTATTTTAGACATGGACAAAGATTTAAATGTGCCATTAATACTTGGGCGCCCGTTCCTCAATACCGCGAGAACGATTGTTCATGTGGTAGCTGGCCAAATCACACTCCGAGTAAATGACGAGCATGTGACTTTTGATATTAAAAGATCAATGCAGCATCCGCAAAGTCACGATTACATGCTTTACTATGTCGACATTGTAGATACTTGTGTAAGCTCTCATTTCCAAGGCACTATTGAAGAAATTGATGCGGACACACATCTGTTGTGTGAGAACCAGAATGGCATTTCGTAGGAGGACCACGAAACTGAGCAGCCGATTTTTCAAATTGGTGAAAATGGTTCCCAAATTCCAGATCAATTTGTGGAGATTGACCGTGAAATTGAAGAAAAATCAAAACCTTCGGTTGAAGACCCACCGTCCTTGGAGTTAAAAGAACTCCCATCGCATCTCGAGTATGAATTTCTAGACGAGGAATGTCGCTTGCCAGTTATTATTTCAGCATCTCTAGCAAAAGAAGAAAAGAGGCAGCTTCTTGAAGTTCTAACGCTCCACAAGAAAGCTATGGCATGGAAGATCATGGATATCAAAGGCATTAATCCTTCTTTTTGTACTCATAAGATTATCATGGAAGACAATTACAAGCCTAGTGCACAGCATCAAAGGCGTCTGAATCCAAATATGCAGGACGTGGTGAAGAAAGAAGTTATTAAATTGTTAGATGCAGGGCTGATTTTTCCTATATCTGATTCTGTTTGGGTAAGTCCAGTGCAAGTAGTACCCAAGAAAGGTGGTATTACTGTAGTTCCAAACGATAGGAATGAACTTATTCCTACCCGTACCGTCATCGGATGGCGAGTTTGCATTGATTACCGCAAACTCAACGATGCCACCCGTAAGGACCACTTCCCGCTTCCATTCATCGACCAGATGTTGGAACGTCTGTCGTGAAAGTCATTTTTATGTTTTCTGGATGGGTTCTCTGGATATTTTCAAATTCCTATCGCTCCTGAAGATCAGGAAAAGACTACTTTCACAGGTCCTTTCGGCACATTCACCTACAGGCGTATGCCTTTTGGACTGTGTAATTCACCAGCCACATTTCAGTGTTGCATGGTAGCTAGGGGTGTGCACGGTTCGGTTTGGTTCGGTTTGGTTTTTGGGTAAAATCAAAACCGAAACTGAAATATCAGTTTTCGGGTTTTAAAAACCGTTCGGTTTCGGTTTTTTTCGGTTTCGGTTTTTCGGTTTTTACGTCGGTTCGGTTCGGTTATTTCGGTTTTTGGAACAAAATTATATAAGATTCAAAAAATAAAAAGTATAATTTATATTATAACAATCTTTTTATATATTTATATTTAAGTTATTATAGTTAACCTCTTTAATTAATATTGTTTATATATAAACCTAACCTTCTAATCTTTTTTTATGTTTCTTCAAAGTTTTTATTAAATTTAATTTTTATATTAAATTTTGTTATATCTTATAGGTAATAATAAATCATTTCAGTTATAATGTTTTTACTATAAACACTTAACATTCAAGAATAAAATTAACATTTTCTGCTAGCATTGGGTTAAACACTTAAACAATTTAAACTTAAACATAAAAATATATGGATTGTAACTTATCGGTTCGGTTCAGTTTTTTTTGGTTACTGAAAAAGTTTATCCGAAAACCGAACCGAAATTTTCGGTTATTAAAAATCCAAAAACCGAACAGTCGGTTTTTGTTTCGGTTCGGTTTTTTCGGTTCGGTTATTTCGGTTTTCTTGCTCACCCCTAATGGTAGCTATTTTCCATGACATGATTGAAGACTCCATGGAAGTATTCATGGATGATTTCTCTGTTTTCGGGAGTTCTTTCAATCAATGTCTTGGAAATCTGAAAAGAATGTTAATGAGATGTGTGGAAACTAATCTTGTGCTTAACTGGGAGAAATGCCACTTCATGGTGAAGGAAGGGGTAGTTCTTGGACATAAAATCTTTGAAGCCAGGTTGGAAGTTGATCCAGCAAAAGTGGATATCATTTCTAAACTCCCCCAACCTCAGTCAGAGCGATTAGAAGTTTCCTGGGTCATACAGGGTTCTATAGGCGATTCATAAAAGACTTTTCAAAAATCACAAGACCTATGACCCGTTTATTAGAAAAAGATACTCCATTTGTATTTTCAGACGAATGCATGAATGCTTTCAAGCAGTTGAAACAAAGGCTTATCGAAGTCCCTATTCTAGTCGCACCAGATTGGGCATTGCCATTTGAGATAATGTGTGACGCCAGTGATTATGCAATAGGAGCAGTCTTAGGACAAAGAAGGGAGAAGCATTTTCATCCTATTTACTATGCCAGCAAGACTCTACATGATGCTCAAGAAAATTATACGACTACAGAGAAAGAGCTTTTGGCAGTAGTATATGCTTTCGACAAATTCAGGTCGTACCTTGTGTTATCCAAAACAATTGTGTACACAGGTCATGCAGCAATCAAATACCTTTTTAGCAAACAGGATGCAAAACCGCGTCTTATCAGATGGATCTTGTTGTTACAAGAATTCGACATTGAGATCCAAGACAAAAAGGGAGCTTTAAATGTTGCAGCCGACCATCTCTCGAGACTTGAGCATGGTAATTCGGAGAATTCGGTGGAGGAACCAATAAACGACAATTTCCCCCACGAATTTGTCTTAAGTATCGAGATGAACGACGAGTCACCAGGGTTTGCCGACTTTGCAAACTACCTCGCATGTGGAATCCTTATCAAAGGATTGTCATATCAGCAAAAGAGGAAGTTCTTTGCAGATTTGAAGTACTACATTTGGGACGAACCATACTTGTTTAGAATCGGAGCCGATCAGGTGATCCGAAGATGTGTATTTGGAGAAGAGGCAGCCAGCATTCTGCAGCACTGTCACGAAGGGCCAACCGGAGGTCATCATGGAGCAAACTACACTGCAAAGAAAGTGTTAGACTCTGGGTTTTACTGGCCCACAATCTTTCGTGATGCACATGAATGGGTTCGAGCGTGTGATGCTTGCCAGAGGGAAACGAATATCTCCGCACGCAATGAAATGCCTCAACATCCAATGCAAGTCTGTGATGTCTTTGATATATGGGGCATCGACTTCATGGGTCCATTTCCAGCCTCACGAGGTAACAAATACATCCTAGTTGCTGTAGACTATGTCTCAAAATGGGCCGAAGCTCAAGCTTTGCCCACAAATGACGCTAGGGTAGTTGTGAGGTTCTTAAAAAGTTTATTTTTCCCGATTTGGTGCTCCAAAAGCACTAATCGGTGACCGAGGAACGCATTTTTGTAATGCACAGTTAGAAAGAGCCTTGTCTCGTTATGGAGTTCATCATAGAATGGCTACGCCATATCATCCTCAAACGAGCAGCCAAGTGGAGGTTAGAAATCGGGGTTTGAAAAGAATCCTTAAGCGGTCCATTAATAACAACCGCAAGGTTTGGTCAGACAAGCTAGATGACGCTCTATGGGCTTTTAGAACAGCATTCAAGACACCTATTGGGACCACACCCTTTAGATTGGTTTATGGAAAAGCTTGTCATCTACCTGTCGAGCTAGAATATAGGGCATTCTGGGCCTTGAAGACGGCGAATATGGATTTAAAACTCGGAGGTGAAGCCCGTTTTCTGCAAATTCACGAGCTCGAGGAGCTAAGAAACCATGCCTACGAAAGTTCTAGCAGATACAAGGAATGAGTCAAGAGATTTCATGACAAGAGGTTGAGAGACCATAAGGATCTACGTATAGGGGATCTTGTCTTATTATATAACTCAAGACTGCGTTTATTCCCCGGGAAGCTAAAATCCAGATGGATGGGTCCATACAGAGTTAAGGAAATATTTCCGTACGGGGCCGTAACTATTGAGGATCCAAGCGGGGTAAGTTTCAAAATCAACAATCATCGTTTAAAACTTTACATCAACAGACCGGTTGACCCGGTGGAGGAAGTTCTCGAACTCCACGTCCCGCACACTTAAAACAAGTGTGGGGAGAATGAGTCTAGCTATCGACTCGCTGACAAATTTAGCAAGCGTGTTTTCATACGCTAAGGGTAACTTTGTATATATTACTTTTTAATGTTTATTTCGTAATTCGTTAATTTTTCGGTTTTAAACGTAGGAACACACGGTCTTGATCCATAATTTTTGGAGATTTGAAGTTAATTAATTGTTAAAATATATGAAATAGTGCAAAATGGAAAAATTGGGTAAAAATTCAGAGTTATAAGCTTACTGTGAAAAGTTATACAAAAAAGCCCAGGTGTTGCACGGTCATGCCAAATCGGCACGGTCATGCAATCCTTAGTCAAAACAGACCATTAACTCATGCATCGGATGGTCATCGGACTGCACTACTGTGCGGCCGTTGCAGTACCATACAACCCGATAACACAGGTCAAACCAGGAAAACGATTCGGAATGGCACGACCGTGCCAAATCCGCACGACCGTGCGACTCGAAAACTGAACAGTAAAAACAGGGATATAAAAGCAATTCTGCAGTAAAAACATTTCATATTTTCGAAACCCTAGTCGCCGCACGGGAGTTCCAGGTCGCCTACACCCACAAATCACCTAATTTTTGCCTAGTTTTCGCTTCAATCATCTTCCAAGGTATGTTTCCTACCTATTTTATAGATTAAACTTAGCTTCTGACATAGATCTGATGTCTAAACCAAGAAATTTTGGGGTTTTCTTCATAAATGTCAAATAATCCCTTGTTCTTGAGTGATTAATGATAAATCGATGGTTCTGATGCTTGATTCGAGATCTATTCACTGATTAAAAGATAAATTTTGAAAAATACAAGTTAAAATTAGTGAAATACACTATTTTCTGGTGAAAATTGCTATCGCATGGTCACGCCCTTAAAATGGCATGGCAGTGCCGATCGGAAATCAACACAGATCACCAATTCAAAGCTGTGACGCCGATTCGCACGGCAGTGCCGATTTGGCACGGCAGTGCCACATGGGTTTCCGGAAACGAACTGTTGACCGATTAGGATTGGCACGACAGTGCCACCAGCCACACGACTGTGCGGTTGCTGAAACAGAAACAAAAGCTCGTCAACAGTCTATTCCGATGGCAGCAATGAAATTTTTATATTATGCTCTTATTTTGTTATATTCCTGTGTGCAGATGAATCACAAATTACTTCAGTTCAGTGAGAATAAAGCGAAAGAACAACCCTGTATGGCAAGATTACAAGCTTTATGGAATAGGCGAGGGCAAATCGGTGAACCGAGAAGGATCAACTGGGAGACTTTAACAACCCTGAACCAAGAAGAAAGGCTATCCGACATGATGTCACACCCGATGTCAAGGTTGTTCAACATTGCACGACCCGTTTATCTTGAACTAGCATTGGAATTCTTCGCTTCATACACTTATGAAAAACCAAGAAGCGAGAATCCAGACTTTAAAAACAGGGAACAATACAGTTCAGATTGGGAAAAAAGTGGCATAAGTGGACAGTTGCTAGACTTGGAAGAAGATTGGGCATATATTCAGCTGAAGATATAAATTCAGAACTTTTCACCAATATCTACAAGTTTGATAATGATAAGAAACGAGCCAACTTTTGGGCCCAAGTAGCAGTTGGACCACCCTATGAAGCTAGGAAAGCTAAAGCTTCACGACTACGAGACCCGCTTCTGAGGGTCATTCATCAGGTCATGAGTCACACCATCTGTGGGCGCATGGACAGTGCAGGAAACTGTCCCACTCAAGATCTTCTTTTCATATATTCCTTAGTGACTATAGTGCATGTTAACCTCGCAGCAAGAATGGCTGAATTCTTTGTAAACAACGCAGGGAGAACCACAAACAGTGAAATTGTCACACCCCTTTCTAAGACGGAAGCACGAGGTGTAATCATGAAAGGTTTTCATTGCATAAGATTGGTAAACATACTACATGCTCATAAAATAACTTCAAACACCATTACCATTAGATAACGGAAAACATAGTTAAGAGTTTACATCACGAAACAACATATTGTCTGAAAGTTTACAACTTTATTTAAGACAACCATAAGCGACATCCACGAGCATGAGTAAGACCACACACACATCCACTTTTAGTTACCTGAAATACATGTGAGTTTTGGAAAAAACGTCAACATAATGTTGGTGTGAATTTATGCAGTTCTTGTATTGAACGTTTGTATACTTTGTATGAAAAACATGGTATGTATCTTGTATAAATCAAGTATTCATGTATAAATCAAGTATTCCTGTATGTATCAAGTTGTTAATGGGTTGCAAGGCCATTAACATGTGACACGACATAGGAAGCAACCAAACCATAGGCATTTTTCTAGTTGTCGATTCACGACGGAGACACAAAAATACTACTCGGTACTAGTTGTCACCGAGAGTAGGGCTGCCCTAGTACCCATTAGATCTAACCTTTTGTTCTGCGGTCTAAGTATGTACACGATTAATGGTGCTTATGGTACCCTATTCGTGACACGGTTTCTTGTATCATTTCTCGTATCATTTCTCAAACGCATCATACTTGGTACTAGTTATCACCAAGAGTGCTTCTTGTTTTTGGATCATACCATTTATAAACATTGTAATATTTGTAACATGTATTTCGCCCCCGAAGTTATAAAAACTGAAAACAGTTAAAAGAAAAGGGGGAGCATGAACTCACAACTTTGCGTTCCTTGCGTCGTAAACTTCACCGGATTTACTTATATAGCGTCGTGACCTAAACGTGTTTTATTAACGTTAGTCACTAGACTTGTATCGCACAAGTACAAGTCACTATCTTTTGCGTACGTATTCTTGTGTTAAAGATAATTTATATTTCTAACTAAGTTTCTTACTTACATTATTTTCTCAAAAAAATGAATATAAGTTTCTTGCATTTTGCACCCGAATTATGTATGTTGTATGTGTATTTTTGTGTTTTTATTTCTCAAGAGTATTTAGTGTATTTTCAAGTCCTAATACACTATCACGTATAATACATACTACATACACTTAGCACAAAGTTTGGTGACCAATAAATATATATATTTTCTCAAAAATATACATTCTTAGTACCAATTTTTATCTTGAAGAAATCATCGTTTCTTATCACAAAAATTAGGGAAACCTTGGTAAATTTTTCTAGACACATTTTTAGGGAATAAGTTTCTCAAAACTTATATTTTTCTAAGTGTCAAAATTTATAGAAATTTTGACATGGATTCCCCTAAAAATGGAGGTTTCCCATGTTTTCAAAACACGTGTTTATTTTCTTTTAAAATCATCATCAATCAATTTCAACAACAATCATCAACAATATACATTAATTTCTCTATTTCATGAACTTGAAAATTTATAAAAATGTGTAGTAACTTACTAGTGTATTTAGTAAGTCTTGTTACCCTTTAAAGTGTGGTTGCTTCTTTAAAAACTCCATTTTTAAAGAATATGATTCTTTACAACTTATGTTCATGTTTTCTAAAAATACTTCTTCATGTATTTTTCTTGTTACACATGTGTTTTTTACCTTGTTAACCACTAAAAATGATGTTTATTTATGTAAAAACCAAGGTTTAGTGAAACTTGTATTTTTAACTTGGTTTCTTGGTAAATCATACTTGAAATATTTAGATTTACAAGACTTTAAACTTACTTGTTCATCATCAAGAAACATCAAATTTATTCAAGTTCATGACTTTTTATGAGGATGATTCATAACCTTTAACATGTCCATCCCCTCATCTTGCTGGATTATGTTTTTAATCATGATCTAGCAAGATTATATGAGGATCTACATCATTTCTACAAGCAAACAATAATCAACAAGTATATCAACACTAAAACAACATGATTTCTTTATATTTAGAGCTTATGTGCATGTTTCTTTCTTTTGATTCTTAATGTTCTTCAAGATTAACATAGCTCATAACCTTTTACCCACTAAAATAAGATGAAATATGAGGTGTATGATGTTCTTACCACTAGCTCAAGGCTAGGGATGTTCAAGAGAAGAAATGAGGTGGTTAATAGCAAACGAAGAAGGTCCTTCAAGTTCCGTTTCTTCCACACTCCCTAACTTAGCTTCTTACACCTTGGAGTCACCTTAGAATGCTTGATATGGAGCTTGAAATGGATGTGTGTGTGTGTATGGTTGGAGCCGTGAGGTTAGAGGGAGAGGTGGAAGGTTATGGCAAGTTGAAATGGTGAAGAATGTTGTATGTATAGTCTTGAGGTTAATATAGATAAACTTCCAACATTCTTTTACATGTAGGTTATAATGTTCCAACTTTAAGCAACAAGTTCAATTAACAATTCAAAAGAAATCTTTGTGTGGGGCCCCCTGTCTAACCGTCCTCAAGGGGGGGGGGGGTTCCTAGTTCCATTACAAGTATTAGTTAAAGGTTTTGGTTAGGATTCAAGGGTACGAGTTAGTGTTTAATTTAGGGGTTAATTGTGTTTTAGTGTTTTAAGTAGTAATATGGTGTGTAGTGCTCATAACTAGCTTCATAACACTAAAACAATGCTTCTAGGAATGTTTTGGTGTTTCGGGTAATGTCCGGTTGTTCGGTTAAATACCGTTCCGTTAAAGTGCTAAATTGCACCGTCTAGTGTCTTTTAAGTACCCTTTTGTAACACTTTCAAATCCCGACACTTAGGGAAGTATTCTGGATGATAAATCATGATTTCCGTATAACATTTATTTGTTGAAAAGCTGATTATAGCTGAATTTAATAAATTTCTGCACTTAAAGTGCGTTTCGGGTGCTTTTTAGTGCGTATTTTAGCTTCCGGATGGTCTATATGTTAACCCTTGTATGCACTCTTGGGTTTTAATGTATTCTTGTCATTAGACCTACACCTAGGCCCCAATTCTAGTGTCTGACTGCTTTCTGCAGAATTGTGGACATAATGTGTCCTACCGATGAGTTTACTAGTATTTCGGACGCAACGCTGTATAAAGTATTTCTTGTAGTATAAAATGTGCATGAATTCACTTGTTTAGTATGTATTCAGACAATGTTGACATTTAAGCACATAATTGCTGTCATTAAATAATAATTAAAGTGTACGAAAATTACCGGTTTGGTGCCAGTTGTCACAGTCTCCCCCCGTTAAAAGAATTTCGTCCCGAAATTCAGGTTGAGCTGACTCTTGCAGGAGTCTTCTTAAATAGGTGGGGGTACTTTTCTTTGAACTGGTCTTCACATTCCCACATGTACTCGGGTTCGTGCTTAGAGTTCCAACGTACTTTGACAAGTTTCACACTGCTCCTCCTGGTCTTGTTGACTTTCCAGTCGGTAACCTCAACGGGTTGTTCTGTAAATCGGAGGGAATCGTCAATATGCACTTCATCCGCAGGGATGATCACGTCTTCTTGTGTTGGACTCTTCTTAAGGTTGGATACATGGAACGTATCATGTACTCCATTAAGTTCTTTCGGTAATTCCAACTTGTATGCCACGGTACCAATTCTTTCCAAGATCTTGAATGGTCCGATGTATCGTGGGTTCAGCTTTCCACGCTTTCCAAATCTGACTACGCCTTTCCATGGTGAGACCTTTAACAACACTTTGTCTCCCACCTCGAATTCTAATGGTTTCCGTCTTCGGTCAGCGTAGCCCTTTTGTCGATCTCGAGCCGCTTTAATGCGCTCTCGGATCTGCGTAATCTTGTCGGTTGTCTCTTGTACAAGCTCAGGACCAACCATTCGCTTGTCTCCAGCGTCTGCCCAACACAAGGGTGATCGGCACTTGCGGCCATACAGAGCTTCGAACGGTGCGACTTTGATGCTTGTATGATAACTGTTATTGTAGGAAAACTCAACTAAAGGTAGGTGAGTATCCCAACTGCCGCCTAGGTCCATGACACATGCGCGAAGCATATCTTCTAATGTTTGTATGGTTCGTTCGCTCTGGCCGTCCGTTTAAGGATGGAATGCCGTGCTTAGATCTAACTGTGATCCAAAGGCTTCCTGAAAAGATTGCCAGATTCTTGAGACAAAGCGTCCATCTCTGTCTGAAATAATGGAGATAGGCACTCCATGACTTGCCACGATTTCCTTTAGGTATATCTCAGCAAGTTTTCCAGTGCTATCTTTTTCTCGGATCGGTAGGAAATGTGCAGATTTCGTTAATCGATCAACTACCACCCATATCATGTCATGCCCTCTAGGGGTCCTGGGTAATTTCGTTATGAAGTCCATCGAGATTTGCTCCCACTTCCACATGGGTATCTCTGGTTGTTGTAGCAGGCCGGACGGTTTCTGATATTCAGCCTTAACCTTAGCACAGGTTAGGCACTTTCCAACATAGACAGCAACGTCGCTTTTGAGTCTCGGCCACCAATAGTATTCTTTTAAGTCTTGATACATCTTGTCTGATCCTGGATGGATCGAGTATCTCGATTTATGCACTTCATTAAGGATGACTTTTCGTAGGCCACCATAGAGCGGAACCCAAATACGTTTCTTAAAGTATAAGGCTCCCACTTCATTTGGCGCCATATATTTCAACATATATCCTGGAGGTATTCAGCTTTACGGTTTTCTCCCTTGAGAGCTTCTTTTTGTGCGTCACGAATGCGTGCAGAGAGGTTCGTTTGAATAGTCAGTTTCAATGCTCGAACCCTTAGGGTCTTAACCCTCTCTTTTCGGCTTAATGCGTCTGCTACAACGTTTGCTTTTCAAGGATGGTACTTAATCTCACAGTCATAATCGTTTAGCAGCTCGACCCATCATCGCTGGCGCATGTTTAGTTCCTTCTGATCAAATATGTGTTGTAAGCTTTTGTGATCTGTGAAGATTGTACATCGAGTACCATATAAATAATGTCGCCAGATCTTCAAGGTGAATACCACCGCACCTAGTTCCAAGTCGTGCGTGGTGTAGTTCCTTTCATGTACCTTCAATTGTCTTGAAGCGTAAGCGATGACTTTCTAACGTTGCATGAGCACGCAACCCAAACCTTGTCGTGAAGTGTCGCAGTATACCACGAAGTCTTCAGTGCCTTCGGGTAATGATAGTATTGGTGCATCGCATAGCTTATTTTTAAGTAGCTGGAAGGCTTCTTCCTGCATGTTACCCCAGTCGTATTTCTTGTCTTTCTGCGTAAGGGCAGTTAGCGGTTGAGCTATCTTTGAGAAATTCTCAATAAAACGTCGGTAATAGCCTGCTAAGCCCAAAAATTGTCGAACTTCAGTTGGGGTTTTGGGGGCTTCCCATTTTTTATTGCTTCAATCTTTGATGGGTCTACATGGATGCCCTTCTTGTTCACAACATGACCAAGAAATTGTACTTCGCGAATCCAGAATTCGCACTTCGAGAATTTCGCATAAAGTTTCTCTTTCTTCAGTAGTTCCAGGATGGTTCTGAGATGTTGCTCGTGCTCTTCTTTCGTTCGAGAGTAAATCAGGATATCATCGATAAATACAATCACGAATTTATCAAGATATGGTTTACAAACGCGGTTCATCAGGTCCACAAAGACCGCTGGTGTGTTCGTCAGTCCGAATGGCATCACAAGGAACTCGTAATGCCCATAACGCGTTCTGAATGCAGTCTTTGGTACGCTTTCTTCTTGAATCCTTAACTGATGGTATCCAGATCGAAGATCGATCTTGGAATAATAGCTTGATCCTTGCAACTGATCAAATAAGTCACCAATCCTCGGTAGCGGGTACCGATTCTTGATTGTGAGCTTGTTCAGTTCTCTGTAATCGATACACATCCGCAGAGTTCCATCCTTTTTCTTCATGAACAATACTGGAGCTCCCCAGGGTGAGAAGCTTGGCCTTATGAATCCTTTATCCAACAACTCCTGGAGTTGTGTAGATAACTCTTGCATTTCGGATGGTGCAAGCCGATAGGGTGCCTTGGCTACAGGAGCGACTCCTGGAACCAAGTCTATACGGAATTCGACTTGTCGTTGCGGAGGTAGCCCTGGCAGATCTTCGGGAAAAACATCAGGGAATTCCTTCACCACAGGAATGTCTTCGAGTCTCGGCTCCTCAGCCTTCTTATCTACAACATGAGCTAGGAAAGCAACACATCCTTTCCTTAAGCACTTATGTGCCTTCATGCAACTGATGATTCGCAGAGGTGCGTCTCGTCTTTCTCCATGTACGATGAGAGTTTTATCATTCGCCAAAGGGATGCGAATGATTTTCTCATGACAAACGACTTCAGCTTTGTTCTTGGACAACCAGTCCATTCCAACCACTACATCGAAGCTACCCAATTGAATAGGTAAGAGGTCGATGCTAAATCTTCGTTCACCAAGTTCTAGTGTGCAGCCTCTAACAACTTCGCTTGATTCAACAAGTTTACCATTTGCTAGTTCTATGGAGTAAGGAATATCCAATCTACTAGACTCTATCCCAAGCATACGTTTAAATTCCACAGACATGAAACTATAATCGGCACCAGTGTCAAATAATATGGATGCAAAGTGATTGTTAACGAGAAACGTACCGGTGACCACATTAGGGTCCTCGCGTGCGTCCCTTGCTCCAATCACAAATGCTCGAGCCTGAGCATTGTTTCCCCCTGGGCAATCTTTTACGAAATGATCCTTGCTTCCATAACTGAAGCATCCTTGGTTCCGCATGTTCCCGTTACCATTCCTATTACCATTACCATTGCCATTTCCATTTCCACCACTGTTCCTATTACCAGCACCGTTGCGGTTTCCATTCCCGTTCCTATTTCCCTTACCCCAACAGTCCTCCATGCGGTGACCCAGTTTTCCACACTTATCGCATTTTGGGATGCGACAAACTCCTTCGTGATGATGCTTGCACTGATTGCATTTGGGCAGAGTGCCCAGGTATCCCTTAGCTGGAGCGTCATTCATGGCTGCAAGAGATATCGCCTCCTGAGGCGGGTTGGGGTCACGCTTCTTGTTACTGAAACCCTTGTTGTTGCGAGTTGCTTGATTCAGGTTTGCATGTTTCCTTTTCTTGTCACCGGATGACTCAACATGCGTCTCGGTCTTTTCAGTTGGGTTCAGGGATAACTTCTTCATATGAACACAATCTTCAGTAAGGCTGACAGCCAGAGTTACAGCCTCGGTGATTGTTTGAGGTTTGGCCGAAGTCACCATGCCGCGGAATTCTGAGGCCAATCCCCAAATGTAGCGTTCAACGAGCTTAAATTTGGGAGTCACCATGTAGGGAAGCACTCTAGACAGATCGTGGAACCTTCGTGTATACCCATTAATGTCAGCACCTTCCATGGTCAAGTGCCAGAACTCCGTTTCCAATCTTTGGAGTTCAGCACGGGAGCAATACTTTTCTCTCATTTTCTCTTTCAGTTCATCCCAAGTCATGCCATACGCGGCGTCATCACCCAAGGTTTGGACTTGCAAGTTCCACCAAGTCAAAGCTTCATCAACAAACAACCCAGTAGCAAAAGTGACTTGCTGATCCGCAGTACACTTGCTCATACGGATAGTGGCCTCTGTCTTCTCAGTCCAGCGCACAAACGCTACTGCACCTCCTGTGCCGTCGTAGTTCATTGGTTTACAGTCGAGAAACTGCTTGAAAGTGCAGCCTGAGCTGCATTGCCTCCAGATGAATCTCCATTCCCATTACATCTAGCGTTGCTTGGTCCGCCACTGTCTTGGGTTCGGTTTGCCTCGTACTGGGCGATGGCTGTGGAGATCCTTTCCTCCAGTAGAGCGTTCAGCTCTTCAGCAGTCTTTGGCAGTGGGGGAGGAGGAGGTTGATCCGAATCTCAATTGTTCACAATTCTCCTAGGTGCCATGTTCTGAAAGAACACCATGCAATAGGTTTAGGCATTTGTTTGATATCGTCATTCTAGACAGTAGTAGTATATATATACACAGGCATATACCACATAAGTGACATCAAACAATTATTACTCTAGCAGAGTATTTAATAAGCTGGTGTTCACGTTTGACCTTTTCTTGCACTGAGGGAATCCATACGTGACAAGACTTGTTGTGATTTCTGTGCATTAAATTCCATAATTAGGTATGCATCCATAATTACGTAACTCCTTGCACAGTCCGCACAGTTCATTTCGTCCTCGTATCTCTTCCTTCAGGTAGGCCATTGTTTTCAGGTAAAGTGACGTATACTTGTGACATTCTACTTCTAGCATATGTAAATTTCAATTATCACACATAATTGCAAGTAATTCTTAGTCGCAGACAAGTGCTACTCCAGTGCACCCTATGTCTCGTAGTGTCTTTTCTAGACTCTTGTAAACAGGTTCAGGTAGTGGATGTCGCGGGAAGTTTTATGCAATGAAAACTTTTTGAAAAATTGTTTTCGTGAAAGGATCCTAGAGATTGTAGACTAGACTCGGGAAGGAATCCTGGTTCACTACAATCGTAGCCCTGATACCAATATGTCACACCCCTTTCTAAGGCGGAAGCACGAGGTGTCCTCATGAAAGGTTTTCATTGCATACGATTGGTAAACGTACTACATGCTCATAAAATAACTTCAAACACCATTACCATTACATAACGGAAAACATAGTTAAGAGTTTACATCACGAAACAACATATTGTCTGAAAGTTTACAACTTTATTTAAGACAACCATAAGATACATCCACGAGCATGAGTAAGACCGCGCGCACATCCACTTTTAGTTACCTGAAATACATGTGAGTTTTGGAAAAACGTCAACATAATGTTGGTGTGAATTCATGCAGTTCTTGTATTGAACGTTTGTATACTTTGTATGAAAAACATGGTATGTATCTTGTATAAATCAAGTATTCATGTATAAATCAAGTATTCCTGTATGTATCAAGTTGTTTATGGGTTGCAAGGCCATTAACATGTGACACGACATAGGAAGCAACCAAACCATAGGCATTTTTCTAGTTGTCGATTCACGACGGAGACACAAAAACACTACTCGGTACTAGTTGTCACCGAGAGTGGGGCTGCCCTAGTACCCATTAGATCTAACCTTTTGTTCTGCGGTCTAAGTATGTACACGATTAATGGTGCTTATGGTACCCTATTCGTGACACGGTTTCTCGTATCATTTCTCGTATCATACTTGGTACTAGTTATCACCAAGAGTGCTTCTTGTTTTGGGATCATACCATCTATAAACATTGTAATATTTGTAACATGTATTTCGCCCCCGAAGTTATAAAAACTGAAAACAGTTAAAAGAAAAGGGGGAGCATGAACTCATAACTTTGCGTTCCTTGCGTCGTAAACTTCACCGGATTTGCTTATATAGCTTCGTGACCTAAACGTGTTTTATTAACGTTTGTCACTAGACTTGTATCGCACAAGTACAAGTCACTATCTTTTGCGTACGTATTCTTGTGTTAAAAATAATTTATATTTCTAACTAAGTTTCTTACTTACATTATTTTCTCAAAAAAATGAATATAAGTTTCTTGCATTTTGCACCCGAATTATGTATCTTGTATGTTGTATGTGTATTTTTGTGTTTTTATTTCTCAAGAGTATTTAGTGTATTTTCAAGTCCTAATACACTATCACGTATAATGCATACTACATACACTTAGCACAAAGTTTGGTGACCAATAAATATATATATTTTCTAAAAAATATACATACTTAGTACCAATTTTTATCTTGAAGAAATCATCGTTTCTTATCACAAAAATTAGGGAAACCTTGCTAAATTTTTCTAGACACATTTTTAGGGAATAAGTTTCTCAAAACTTATATTTTTCTAAGTGTCAAAATTTATAGAAATTTTGACATGGTTTCCCCTAAAAATGGAGGTTTCCCATGTTTTCAAAACACGTGTTTATTTTCTTTTAAAATCATCAACAATAAATTTCAACAAAAATCATCAACAATATACATTAATTTCTCTATTTCATGAACTTGAAAATTTATAAAAATGTGTAGTAACTTACTAGTGTATTTAGTAAGTCTTGTTACCCTTTAAAGTGTGGTTGCTTCTTTAAAAACTCCATTTTTAAAGAATATGATTCTTTACAACTTGTGCTCATGTTTTCTAAAAATACTTCTTCATGTATTTTTCTTGTTACACATATGTTTTTTTACCTTGTTAACCACTAAAAATGATGTTTATTTATGTAAAAACCAAGGTTTAGTGAAACTTGTATTTTTATCTTGGTTTCTTGGTAAATCATACTTGAAATATTTTGATTTACAAGACTTTAAACTTACTTGTTCATCCTCAAGAAACATCATATTTATTCAAGTTCATGACTTTTTGTGAGGATGATTCATAACCTTTAACATGTCCATCCCCTCATCTTGCTGGATTATGTTTTTAATCATGATCTAGCAAGATTATATGAGGATCTACATCATTTCTACAAGCAAACAATAATCAACAAGTATATCAACACTAAAACAACATGATTTCTTTATATTTAGAGCTTATGTCCATGTTTCTTTATTTTGATTCTTAATGTTCTTCAAGATTAACATAGCACATAGCCTTTTACCCACTAAAATAAGATGAAATATGAGGTGTATGATGTTCTTACCACTAGCTCAAGGCTAGGGATGTTCAAGAGAAGAAATGAGGTGGTTAATAGCAAACGAAGAAGGTCCTTCAAGTTCCGTTGCTTCCACACTCCCTAACTTAGCTTCTTACACCTTGGAGTCACCTTAGAATGCTTGATATGGAGCTTGAAATGGATGTGTGTGTGTGTATGGTTGGAGCCGTGAGGTTAGAGGGAGAGGTGGAAGGTTATGGCAAGTTGAAATGGTGAAGAATGTTGTATGTATAGTCTTGAGGTTAATATAGAGAAACTTCCAACATTCTTTTACATGTAGGTTATAATGTTCCAACTTTAAGCAACAAGTTCAATTAACAATTCAAAAGAAATCTTTGTGTGGGGCCCTTATGTCTAACCGTCCTCAAGGGGGGGGGGGGGGGGTTTCCTAGGTCCATTACAAGTATTAGTTAAAGGTTTTGGTTAGGATTCAAGGGTATGAGTTAGTGTTTAATTTAGGGGTTAATTGTGTTTTAGTGTTTTAAGTAGTAATATGGTGAGTAGTGCTCATAACTAGCTTCATAACACTAAAACAATGCTTCTAGCAATGTTTTGGTGTTTCGGGTAATGTCCGGTTGTTCGGTTAAATACCGTTCCGTTAAAGTGCTAAATTGCACCGTCTAGTGTCTTTTAAGTACCCTTTTGTAACACTTTCAATTTCCGACACTTAGGGAAGTATTCTGGATGATAAATCATGATTTCCGTATAACATTTATTTGTTGAAAAGCTTATTATAGCTGAATTTAATAAATTTATGCACTTAAAGTGCGTTTCGGGTGCTTTTTAGTGCGTATTTTAGCTTCCGGATGGTCTATATGTTAACCCTTGTATGCACTCTTGGGTTTTAATGTATTCTTGTCGTTGGGCCTACACCTAGGCCCCAATTCTAGTGTCTGACTGCTTTCTGCAGAATTGTGGACACAATGTGTCCTACCGGTGAGTTTACTAGTATTTCGGACGCAACGCTGTATAAAGTATTTCTTGTAGTATAAAATGTGCATGGATTCACTTGTTTAGTATGTATTCAGACAATGTTGACATTTAAGCACATAACTGCAGTCATTAAATAATAATTAAAGTGAACGGAAATTACCGGTTTGGTGCCAGTTGTCACAGAAATCCATGGTGGTGAATATGTGACTGAGTTGGCATACAACTTAGGTATTATGACAGATGATGTAGTCAACGGTCTCACGATGGTTCACGCATGACGAGATGTGGATATGAGGTCTTTGAGAGCGATGGGTATGGTAGTAGATACAGATAATGGACCAAGACTGAGGGGTCTAAATGGGGAAATATGGGATCCACTACCGCTACCACCACTGGGCGAAGACGTCCACATGGAGGAGCATCAGGTACTTGAGTTGCCACCACACGATCAGCCACATCATGAAGAGCAACAGCATCAGTATCAACACCAGCAGGACTGGCCTCCAGGTATACCTTCCTATCCTGAATTGTACCAACAGTTCCAGCATATGCAGGTCTCTCAAGACACTATGAGAGCCGACCAGTTAGCTATGAGAGCCGAGCAGGAGGCTATGCGAGCAACTCAAGACGCTATAAGGGCCGACCAGTTAGCTATGCGGGCATCTCAACACACCATGCGGGAGGAAATGTATGCAGGATTTTCCTACATCTTCGGGGGGCTACAAAGCGTATACCCTAGCCACTTCGGCAACACTCCACAGTTTCTGTTTGGAGACACAGGTATGTATGGGGCGGGTTCATCTGGAACACGCCACCATGATGGTGATGATGATGAGGAGTAAGAGGAGGTAGGGTAAAACAGTTCAGAAACTAATGTCTTATGTTATTTCTATTCAGTACTTTGTTTGGAATTTTTAAACTTTATGTCTGTTTTTAATGTTTTAAGTGGTATGTTTGCTTTGTTTGAATAACGTATTTGGTTGAATTATCTAACATTTTGATCAAATGGTAATGTTGGTTATTTTAGCGAGTGACATAATTGGCAGATTCATAAAGAAATGCACACAGAGTTGAGATGACTTCAAATCAAAGTCTACTCAAACAAGTCAACTCAAACTCTGAGGGAGTACATCTTTCCCGTTTCACATTATTAGTTTAGCTCTTCATAATTGCTTAATAATATGTATTTCACATTGGGGACAATGTGAAGTTCAAGTGTGGGAAGGGGTTTAAAAGTTTTTAAACTTTGTTTGTCCTTAATTGTTCTCATTTCTGTATATATTTTCGAAAAATAAAACAAAAATGGTCAATTTGTATTCTTTAGAAAGCATCAAATTTGATAAAAATCGACAAGCCAAGTTAATTTTTGAAAAAAGATAACTAAAAAAACGTGATAAAACAAAACGAAAGACTTGCATGTTTATCTTTATATTTATACCCATTCTTTCCGTTTACGTGAGCATATTTTTGAGCCTTTACAGCTTTCTTGACAAATGCTTATTTGTTTTTGCGGAAAAATGAGTGAGCCGGTTGTTTTATGTAATTTAGAACTTGTCATTTGTAAACTTTTTGAAACCATGAATATGTGAAATTACATAGAAATGATAGAGGCAATTAGGATAACCCTTTGTCAGCCTTTTTCTTTATTTATATCCCGCACCCAACATCATCCATTAGTTCGCCATGTTGAGCCTATTTTCCGTATTTTTTCTTAAACGTTACCCAAAATATTAAACCTACTCACCCAAATTTAACCTTTTCTCATTCACCCTTATTTTCGTTAAAAATTTGGCCATAAGCTTTCTAGTCTGATATAAAGTTTCACTTTAGTACTTTTTGAAAAAAAAAACGTTTGTTAAAACTCTCTAGGGAAATTAAAGAAAGACTATCAAGAATGAAAAAATAGAGAGTTGATGTATAAATAGAATAAACTCTAAAGACCTACACAATAGTTTAGCAACTTGTTCAGAATTGTAGAAAATAAAGTACCAAGTTTTTGGCCAAGTTTTAACCTTTCTTGCCACTTTCAAATATCCATTCCATACCCTTAACCAAAGCCTAACGTTTCAACCCATCAAAGACCTCTTGATTTTTTCTTTTCACGTATTAATTGGTAGAGATTAGATCTTTTGACAAGCTTATAATATTGCATGATTTATTGACCAGGCATTGAGTGTTTTACATACACATTATATGTATGATTCAGAAATTTAACCGAGTGTGTGTGAACATTGTGAGAAATATAAAGATTTTCATGCTTAGTCAATCAAAAGTTGAATCATTGCTTTATAATTATCCTTTCATAAATCGAACAAAGCTTCTTTGTTTTAAATCCTTGATGATGACTTTTTGAAAACCAATTTGACCACCAAACAAATTAGTAAACCTTGTAAATATTCAGAGTTGTTTCCGTATTTTATTTTAAGTTTGCTTGAGGATAAGCAAAGTTCAAGTGTGGGGATGTTTGATATACGTTAAATTATACATGTTTTTATACCCAAAACACTTCCGTTTTAAGCATTTTTGACCGAAAACACGATGTTTAGGTACCAAATTTGGTACTTCTATATTTTCAGGTCTTAAACAGAGCATAGAGGAAAATTCTGATGAAAACGGACAAAATCTGATGCATTTCTGATTAAAATGGCAAAAATCTGATAACTGCCAGGTGTGGCACGACCGTGCCATCTGACGGCACTACCGTGCCGATGCTCCGATCTCGGAAGCACTGCCAGTGCGATCAGGAGTGCCAACTGTTTCTCGGGCCGCACTACCGTGCCACCTGAAGCATGATCGTGCCAAAGCTTAACCAAGGCTTCTGAACAACATTTCTGATGACACGGCACTACCGTGCCACCAGCGGCACTACCGTGCCGATCTGCTGACCCAAGCAACTTGTCCACTTGGCTGACTCGGGATCGCTGAAACTGACGTCACCCGACAACACCTGCCGCACGACCGTGCGAAATTGGCATGACCGTGCCGATGAAGAAATCTCCTATAAATACAACCATTCGTTACTGGTTCAAGTGTTGGGTTTTTCTCCATGTTTCTGGGCGATTTCTGGGTTCCGAAGCAGTCCTGATCAGACCCATTTGAAGCACCAAGATCGAGTGGAAGCATAACCGATCCAACCCATCAATTCCTTGCTTGTTTATGGTTCGATTCCTTGTTCTTGAACATGTATCTCTGATCATTTTGCAAGTATTGAGCTGATGTTAGTTTATGTTTAATGTAGTTTATGTAATAATAGTTATAAACTTGTTTCTTGAATATTCGTTACATTGTAATCTTATTTTATGAAGCTTTAGTACTTTTTCATGTTTGAATCTTCATGACTATATAACGAATGTTTCATTGATGTTGAGTTCCTGATTGTGTTTGATTATCTTGGATAATGAATCTGTGGTTAGTGGGATGGTAACTATTTCTTGATTAATCACTTATTTGTAGACTTTGTTTACACCATGAAACCAGACCAGGGTATTGGTTTTATACAAGATATATCTTAATTTGATTAGGAATACTTTCTTGCACAAAGGGTTCTAATAAATTATATGGTGTTGATTGCATGTTCTTAGATGCGGTTTATGATCCTTGTTTAGTAGTTTTGGTCTGAAATTGCTGACATGGTAGATTTGTGTTTAAGACATGTAAAGGTGAAATTGTTTGTTATATGATCTACATAATTGCTTATCCTCGTGGCTGTATTGTGACCATCGGTATTGCTTTCTTTGATAAGTGAGGTTAGGAATCCAGACCCGGTAAATAACCTATTTTTAAAGGTTCGCATGAATAAATTTCAATAGCTCGCTAATGAATGATTTTAGGTGGTTAACGTGTGACCATCGCGTTAACTTTCCGAAGAATCATAATGCTAGAAATCCAAACCCGGTAACTAGCTGTCTCGAAATTGGAAAATTGATTAAGTACTTTTGTGACATATCTGGTAGATAACATGTTTAGGTTGTTTGTGAAATGAGATAATAGTATATTTATGTTTTAAATATAGTTTTAGGTAATTTTAGTTAAACAACCATTCACTTTTCCTTATATCTGGTAAAACAATGACAAAGATTTAGTACATTATAACGCCCGTGATCCATGGATCGATATCTGGCTCTTACCAATACTTTGCTGCATATATGACGGGATACACTTGTCCTTTGTTGTGTGTGTTTTAATGTTAAGGTATAAACCATTTTTATAAATATAAAACGCACTTCGCTGGGCGCGTGAAGATACTGTAAATAAATGTATATAACCGCCCACGTCATTATGCTTTTCTAAACATAATATACAAGAGTTAAAGTGTAGAATTGGATATAAGTATAGCACATAGGGATCTTGATTTTATTTCTCACACACTAAAACACACACAAGCTTCTCCTCTTCCCCCTTGGTGCTCTCGGCCGACCTCAACCCCACATACCACCTCCATCATTCATCCATTATCATACATTCCAAGCTCATACAAGTGTGTTAGAAGTCACATAAAGGAGCTAGGAGCTTATGGAAGTTGAAAGACCTCTTTCATTTGCTTTTATCCACTTGTTTTCTTCACTTGATCATCCCTAGCCTTGTGCTAGTGGTAAGAACCTTGATCTTGTTATTTTACTTCCATTTTAAGTGGTTAAAAGATGTTACATAATGTTGATCATGAAGAACATTAAGAATCACAAGAAGTAAACTTGAACATAAGCATACAATATGAAGAAATCTTGATGAATATGAGTTGTTATGCTTGATGTTTGTTGTTCATACATGTATTGGATGTTGATCATCATATGACCTTGCTAGATCATGATTAGAAACATAATCTAGCAAGATGAGAGAATGAAGATGTTGTAGGATGATAGATCATCCACACATAAAGCATGAACTTGAAAGAACAAAATGTTTTCTTGAAAAATAATGATCAAAGTAAGTTGTTAATCATGTAGATCTAAAATTTCAAGAGTGATTTCTCAAGAAACCAAGTTAAAAATATAAGTCTTACTAAATCTTGGTTCTTACATAAACAAACCTTATTTTTGGTGGTTAAACAAGTGTAGAAACACTTGTGTAACAAAAAGGATTCATAAAGAAACATTTTTAGACAACATGATCATAAGTTGTAAAGATCTATATTCTTTAAAAATGATGATTTTAAAGAATTAATCACACTTTAAAGGATAACAAGGCTTACTAAGAACACTAGTAAGTTACTACAAATTTTTGTGAAATTTCAAGTTCATGAAGTAGTAGATTATGATTGTTTTGGCAAGATTGGTAAGTATAAATTGTTTATTGTTGATTGTGGGATTGATTGTGTTGACTTTTACAAAAGAAAATGATATGCTTGAAAGCATGGAAACCTCCATTTTTAGGGGAAACTATGGCAAAATTTTCTAAAAATTTAAACACTTAGAAAACTATTTCTAAACAAATATTTACAATTGTATTTTGAACCATAAATTGTTACAAAAACTTTGCCATAATTTTTGTTACCAAAAATTATAATTATTGGAGGTTACTTTTTTATAAATAAAAGTGACTAAATATGTATTTAGGAAATATATATTTAGATGACACCATGTGTGTGATTATTTGTATATTTTGTGTATTAGTTATATTATTTTAGGACATGAAATAATATAACACATCAAAATACCCAGAATTACCATCCAAAATATTACCAAAATTCCAAGTAATAAATATACACATTTCACACAAAATATTGGTGAAACCGAACTAAGGAATATAACTTACGAATATTCCGGAAAATTGATTCACAAGTACATTTTGGTAAATAATATTTTGGACACCAAGTGAATAAATATGATTTTTACAATTATTGCAAAGTTATATCATATTTTTGACAAGAGCAAAATATATTATTTTGGGTGAAAAAAAATATATATATTTTCTTGAAATTATTAGAAGATGTATTATTTTTGAGAGAAAATATACATTTCTTAAACAAACATGAAATACGATATTTTTTGGGTGAAAGATATATTTTCTCAAATAAATATGAAATATATCATTTTTGGAGAAAAATAAGTTTATATATTTTCCAAGTTAGACTTGAAAATATATTATTTCGAAACTTATATGAAAATACAAATATTTTTGACAAAAGAAAAATTATAAATAATTTTTCTAAGTAGTATTTTTAAAATTTATATTTTGGAAATATATATATGGACTTTTATTAAGGATATTATTCCGGAAAAATTAATACGAAATTAAGTATAAGAATACTTAATGAATGCAATAAAATACGTATTCTCATACGTGTAAATACACACCGGAATACGACCCTAATACATGGTAAAAATATACAAGTATAAGAATACGAATACAAATACACCCATCCTTGGGAAGGATATATAAGTATAAATACTTGGGAAGTATTAAGTTAAAATATAATGTTTTAAAATATTATTCCAAAATTTAATAAATATAATTTCAGTTAAAATATTTATTATTTTAGCAAATAATTATATAAATCGAAATAATATCGAAGATACAAAGAAATGTAACTCAAAGACATTAATACTAAGTCAAGGCACGACCAGCTCGTCTAATAGATCATAGTACGTTGTAGGAAGTCGTGTTTGTCCAAGGAAGCTTAAGTTACGGTGATTGAAGACGCAAGATTGTGAGTTCATGACCCCCTTTTCTTTTAACTGTTTTCAGTTTTATAATACATGGAAAAAATATACAAGTATAAGAATACGAATACAAATACACCCATCCTTGAGAAGGATATACAAGTATAAATACTTGGGAAGTATTAAGTTAAAATATAATGTTTTAATAATTATTCCAAAATTTAATAAATATAATTTCAGTTAAAATATTTATTATTTTAGCAAACATTTATATAACTCGAAATAATATCGAAGATACAAAGAAATGTAACTCAAAGACATTAATACTAAGTCAAGGCACGACCAGCTCGTCTAATAGATCATAGTACGTTGTAGGAAGTCGTGTTTGTCCAAGGAAGGTTAAGTTACGGTGATTGAAGACGCAAGACTGTGAGTTCATGACCCCCTTTTCTTTTAACTGTTTTCAGTTTTATAACCTCGGGGGTGAAATACATGTTACAACTGTTTACAAACATTTTGATTTGGTATGGTTAGCTAAGGAAGGGTATTGCTTGATCATGTGAATGGTGGGTATAACACTTAAGGCCATTAATCCTCGTTGTAGGACCGAGGGACATGAGTGATAGATCTATTTGGGTGTAGCGAGCCCACACCCAAGTGGACCAGGGTGGCCCATGAGGTGACTATGTCTTATTCCCGGAGACAAATCTGCTAGGTTTGAGTTTTCCTGCATCACTTCACACATATCAATGGCCTTGCAAACCATTGGTGATCTGTTTTTCCTTGTTACTTTCATACCAGGGTTTTACTACATACATACATACTTTCAATGATTACAAAGGTTATTCATACTCACAAACAAACACATGAACTCGCTCAACTTTTGTTGATGTTTTCAAACTACATGTATTTCAGGGAATTAGATGTGGATCTGGCGGGCGTTCGGAAGTTCCAAGTGTGGTTTAAGAATAAAATATGTCATCCATGGTCATAGGGTTTGGTTAGTGTGTCTTATCCTGGACGAGGCACGTCTTCCAAATCCTGGTTTTATTTAATATCTTTTGTCGAGTCCTTGTGAACTCTTAAACAAGTTGCATGGTTTGTACTCAAATCTGAATTTCTATGTCTTAAAACAATGATGTTGTTATGATTTTAAAACTTATTTAATGGATGAACATCTATGGTTTTATCATATAGTTGTTGTTATGATTGAATGCAATGATATTAAGCAAGTCACACATAATCACGCTTCCGCAAAAGTCAGGGTGTGACAGTTTAACTTTTTAAATTAATAACTTTGACCCGTCAATTGACCAAGCAAACGTGATTCTTAGGAGGTGCCCTTTTGAGGGATTAACACTTACCTAATTACGATCACGTAGCCATGTTCGCCTCGAGCAATGGCTGGACCATAATCGTCTAAGCCGAAAGTCAAAGCGTTTATAAAAAAAACTTTGACTTTCGGCTTTTAAAAGCCTACAAAATGAAAAGCAGAGGCTAGGGACACTTACAAAGGGTCCTAGCTTGAAACTTTAACTAAGGTGGAGTCTCCTTTTAGCTAGGAATCTCCAAGAAAGCACGAGAAGTGAATTTGAGAGGTGCAATGAAATACGATGGATTAACACACTTATTTCTAGTGTAATGGGGTGTTCTTGGATCAAGCTAAGTGTTTAGGGAGCTCTAGAGTTCATCCCAGGTGTCATGGCAGGTGTTAAAAACCATCAAAGAGCTGATGGCATCAAATTCAAGTGTGCATGGAGGTTTGAGTGGTGGCCAAGGCTGCAAACATGCATCTGTCCATATCTTTCTGCACTGGTGCCTTCGCGGCACGCGACCGGGGACCAAGGACCCCGTCGCGGCGCGCGACCCCTCATAAACTCAGCAAAACTATTTTAGAATGTTGACATAATTGGCCCCCAACCTTTTAATTCATAATAACTTTCATATTTGGCACTTTTGGCCCTTCAAGTTAGGTTGTAGGTGTTCTTGAAAGTATAAACGAACATCGTTAAGCTCCGGGTTCGTTAAAAGATCACTCAGATGTATAATTCAACATGTTGACGATTTTAACCCTTCAAATCATAAACGTTTGATTCAATATCACAAACTGTTTCGTACGTCCAACATGTGGCTCGTTAAAGGATACAAATACCGTAAAAGGTCATTCAGAGGCTTAGTTTAAGTATGTTGACACCTTTAGTCCCTCCACATACATCTTTTCATTGTTTGGCAACAATAGTAAACTACCAAAATGGTCCCTGAGGTTTGGTCACTTTTGCCACTTTAGTCTAAAACTCAAATCTTTTGAATCTGGGTCCATGTGGTTTCAATTTTCTTGCCATTTTCATCCAAAATCAAAATCTGGTTAGATTTTTCAGTTAACATCTAGTTTTTTTTTGTCTTTTTCCTCCCTTTTAATGGATAGCAAAATGGTCTTTTAACGTTTTATTATAACAAATTAAAAAAATCTAACCATTTTGCCCTTCATTAAAAGGGAGGAAAAAGATAAAAAAGCTTGATCTTAACTGAAAAATCTGACCAGATTTTGCTTTTAGATGAAAATGATAAAAAATTGAAAAAACAGGGACCTAGATTCAAAATGTTTGAGTTTTCGATTAAAGTGGAAAAGTGAGCAAACCTCAGGGACCATTTTGGTAGTTTACTCATATTTATATTAATATATTTTCCAGCTTAAGACTTAATTTTTATTTTAGTCTCATTAGTCTAGAAATATACAATATCATAGTGTAGTATGATAACAAATTCGCCACAATTCAAAACAGTACAAAACTATGTCATAGACTGGTGGCAGAAATGCAAACACAATATTCGTGCTAGGCTACTCGCGGTACAGCCCAGAATGGAAAAAAACAAGACAGGGAAACATATTCACATCAATTTATTCATAAAAACATTAGTTACGAATAACTTATAAATTTCACTTTCCAGAAAAATTATATAAACATTTAACTGTTTTGTCTGCAGACAAATTTAGCAATTCTGTAGAAATATTCAGCATTCCGCAGAACAATTCAACAACGTCCAAAAATCCAAAAATAAACGTTATTTATCATAAACCACATATGGGTATTGAAAACAACAAAAAATTCCTATATAAACATTACTGTTTAAGCAACACAACACATTCGGTAGCTATCCAATAAAAATGGTACGGAAACTATGACCAAATAACAAATTTACTATTCTAGCGAACTAGTTAATAAGTTTTGGACATCAAAAATATCTTGTATATGTATACATTTCCGTATAAGTGGTATAAAATACTGGGAATTGACCCGATAACGAAACACGAGCCGAATTCATTATCCAAACAACAAAACGACAAGTCTAGTGAACTAGTTAACCTGTTTTAGCATCCTAGACATTATATAACTTACCATTTATACACTTGAATCATAAAAACACAATACCCGAAACATCAAAAGTTTATAAAAATATAAACTTATCTAAATTAACTTTAAAAAAACTCAACCCCCCCTTTTTACGATTTTGGTGGGCCTCCCCACTAACCATTTTGGTGTTGTGTTGTAAGCCTAGTAAGCTTGCTTAGTGGATGACTAGCGTATGTAAGATTATAACAAAATCACAATCCTTTTTGTTTCCATTCTTACAACAACAATCAAGAACACCACTCACTTCCTCCTCCTTCATAATTTTCAGCCAAACCCCACCCAAAAACCCATCTTTTGATTTTCTAAAACATCCTATTTTATTACTTGCATTGCTATGGATTGATGATAAAAGATATTTGCAAGTTCTTGGAAGTCATTTGAAGCAAATCACAAGATTAGGAGCTCATAATCTTCGCTTTGGATCTTCATCTTTTTCACCATCTTCTTCTTGTTCATCCTTAGCCAAGAACTAGTTGTAAGCTTCAAATCTTGTACTTAAACTTTTTATTTTATGTTTAAACATAGAAGTACAAGTAATCATTTTGAAGCTAATATAAAAACTACATGAAACTCTAACTAAAATGTTAGGCCCTAGAAGTGTGAGCCTGACGTATCAAATATATGCAACGGGCTATGGTAGCGAGCTGAGGTTTAATTGGGTTAGTTTGTATTAGGTTTGGACCTATTTAGGTCATTTGGGACTTGCCTAAGGCTAAACATGTTGAATTGTGAAGTATTTGCAACCTATAATCCTTGCTTTTTGGTGGTATTTCATAATTCCATGTTGAACTGTGAAGTATTTGCAAGAATTGTTTATGTTGTCATGAGCCTTATAGGCTAAACATTTGAGTTGTCTAAACTATTTTGAAACTTTTGTGATTGTGATGATATGGAAGTAATTGTGATGGCAAGTTCTTGTTAATCTTCATGATAGTGTTCTAATTTTGTTCTTGGAGTTCATATGCATGCTTAAAATTGTTATTCATGAATGTTTAATTATAAGTTTACCCATGACATGTAGGAAAACCCATGTATAGATTATGATTATTGAATCTTTTTACTTGTAGTTTGATTCATAACATGAGACTAGAAATGGTGATTGCTAACATAAAATGGATGATGATTTGAGTATCTGTATGAGTTGTTGCACTTGGATTTGTAAAGATCATGATAGTGTTAATGTGGATTCTAGAGTATGTTAATTGTGTAAGAATGGTGATTTAGGCCAAAATTATTATCTAGCATGATTATGCTCATGGTTCAAATCAAGACAACCTTAGGATACTATCTAATTAAAAGCAATTTTAGGTGATTAGTGTGTTTTTCATATTAGTTTTCCTTAAATTGTCGGGTTAGGAGCTTTAATAAACGAGTAACTGTTGGTTAAAGATTAACATAAACTTACAAACGAGCTTAAAAGAAATGATTTTTAGGTGATTAGAATGTTTTGTTATTTTAATTTTCCAATGAAATTATAAAACTAGACGACCTTGATCAGGACTTAGTTACTTAAGAGTTTGTGTCATCATTAATTCGTCCTTTAGTTCATTGCATAAACATTAGCGGATACTCGATTTAGGAAACTTCTTGGTTGATCTTGTTGAAATTTTGTTAACTTAGGACTTTTATTATTTTGCATGATAATTTAGAAAAACCTAAACTTGTTAAGTGAAAAGGCTTTAGAGTAACAAAAGTTTAGTATCGAGAAACCGCGTCCACGGATTGATATCCGGTTCTTACCTAAAAATTATATTACTATTCGATGGGTACACTAACCTTTTGTGTGTGTGGTTTAATTATAGGGTAAAAACTATTTTTAAAACTAAAATTCTGTGAAGGAATATCTTCATAAAATATATATAATTCACGTACATCATCGGCCATACCAAAGTACCATGCCAAATCCAACGATCTTTGGACGCCTCTGCTTGTAGTGTTAATGTTGGACCATCATGATCACGCCAATCGAGTTGGCCTTTCCAAGAACTTGGACAACCCTCCACTTCCAATGCGTGCAATCAAGGATATCAAGCATTCCAAGAAAACCATGTATTCGTTGATGGGTCTCACAGGGATTTTCGATACTAATAGACATCAAATCCCTCAAATACATCATTCTGTAGAGATTGATAATACCTAATAACAATTATGATAATTAAAACATTAAATCAATAACAACAACATTAATGACAATAACAAAAACAATAATGACAATATCATAACGAAAATACACTCACAGAAAAATTCAAGACTATCCCCGCACACTTTCGATGACATTCTTAAGAGTAGGGTTCTTGTGCAAAGTGTGTTTTTCCTACAAAATGTAGGAAGCGGTCTGAGCAATCCGATGGGTGCATTAAATGATTGAGATCAAGTCAGTGGCGTTTTTGTAATATTTGTGTGTCATTAATTAATTGTCATAATAGGTTAGGGGTAGTCTGGTCATTTTACAATTTTTAAATCAATCAAATAACTGTTATAAATAATACATGCCCCTACAATCTCACGATTTTCCATCTCTCTCTAAAACCAATTATAGAAAACCCTCTTTCATACAAAAAATAGCTAGAATCATGGATCAAGATAACAAATTCGGATTGAAATATAAGCACGATTGATATCATGTTTATCATTCCATTCGCAATTCATCAGCTTCTTCTAAAGCACATTCAATTCATATTTCATCTGGTTCGTCACATTGTGTTTTATCACTAAAACACACTACTGTGAAACACATCCAGTATCCAACTTCAAGTGTAGTAAGACACAACACTATGATAAAACACAATGTGAAGAAACTAGAAACTAATAAAACAAAGTGTGAAGAAACTTATAAAACACAGCGCCAAGACAGTGTTATTTTCATTGATATTGTTTTAAGGATTGATGTGTTAAAGCTACATTGTGATTAAATCCTGCATATACATGTATCCAATATGTTTTGTTGGAGACAATGTTGTTTTTTAAAGTTTGGTCATAGCACAGGAAATAAAACACAACATGATACACTTGTAACATGTTAGATGATAGCTGAGCATGTATTAATTGTTAATTGCTAAAACATAATACCAATATCTCTTAATCAACTGTGTTTCATTAATTAAAACAACATTTAATATCAAGGGAATTATAACACATTAACATTAACCTTTTAACTGGTAAAACACATCGTCAAGAACTTGTTGAAAATTAAACCCCATAGCACGATCATTGTTAAAACAAATGATAAAAAAACCAATCATATTGTATTTACCATCGCCGCAATCAACAATTGTAATTGAAGCCATTATTTTTTACCAGGCAATTGATTTACAGAGAACAATATGAAAATCGTATGGAATGATAACCTCTAGTAATTTTGATAACCTCCAATACGAAATCAAGGAGATATTAAGTTTCCTTAAAATTCTCATGATTTGGCTAATAATAAAATAAATTCCATATATAAAATAATTATCAAATTACCTTAATTCCCTTTTTATTAAAAAACCTAATTGCAACATTTCACTCTCATATGGCTTCCTACACTTTGTAGGAAATATTGGCTTTGTAGCCAACTCCTACTCACATTCTTAAATACTTATTGATATGTGGTTGAAAACCCGTTGCTTTATCGTTTTAAAGTTTATGTATTACATGAATTTGAGCTTCGAATAGCCTACTTTGATTGGAATTGTGTTTTGCAGGTCTAACAGAGTTTAATGAGCTAATTGGAAGCTTTACGGAGCATCGGGAAACAATCGGGGGAAACCGGGTGCAAGAAATGAACAAAATGGGAAAATGAATTAGTACATCATGTCGTCCGGAAAAGCCCCTAGACAGTAGCATATGGCTTCAACATTAAAGTGGTTTAGCATTGCGCATCATGAATGCGCTCCTTGGCCGTTGGCGACGCCGCTCCTTTGTGTTCGATGTTGAAATTCGCAATTCAGCTTAGCTTATCTGACTGGGTTTTTGAGATGTTTTTGACTATATCATGAGGAGTTATGGATTTTGAAATCATATCCCTTGTTCTTGGAGCCAAGAACCACCTCTCAATTCATCTATAATCCTTTCCAATCACCACCATCATCCACCTTGATCATCACACCTAATCCTAACTCTAATCATCACTACCTTCATCATCATCACCATCCTCTCCATAACCTTTCCACGATCACCATCCAACAAACCCTAATCTCCATCATTTCTCCAAGGTTCAAGATGATGACTAACTTCGTGTGCTCTCATCCGGTGATCGCGTTCCATCATCCATGAGCGGCTAATCTCACGGGTATCACCCCGATGCAGATTTTTGTAAGAATTCTAGGGTTTCACATTTTGTATTTAATTTGATTTCGTGACAACTTATGTTTGAATATTTGGACTTTATGATAATTGTCTTGCGTTCATATTGAATTTACGAATTGTCGAATGAGTTATGAAAACTGACTTCGTGAAATTAATATCCGTAATCATGCCTTATCATAGAATAGGATTTACATGTTCTTGGTAAAGAAGTGCAATGAGATCTGTTCTTGTAACGTTGATAGCTTTTGGCACCTAAGCCACGTGACACTAAATGCGTTAATAATCAAATTCAATTGAATCAAGTAAAAATGTGTAGGAACCCAAGGTTTTGCAATTATTAAAACGGGTGTGATCCTTGTTCCTAATTATTGTTTTTAATCAAGTGATCAAGTTTTGAAATAGTTAACATAATCAGTTTTCGTAGTTAATTGTAACTTGTGGGTTTACTCCGATATCGTTCTCAATCAACCAAACAAACAACAATTTAAAATTGCAAGTTTCATAAATCGTGACAAAACCTTCATAATCGATCAAATCCAAACACAATCCACAAAGTCTTCGTGGATCGACCCCTTACTATCACTAACTCATAGTTAAGGGTAATTTAGGTTTATAAATATTATCTATGACTAGGATGCAACATCCCGATCACTTTCTTATGCATCGAGTGCCATGTCGTATGCTAGTTGACGAATTGCGGTCGTACACTTTTGTAAAGAAGAGTAATAATGCTTCACTAGACCCTCATGAGCAATCTCCTGATCTTGTTCAAGCATTAGCTGTCTAGTATATGGTTGTGACGATTCGGCTTCGTTTTTTAAAAGTTGAATCGTCACTAATAATCAATTTTTCAATCATTCCAAGTCGGATGATAATTCGGAGTGCGTTGAGTCAGATGAAGAGTCAGAGTGCGACGAGTTGGATTACAAAAAGTCAGATTGGGAGGCCTTCTGAAAAATAGAGAGATTTTGAGAAATCTGGAATATTTGAGAGTGTGTTGTAGGTTGGTTTTATGAAAAATGTGTGTATATGTGTATATATGTACCAGTCGTTTACCTGCGCGATGCAGCGGGAAACATATCACTTAGGTCGGTGAGTTTAGGGCTACGTACAGGGCAGTTCGGTTTGAGCCATAACCAAAATCAAATTCGCGATGCAACGGAAAACACAACACTTGTTAGTAATTCTAATGGTGTTCATGAGAACGTTCAGTTCAATTTGGTCATAACTAAAATCTAAATTTTTGGTTAAGGTACTTCAAAACCGGTGGGGTTACAATTCATGACGCGGTACTCGTTTTCTGTTAGTTTATCAATCCTCTTGTGATATATTGCTTACTATTTCTATTGGCTTTTTTATTCGTAGCATTGGTGTGTCATGAGCTTTATAGATAATAGTGAGCTCTATAAACCTCTTCAATGACAAAGTGTATAATTTATAACATAAATTATATTTAATGTATTATTAAGTCTTATAATCAAACTTCTATTTAATGAATTAGTTATTTGGAGATCTATTAGTTAAGTCTTATAATCAAATTTCTATTTAATGAAATAGCTATTTGGAGAGCTATTAAGTGTTATGATCAAATTTCTATTTGGCGAGCTATTACATACGTGACAATTACAAGATTCACAGGTAAGGACAAACCGAGCACAAAAGTAGCTTCAATATCCCGTTCTGTTTGTTACTCTCTTGATAGTTGCTTGTCAGGGACCTTGATTTTACAACCTTTTGTCAATTATCTAATAAAATATTTCTATGTTGGGATTCATAAACGTGTACTTATTTTGGCGAAACATAAACTAATAGAGAATGGGACATATAAATTGATTGCATGTTGTTAGTATGGTTCTATTAAAATTACAACTTTTCCAACGTCAACATGGACAAAACCATGTAAACAAAATTACAAGTAGCCATATCAAATATGAAAGCTAGAATCCTGGTTCTGTTCATGTTGAGGCTGTCCGCCAACCGCTTCCTGTACACTTCCTTCACCGGTGAGCTTGCAATCAGATTCTCCTTACCTTTTTTGGACTGTGTTAGCATTCAATGCGCGTAATCAAAATCCATCGCTGATCTATTCGGTATGAATCTATCCAACTACAAACAAAACCCTAATTCAGTAACCGATTCAATCAAACCAAAAGCCCAAATTTTGAAACAGGAATTACGTTTTCTCTAGAACTTTTTCTTTGAAGAATTTGGTCTCATGCTGGAGAACAAGTTACAGATCCTGCGTACATGATATTAGTAGTAATAAAGATAGATATAGACGCATAGTCAAATATCAAAGATAATAATAAAATAACAGTAGTAAGAAACGATTAAAGAAGTGACGAAACCTAATTGAATGGCTTCACAATGGCCACAAGACCCACATCTTCTTTCACATCATGGTGATCTTGATCCTATTTGTCCCCTCAGTATCATCTTCTCTGCCTCCACCTTAAAATAAAAACCCTTAAATCTTCATCAAACATGAACCAAATATAAAACTTCAAACAAGGGAAAAACCCTAATAGTGAACTGACTCTAGCCTAACAAAACAATAAAGTGAAACATTAATCCCAAATTACTGATGATAAACATCAATTAAACACCATAAATTGTGACATCTACAAGATGAAACAACAAAAATTACAGTAATCAACAAGGTCGACCACCTTCTTCTCTCCATGTAATCTGCAAACAAGAACCGTAGCCGACAAATAAATATCAAATTAAGTTAAAATCCAAAACCCTCAACAATTAAACAAACAAAAAAAGTGCAAAAAATTAAAGACAGTGCAATCCAAACACATACCTATGTTGCATTTTTACCAACTTCTTGCTTTGAAACGGAAGCACCTAGGGTTACGGGTTACCGGTTTTGTTAAGTTTAGAGAAAGAAACCATGTTGAAGTAGTAGTTGTCTAACCCTCAAATGCTCTTTGATTACCATTTTGCTTCAATAGAATAAAAGCCCTAGATTCTTCTCTCTTTTTCTCTTTAGAATTCCCTCCCCCCCTCTGCAAATGAAAAATGAAAAGAAGGCGGGGGTGTATGGGGAATTGGGATAAGCGGGAATTAAAAATTTGAATGGAAAAAATGGCCGCCCAAACATATTGTACTTAAAGATGGTTGTAGCACATGCATTAAAGGTGATTTAAGTAAAGTGGCAAATTACCTTAAGTTGGCCATGCAATATGCATTATATATATATAGTATAGACAAGAATTTAAAAATTAAATTATTTTCTAATGAGAAAAATGTCCGGATAATCTCTGTGGTTTGGTGGAATTTTACCTAAAGTCGCCGACTTTCTAAAATTACAGCTATAGTTCCCAACTTTTGCATACTCGTTTCTCCAATAACCCTAACGTGGATGGGGTTAGTTTTGGGTGTTAAGTGGGTGTGAAATAACAAAAATGCCCTTAGTATTAAATTTATAACTAAATAAAAATTATTTAATATATATTAATTTATATGGGATCCAACACACACCTCGTGTCACGACCCCCGACCCGGTTTTACCCGGTTCGAAAGCCGCGGGACAGAAACCCATGGTATTGGTGTTTTATTTAGGCAGTGTAAATTTTAACAGGATCGGTTAAACTGAAAACACCCCTTTATTTTACTTCAAATTTCGGGACAAACCCCGTAATTTACAATAAAGGAATCTTACTGGGAAATCCCCTGTTTACAAAGACATGTTTTATTTATTTACTGAGCCACTTTCTTCAAGTTGTAGTGCTACGCGACACTTTTCCTGGTTCACAGTAAATCACCCGAAACATGTTTAAAAAAATTTTATCAGCGGAGAAATACTGGCGAGTCATTCAATTTGTACAAAATGACACATTGTTACAATTTACAGCATTAAGGGTTTTTATATTTGCCCCTATCCTATAATTAGCTGGTTTAGCTGTCACTCGACCGGATCTATGACTGTGGACATATCACTAATTAGGCTCGCCCACCTAAAGTGATAAATCGTTAGTAGTAATATGCACAAAACCCCCACATACTGCCAGTAATTAAAGATTTAGCAAAGACTTAATCACTGCAAAGTATAACTGGAAAACATTTAGGGTTTTACAAAGCAATTTGATAAAAAGAGAATGACTCACATTGCAAGTTTAGTTGGACAGAGTTTTGCCTACTGATTAAGCCTGGTAACCTAGTTAAAATAACAATGCACACGAAACTAGGTTAGTAACTTAATACAACTTTTATGATAAGCTCACGAAATCAAAACCCTCACGACGAATGAAAAAGTATAGCCCGAATTCAGGCAGCACTTAAACATCTATCGGATCAGTTTCAATCGATCGGGCAATGTATCGTAGCAGTGATCGAGTTATTACCCTGTAATCGTAGCAGCATCTCGACTCTAAAAGTAAATTTTTGAGTAGAATTAGGATGTTTTGAAAGAAAGTTTCGACATAGAAGAAATGGCCATGCAACGTTCATTATATAGCTGATTTCTAGGTTTCTCGCGGCCCGCGTAAACTTGAAGGGGAGTCCTTCGCGGCCCGCGAGGGCCACCCTAGCTACAACTATGGCTGCCGTGTCACGGTATAGGTTTGGCAAGTGGCTGACACGTGACCTTGAAGCTTATCCGAAGATTCAATGGGCTGTTGCGCCCCGCGTAAGCTTTGCCTAATTCTTTCGCGACCCGCGACCAACTAATAAAATTTTATTTTCTTGAATTTTCATAAAAATTAGGGTTTTAGGGGTCCGGGTTTTCACTTACGGAGTACTTTAGGACATTTTTGTGCAGGTCCTTACATCCTCCCCACCTTATTTAAATCACGTCCTCGAGATTTGTTGGAACAAGTAAGGATACTTTCGCTTCATTTCTGATTCCAATTCCCATGTATACTCAGGTCCTCTTTTCAAATCCCACTTTACTTTGACTAGCACCAATCTTTTATGCTTGAGGAATTTGACCTTCCTGTCTTCTATTTGTAGAGGTTTCTCCATAAATTTCATCTTTTCATTTACCTCTATGTCTTGAAGAGGTACTATTAGGGATTCATCAGATAAACACTTCTTAAGATTAGATACATGAAATACATCATGTACCCCGGCTAATTCTTCTGGTAGCTGTAGGCGATAGGCAACTGGTCCTATTCGTTGGGTAACTTCAAATGGTCCTATGTACCTTGGACTTAACTTTCCATTCTTATCGAACCGAACTACTCCTTTCCAAGGAGAAACTTTTAAGAGTACCTTGTCTTCAACTTGAAATTCTAACGGCTTGTGTCGATTGTCTGCATAACTCTTCTGGCGATCTCGAGCCGTTTTCAGTCTTTCCTTGATTTGGGTTATCTTATCCGTGGTTTCTTGTACAATCTCAGTACCTGATAATTGACTTTCTCCTATTTCTGCCCAGCATACTGGAGTTTGACATTTTCGTCCATATAGTGCTTCGAATGGGGCATCATTGATGCTTGCGTGATAACTATTATTATAGGAGAATTCTATTAGTGGTAAGTGGTCATCCCAGTTTCCACCAAAGTCTATTACACATGCTCTGAGCATGTCTTCCAGGGTTTGGATCGTCCTTTCACTTTGTCCATTTGTTTGAGGATGATATGCAGTACTTAAATTTAATCGCGTCCCCATTGCTTGTTGGAAACTGGTCAAAAAATGTGAAGTGAAACGACTATCCCTATCTGACACAATGGAGAGTGGGACTCCATGTAAGGATACTACCTCATCTACGTACAACTTTGCTAATCTTTCCATGCCAAAGGTCTCCTTCATTGGCAGGAAAGGAGCTGATTTGGTTAATCAATCTACAATCACCCAGATTGCATCGTTACCTTTCATGGTTTTGGGTTGCTTAGTAACAAAATCCATTGTGATTAGTCCCCACTTCCATACAGGCATTTCTAACTGTTGTAGTAAACCTGAGGGTTTCTGGTGTTCTGCCTTAACTTGCGAACAAGTTAGGCACTTAGAAACGTATCTAGCTATGTCATTTTTCATTCCTATCCACCAGAAATTATTCCTTAAATCTTGGTACATCTTGTTATTGCCAGGGTGCATCGTATACCTAGATTTATGGGCTTCTTCTAAAATCTTATCTTTTAAGTTTTCTTGTCTAGGTACCCAAATTCTTATCTTATGGAATCTCTAAATTCCATCAGTTCCTTGTTCTAATTCCTTGATCCTTCCTTTCATTCCTTCAGCATCATCCTTGATTGTTGTTTCCTGAACATTCTTCAGTTGTTCCATTAAATCTAATTGTAGATTTAATCTAAGAGCACGGACTCGCCTTTGTTTCTCATGATACTTACGACTTAGGGCATCTGCTACTACATTTGCCTTTCCTTCGTATATAAGATATCACAGTCGTAATCACTTAAAATTTCCATCCATCTCCTTTGCCTCATGTTTAATTCTTTTTGCCCAAATATGTCCCTTAAACTTTTATGATTTGTGTAGATAGTAAACTTACTTCCATACGGATAATGTCTCCAAATCTTAAGGGCAAAAATTATTGCTCCTAATTCTAAGTCATGAGTCATGTAATTTTCCTCGTGATTTTTCAACTGCCTTGATGCATACACAATTACCTTTTTGCGTTGCATTAGCACACATCCTAATCCCAACTTGGAAGCGTCGCAGAAGACTTCAAAATCTTCTGTTCCGTATGGTAAGGCAAGAATTGGGGCATTTGTTAATCTTTGCTTTAAAATCCTAAAGGCTTCTTCTTGCTTGGGTCCCCATTCAAACTTAACAGTTTTACAGGTTAACTTGGTTAAGGGAGCAGCTATCTTAGAAAAGTCTTTAATGAAAAGCCTATAGTATCCAGCTAATCCTAGAAAAATTCTAACTTCGGTAGCTGATTGTGGGATTTTCCAATTGGTGATTGCTTCTATCTTGGAAGGATCTACGTGAATACCTTCGTGATTCACCATGTGTCCTAAAAATTGCACCTCTTGTAGCCAAAATTCACACTTCGAAAATTTGGCGTAAAGCTTTTCCTTTCTTAACAAAGTTAATAGTGCATGTAGGTGTTCACAATGCTCGTCCTGGCTTTTGGAATAGATAAGTATATCATCGATGAAGACAATTATGGATTTATCCAAATACGGCTTACAGATTCTATTCATCATGTCCATGAATGCTGCAGGAGCATTTGTTAGTCCGAATGGCATGACTGTAAACTCGTAGTGACCATACCTAGTCCTGAAAGCAGTTTTAGGTATGTCTTCTTCCTGTACCTTCAACTGATGATATCCAGAGCGCAAGTCTATCTTGGAGAAATATCTAGCTCCCTGAAGTTGATCGAAAAGATCATTAATCCTAGGTAATGGGTATCGATTCTTAATTGTAACCTTATTTAATTCTCTATAGTCGATACACATTCGCATTGAACCATCCTTCTTTTTCACGAACAACACTGGTGCTCCCCAAGGGGACGAACTAGGTTGTATGAATCATTTGCCTAGCAATTCAGCCAACTGCTTTTTCAGTTCTAACATTTCAGTGGGTGCAAACCGATAATGTGCCTTAGCTATTGGTGTAGTTCCAAGAATTAGATGAATTCTAAACTCTACTTCTCTATCTGGTGGTAGTCCAGGTAGTTCTTCGGGGAATACATCCGGGTATTCTGACACTACTGGGATTTTCTTAAGTTCCTTACCCTTAGTGTTAATGATTACCGAAATTATATACACTATTCCTTGTTTTCTTTCATAACTAGCAACTTTCATTACTGAAATGAACCTCATTGGTTTACGCGGCTTATCTCCTGTAACCAAAATTACTTCTCCTGTGGGTGTATGAGTTTTTATGGAATTCTTATCACAGAGGATTCGAGCATGGTTGGCTACTAACCAATCCATTCCTAACACGACATCGAATCCAGCTAAATTCATAGGCAGCAGGTTTGCAGAAAATTTATGGCCTGAGAGTTCTATCTTTCCTTCTTGCAAAACCTTATCTATTTTGACAAAATTACCATCTGCCGTTTCTACCGTAAAAACTTGCCTAAGTTTGGTTAAAGGTTGCTTAAGACCTTGGCAAAATGAAGTATTTATAAAACTTTGGTTTGCACCAGAGTCAAATAATACTTTTGCGTAAACATCGTGAACAAGAAACGTACCAGCTATCACATCCGGAATCAGATATGCTTCTTGAGTTGTCAGCTGAAAGGCTCTTGCGTTCTTCTTATTAGTTCCCTCAGCAGGTTTGGCCTTGTTGTCAGCTGGTTTGACCAGTTTAGAGCATTCTGATCTAAAATGTCCCGCTTCTCCGCAATTGTAGCAGATCTTTGATTTCTTCTTACATTCCTCCTCTCGGTGTCCCGGCATCTTGCAGAAATTGCAATTTTCCTTACATTTTCCAAAATGTTTCTTTTTACAATTTCCGCAAAATGGCGGTATGGAAGACTGCCCGGTTCCCTTTTTCTTGTAGTTGCTATTATTACCCATACGGAATCCTTGGTAATCTTTTGGGCTAACTCCTTCTTCCTGTTTTCTTCTTTTGTGCGCACCAGTCCGTCAGTCAAGGTGTTTGCCAATTCGACAGCATCGTCAATCGTGCGGGGTCTCACAGCTTTGACTATGTCACGAATCCCGCTAATTAGTCCCCAAATATAGCGAGAAATGAGTACCGGTTCTGGCGAGGCCAGAGTTGGTACAATTCTAGCATACTCGAAAAATTTCGAAGTATACCCTCGACAATCAACGTCCATCATTCGGTGGTTCAAGAACTTGTTTGTCGTTTGCTCTTTTTCGTAGAAGGGACAAAACTTTCTTTCCAACAATTCCTTAAATTACTCCCAACTCATGGCATAAGCCACGTTACTTCCCTTGGCCTGCAGCGCCGTGTTCCACCATTCTAACACTTCTTCTTTGAAAAGGTGGGATGCATACATGACATTGTCTTCCTCTTCGCATTTAGTTATTTTAATTACTGCTTCGGTCTTTTCTAACCAACGCAGTGCGGCAGTCGCCCCTTCATTGCCTGCAAATTCAACTGGCTTACAGGCAAGAAATTCTTTGTAAGTGCAACCAGGTATTGCAACTTTCATTTTCTTAAGAAATGGGGCTTGAACCACATTATTATCATTATTGCCGCCCCTTTTTACACTGTTACTGAAGTTATCATCTCGGGTGCGTTTGCTATGGTTAGCTTGGGAAGGTTCAACGGGATTTCTAGCAGCCGCAATAATGGCTGGGATAGCATTGGCTATTCCCTGAGCAACGATATTTTCTATATCTTGCCTATTAAGAAAATGATCTTCATTGTGTTGTTCCGATTGGTTAACTTTATTGACTGGTTCATTTACTGCGTTTTCCATCTGAATAAGTATCAAGATATATATAAATTATTATCATAAATTGGATAACAAATAAACATAACAAGGCAATCACAACACAACTAAGTCAACACATATAGCCAAAATCGTCGATCTTTCGACATTTACATTTATATATATATATATATATATATATATATATATACATATGCGTCCGTACACATCACATATTTTACAAATATTTTTTTTAATATTATACATTATTTTATTGTGGTTATTATTATATGATTATGATATTATTATTATTGTTATTATACAAACATTCAACCCCCCGTTAGCTGGCTTCTTCAGAAACGACGTTCCCTCTCGTCGTACTTCCACGTGATGGTTTCCCCCGCTTCTCGAATCCGGTTTCCTACATCCACCAGTTCCTCGCCATAGCGGCGTAATTCGGCAACGTTCTCCGCGCTCATAGGTGGGAAAGGTGCAGGTTCGGGATCAAACTAGGGAAAGTAAACATTGGGGTTATTCATGAAGTTCTGAAAATGCCAATCGCTCGTCCACCACTCTTCTAACTGTCCCGTAACAGGTTGGGGATTGACAATAGGATCCGAAATAGCGGGTTCCAGATTAATTGGAAGTTCCGATTGTGCAGGGAAATTGAAAAGGGTTTCATCAGTAGGCCCGATGAGGTCACAGTTGGCCAGTTTTCTATCTAGCTCTTCCCAAGGTGGTAACTCTTAGGCTTGATCGGAGCTCTCCCCTATCTCTTTTCCTTTGCCTTTTGGATCCTCCGTCTTTTTCACCTTTTGAGCAGCGGGCTTCTTCCGTCGTCCTCGTTTCCAGTCCAAAATTCTTCTCCTCTTCTTAGTTTGGGTTTCTCCTGAGGTTGGGCCTGAAACATTAGTGGCTCCTCAGTATCCGCCTGATATCCGAATTGGATTCCTGTTGTATTCATATCAGTGGTATGGATAGTAAAGTTTCGGAGTGCTTCCGACAGTTCATTCATTCATGCTGTTAGCACACATGAAGAAACACACAAAAATTTTAATTATTATAAATTAAATTTTCATAGAATCACAAAATGGCAATCTGTCAAATTAAGTATTTCTAAATACTTAATTGGCTTAAATCAGTGGCTCTGATACCACCTTTTTCTGTCACGACCCCTGACCCGGTTTTACTCGGTTCGAAAGCCGCGGGACAGAAAACCCGTGGTATTGATGTTTTATTTAGGCAGCGGAAATTTTAACAGGATCGGTTAAACTGAAAACACCCCTTTATTTTATTTCAAATTTCGGGACAAACCCCGTAATTTACAATAAAGGAATTTCACTGGGAAATCCCCTTTTTACAAAGATATGTTTTATTTATTTACTGAGCCATTTTCTTCAAGCTGTAGTGCTACGCGGCACTTTTCCTGGTTCACAGTAAATCATCTGAAACATGTTTAAAAAAAAAATTATCAGCGGGGAAATGCTGGCGAGTCATTCAATTTGTACAAAATGACACATTGTTACAATTTACAGCATTAAGGGTTTTTATATTTGCCCCTATCCTATAATTAGCTGGTTCAGCTGTCACTCGACCAGATCTATGACTGTGGACATATCACTAATTAGGCTCGCCCACCTAAAATGATAAATCAATAGTAGTAATGTGCACAAAACCCCCACATACTGCCAGTAATTAAAGATTTAGCAAAGACTTAATCACTGCAAAGTATAACTGGAAAACATTTAGGGATTTACAAAGCAATTTGATAAAAAGAGAATGACTCACATTGAAAGTTTAGTTGGACAGAGTTTTGCCTACTGATTAAGCTTGGTAACCTAGTTAAAATAACAATGCACACAAACTAGGTTAGTAACTTAATACAACTTTTACGATAAGCTCACGAAATCAAAACCCTCACGACGAATGACAAAGTATAGCCCGAATTCAGGCAGCACTTAAACATCCATCGGATCGGTTTCAATCGATCAAACATTGTATCATAGCAGTGATCGAGTGTTACACCCCGATATTTCCACGTATTACCGGTGGGGAGTAACGTGACGTAGTTGATATCATCATAGTCAAACAACACAATATATAAATGCACAGCGGAAGTAAAAGATAAATATATTACAATCCGAATTTAAAGTAATATCAGAGTATTACAACGGAAAGTAAAGGATCCACAGGCGGATCAAATAAAACATAAACATTGTTCAACAGACTTTAGACGCCTAGAACTTGCACGCCCTGAGCTTCCAGCCAATTACGTTCAGTACCTGTCACTTAACCTTTTTGGAAAATACGTCAGTTTACACTGGTAAATACAATTAACCGACTCATTTTAAAAGAGTTTAAGAAAATTGATTTAGATGCACCAGGCACAAAAATATCTTTTATAACTCGGGATAATTATATAGAAATAATCTTGTATACAGATTTACATGTTCGTTATACGTTCAGGGCCCGATGTAGAAACCGAGTCAAGATTAACAGACGGGCCACAAGTATAGACCCACAAGAGAGTGAGATACCGTTTCCCTTAAGCAACGATCAGATGTATGCCTACACCCCGTGCTTAAGACGTGGCCATTTTATAATACAATGATGTCAAGGATATCCGGGACATGGTCATTAACCCCTAAAAGATTTTATTTCAAACAATACAGATTAAAGAGGGTTACCTCAATAATTTAATCACAATACGACTAAACATTCAATACCTGACCAAGCGGTATTATTATAATACCGTATCCCATGCCCGTATAGGGAAAATAAGTTAAAAGTATTTACCTGAGCTAAATATAAATTCAATCCCATCCGTATATCAAATCAGCAAGTACAGATATCTTTTACTGGGGCTCTTAATCTGGAACGAAGGTTTTATTAACCTATTAGATTCCTAACGGGTCTTATTTAAGTCGTAACTTAGACCGGTTAGTTTTAAGGAAAGGTTACGGTTCGCACGCACGATTAAGCGAAGACCGGAATGGAATGTGATTTAGACCCGACAAGTTTGAAGACTTGTATAATATGGGTAATCTAAACACATTCTGGATTTTGAGATAAAAACGATAAGGTTTGACCCGTTTCGGCTAATTTATGCAAACTAGTTACATAAACGAACCGAACGCGCAAGAGGCGTAACGGGTATCCCTAAGGGTCATATACAGGTTTCCTAAGTTAATATGTCTTAAATATGTTGGGGTATCAGTAGGATACCTTCCATTATGCCCAAAACGAGTTTAATCTCAATATAAGCCCCGTAGGGGTATTTTGGTCATTTTAAAGATTATAAAAGAGATTATTTGTAATTCTGATGTTCGGGTCTAAAGAAATTAGTAAAACAAATTACTTTAACAAGTTATATCAGTTGGTAATAAGTCTTGCAAGACAAAATGGTTTTAAACCCAAACTATGCGTTTAATACGCTTTAAAAGCTGTTTTAAGCGATTTCCGGGTTGTACAGGAAATCTGAGTTTTCTGATCAGGTTATAAAGTTCAAAATACTCTATTTATTATATAAAATCAGTAGCAATTGGATTGGTGTCAAAATATTACGTAGAACTCATTTTATACACGAAAAGGGTAAAATCGGTATTTAACGAATCAAGGCCATAACCTTAGGTTATGATCAGGTTTAAAATAATTAAAAATCTTCAAAAATACCAAAATATTATATTACATCAGTGGGTAAAAGGTTTGGTGTCAAAAATTGGGTTTAGATAGGCTTTATGCTAATGACGCCGTTTAATTACTAAAAAGCGTCCTAATTACGTCATTGAGCATAACTCCTAATCTAGACCTCAAACTGATGTAAAAATTTAGGGACATGTTTATAAATCAGTAACAAAGATTATTGTCCTTTCACATTTCCAAAATTCTCGTTTTAATGTAAAAAGGGCATTATGGTCAACATTTAAGCATATTACGGAAGCATGTAAATGAATAGGATAACTAAGGATCCAAGTTGTATAACCTCAGAGGGTTACACTAACCTATAACCTGGTCCTAAAGGAATCCTAAGGCATATCTAAACCAAGCTAGATCGGGTCAGAACTGAAAGTCAAAGCAAAAGTCAACCTTTGCGACTTTCGGTTCCAAACCGAGCCTATACTTAGGATTGTCGGGTTGAATCATGCTTAGGCATGTTCAACTAATATTTACCAAGCTTTTAAAAATAAGAAAACTGATTTTATGACTTCTATAACAATATTTAAAATAAACCCGTTTGACTTTTATTTGACCCGACAATTAGACTAAGTAAACGTGGTAATTAGGAGGTGCCGTTTTGAGGGTTTAACACCTACCTAATTACGGTTACGTAGCCATGCTATGACCATGGCTCAACCGTTTAAAAGTCAAAGCGTTTAACAAAACACTTGACTTTTTGGCTATAACGTTTAACAATTAAACTAAGCACGAAAAGGACTTACAAAGGGTCCAAACAAGGAGGGTTGATCATAAATTCTCAGGTATGAATAGCAAAGTCCCCAACTTAGAGAATTCAAGATCAAGGTGTGAGTTTGAAGGAGGTTGAGGTGGGTATTTATAGGAAATGGACCACCGTTAGGATCGTTTCTTGAGAACCGGGCTTTAATCTCACCCATACACTTGTTGGTAACCTCATGTGCATCAATTGGCCCCCCAACATCAGGGATTAACATGTGGCATTGGCCTTTGGAGTGTTTAATGGCTAATAACAGCTGAACAAACAACTTTTGCTGGTCTGAAGGGGCCTCGCGTGACGCCTAGGGGGCTAGGTGTCACGCCTAGGTCCCTCTGATCAGCAAACAGTTTCCAAAGTTCCCGTTTCAGTCCCTGTTGTGTTTTAAGGCCATTTCCGACATGTTTAAGGCTCGTTAAGCCAATATTAAGGCCCTAAAATGATTCCTAAACATTGTGGACATGAAACATGCTCAGAAATATGTCGGATGTTGGTTCGTTTGGTCGTAAGATCGCGATATTCGCTTATTTACGACGGAATGCGCATAATCGCGAAAAACGATCCAAATTGCGCGACGAATGGATTTTTCTTATGCCAAACACTAAAATAAAATATTTTAGTGCTTACATAAATTTTTGGGTGTCCGGGGATATTCAGAATGTAAGATATGCGCGTAAACGCAAACTTGTGCGCTTTTTGACACTTTTAGTCCCTGCATGACTTAAAAGTTTATTTTCGCGCACCAAACACCTCTAAGCCTATATTTAAGCTATATTAAGGATACATAAGGTATGTTTATCTCATGGTCATATTCTGGAAGGTCCGATAACATACGAATCGGCATACTTTAGCAGTTTGTCGCTTTCGGTCCCTCTAATGCGCAAACTTGCGTACATCATCAATTAATAGCATTGAGGCCTTATCTAATCCATATTAGGCATTATTGAAAGTATTATTAAACATCATAATGCTTCGGGCTCGATAGAAGGTCATTCAGAGGTATAATTAAACATATTGACACTTTTAGTCCCTTAAACTTGCAAAGTTGCGCGTAACTTCACTTTTAGGCATAAAAGCCTTGGATGGCCAATGGTTGGCATTCCTGAGAGTATAATCAAATATCATGAGGCTCTCGATTTGTTAAAAGGTCACTCAGAGGTAATTATTTACATGTTGACGCTTCTACCCTTTATTTCGCAAACTTTCAATTAATTGCTCAAACGGCTACACTTGATCAACAAGTGGCTCATTTGTGATTATAAAACCGTAAAAGGTTATTTCTAAACTTATTTTAGGTATGATAATACTTCCAATTCTTTCATAATCAGAGTTTTCGATTTTCGAAAAATTAGTCCTTTAAATTCGACATTTGACTTTATTAGGGTTTATTACACGTGTCAATACTTCATTGGACGTGGTTTTACGAGGTGTTACATCCTCACCCCCTTAAAGAAATCTCGACCTCGAGATTTTCTTAAAGTAAAAGAAGTACTTTCTGTCTTATATTGAACTTAGTCTTCCTCAGTACATTTGGGCCTCTAAGGCACCCCAGTTGACCTCCATAATAGGTCATGTATCCTTTTGGAGTTTCTTAACCTGTCGATCCTAAATCGATATGGGTTTCTCGTCCAATCATGAATCTGCATATCACTATGTGATAATGCTTCTTGACTTATTGGCGAAACACATCCTTAAATCATTAGTATATAACGCATTGCGAGCTCCGCCAAACTCCTTAAATAGGTTTTTAGCTTATAACTATTTGATCTTGGTACGTTCAATTCTCTCGAATGATTTTATATATATATCGAGATTTACTATCCTGATAATCAAATTTGCACACCCTTCCAGGGTGATACCTTTGTTGAACTTTTATTCCTTAACACGAACTTAGGAGGGTTGCTACATTCATTAATCCTTGATTTTCTGCCGAATAATGGCAACTTATAGATGATTATGGATTTGTTTGATCTTATTCGTTGTTTCCAAGGCAATTTTCAGATCCTGACAATTGGACTTACCAATCTTTTGTCTAACAATAGATGCTTAACATTCCATCCATACAAGGTCTCCAATGGAGCAGCCTTGATACTTATATAACAATTATTATAGAAAAGCTTATCTTAAGGTGAGATGGTTATTCCAACCATTGCTCAAAACTAATCTTAAGGAGTAGCTAATTCTTACAGTTAGGCAAACAAGTCGACGATCCTGGGCAGCTGATGGCGATTCTTAATCGTTGCCTAATTAGGGTTGCGGTAAATAATGCATAGGCAGAATGAACCGTATTTCATAATTAACTATACCGAATTCTTAGGATATTGAGTTAGGCTATATTAATCCTTTATTTGAAAACTTACTTAATCAGAGTTTCGGTTCTTCCAATAATGATACTAGCTGTCTTGGAGATTTCATAATGATGCAGCCCTAAATGGGATATAAATCTTAATCTCTACTAGCCGCACATGAGGTAAACAGGGTACCTTTAGTATAAGATAATCAGGATACGAGAAGGTTACAAAGATTTTTCATATCTCGGCTCCAGTTCCTCCGTCATTGCTTGTGCCAAATAAGTGGCACATTTATGTTACAAGTCCACGAATTCCTTAATCGGGAATATTTACTTGGACAATTCCATTCTGGATATCTTCTTTGAATACCAATAGTTGACTTTAGTACCATATGACCATCAGGGTATCTTTGTGTTTCCTTGCATTAAACCTCCATACTGATCAGGCATGGAAGCAGTCTATGGGACATATTAAGATACACCAATCCTCACACGGTGCTTTTATCATACCGTCCGGTATTCTTAATCGATAGAGATTAAAGAGGTATCAACAATGTATGCTGACATACATCCTTCTCGAGAGGGGATACTTAAAAAAATTCCTATGACTGGAGGTTTCTGACGAGAACAGAAGAAATGGTTCCTATGATTTTGTCTGTAAGTTTTACCTTATACTTAATATCTATGGTTCTTATGAAGGATTTTAAAAGTTTGATATACTTATAGTTTATGAAAGATTTGGAGCAAGTAACATTCGGCTCTTTGAACCTTTTCACGGCCTCCTTCACAGCTTTTCCAACAGCTGCGTTTCATTATAGTTTGGAGATCATCCTAGGAAATTCTAAGGTTTACAGTTGTAGTATCCTTAGCATGTGTCGCATCATCCGTGACGCGATCAACGGCTGTCTTATCTGAGTTTGCCATACTCAAGATTTGGTTTCTGCACACCAAATGAATCAATTTCTTGCTTACAATCCAACATTTGTTATTCATCATCCTGATGGCCTTAACATATACTAACCATGGTATCAATAGACCATACTTTTAACTATATAGTACTAACATTCTTAATGAATGTTATTTAACATATATCCTTTATATTTAGCCTAGGTCACAAAAGACCGTCAATGGCATTTAAGGTTTGGACCTAATCCATCATCTTTTTGACAGAGGATCAAAATGTCACATCTGTCTTTATTATATTGATGAATTTGGATAGCTTGAAAGCTTGCCACAAGGGTATCAGAAAAGAGTGATTCCTAATAGATATAAAATATCAATCTAAGATTTGTTGGAGCATTCTCTAAAGTATCATTGGCCAATTTCTACCTTGTATTAAATGACCGGAGCCCTAAACAGGCGGAGACAACAGTTCTCAACATTTATCGTTCATTATAGATTCATATCTGCCAACGTCAAATAAATTAATGCATAAACTTCTTGATAAGGACAGGTACCTGCTATATAGTTATCAGTCTGCACCATCTCCTGGGCGTTCATCTGAAAGACTCATGCCTTTGTTTTCTTGGTCTCTTCGGGCTTCTTCTGATTCCTTGGGCAGTTAGTCTTGATATGCCCCTTATCGTTGCACCCATAGCAGGTTGCGTCTTTCAACTTCTTGCAATCCAAGGTTTTATGTTCCTTAGACTTGCAAATCCCGCAAGGTAGAGGCTGAGATTCAAATCTGCATTTCCCGAGGTGGTATTTCCTACAGGTTTCACACCTGGTCTTCTCACCCGACTGCCGGCTATCTTTCTTAAACCCGGAACTCTTCTTATCCTCATAGTTCCTCTTTTTCTTCCTATCGGAGCGATGAGAAATGCCATTCTCCCTTTCACGCTTTCAATCTTCAGAGGCTTTGGCAGCCTTGTTTCTGATCACATCGAGTGTGAGAGATAGCGACAGATCTGCTGCTGACCTGAATGTAGTAGGTCTCGATGCTTTCACACTTGCCTTTATTTCTGGGGCTAGACCCCCAATATAGCGAGCTATACGCTTTGGTTCCGGTGTGATCAAGTAAGGAACCAATCGAGACATGGTATTGAAACTTGTAAGGTATGCTTGACAATCTAAGTTCTCCATGACTAATGTCAAGAATTCAGTCTCAATTTTCTCTACTTCATGTTGAGGACAATAATTTTCTTTGATAAGAGCAACGAACTGATCCCAAGTCATGTTGTACAAAGGAATCTTCCCCGTAGCTTGGATCAGTGACCTCCACCAAGCTAGAGCTTCTCCTTTAAAAGATTGTGAAACAAACTTCACAATGTCTTGCTCTGCACATCCACTGATGTCAACAACGGTGTCCATCTCCTCGAGCCATGTCATGCAATCGATGGCCCCTTTTTCTCCTGTAAAGTCTCTGGGCTTGCAGGAGACAAAATATTTATATGAGCAGGTCTTAACTGGTGCCTCTTGATGAAGCACCACCTGTCTAGACGGAACACTCCTTTGATTTGATGAGTTATGAACATCGTCTTCCTTGGACTCATGTGATTTAGAAGGGGGCTTACTACGAGCCACAAATAGAGTCTTAGAGTGTGTATCACTTGATTCATTATACTATCTGTCGAGAGCTTTAGTAACCGCATCATCTATTAATGCCTGCAGTTCTGCGCCAGTCATATTAATTCTGGGAGCATCATTATCCTCCCTCGGGTGGCTGTTAACCTCATCTGATCCAGCCATGTAGCTTGATTGCTACATACATATTGACAATGATTTATTCAGAGGTTATTATGGAATCATCATTTTTGACGATTCATCAACCATGGTAATATAAACCATATTGGTTAATTTGTTAGTTATATTTAATTAGTATTATAATTTATCCTAGTTATAAAACATTAAGGATATTAAAGTGGCGTGAAAGACCTAGTCACAAGGACAGTTTTAAATTTATAAGCCATGATTTCAGAGAATCGAGGCATTAAGGTTTGAACATATTTCATTACCGTTTCTTGACAGAGAGTCAAAACTTCAACTGTCTTTTGTCCCTTAGGACAATAAGTATGGCCCGTAGGCATTTCATCACTTATGGATGTTTATAATATGATCATCTTCATTTGATGATTTAAGCCATGATTTCTACATCACTAGGCTTGATAAGGGGTTGGATAATTCCCATTATAAAGATGAAAAGTGTGATTTTATCGTATCACTGTTGTCAGGAGTGTTAACATGTTTTCAGATGTTAACAAGGATCTGAATCTCTTTTTAAACAGGTTTTACCATCTTAGCTAGGTCTTTAATGACATTTAAGCTAGGTTACACCTTTTAAGATTCTCTTTTAATATTTATACTGGCAGGAAAGGAATGATATTTATTTTATTCAGGATTTTCACTAATAATCCTAAATTATAAGATAGTAATAGCACAAAAGGCTTAGTCACGTGGACAAGTTTAATTTATAAATCATGATTCTCGTAGAATCAAGGTATTTAGGCTTGAACGTTGTTCATTGCCTTTTCTGACAGGGAGTTATAGGCTACCACTGTTCTTTAGTCTCAGAGGACGTTAATTATAGCCCGTGTGCATTTCATCCTTAAGGGATGATTATTTTAATAAGGAAAATTGGAGTAATCCTATTTGAGGATGACTTATGCGATTTTATCGAACCACGTCTGCCAGGAAGGTTAACATGTTACAGATGTTAACACGGATTTGAATCTCTTGAATAGGTTCTTCCATCTTGGCCTCGTCATATAGGCTAGGTTTACCTTTAAGATTCTTTTTAATAATTAACGCAGAACAATCCCAAATTGAGATATTAATAAGGATCTGAATCTAATTGAGGAACTACCATCTTGGCCCTGTTCTTTAAAATGATACATGGCTAGGTCTTGTTCTTTTTAGATTTTGCCATTTTATTATAATGGTAGATCTTATAAAAGGGATGTTATTATTTCACGTTTTATTTAGATAAAACATCTCGATAATTTTTAAATGAGGTACAAAATTGCCCTAAACGGGGCTTGAAAGGAATGTTGTTGTCCTTGAAGGAACTGAAAGATAAATATGTCCTTATAAGGACTATTAAGGAAACGATCTTTAGCAAAAGGAGTTTCTTCTTTACTTTATTTCCGAATGCTTTCTCCTTGGTTGCACGTTTCATCCTAGCCGCGGTACGAAGCTCAGCATTTCAAGGCTCCGGGTGTGGAGAATTCTTATTACGGCTTCTTCGTTAGGCGACGTATCCAATATATATAAAATTGGAAGCAAAAAAAAATTTCCAGATGAGGATTGAAAATATTCCTATGTTAAGTCTAGACTCAGAAGGTCAAGGAATGTGCTAATGTGTCATTGAGATTAAACACAAAAAGATTAGTGTTTAATTCACTCAATGTTGGCTCTGATACCAACCTGTCACACCCCGATATTTCCACGTATTACCGGTGGGCCCGGTGGGGAGTAACGTGACGTAGTTGATATCATCATAGTCAAACAACACAATATATAAATGCACAGCGGAAGCAAAAGATAAATATATTACAATCCGAATTTAAAGTAATATCAGAGTATTACAACGGAAAGTAAAGGATCCACAAGCGGATCAAATAAAACATAAACATTGTTCAACAGACTTTAGACGCCTAGAACTTGCAAGATTCCTTATTAGCGCCCTGAGCTTCCAGCCAATTACGTTCAGTACCTGTCACTTAACCTTTTTGGAAAATACGTCAGTTTACACTGGTAAATACAATTAACCGACTCATTTTAAAATAGTTTAAGAAAATTGATTTAGATGCACCAGGCACAAAAATATCTTTTATAACTCGGGACAATTATATAGAAATAATCTTGCATATAGATTTACATGTTCGTTATACGTTCAGGGCCCGATGTAGAAACCGAGTCAAGATTAACAGACACGCCACAAGTATAGACCCACAAGAGAGTGAGATACCGTTTCCCTTAAGCAACGATCAGATGTATGCCTACACCCCGTGCTTAAGACGTGGCCATTTTATAATACAATGATGTCAAGGATATCCGGGACATGGTCATTAACCCCTAAAGGCTTTTATTTCAAAAAATACAGATTAAAGCGGGTTACCTCAATAATTTAATCACAATACAACTAAACATTCAATACCCGACCAAGCGGTATTATTATAATACCGTATCCCAAGCCCGTATAGGGAAAATAAGTTAAAAGTATTTACCTGAGCTAAATATAAATTCAATCCCAGCCGTATATCAAATCAGCAAGTACAGATAGCTTTTACTGGGGCTCTTAATCTGGAACGAAGGTTTTATTAACATATTAGATTCCTAACGGGTCTTATTTAAGTCGTAACTTAGACCGGTTAGTTTTAAGGAAAGGTTACGGTTCGCACGCACGATTAAGCAAAGACCGGAATGGAATGAGATTTAGACCTGACAAGTTTGAAGACTTGTATAATATGGGTAATCTAAACACATTCTGGATTTTGAGATAAAAACGATAAGGTTTGACCCATTTCGGCTAATTTATGCAAACTAGTTACATAAACCGAACCGAACGCGCAAGAGGCGTAACGGGTATCCCTAAGGGTCATATACAGGTTTCCTAAGTTAATATGTCTTAAATATGTTGGGGTATCAGTAGGATACCTTCCATTATGCCCAAAACGAGTTTAATCTCAATATAAGCCCCGTAGGGGTATTTTGGTCATTTTAAAGATTATAAAAGAGATTATTTGTAATTCTGATGTTTGGGTCTGAAAAAATCAGTAAAACAACTTACTTTAACAAGTTATATCAGTTGGTAATAAGTCTTGGATGACAAAATGGTTTTAAACCCAAACTATGCGTTTAATACGCTTTAAAAGCTGTTTTAAGCGATTTCCGGGTTGTACAGGAAATCTGAGTTTTCCGATCAGGTTATAAAGTTGAAAATACTCTATTTACTATATAAAATCAGTAGCAATTAGATTGGTGTCAAAATATTATGTAGAACTCATTTTATACACGAAAAGGGTAAAATCGGTATTTACCGAATCAAGGCCATAACCTTAGATTATGATCAGGTTTAAAATAATTAAAAATCTTCAAAAATACCAAAATATTATATCACATCAGTGGGTAAAAGGTTTGGTGTCAAAAATTGGGTTTAGATAGGCTTTATGCTAATGACGCCGTTTAATTACTAAAAAGCGTCCTAATTACGTCATTGAGCATAACTCCTAATCTAGACCTCAAACTGATGTGAAAATTTAGGGACATGTTTATAAATCAGTAACAAAGATTACTGTCCTTTCACATTTCCAAAATTCTCATTTTAAGGTAAAAAGGGCATTATGGTCAACATTTAAGCATATAACGGAAGCATGTAAATGAATAGGATAACTAAGGATCCAAGTTGTATAACCTCAGAGGGTTACACTAACCTATAACCTGGTCCTAAAGGAATCCTAAGGCATATCTAAACCAAGCTAGATCGGGTCAGAACTGAAAGTCAAAGCAAAAGTCAACCTTTGCGACTTTCGGTTCCAAACCGAGCCTATACTTAGGATTGTCGGGTTGAATCATGCTTAGGCATGTTCAACTAATATTTACCAAGCTTTTAAAAATAAGAAAACTGATTTTATGACTTCTATAACAATATTTAAAATAAACCCGTTTGACTTTTATTTGACCCGACAATTAGACTAAGTAAACGTGGTAATTAGGAGGTGCCCTTTTGAGGGTTTAACACCTACCTAATTACGGTCACGTAGCCATGCTATGACCATGGCTCAACCGTTTAAAAGTCAAAGTGTTTATCAAAACACTTGACTTTTCGGCTATAACGTTTAACAATTAAACTAAGCACGAAAAGGACTTACAAAGGGTCCAAGCAAGGAGGGTTGATCATAAATTCTCAGGTATGAAGAGCAAAGTCCCCAACTTAGAGAATTCAGGATCAAGGTGTGAGGTTGAAGAAGGTTGAGGTGGGTATTTATAGGAAATGGACCACCGTTAGGATCGTTTCTTGAGAACCGGGCTTTAATCTCACCCATACACTTGTTGGTAACCTCATGTGCATCAATTGGCCCCCCAACATGAGGGATTAACATGTGGCATTGGCCTTTGGAGTGCTTAATGGCTAATAACAGCTGAACAAACAACTTTTGCTGGTCTGAAGGGGCCTCGCGTGACGCCTAGGGGGCTAGGTGTCACGCCTAGGTCCCTCTGATCAGCAAACAGTTTCCAAAGTTCCCGTTTCAGTCCCTGTTGTGTTTTAAGGCCATTTCCGACATGTTTAAGGCTCGTTAAGCCAATATTAAGGCCCTAAAATGATGCCTAAACATTGTGGACATGAAACATGCTCAGAAATATGTCGGATGTTGGTTCGTTTGGTCGTACGATCGCGATATTCGCTTATTTACGACGGAATGCGCATAAGCGCGATAAACGATCCAAATTGCGCGACGAATGGATTTTTCTTATGCCAAACACTAAAATAAAATATTTTAGTGCTTACATAAATTTTTGGGTGTCCGGGGATATTCAGAATGTAAGATATGCGCGTAAAGGCAAACTTGTGTGCTTTTTGACACTTTTAGTCCCTGCATGACTTAAAAGTTTATTTTCGCGCACCAAACAACTCTAAGCCTATATCTAAGCTATATTAAGGATAAATAAGGTATGTTTATCTCATGGTCATATTCCGGAAGGTCCGATAACATACGAATCGGCATACTTTAGCAGTTTGTCGCTTTAGGTCCCTCTAATGCGCAAACTTCGTACATCATCAATTAATAGCATTGAAGCCTTATCTAATCCATATTAGGCATTATTGAAAGTATTATTAAACATCATAATTCTTCGGGCTCAATAGAAGGTCATTCAGAGGTATAATTAAACATATTGACACTTTTAGTCCCTTAAACTTGCAAAGTTGCGCGTAACTTCACTTTTAGGCATAAAAGCCTTGGATGGCCAATGGTTGGCATTCCTGAGAGTATAATCAAATATCATGAGGCTCTAGATTTGTTAAAAGGTCACTCAGAGGTAAGAATTTACTTGTTGACGCTTCTAACCCTTTATTTCGCAAACTTTCAATTAATTGCTCAAACGGCTACACTTGATCAACAAGTGGCTCATTTGTGATTATAAAACCGTAAAAGGTTATTTCTAAACTTATTTTAGGTATGATAATACTTCCAATTCTTTCATAATCAGAGTTTTCGATTTTCGAAAAATTAGTCCTTTAAATTCAACATTTGACTTTATTAGGGTTTATTACACGTGTCAATACTTCATTGGACGTGGTTTTACGAGGTGTTACATCGAGGTATTACCCTGTAATCGTAGCAGCGTCTCGACTCTAAAAGTAAATTTTCGAGCAGAATTTGGATGTTTTGAAAGAAAGTTTCGACACAGAAGAAATGGCCATGCAACGTTCATTATATAGCTGATCTCTATGTTTCTCGTGGCCCGCGTAAACTTGAAGGGGAGTCCTTCGCGGCCCGCGAGGGCTACCCTAGCTACGGCTAGGTCTGCCGTGTCACGGTATAGGTTTGCCACATGGCTGACACATGGCATTGAAGCTTATCCGGAGATTCAATGGGCTGTTGCGCCCCGCGTAAGCTATGCCTAATTCTTTCACGGCCCGCGACCAACTAAAATTTGATTTTCCTGAATTTTCATAAAAATTAGGGTTTTAGGGGTCCGGGTTTTCACTTACGGAATATTTTAGGACATTTTTGTGCAGGTCCTTACACCCCGTCCTCTTCCTCTTCCCCATCCTAAACCACCCACCACCATCTGTACCTTTCCCCACCCCCACGATCCACCTTTCACCACCATCTTCTATCTTTATCTCTTCCTTAACCAACCATACTCATTCCAAAATCAATGGCTTCCGTTACATCTCCTCCAACAACGAAACATAAACATAAAGTGACCTAGTTCAACACAAATACTGATGAAACCCTTTGATTTTCATAAGTCCCTTTCACTTCTTGTTAATATCTGGGATTTTGAAGCTTTCTTATACAATCGATCGGACACTATTAAATCTAACAGAATCTCAATCATACCTCAAGAAACCCTTTGATTTTCATAAGTCTCTCTCACCTCTCGATAATTTTTGAAAGCACCACCTCCGTACGCGAACTCCTTTAGTGCTAAGTGCTAACGATGATCTACCATTCCTCCAAGCAAGGTAACTATAAGCTTCTGTCTCCATTTAACCCCCCCTGTTTTCAACTCAAAGAACCTAATTAATAATAGACTTGATTTGTTGCTCCTAGGTCTCCAAACAACAATATAACTATTCATTAGTTTTCCGACGAAGGCTCAGATTACGATGGGTTTCAGGGGGTAAAGGGTGGTGTTTTATGGAGAGGTTATGGGTGGTGATATGGTGTTTGCAGTGAAGGTGGATTTGGTTATCATTTTTCGGGTGAAGGTGTGGGTGGGTGGGGGTGATGAATTGGTGATTGTCTGGTTGTCATCAATTTTCTGACGGTGGCGGGATTTGGTGGTGGTGGTGGTGGTGTTATCGTGGCGTGGTGATGTGGTGAAGACAAGAACAAGAGAGAAAGAAAAGGGAGATAAGGTGGGTAAAAGCTGGACCTCCATTATTTTTTATCAGTAAGAGCATTTAACACAAAAAATTAACCTCCATTCACGTTAGTGTGACAACTGGCACAAACCGGTAATTTCCGTACACTATAATTATTGCTTAATGACTGCAATTATGAGTTTAATTGTCAGCAATGGCTGAACACATGATTAAACAAGTGAATTCATGCATGTTGTATACTACAAAATATTGCTTTATGCATAAACGAGAGCGTTGCGTCAGAATAATAGTAAACTCACCGGTAAGACACAATGTGTCAACAGAACTGCAGAAAGCAGTTAGACATCAGAATTGAGGCCTAGGTGTAGGTCCGACGACAAAAATACATTAAAACCCTAGAGTATGTGTAAGGGTTTAATTTATGGACATTGCGAAAGCAAAAATAAGCACTAAAAAGCACCCGAAACGCACTTTAAGTGCAGAATTTATACAAATCAGCAATAATTCAGCATTTGAACATATAAATATTATGCAGAAATGTCGTTTTATTATCCAGAATATTTCCCTAAGTATTGGGAATTGAAAGAGTACAAGAAGGGTACTTAAAAGACACTAAAAAGTGTAATTTAGCACTTTAACGAATCGGTATGTAACCGAACAACCGGAGATTACCCGGAAATGTCAATGACATTGTTTATACTTTTCTGAGCTAGTTAGGGTCCCCGAACACCCTAACACCCTTTATATTACACTACACACTAGTAACCGGGTTTAATCCCTAAACTAACTAATCGGTTAAGAATTACACTTTACCCCCCCCCCCCTCTTTAAAGAGTGGCCGGTTATGGAAGGGCCCCACCAAGATCTTTCTTAATCTTGCAAGATCACACAAGATACCCTCTAAAATCTTGCCAATATATCCTATAATCTTCCTTGGATTCATCTATGTACTATGTGATCTTGTGAATATTGTGTGAGATCTTACAAGTACCATAAAAAGGCATAAGCACTTCACATAATCACCACTCCAACTCCTCTCTCTTTCCCTCTAGAACTTACGGCCAACACCCCCTAGATTCACCATCTTTTTTTCTAGCAAGATCTCTAGTAATCTAATGATAGATTGTGTTAGTACTTCATGGGACATAAGAACCTTTGGGTATTAGCACATGAGATTATCTATAAGATCAAGGTTATACACACATGAACATTAACAACACACAACACCAACTAAAACTCTCCCTCTTGCTCTCTCAAACTCACGGCCAAACACCCCTAATCCATCCATCATATTTTCAACCTTGATCTTCATATTTCAAGCACACACAAGTGTTAAGGGTCACATATTAGGAGTCTTGGAGCAAACGGAAGGCGAAGGACCTCTCTACTTTGCTTTTATCCACTCGATTTATGCTTAGATTCTTCCCTAGCCTTGAGCTAGAGGTATAATGCTTAAAACTCATACTTTAACTAATCTAAGGTGGTTAATAAGATGGATGATGATTAAAACTCGGAATCTTGCATTTTGAAGCATTAAAGTCCACTAAACTTGCAAATATTGTTGGTTAAAAGCATATATGTTGTGTAAAAGTTGTAGTATTTGAGATATATGGTCATCTAGACCCGATCTATGTTGTGGTAGCTCGGATCATCATTTAACCCGACTTAGTCATGATCTTGGATTATGACACAAAGTTTGTTTAAGAGTAACAAAGGTTAAATGATGAAACTATACCACACACATCATGAACTTGTGTAAAAGCGATCTAACTTGTGAAATAGTGTTTAAAACTAGTAGATCTACGTATCTACAAGTGGTATTTTCAAAGGACCAAGTGTCCAAGAAATCACATGTTCTAAACCGGGTCTTACACGAACAAAAGTGGTTTTTGTGAACAAACAAGTGTATGGATACTTGTGTAACAAGGATTTTAACAAAGAAATAATCTTCGTAAAAACCGACTAGAAGTTGTAAAACTTCATACTCTTTAAAAATAAAGTTTTTAAGAAATTAAACTTATTTCTAAAGATAACAAGACTTACTAAATGTGCTAGTAAGTTACTACACAATCTTGGTAAATATCCAAGTTCATGAAGTGGGGAAAAGTAGTGATTATTGTTGATAATTGTTGTTGATGATTGATGATGATTTAAAAGAAAATAAACACACGTTTTGAAAACGTGGGAAACCTCCATTTTTAGGGGAAACTCTGTCAAAATTTTTATAAATTTTGACACTTAGAAAAATATAAGTTTTTGAGAAATTTTTTCCCTAAAAATGTATTTAAAAGCATTAACAAGGTTTCCCTAACTTTTGATGATAAGAATGGTGATTTCTTGAAGAATAAATATGGATAATAAGTATATATTTTTGAGAGAAAATATATGTTATTTTATCACCAAATTTTGTGCTAAGTGTATATAGTATGTGTTATACGTGCTAGTGTATTAAGACTTAAAAGTACACTAAATACTCATGAGGAGTAGAAATATAGAAATACACATACAAAACACAAGATACATGATTCGGGTGCAAAGTGCAAAACACAAAAGACTTATATTTATTTTTGGAGAAAATAATATAAGTAAGATACATAGTTAAAAATATAGAATATTTTTAACACAAGAAAATATACACAAAAGAGAGTGACTGTACTTGTGCGACGCAAGTCTAGTGACTAACGATAAGAAAACGCGTATAGGTTACGACGTTAAGTAAGCAAATCCGGTGGAGTTTACGACGCTAGGAACGCAAAGTTGTGAGTTCATGCTCCCCCTTTTCTCTTTAACTGTTTTCAGTTTTTATAACTTCGGGGGTGAAATACATGTACAAAAGTACAATATTTATAAATGGTATGATATAAATACAAGAAGTACACTTGGTGAGAACGAGAACCAAGTGTGACGAAATATAAAATACAAGAAGTACACTTGGTGAGAACGAGAACCAAGTGTGACGAAATACAAGAGTATGAGAAGCGCATTTGGTGAGACAAGAACCAAGTATAAGGCGCAATGAGAAATGATAACAAGAAACGCGCTTGGTGAGAACGAGAACCAAGTAGGAGGCGATATGAGAAATAGTGTCACGAATAGGGTACAGAAGCACCATTAATCAACAATATACCTAGACCGCAGAACAAAAGGTTAGATCTAACAGGTGCCTGGCAGCCTCACACTCGGTCGGGGCGAGAATCGAGTGGTGCTTTTGTGTCTCAGAATATACCAATTAAATGCCTTAGGTTTGGTGACTTCCTATGACGTGCCACAGGTTAATGGCTTTGCAACCCATTAATAATCTGATAATTACAGAAATACTGTATTTACATAAAATTCATACCATACAAAATTGATATATAACTTGAAGTACGTGGGGTACTCAAGAAGATTGAATTATACTTGAAGTACGTGGGGTACTCAAGAGAATGAGAATTAAACTTGAGTACGTGGGGTACTCAAGAAGAAATTGAATTATACAGATGTACGTGGTGTACACATGAAACTGGATTTACATATGAAAACTTGATTTACTCACAAACTATGTTTTCATACAAAGTATACAAACATGAAATACAAAACTGCATGAATTCACACCAACTTTATGTTGACGTTTTTCCAAAAACTCACATGTATTTCAGGTAACTAGGATGGATGTGCGCGTGGTCTTGCTTATGCTCGTGGATGTCGCTTGTGTTTAACTTTAAATAAAGTTGTAAACTTTTAAGACAATGCTTTATGCGACTTAGCGATGTAAACGCTAACGTATGTTTTCAAATTATGGTATTTGAAGTTATTTTCTTGAGCATGTAGCATGTTTACTCTTCGTATGCAATGAGAACCTTTCATGATCACACCTCGTGCTTCCGCCGTAGAAAGGGGTGTGACAGTTAGGGACTATTCGAGAAACGAGCGTCAAAAGTTAAGGACTATAACTGTAATTTTAGAAAGTTAGGGACTACGGGTGAAATTTCACCAATTCATTGGGACTATCTGTACATTTTTCTCGTTTTTAATTAAATTGCTGTTGCCAAACGGTGTGGCCATCACCAGAATATTCATATTTGGCGCTTGATATCGGGGTTGTAAACCCCTTAATAACACCAAGGAACTGGTGTGTGGGGCGTTAACGTTGTGTTCTCGAGCTTCATTAAAAGAGAGAAAAGAAAAGATTTGTAAGGAAATAAAAAAGGACCAATGTGGATGGAGGCGTCATTTCACACCCATCGCTCTTACTATTGGCATATTTTGTTGAAGGAAATAGCCAACCGTATTCTCTCCTTAACTGTTCGAAGTTCTCTTCGCTAAAAACAACAATTCGGAGTTCTCTTCGCTAAGACTATGGGGTATGGGGAGGAGGTTGGGGCGTGGGTTGGCTGAAAACGCCCAAGCCACCACCCCGAGTGGGCTTGGGTTTGGGCGTGGCCCAAGGGGCGGGAGTTTAAAGTCGGGTGTGGGGAATGCTAGCGATCCTATGTGACCGGCTCCTATTCGCTTGTTGGCTAGGCCGTAGCGGGCTACATTTAAAATTCAAATTATAACTGTTTGGCCAAGCCAAGCGGTTCACCCACCCAACAGTCAACACCGCTATATATATTAACCCCTAACCCCACCGGCTGTCCAACGCTACCCCAACCCAAACACGCTTGATCAAACCCGCTACCCACACACACTTGATTAATGGCCTCTTGGACACACGAGGAAGAGCTAGCTCTTGTCACGAGCGTCGTTGACGCAATGAAGGGCCGCCAACCCGGTGAGACCCGTTACTGGCCGGAAGCTTTTGCTAGCTACCGGCATAACGTCGAAAACGACCGGCACAATTTAAACGCGTGCCAACACAAATGGTGCGAGCTAAGACCGAAGCTCGATCGGTTCAAAGCCTACTACGACAGCGTCCCGGGCGGGGAGATAAGCCACGACGACCGGATTGCGGTGGCGAACATCGAGTTCCGGGGCAAGGAGCGGAAGCCGTTCGACAAGCTCGCCCTTTTCGAAATTTACCTAACGCTCTAGGTTTTTTTTTAATCCTTTTTAGGCTTTTTTGTAATTTTTATGAATTTTGTAATTTTTAGGAATTTAATAAAATTTTAGGCTTTTTTTTAATGTTGTGTGTATTTTTTAATTTTTGGTTTTTTTTATTTTTATTTTAATAAACTGCCAAGCCATGCGGGCTAGCCACGCCCCGTCATACCCTACGGACACGTTACTCACCGGCGGGGGGGCTCGAACTCCACGTGTCAACCCATGCCCCCAATCCCCGCCCCACTATACCCCACGTTCTAAAAACAACAAATGGGGTTAGTTATTTATTTTGTTTTTAGGTATTTTATTGTGAAAATGATGAATTATTATTGATTTCATAAGCCAAAAGGTTTTGGTCCAACAAGTAAAAAGAAAAAGAATAGGGATGCTTGCAAATAAAGACTGATTTGTTTTTCCTTCTACCAATGTTTCATACAATTGACCAATCTTAGAATCTTGATCCATCTGCATATTAAGATGGATATGAAGAAACCAAATTTTGTGGTATGCAAGAAGAATTCTTCCAAACCCTAGCATGCATCTTAAGAATCTCCTTAGCTTTCTTACTACTCTTGCTCCCACATTCCACTTGTGCCAGAAAACATAGATTCCCCACAATCCCTAACTTCAACATCTCTTGTACCACATTGCTATTGCCGGAAAACTTCGCCACCGAGTAAAGTATCCTCACCGCCCTCTCGCTTCCAGATGGCGACACACGAAAGATCTTCTTTGAAACCACCGCTAAACCTGCACCATGTTTCAACAGCTCAGCACGACCGTCCGCACATAGACAAAGCTGATCTAACACGGTTAACACCAATTCTGAGATCCTCTTGTCATTGCAATCGAGTAGGATGTCAATCAAAACCGGAACTACACCGGCCTCTACTGCCTTCGTCCTGTTCCTCCCTATTGGACAAACTTCAATGAGTAGTTTCAGTGCAGCTTTTGTTGCTTTTCTGGAAGTTTTATTCGCGTTCTGAAAACAGCCTTTTGGAGAAATGCAGGATAAGGATGCACACGTTAGGTCCAAGTTTCTTCTGCATATAGGAGCCTTGTGCACTGGGTTTCCTCTTTCAGAAATTTGTTTCACCAAAAAATGTGTAAGCTGGATGAAAAATTGAAGTTTTAACGATATTACTTGAATGGGCTCGGATACTTCAATCATTGACTTGAGCAACAACACTGCGAAAGCTGGTGACTCGTAGCTGTCGGCGCGTTGCATCACGCAAGTCAACGTTTCTGCAAACTCTCCATTCTTTCCAAACAATGCCTTAAGGCCTGTACCAGATAACCGAAGGTGGTAAAGGATGCTGACAGCTTCATCTCCAACCGGTGACGATAACGACATGTTTACTATGTAAGCTAGGTAATCAGCTGCTCCAACAGCTTCTACTGATCGTTTATTCATATCACTCTCGGTTACAATTTCTTTCAGTCTCTTTAAACTCTTCATTTGCAAATGTGGAGATAGTGAGTCTTGTAGAAGCTTCAAGATATGCGGTTTCGACACCGGAAGTCGTGGAGTGGGAAGTCTTTCCATCCCGAATGGTGCGTTAATAGCGCACCAAGATTGGATGGATCGACGAAGGGTGTGGTTTGGGATGAGCTCGACATCGGTAAGGGCTTGGCGTGTTATGGGACAAGTGTCATGGTTTTTGGTGCACAACCATATCTCTATGGATTCACGATCATATGTGATTCCTGTAGAGAGTGTTACAGGATCCTTCATGATCTCTAACGAAATTGGACACACAAAATATGAAGGGATTTCTATTCCCTTTGTTTCAGAATCACCCATTATGGAGAAAACAATAATATCAGGGTTCTTGTGTGATTTTTGAATTGAATATATGGATGCAAGTTTGGTGCTTTTGGTGAAGTAGTTGTGAATAATGATTGATGAACTTGTAGAAGACGGGAAGAGATTTAGGGTTCTTGATCATCACTTACCTTAGCCTCTAAACACTAATAACGTAATCAATACACACAAATGGAGATGGAAATCAGAACAATAATAACAATAACAATCAATAGACAATAAATCAACAACGGTAGGGTCTGTCGGAAATCATCGATACAGATCGGAAATAATAAAATAAGGAAATACTAAATACAGATCGAAGATGAAAATCATACGAATAAATTACAATACAGAAAAACATTATTATACAAAAGCCCTCCACGATTGAGAGAAGCGCTAAACATACCTAATCCAGATCCTCTGATTACGATTTGGGGTTGAATAATCCCTTCCATGATTTAGGCTTGAATAATCGTAGATAGATATATTGAAAGAAAACACCTATCACCACCATCAACAACATGATTTTGAGATCTGAAAACGTTTTTCCGGCCAGATCTGCACCACCACAGCCCCACGTTTTCCTTCATCGATTTTGATTGCCAGTGTTGAATCGAAGATGGTGATGGATTAGAGGATAAGATGAATGATACGTAACATTTAGGGTTTTTCTATTAGAAATACATTTGAGAAAGGAAACTATTGCATAATTTTGGCAGAATTGATTAGAGAGAGAAGCTATGTTTTGAGAAGCCGTATAGCCATTGCCGCTCGTGAAAGTGAAGGAGGATTGAGGAAAAGGAAATTGCCGCTCAAAAGCTAATTCTCTGGCCAAAGAGCATTGCCACATCAAGGTCAAATAGTCAACACTATTTTGCTTTAGTATAAGAGATAGATTTGAAATTCTTTAATTCATTAAAGCCCAACGGTCTTATGTTTTAGGACTCGTGGCCCCGCCTTCCAAAAGATTTTTCAATGCTTCCCATATTTGTTTTGCTAGTTCATTCGATCTACACATTGAAAATTACCATTTGGTATAGCCATGATGAATAGTTTTTTTATCAGGAATTTCCGATTTACTTGTAGGAGCCAGAATGACCTTTATTGTATTTTTAAAAGTTTTTAAAGTGATGGCAAATGACATAATTGCAGTTTATTATACTTTTATAAGTTTTTATGTTTTTTATGATTATTGGTATAGCCATGATGAATAGTTTCTTTATCAGGAATTCCCGATTTACTTTTAGGAGCCAGAATGACCTTTATTGTATTTTTATAAGTTTTTAAAATGATGGCAAATGACATAATTGCAGTTTATTATAATTTTATAAGTTTTTATGTTTTTTATGATTATTGGTATAGCCATGATGAATAGTTTCTTTATCAGGAATTCCCGATTTACTTTTAGGAGCCAGAATGACCTTTATTGTATTTTTATAAGTTTTTAAAATAATGGCAAATGACATAATTGCAGTTTATTATATTTTTATAATTTTTTATGTTTTTTTATAATTATATATTTTATAATTAATAATAAGAAATTGTTAGATATTTTAGTGTTTAGGGCTTTGACTTGGTGGTCAAAGCAAATTATAATACACATCAAGTAAGTTAGGAGGTGTGAAAGTGCACGCTTGTTTGAGTTATTATAATTCGAAGTGTACGGGCGGAGTCCGTACTCTACTGGGGTTCCAAGGGGGCAGCGCCCCCTTGGTGGGGGTCCGGGGGCAGCGCCCCTGGGAGAAGGGTCCAAGGGGCGGCAGCCCCTGGCGGGGTCCAAGGGGCAGAGCCCCTGGCTGGGGACGAGCTTTTCTCAAAATCAGAGTTGTATCCTATTGATTTATTCGAAATGGTAAAAAATTGGCAATTTTTGGCAATTTTGTCTGAAAATTGAGATAACTGCCACAAGGCAGTTACACCCCCAAAAATCTCAATTTTCGTGGACAGTTTCTTGGTCACAATCCACTGGTTCAGACAATTCACGCAAACACATACACTGGTTCATTTTCTCAAAATCAGAGTTGTATCTGATTGAATTATTCGGGTGAACCACCGAAATAATTTGATCTGAGAGTGATTACACTCCTCTCTGATCATCCGGCAAACTGAAATTCCCCAACAAAGATCAAATTAGTTTATGTGAAGATGGCAAGCGGATCGATGAAGGATATGACAAGCAAGGTTGACAAACTGTAGAAGTTCGAAGGGCAGGACTTCCGAAGATGGCAGAAGAAGATGCACTTTCTTCTGACTTCGTTGAAGGTTGTGTACGTATTAACTACTCCAATCCCGAAGATACAGGAGGAGGGAAATCTGGAGCAAATCAGGAAGAGGTCGAAGTGGGAGAACGACAACTATATATGTCTTGGCCATATTCTGAATGGTATGTCTGATCCCTTATTTGATGTTTATCAAAATGTTGAAACTGCAAAGTTACTGTGGGACAAGTTGGAAGCCAAATACATGGCAGAAGATTCTTCTAGTAAGAAGTTTCTTGTCAGTAATTTCAATAATTACAGAATGGTTGATGAAAGGCCTGTGATGGAACAGTATCATGAATTGTTATGAATTCTGGGGCAGTTTGCCCAACATGATATGAAGATGGATGAATCCATCTCTGTTTCGAGTATCATTGACAAGTTACCTCCTTCCTGGAGAGATGTTAAACATAATCTGAAACATCAGAAAGGAGAGTTAACTTTGGTTGAACTTGGAAGCCACTTTAGAATTGAAGAAGGCTTGAGAGCACATGAAAATGTGTTACTCAATGATGAAAAGAAACGGGCTGGATCAAGTTCTGTGAACATGGTTGAAACGGGTGAATCATCCAAAGGAAACAGTAAGTTCAAAGGGAAACGCAAGTTTCAAGGAAACAACAATTCGGGTTCAAACAAAAAGCCGAATTAACCTTGCTGGAAATGTGGTAAGGTTGGTCACTTTAAGAGGGACTGTAAGATGATGAAGAATAACAAGTCTGGTTCAAAGAATAAGAATGAGGCTGGTTCTAGCGGGTCCAAGGACCCGGGCAAGCAAGGTCAGAATTTAGTACAATTTAATAATTCGGTTCATAATTATGTGTCACTAATTTCTGAGGCATTTTATGTGCAGGATGATGACATTGCTTGGTGGGTTGATTCGGGTGCAACAAGTCATGTAGGCAAGGATCTTCGTTGGTTTAAAGACTTTCAACTAATCGAAGACGTATCTATCATCAAGATGGGGAACGTTGCAACTGAACCAATCAAGGGAATAGGAACTGTGAATCTTGTTTTTACTTCTGGAAAATGTTTACTTTTGAACAACGTTTTGTATGTGCCCGGAATTCGAAAGAATATGTTAAGTGGCATTGTGTTGAATAATTGTGGGTACAAACAAGTATTGGAAAGTGACAAGTATATCTTATCAAGACATGGTACCTTTGTTGGTTTCGGTTATCTATGTAATGGTATGTTTATGTTGAATGTTGATGTCTCGTTTGTTGGTTTCGGTTATTTACATGTGTTCGATATGTGAAACGGCTAGTATGCCCGGCGATAGTTCTATAAGTTGTGACGTGTTTATGTAGTTCGTGTATTATTATGATTTAAAGGTTTTGGGTAGTATAGTCGCACACCCCAACCCGATATCACACTTTCATAATCTTGGGCTATGTTGGCCGAGACCCCACAATGGATCCCTCACCAAACCCAACCCAACCGGCCCAGCCCAATCCCTTCCTTATATGCATACAGAAGGGGATAGGTGTGGGTGTTTGTGAATTGGAGAGACATATCAAACCCTACTCCTCTTCCTTTGACGGCAGCCCTTCCATCTCTTCGAAGCCTTGGTTGCTACACCATCGTAATTCGGTTAGTACATCTCCACTTTAACGATCAGAATCCTTTGATTGTTTGCAAATGTGTTTTGTCTAATCTAGTTGATAGTCATGTGATTAGGTTAGATTTGAATGTTATGATGTTAATCAATGAATTAGGGTTGCCTGTTGAAATTGTAATCATTGTATTAACGATCCGGCAAGCATGTTTACGAAACTGATTTTGTGAACGTAACTACATCAATACTCTACTAACTGTTGTCACGAAACGAAAGAGATGGTATCGGTCTATTACGAAACCCACAGAGAAACTATGGCGAAGAAGAACCCACTGTCAAGCTTCCGACGAAATCCCAGGAGTTTCGCCACTGACGAAACTTAGTGTTTCGTCCAGGTTTCACCACCATCTCTTCGACGAAACTTAGTATTTCGTCCAGGTCTTTCGTCCAGGTCTTTCGTCCAGGTCTTTCGCCGCCATCTCTTGTGATGAATCATGGTGTTTCTTCGAGGGTAATCTTTGTCAAGGAGCATGAACAGTGGGGTATGACATGTGTGCTGTTAAATGAACCATCTAACATATGTGAGGTTAAATGAACTATATGCTATGTGAACCATATGATATGTGTGGGGTTAAATGAACCGTATGATATGTGTGATGTTTAATGAACTGTATGATATGTGTGATGTTAAATGAAACTGTTGTGAATAGAATAGTTGAATTATGAAAGTCTACCTGCTACATGGTAATAATGTTAATAAGATGAGGACCCTGACTTAACCCGTGTGAGTGAACAGTACATTTGTGAAGGTTGCTATGTGTCATGAGTATGGGATGCAGACTTATTTTGGAAACAAAACACTTGTGATGATTATGGTGTACATTATGGATAAGTGTATTGCATGATCAACTGTTACTAACTGCATGATGTTATGTGCGTGCTATTTGAGAAACATGATAAAGGGATGTGTGTTTAAGTATCATAAAACTGATCGTTAATGGTAACCATGTTAGGATTGATTTGGACAACTTGAACATGTAACTAGTCTTACCGAGCAAATCAAAGGTGAGTTCACTTCTCTTAAAACAAGCATGCATCCGGTGGGGACAATCAAATTGACAAAACATGTAAATAGGTTTTCGTAAACCCATATCCTTGTAGGGGATATGAGGCGGTGTTCAAATACCCACATCCTTGTAGGGGATGTGAGGCGGATTTCACATACGCATATCCTTGCAGGGGATATGCAATGGTTTTCTGTAAATGTTGATGTTGGATAATACACTCACTTCTATCACTTAAGTCCCATCATACTACCGGGTTGTTGCTTGTAGGGCAACGGGGTTATTAGTTGATAGCGCTATTAGGTTTGGCAACCTCACGACGTACCTGGATAGGACGGGCGTGAACTAATAACTTTAAATCATGACCAATGTTTGATAGAGCATTGGAGAAGGGCAAAAAGGGCCGTCTGCGGTATCGAGTTATTATCAACATAACACAACATGAAACAGTAATCCGTAACGAACGGTTTAACAAATCAGTGAACTCACCAGCGTTGTCTGATACACGTTTTCTGCATGCTTGCAGGCTTATAGGTACACGTCATTGGAACTTGCTGTCTGGGATGCTGGAGTGGTCATGGGTCAAGTTGTATGGAATCACGAGACATGTCTAATGGCTTTTATACGCTTGGGTTATGAAAATCTTAACTGTTGTAATATGCTTCCGCTGAATAGTAAACAATGTTTTGTAATGCTTTCTTTAATAAATGAAAGTTTTATTTTGAAATATTATTATGAGTTCAATGTGATTGGTGGCTAGATCCTGGTACGTCACACGCCTCGCTGGGGTTTCCGCATGGGGTATTTTAGGGGTGTGACATCGTTCATGAATGAATCTGTTTGTGTTGCTTCAACTAGTAATGTTAATGATGTACCTTCAACTAGTAAGGCAAAATGCATAACTTCAACTAGTAGTAGAAACAACTTGACTGAATCGGAATTATGGCATGCTAGACTAGGACATGTACATTATAAAAGAGTTAAAGAAATGTCTAAAATGAGCTTAATTTCGCCTATTAACATAAACAATGATAAATGCCATGTTTGCAAGTTGAATAAGATAACCAAAAAGCCTTTCATGCAACATGTTCATAGGGAAACTAAAGTGTTAGAGTTGATACATAGTGATCTATGTGATTTCCATGCTACACCATCTTTAGGTAATAAAAAATATGTAGTAACATTTATAGATGATGCTACTAGATTTTGTTACATTTATTTGTTGCATGCTAAGGATGAAGCTCTTGAAAAGTTTAAGATTTATAAACAAGAAGTAGAGATTCATCGTAGTGGGTTGATCAAAACCCTACATACGGACAAAGGTGGTGAGTATTTTGATCCGGTGTATTTCCAATCTACTGGAATAATACACCATACCACAGCTCCTTACACACCGGAACAAAATGGTGTGGCGGAAAGGAAAAATATGACGTTAAAGGAAATGGTTAATACCATGTTGTCCTATTCGGGCCTAAGTGAGGGCTTTTGGGGTGAGGCTATGTTGCCAGCCTGCTATTTGCTAAATAGGGTTCCAAATAAAAGGAACAAGACCACCCCTTTTGAGCTTTGGGGTTGTAGAGCCATGGTCAGGCTCACTGATCCTAAAATAAGGAACATAGGGGAAAGAGGTATAGACTGCATTTTCATTGGGTATGCAGAGCATTCATTTGCTCGGAGGTTCTATGTTATAGAACCAAATGACTATGTGTCAGTGCATATGGTTATTGAGGCAAGAACTGCAGAGTATGATGAGAATAGATTCTCTTCAATACCTAGGCCTAGAGACATGGTTCCAAGCTCTAGTAACTCTCACGTGGCTGATCGAGTGATTGATACTCCTCTGGAACCTAGGAGGAGTGGTAGAACAAGAAAAGCTAAATCATTTGGTGATGATTTTCAACTATATTTGGTTGAAGGATCTATAGATGAAATTAAAATTCAATATCAATATTGCTTCAATATTGAGGAAGATCCTAAAACCTATAGTGAAGCCATGGCATCTCGGGATGTAGCTTTCTGGAAAGAAGCTATAAATGATGAGATGCACTCTATTATGCAGAATAACACTTGGAAACTGTCCAATCTAACCCCTGGGTGTAAACCACTTGGTTGTAAATGGATCTTCAAGAAGAAGATGAAAGTAGATGGTTCAATTGAAAAGTTTAAAGCTCGATTGGTTATCCAAGGCTTTAAACAAAAGGAAGGAATTGACTACTTTGATACATATGCTCCTGTAGCAAGAATATCCACTATTAGATTGTTGGTTGCCTTAGCTACAATATACAATCTTGTAATTCACCAAATGGATGTGAAAACCGCTTTCCTGAATGGTGATTTGGATGAGGAGATATATATGAAACAACCAGAGGGTTTTGTTATGCCTGGCAATGAGCATAAGGTGTGTAAGCTAGTTAAGTCATTATATGGCTTAAAGCAAGCACCAAAACAGTGGCATCAAAAGTTTGATGAAGTGGTTTTGTCTAATGGTTTTGTATTAAACCAAGCAGACAAGTGTGTATATAGCAAATTTGATGATTCTAGGAAAGGAGTCATAATTTGTCTATATGTAGATGATATGTTGATCTTCGGTACTGACCAGGACCAAGTTGATAAAACAAAGAAATTTTTGTCGTCTTGTTTTGATATGAAAAACTTGGGGGAGGCGGAAGTGATCCTTATTATAAGGATCAAACGGGAGAACAATGGCATATCTATCTCTCAATCTCATTATATTGAGAAGATATTGAAAAAGTTTAATTTTCATGATAGTTCTCCGGTTAGCACTCCAATGGATCCTGCTTTTAAGCTCTCACCTAATGAAGGTGTAGCTGTAAGCCAACTTGAATATTCAAGGGCCATTGGATCCCTCATGTATGCCATGATTACCTCTAGACCGGATATAGCTTATGCTGTTGGAAAGCTTAGTAGGTATACTAGCAATCCAGATGCAAGTCATTGGCAAGCAATGAATCGAGTATTTAGGTACTTGAAAGGAACCATGAAATACGGTTTGACCTATACTGGATTTCCTTCGGTTTTAGAAGGTTATTCGAATGCAAGTTGGATTAAAAACAAGGAAGATCATTCTTCCACGAGTGGATGGACTTTTCTGCTTGGAGGAGGTGCCATATCTTGGGTATCTAAGAAACAGACTTGCATTACTTTTTCGACAATGGAGTCTGAGTTTGTAGCATTAGCCGCAGCTGGCAAAGAAGCTGAGTGGCTAAGAAACTTGATTTATGAGATTCCATTGTGGCCTAAACCTATATCACCAATATCTATTAGATGTGATAGTGCTGCTACCTTGGCTAAGGCATATAGCCAAGTGTATAATGGGAAGTCTAGACACTTAGGTGTTAGACACAGCATGATTTGTGAGCTCATCACGCATGGGGTGATATCGGTGGAGTTTGTGAGAACTCAACATAATTTAGCTGACCATTTAACCAAAGATTTATGTAGAGATCTTGTGCACAAGGCGGCTGTAGGGATGGGATTAAAGTCCACCTGAGATTTCTCATGTTTAAATACCCAATTCCCACCTAATATGACGTTAGGTGCTGAATTCAATGTGGAAAGCTTAACATCTAGAAATTGGAACACATTAGTAGCATCATCCCAAGGTATGTGTTCAGACCTGCAAGTTAAAGGAGGTTGAAGGTTTTCTTCTTAATAGTTCTTTGAAAAATTGCATATGCAGGTGCAAGAATAAAGAGCTACCTATATGAGTATGAAGTATAGCCGCTTCAAGAAGCTAGGACTTGGCTTTGATATGTTCATTGAAGGATGGGACATAGGCTAGTAAAAATAGTGTCAAGAAAGAACATTAGAGTTTGTAAACTTGTGTGTATATTATCTTCATGTATTCACTGAATACAAAGGGTTCAATCCTTAGCGACACCCCTATATTCGAATATTTAGAATGTGTAATATACTAATGTGAAATTCAATCATTGCGATATTTCATTTATGCATAAGTTTGATTGTTGTGAATTTTTTTAAGTTAATCAAGGATTACGCTAAAATGGGGGAGGATTGTTAGATATTTTAGTGTAATCGGGGATTGACTTGGTGATCAAAGCGAATTATAATACACATCAAGCAAGTTAGGAGGTGCTGGAGTGCACGCTTGTTTGAGTTATTATAATTCGAAGTGTACGGGCGGAGCCCGTACTCTACGGGGGTTCCAAGGGGGCAGCGCCCCCTTGTCGGGGGTCCGGGGGCAGCGCCCCTAGGAGCAGGGTCCAAGGGGCGGCAGCCCCTGGCGGGGTCCAAGGGGCAGAGCCCCTATCGGGGTCCACAAGGCAGTTACACCCCCAAAAAATCCCAATTTTCGTAGACAGTTTCTTGGTTACAATCCACTGGTTCCGACAATTCACGCAAACACATACACTGGTTCATTTTCTCAAAATCATAGTTGTATCTGATTGAATTATTCGGGTGAACCACCGAAATAATTTGATCTGAGAGTGATTACACGCCTCTCTGATCATCCGGCAAACTGAAATTCCCCAACAGAAATTAAACTTACGAAAAGATACAAAACGTGTTGTTAATAATTTCTAAAATTGTATTATACCAAGTTATTTATGAAATGATGAAAATGATAAATTAACTTGAAGAATGGGGCGAGAGGGAATTACAATGGGGGGAAGAATGGTGTTGCATGAGAGGGCTTTTTGGTAATCCAAGACAAATTCATTTGGAATGTTTTGCAATTCCATTAGAGGTGTCATGGAAAGTCACTTTCCAACAAACCAAGGAAAATATTCACTTTTCATTTATCTCTTGTGCTAACCAAACAAAAGATTTCAAGTGAATTGATTTCAAGTGAATTAATTTCAAGTGAGCGAGTTTTTTCTCATCTATCATTAGGCTATGCGTTATGGTGATGGTCCTTCCTTAAAGGATGATCCGTCACATAGGCGCTGATGTGCACAAAATACAACATATAAATTACATCAATTGTGGCATAAAACTAACCCTTTTTTAGTACTAATGTTGAAAAAAGTGTGTTTTTGTCTTCCTTTTGAATTTTCAGGATTAAATGAGCTCAAATGAACAAAAGAAGCAAAAAGGCAGCTAAATCTAACATAAATACAAGAAAAGGAACAAACGTGGCATGCCCAGCCTCCCCAACAGCATCTTCCCACGCAAAACAAGAGAACAGAAGGCTAAACACGCCCCGTGCTCAATGAGCACGGGGGCGTGCCCAAGTGTCAGCAGAAAAGACAAAGCTGTAGAAGCTTCTATCAACCACCACGTGCTCAGCGGACACGGGGCCGTGGTCAACTCTAAGATTCGCAGAATCTGGGGAAATCTTGATAGTACAGATACGCTTCTGCACACGGGGGCGTGCCCAGCGGACACGGGGGCGTGGTCAACTAATACAGACAAACTGCAGTTAATGAAGAAAGAGAAGGAAGGTGGACACGGGGCCATGCCTAATGGACATAGGGCCGTGCCCGAGTCTCTGTTCAGCCTATAAATAGGGGTGCTTGGCTTATTTGCAAACCATCCCTTGGCACACCACCTCTCTCACACTTCACCCACCACTCACCACCATCACAACACCATCATCCACCACCATCATCCTTCGTCCATCATAGAGTGTGTGAGTCATCTCGGGATCCAAGATTAATCGTAAGAGTTCTTGACAATCAAAGGCCATGTTTGCCTAAGTCTCTTACATCACTTGGTGAAGACAAGTGTTTAGTGTAATACTTTTTATTTTTAATCTTTTCGCACTTTTTACTTGGTTATGTATTAATGACTTTAATAACTAGTTTCTTATGTTGAAGGTGATTCTTCCTTATCGTTTGTCCGTGGTGTCTTGGCATTATTTTACTGTCTATATAAAATAAAAGATTTTCACCATTCATATCTCCAAGGTCTATATGGATATATGTTGGCTACCTAGTCGGGGGTTAAAGGAACGGTTTGGTAAGAGTTTTGCCTTGTTCAGTGTGTTGATCCTGCAAGGACCTGAGTCAAATTTAGTAGGACCTCCTTCAATACCCACCAGTATTGGATGGCGGGGGTCCAAACTCTTTGATCCCCTCATATGTAAGCTACTATTAATACTTTAACCCGGCTACTTAGGACTGTATCCCTGCTGACTCAGATTACTTAGCCGAGGGTAACGTCACCTTCAAAAGAGAGGCCTACCATAATATGCATTAATAACTCAATTAATTATCTTTCAATAATCCGACCCATTAGGATTGTATCCTTGCTGACTCAAACTACTGGGTTGAGGGTAACGTCACATTCAAAAGAGGGGCATACTACAATAACTAAGATAATCTCTTAAACAAGGGCAAAAGTGCGGAAATAATCAAATGTTACACTAAACACGAGTCGGAGCCAAGTGATTCATCTTGTCTATCTGTTTTTATTTTATTTTATTTTTCAGCATTTTAGTTAGTTTTTATTTTTTTAGTTTAAAACCTTTTTTCTAACTTTTGGTTTGATTAGACGTTGAGGATAAACCGGTACTAAAATCTCGTGTGTCATTGGACGACCTCGGTATCTTGCCAACACTATACTACGCTCACGATGGGTGCACTTACCCATATGTGTGTTTAGTGTTACTAAAATATCGTGTTTTATATTTAAAACTTGACTAACGTGTAAAAAGGGCTTAAAATATACTTAAACTTATATACACACTCGCACACATCAAGTTTTTGGCGCCGTTGCCGGGGACACAAGGATTTTAAGAAAGCTTAAAATCGACGGCCTAATCAGTTTTCCAAAACTTTTTCAAAACGCGCGCACATTTTTCTGCATTTTAGATTAGTTTTGCATTTACAGTAACCTGAACACGGGCCGTGCTCACTGAACACGCCCCCGTGCTCAACGAAACCAGTAACTTTAATTCAAACGCCCAGATACAGATTCTGTACACGGGGCCGTGTCCAGCCTTTGTTTCCGTTTTCATTTTTCTTTTCTGGTCTCAAGACGTTGTTGTGATCTGCTGAGTGATTCTTATGGATCAATACTCAGGAGGTTACAACTACACCTATGAGGAGGATGATTATAGGGAAGACTATTGCACTAATTATGGAAACCCGCACTCGGTTCAATATTGTAACTTATTTCAACCATCCACTTCATACACATCCTATGAAGACCAAAGGTATGAACCTTCTCCCTCATACTCATATTTTGATGAACCGAGGTATGAGCCTTCATACTCATACTTTGAGGAACCAAGATATGAGCCACCACCTTCATATACTTATTATGAGGAACCATGGCGTGAACAACCCACCTCATATGAGTATTATGAAGAACAAAATTACGACCCTTATCCATTATATACTTACAATGAAGAACAATGGTGTGAACCATCTACTTCCTATGAGTATTATGAGGAACAAAGGATCGAACAACCGGATGCAAGCATTGAAAATCCCGATCCTTGCTCTATCGCCGAAGTGACCGATAGGATATTAGAACACCTTAAAACTATCGAGCGTTACATAAAAGAATCTCGCGCAAGGGAAGAGGAGTCCCGCGCAAGAAAATAATTAACTTGTAATAAAGAAGAGATAGTTGAAGAGGTAAAAATGGAAGAACAAATAAGTGAAAAACCGACACATGAGTTAAACAACGAAAAAGGTGAGTCCGTTAACGTTAAAATTCAAAAAGAGTCTAATTTTGAAGAAATTAATCTCTTGTCACCTTCTTTTGAAAATCATTGTTTAGTACCCACTCATGCTAAGTTTTCAAAAGAGTTAAACACTAACACTAAAATTGACGAAACGGTAAGCATTAAGTTAACTAATGATCAAACCTCGCAAATAAAAGAAGACCCATTTGAAATCAACATTACACCGGTTCCATGTTTTTTTCAAAATTTATTTATTAGTAACGTCACAATCGATAAAGATCTTTGTGCTAACATAATGCCCAACTACATTATCGAAAAATTAAGTATTAGTGATTTTTCTCCACTTCAAATACCCATTTTTCTATCCAATCGGAAAGTAATAAAATCAATTGGTGTAGTTGAGGATGTCTTGGTTCAAACAAATCAAATGGTAATCCCAACCGACTTTGTCATCCTCGATGACGCTCCTCTAGTGTTGGGACGACCCTTTGTAAAAACCCACGAAGCTTTGAAAAACCGGAAGTACAACAATCTATCTATTCAATTAGGGGCATTTAAAATGTGTGTCGATCTTGAGCGGTCAATGAAATATCCATTCGGCAATAAGGACCCCCTAATTGAAGATGAAGATGAACCACCTGATACAAGTGAGAAGATTGACCACTTTGTTGAAGAAGAGGTCGCCATAGAACAAACTTTTAAAGTTCTTAATCAAAATGAGCAACCCAATAAGGAGTCTCCTAAAGACCCTCCACTTGAGCTCAAAGAACTTCCGAAAGGTTTGGAATATGCTTTTCTAGACAAAGATGGTAAATCACCTGTAATTATTTCGTCTACATTAGGTAGTTTAGAAAAAGAAAAATTAATTAAACTTTTGAAAAAACACAAAAATGCGATTGCTTGGAAGCTTGTAGACATTAAAGGAATAAGTCCTTCCATGTGCACGCACAAAATTTTAATGAACGATGACCACAAATAGGTAATACAACCACAACGTCGAGTAAATCCAAATGTTCAAGAAGTTGTTAAAAACGAGGTCATCAAATTACTTGACACTTATCCTATCTTCGATAGTCCTTGGGTAAGTCCCGTCCAAGTAGTTCCAAAGAAAGGAGGTATGACGGTAATAACTAACGAAAAGAAAGAATTAATACCAACGAGAACCGTCACAGGATGGAGGGTATGTATAGATTATAGACGATTAAATGAAGTAACGAGGAAAGATCATTTTCCTTTGCCCTTCATTGATCAAATGTTAGAAAGATTATCCGGTCATAAATTTTACTGTTTCTTAGATGGGTTTTCAGGTTACTTTCAAATCCCAATAGCGCCCGAAGACCAAGAAAAGACAACCTTCACATGTCCCTATGGAACTTTTGCCTATCGTGCATGCCATTTGGTCTATGTAATGCCCCTGCAACCTTCCAACGTTGCATGGTAGCCATCTTCCATGACATGATAGAAAAGACAATGGAAGTCTTCATGGACGACTTTTCTATCTTTGGGGATTCATACGACCAATGCCTCGATAACCTTGAACGAATGCTATCCCTATGTGAGGAAACTAACCTCGCCCTTAATTGGGAAAAATGCCATTTCATGGTAACGGAGGGAATAGTACTCGGTCATAAAATCTCAAGCGAAGGAATGGAGGTTGATCGAGCCAAAATAGACACTATTTCTCGATTACCACCCCCATCCTCCGTTAGAGCTATCAGAAGTTTCCTAGGGCATGCCGGATTTTATAGGCGGTTTATCAAAGACTTTTCTAAAATTTCAAGGCCTCTAACAAAATTACTTGAAAAAGATGCCCCTTTTATCTTTGACAAGGATTGCAATCAAGCATTTCTAACCCAAAATGAAATGCTAGTCAATGCACCTATCATGATAGCGCCTGATTGGAAATTTCCTTTCGAAATCATGTGTGATGAAAGTGACTTTGCAGTTGGAGCTGTCTTGGGACAAAGAAAAGAAAAGCATTTTCACCCAATTTATTATGCTAGTAAAACACTTAACAATGCACAAGAAAACTACACAACAACTGAAAAAGAGTTACTAGCTGTGGTATTTGGTTTTGATAAATTTCGTTCTTATCTTGTTCTTTCTAAAACTATAGTCTATACAGATCATGAAGCCATTCGATATCTCTTCAAAAAGCAGGACGCAAAACCACGTTTGATTCGGTGGATTTTACTCCTCCAAGAATTTGATATTGAAATCAAAGATAAAAGAGGAGCTGAAAACACCGCAGCAGATCATCTTTCACACTTAGAAGACCCAGCTTTGGAGGCAACCAGGGACGAACAAATCAACGAAAAATTTCCAACAGAGTCCCTAGAAATGGTGGAATACATACAAGAACCATGGTACGCCGACTATGCTAACTACCTAGCTAGCGGTATAGTCGCAAAAGGTTGGCCACATCATCAAAGAAAGAAATTATTTGCTGATGTAAAACACTATTTTTGGGAAGATCTTTATCTTTTCAAAATGTGTGCCGACCAACTCATCCAACGATGCGTACATGGTAGCGAAGCACGAAGAATTCTCCACCATTGTCAAGAAGGTCCATACGGAGGACATCATGGTGCCGCTAGTACGACGCGAAAGGTATTTGATTCAGGGTTTTATTGGCCAACCATTTACAAAGACGCCCAAAGTCTTGTAAAGACATGTGATGCTTGCCAAAGAACAGGTAATATTTCTTCCAAAAACGAAATGCCACAAATTAGCATTCTTGTTTGTGAAATTTTTGATGTGTGGGGACTCGACTTCATGGGACCTTTCACACCGTTAAAACGAAACAAATATATACTTGTGGCAGTAGATTACTTGTCTAAATGGGCCGAGGCCGAGGCACTTCCAACAAATGATGGAAGAGTCGTGGTAAGATTTCTGAAAAAATTATTCTCTCATTTTGGAACACCTAAAGCATTAATAAGTGATAGAGGTACCCATTTTGTAACCATCAACTTGAAAATTTTTTAACAAGATATGGGGTCTATCACAGGGTCTCAACAGCATATCACCCTCAAACAAACGGACAAGCCGAAGTGACTAATAGAGGTTTAAAACAAATACTTGAAAAAACCGTAGGGTTAAATAAAAAAGAATGGGCCGATAAACTAGATGAGGCTTTATGGGCTTTTCGAACTGCTTATAAAACAACAATAGGTACAACCCCATATAAGCTCGTCTATGGAAAAAGCTGTCATTTGCCAGTAGAAATAGCTCACAAGGCCGACTGGGCAATTAAAAATGTAAACTTAGATTTAGAATTTGCTGGTAGAAATCGATTTTGTCAATTAAATGAATTAGACGAATTAAGGAATTATGCATACTCAAACTCTGAAATATATAAGGAAAGAATGAAAAACTTGCACGACAAACACATTAAACCTAATGAATTTCGAGTAGAAGATCAAGTTCTATTGTTTAATTCACGACTTCGATTATTTCCTGGTAAATTAAAGTCTAGGTGCTCAGGACCTTTTTCCATCACCCATATTTTCCCACACGGTGCAGTAGAAATTAAATCTCGGAATGGCCCTCCATTCAAAGTCAATGGCCAACGGCTGAAACTCTAACAAGGATTCATTGAGGATGAAGAGGAAGAAATCTCGCTTCAAACGGTCGAAGAATAAAAGCATCAATATCATACCTGGTAAGTTACGAACGAATGGGTGACATCTAAATCGGTAAGTCTTCTAACCAAGTTTTTGGGAAATAAGGGCACTCACACGAGCACAAAAAAAATTTCAACTTTGCTCGGCACGAGGCCGTGTCCGCTGGACACGGGGCCGTGTCCGCGCAACTGTCGGGATAAAACCCTTTTTCAAAACAGTTTCTTCATTTCCACACGCCCCGTTTCCCCAAAAACGCTCTGGTAGGCGATTTTTTCGCAGAATTCCGACGTCTCCTCTACTTCTAATAACATCAAGGTATGATTCTATCATCATTAGTAGTTAGATTAAGCACTTGCATGTAGTTAAAACATCAAAAATTTGGGGAAAATCTAGGGTTCTTGAACTTCATCCGGATCGAACCTCAAATTTTTGCATAAATCTGTTAGCATTAGTTTAGATTAGTGTTATAGGAAGTAAATCCACTTGTATTGTTCATAAATTTTCCCGATTTCTCACAAAAACCCCAAACCCTTGTTTTTGAACCGAAAAAGATAAAATCGAAGGGGTAAACGGTGTGTTTTGGGAAAAACGGCACTTGGGGTTTCATTTTCGGGGGAAACCGCACCTACTGGACCAAAAATTTTCAAGTTTTCAAGACCGGGTCGAAAAATGAAGTTTTTGAGTAACAGACGCCTGGGCACAGGGTCGTGTCCGCTGAACACGGGGTCGTGTCCAGCTAGCTGTTTTCAGTTTTTTCCGAAAATTTCACTATTTCGTGCTAACTTTTGGTGTATTCTTTCAGATGTCAAAGAAATTCACAAGGTTCAATGCAACTGAGCATGACGCTAAAGCAAGATACGATGTGCTTCGAACCAGACCGGAAGAATACCCAAGACAAGTATTCATGGATCTTTTATCATTGGTGAACCAACTTGAACGGTTTAACAACCTCGTTACCGGCCCACTAAGAGTCGCCCTAACCACTAGACTTCGCTCTGTCCACTAGTACAATCTGGAATTCTATAGCACATTCGTGTTCAATTCAAGGTGTGACCCATTTCACAATGATGGGGTAGAGTTACGATGTGGGGGGACTAAGTACTCGATTTCGATGGCACAGTTTGGGTCGATAGTTGGGTTGTATGCGGAGGAAGATGCGGGTAATGAAGAGAACACCTGAGGGGTGCGAGAGTTGGATGAAAACAAGCGCCAAGTCGCTTGGGCTCAAATTGGAGAAGGGCACTACAACCCGAGCAGCACTAAGAGCACTAAGCTGAGGGACCCGCTTTACCATTACATCCATAAGGTCCTCACTTACTCTCTTAGCCAAAGGCATGACAGTAGTGGCGTTGTTGGGTTGAGAGATCTGGTGGTCCTTCATTGCATTCATAACCGCAGACACCTCGATGTTCTGTACCTCCTGCTCCGCAACATGCATTGGAACCGGCTTGCTACTCCACCAACCCCTATCTTCTTCGGGGGGTGGATATACCGTCTCTTCAATCTTCAAGCACTTCGTGAACATGCCCAGATCCTTCCAAAAGAGCCCATGGTCGGGAAGAGTGGATATACACATCTGCTGCTCCATGAACTTGATCTATGAAGCTGAAGACGGGTCGGTTAGCTTCCAAAAAGTCCAAGGGCATGCATGGAACCCGCAAGAGGCGCTCGTCCTTCACGCTCCACAGTTTCAACAACCTCGGTGATCCGGGCCAATCCTCCTCACAAGGAGGCAGTTTTCCTAACTTCCAAAGTTTACATGATTTATTGCAGGAAAACCTCATGTGCACTAGGAAGACCTATAACATGGCGAGCAACACGTACACCCAGGTCGGAGCAATTGAGAGAAACATATCCGACATTCAGGATGACATTGGGAACATCCGGGAGTACATGGCGGGGCACGGAGGAGGAGATGATGATGAGGACGAGGACATGGACTAGGCGGGAGGAGCGGAGTTAGGAGCAGATGGTTGGTGATCCCACAGGTTAACCCCTTTTCTTATGAACAATTTTCGGCCTGCGTGCCGTGTGTTGAACAATTTACTTTCCTTTAACTCTTTTTATTTTCTGCATTTGTTTTTCTTTTTAACTTTGTGATGTGGATGTTGAACTATGGTAATTTAGGATGCTTGTTATGGTTTGGAGTAGTGTTTATTGATAAAACATGTACATACGAGGCTTAGAGTACTAAATATTAGTGCTACTAAAGCCGGAGCAGGAAAAACGAAGCCAGAAACCTGTTTTTCACCTTTGCAGATTGTCCACACGGGGTCGTGTCCAGCCGACACGCCCCCGTGCCCATTGCCCCAGACCTGCTGTTTGTTTAAATCTGCAGACTTTTGCCAGACACGGGGTCATGCACAGCCAACACGCCCCCGTGTCCAACTTCTATAAGTAATTGTTACTGGCACTCTGACCACGGGGTCGTGTCCACCCAACACGGGGCCATGTCCAGACGCCCAGTAACATAAAATTTTGCTTTTTCACACCTTTTTTACACATTCAATCAACCTAAAAACTTATTTTTGGGACACATTGAGGACAATGTGTAATTTAAGTGTGGGGGATGCTAAAACCTTGAATCTTGCAAGTCCTAATCACAAGCCTTACACAAAACTCTATTGGAACCGCTAATCACCCCAAATTTTTTCAAAAAAAAAGTTCATTTTTTTACTTGTCTAGGTTTAATTTGGGAATTTCAAGTTCTAAAAAGGTTATATTTTTACAAATTTACAACCAATAGCGTTGTGATAAAAAGAACCAACATAATAAAATTATGAAACGGCATGACAAGCTTAATTAAAATTTGATTATATATACTTGATCACATAAAAACCCATTCCCACAAAAAGTGGGTTTTGAGCCTTTATTGAGCATACAAATATATATCTTTAAACTAAATGCTCATTTTTCGTTTCTTGTGTGAATATCCGCTTGGTTCTTACAACTCTAGAACTTGCCACGACGATACATTCCCGGTTCTTACTAACTTAAACCCGAGTAAGTAAATGACGGAGGCATTAGGACTAACCCTTTTTATTTCTACACCATTATTTTTTCTTTTTTTTACCACCTACCCAAAATCCCCCTAGTTAACCCCTTTGAGCCTAAACCTTTTCATTTCATAACCCAAAACAAACACCATTTCACCCACCAAAACCTTTTTACTTTTAAACCCTTTGTTTTAGTAACAAGCTCGGTTTTTCCTATGACTTTCAACAAAAAATAATAATAATAATAATAATTTTGATGATGATGAAGCAAAAGAAAAATAAACAAACAAGTTTATCAAAAATAACTTTGTTTGAATAATGGCTTCATCAAAATAAAAACTTCAAAAATAAAAAGTCTTACGAAAACCGACGCTTTTTACGCCTTTCTCCCTTTTACTAACCACTAACCCAACCACCTACCTTTAACCCAAGCCTAACCCTTCACCCCAAAAGTCCTCTTGATATTTACAAAGGTGTATAGTTAAAAAGGAGGAGGGTTAATTGCTTGGAAAGCTTATGGTAGGAGTAAGTTCCATGCCGCTCTCGAGTGATCCACTAAAATACATCTTCGGCCGAGTGTTGAGTGATCCCCCGTGAGGTATGTGAACTTGTATATAAGTGGAATTTTAAAAAGGCATGTTATGCCCTAATAAGTAATTTATCTTATGTAATGTTTTAAATAAATCATGACGAATAGGATTGTAAATAAATAAAAATAAAACTTAATAAAGAATCTTGGAAATCCCGACACTCTACGACAAGCCCAAAAACCTTCTCTTCTACCCATTCCATTTGGGAGTGTAAAGCCACATTATAAAGAGTTTTGCTTGAGGACAAGCAAAGATTCAAGTGTGGGGGTATTTGATGTGCACAAAATGCAACATATAAATTACATCAGTTGTGGCATAAAACTAACCCTTTTTTAGTACTAATGTTGGAAAAAGTGTGTTTTTGTCTTCCTTTTGTATTTTCAGGATTAAATGAGCTAATAGGAACAAAAGAAGCAAAAAGGCAGCTAAATCTAACATAAATACAAGAAAAGGAACAAACGTGGCATGCCCAGCCTCCCCGACAGCATCTTCCCAAGCAAAACAAACGAACAGAAGGCTGAGCACGGGGTCGTGCCCAAGTGTCAGCAGAAAAAGACGAAGTTGTAGAAGCTTCTATCAACCACCACGGGGTCGTGCTCAATGAGCACGGGGGCGTGCCCAAGTGTCAGCAGAAAAAGACGAAGTTGTAGAAGCTTCTATCAACCACCACGGGGTCGTGCTCAGCGGACATGGGGCCGTGGTCAACTCTAAGATTCGCAGAATCTGGGGAAATCTTGATAGTACAGATAGCTTCTGCACACGGGGGCGTGCCCAGTGGACACGGGGGCGTGGTCAACTAATACAGACAAACTGCAGTTAATGAAGAAAGAGAAGGAAGGTGGACACGGGGCCGTGCCCGAGTCTCTGTTCAGCCTATAAATAGGGGTGCTTAGCTCATTTGCAAAGCATCCTTTGGCACACCACCTCCCTCACACTTCACCCACCACCCACCACCATCACAACACCATCATCCACCGCCATCATCCATCGTCCATCATAGAGTGTGTGAGTCATCTCGGGATCCAAGATTGATCGTAAGAGTTCTTGACAATCAAAGGCCATGTTTGCCTAAGTCTCTTACATCACTTGGTGAAGACAAGTGTCTAGTGTAATACTTTTTATTTTTAATATTTTCGCACTTTTTACTTGGTTATGTATTAATGACTTTAATAACTAGTTTCTTATGTTGAAGGTGATTCTTCCTTATCGTTTGTCCGTGGTGTCTTGGCATTATTTTACTGTCTATATAAAATAAAAGATTTTCACCATTCATATCTCCACGGTCTATATGGAGATATGTTGGCTACCTGGTCGGGGGTTAAGGGAACGGTTTGGTAAGAGTTTTGCCTTTTTCAGTGTATAGATCCTGCAAGGACCTGGGTTAAATTTAGTAGGACCTCCTTCAATACCCACCGGTATTGGATGGCGGGGGTCCAAACTCTTTGATCCCCTCATATGTAAGCTACTATTAATACTTTAACCCGGCTACTTAGGACTATATCCCTGCTGACTCAGACTACTTAGCCGAGGGTAACGCCACCTTCAAAAGAGGGGCCTACCATAATATGCATTAATAACTTAATTAATTATCTTTTAATAATCCGACCCTTTAGGATTGTAACCTTGCTAACGCAAACTACTGGGTTGAGGGTAACGTCACCTTCAAAAGAGGGGCCTACTACAATAACTAAGATAATCTCTTAAAGAAGTGCAAAAGTGCGGAAATAATCAAAGGTTACACTAAAACACGAGTCGGAGCCAAGTGATTCATCTTGTCTATCTGTTTTTATTTTATTTTATTTTTCAGCATTTTAGTTAGTTTTTATTTTTTTAGTTTAAAACATTTTTTCTAACTTTTGATTTGATTAGACGTTGAGGATAAACCGGTACTAATAGCTCTTGTGTTCTTGGACGACCTCGGTATCTTGCCAACACTATACTACGCTCACGATGGATGCACTTGCCCATATGTGTGTTTAGTGTTAGTAAAATATCGTGTTTTATAAATTTAAAACTTGACTAACGTGTAAAAATGGCTTAAAATATACTTAAACTTATATACACACTCGCACACATCAGGCGCCACATCATAGTCTTTTGAAGAATGCTCCTCCAAGGTAGAATCACTGGAAATGGAGGATGGTCCTACCCCACCATATTAACATTTTTTTTTTTAATTTATCTTCTTTTTTTAAAAAAATTGGTTGAGATACAATATCCAACGACTTACGTACTAGGGTAAACATAAACAAAAGGATCAATTAACAAATAAAAAAATTATAAATTACAGGACAAAAAAAGAGCAAACAGAAATTCCATTTATTTGTTTTATTATTAATAACTAGGATTTTGACCCGCCGCGCGTTGCGGCGGCGTCGAAAGTTAAAGTTACTCGTATTTATAATGTATATTTGACCCGACTATTTACTTAAAAAAATTACATCGCCATCGAATGAAAACGTATTATATTTGACCCGGTTTGCTTTCAAATACAGTTTACGAGCGTAGACAAAATAAGCATAAAACGTATTATTTTTTACCGGACTCGCTTGAGAAAAAAGTTGCCTTCACCTGGAAATTTATGCTGCATTAGACTCACAATTCTTTGTTGAACACCTGGAAATTTATGCTGCATTAGACTCACACTTCTTTGTTGAACAAATACAGTTTACGAACATAGACAAAATAAGTATAAAATGTATTATTTTTTACCAGACTCGCTTGAGAAAAAAGTTGCCTTCACCTGGAAATTTATGCTGCATTAGACTCACAATTCTTTGTTGAACACCTGGAAATTTATGCTGCATTAGACTCACACTTCTTTGTTGAACATATATATTTAATTAAGTTGGCATCTTTACCTCATTTTTCATCCGTATAGCTTCGCATTTGTTATGGCTTGCTTTATTTTATTTTCTTGCTTAGTTCTCCGATTCTGCAAAAATTAATTTAGTTTGCAATTGTTACATCATTATTGATGAATGTTTAACACACGTATGTGATATGATAATAGTCTGCTAAACACAGGTCAAATACCCTACTAAATTTGCAAAAGCAAAAAATAATTAAGTGTAAATATACAATTTTTGTGTTGATGCGGTGGAGATTGTGTTTCAAATACATTAGTTGCAAAGCTAAGCAAATCAACATTGATGATTGTTTAGCAAATGTTTATTTTATATAACGACTCTTTGCACACTAAGATAACACAATAACGCACACACATATTTTTAGGACTCAATAAGAAGGAAATCTTCCAACCGGTGATTCACAAAAGCTAAAATTTTTAACATATAATCGCATATTCATAACTCTAAACCATAAGGTCCATAACAATTCTACCAATAATAATTTTCATGATGTAAACAATAATCAATACACTCTACACCAACTTCCTTTCAATTTTTTTCTTCTTTAAAAAAATTGGTGTTTCAGAAAGCAAAACACATAGTAAAGAACAAAGATGTCATACCTAAAAATTTGGCACAGATCCAGCCTTGCTTTGTTTTTACACATTTTATCAAATCACTGTTGCCTACCTGAAAAAAAGAAGACCAATAAAAATTAGAAATAAAGATACCTCATTTGAGTCATGATTGCAATGCAAAAAAATAAATAAATAAACTGCAGATCTAGAGAACCATTAGGAAGTCCTTGAAAATAATATTTAGAAAATTGAATAGCAGGGCTTCGTTCAAATTTTCAATTGTGTTTAAGCCATCACGCCTTGATTTTTATATGTTATAACGAAGAAACATTACGTTCATAAACAGAGAAATTAATGAAACGAATGTGCCTTGAAACACCATCGCATTCGCCGCCACTGATGTTCACAGCGGAACCCTAGTTCGCCTTGTGTTAGAACACCACCAGTCACCATCATCGCTAGGGTAGCCGGAGTAGCGGTTGTCAAACCCTAGCGACTTGTTTCCCCTAATCATCGTCACATGTCACATGTCGAAGCTACCGAAGATATGGTTGGCCTGCAAAAACTAATCCAACCATCAGCCTCGTTGATTGTCTTTTTGTAAGAAAGAGTGGTGCACGCGCTGGAAGAGGGGTGTCGTTGGAGCACAGCAATAGCTCAGCCGTTCATCGCAGGCAGATCCACCCTTTCGCAACAGAGCAGTCGGATGGAGGATGGACATCCACCTATTCGTACCCACAAACGACACTGGTACCATCATCATCACTGGCGAAGTGGAGGCGAAATAGAAAGATCTAGAAGAAAAGGACTGGAAGAAGGATAGTGTATGATTAAGAGATTAAAAATGAAAACCTACCTTGTTTATATAATATTAAAGAGAAAGGTCGGTGGCAAAGCCACCTACCCTTTCTCTTTTAAATCTCTTGCCACCAACCCTTTTCTTTCACTCCTTTTAACATATGCTAAATACTCATTAAACTGCAACTATATCCATTAAACTTCATTTTAATCTACTTCATGCAACAATATGAAATAACTCCACATACATAATCTCATAACAAAAATAAAATAAAAAGTAAAACAACAATACTCTATTAAATTGCAACTATATCCATAGATTTCATTTTATTCTACAGAATACAAACAACTTCAAATATATAATTTTAACACAAATAAAAAAATAAAAAGTAAAACAACATTAACAGACACTGAATACTCATTAACCTGCAACTATATCACATTAACAGACACTAAATACTCAATAAACTGCAACTATATCCATTGAACTTCATTTTAACCTACTGAATACAACAACATGAAACAACTTCACATACATAATTTCAAAATAAACAAAATCAAACAAAAAAAAAAGTAAAACCTAACCGTCTGAGCTATTGTTTTTGTTGGCGGAGATAGTAGATGTGGAAAGGATGTCACGGCGGTGATCCGATTGATGCGACTTACCACCACCGACGGCGGAAGTTGACGGCATGTATATTCTGTCTTTCTCCTTGTTCAAAAACCTAGAAGTGGATGAAGATGGCGTCTTCTCTAACTGCTTATCCAACTCATCGTTGATTCGTTTCCGAACCAACGGTCCACATCCTCCTACCATCGCCGACGTTGCCAACGATTCACCTCAGCCTCTGTACATGTATGTATAGATGTTGTTCGAAATTTGTGAAGAAATAGTAGATCTGGTTTGAGATATGTTTAACCTGATTGAGTGATGAATGATGACGATTAATTTGGATTCAAAAGGCCGCAATTGATTGAGAGGGGGCTTCGGTCCTTAGGGTTAAAAGGAGTGGAAGAAAAGGGTTGGTGGCAAGAGATTTAAAAGAGAAAGGGTAGGTGGCTTTGTCACCGCCCTTTCTCTTTAATATTATATAAATATTAATAATTTATATAGTATAGATATTAACAATTTATAGAAAATCATTAAAAGCCGAGCCGATTGGATACTAGTCCAAAAGACGAAACTGCCCATTTCATTCTTTTAAGTCATTCAGATCTGTACAATCATTTTTACAGTTAAAACACCAAAATGTCTAAACCCACACCGGTGGCAAAAAAGACGCCGGAAAAGCTTAATCCGGACGATTTCCGGCACAGTTCGGTCCACTACGCCGTCGCGGTAGGTGATCACACAACTCTCTAACGCATCGTCGCCACTCTACCACCGTTAATTAATTTAATTTTTTTCTTTTGAAACGGTCAACTAGCCAACTAGCCGTTTTTTATCCTTTAGTGGACGTAGCCCACGTCCTGTGGGAGACGTTGAGGACGCCGAACCAGGGGGTGGAAATGGTTCACACACCAGCGCCGGGCCACGACGGGGGTGGGACGAAGCCCACACCGTCTAGCCTTATACAAATCTTCAATTGTTGACAATCTTTCCGCACCAACGTTAAAGGTTTTGTCATGGACACAACATTTAAGGCACCATTTCATCACCACTGTTACGTATAGTGACGAGGTAAGGTACTTGACACGACTCAAATGGCTACACGTTACTTACCGCCTTTTATGTTGATGTTTATTTTTATTGTGTACTAACCAACGAAGCCCAGCGCGTTGTAGTTTATACTACATTAGGTTGTGGGCTTGTAGAGACAACCCCTATCTGGGCCTGACCCATTGAGGTTAGGGTTTCCCATATCTCCTATATAAGGAGGTCTCCACCTCCTTATTAGGGCATGCAATATGGGGCAACCACTTTTGTAGCTGGAAATAGGGGATTCTTCCCCTACCGGTCATCTCTACATCCCCGTTTTTCTCTCTTCTTCTTATTTGCAGGTCTAGGATTCGGGCGAAGAAGATGAGGTGTGGCCATATCCGTATCCATCACCGTAGAAGTATTGACCCGCTCGGGTTCACTCTTTTACATTGGCACCATCCGTGGGACACGCAACGGACCACGCCTTGTTTTTTCTCAATGTAATCTCTAGATTTGTTTTTTTATTCTTTGCCGGTTTGGATCTGGAGGTTAACCGAGATAATTATACATCCAATCCTCTTCAAATCCGGTACACAATTTCTCACACTAAAACTTCAAAGTAATACGTGTTGTTGTGATGATTTTATTAGGTCTATCCTAACCATCTATATTTCAGATTTAAACCCTATGGTTTCTTCTATGAAAATTCATCGATCTGAAAAATTCTGAATCTATGCACATAGATTTGACTTTTTTAGCAAAAAAGTAAGACTAAAATAAAGCACAAGTATGATATAAGAGATGCTAATGTACACATACTAAAGCATGGAAAATAACATAGAGATGCATAGAATATTTCATCTTATTAGTTTGTCATATCTTGATACTGTAAATGTGACATATGGAACTATACAGACTTTATCAGAAGACCAATCTTCTCTTTTCTTGAAGTTCTTAATATATTTATACCTTGTGCATCATAAATAAATTTCCTTAAAGTTTCACTCCAGTGCACGCACTATAAACTTCTCCACTTCTGGTGGGCACGCCACCTCCGGCGGAAGACATTCTTGTTTGCGCCACTTACGGCGATCAGTTTCTTTACCACGCCACCTCAGGCGGAAGACTTTCTTGTTCACGCCACCTCCGGCGATGGACATCCTAAGTCGTAGCACCCTTGGCATTCAATTTCTTTACCACAGCCTCCAACGAAAAAAAATTGTTCACGCCGCCTCAGGCGCTCGATTTCTTTACCTCGACACCGGCCTTCGCGCCGCCAGTCATCGCGTGTCATTTGCTTCGTCATTGAGAACTTTTTCATTGAGAACTTTTGGCTTTTGAGTACATGGGAGGTTACGCATTGACAACCTTGTGGTCTTATCTCGATTGGTGCTTGCTATAATAACGCACGAGTGGGATGGTCACGCCATTTCCGAGCGTACGATGTTCTTGGTCATACCACCCCTGGGGACCGCCACACGATGTTCTGAGTTGTGCCACATTCGTATATGACCTAGCAGTTCACGCTATGTCTGGCAGAAGGTTAATTTGATACGGGATCATCTAACCAAAAGTCGCGCCCCACGCCATTTGCAAACTTCCAGGAGCTGAAATCTCTTAACATGGCGGACTACTCCAGATGCATTGTACAATGTCATAGTGGAGCAAACAAACCCCCACAGAATAATCAAACTTCTAGGTTCGAGCTAGACGCACCACCCTCTCTAAGCAGTCAAGAACTACGTGTGCTATTGCCTTCACAAAACTCACATGTTTGATCATATATCCAAGATTAACCTTGTAATCAGAAGTGAAATATTAACGTATATTTTGCAATTCATGATGCATATATTCATACACAATGTCGACTTCAAGGCATAATGCAATTTTAATGCTAAACTATACTCATCCTTTTCGAGTTATTATAAAAAGCAAACTATGCTTGAGGGTCTCCTACACACGTGTGTCCTCATGAACACAATTTAGACGGTCCCGTTACCACCTTACTCTAACACAAAGTATATGTGCATGCGCGTTTACGTATATACGTACACATATATTAGCGATTGTTCACATTAACAAAATTTCATATAATTGTGTTCTTATGAATCACATTTTGATTACTTAAAAATGAGATGGCGATGAAGCGCGAAAACAACTTATGACCTTTCCGAAGATACATACCACATCGCAAGCATTCCGAAACCTCCAAAGCAAAATGACCAAGCTTGCCGCTTGTATTCTTTTTTAAAAAAGGCTTCAGCTATGCGAAACTCATGTATGATGGCAAAAACATCTTTGTCAGATCCCAGACACGGCCACAATGAGACTATTGCTTTTTCAAATAGGCGGACTACAACTTTACTACGAAACAAACATGTGAAACAAAAATGTTGTTGAAGAACAGCTCCTGGGCTCGCCTCTGGGCCCCATACTGATAGGATGAAAAAATTTCACCACCATACCACATATCCTAAATTCAAAGTTTAAGGTGCCAGGCCAAAACACGGCGGTCGTTAGTCACCTTTATTCGTCGCGCCACCCCAGCGGACACCTTTCTTGGTTGTGCCACCGTCGGCGGAAACCTTTATTCTTCGCGCCATCCCGGCATACACCTTTCTTGGTCGTGCCACCTCCGGCGAACAACTTTATTCGTCTCGCCACCCCTGGCAGACAACTTCCTTCATCGTGCCACCCGTGGCGGTCAACCTCCTTGGTCGCACCACCTCTAGCAGACGATTTTCCTCAACGTGCTAAACTCTGGCGGAATCTTTTATCCACACCACCACAATCAGCAGCGGACAATTTTCATGATTACGCAAACTCCAGCAATTACTCCCTTTGCTGCACCATTCTTAGCACACACTTCTATTGCCATTTCTGGCCTGATAATCCCCTCTCAAGCATTGGTTGAAACTCAAAACGCCTTACCATATGGCACTCTCAAGCGACATCCGCTGTTTAATCAGCACACTCTTAGATGCCTTACTGATTGGGCTACGAGGTCGTCCCAACCCGCCACTATCGGCGGAAGCTTTTATTCAACCCGCCGCCACCGGTGGAAGCTTTTATTCACCACGGAACATTTCAAACGAACATTTTTATCCACCCACGCCTCTAGCGGGAGCTCTCATTCTACCCGCCACTCCAGCGGATTTTTTCGTTCTCTCCTACCGTCTCCGGCGGATACCTCCCTTACTCGCGCCATCTCCGGTGAGCACCGTCCTAAGTTACGCCTTTGGTCACACTTATAAATTTATTTTTACTGTACAACAAAATACGAGAGTACCTGATGGAATTTTCAGTTGTCTTACATAAAGATATACCTTCCAACCTTCTTACCTATTATTATAAATGGAGTTGTGGCCCATTTAATCACGCCACCGTTGTAGCGCCTACCCCGCCACTCCTCCACCTGTGTATGTCGCACATACATCGGTGTATCACTGTAATTTGTGTTGCTTGAGCTTTTAGCGGAACAAGATCACTTTTAATGGTCCAACGTTTCCTCTTTATACTACACCACATTTTACACCTACAGATTCTTTATAGCACGAGATTATACAACCATTGTTGCAACTCCCTTTAAACATATATGAGCATATATTCATTTAACTAAGACTATGGGGTGTCGTGTAATCCCCCAACATCCACATCACCTTCCACATTGTGGACATGCATTTATATTAACTGAGATGAGATCTTTTACATCCGCAAAGCCGGTACTTGAAATTTTGTGGCATAGATCATCTCCACCATCAAAAAAGGGCACGCGTAAATCATTTTCTTCAAAATGATTGAAACTACATACTATTGTTGCAGTATAATACCGGCATTGGGCAAGAGATGTTTAAAAAAAGCAACTAAGTTCGATCATCTCGACTTGTACACAAAATAGTCCTTTTTCGCAATAGACTGGGAGACTAGCACGGCGGGCTAACCACTCACGCCCCATATACAATTAACTCTTGAAAGCTGACACTTAGTAAAATCGAATGACACATCGGTAGGAATTGACATCCTCAAGCTGGACAGTCCTCCTGATAATGTTCTAGCTGTCTCCAACATAACACATCGAGCACATGATTCTCGTAAGCGGGACATGAACTGTGTAACACTACAAACACTATAGAACGTAGTCACCAAGACCAAAGGCCTTGGTTTGGACATTCAATTTACACACCTGAAAAACCTTCTCCAACAACGCGATATCAGTTGGACACCTTTTTGTCAAACGTTCTTATTGGTAGGGTGCTCCTTGTCTCTGTTTACGCCTTCACCAAGCCATACTTTGGTAAGAATATACCTAAGCTGGAGTTCATCATGTTGGGCTACATATTTAGGAACGCAATTCCATGCCATTGGTTCACTTGACTATATATCCATATCTATATGATGGTCCGTATATAACCTGACATGACGATGCTACCTCAGAAATACGAAATTCCAAACGCATGAACAAAATATTTCATTGCCCACACATGCATTGGGCAACGCTCGATCGGCCATCTGGCATGTCGTATGCGCCTATATCATCACTTTTGATACTTAAGTCCTAACATGCTTAGCATCATTGAACTGAGTAATCTGTTCGGGACAACACGTCTATGAGCGGACATAGTCATAATATTTACACGTGCTAAACTGTACATCGAATAATTCTTATTCAAGGACGCGGGCCTATCTAGGTAATTTCTCACCAGGCTGCCTCGATTGCCGGATTATTATATCCGATAGACAATCTCGAACTCGGCGTAACCGTTATGTCAGACATCTACGCACAAGACTCACGGGTGATAGGTTCTTAATCTCATCCTTAAATATGGTGCTCTCACATAACTTGATAGCTCGACGGAATACTCCATAAGTTATATATATATATATTTTTTCAAAATAACTTGTCAATTCTTTCATATATTAAAAGAATACCTGTCAAAATTGCCCACTAAACAAAAAAATGTCGATAAAGGTCTCACCTTTATTTTATGCACACTTATATACAATACGTTTAAATCGATTAATAAGCATGTCAGAGTCTTCTTCGCATGTTATACTGCATATGTACTTGCCAATTTCTTTTTATTACATATCAAGTTCAAAGCTACTAACATACTTTAGCATCATTGAATTGGGGGACTAGCAGGGTATAGCGCCATTACGCCTTAAAAGTGATCATCTTCTCTCAGGCTGCCCATTAAGGTGATATCCAATGCACATTATCCCGCATCGGTTCTTATATAATGTGGACATTTTGATGCGCAAGACGATATTTATACTTCTCACATCATTTGGCCTACGACTATACCACTTGACATAACATATGCAATTTGGTAGTCAAGACAAACGCACGACGAAACCAATATACTTGATTTTTCGAATAAGTATTCCACACGCTATGCGACAGGAAAAATATTTATTCGGATGTGTATTCTCCACGCCAATATGCGACATGGATAACAGAAAACCCTCACGCCATAGTCGGCGAGGTAATTTAACCAGACATGCCACCTACTATAAGCGCTTCCCAGGCCAATGCGCGTCCGGGAAAAGCACGTAGTAGCTTACATAAAGTGCTCATTCACGCCTAGCGCGTATAAAGCATTTTATTATCTCAACGAGTGTTCACTCACGCCAAGCACGTAGAAAGCACTTTGTTATTCAAGTGTTCATTAACGCCACGTGCATTATAAATCACTTTCTGATATCAACATGTGTTTATATAAACATTTGTAAACACAACATACCATCGCATATGAACTGCACAATACGGTAAAACATAAAACGACAATACTAAGTATAACGTGCACAAATACCTACACATACAAAATAGTATTGCTCACAAAATACAGCGTGCTAAGAGTGGGCATCTTAGTAATAGATGTATTCAACCACTACTACTCCAGTGGGTATCTTGGTAATAGATGCACAACCACTGATGAAAAACCAAGTACTTGTCCCACAATTATACAAACATTGTAGGAAACATAAATAATGCTCTGAACACCCTTCCAAGGTCACTGAGCATAGCAAGCACTTCTGCAGGGGTGCATTGTATATCATTCTTTCCGAATGCAACGATGATTGCTATAACCAGATCATCAATGAAAACAACTGGTACAACCACCAGCGGTTCTACATTCGCCTAAGGTGGCATAACACCCATATATGCATCTATGACAATCGATGGCTGCACATTACGATAACGGAGATCCTGGTGACACGGACGTGTGGTAGGGATCGTCGTCACATTAACATCAACTCTTTTAATAGGTTGAACGCTGTTAGCATACTATATGCTAACCAACAAAAGTCACACCAAAGGGTGAATATTTTACAGTAGCCCAAATGACCGTGTGTGCACCACTAACGCAGGGCCACACCCGAAAAAATCATCCAAAGGAGAGACACTTAACTACCAACACTCAGCCTGTTCCAAGGCTCATGTGTGGGACCTAACCGCATACGCGGAACCTTAACAAGCTCATGGTTATGCAAACGGCAATTGTCTACAACCGATCAGTATGCGCCAGGTTTGCCCAATGAATTCCCATGATGAACAATCGTGTGCTATTCACTGGTCCATTATCTCCACTCATAGCTAACGACAACCACAACAAATGTGTCTAGCAACTTTCTCGCACCCGGACGGCACGTAAGCTTAAAATTAGTGATCTTCACTCCCGAGCTCCTAATAAGTCCAATGCTACTCCCAACGCTTGCACGCGGGAGCAAAACTAGACTTGGGGGACATGACGAGGTAAGGTACTTGACCCGGCCCAAATGGCTACACGTTACTTGCCGCCTTTTATGTTAATGTTTATTATTATTGTGTACTAACCCAAAAAGCCTAGCGCGTTGTAGTTTATACTACACTAGGTTGTGGGCTTGTAGAGGCAACCCCTAACTAGGCCTGGCCCATTGAGGTTAGGGTTTCCCATATCTCCTATATAAGGAGGTCTCCACCTCCTTATTAGGGCATGCAATATAGGGCAACCACTTTTGTAGCTGGAAATGGGGGATTCTTCCCCTACCGGCCGTCTCTACATCCCTGTTTTTCTCTCTTCTTATTATTTGAAGGTCTAGGATTTGGGCGAAGTAGATGAGGTGTGGCCATATCCATATCCATCACCGTAGAAGTACTGACCCGCTCGGGTTCCCTCTTTTACATGTAGATTTCTGAACACAAATTTTAAACTAGGCGTTGTATCGTTTGATCACAATACATACAAGAATTAGCTTAGGAATCACATATAAACTCAATGTCACCGTAAACCCTATTATGCACCAATGCATAGACAACTAAAGATGATGTATTTGAAGAGCTATATTTAGTAAATATTAGAGGGTATAAATATTACGTAAATATTAGAACCAATATTTTAGGAAGATATCTTTGTATTTTGAATGGTTTCCTTTTATCTTGTATCTTCTCCCTTAAATAGGGTTATTATCAATGAATGGAGGCACAGAAAACATTACAATAACCCTAGCCGTCACATCGTTTTTTTTTTCTTTTTCTCGACCTCCTCCCTGTTACAACAGCAACCATGGCCGACGACAAAGACACTAGCACTTCTTCGGTCAACAGCGCCGACTCCAAGACCCAGCTACATCCGGTGTATATGGTAACAAACATCCAGAATAAGGTTCGAACTCTTGATGGCACCAAGGTAACGTATTCATGTGGGTGAAATTATTTAAGTTACACGCGAAAGCGTACAAAGTTTTGGATCATATCGACGGTACTAAACCGCCGACAGAAGATGCCGACAACTATGAAACTTGGCATGAGATTGATGCCCTGATTCTTCAATGGATCTATGCAACGCTGTCTGAGGAATACTTGGTTCGAATCCTCGAAACTGATGCTACGACATATTCTGCATGGCTCAAACTTGAAGGCAACTTTCTCAATAACAAGGGCTCACGTGCTACGACACTCGAGCACGATTTCACAAACCTAACACTTGCAACATGTTCTTCCTTGGATGATTATTGTCAAAAGCTTAAAGAAATTTCCGAACAACTCGGTGACGTGGGTTTCCCGGTAATCGAGCCGAGATTGGTCATGCAACTTGTTCATGGCCTCCCATCCGAATACGACGTCACCGCAGCCATTATCAACCAAACCTCTACATCCTGGGATGATGCTCGTACTAGCCTTCAAAAGGAGCAACAAAGGCAAGCCGCTCGTCAAAAACCAAAATCAGTCGGCCCTTCTCACTACTCCCGTTCCGACTCCAAACACCGAATCTAACAACTCACCTCATAATCCTCCTCCCAACCCACCTGCACCCATTGACCCAAACCGGTACCCCACCTACTCGTAAAATTCCTACGACCCTAACCGTGACCGTGATGGACGCGGTAGAGGCAACCGTGGTGGACGTGGACGTGGTTACCAGGGACGCGGTCAATCCACACACTCTCAATGGGACCAGCAACCTTCACACGGCTATCAGCCTACCTAGAAGCCCAATCGCCACCCATGCAACAACCCCTCTCTACCCCAGCCCAATTTCACGACCCGGCTGTCTTTAACACCCTTAGCCCAACAGATGTAACACCCTAGTTACTATTTAACGGTTTACATGTAAATACCAACAATTAGATGTGTAGTTAAGACTACACATACTATAAAAATATGGGCTTGTTAAAAACTTTTACAATATAAAGTGATACAACATAATGTGATTTTTAATTCGCCGTTATAGAATAACGACGAGACAACATTGCGGAAGCTTTGTTTAACGTGTGTTCGGTTTTCATCCGGGACTCTCGACATTCACCTGTGATCAAAACCAACTTAAAGGTCAGTTTTGATAATTAAATAACCGATACAACAAGGAAATTAGGAAAATCCAACATTGATATCTTGATCCCAAAAATAATCATTTGAATCTGGCCTCCACCGTAACTTACGGTGGTCACCGTAAGTTACGGTGGCCCCTGAATGTTAAATCCCCCTACCGTAAATCAGGGGTATTCTACCGTAACAATTTTAGCTCCACCGTAACTTATGGTGGCACCGTTAGTTACGGTGGCCCCTGCATCCAACCTTTCCATTTTGCCGTTATTTGACACGAAAACTTTCGTATCTTTCAATCCGCTTATCCGTTTGACCTACCGTTTCTTCCTACATGATTGTAATTTAATCTTCCATCATATGGAGTTAAAATCCAACATCCGGATTAACAAAATTTAAGACTTTTAAGTCTTTGGCTTATTACCCTTTTTACCAAATTTTGACCCGTTCGTAATCTATCAAGCAACAAGTTTGTTTGACCCTTATTTCCCTTAAACCTATTAAATTCAATGATGTTTAACATATTAAGGTCCAATTACAGGTTCATATACCTTCTTAAACCCATTTTCACTCATATGCTTATTTTGACCCGTTAAGGGTATTTAAGCACATTTTAAGTACAAATCACTTTCATTCGTTTCTAAATACATATTTCCACATTTCTTATCAAATGATCTCCCACCACAACTATATTTGTGGTGGATTCAATGTGGTGAATTTATATATTCCAAATTTTACCCTTCAAATCATTATTTTACGGCAAAGACTCTTTATAGAGTCATTGAACCAATATTTTACATTTTTCGCTTTTCTTACTTATTCAAAGTATTTATTTCATCCTATCACTTATTTCCAAACAACATTTATGGTGCGTTTGCTCAATTTCGCTTATAAGGGCGTTTTAGTCAATTTTAGTCCTTTACGACGAAGGATTTTTAGTACTTGTTTGACCCGAAAATCCGACTTTCTAACTATAATTCTGATTAGAAACCATTATTTTTCTAAAACACTACAATTATAACTTAAATCATTCAGTTTGCCTTTAAGATAACCGAATATCAAATTTTGACTTTGTTTAACTCTTAGAGAGCCTCAAGTTCTAAGTGATGAGTTAAACCATTTTACATACCTGACTCGGATCAAAATTTTGACCCGTTTCGATACCTTGCCTTAATAGCCGCTAAGAAATAGCGAGGTATATATCCATTTGATATTCATTCCTATAATCATATAACTCAACAAACCATTAGTCGATATTGTCAAAGGGTGATAATTTCAACTTTTGACCCGTTTATCTATTTAGTGATCTTCGTCACTTCAACTAAATACCAATTTCATCTATAATGCTAATTTAAAGTTTACTAGCGAAAATACGTAATCAAGCATAACGTAACGAAACCGTAGTTACGTACCTTTTAAGCACCTTTTTCAAACGCGTATTTCCACCGGCTTGTCCACTTGACGATCCGGATTCCTTGCCTAAAGAGTTCAATTCACTATCCGTTTAGAACCCCTTTTATAAGTCTTAACGCATAATAGCCAAAACATCAAAATTAGGTGTTTTAATTTCAAAATCCCAGTTTCGAGCCTTCTTTGAGGCATTTCAACAAACACTTTAAAGGCAGAATTTTACATGATTATATAACAAATCCCTAGCTTATCATCTAGCCCGAATTTCACATCAATCAACCCATTTTACACAATTGTTAGCTTCTAAAATTCTGAAGTCACTTCACAATTGTCAAATTACACTAGAACAACACCCAATTTCCTAGTGTTTATCAAGTTCTACATAACCCACTAATCACCTACAATGGTGTTCATGGTTTTTACTAAAATTTCACATGATTTCAACTTGTGTTTGTCTAGGGTTTGTCCCTAGACACTATATTGTTCCTAATTCATCATAAAACAAACATGCAACCATAAATTTCAGATTTTCCCAATTTCATGAGAATTTCGAGTTGAGAGTTTTCATCAAATTTTACATACCTTGTAATCCTCTTGTGATGAGGATCAGTAATCTATGCTCGATTTTTGTTTTTGATCAGATTTGGACCTTCAATTTGGTTGATTTGTTGAAGTTAGGGTTTGAGCTCCATGGAGCTTCTCCTGGTCGCATACGTACACACATGGTGTGTTTTTTGATTTCTTTTTTTTATATAAGTGTTTTAATAAAACACTTTTCTAGTTGCCCATGTTTAGCCCCTCAAGTTTAGAGATTCATCAATGAAACTATAACTCATAGTTTATTATTTAATTACCCACTACTAACTAGGTTAATTTTACCTAGTTAACTTAGTGGATTCCGGGAGTTAAAACCCGTTTTAATTTAAGTCCCGTTGACTCGGGCTCTTATAAACTCAATTCCTTAATTCTTTGATTCGCTTGTATTTAATTATTAGGATTTCTTATTTAAATCCAAATATTTACTGGGTTACTTTTACTGCTAACGGTACTTTACCCGTCTTTTAGTATTAACGGAGTTTGATTACCAAACCCGTTTTCGGGGTGTTACAAGTCTACCCCCTTAAAGAGGTTTCGTCCTCGAATCCTTTCTTACATAATTCATTGAGTTTAAACTCAATGCATTTGATCCGAGAAATCTTTAAACATTTCTTGTACTTTTAACCAATTGTTAGTATTACCAAATAGGTATGGTAACATCTTTTTGGTCACTTATTCTCTACGTATTTCGTACGACACAGTGCAACTTGAAATAACGTAATCTCGTTATTCCCACTAGTTTAGTTTAGTTAACTTAGCGATATCCATCGCTTTCATATACTATCGAATTCTTTATGAATCCGTTACTTTGACCCGTCTAAAGGTCTTTAGTGAAATCTTTCACTTTTAACAACAATTTCTTTTGTTTTCAAATTTATTCATTCGGTTCAGTTATACCAAATCTACCGCTTACAAGCAAACCAAATTCTTGATTTGAATTACTGACCTTAACCGGTCTCGATAACTAGACTTATTAGTCCAGTTACTTTTATCGCTCGTTTGGTTATAATGTGATTCTACCTCATATTGCATTTCATGACCGTGATCGTGTCACATCATGTTTAATTCATATCAACCTTTCATTTTCGAAAACATCACTTTTTCAAATATATCATCTTGTGCCTATTAGTGTCAAGACTTGCATCCTTCATGCTTACTATTTAAATTCCTATCAATATTTATATTTGTAAAAACGTTATTTCTTACTAAATCCAAAGTTTTAGTTTTAAGATCTTCTTTTTAACTTTTGTCAGTATTATGGGTATTGACAGTCCATAATTTATTCTTTTATAACCTTAGTTTTATGCGGGGAATCATAACAAGTTCCCTCGCCTTACACTATTGACCCGTAGGTTCCTTCACTCAACCTCGTAGGCTATTTCCTTAAGCTTTCACCTCTTTAAGGTGAGGCCCTTATGATCCTTTTGCTTCAATTCATGACCCGTGGGTCATTCTGGCCTCGTAGACCTTTACACTAATTAATATCCCGTAGGTTATGATGATCCCATAGATCATCTTTATTTGAGTCTTTATTCAAATGTGTATACGTTTATATACGCATATGGCGTTAAGGCACCCCTTTTTATGGTTAGAATTATTCGCTTTTACTTTTTGGATTTCGTTTGACCTTGACCGTAGTCTAAGGCTACATTGTTTTCTTTCGAATTATCTTTCCGACTTTGTGACTTCTAACGTCAATTACACGTCGGTTTGCCCTACATTCACCGTTACCCGGTTCTTACCTATACTTCCTTACGTCCCATCACCGGGGTTCCTTTATTTTAATGTTTTTAACGCCTATAACTCCTTTACTTAGGTTTATTAATATTTTGCACTTTTATTTATTCGATTCGCGCTTACCTACTTTAGCAAGTGTCATCCCTTATTAAACTTGTTTGACTTGTTCGTGTGAAAATCCATCACTTATGAATATCAAACTTCAATCTTTGTTTGACCCATTCAACTTTTAAAATAGTTGAACATGATTTATCAAAACTTCTATTTACTTCATCTTGTCATCTTTTAGTCATGACTCAAAATCCCAGTCTTTTAACTTTCCATCCGAGTTCCCGTTTCTCGGTCTACGCATGTGTATAAATCCTTACCCACGAACCGGATGTTTTACCGAAATCATTATTATTGCAACCCTTACGTTTGCATTATGACTTTGTTTCGCTTATATATTCCTACTTCGTTCTCAAGTTTGGCGTTTTACAAAATTGGCCCGTTAAGAGTCATATTTGCATTCTCCGGGTTCGAGTGTAAGCACACCCCTCCTAGTGCACACCTTAATTGTTTACATTAATCTTTATCCCTTCACTCGGGCTCATCATCCTAATGTAATATGCTTCCGTCACCCGGCTGTGCGTTTACATTATTATCAAATATTTTGCTCATTTGATTCATTTGGGTACTTTTTAAGTTAGTCCCATTCACCCCGCCCTTACTACATCGGATGTAAATGTGTCCGCTATAAGAAACTCATGGTATCATATGCCACTACTTACTTGGCCAGAGTAAGCGATTAACACATGACACACACGACCTTTTTATAGTTTTCACATCACGCCCTATATAAGTAACGCCTCTATTTGTTTCTCTTGGAAACAATATCCCGAATACGTTTTCTATTCGGGTTTTTCCAAGTTTATTTTAATCTACATATGCAACTTTCAATTTCTACATATTTGTTGCATATTACTATTTGTGCAATTAAATTTAAAATGTGCACGTGGTAATGCTTGCTCTAACATGCTCTCCTTGCCATTAACTTATTCGCAATCGTTGCGCGATTTAGGTCCTTGGTGAGCGTGCTCTATTTGTCGTACTTTGGACCGTTCCTCTATCAAATCCACGATGTGTTAAACTCTCGCTATCTTCATATGCGAGTGTCCTTCAATCTAAAACGTTTATAATAATTAGTAATTTCGACATTAATGGGTGCCCGTATTATAATACGAGGCTTTTCTACTATACGCATCAACACGTGTAATTTCGTTGACTATATCCATTCTATATCGATTTTTATTGGTGTAACGTGTATTACACGATAACAATATGTGTTGTTCTCAACACTTTAATCATTCTAAACCATTAACATACTTGTACTTACCGGATTTGCGATCAAGCCTCGAACCAAACACCAATCTTTATTAAGAGCATAAGGTTTAAGTCCAAGCATAGTTTTCCCACCATACTTGAATCTCTTAAACCAAGGCTCTGATACCAACTTGTAACACCCTAGTTACTATTTAACGGTTTACATGTAAATACCAACAATTAGATGTGTAGTTAAGACTACACATACTATAAAAATATGGGCTTGTTAAAAACTTTTACAATATAAAGTGATACAACATAACGTGATTTTTAATTCGCCGTTATAGAATAACGACGAGACAACATTGCGGAAGCTTTGTTTAACGTGTGTTCGGTTCTTGCTCGATGCTTGATCTTCATCCGGGACTCTCGACATTCACCTGTGATCAAAACCAACTTAAAGGTCAGTTTTGATAATTAAATAACCGATACAACAAGGAAATTAGGAAAATCCAACATTGATATCTTGATCCCAAAAATAATCATTTGAATCTGGCCTCCACCGTAACTTACGTGGTCCCTGAATGTTAAATCCCCCTACCGTAAATCAGGGGTATTCTACTGTAACAATTTTAGCTCCACCGTAACTTACGGTGGCACCGTAAGTTACGGTGGCCCCTGCATCCAACCTTTCCATTTTGCCGTTATTTGACACGAAAACTTTCGTATCTTTCAATCCGCTTATCCGTTTGACCTACCGTTTCTTCCTACATGATTGTAATTTAATCTTCCATCATATGGAGTTAAAATCCAACATCCGGATTAACAAAATTTAAGACTTTTAAGTCTTCGGCTTATTACCCTTTTTACCAAATTTTGACCCGTTCGTAATCTATCAAGCAACAAGTTTGTTTGACCCTTATTTCCCTTAAACCTATTAAATTCAATGATGTTTAACATATTAAGGTCCAATTACAGGTTCATATACCTTCTTAAACCCATTTTCACTCATATCCTTATTTTGACCTGTTAAGGGTATTTAAGCACATTTTAAGCACAAATCACTTTCATTCATTTCTAAATACATATGTCCACATTTCTTATCAAATGATCTCCCACCACAACTATATTTGTGGTGGATTCAATGTGGTGAATTTATATATTCTAAATTTTACCCTTCAAATCATTATTTTACGGCAAAGACTCTTTATAGAGTCATTGAACCAATATTTTACATTTTTCGCTTTTCATACTTATTCAAAGTATTTATTTCATCCTATCACTTATTTCCAAACAACATTTATGGTGCGTTTGCTCAATTTCTCTTACAAGGGAGTTTTAGTCGTAAAGAAGAAGGATTTTTAGTACTTGTTTGACCCAAAAATCCGACTTTCTAACTATAATTCTGATTAGAAACCATTATTTTTCTAAAACACCCCAATTATAACTTAAATCATTCGGTTTGCCTTTAAGATAACCGAATATCAAATTTGACTTTGTTTAACTCTTACAGAGCCTCAAGTTCTAAGTGATAAGTTAAACCATTTTACATACCTGACTCGGATCAATATTTTGAACCGTTTCGATACCTTGCCTTAATAGCCGCTAAGAAATAGCGAGGTATATATCCATTTGATATTCATTCCTATAATAATATAACTCAACAAACCATTAGTCGATATTGTCAAAGGGTAATAATTTCACCTTTTGACCCGTTTATCTATTTAGTGATCTTCGTCACTTCAACTAAATACCAATTTCATCTATAATGCTAATTTAAAGTTTACTAGCGAAAATACGTAATCAAGCATAACGTAATGAAACCGTAGTTACGTACCTTTTAAGCACCTTTTTCAAACGCGTATTTCCACCGGCTTGTCCACTTGATGATCCGAATTCCTTGCCTAAAGAGTTCAATTCACTATCCGTTTAGAACCCCTTTTATAAGTCTTAATGCATAATAGCCAAAACATCACAATTAGGTGTTTTAACTTCAAAATCCCAGTTTCGAGCCTTCTTTGAGGCATTTCAACAAACACTTTAAAGGCAGAATTTTACATGATTATATAGCAAATCCCTAGCTTATCATCTAGCCCGAATTTCACATCAATCAACCCATTTTACACAATTGTTAGCTTCTAAAATTCTGAAGTCACTTCACAATTGTCAAATTACACTAGAACAACACCCAATTTCCTAGTGTTTATCAAGTTCTACATAACCCACTAATCACCAAAAATGGTGTTCATAGTTTTTACTAAAAGTTCACATGATTTCAACTTGTGTTTGTCTAGGGTTTGTCCCTAGACACTATATTGTTCCTATTTCATCATAAAACAAACATGCAACCATAAATTTCAGATTTTCCCAATTTCATGAGAATTTCGAGTTGAGAGTTTTCATCAAATTTTACATACCTTGTAATCCTCTTTTGATGAGGATCAGTAATCTATGCTCGATTTTTGTTTTTGATCTGATTTGGACCTTCAATTTGGTTGATTTGTTGAAGTTAGGGTTTGAGCTCCATGGAGCTTCTCCTGGTCGCATACGTACACACATGTATGTGTGTTTTTTATTTCTTTTTTTTATATAAGTGTTTTAATAAAACACTTTTCTAGTTGCCCATGTTTAGCCCCTCAAGTTTAGAGATTCATAAATGAAACTATAACTCATAGTTTATTATTTAATTACCCACTACTAACTAGGTTAATTTTACCTAGTTAACTTAGTGGGTTCCGGGAGTTAAAACCCGTTTTAATTTAAGTCCTGTTGACTCGGGCTCTTATAAACTCAATTCCTTAATTCTTTGATTCGCTTGTATTTAATTATTAGGATTTCTTATTTAAATCCAAATATTTACTGGGTTACTTTTACTGCTAACGGTACTTTACCCGTCTTTTAGTATTAACGGAGTTTGATTACCAAACCCGTTTTCGGGGTGTTACAACAGATATCGGCATAACTCTTTCTATGTTGCAAATGAATTCAACCGACAACTCGTGGAACATGGACACCGGCGCTTCATCACACATTACTTCTCATACCGGTAAAATTTCCACTCCTTTTTCTTTTTCTTCTAGTACTGTACTTGTTGGCAATGGTCAACGCTTGCCAATTACAGGATCTGGAACCTCAACCCACACCATATCCAACAAAACCTACCAACTCAATAATGTTCTTCACTAACCCACTGTCAAAAGATTTAATTTCAGTCCGTAAATTTACCCGTGATAACCAAATTAGTGTTGATCCTTTTGGTTTTTCTTTGAAGGACCTCAAGACGGGAACCTTCCTTTCGCGCCATGATAGCACGGAGACCTCTACCCACTCACACCGCCCACCTATGCATTTGTCTCCACCGCTACTCCTACCCCGTGGCACAACCGGCTTGTTCATCCCGGCGCAACTATCTTAAATTTTTTATCTAGTCATAATTTTATTCATTGTAATAAGACTAATAGTTATTCTATTTGTTCTTCTTGTCAAATCGCTAATAGTCAACGTTTTCCTTTTAATGATTCAAGTTCAATTACTTTTGCCCCTTTTGATATCATCCATTGTGATCTATGGACATCTCCAATTTTGAGCAAAGCTGGTTATAAGTATTACATGGTACTTGTTAATTACACACAATATGTTTGGATTTTCCCACTTAAATTCAAGTCCGAAACATTTACCACCTTTGTCAAATTTCACGAACACATCCACACCCAATTTAATTACCTCATTAAAACATTCCATTGTGATTTGGGAGGCGAATTCGACAATCACAATTTTAAAAAGTTTGCTTCCCAACGTGGCATGGTGCTTCGTTATTCATGTCCACAAACTTCACCCCAAAATGGTAAAGCCGAACGAATGCTACGGCGTCTAAATAACATTATCTGGGCTCTCCTAATTTACGCTCGCCTCACTCCCTCCTTTTGGGTTGAAGCACCTCACACCGTCACCTACCTTCATAACATCCTTCCTACACCTAAGCTACACCACCACACCCCGGCCTTTGCCCTTTACCAACGACATCCAACCTATGACCATTTGCGTGTTTTCGGATGCGCATGCTACCCAAACGCTTTCGCTACCCAACCACACAAACACTTTCCCCGATCCTCGGGATGTATCTTCCTAGGCTACCGTCCTAATTTCCGTGGGTACCGTTTCCTTGATCCCGTAATAGGTCGTGTCCACATTTCCTGTCATGTTATTTTTTACGAGAACGATTTTCCCTTTCCCGACACCACCCCACCCACCGGTTATCAATTCTTGGACGACGACCAATACCCATTTCCTGTCAACCCAATGCCCACCTCATCGCCTACAGACCCATGCTCACCTCCTATTGTCGTTTCTCCCTCCTCTCCCATAGCCCAACATCAGCTCCATCCTAGCCCATTTCACCCATCAGCCCAACATGTGCACCCTCCTGGCCCATCTCAGCCCATCACTCCTCCACCTCACCCGTCATCCCAACAGCCTTCCCCACCCTCCACACCACCGGCTCCTCCCTCTTCCCTCGGCCAGCCAAACAATCACCCCATGCTCACCCGATCAAAGGCTGGTATCAGCAAGCCCAACCCCAAGTTCAACCTAACCACCCCTTCTCATGCCTCTATTATTTTCCATCTACCTACCTTATACCAAAAAGCCCTTCTGGATCCTAATTGGCAACAAGCCATGCTAAATGAGTATAGTGCCTTGCAAGAAAATAAGACATGGGAACTTGTACCTAGACCAACGGGGGTGTCGATCATTCGTAGCATTTGGTTGTACCGCCACAAATTCAAAGCTGATAGGACTTTAGAACATTACAAAGCGAGGTTAGTGGTGAATGGCAAATCACATACTATCGGTATCGACTTTCATGATACGTTCAGCCAGGTAGTCAAACCAGCATCCAGCTGCACTGTTTTAAGCTTAGTAGTCTCCAGACAGTGGCTCATTCACCATTTGGACGTTAAAAAAGCCTTCCTACATGAGAACTTGGAAGAAACAGTGTTCATGCACCAGCCACCGGGATTTGTGGATAGTAATCTTCCGTGTCATGTTTGCCGGCTTAAGAAGTCGTTATACGGCATGAAACAGGCCCCGCGCGCGTGGTATACATGGTTTTCCACCCACTTACACCCGCATGGTTTTTGGAGTAGTATTTGTGATTTGTCACTTTTATTTATCAACGGGGCACCTCCACAGCATACCTACTTCTATACATTGATGACATCATCCTCACAGCCCCGGATGCCACTCTCTTGACTTCGATCAGTACTATGTTATCTAGAGAGTTTGCCAAGAGTGATTTGGGTCCTTTACATCATTTTTTGGGCATTACAGTTACTCGACACTCACATGGCTTGTTTTTATCTCAGTCCCAATACACTCGTGATATTCTTCATCGAGCGAATATGACGGGCTGTAAACCATGTGCCATGCCATGTGATACAACCTCCAAAATTGAGTGCGGTGGATGGGGATCCAATTGAGGATGGCTCGCTCTAACGTAGTCTCGCTGGTGCACTCCAATACTTAACGTTCACGAGACCGGACATCACTTATGCAGCTTAGCAGGTCTGTTTGTTTATGCGTGCCCCCCGTGAGCCAGACTTCGCATTTCTCAAACGGATCTTATGGTATCTTCAGGGCACTCTCGACTTTGGTATACATATCTCGGCATCATTATCCACGGCCCTCATTGCCTACTCAGATGCAGATTGGGGAGGATGTCCGGATTCACGCAGATCCACGTCCGGGTACTGTATTTTCATGGGTGATAATCTCATCTCTTGATCTTCGAAGCGCCAACCAACCATCTCTTGATCTAGTGTCGAGGCAGAACACCGGGGCGTAGCTAACGTCGTTGTCGAGACCAGCTGGCTCCGCAACCTTTTACTTGAACTACGGGTACCAATTTTAAAAGCCACCATCGTTTATTGTGATAATGTGTCAGCAGTGTACCTCTCTGAAAGCCCGGTTCAGCATCAGCGTACTAAGCATGTTGAAATGGACATTCATTTTCTTCGGGAAAAGGTGCAAATCGGTCATATAAAGGTTCTTCACGTGCCCTCCGCATCACAATATGCAGATATCTTCACCAAAGGTCTTCCTCGCACACTCTTTGAAGATTTTCGATCCAGTTTGAGGGTTCATACGCATGCCCCTCAAACTGCGGGGGACAATTAGAGGATATAAATGTTACATTAATATTAGAACCAATACTTTAGGAAGATGTCTTTGTATTTTGAATGGTTTCTTTTTATCTTGTATCTTCTCCCTTAAATAGGGTTGTTATCAATGAATGGAGACACAAAAAACATTACGATAACCATAATCACTTTTAATAAATAAACTAGTGCTTTCGTTCTCGCGCGTTGCGCGTTAGGCGTTTGTGTTTTGATTAAATAGTCAAATGTTAGCAACCTGTTATGAAAAGGGTTGGTGCCCGTGGTTCAGTTGAGTTCAAGTGTTTTCATACCAAGTTCCTTACATATTTTTTACATACTAAGTTCTTTACATTAAACAAAAAAAAAAAAAAAAACAAATGTTGGATGCGGTTCCTTTTTTTTTGAAAGCGCATTGGTGCTTTAGTTGGTTATGTCACCCTCATCCTTTCTTCACCGCGGTAGTTTTAGGGACTGCATTTAACAATATGGTTTAGTAAAATGACAAACTTATTGTCTTTTTGAAAAGGAAAAAAACGAATAATCTCAAACGTCAACAATAATAGCTTAAGTTGAAAGCTATCTGACTCCAACTGCAAGTAATAACTCAAATTCATTTACTGAAACTATTTTCCTATTCTATAACCTAGCTTAGAATCAAACAACTTACTGAAATTACCATCACATCATACATCATATATTCATCTCGGACTGTATACAACAACCACATATTTTCAATCACAATATCACGTTACAACCACATATAATAAATTGATGTTTTAAGATAGATATATCAAATTTATGAGCACTCTTAATATTTTCAATAGAGTCTACTTACTGTTGAGAAAATAATAATAAACATACAGATGATTATCTAGGTATAACCCCGTTTAATTACTATTTCTTTAAAAAGATTAAAAATCCTGGATAAATGTTTGAAATTATATATCATAAATAGTTAAATACACATCTTACACATCAAGGTGGGACGATACACGCAGACATGGTTGAAAATAACATAAACCATGAAAAAGTTGATATCTTTTTTTTTTCTATTAATATTTTCCTTTTGTTCTTACTTATACCTTTAACCTTGTTATATATATACTTAAGAGAGGCAATATGTAGCTACAACAATGCATAACTACTGAATAGGAAGTGTTATATCTTTGTTCTAAAGGTAGTTATGAGAAGGAAAGTAAGTGTCATCATTCAACTTTCATGCTATTTATTCATACTTTGATGATAATATCAAACTGTTTGTTCTTCAATCAATCCACACACCTAATACTCCATAAATCTAAACAAAATGTCACTAAATAACTAAATTAGAATATTAAATCACAAACAGATAATAACTTACAGGCCAAACATGATGAACCAGATCCATCTCTTTGAAACAAACTCTTCACCAGTTTCATAAAATACACTGGCGTTTTCGATTCATCTTCATCGCCTTAACCTGCAACTACCGACACATCTTCAACCATTTCACTTAGTAGAAGCAAACACTGACGCTAACACACAGTTCATCAGCATCACCTAAACAAATCTCAATAGTCAATATGCTCCTTCTACGCACTCCAATTTCCATCATCCACTACGAAAAACCTAAACGATTCAGATTCCACGTATGTAATCATCCAACCTTTAAGTTGTATGACATACCACTTAACAGGATATCCCCACAGGAATAACCCTGTTGCCATGGTATTCAAATTAATATATTAACTTATACTCAACCACTGTATAACTTATACTCAGGTAACTAAATTGAGCCTTGATCAAACCCAAACAACAGTAGCATAATCAATTCAACACGATCTTGAATATAATCAATTCCTTATCGATTTATTCCTTGACTTCTTCTTTTGGCCAAAATAGGGATCCCACAAATATGATAATTAAAGATATTTAGGTAACAACCATGGACTCGAAATCAGAAAAAACATGCATATTGCTTATCATCAAACACATTGAAGGCATCAAATCAAATACAAAACTCCAACATTTATCAAACAATATTCATCAAACCATACACCTGGTTAATAAGAACCCGAGAAGGGGATCAGTGATTGCATATGGCTACCCTCTTATTTCTTCTTCCATTATCACCCTTTTTATCTACAGGTTCATCATCGCACCTTTTATCTGTCAACTAAGCACATCAATCAATAAACCCTAAACCAGTTTTCTTCCATAAAAATCAGAGATCGAAGAAGCAAACCTATAGCGATAACCAACAAAAATAAACGTATGGCAACCCGATTCGCCGCTGCATCCTTGTGATACCCCTGTCGTCTCTATTTCGACTTCCAGCCTCCACACCATCACCGTTGTCACCATGGTTCATGGCGGTACCCTACTACTACCTCTGAACCCTCGATTCTTCACTTAAACTAAGAGCCACCATCACTTAGACATTTAATTTTCTAAACCGACACTACCAACAGTTTCTATACCATCGGGTATGCGGGTGGGAGGCGAGCGCGCGCTAGGAGGCGCGGGGCAGGGGCGGTGACTGGCCGGCCCCGGATGCCGGATCCCTCTCTTTATCTCTTGCTCTCCTGCATCTCTCTCTGTCTCCTTTCGTTAGAACGACAGGTGGAGATGAAACTACTATGACAAAACACGTGGAAAGCAGCAAGCCACGCATCTACCCCTGTTCATGTGGCTTGATATTATCAAAATACCTCAGAACACTAAGCAAATGACCATAATAACCCGAACTATTGTTCATTCACTTCTCTAACTAACATATATTAATTCAAGTATATCATGTGATTCTTTCCGTTCTTAGCATATTATTGAGTATGAGACGTGCGCCCTATTATATACATAATATTTATTGAATATATAAATGAGAAATAAAAAAGTTAAACTTAAATTATAATTCTGTAGGGACTATAAGAATATGTATTGCAAACTTTAGGATAAAATTCATGAAATAGAAATAGCAACATATTCATTGCTACGGATATAATACATGACCTACTATCTATACCGATTTAACATGTTTAAACAATTAAGGGTGGAAGGGGCACCATGCGGTGACCTCTTTGGTGAGCCTCTTTCCCCGATCGGCAAGGTGCCGCCAAGTATAAATCGGTGAACGGTAATGGGTTGAAACGGTGAGTAGTCACTGATGAGAGAGGGGAGAGAGGGAGGTTAATGGTGGGCCCCACTCTATTCTAACCAATCACACATTTACTTATTTTTTTAATTTTTTAAATAAAAAATTGTTTGGGTAAAACAACCCTAGTGATTGACTGTAAAATGGGGAGTGAAGAGAAGTGTTGACATGACATGAGATTATTGGCTATGAAAAAAGTTTACCATACCTCATTTAGAGCACCCTTTCCACCCTAAGACAATTTACGTCAGAACCTCTATAATTTAAACTCGATAATTAATAACCTTGATAAAATTAATAATTTGTTTGGTCCCAATTTAGGACCAGTACAAAATTGGACCCCAATCGATAAAATAACATGATAATAATTTTTTTGAAATCCCAATGTAAATATATTGGTCACAACGAAACTTTTAATTAATAATTATTAAAATATTTCAAAATTCTAGCATTGTCTGGTAAAAAAATTATCATTAGATATTTTATAGTGATCAATTTAGATCTATATACACTGAACTTGACAAGTTCATTAATGTGTGAATGTAATGAGAATTTTGAGGGTCTTTGTTTTTTTTTATTCAAACTAGTAGTAGAACACGTGTGCAAACACATGTGGTTTTTAGAAAACCATGCATAATACATTTTAATAGAAAGTATAGATATTTTAATTTTTAGTTTAGTTTTTCTTTTGATTAATTAATATTAAATTAGTCATGAGTTATTCTCACAAATCTTGCATGCTGATGCATTTGAACTCTGATTTACAACTAAACCCATAATCAGCCTAAACAAATTTACAACTAAACAAATAATCAGCCTAAACAAATAATCAAAAGTAGTCACTACCTTTCATCATAAAAAACAAGAACTACTATTTTACTTTGTCGAATGTTCATTTCTGTTGGAAATGTGTTTATCAAACTTCAATACAGCAGTTGTAAAACATCAAACGAATATTCTAACAACCTTAAAATCTTTACTTTGAAAAAAATCAATAGAATTTGAATACAGCTTAACTTTCAACAAACATTAACTACGATTCACATGCCTCAACAACTTCGACCAAAGCCCAATCAAGAGTCTCTTACCTAGCAACATCTCCTTTGCTACATGTTGTGTCCTGGCTATATACGCTGCTGGAAACAATGTCCCAGCTGCTGACCCAATAATCTCCCTAAAGAACAGAGGATGCCAAAACCCTTCTTTATTACTGATCTTTATTTCTCATCAACATCTCCCTGATTTGTCCTTTAAATTGTAGTTTAAAGTCCATGGAGAACATGTTTTCTTCATCATCTCTTTCAAGTTGAAGGTCCAACAAATCTTGGAGATCGTATGCACTCTCCATTTTAACCTTTTCAACACTACCATTGGACCTGACCAAAGTCAATACGCGGGTGTCTGAGGAAAACTTCCACTTTAATATTTTTGGATCAGATGGTTTTCTTGGGACAAGACTTATTGAAGATGAGTTTGGTAATTGTGGTCTGCAAACTAAATTTTCAACTATTTCTCTGAGTTGAGCAGCAAGTAAGTCCGCAGCAGGGTCAATATGGTAATTAAACATCTGTTTTATTGCCTCTTTTCTGTGTTCTTCATACTTCTGCTCATCTTCTTCATCATTCTGCTTTTGCCTTTTTAATTATGTTAAGGCGTTTGTAGATAAAGCAAATGATAAGAGAAGCTTTTTGGGAGTATGGGTCTGTTGAGGCAAAGCAACAGTTGTACGATAGACTGGCTTTTGAGGAACTTTGGGATCTTTAGCTCTAAGTTCTTCCAGCTTTTGTAGGTATGCACTATATTGAGTTTAGACCATCTTGCAATAGATCTAGCTGACCCCCATAATCAGCAGCCACAAGCTCTGCTCTCATTCTTTTAAGCTTCAATGCCTCATCTGGATCCATTTGTTTAACTTTCTTCCAGTTAGGTGGATTTGGCTTTACTAGAGGATCATTGCGCATTTTTGTGATTCTTTTAGTTTCTTCTTTAAGAGTATCTGATGACCAGTCTTTGAATTGAGCTCTGGTTGTTTTATATGGGTTGTGCTTCATAATGTGTTCAACATAATCCTCCCTCGGTTCCTTCTCAAGCTCAGGATTTATTGGCCTCTCAAACATGGATTTACTCAGGTCTTTAGAAAAGTCTTCAAGTTTTCTGACTTTTCTAATCTCATGTGATAAGAAGCTCTGGTATTTCATGCCATCCATCCCTATGCTTTTCTCTCTTGCTATAAGCTCAGCCTGTGTTGCTTTTAATTTCAGATACTCATCTAAGTTTTGAGGTTGCCTATAGCCATAAAGAGATGGGAAGTATCTTTTTGATGGATCCTCTATTATGAAGAATGACTCAATTTCACCTTTACCAGTGGCTACCTCCAGAGGATATTTGGCTACCAGGAGAATGACTGGTGGTAGTGTAGCAATTGGAAGGGATGAAGTAGGTTTTCTGGGTGGAAGTGATGAGGATGGAATGTTTTGAATGGGGGCAGATGATACGGATATTAGTGATTTAATCTCCTCATCATCTTCTAACACAACATGACTTCTCTCTTGCTTGTGGAATTGATTTGTGGTGAAGGAGAACATTTTGGTGGTGAAGGTGGATGTGTGGGAAATATTTGTGATGTTGGAGATGGTTGGGTTGTTGGTGGTGTAGTGAAAATGATCATGGCAGACGTTTGACAAATATTTGCTGAAACCACTGGTGTCTCAACAGTTGTTTGGCTAACATCTGCTAATACATTTGTTGCATCAGCATCTGTTGGGTGAATGGGTGGAGATGGTGGTGAAGCTTTCTTTTGCTTCTTTTGAGGTGGTTGTTTTGGAGAATGTTTGGTTTTGGGTGTAGCAGAGGATACAGGTTTTGTAGGAGGAGTAGTGGTTTTAGGAAGGGTGGTAATTGGTGGTCTGACTTTTCTAGTAGACTTCCTTCTTTGTGAAGTACCAATATTTTCCTTTTTCCTCAGCTCTTCTTGTTCTTTCTTCCAATTGTAAGCTTTGCTTTCCTTTGTATCTTTCTTCTTCTGCTGTTCTAAAGCTATCACTTTAGCGTTCTTGTTTAGGGTCTCATCAATCCCTTTTTCCTTTCCAGCTTCTGAAGTTTTTGCAGGAGATTGTTGTTTACCAGACTCTGGCTGTTGTTGAACCTTTGGTTTTGCTTTTGAATCAGGTTCTAACATCCTCATTAAATCTTTATCCCCCTTTTTTTCATCATCATCGTCATCTTTTTCAAAGATTTGTGTAGGGGAACAACCAGTAAGTTTGAGCAGATATTCATTAATGCCCCTGATGTCTGCTTGTGTATCTTTATACCTAGCATCAACCACAACTCTAATATGTTCCATGTGAGTGTTATGGTTGGCATCAGAAAAATTCTTCTGAGCATGAAGGATGGGTTGCACTGACTTCCGAAGCTCATCAACAATTTGTTGAGTGCTAGGTTGACTTTTAGAAATCTCCATCATCTGCTTCATCATGTCTTTCATTTTAGCAACACATGTTTCAATGGTAGACATTCTATCCGTCAAATCCTTATATCTTAATTCATCACCTAATTTAATAGGATGATCTGAATTCCCACTTGTGGTGGTTGTATTTGTTTTGATAATAGGAGAAGAATCCATATCATCAGAAACAAATGCCCCTTTTCTTGGTTCTGGAGACTTCCCACTGGAGCAGAGGTTATAGTTGTAGCCTCAACACTGGTTGCCTTCAAGTGAGTCTGAATGATGTAACCACTGCCCAACTGATAACCAATGGGTTCAACAGTTGTAGTGGCTGCTCCACTTGAAGTACCACCAAGAGTTTTGTAAAACTCAAGGGGTGTAACCTCCTCAATTATTTGTGGGATAGCAGATTGAATTGGTTCAGACACAGTCATTTGTTAGGTTATACTCTCAGTAATGTGTGGGTGACAGGGACTGTTTTGAGTATGAATTTTAATTGCTTCAAACAGAGGTAATATTTTGGGTGGAATTTGGGAATAGGGTTGTGGTGTAGAAAGCGGCAATTCCCTGGGAGAGAGGTTTTTAAGCATACTTTCATATGAAAGGTATGCTTCATGTTGTGGTGTCCCTGTGCTTACAACATGACCCTTTTGTGAGGATACATGAGGAGTTTGGATAGGTTGAGATCTTTCTGACAGCTATGAGGAAATAGCAGCAGTGGTTTCAAGTGACATTTGTGTTATCACTGGGTTAACCTTTGGGATCTCATCTTCCAGGGTACCCTTTCTATTTTGTTTGGTTTTGGTGGGCTTTTTGAAAGTGGCAGGTTTCTTTTTGGGTTTTGCTGGTGTTCGTTTCACAACACCAGTTGTGTTGTCATGATCACCAAGAGCAGTGGGCTCAACAACAGATGTTTGAGAAACAGATGCGGACGCATCTAAAACTGGCTCATCCCCCTTTGTTTGTATTTTTGAAACATTTGACTCTTTATCCATAAGTCTGGTAAAAGTTCCACTTGTAAGACTATTTATTTGAAAAGCTACATCTTGTTCAAAATCTGTTTGTGACACTTGTTTTCATAGGTAGTAGCTTAGAAATCTTGGATACAACAGAAAAGCATTATTAGCACCTTTTCTCACTTTTTTCACATTTTTCACATTAGTCACCAAATCAGAAAATAGTGCTTGGGTTAAATTGTAATCAAATTTTGTTCAAATAGCATATCCCAAATACTGAATTTTTAAAGGTATTTCATTAAATGCGGTGGTCTTGGCTGAGAGACAAGTTAAAAGAGTATGGATAAAAAATTTCATTGGCGGAGGGAAGTTTGGTTTGAAAATAGTACCTCCTTTTAATTATGCATCATACCCTCTTCAATGAACTTTGTATGAATTCATGTTTTTCAAAGTTGGTCTTACCTGCCAAGTCGTCCAATGCAAATGTAGTGGAAATTGTAGATGGGGAAATTCGAACCAGACTTTTTCCGACTTTAAATGTGATGGCAACCGGCTTATTATCTTCAGACTGTATTTCAGCATTAGCCCAAAATTGTCGGAGTGTTTCCATATGAACTGATGCATTAGCAGTTAGGATTGCTTTGTATTTTGATGACGTTAAAACGTCAATTACTGAATGAAAGCTGGTATTTTTGCTATTTTTCTCGAAGATGGGGAGGTAGTTGTGAGTGTTTTTTACGTTCAGAGCCATGATCGGAGAAGAAGGTGATAATGGAAACAGCTTTTGAAAATTTTGAATTCGAGACCGCAGTGGTAGAAACTCGGTTTGGGGATGAAACAAGGTTTATATAGAGTGAAAAAGTAAATGCTGATGTGGCAGCAGTTACAAAGATCTGATGAGTAACATCTGTCCACATCAGAACCTCTGTTGTGATAATGGATGAAAGCTGTTTCGAAACCTCTGTTGGGTAACAACAAGGTTGGGAACAGTGGTAAGTCAACAATCGTTGTAATAATGGATGACAGTTGTTTGGAAACCTCTATTGGGCAACAACAGAGGTTGGGAACATGGTAAGTTAACAGTCGTTAGGATAAACAGAAGTTATGAGAACAGACGGTACCTTTCAGTAGTGGATGAATTTTTAGCCAAGCAGAGGTTTCAAAAACAGTTGTTTTCAACAGACTTCTAAGGATTTTTGAAAAAGTTTTCAAAAATAACTATTTTTTAAGAATGGACTTTCGATTTTCTGAAGATACTCTAATGCTTTTGATTAACCAATTCAGCAGGATTTGCTGGGATCGAATTTGATTGACTAAACTCTGATACTAATTGTTAGCATCTGATTTTGATTGTTGTAACAGTTAAGATGATAAAAATGGAGGAAGATAAAACAGAAATGGAAATATGCAGCAGAATAATAAACTTTTTTCTCATAAGAATGAGAAAAATGCTTTTATCATCACTCTTTTACAAAGATTGCAATTACAATATTCACCTACAGAGCAACATCTAATAGCTTAACAATTTCCCAACATCTACTATTAGCCTGAGCACTGTTACTATGAAAATATCTGTTGAGCAGCATATGTTGAATATCATCCGTTGTTCTTTAACATCAGTTAGCCCATATCAGACCTTTACTTCTTCAGACTTTCTTCATTAGCAGACGATCATTTCAAGCAGATGTTCTCTTTTGGCAGACTTTAGCTTTAACAGACCTTTACAGTAGCAGATATAGATTCTTTGTAATTTGGAGGAGCAAATTCTTCAAAAAACTGTTATTCATGATCAGATTATAACAACTCTCCTAAAATACTTATAACATCCCTATATACACCCCGTATACGAAAAATAGGCCCGAAATACCTTCAATTTTACAAAAATCAATTAAAACAAGATTTAGAGGGCGCTCGCGGGGCGCGACCCCCTTGTCTATACTCGTCGCGGGCCGCGATAGCTGGCCACCAGGGCGCACCTGGTGATGCCACGTGGCGCAATGCGTGTCGAGGCTACCCCTTGAGTCAGCCAAGCTAGGGCCTACCCTAGAGGCTCTCGCGGGGCATGAACACCCCCTTGTTGCTCTCGCAGGCCGCGAGAAAATGGCCGATCAGGCCTATAAATGGAGGGCTTTGGCCCTCATTCCAATTCGTTCAAATCTCGCAACTCTCTCTCAATTTCTTTATAGTAGAAGTAATACTCGGGTATAATACCTATTAAATAGCGAAGCTCTGCCTCAATGTAAGTATTATAACCCCTGGTTACGTATTAGATACGATGCCCGATTGATCTAGTGCTCCGTAACGCATGTCGAGGCTCTGCCTGACTTAGTCGTTGGAGTTCTGTCTCGGGGAGGGTATAACTAATGTAAATTTGGGTTGTTATACTAACGCATGTGCATTGTTTAAATTAATAGATTATAACTAGGAAGTCACAAGGAAATACCTAAATTAGTAATGTGAGTTTATCCTCTTTTTATAAATTCTTTTTGTAAACTATTTTTACAAAACCTCAAATATTTTAAATTATATCTCACAGTGATTGAGTATTTGTAATTCTACAATTATCGTCGGTATGTTGGGGTTTTGTATACAAAATTTGTTACTACACTGTGAGTAGTAACATTTCCACAAGTCAGGATTGACAGTGCCGTGGGTGGTAATTAAGGTAGATGTAAACAAATGTAATGCTGGATTGCCCTCAATGCTGTAAAAGGATAAAAATTGTTTTGATTAAACTGGGATTCACTCACCAGTATTTCCCACTGACAAATGTTTTAAAAAACGGGTTTCAGGTAACAAAATGTGAAAGCCAAATACAAGCCAGCTGGAGAGCACTGAAGGCTTGGAAAAGTGGCTATAAAAGTTACCTAAATAAAGAAGAAGTTTTATTTCAATAAATTAGGGTTTATCCCTACAAACTTATTATGAATGGAAACTTGGGTTTTACCCATGTGTTTACTATTTATAAAATGAGGTGTTTTACTCTGATAAACTATATCCTAACTACGGTCCTGATGTAAATTCCGCTGCCAAATTAAATAAACACCGATATCACCGAATGTGCGAAGCTCGCGACCGCCCGCCTCCCGGGGCAAGGGGTCGGGGTTGCGACAGGAGGTGGTATCAGAGCTATAGCCACTGATTTCAGCCATAGAAGTGTTCTGCTGACATCAAAATTGTCAATTCTGTTAGGAAATAATCTATGTGACTATGTGCATATGTGTATATTATTATTTTGTATTATTTAACAATCTGTTAGTTTACAGTATGAGTGATCAAGGACCATCGGATGCTTATCGTCAACTGTCTAGTTCTCCTAGAGATGAAGTAACTTCTTCCCAGCCTACTCCTTCGGGGTACTCAGCTGACACCAAAGAGGGGATATTCGTCTTTAAAGTGCAATCCGCAAAACCATTCCCTACCAAAAAGAGAGGATGGTTCAGTCGGGGAGCCCATGAGCGTAGAAAAAGAATAAGGAAATTTAAGCAACAAAGGGCTTTAGCAGCAACAAATAAGGAGATGAACACCCAGACCCAAGATATAATCAATAGGAGATTGGCCAACTTTCACATATTAGCTACCACTGCTTCAGACCCAAACCGAGAACAAATCATTGCACCACAACCACTATCACTGTTTCCCACTCAGCCAATGGAAATAGAACCCAACCAAGAAGAACCAGTTCCCATACCAGCTTTTAACCCAAATGAGATACCTAGAGTTCCAGCACCCAATCCCTTAGCATATGATCCGTGGAATGATAACCATAGGGATTATCGAGAACTCTACCCACAAGAGGAACCCATACCAAACCCATTAGCACCATACCCAAACCTTGACCCTCTAGATCCATATTGGGATGTTGACTAGTATGTTCGGGAAATCCTAGAAAATCCATATCCGTATGGAGAACCTTTACCTATGTATCCTGACCCAGTACCCGCACCACGACCACCCATGAGTGATGAGAACGTTCAGGAACTCCGCTTATATGGTGAGGAATTGATAGATACAGGAGAGAGGATAAAAGGGATAGGAGAGAAGCTCGTTTGGAAGTACGACGAGCGGGAAATGCAGTTTAACCCGTAGTAATAATAATATAAATATATATAAATATGAGTAGTTTGAATATATATATATATATATATATATATATATATAAATCAACTAAAATAGATAATCAAATACCTACTGATGCATAACTAGTAGTATGTTTTAAATTCCAGTTATAGTTTGTAACAGATGCATATATATAAAATAGAGTAAATGTCGCAATGATCGACGGTTTTGACCAATGTGTTTGTTTGTGCAATTATTAGCATTAGATCTTATTCTGTGATATTAATACCTGATAATTGTTTGTAAATCCAGATGGACAACTAAGAAAATCAGGAAAACCAGAATAATGATAACCAAATAAATAACTGTGCCATTGTCAACACATAGTAACACAAGGAATTAGAGATGCTATGCCATATTTCATCCAAACTATTAAAGAAGCGGAAAATAATAAAAGTAATAGTGGAAGTAAACAAACACTTATTGAACCTAATCACAGCGTAAACAATGGATCGTTACTTCAATTGCCTATTCCAAAAAGAAGAAGAACCATGTCTTATGGTTGTTCTTACAAAGAATTCTGATCTTGCAAACCAATAGAATTCTCTGGCAATGAAGGAGCCATTGCAGCTCTACACTGGTTAGAAAAGATAGAGGCTGTCTTAAAAATAAACAAGTGCTCAGAGGAAGACAAAATCATGTTTGATTCCAATCTTTTTACGAATGCATCCTTAGAATGGTGGAATACTATTCTCCAGTCTAGGGGAAATGACAAAGTCTATCATATGGAATGGACTGAGTTTAAGAACATGGTCAAAAGGAAATTATGTCCTCCCAATGAAAAAGAACAAATTGCTAATAAGTTCTTAAACCTTAGAATGACTGGAGTAGACTGTAAGGGTTACACTACCATATTCTTCGAATATACTAGAATAGTTCCAACCCTAGCCTCACCAATACCAGTATTAATCTCCCGTTACATCTGGGGATTAATCAGTGAGATTAGACATGTAGTCAAGACAGCTAGACCACCAACCATAGAAGAAGCTGTAGAACTAGCAAATACCTTGCCTGATGAATTGGTACGTACGCAAGAAGAGAATCAGATAAAGAACCTAGCACAGAAACTGGAAATAACTATCATGGGAAAAGTATAGGTTCTACATCTGCACCTTACTGTAAGTCTTGCAAAAAGAAACAGTCAAGAAAATGTTCCACCTACTGCAACTTTTGCAAGTTACCAGGACATAAGGAAGAAGACTGCAGGAAGAAACCCAATAATGGAGTGTGCTTCAATTGTGGAGAAAAAGGGCATATCAAACCAAACTGTCCAAAACTAGCTCCAGCTATGAACAACAAGAATACTAAGAATGCTAGAGCTTTTGTTCTAACTGCAGAAGAAGCTAAGATGATTCCGGACGTGATTGCTAGTACGTTTTTAGTTAATGATGTTTTTGTTAAAGTAGTATTTGACTCTGGTGCGAACCAAAGTTTTATTAATACTTCATTCTGCAAAATTCTTAATCAACCATTAACTAAACTTCAACAAGAATGTCTAGTAGAAAAGGCAAATGGAGAATCCGTTAGGATCACTGAAATCTTACTGGGAGCAAGAATAGAAATTCTAAACCATAATTTTATTGCTAACCTTTACCCAATAAACCTCGCTGGATTTGATGTTGTATTAGGAATGGATTGTTTAGTAACCAATAAAGCCAGTATTTTATGTGATCAAAAATCAATACAAGTAAATTCACCAAAAGGTAAAAAGATCACAATTAAAGGAGATAAGCCATCTAGATATACAAAATTCATCTCTGTGATAAAAACAACAAGTTATGTAAGAAAAGGGTCACTAGTGTATATGATTTCCATAATCATTAACACTAAAGGAAAAGAATTGAAAGATATTCCCGCAGTATCTCAATTCTCAGATGTTTATCCTGAAGAGCTACCTGGACTACCGCCAGATAGGGAAGTTGAATTCAGAATTCACTTACTACCAGAAACAACACCAATTGCCAAAGCACCCTACCGTTTGGCGCCAGCAGAGATGCAAAAACTAAAGGAACAACTGGATGAACTTCTGGAGAAGGGTTTCATAAAACCAAGTTCATCGCCATGGGGAGCATCAATCTTGTTTATTAAGAAGAAAGACGGATCAATGCGTATGTGCATTGATTATCGGGAATTGAACAAGGTCACGATTAAAAATCGGTACCTATTACCGAGAATCGATGATCTGTTTGATCAATTGCATAGAGCTTGATTCTTTTCTAAGATCAATTTATGCTCAGGATATCATCAACTGAAAGTACAGGAAAAGGACATTCCTAAAACTGCCTTCAGAACAAGGTATGGCCATTATGAATTTACAGTCATGCCATTTGGTCTAACCAATTCCCCAGCTGCATTTTTGGACATGATGAACAGAATATGTAAACCATATATGGATAAATTCATAATTGTCTTTATAGATGATATTCTCATTTACTCTAAGAGTAAAGAGGAACATGCAGCGCATTTGCATGCACTTCTTACATTATTGAGAAAGGAAAAGCTTTATGCTAAATTCTCAAAATGTGAATTTTGGTTACAAGAAGTACAATTTCTTAGAAATTTAGTTAATCATGAAGGAATTCATGTGGATCCCACAAAGATCGAGGTGATTACTAAATGGAAAGTCCCTGAATAACGAACAGAGGCGAGAAGTTTTCTTGAACTGGCAAGTTATTATAGACGGTTTATCCGAGATTTCTCTAGAATAGCCATTCCTTTAACAAAACTGACCTTTAAATCAATTAAATTTGAATGGGAACCAAAACAGGAAGAAGCCTTTAAAATTCTTAAGCAAAGATTAACCAACGCACCCATACTAGCGTTACCAGAAGGAACTGAAGACTTCGTAGTCTATTGTGACGCTTCTAAGTTAGGTTATGGATGTGTGTTGATGCAACGTCAAAAGGTTATAGCCTATGCCTCTAGACAACTTAAGAATCATGAAGAGAATTATAAACCTATGATTTAGAGTTAGGAGCCATAATTTTTACCCGTAAAATTTGGAGACATTACCTTTACCGTAGTAAGTTTACCATTTTCACCGATCATAAGAGTTTAAGATATGTTTTTGGGCAAAAAGAGTTAAATATGAGACAGAGACGCTGGATGGAAATCCTTAGTGATTATGACTGTAGTATCCAGTATCATGCAGGAAAAGCTAATATGGTAGCTGATGCTTTAAGTCGAAAGTATCATGAAAATCCAAGACGAATACATTCTCTCAAATTAAATCTGCAGATAGATTTAAATGATCAAATTAGAGAAGTACAATTATCAGTAATCAAGGACGATACTGAGAAATTGAAAGGAATGTTTAAGGAATTAGAACGAGGAATAGATGGAATTTGGAGATTCCATAAGAAAAGAATTTGGATACCTAAACAAGGAAACCTACGCCACCGAATTTTAGAAGAAGCCCATAAGTCTAAGTATACGATACATCCCGGTAATGATAAAATGTATCAAGACCTAAGAAAGAATTTCTGGTGGATAGGGATGAAAAAGGATATAGCAACCTATGTGGCCAAATGTTTAACCTGTTCACAAGTAAAAGCTGAACATCAGAAACCCTCAAGTTTATTGCAACAATTGGAAATGCATGTATGGAAATGGGAATTGATAACAATGGACTTTGTTATCAAATTACCCAAGACAAGAAAAGGAAATGATACAATCTGGGTGATTGTAGACAGATTAACCAAGTCTGCTCATTTCTTACCGATGAAGGAAACTTTTAGTATGGAACAATTAGCCAAGTTATATGTAAATGAAATAGTTTCATTACATGGAATTCCTTTATCTATTGTGTTTGATAGAGATAGCCGTTTTACTTCTTATTTTTGGAAAAGTTTCCAAAAAGCAATTGGAACCAAGTTAAATCTAAGCACAGCTTATTATCTTCAAACGGATGGACAAAGCGAAAGGACAATTCAGACAATGGAAGATATGCTTAGAGCTTGTGTAATTGATTTTAGAGGAAATTGGGACGATCATTTACAATTAATAGAATTTTCCTATAATAACAGTTATCATACCAGTATCAATGCTGCACCATTTGAAGCACTTTATGGACGAAAGTGCCGAACCCCAGTCTGTTGGGCAGAAATTGGAGAAAAGCAATTATCTGGACCAGAAATAGTACAAGAAACAACAGACAAAATTATTCAAGTCAAGCAAAGACTAAAAGCAGCACGCGATTGCCAAAAGAGTTATGCTGATAACAGGCGAAAACCGTTGGAATTTCAAGTAGGAGATAAGGTATTGTTAAAAGTTTCTCCATGGAAAGGAGTAGTTAGATTCATCAAAAGGGGAAAGCTAAGCCCCAGGTAAGTTGGATCCTATGAGATTATTAGAAGAATAGGACCTATAGCTTACTAGCTACAACTACCAGAGGAAATGGCAGGAATACATGATGTATTTCCTGTATGTAATCTCAAGAAATGCTTAGCAGATGAATCATTAGTGGTACCTCTTAAAGACAAAGAGGTAAATGAGAAGCTTAAGTTTGTAGAGAAACCACTACAAATTGAAGACAGAAAGATCAAGAATCTCAAACACAAGAGATTAGTTTTAGTCAAAGTGAAATGGGATTCTAAGAGAGGACCAGAATACACTTAGGAGCTTGAAGCTGAAATGCAGAGGAAATATCCACACCTGTTCCAGTAGACCTCGAGGACGAGTTCTAAAACAAGGTAGGGAGGATATAACAACTCTCCTAAAATACTTATAACATCCCTATATACACCCCGTATACGAAAAATAGGCCCGAAATACCTTAAATTTTACAAAAATCAATTGAAACAAGATTTAGGGGGCGCTCGTGGGGCGCGACCCCCATATCTATATTCGTCGCGGGTCGCAACAGCTGGGCACCAGGGCGCACATGATGATGCCACGTGGCGCAATGCGTGTTGAGGCTACCCTTTGAGTCAGTCAAGCTAGGGCCTACCATAGAGGCTCTCGCGGGGGACGAACACCCCCCTTGTTTCTCTCGCGGGCCACGAGAAAGTCGCCGATCAGGCCTATAAATGGAGGGCTTCGGCTCTCATTCCAATTCGTTCAAATCTCGCAACTCTCTCTCAATTTCTTTATAGTAGAAGTAATACTCAGGTGTAATACCCACTAAATAGTGAAGCTCTGTCTCGATGTAAGTATTATAACCCACGGTTACGTATTAGATATGCTGCCCTATTGATCTAGTGCTTCGTAACGCATGTCGAGGCTCTGCCTGACTTAGTCATTGGAGTTCTGTTTCGGGGAGGGTATAACTAATGTAAATTTGGGTTATTATACTAACGCATGTGCATTGTTTAAATTAATAGATTATAACCTGGAAGTCACAAGGAAATACCTAAATTAGCAATGTGAGTTTATCCTATTTTTATAAATTCTTTTTGTAAACCGTTTTTACAAAACCTCAAATGTTTTAAATTATAACTCACAATGATTGAGTATTTGTAATTCTACAATTATCGTCGGGATGTTGGGGTTTTGTATAAAAATTTGTTATTACACTATGAGTAGTAACATTTCCACAAGTCAGGATTGACAGTGCCGTGGGTGGTAATTAAGATAGATGTAAACAAATGTAATTGCTGGATTGTCCTCAATGCTGTAAAAGGATAAAACTTGTTTTGATTAAACTGGGATTCACTCACCAGTATTTCCCACTGACAAATGTTTTTAAAACGCGTTTCAGGTAACAAAATGTGAAAGCCAAATAAAAGCCAGCTGGAGAGCACTGATGGCTTGGAAAAGTGGCTATAAAAGTTACCTAAATAAAGAAGAAGTTTTATTTTGTTAGTGTAGTAATGTCTATTGTCACACCCCCAAAATCCACACGCGGAGTATCACCGCTTGGAGGCGTGACTGACCAGGATCAAGCCACCAATCATATTGAACCAGCATGTAAATAATAATAAAATCCCACACAATATAATTGGTGTTCAACAAAACATAGTTTAAGTTATCAGCGGAAGCAAATAGTTCAAAACCCAAATAATAAATCCAAAGTATTAAAGTTATCATGAACAATCAATGTCCATGCTCCACAACGACTCTTCCCCATGCAAGCTCCTGCTACACCTATTGACCTGCAAAGCATGTAGTAACGAGTCAACAACAATGTCGAGTGAGTTCACGTTTGGTTGTCCAGTTTATAGTTGTTCCGAAAACACAATTTGCTCTTTACCAGCTATCCAGCCGTGGGGGTTACCCCATAGTTCGAAAAACGTTTATTAGTTACCCGTTCTTACGTTGGCTATTCCAGCCCGGCTCTATGGCCGTGGGGGCTACCCCATGTTTAATTCACCAGACTCGTTGCCATATCGACTACTAACGTTCGTCATGTTTAAGTGCCCTAACGTCTGTGTCTATCATCACTGACGTGCCATAGTCCATTAGTCCACGCCCGTCCTCTGCGGCACGGTGTGAGGTTTGTTAAACCTAATAGCGCTATTTAACTAATGACCCGTTCGCCATTGGCCTCGGCGATTAATTCGATACAAAAGGAGGGACTTCGTTGATAGAGTTCTAGTCTAGTATGATTAAATCCGTCTCAACAGGACGAGGAATCTATGTTCCTGAATACGTCTCATAGGACGAGGAATCCATGTTCCTGAATACGTCTCATAGGACGAGGAATCCCTATTCTTGAATCCCATTCCCAACCCCAGGGAATCCCATGCTTTGTAGAGAAGTGTGAACTCACCTTAGATTGCTCGGTAGATAAACAGAAAGGTCAATTCTAGCAGCTAGTGGTCAACCACGTCCTAACATGGTTACCATACAAGTCAGGTTTTGGTTTCAAGTAATGCACACAAGTATCACGTAAGATATCATGTAAGAAACACACACAGATCATGGCAACACATAATTCATGTTAACACCGTAACAGTAACAGTCAAGTACTCATCATGTCTAACTTGTGCGATCCAAAAGGTAAAGCCCAATATCAGTCGGCCCAACATGTTGTGCGTTCAGCACAGCCTTGTGCGATCCACAACATGTTGTGCGTTTCCGTTAATCACCCGGCCCAAATATACAACCGGCCCAACTATTAAATAGAACAACATCTTGTGCGATTCATTCATTCTTGTGCGACACAGATTATCTTGTGCGACTCAGATTTACTTATGCGACTCAGATTTACTTGTGCGACCAAGTGGTCTTGTGCGATTGGTTTAAACATCCGAATATTATGCCATTCGGTTACAATTAATCAACAATTTCCTAACTTGCATTCATTGGTCAAGATAATTAAATAGTTTACAATCATGCAAATAAATCTTTAATTTATTTAAAGACGGCAACTTCCACAATCATTCCATATCCTATTCTTGGTAATTCATAACAAGAAATCAACATCTAGCAATTCATTCAAAACGGATCAAACAGTTTATCTTTATACGGACCCTAATAAACATCAAATCATTAACGGCAATTAACAACACCCAACATATATCAAACCAAGTCAATCGCTAAGATTATTTGCACGAGCCCTAATAATTCATCTAACAGTTACGTCGTATATCAACAGTCAATCATCAAGTTTCTGATTTAACATTAACGTGAAGTCGAGTCATTACCAGTACACATACTTGTAACCATTATTAGATTATTACTTGTTTAACATTCAAGGCGAACGGTGGTCATAAAAATGCGCAAACCCCAACCATTTACATATTCAAACAACATATCGTGAAATAAATCATTAGGAAAAGTCATGAGGTCATCGATTAAAGAGAGCACTAGACCGATTGCATTTAATCTAATTATACACGTATCATTACCAAGTTGCACACACACATATGAAATATCACATATTACTGACAATTCCACATGCAAATAAGAACCTCATGGCCGACCACATGATTCCTTATCTATATGGCTGCACATTCTAGACATCTCATGCAATTCAATAATAATAAAAGAGGTTATTTCCTTATCTAATGTCAACCAACAGATGTTCCCATGCAATTCATTCAATAATAATAAAAGATGGTTACCTCAAAGTAATCGATTGGATGATGCCTCGAAAGGGGGGGGGTGTCCACTGCCGTCGCACATCAAGTGAGGCGAAATAATTTCTAGGGTTTACAATATGGCAAAGAGTTGTGGAATATGCCTACATGTTTACGTATACATAGAAAAGAGGATGTTGGGCCGGACCCTTGTATGGGCTGCTTTTTGTCTTGAGTTCAATCATAGTGGGCCGAGTGGGCAAAGACATAGTGTGTGGCTCAAGAGGTGTTGTGCGATCGGCTAGTGTTGCGCGACCAAGAGTTATTCAATATTCTTACTAATAACACAATCACACAAAATACGTAACGTACAATTTATAATTATTCATTAAAACCAATATATCACATAGTCACACAAAGTTCGCATACGTTACATTTAACACAAGGATGGGTTCTGAAATACGAGTTGTCACATCTATCGCCTCCGTCAATCCAGTTCGTAGCAGAGAATTGTAGTAAACGTGATTTTATTGTGTTATAAGTAGGGAAAAAGGCAAGGTGACAAACTTGTAAATAAGGGGAAATCCCTTATGCCTTGGCCTATAAATAGGAGCTTTAGTGTTTTATTTTAGAACTTTTGGCCATTTGGAAGATTTGGAGCTTGGTGCTTAGAGAGAGAAAGTAGAGAGAGAAACTATTGCTCAAGGTGATCTGTTGTGCTTGTAATTGCCGTATATTCAATAGAATCACATTTATAGTACGTTCTTGTGTTTGGTCCACATACGTGTACGGATTCCGCATCGGTTCGCAATCGTTCGGAGTCGAAAACCGGTCCTACAAGTGGTATCAGAGCAGGAGCTCGTTTGCACAGATCAAACATAAGGAATCACACAGAACTGCTTCAGATTCAGATCCAATTTCATCCAGATTTTTCAAAATTTCTTCACTTTTACATCTTCTTCACTTTTCTTCAGAAAATTGCAAAATTAACAGGGTTTTAACGGTTCAAATTGGCTGATTTTTTAGTATTATGTGCGAAAATCATAACCGAATAACCGTACAAAATTTCAGATTTTAATTCTAAGCGGTTTGTGAGATATTGAAGATTTTTTGTTCGAAAAAGTTTTAAAAATGTTTACTGTTACTGTTGTTGTTCATGTAGATGATCACCGATCGGATGACCATCCGATCCAAAGTTCATTAGTTCAAATTTCATTCAACACTTTGCATTACACTTTGACTCACATGATCATTACTATCCAAGTTGTGCGGCCCATTTTTTAATCAAAGCAACAGTAGAATTCGGTCCAATAATAAAGTGTTTGTTTTAGATTATCACGTGAAAAGGATTAGATAACCATTTGAATTTGAAATTATTTGTCTTGAAGTGTCAACTATCGAGTGGTTACTCGATCGGATCACCATCCGATTGTCTAACATAAAGTGTTTGTCTTGAAGTGTCAACTATCGAGTGGTGACTCGATCGGATCACCATCGGATACTTACCATTTTGTAACAATCGTCGGATCACCATCCGATCGAGCGGTGATCCGATCGACGAACCTTCATTGTTTGACAAACAATTGATCTTGACGAACCATTGCATTGACGAACCTTCAAACGACGAACACTTATTGTCAGATTCATTTATTACTTCACGTGATTCTCTTAGCAGTCAATTAAAGTCATTGTTTTGATCAAATCAATTTCATCTTTAATCAGTGTTTCACGTGTAAACAAGGATCTCGGCCCAAGAAACTAATCAGAATTCATGGTACTAATTGGCGGCTCATGTTGATCAGTGTGCATGTGATCTGCTTTGAGCAGCATATGTGAAGCCTAAAAGTTGTCGGCTCAGTGAATTAATCGGTCCAATGAGATAATATTTTAGTGATTCATGTCATGATTATATTGCATAAACATCAATTCATGATCAGTCCATTTAATATGTGCATGTGATCTGTCAGTTTGCATGTGATAATTGGTAGACCTGAACAAAATCAAAGTTGCAAAGTATCGAGTGGTGACTCGATCGGATCACCATCCGATCCGTTGCATTTTGTTTGTATTCTTAAAGGTCACTCGATTGGGTCACACCTCACTTGATCGGGTCACTCACTCGATCGGGTCACACCTCACTCGATCGGGTCACTCACTCAATCGGGTCACTCACTCGATCGGATCACAAGTCAATCGATCGGGTCACTCACTCGATCGGATCACATCTCACTCGATCGGGTCACTCACTCGATCGGATTACACCTCATCCGATCGACGAACCCTTCAAGTATTTGACGAACCTTGTCCTTGACGAACCTTTACTAGTTTGACGAACAGTGTACTCTTCACGATGAACTTTCAGTGTTGAAGAACACTTATTCAACTTTAAAAAAAATAATAATAATAACAACCGCATTTAATGAACTGATTTCTTGTTTGGATCGATAACATGCATAGTCTGACATCACGTGATTGTTTATAGGTATAAAGAAATATTATTTCACAAGTGTCTATCCAAAGTTAGTGGTTTCAAGGTTCAAGAAAATCAATTGTGGTAAAAGTTAATGAAAATTGTTTGTATCAAGATCACGTGACATTCTGATCAAACATTAATAGGTTCTCAGCCCAACAAAGTTTGATATACATCAAACATTTCGGTCCAAGGATCCAAGGGATCCGACCCATTCTCCTTCGATCCAAATTGTGTGTTTCAAACTGAAAAATTGTTTGTGTGTGATTCAGGTGATTAAAGGTGATAAAGGAGAAGGTGATTCAAAGTGATAAACAAGGTGCTAATATCAAGACACAATTTGAAGATGTCGGGCGCTGGCGAAGAATTTTACAACACATTTTATAACGCATACTCTTCTGAAACAAAGTCGGAAACAAGCAGCATTTCAAAAACAATTTCAGATAGTTTGAAATATGACAATGTGTACGGAAACCAACAAAAGCCACCGAAATTACTGAATATCGAGGACTATAACTGGTGGAAAAAGCGGTTTGAGGGTTGGGTAAAAGCATTCGCTCATGATAGTTGGTTAAAATTGAAGTTAGGATATAAAGAACCAACAAAAGAAGGTGGAATCTTATTGACAATTGAAGAATTCACAGAACTAGAAGTAAAACACATGTGTGCTGAACAAAAAATGATTACATTGTTGTATCAATCGGTTCGAAATGATATTATTGTAAGTCCAGGAACACTACACAATCGGATATCAAACACTAATCAAAGCGCGGAATACTGAGAAAAGTGTTAAGAACAAGAACACTCAATCGATTATAACCAAAGTGCACACGGTTTCTAGAGAACCGTCTGGTACACCCACAAAGAATTCGAAAATAATAATGGAGAACCTCTAAAAAATGTCTAACCTTCTAATAACCTAGGTTCACCCTATTTATAGTTACATAGGGTGACCTAGTTACAGACTGGGCCGGGCCCACATGCACAATATAATTAACTAAATAAGCCCAAATTACTAATTAGCCCACATGGCTTATCCCATTATTATCTAACCCACTACAAGGCTAAGCCCAATAGCCTATAATTGTGTTTGATAAAGATAAGCGTAAACCTACACCATTATAGGGCCTTACAATATCCCCCTAGGTTTATGCTGTCTTTATCAAACTGTTGTCAATATCATGTGTCTGTGGGAAGATACTTCATGTCTTCAACCTGAAGCTTGGGATCTTTGTTCTTCTCTTTCACGATCAGCTTTGCTTGAAAAACTTGTTGAAAAGAATGCAAGCGGAGGATTCTCAGCAACTCTTTTCTTTGTCAATGACTTCTCTTTCAAGCAGGTTCACATGTACTTCTTCACATGTACTATCACTGTCAGATGATGACACGTATCTGGTTCTTCTGACTCAGGCACATCTTGTTGTTGTGATGCTTCATACTTTGTCAGCAGCCAACAGCATCTCAATCTTCAACAACCCCTGTTTCTTGATTTGAATCAAACTCTGCACATTCTCAGAAATTCATAAGCAAACATTTATGTGCAACAGAGGAAAGTACCACATGAGCACTCGGTACATCCAAGTATTTGTACTTGGATTTCACAATTCAAATTTCATTCAATTTATGATGATCAATCAAATCTTCAAGAACGATTAATATTTTTAATAAAACAAATAAGCAATCTATTTTTGGATTTTTTGATTTTATAAAAACTAACAATATAAACTAAATCACAAATAAACAAAAAAACTAATCTACAATTACAATTTGCAATGGGATCAAATCATAGTGTTTCAGGCCAAACTACACTTATCAACACTAATTTACTTTGGGTGATCCGAGCGATTGCCAGTATATTTGTCCAGTTAAACTTATCTCCCAAGGCCTTTTTCAAATGACGGTATGCAACTGATTTATCATGTTTTCATTTTAATTGATATGAACACTCAATTCAATCACGATCAAATCCCGGAATTTTTAATCAGAACACGCTATCATACATGCAGTTTCCCTACCACATATTTCACATGCCCGTTCCAGGATTCTGAAATCTTGACTGGGACTAGATTGAGAAGAGAAAAGAATAGATCATTTGAAGAGATGGATATAATATACAGATCAAATGAGTTTTCTCAGTTTGATATAGGTTTTTTTTTCGGGTTTCTTTTGGGCACTAGAGGGCCTCTTTCGGGTGTATTTGATCTATAGCGCGACAACGTACAACTAGGTCAGCATGTATCTGGATGCAGCAGAAGCTGACGTTGCCTAGCACCTCCAGGTCTTTGCTCATGCAAAATAGAGGAGATACACGAGTTGGACAGAAAAGATTTCAGAACTAGAACGAAATTGTGTGTATCGGGACGTCACACACGCATTCAAATAGACATGTCCTAATTCCAAGTGACCGTTCCAGTTAAGATCTATTCTGCTTATGATTGATCAATTAAACCCAAGATCTGTATATTAAAACCCAAGAAACTTATATCAAATTGAGAAAAACTCATTTGATCTGTATATTATACCATCTCTGCTTATGATCTATTATGTTCTCTTCTCAATCTATTCCCAGTTAAGATTTCAGAGATCTGGATTGGACTTGTGAAATATGTGGTAGGGAAGCTACTTGCATGATAGAGTGTGCTGTATATAATTCCGGGATTTGATTAGTATTTGTTTGGGTGTTCATTGTTAAGAAATCAAAACATGATAAATTTTGTTACAGGCAGTTATATGGAAAAGGTCTAGGGAGATGAGTTTAGGTGGACAAATATACTGGCAATCGTCTAGATCTTTCAGTAGTAGATCAGTGTTGACAAGTGCAGTCTAGCCTGAAACACTGTGATTTGATCCCATTGCAACTGTAATTGTATATTAGTTTCTTTGTTTACTTGTGTTTCGGTTTATATTCTTAGATTTAGAAATAAAATAAAAAATCCAAAAATAGAGTGTTTATTTGTTTTATTAAAAATTTAACCGTTCTTGAAGATTTGATTAATCATCATAGATTGAAAGAAATTTAAATTGTGAAATCTGAGTACAGATACTTGGATGTACCAAGTGTTCATGTGGTATTTCCCTTTGTTGCACATAAATGTTTGCTTATGAATTTCTGAGTATGTGCAGAATTTAAAATTCAAATCAAGAAACAGGGGTTGTTGAAGATTGAGATGCTGTTGGCTGCTGACAAAGTATGAAGCATCACAACAACAAGATGTGCCTGAGTCAGAAGAACCATATACGTGTCATCGTCTGACAGTGATAGTACATTTGAAGAGGTACCTGTGAACCTGCTTGAAAGAGAATTCATTGACAAAGAAAAGAGTTGCTGAGAATCCTCCGCTTGCATTCTTTTCAACAAGTTTTTCAAGCAAAGCTGATCGTGAAAGAAAAGAACAAAGAGACCAAGCTTCAGAATGAAGACATGAAGTATCTTCCCACAGAAACATAATGAAGACCGCAGTTTGATAAAGACAGCATAAACCTAGGGGGATATTGTAAGGCCATATAATGGTGTAGGTTTACGCCTATCTTTATCAAACACAAATATAGGCTATTGGGCTTAGCCTTGTAGTGGGTTAGATAGTAATGGAATAAGCCATGTGGGCTAATTAGGGATTTGGGCTTATTTAGTTAATTATATTGTGCATGTGGGTCTGGCCCAGTCTGTAACTAGGTCACCCTATGTAACTATAACTAGGTCCGGAACTAGTCCAAGAGACTACGGATAAAAAAAAAAAATTTCAGATCCGAGACCGTATCAAGACGGTTCGCGATCGACAAAATAGCTATGCAGATAAAAGATGAAAACCATTATCTTTCAAGGATGGGGACAAAGTCTTGTTGAAAGTCTCGCCTTGGACAGGCGAAACGAGGTTTGGTGAACGTGGAAAGCTTAACCCACGTTACGTTGGACCATTTGAAATCTTAGAAAAGATTGGCACTGTTGCCTACAACTTGAAGTTACCAGACGAACTAAGTAGTGTACACGACACATTTCATGTGTCGAATCTTAAGAAGAGTCCAACACAAGAAACGGTTATCATCCCGACGGATGAAGTTCACATTGATGACAAACTACAATTCATAAAGCACCTGTTAAGGTCATGGACCGGAAGGTCCAGTAAATGCGAAGGAGTCATAACATATTTGTAAAAATTCGTTGGAACTCTCGACACGGACCCGAATATATACTTGGGAACGTGCAGATCAAATCAAAACCAAAATACCCTCACATGTTTGAGTAGTCTCCTGCAAAGGATGACTCAGTTTGAATTTCGGGACGAAATTCTCAATAACAGGGGGAGAATGTGACAAATGGCCAATAACCGGAAATTCCGTACAGTCTAATCACTATTCTTAGTATATAATCTCATGCAATTAGCGTAATTTAATTACGTAACGGTGTCGTATATTAGACGACAATGTTAGGACAAGAAAACACTAATACGAAAACATATCTTACAAAGATATAAGACTTTCCGGTACAACGCCCTAATCGCTAAATCGTCCGTTTCATTAAAAATAAGACAATTTTAACTTGTCCAAAATAATAATTTAGCATTTCCGGGACTCCGAATATATGACAAATGATGACAAACATATGGAAACAATATGAGGATATTAATGGGGTATTCGAAACATAAGCTCTCGACACTGCGTTGCAACCCCCACAACTTGTCCGTTTCTGCACCGACAAGCTAATAAACGACATTACCAACATCGAAAACAACCAAATGAAAGCTTTAGTGAACTAGTTAAGCTTATTTTGGGATTCAAAATAACTTCATACATCTTTTAAATGCGGAATGTCAACTTACGGCAAACTTCCGTCGGTACGCCACAAAAGTGCCGTAAACTAGCCAACGACGAAACGAAAAGCATTCAAAGTATCAAAACATGATTTCTGCTAGAGTGAACTAGTTAATGTTAATTTATGTTCCGAATCACTAATTACCCCCTAATGGTGAAAGATTACCCTAATCACCATACTTAGCCTAATTACCAAAAATCTACATGTTTAAGACATTTTATAAAAATGTTACACTTTACCCCCCCCCCACATGTGGGCCGTAAATAAGGGGTCCCACATGGCCTTAATACTTTCCTAAATATCTAGATATTTTACTTATGTGCAAGTGGAACAATTTGGTGAATGATTATAACACTTAGCCTTATTATTTACTAACCACATTATCATCACTTTTCACCTTATTTTTCCCACACATAAGAACTCTTTCAATCTTCATCCATATTACCAAGAACACCTTCAAAAACCCAATTATTTTTATTACCTCCTTCATGATCAACATGGATTTCCAAGTAACATAAGGTGATCTAAGGCTTTTGGAAGTAAAAGGAAGGGTTTTCATCCATACAAAAGTGTCCTACCAACAAGATCATCATCTTCTTAGTCTTAATAATCTTCTAAGATCATCCCTAGCCTAGTGCTAGAAGTAAGCTTCTATAACTATTTTTTTTTTATATACAAATGTATTAAGTTTATGATTGTTATTATTGCTAATAATAACCAAGAGATCATACATAATAACATGAGAAAAATACAAAGAAGCAAAGATAAAAATCATGATATATTTATGTTGATTATATTGTGATTTAAGACTTGTGATATGCTTATTTGATCTTGCTATGATGATTATGAGATAAATAAATGGTTAGAGTATGTTTTAAGTTATGATCTAAAAATTATACATGTTTATGTTAAAGGGTTTTTAACATAAAGGATTAAATGGATGATCATAACTATTGTTCTTGTGAAAGTATTAAGGGTTTTTATTTAAAAACAAGACTTTTACAAGATTATAAAAAGTAACATACAACTAGAGATTTTTATAAAAGTTGTTAAAACTAAAATTAAACTTGGTTTTTGAACTTGTTAGCATATGTAATGATCATGTTTAAAACCCTACATGATTTGGAAATCATCTTGGTAAATTTTATTTTATAAAAGTCTCATATGTTTAGTTAAGATGATGAGTAAATTGGTGGTGATTTGATAAAGAAAATGATATGTTTGATTAAACATGGCCAAATGATTAATACAAAGGTTATATGGCCAATTTTTCTTAAAAACTTTATGTTATACGAACCAACATTTTTGTCTGGTTAAATCTTTATTAGATTAAAAAGTTTTTAAGGAAAGGCTTTTATAAAAGAAAAGAAAAGACAAGATAAATATATATATATTTTTTTAGAAAATATATATTTGATCATTTTAACAACTTAATTGATGTGTGGTATTTGATGTATTAGTTATATATATCAAAGATAGGAACTTTATTACAATGGTAATAATGAACACATGATACATAATAATCAAAGTCTTACAAGACTTCACATAATTACGCCTTAAAACGAGTTACGGACGATTCGAATAATCGGACAGCATTTATGGTCAAAATGAACGACGGACAACTACATAAGTGAATTGCCAATCCGAAGAGTTACTACGACGTTTAGGCGGTTTTTCGACACGAAATATAAGTATCCTATCGATAACAAATTTCGGATGTTTATAAACTTATAAAAACTAGTATGTTTTTATTTACCAAAAAGTATACTTAGTAAATTTTTATAAAAAGATTTTTATAAAAATGAAAGGCTTACTTATAACAAGTGGGCTTAATTTACCTAATGGGCTAATTTATAACAAGTGGGCTTATCTTACTTAATGGGCTATGTTTATACAAATGGACTATTTTCTATTACAAATGGGCTTACTTACACTTAATGGACTATTGTATTACAAATGGGCTTAGTTTTCTTAATGGGCTTAACATCATAATGGGCTTAACATAAATTCATGGGCTAAGCCCAAACACCAAACATATGGGCCAAAGCCCAACACAATTCAAGCCCAACACTATTCAAGCCCAACACTATTCAAGCCCAACACTATTCAAGCCCAACACTATTGAGGCCCAACACTACTTTGAGGCCCAACACTATTTGAGGCCCAACACTACTTTGAGGCCCAACACTATTTAAGGCCCAGCATTATTTAAGCCCAATAACTTGAAAACATGGGCTTGGCCCAATGATACTATTATTGGAAACACAACTATACAAGTGATACATATAAGACACGAGGTTCAGCGGACTAGATCCGACTATACAACTCATTCATCGAATACACAGTTAACGAACATTTGAACAACTCATTCATCGAATACACAGTTAACGAACATTTGAACAACTCATTCATCGAATACACAGTTAACGAACAGTAAAGACATACAAGTCTTACACATACTCAAGACAAAAGACTTGTACATGAGTCAATACAAAGACCGTAGTGTCTAACAATTCTAGGACCTTTGTAGGTCGTGATACAATTCAAGGACAATGCAAGTGAGGTTACAATTACATACAGTTTACGGATGCAATTCTGTGAGTTCATGTCCCCTTTTCATCTTAAATGCTTTTCAAGCTTTACAACTATCGGGGAAAATACATGTACAATAGTATGATAAGTCAAGGAATGAAACACCTTAGATCATGTGAGAAATTAGGGCCATAACTAAAGCACCATTAATCCAGTTTGGACCAAGGAACAAAGGTTTAGATCTAATGGGTGTTGGCAAGCCCCACTCATGGCCATTTTGCCTAGGAGTGCATTTGTTGCCCTACGACATGGTGTCGATACAATTAAAATCGTCTAGGGTTGGTTTGCTTCCTATTTCGTCACACATATTAATGTCCTCGCGAAACATTAATGATCAACGATTTCATTGACGCTTTTCATACTACATTTGATATAAATACATCTTACATGCGGGTTTGATACAAATACATTTCATACAGATAAAGCGCATGGTTTTGATACAAATACATTTCACAATTGACAGATACATCTTATACAACTAAACTGCATGAACTCGCTCAACTTTTGTTGATGTTTTCAAACTTACATGTATTTCAGGGAATTAGTGGACCAATGCAACGATTTCAGTTCAAGGAAAACAAGTATCAATACTCCATGCCAACTATTGAAGGGTTTGCCTGTTATATACCGCCTCTTTGCGGTGATATAGTGGTCAAAGTCTTGACATTTTAAGACTTACATTTTGATGTATAAAACGATGACAACTTATTTTCATTTGATGGTTTGTAACCAATACATTCAACTTATGTTGCATTCTTTTGAAACAATTATGACAATGGCATTGGAGCTTGTATTATTCATATAGTTTGTTCATGTACATCGATATTTATGCAATGAAAACCATACAGATCACACCTTGCGTTTCCGCTACGAGCGGGTGTGACAGATTGGTATCAGAGCATCGATTGTAGTGAACCAGGATTCTTTCTCGAGTCTAAGTCTACAATCACTAGGGATCTCTCACGAAAACCTCTTGTTCATGTTGAACAGATTATAAATAAAATTGGACAGGTCAAAAGGTTTTCATTGCATAAACATTTTCCAAGGTCCACTACAACAAAAATTCATTTCACATAAATCAAGCGAGGACATTTCCATGGGTGAAGTCTATGAGAAACAGACACAATACATTAATAGACTATGTGCCTACAATACATTACATTATCAGTTTATGCATTATAAACAGTTTACAAGTTCAGCTTATACAAGATAGAAATCCTTGATTGATAGGATTTTACATGATTATATATATAGGTGGTTCATATATATGTTGCATGAAATATTTTTCCAAGAACAAAATACTTTCGACTTCAAACTCTATTATTATTCTTTACTCACACGATGAAAATATCGACCTCATGTCTATTGCGGAGCTTATGGCGAACATGATTCCTAAGTGAAATCTTAAACTTAATTCCGTAAAATATGGTTGCTTTCTCGCGAATGCTGAGATGCCTGACCATGATAATGACGACGAGGCGAAAGTGGTAACCTTGGACAACAACTCCATTAGTGGGACGAGATCCATGTGACTCATACTAACCAAGGTGGATATACTCTTGTCCCTACAAGGAAGATGAAGTACTCATCTTGAAGGTGCCCCTTCAATTGTTATTGTTACAGATTCTTTCCATTTCTATTTCATCTAACGTCGTACCGTCCTGCGAGTAACAACAACGGACGTTGACACGTGAACTATCATGAAGTTTCCTTCTATGTTGAAGGTATATAAACAATAGTGTCTCCCCTCTGACTGATCGGCTGCTTCGTACGAGAGAACGCTAGGGTGACCATGCAAGGCAATTTATTATTACGGTGGCCAACGTAATAACAACTTGTAGTGCATGGGAATTCTGGTGGACTCTGCGGGCCAAGCTAATGATCACTATTCGTTCAAAATTCTTAAGTTATTACTTGAGATTCAATTTTTCTTATCTATTAGAACACGAACTGAGGTGGTTAGTATAACACCCTACAATACAATACCATACAATACAGTACAGGAAGACGAAACGTATTTGTTCACACCTAACATTCGATCTATATCATGATTCAGTTGAGACTAGTCATTTAAACAAACAAAACTTGTTAGCTACTCATGGAGGATTTTCCTCAACATTCTCGAAATTCTTGAACATGGGTTGGTTCCATGGTGTCTATGAAACTTTACCCTACTTTACCTTACTTTATCATATTCCACCTTATCATATTTATTGTAAGTGATACAATAAATTCCGTCGTTTGACATTTGTCTTTTTCTAAGGGATGGTATGGCATGAGCCATGCTGCAACTCCCTCATTGCATTCTACTCGAAATTTTTGGAGATTCTAATAATCTTGCTAGAGCTCGTGAAACTCAAACACTATTAACATAATTGTCACATGGACAATTAAGACAAAGGTTTTTCTCTACTTAGGACGATCGAGGTCCATAGAGTAGGGAATACATATTATATGGACGAAGACCACTGGTTGGTTTCCCCTCCTCAATGAATTATTTTTCTTTTTCCATTTAGACATATGACCAATACATGCAAGAGGCATTACACCTTTTGGTTTTGGTTATCCACATTATCATTTATTCAAACATGTATGAACAATGCGGTCTTGAGGTTTCCATGGCCGATTGATTTAATTCTTCATTCTTGGGCACATGATAGACTTTATTTATCCAAATACATGTCTAGATTCTTTTAACAGTGTGTATTAAAAAGATCATGGCGCCAAAATAATCAATTGTTTAAGTTAAAAGTTATGTGTTGAAAACCATTGCTTTTACACAAGACATGTTTTATACATGACATTGTTACGCGAGACATTGTTATACATGTCATTTGATGTTGGTATACACAAGACATTTTTGGTAGTTATTTGTAAGTGATGAGACGTGTGTAATATGATAAAAGCATGGTGGATACGCCGCTGGTACTTCCTATATATAAGTGCTTATATTATATTGCATATCGTGGTGTTATTCAAATCTCTTCGACAAAGGCAAGACATGACATTTTTGCACAAGACACGACATCCTTTACACAAGACATAATATTCTATTTCAAGACATGATATATTTATACACTACATTTCTATTGGTTATTTATTTAACCATACATCATTCTTTTATATCATCTGATTTTCAAATCTATTTTCATATGATTTTATAAAAGAACTCGATCATAACTGGAGCCAATGTTGATGGTTACATTTGATGCTTGCACGGTCTCTCAAGAGTTGTTCCATACTGGGAAACACCCGAATTCAAACACACTGAGTGTTACATTTTGGGTTTAGCTTCAGAGATCCAAAGCATGACCACATCATCCCTCCCTACCTCGATCACTCAAACAATAACTCTCGCCATGAGAGAAATGAAGGCAATTGCTGCCATAAACGATTTTGGCAACAGGATGTATGCTGGTAACTTGCCGAAATACTGAATGCGACAAGTGAGACGTTCATCATGAGGACACTTGCAAAAGCGCCAAGAGTAGCAGTGTGTTGAGACTGGGCGCAAAACAAAGACTAGTAAGACGATAATACTTAAGAAGGGATCAAGCTAGTGAATAAATGTGTGTGGTTAGAACTATGAATATTCCACAAAATCCCAATGATGTCATGAGTCCGTAACACTCTACTATCATCATGTATCAATTCTTTTAATACCAACACCTAGCTTAGCTAGTGTCTTTAGATGTTAAGCATATACTCGAATTAGAGTCATGCTAGACACACATTACTATATCAAGTTAGCTAATGGGGAATTAGCTGAGACATATCAAATCATTAAGGGTCACCGGTATGTATCCTATTCATCAACATTTAACATCCATGTTATTTGATACCATTGCCAATTTTAGCTTCATCTCAACACTTCACATATATGAGTTTCATGGCTAGGGACGGGATTGTCCTAGCTACAATTAGGGATTGGGTTATCCTACATCTAAACATATGGTTGGGTTATCCAACAACTAAACATATGGTTGGGTTACCCAACAACTAAACATATGAATTGGGTTATCCTACATTTAAACATAGGGTTCCTAAAACTATACAGTGAAGTGCTCGCCACACAGAATTTAAAATGTACTTGGCCTAAAGTCACGTAAGCTAGACGTCTCCTCATTCTATAGGATTGGCAAACGGTAAACTAGTCGAGTCTGGAGCTGAAATTTCAAATATCGATCTCTTACCCATTTAGTTGGGTATTTTAAATGTAGTGGTTGGCATGGATTGGCTATCCAATAATCGGGCCGAAGTCTTCTGTCATGAGAAGATCATTCGCCTACCACTACTGAACAAAGAGACACTTGTTATTCATGGAGAGAAGCACGACACACCATTGCAGATCATCAATTGCATGAAGGCACATAAGTGCTTACGGAAAGGTTGTATTGCCTATCTAGCACTTGTTGTAGACAAGAAGGCCGTTGGGCCACAGCTGACAGATATTCTTTTGATAAAAGAATTTCCTGAAGTCTTTTCTGAAGACTTTCCAGGACTACGACCATATCGACAAGTCGAGTTTCACATCGACTTGGTACCGGGAGCCGCACCCATAGCCAAATCTCCATGTCAATTAGCACCTTCTGAACTTTGTAGTTGACCGAATAAGGATGTTGTGAGTTCATAACCCCCACTCTTTACCACTATACATCTTTATAAAGGTTTTGGGAGTGGAAAGACATGCAAGTTTTGCAAAAATGCACAACATTTTGATGAACGAAAATTCATATTTCTAAACCATGTTACAAATGAATTTCCAACTAACTCAAATGGTTTATGAAAGGTTCTAGCTTCTACTCTAAGATAGACTTACGATCGGAGTATCATCAGTTACGAATTCAAGAGGAAAGCATACCGAAAACGGCTTTTAAGACGCGTTACGGTCATTACGAGTTTCTCGTTATGCCTTTTGGTTTAACAAATGCACCAGCGGTCTTCATGGATTTAATGAATCGTGTGTGCAAGCCGTATCTCGACAAATTCGTCATAGTGTTTATTGACGACATTTTGATATACTCTCGATCGACTGATGAACATGAGCAACATTTGAGAACCATTTTAGAGTTGTTAAAGACAATAAATTCGCCCCAAATCGAAAAACAAGATATAGCCTTACAACTTATTCTTAAGATTGGTGCATAGCATTTTACAATCTTATCATCATCCGACGATACCGATGACTTTGTTGTAAACTATGATGCTTCGCATCAAAGATTGGGTTGCGTAACCATGCAACGTGAAAAAGTTATTGTGTACACGTCGCGCCAATTAAAAAGTTCACGAGAAGAACTATACCACTCTCAACCTTGAGTTAGGCGCGACGGTATTCGCTTTAAAAATTATGGCAACATTATTTATATGGTACTCAATGCACTATTCTCACGGATCATAAAAGCGTTCAACACATATTCGACCAAAAAGAATTAAACATACGTCAACGACGTAGGGTTGAATTGTTGAACGACTATGATTATGAAATAAAGTACCATTGGGGCAAGGCGAATGCTGTAGCTGACGCCTTGAGCCGCAAGGAGCGAGTAAGAACACTGAGAGTTCAAGCATTAGAGAAGATGATTCACAAGCGCTCAAGGAAGAGAATATTCAAGCAGAAACACTTAGAGGCATGAAGGAACAATTAGTGCCGAAAGAAGATGGAACTTTATACCTAATGGGTCGAAATTGGGTTCTATTCTTTGGCGGCCTTCGAGATGATATTTTGAGGAAGCACATAGTCCTAAGTAGTGAAAGAATACTGCTGGTGGCCTAACCTCAAAAGTAATATCGCGACTTATATCGGAGAATGCTTGACTTGCGCGAAAGTCAAAGTCGAGTTGCAAAATCCCTCGGACTTGTTACAACAAACCGAGATTCCCGTTTGGTAATGGGAACAAATATCGATGTACTTCATTACGAAGTTACTCAGGACCTCAAGAGGTCACTACATGATTGGGTAATCATAGATAGACTAACAAAGTCCACACACTTTTTACCGATTTGGTAGAAGGATAATACTGAGAAACTAGCGGAACTCTATCTCAAAGAAATAGTGGCTCGTCCTGGAGTGCCTATTTCAATCAATTCAGACCGAGACGGTCGTTTTATTTCTAGAATTTGGAAATCATTTCAACAGGCCTTTGGATCTCATTTGAATCTATGTACGGCCTTTCATCCACAAACTGACGGCCAGAGCGAACGGACAATCCAAACACTCGAAGATATGCTTCGCGCATGTGTTATGGATTTAGGCGGCAATTGGGATACTCATCTACCTTTAGTTGAGTTTTCCTACAATAACAGCTACCATACTAGTATACAAGCTACACCGTTTGAAGCACTTTATGGTCGAAAGTGTCGATCTCCGCTATGTTGGGCGGAAACAGGCGATAGTCAATTAATTGGTCCGGAACTAGTCCAAGAGACTACGGATAAAAAAAAAATAAAAAAATTTCAGATCCGAGACCGTATCAAGACGGTTCGCGATCGACAAAATAGCTATGCAGATAAAAGATGAAAACCATTATCTTTCAAGGATGGGGACAAAGTCTTGTTGAAAGTCTCGCCTTGGACAGGCGAAACGAGGTTTGGTGAACGTGGAAAGCTTAACCCACGTTACGTTGGACCATTTGAAATCTTAGAAAAGATTGGCACTGTTGCCTACAACTTGAAGTTACCAGACGAACTAAGTAGTGTACACGACACATTTCATGTGTCGAATCTTAAGAAGAGTCCAACACAAGAAACGGTTATCATCCCGACGGATGAAGTTCACATTGATGACAAACTACAATTCATAAAGCACCTGTTAAGGTCATGGACCGGAAGGTCCAGTAAATGCGAAGGAGTCATAACATATTTGTAAAAATTCGTTGGAACTCTCGACACGGACCCGAATATATACTTGGGAACGTGCAGATCAAATCAAAACCAAAATACCCTCACATGTTTGAGTAGTCTCCTGCAAAGGATGACTCAGTTTGAATTTCGGGACGAAATTCTCAATAACAGGGGGAGAATGTGACAAATGGCCAATAACCGGAAATTCCGTACAGTCTAATCACTATTCTTAGTATATAATCTCATGCAATTAGCGTAATTTAATTACGTAACGGTGTCGTATATTAGACGACAATGTTAGGACAAGAAAACACTAATACGAAAACATATCTTACAAAGATATAAGACTTTCCGGTACAACGCCCTAATCGCTAAATCGTCCGTTTCATTAAAAATAAGACAATTTTAACTTGTCCAAAATAATAATTTAGCATTTCCGGGACTCCGAATATATGACAAATGATGACAAACATATGGAAACAATATGAGGATATTAATGGGGTATTCGAAACATAAGCTCTCGACACTGCGTTGCAACCCCCACAACTTGTCCGTTTCTGCACCGACAAGCTAATAAACGACATTACCAACATCGAAAACAACCAAATGAAAGCTTTAGTGAACTAGTTAAGCTTATTTTGGGATTCAAAATAACTTCATACATCTTTTAAATGCGGAATGTCAACTTACGGCAAACTTCCGTCGGTACGCCACAAAAGTGCCGTAAACTAGCCAACGACGAAACGAAAAGCATTCAAAGTATCAAAACATGATTTCTGCTAGAGTGAACTAGTTAATGTTAATTTATGTTCCGAATCACTAATTACCCCCTAATGGTGAAAGATTACCCTAATCACCATACTTAGCCTAATTACCAAAAATCTACATGTTTAAGACATTTTATAAAAATGTTACACTTTACCCCCCCCCCACATGTGGGCCGTAAATAAGGGGTCCCACATGGCCTTAATACTTTCCTAAATATCTAGATATTTTACTTATGTGCAAGTGGAACAATTTGGTGAATGATTATAACACTTAGCCTTATTATTTACTAACCACATTATCATCACTTTTCACCTTATTTTTCCCACACATAAGAACTCTTTCAATCTTCATCCATATTACCAAGAACACCTTCAAAAACCCAATTATTTTTATTACCTCCTTCATGATCAACATGGATTTCCAAGTAACATAAGGTGATCTAAGGCTTTTGGAAGTAAAAGGAAGGGTTTTCATCCATACAAAAGTGTCCTACCAACAAGATCATCATCTTCTTAGTCTTAATAATCTTCTAAGATCATCCCTAGCCTAGTGCTAGAAGTAAGCTTCTATAACTATTTTTTTTTTATATACAAATGTATTAAGTTTATGATTGTTATTATTGCTAATAATAACCAAGAGATCATACATAATAACATGAGAAAAATACAAAGAAGCAAAGATAAAAATCATGATATATTTATGTTGATTATATTGTGATTTAAGACTTGTGATATGCTTATTTGATCTTGCTATGATGATTATGAGATAAATAAATGGTTAGAGTATGTTTTAAGTTATGATCTAAAAATTATACATGTTTATGTTAAAGGGTTTTTAACATAAAGGATTAAATGGATGATCATAACTATTGTTCTTGTGAAAGTATTAAGGGTTTTTATTTAAAAACAAGACTTTTACAAGATTATAAAAAGTAACATACAACTAGAGATTTTTATAAAAGTTGTTAAAACTAAAATTAAACTTGGTTTTTGAACTTGTTAGCATATGTAATGATCATGTTTAAAACCCTACATGATTTGGAAATCATCTTGGTAAATTTTATTTTATAAAAGTCTCATATGTTTAGTTAAGATGATGAGTAAATTGGTGGTGATTTGATAAAGAAAATGATATGTTTGATTAAACATGGCCAAATGATTAATACAAAGGTTATATGGCCAATTTTTCTTAAAAACTTTATGTTATACGAACCAACATTTTTGTCTGGTTAAATCTTTATTAGATTAAAAAGTTTTTAAGGAAAGGCTTTTATAAAAGAAAAGAAAAGACAAGATAAATATATATATATTTTTTTAGAAAATATATATTTGATCATTTTAACAACTTAATTGATGTGTGGTATTTGATGTATTAGTTATATATATCAAAGATAGGAACTTTATTACAATGGTAATAATGAACACATGATACATAATAATCAAAGTCTTACAAGACTTCACATAATTACGCCTTAAAACGAGTTACGGACGATTCGAATAATCGGACAGCATTTATGGTCAAAATGAACGACGGACAACTACATAAGTGAATTGCCAATCCGAAGAGTTACTACGACGTTTAGGCGGTTTTTCGACACGAAATATAAGTATCCTATCGATAACAAATTTCGGATGTTTATAAACTTATAAAAACTAGTATGTTTTTATTTACCAAAAAGTATACTTAGTAAATTTTTATAAAAAGATTTTTATAAAAATGAAAGGCTTACTTATAACAAGTGGGCTTAATTTACCTAATGGGCTAATTTATAACAAGTGGGCTTATCTTACTTAATGGGCTATGTTTATACAAATGGACTATTTTCTATTACAAATGGGCTTACTTACACTTAATGGACTATTGTATTACAAATGGGCTTAGTTTTCTTAATGGGCTTAACATCATAATGGGCTTAACATAAATTCATGGGCTAAGCCCAAACACCAAACATATGGGCCAAAGCCCAACACAATTCAAGCCCAACACTATTCAAGCCCAACACTATTCAAGCCCAACACTATTCAAGCCCAACACTATTGAGGCCCAACACTACTTTGAGGCCCAACACTATTTGAGGCCCAACACTACTTTGAGGCCCAACACTATTTAAGGCCCAGCATTATTTAAGCCCAATAACTTGAAAACATGGGCTTGGCCCAATGATACTATTATTGGAAACACAACTATACAAGTGATACATATAAGACACGAGGTTCAGCGGACTAGATCCGACTATACAACTCATTCATCGAATACACAGTTAACGAACATTTGAACAACTCATTCATCGAATACACAGTTAACGAACATTTGAACAACTCATTCATCGAATACACAGTTAACGAACAGTAAAGACATACAAGTCTTACACATACTCAAGACAAAAGACTTGTACATGAGTCAATACAAAGACCGTAGTGTCTAACAATTCTAGGACCTTTGTAGGTCGTGATAAAATTCAAGGACAATGCAAGTGAGGTTACAATTACATACAGTTTACGGATGCAATTCTGTGAGTTCATGTCCCCTTTTCATCTTAAATGCTTTTCAAGCTTTACAACTATCGGGGAAAATACATGTACAATAGTATGATAAGTCAAGGAATGAAACACCTTAGATCATGTGAGAAATTAGGGCCATAACTAAAGCACCATTAATCCAGTTTGGACCAAGGAACAAAGGTTTAGATCTAATGGGTGTTGGCGAGCCCCACTCATGGCCATTTTGCCTAGGAGTGCATTTGTTGCCCTACGACATGGTGTCGATACAATTAAAATCGTCTAGGGTTGGTTTGCTTCCTATTTCGTCACACATATTAATGTCCTCGCGAAACATTAATGATCAACGATTTCATTGACGCTTTTCATACTACATTTGATACAAATACATCTTACATGCGGGTTTGATACAAATACATTTCATACAGATAAAGCGCATGGTTTTGATACAAATACATTTCACAATTGACAGATACATCTTATACAACTAAACTGCATGAACTCGCTCAACTTTTGTTGATGTTTTCAAACTTACATGTATTTCAGGGAATTAGTGGACCAATGCAACGATTTCAGTTCAAGGAAAACAAGTATCAATACTCCATGCCAACTATTGAAGGGTTTGCCTGTTATATACCGCCTCTTTGCGGTGATATAGTGGTCAAAGTCTTGACATTTTAAGACTTACATTTTGATGTATAAAACGATGACAACTTATTTTCATTTGATGGTTTGTAACCAATACATTCAACTTATGTTGCATTCTTTTGAAACAATTATGACAATGGCATTGGAGCTTGTATTATTCATATAGTTTGTTCATGTACATCGATATTTATGCAATGAAAATCATACAGATCACACCTTGCGTTTCCGCTACGAGCGGGTGTGACAGAGTCGTCCGGTGACAAGAAAAGGAAACATGCAAACCTGAATCAAGCGACTCGTAACAACAGGGGTTCCAACAAGAAGCGTGATGCTAACCCGCCGCAGGGGGCGAAAACTCTTGCAAACATGAATGACGCTCCTGCCAAGAGGTACCTGGGCACTCGGCCCCTTTGCAACAATTTCAAGCGTCACCATGAAGGGGTTTGTCGTGTTCCAAAATGCGACAAGTGTGGAAAGTTGGGTCACTATGCTGAGGATTGTTGGAGTAAAGGAAGGAACGGGAATGGAAACCGCAATGATACTGGTAATAGAAACAATGGTGAAAATGGGAATGGCAATGGTAACCGAACTGGGAATGGAGCTGGGCGAAATCAAGGATGCTTCAGTTGTGGAAGCAACGAACATTTCATGAAAGATTGTCCAAAAGGAAACACTGCTCAGGCTCGAGCATTTGTGATTGGAGCAAAGAACGCACGCGAGGACCCTAATGTGGTCACCGGTACGTTTCTCATTAACAATCACTTTGCATCCATATTATTTGACACTGGTGCCGATTATAGCTTCATGTCTGTGGAATTTAAACGCGTGCTTGGTATAGAATCTAGTAGATTAGAAATTCCTTACTCTATAGAGCTAGCCAATGGTAAACTTGTTGAGTCAGGCGAAGTTGTTAGAGGTTGCACATTGGAACTTGGTGAACGAAGATTTAGCATCGATCTCTTACCTATTCAATTGGGTAGCTTCGACGTAGTGGTCGGGATGGACTGGTTGTCCAAAAACAAAGCTGAAGTTATTTGTCACGAGAAAATCATCCGCATCCCTTTAGCGAATGACGAAACTCTCATTGTGCACGGAGAAAAACGAGACACGCCTCTACGAATCATCAGTTGTATGAAGGCACAGAAGTGCTTAAGGAAAGGATGTGTTGCTTTTCTAGCACATGTTGTAGACAAGAAGGCTGAGGAGCCGAAACTCGAAGACATTCCTGTGGTGAAGGAATTCTCTGATGTTTTTCCCGAAGATCTGCCAGGACTACCTCCGCAACGACAAGTCGAATTCCGTATAGACTTGGTTCCAGGAGCTGCTCCTGTAGCCAAGGCTCCCTATCGGCTTGCACCATCCGAAATGCAAGAATTATCTACACAACTCCAGGAGTTGTTGGATAAAGGGTTCATTAGGCCAAGCTTCTCACCCTGGGGAGCTCCAGTATTGTTCGTAAAGAAGAAGGATGGAACTCTGCGGATGTGTATTGATTACAGAGAATTGAACAAGCTCACAATCAAGAATCGGTATCCACTACCGAGGATTGATGACTTATTTGATCAATTGCAAGGATCAAGCTACTATTCCAAGATCGACCTTCGATCTGGATACCATCAATTGAGAATACAAGAGGAAAGCATACCAAAGACTGCATTCCGAACACGTTATGGACATTACGAATTCCTTGTAATGCCGTTCGGACTAACGAACGCACCAGCGGTCTTTATGGACCTGATGAACCGCGTTTGCAAACCATATCTCGATAAATCCGTGATTGTATTTATCGATGATATCCTGATTTACTCGCAAACGAAAGAAGAACACGAGCAACACCTCAGGACCATTCTGGAACTACTGAAGAAGGAGAAATTGTATGCAAAGTTCTCAAAATGCGAATTTTGGATTCGCGAAGTACAATTTCTTGGTCATGTTGTGAATGAGAAGGGCATTCATGTAGACCCGTCCAAGATAGAAGCAATAAAGAATTGGGAAGCTCCCAAGACCCCAACTGAAGTTCGACAATTTTTGGGCTTAGCGGGCTATTATTGACGGTTTATTGAGAATTTCTCAAAAATAGCTCAACCGCTAACGACCCTTACGCAGAAAGACAAGAAATACGACTGGGGTGTTAAACAAGAAGAAGCCTTCCAGTTACTTAAAAACAAGCTATGCGATGCACTGATACTATCATTACCCGAAGGCACTGATGACTTCGTGGTATACTGTGACGCTTCACGACAAGGTTTGGGTTGCGTGCTCATGCAACGCCAGAAAGTCATCGCTTACGCTTCAAGACAATTGAAGGTTCATGAAAGAAACTACACCACTCACGACCTGGAACTAGGCGCAGTGGTATTCGCCTTGAAGATCTGGCGACATTATCTATATGGTACTCGATGTACAATCTTCACAGATCACAAAAGCTTACAACACATATTTGATCAGAAGGAATTGAATATGCGCCAGCGACGTTGGGTCAAGCTGCTGAACGATTATGACTGTGAAATTAAGTACCATCCTGGAAAGGCAAACGTTGTAGCAGACGCGTTAAGTCGAAAAGAAAGGGTTAAGACCCTAAGGGTTCGAGCTTTGGAAATGACGATTCAAACGAACCTCACATCGCGCATTCGAGACGCACAACAAGAAGCTCTCAAGGAAGAAAATCGTAAAGCTGAATACCTCCGGGGTGCATTGAAATATATGGTGCCAAATGAAGAGGGAGCCTTATACTTTGAGAAACGTATCTGGGTTCCACTCTATGGTGGCATACGAGAAGTCATCCTTGATGAAGCGCACAAATCAAGATACTCGATCCATCCAGGATCGGACAAAATGTATCAAGACTTAAAAGAATACTATTGGTGGCCGAGACTTAAAAGCGATGTTGCTGTTTATGTTGGAAAGTGCCTAACCTGTGCCAAGGTTAAGGCAGAATATCAGAAACCGTCCGGCCTACTACAACAACCAGAGATTCCCGTGTGGAAGTGGGAACAAATCTCGATGGACTTCATAACGAAATTACCCAGGACCCCGAGAGGGCACGATATGATATGGGTAATAGTTGATCGGTTAACAAAGTCTGCGCATTTCCTACCGATCCGAGAAAAAGACAACACTGGAAAGCTTGCGGAGATATACTTAAGAGAAATTGTGGCACGACATGGAGTGCCAATCTCAATCATTTCAGACAGAGATGGACGCTTTATCTTAAGAATCTGGCAATCATTTCAGGAAGCCTTTGGATCTCAGTTAGATCTGAGCACGGCATTCCATCCGCAAACAGACGGCCAGAGCGAACGGACTATACAAACGTTAGAAGATATGCTTCGCGCATGTGTCATGGATCTAGGCGGCAGCTGGGATACTCATCTACCTTTAGTTGAGTTCTCCTACAATAACAGTTATCATACAAGTATAAAAGCCGCACCGTTCGAAGCTCTGTATGGCCGCAAGTGCCGATCGCCCTTATGTTGGGCAGACGCAGGAGATAAACGTATGGTTGGTCCTGAACTTGTACAAGAGACAACCGACAAGATTACACAAATCCGAGAGCGCATTAAGGCGGCTCGGGATCGACAAAAGAGCTACGCTGACCCGAAAAGAAAATCAGTAGAATTTGAGGTGGGAGACAAAGTGTTGTTAAAAGTCTCACCTTGGAAGGGCGTAGTAAGATTTGGAAAGCGTGGAAAGCTGAATCCACGATACATCGGACCATTCAGGATTTTGCAAAGAATTGGTACCGTGGCATACAAGTTGGAGTTACCGGAAGAACTTAATGGAGTACATGATACGTTTCATGTATCCAACCTCAAGAAGAGTCCAACACAAGAAGACGCGATCATCCCTGTGGATGAAATACATATTGATGACGCCCTCTGATTTACAGAACAACCCATTGAGGTTACCGACTGGAAAGTTAACAAGACCAGGAGGAGCACTGTTAAACTTGTCAAAGTACGTTGGAACTCTAAGCACGGACCCGAGTACACATGGGAACGTGAAGACCAGTTCAAAGAAAAGTATCCCCACCTGTTCAAGAAGACTCCTGCGAGGGTTAGCTCAGCCTGAATTTCGGGACGAAATTCTTTTAACGGGGGGAGACTGTGACAACTGGCACAAAACCGGTAATTTCCGTACACTTTAATTATTACTTAATGACTGCTATTATGTGCTTAAACGTCAACATTGTCTGATTACATATTGTACAAGTGAATTCATACACGTTTATACTACAAAATAATGCTTGGTGCATTACCGAGAGCGTTGCGTCAGAAATACTAGTAAACTCACCGGTAAGACACATTGTGTCAATAGAACTGCAGAAAGCAGTCAGACATTAGAACTAAGACCTAGGTGTAGGTCCAACGACAAGAATGCATTAAAACCCAAGAGTACATACAAGGGTTAACATATAGACACTCCGAAAGCAAAAATACGCACTAAAAAGCACCCGAAACGCACTTTAAGTGCAGAATTTTATTAAATTCAGCTATGACCAGCTTTTAAACAAATAAATGTCATACAGAATTTACGTTTTATGGTCCAGAATATTTCCCTAAGTGTTGGGAATTAAAAGGGTTACAAAAGGGCACCTTACGGAACAATTAAACAAATTAACGGAACAGTATCCGACCGAACAACCGGACTTTACCCGGGACACCAAATTTTTGCCAAACATATTAATTATTTATTTCTTGGCTAGTCGTGATCCCCGAACACCCTAACACCCACTACATATCAAATAAATACCCTATGAAGTAATACTTGAAAACTAGCTAACAATTACTTACTAGTTACAAAATATTACACATTACCCCCCCCCAACCGAAAAGCAGCCATAGGTGGACCCACACCATCCCCAACATATCTTCCATAATATTTGTAACATACTTTGAAGTGATTGTTACTTGTGTAAGTATCTAAAAAATGCAAGGATGATTATAAAGGCATGGCACATGATCTACTCCATCATTCTCAAAGATTTCACTCATCTAAATTCACCTCTCTCTCTCTCCCTCACGGCTGCCCCAAACCGAACCCACCACCACCTTCCAACATTCTTCATCTTCTTCATTTTCAAGTCCATTCAAAGCTTACAAGGTGATCCATGGAGGTTGCAAGTTAAGGAGCTTTGTTCTAGTCTTGTTCATCATCTTTTCTCATCATCTTTGCACTAGAAATTCTACCCTAGCCTTGTGCTAGTAGTAAGTCTCATTACACCCTTGTTCATCTTATTTTTGGTGATAAAAAATATGTAGTATGATGTTTATGGTTTAATCACAAGAATAAGAACACTAAGATGATGAACATGAAACTTTACATAAAACTTGAACATAAAGGATTATATGAAGATGAAAACTTGTTGGTTTAGGGTTGGTTAATACATATATGATGTTTGATCATCAAACTTTTGATAAACCCGTTGTCGGACACTTGATAATACGATTTAGTAACATTTAAACCACAAAACAACATGCTGAGTTACTTTTTCAGCCGTCTTTAACAGGCTGTAAACAGACTTTTATAAATCGAAAAACGGAATTTCTGAAGCCTAAATTGTGTATTTTCGAAAAATGAAGAAAATGGCGGTGGAATCGTATTTTTTTGAGGTCGTTTACTATTTTAAAAGTCTGTTTTCGTGACAGCAGCTAAGGCTGATTTTTTACTGCAGTAAAATGGGCTGTACGTTTTCGGTCACAACTTAAAACCTGAATTGAACCAGCCCCTAAAATTCATACCATAGATGGTCACTGATGTACTTGTGACCCTCGAACTGGAATTTTGTCAAACGGACTTACGAGTAATTTTAAACGAGTTATTCCGTAGACTGTGATCAGAATGTAACAAATCTGATCACAGTTAGGTAAACGATTTTCTATAAATTATTGATAATGAACTAGACCCCGATATTTTTAAAAAATAATTTGTGGGTCGATTAAGACGTTCCGAAAAAATTTGGGAATTTTTGGAATAAGTTAAGTATTTTATTTACTCGTCCGAAAACAGTCAAGTTTTTCACATATTGAAACTGAAACGACAAGGATAGTATTTTGCGTATTAAAACGTAAGGGTTGATTGTTGATGATCATGGTTTGATTTCAAAAAGAAAATGATATGCTGCTTAGCATGGACACCTCCGTTTACAAAGGAGACTATGGCGAAATTTACTGAAAATCCTAACACTTAGTAAATATTTTCTAGACAAATGTTTGCTAGTGTGTTCTAAACTATGATTTTCAAATACAAACCTCGCCATAATTTTTGTAACAAAAATACACATACAACATACAAGATACATAACTCGGGTGCAAAGTGCAAAATACAAGAAACTTATATGTATTTTTGAGAAAATAATATAAGTAAGACACTTAGTTAAAAATATGCATCATTTTTAACACAAGAAATCATATACATAAAAGACAGTGACTTGTACATGTACGATACAAGTCTAGTGATTAACGTTAAGAAAACACGTATAGGTCACGACGTTAATTAAGCAAATCCGGTGAAGTTTACGACGCAAGGAACGCAAAGTTGTGAGTTCATGCTCCCCCTTTTCTCTTAACTGTTTTCAGTTTTATAACTTCGGGGGTGAAATACATGTTATGTGATATAATAAACGAGAATTGATACTTGATATAATAAACGAGAATTGATACTTGATGTAATAAACGAGAATTGATACTTGGTATCATAAACGAGAAATAGTGTCACGAATAGGGTACCATAAGCACCATTAATCGTGTACATACTTAGACCGCAGAACAAAAGGTTAGATCTAACGGGTACTCGGGCAGCCTCACTCTTGGTGACCACTAGTACCGAGGAGTGTTTTTGTGTCTCCGTCGTGAATCGACAACTAGAAAAATGCCTATGGTTTGGTGACTTCCTATGTTGTGTCACATGTTAATGGCCTTGCAACCCATTAACTAAACAAGAATACATTATTTGGTTTATACCACAAGAATACTTTATTTACACAAGAATACGTTATTTGGTTTACACTACAAGAATACTTTATTTTCACAAGATACTCGTTATGTTTTTCATACAAAGTATACAAACGTGTTCAACACAAAACTGCATGAATTCACACCAACTTTATGTTGACGTTTTTTCCAAAAACTCACATGTATTTCAGGTAACTAGGATGGATGTGCGCGCGGTTTTACTCATGCTCTTGGATGTCGCTTTTGTTTATCTTTGAATAAAGTTGTAAACTTATCAGACGAAATGCTGTCTTGTGATGTAAACACCTAAACTATGATTTCAGTTATGTAATGTTTGGCATTTTGAAACTAATTTATGAGCATGTAGTATGTTTACCTTTCGTATGCAATGAGAACCTTTCATGATCACACCTCGTGCTTCCGCCACAGAAAGGGGTGTGACATTATGCTCAGCCTAAAAATAAATAAAAATATTCAAAAATCCCAAAATATTATTTTACATCAGTGGGTAAAAAGTTCGGTATCAAAAATTGGGTTTAGATAGGCTATACGCTAATTATGCCGTTTAATTAATAAAAGCTTTTCATTTACGCTAATGAGCATAACTCCTACTCTGGACCTCAAACTGATGTCAAATTTTAGGGGTAAGTCTATAAATCAGTAAGGAAGGTTTCTATTCTTTTACTTTTTCAAAAATCACGTTTAAAGGTCAAAAGGGCATAACGGTCAACAATTAGGCATATAACGGGAACCTGTAAATGAATAGGATAACTAAGGATCCAAGTTGTATAACCTCAGAGGGTTATACTAACCCATAACATGGTCCTAAAGGAATCCTAAGACATATCTAAACTAAGCTAATTCGGGTCAGAATTGAAAGTCAAAGCAATAGTCAACTTTTGCGACTTTCGGTTACGAACCGACCCTAAACTTGAAATTGTCGGGTTGAACATGCTTAGACATGTTCTTATACTAATTACCAAGTTATACAAGTGTTAAAACAGGTCTCATAGTTTCTACATTGCTAATTATGAATTTATTTTCAAAATAGCTTTCTGTTGACTTTTTATTATTAGGTTTGACCCGACATTTGACCAAGCTAGGGTGATAATCAGTAGGAGCCCTCTTAGGGGTTTATTACCTACACAATTACCAACTTATAACTACTCTTAATTCGACTAATGACTGGACCATTAGTGATTAATCACTAAGTCAAACCTTAATTACGATAAGCTTGACTTTTGGCCATTAAACTAATCAAAACTGAAATTAGGAGGTTAAGGACACTTACAAAAGGTCCTTAGTACTGAAAAGAACTCCAAGGAAGTTCCAAATGCTCAGGATCCTCCAGAATTGAGAAGGTAGCAAGATGAGAATGAAATGGTGAGTTTGAACAAAGAAACCCACCACCTATTTATAGTTTTTGGAGGATCATAGGATGATGACAAGTGTTATGGAGAGACATCTAGGATTATTACAGGTGTAATACCATTTTTAGAAACCATCAAATGATCCATAGGATTGAATATGTGAGACAAAAGGCAAAACCAAGGCTGGTTTTCTGATTTTCTATTACTGGGCATGGCTTACGGACCGCAAGGGTCCAGCCATACGGTCCGTAAGGACCAGGCTAGCTCACCAGAACTTTCAAAAGTTGACATATTTGGCCCCTGCACTTCCAAATGTCATTTTCGACACATCTAAGGCCCGTTAAACCATTTTTAAGGCTCTAAAATGATGCCTAAACATAGGGAACGTGAAACATGCTCAAAAATATGCCGGATGTTGGTTCGTTTGGTCGTACGGTCACGTTGTTTGGCTAATTACGACTGAACACGGACGGACGCGATAAACGAACCAAATTACGCGACGAATGGAATTTTATCAAGCCAAACACTAAAATAAAATATTTTAATGCTTATCCGGATATATTCAGAACGTAAGATATGCGCGAAAATACAAACTTATGCACTTTTTGACGCTTTTAGTCCCTGTTGATCAAATAAGTTTATTTTTGCGCACCAAACACCTCTAAGCCTATTTCTAAGCTATGTAAAGGATATTTAGGGCATGTTTAACTTATGATCATATTCCGGAAGGTTCGATATTATACGAATTGATAGACTTTTGCAGTTTGACGCAAATAGTCCCTCTAATGCGCAAACTTGCGCATATCATCGTTTAATAGCATTGAAGCCTTATTTAATCCATATTAAGCATTCTTGGGAGTATTATTAAACATCACGATGCTTCGGGTTCGCTAAAAGGTCATTCAGAGGTATAATTAAACATATTGACACTTTTAACCCCTTATATTTGCAAAGTTGCGCGTAACGTCACTTAAAGGCACAAAAGCCTTGGACGGCCAACGATTGGCATTCCCGAGAGTATAATCAAATATCATGAAGCTCTCGGTTTTTTAAAAGGTCACTCAGAGGTAAGAATTAACATGTTGACGCTTTTAACCCTTTATTGCGCAAACTTTCAATTAATTACGCAAACGGCTACACTCGATCAACAAGTGGCTCATTTGTGAATATAAAACCGTAAAAGGTTATTTAGAAACTTATTTTAGGTATGTTAATACTTCCAATTCTTTCATAATCAATGTTTTTTGATTTTTTGAAAAATTAGTCCCTTATATTCAAGGTTTGACTTTATTAGGGTTTATTACACGTGTCAATACTTCATTAGACATGATTTTACGAGGTGTTACAAATTGTTAGCATCTGGTTTTGATTGTTGTGACAGTTAAGATGATCACAATGGAAGAAGATAAAACAGAAATGGAAATATGCAGCAGAATAGTAAAAATTTTTCTCATAAGAATGAGAAGAATGTTTTCATCATCATGCTTTTAACCTAAGCACTGTTATAATGGATGACAATTGTTTGGAAACCTCAGTTGGGCAACAACAGAAGTTGGAAACAATGGTAAATCAATAGTCATTAGGATAAACAAAAGTAATGCAACAGACGATAACTTTCAGCAGTGGATGAATTTTTAGCCAAGCAGAGGTTTCAAAAACAGTTGTTTTCAGCAGTGGTAAATCAACAGTCATTAGGATAGACAGAAGTTATGACAACAGACGATACCTTTCAACAGTGGATGAATTTTTGGCCAAGCAGAGGTTTCAAAAACAGTTGTTTTCAGCAATGGTAAATCAACAGTCGTTAGGATAAGCAGTTGTTTCATAAGAATGAGAAGAATGATGTCAGCGACATGCTTATACAAAGATTGCAATTACAATGTTCACCTAGTGAGCAACATCTAATAGCCTAACAAACTCCCAACATCTGTTATTAGCCTAACCACTGTTACTATGAAAACCTCTTTTAAGCAGCATATTTTGAATATCATCTGTTGTTCTTTAACAAATGTTGGCCCATAGCAAACCTTTGCTTCTTCATACTTTCTTCATCAGCAGATGTTCTCTTTTGCCAGACTTTAGCTACAACAGACCTTTTACAACAGCAAATATTGACTATTTGTAATTTGGAGTAGCAAATTCTTCAAAAAACTGTTATTGATGATCAGATATTCTAGATTATTTTGTCTTTGCAATCATCTGTTCTCCCTTAAAACAACCTTTAATCCTTTTAAACCTCTGTTGACATACCAAACATTTGTTCAGACCAATGTTGTAGAAGGCGCTAGACGCTAGTCGGGCTGTGAGGTACCGCCTAGGGATTAATCAGCATTAATCAGATTGGACTTTTATATATAATTTTACATTTTTTTTATAAATATGTAGTTGATTTTATACCTTCTATATATAATTTTAAAAGTTTACGATGAAGTCAGAGCTGCCTGGTGGTGTGTGGTGGTGCTTTGGATGAAGTCGGAGTTGCCTGTTTGTGTGCGGAGGTAGTACAGTGAGCCCGATTAGTCCATTTTAGGAGCTGGTGGTGCACAAAACATGTGTCGGCTGCAAATGTTAAGATAAAATAGGTTATAACTAAATTTTGGGCTTTAAACCATTGCCAAGATTCAAAATTTGGGTTTTTTGGGTCAAAAAAATGAGCCCAATTAGTCCGATTTTCACCGACTTTGACCGATTTTCATCGACTTTGACCGATTTTGACCATAACCAATTCCTTTGACCGACTAGCTTGAATTTAGGCAGTAACCCACCGACTAGCGCCTAGGCGCCTATTAATCGGCCGCCTAGGCAGATTTCTGCAACATTGGTTCAGACACAATTCAACATCAACATAATTTAAATCAAACTCGGACACAATTACACATCTACATCAATATCGATCTGCAATCCTGATATGATATTCAAAACTATATATAATAATACTTATGCTTGCTAAAATAAGTAAAAGTAAAATGCGACAACAAAGATTAATAGGATTAAATTTTTTTCATTTATTCATGACATTAAAAGATCAACAATTACACAACATACTACAACGAAACTTTCAAATCGAACAATAACAGCTAGAAATTTAAGAATCTAACAGCAAGAATTAAGAAATTTTAGCTTCAACTCCATCGAGTGCTGAACCTCTCGATGTATATCCTTGAGCATCGCCATGAACTCCACGTCTCTATCACCGCACTCTGTATTACTGACAACACAAAGGTCACGGACGGAAGTTGAAGGCATCCGCATCAGGTTTCTGGAAACCTGGTCTCTCGTGAACAGACTAACGTGCAATCCATCAAAACATCTCTTCAGCTCTTTAAGAGTAGCCCTATCCTCATACACCTATTCCTCAATTTGCTTGATAAAGTGCTGCTTTAAATCATCAGACTCTGCAGAAGTGTATGACGCCATTTTAACTTATATATTACTCAAGTGATGTGAAAGAAGGATATCTTCGTAGCAAAATGGGATGAAAAACAGATGAAGTGGCAATGAGTTTATATAGTGAAATATCTAACAACCCAAGAGGTCAGATTTAAACTCAATGTACATTTAATTATCTAAGAGGGAAAAACGTGTACATTTAATATAAACATATAAATTTATATTTCAAAACAACACCCTTTTAATGCAAAAACCTTTTTAAACCCCAACTTTTATGGGAAAACTATAAAATTGAATATCAAGAAACCCAAGGGACAAATTTTAAAGCTTCAAAAAAAAAAAAACAGGTTATCATAATTACAATTAACCTCTTCATTTACCAGATAGACGCATTTTAAACACAATAAAAGACCGGTGATTAGTTTGATTCAAAACATCAACAAATTGTCTTACAAATCATTGTCTGTCAAAAAACAAATCAAAATCAGCAAAACCAACAAAAATCTAGATGGCAAACAGATGCTTCTACCACTGGTCAGACACCAGCGATGTTAAAACAAAATTCTCTATCTGGTCACTCAAAGAAAAAAGATCAGATGAAGAACTAAACAGTAAAGTCGGCGTCATCAGTGATAATAATTACAACAAAACCTGGAACAGCATCGGATTGCTTGATTAAGTCCTTCACTCTCCTCCATCAGATTTCCAGAACAATGAAGAAGAGTTTTTGACACAACTACTAAAGAAGGATCAGAAAATATGCGACATGCTAACAGATCTGAAAAACAAAAGAGATAATGAAATCGCATGAAGAAAGGCGAGAGTCTATGAAATCCTAGCAAGTGTTAATTGTAGTGATAATTTATGCATATTTCAGTAAATTTTTATCTTTCTATGTATATGTATTTAATTTAATACTATCAACATGCATATTAACATATTCTAAAATGTGACTGTTAATAAAAACTATCAACATTTGTCACACCCTGGCTTTTGCGGAAGCGTGGGTTTATTTGGTGTGACTTCTTAATACCATAGCAACAATCACAACAATGTTATATGATAAAAATATGAGATGTTCATCCATTAATTAAAGTGAGAAAATACTACAATATCATTGTTTAGAAACATAGACACTTCAAATAAGTTACAAACCTTAAATTATTTAAAACGTGTTCATAAGACACATAAAAGACTTTGGATAAGACGAGGTTTAGAGACATGTAACCCGTCCAGGAGTAGGTTACACCTCTCAAACTTCACAACTCTGGATGACATCTATTAACCAACGCAGCTAGACACATGCATACCCTGCCATATCCTGCTAGTTCCCTGAAATACATGTAGTTTGAAAAATCAACAAAAAGTTGAGCGAGTTCATGTGTAAGTCTGTGTGTATAAGCCTGTAAAATATGTCTTGTGTGTATAAATGTCCCTGAAATATGTCTGTATGTATAAAAGTCACTAAAATATGTCTGTATGTATAAAAGTCACTGGTATGTATAAACCTTTGTAAACGGTGTATTAATGTCCCTGGTATGTATAAACCTTTGTAAATGGTGTATTAATGTCCCTGGTATGTATAAACCTTTGTAAATGGTGTATTAATGTCCCTGGTATGTAGCAATAAGGAAAAAAAAATAAGAATCACCAATGGTTTGCAAAGCCATTAGTATGTGTGCAAAGGTGCAGGAAAACTCAAACCTAGTAAATTTGTACCGGGCTTCCGGCTGGAAGACATAGTCACCTCTATGGGCCTCCCCAGCCTCATGGGTGTGGGCTCGCTACACCCAAATAGATCTATCACTCATGTCCCTCGGTCCTACGACGAGGATTAATGGCCTTAAGTGTTGTGCCCACCTTTCACAGTCTAACGGTGTATGATAACGATGTATGATAACGGTGTATGATAACGGTGTATGATAACGATGTATGATAACGGTGTATGATAACGGTGTATGATAACGATGTATGATAACGGTGTATGATAAGTCCCTCCTTAAGCTAACCATACCATGTATAAAAATGTCTGTAATAGTTGTAACATACTTGGTACTCGTTCTCACCAAGAGTGTTTCTTGTTATTATACCATTTGTAAACATTGTAATATTTGTAACATGTATTCCACCCCCGAAGTATAAAACTGAAAACAGTTAAGAGAAAAGGGGGAACATGAACTCACCTTGATTTCAAGCGATTTCGAATACGTAAGTCAAGATTAAGGTGTCTGATGATAAGAAAACTCAAAGTTGTCCTAATGAATCGTACATGAACAAGAATAATGTATCAATATTGAGGTCGTATAGTGTTGACGGAATTTATTGAGCATTTATTGTATTTGATAGTGTTTAGATTAACAGAAGGATCTTGTGAAATATATGATAATTACATAACTAATTATCAAAATAATTATATTAAATCTGAATAATTAAAAATAACATTTTTAATTATTGAATTTGAATATCACTGATTTAAAATAATTATTATGGCCTTGGAATCATTTTAAATAAATAAAATGAATTAAAATGATTATGATAACAATAAATAAGTTTATATTAGTTTAATTATCTAAATAATTAAACATAATAAAAATTCAGATTCTAAATTTATATAAACTCAGAATAATGCATCTTTTGTCATAAGAATAATTTTGGATCAAAATTATATAGTTATATAATTTAATTACATTAAATTAAACTATATAAATAAGTATAGATACTGATTTATTTATATAAATATCAAATTTATATAAAATGTTAGTAAAAATATTATTTTTATAAAGTCCAACATGTAAAATAATTACTATAGAAATTTCAATAATTAATTCATTAAATTCGAATTATTATAATTTTGTAAAGATTAAACTATTTTTAATTTATAAAAAATAGTTTTATAAACAATTTGACTAACATAATATTTTTAATAATTGAATCAGTAATTAAAGTATACATGTTAAAAATTTCGGACTTTAACTGATTATAACTGATTTATCACGAATTAATAAGAAAAGTCTAAATTTAAATTATAAATAGATGATGAATACTATTCATCATCTTCCCTAGTTTGGTCAACATAAAGTCAACAGGTCCGATTACTAGATCAAATCTATGGTATACTCAAATTAAACTTGCAGAAACATTAAATAAATATAGATATACCGATTGGACGAGTAAAACAGCTCCGGTATCAGTCGGAAGTGACGTATCGAATGATCTCCGGCGACTGGTTTCCGGCGAGACTTGCAGAACCGGTCAGACGAGTATTTCCGATGTGTTAGTGTAATTTGAAAGGTGTGAGAGGTTCATGGGAGTCTGAGGAGCTTAAATAAAGGTCCGATTCAATCACAAATCCGACAATTTTAGTGGAATTTATCCGGTTTGATTTTTTTATAAAAAGTCTGAATTATTATCGTTTTGGCACTTAATTGTGTCGAATTAATGAGTGAATTGAATTGGATATGGGTCGTGGGTCTCGTGTGAATACTTTACAGATAGAAATCGATTAAACAATCTATCTTTGTTTGTTTCCGACAACATCAGGTCTGTGTTTTTGAATATATAATTTAAAGTTCTAAGTTGTATATAAGTTTAGAGTAAATTGCCATTTTAGTCCATGAGTTTTGTCCAAATTTGCCAGTTTAGTCCAAATAGTTCTTTTTTTTTTTGCATCTGGGTCCCTGACTTTTACATTTTGTTGCCATTTTGATCATTTTGCCTAACTCCATCCATAAACCCCATCTGTAACCAGGGGTATTTTGGGGATTTCCTTAAAATATGTTTTTAGTTACCATTTTGATCCAATTACAAAAAATCAAAAAATTTCCAAAAATTCCAAAAAATTCAAAAAAATCTAAAAAGAAAAAAATCTAAAAAATCTAAAAAATTCTAAAAAATCATAAAAATTCAAAAAAATCAAAAAAAATCTAAAAAATCCAAAAATCATTAAATGTTTCGGTACGAACCGTTTCGACCCGTACCGTTTCGACCCGTACCGTATCGAACCGAACCGTTTTGACGCGAACCGTTTTGAACCCGTACCGTATCGAACCGTACCGTATCGAACCGAACCTTTTCGACGCGAACCGTTTCGAACCCGTACCGTATCGAACCGAACTGTTTCAACCCGAACCGTTTTGACGCGAACCGTTTCGAACCGAACCGTTTCGACCCATACCGTATCGAACCGAACCGTTTCGACGCGAACCGTTTCCAACCGAACCGTTTCAAACACAAGGTCACGAGTTCGATCCTCATACACGTCCGGTTCAAAGGGTTTGACCCCTTTTTGACCGAATTTTGGAATATTTACACTTAGGTCCCTGTAGTTTCATTTTTTTTACAAAATGGTCCCTGAACTTTCGAAAAATGACACAATTGGTCCCTGTAATAGTCAGTTAGTTAAACTAACTGGGTTAATATTTAAAGAGTATTTCTTATATAAAAATTTAACCCGGTTAGTGAAATCAGTTAATACAGGTTCAAAGTCAACGGTTTTGGTCCCTTGAGTTTAAGTTTGAAAGAATGACCAAATGAACCCTGGACTTTAAAAATAAAATAAATTATATTTATTTCTTTTATAAATAGGTTTCAAAAATGACCAAAAGAACCCTAAACTTGTAGTTTGAAATAATTGCACTTTTAACCCTTGTACTTATATAGTTTCAAAAATGACAATTTAGTCCCTAAACTTTGTACTTTCAAATAATGATGGTTTTAGTCCTGAAAATTAAAAAGTAATAGATTCCTAGCAGGTTTCAAAGAATGACAAATGGGTCCCTCAACCTATTGTTTGTCTATGTGTTGGCATTGTCAGCATGTTCCGGAGTTATCCGTTCACTGTGCTAAATGTGTTTTGTGCATCAAGTTTATCACTAAAGTTTGTGTATAATACATGGAGTGACAGTATGAATATGATGCATATGTATGTATGATGCACAACTCATAAAGTAGTTTGATTCGTCAGTTGTAATTCTAGCACAGTCCTTAAGCACAAAGTTAATATTAATTAATTGTACGGATACCTGTAATTGTGTGTGTTGTCACATTCTCCCCCTGTTAAGAAAATTTCGTCCCGAAATTTATTCGAAGGAAACCGTAAAGTGTATTTGTAACGATTGAAATGATAAGTAAGAAGTTTGTTTCTAGAGCATTGTTTGGTGTTGATAATTTTGAGGAATCTACGAGGATCATTGTATAGAATTTGTTTTGCATAGCGTTATGTTATGCTGGATTTGTAATGTAAATATTATGCAAACAAATGTGTGTATAAATAAGCAAATAATGGATAATCACATAACCACATAATGTTTTTTTTTATCTGCCACCTTACTTAACAAGGCTTACTATGATTCTCATGCGTCGAACCTCGTAATTAAGTGTGCACCCAAAATTACGCATTTCGTCGCATGGTCCACATAACACTTCTAGTTAAGCTAGGAAAACAAATAAGATTGAGGTATCGTTTAAATCAAATAAGCTTCAATATAACACAACATCAACTGAATCAAAACGTATTTCACATTAACAATGATAGCATTGTTTGTTTGACAGTCTATTGAACAAATTTACACTTGAAATAAGTTATGTAATGGATCAAATTCAGGATTATAAGGTGGTGGAAGTGGTAGAGGCAGTTGCATATGATAAGTTATTTGTATCAGCATGCTTTCCAACCATTGATTTCTTTCTGTCAACCATCTTATTTGTTGAGACAAATTTTGAACTTGATTGTTTAACCTAGTCACTTCGTCTCCCAATGAATCTGGAGGTAGATTCATTTGAGGCATCTATATCAGTTAGTGGTAGTTGTTCTACTTCGTTCAACAGTGACTGGAAAGAATGTGGCAGTAATGGTGTTTGCAAAAAGGGTTCTGATACTAACTGTTCTTGAGTCATCATGTTTTCATCAAACCAAGTTCCTTGCATCGCTGAATTCTCCTTGAAAAATAACGATGGGAAGCTTGGTAAGACGTTCGGTGTTAAAGGTTGGAATAAGTTAGTTGTAATAGGTTCTTGTATGTATGGCAGCGGTGGTTGCATATCAAATTGATAAAAAGACGATTGAGGAAACTGAAAAAATGATTGTTGTAAATTTTGTGGGAAGGTATTCTCTAAGATAACTGGAGCTCCCACCGACTGTGATGGTTGTGTTAGTGTACCAATATGAACAGGAGTTAGCCTCATGGTGTAAGGATTTACAATCCCAGGTGCCTTTGGTGGAGATAATCCCTGGATAATCTGATCACTTAAGACACCTAATGATTGTGCTATTTTTGTAATGTAAGACCCTCCCATGAGACTTCTCAGAGGATTTGTTTGTTGACTAGAAAAATATTCAGCAAGCTCGTGGGCAATATTACAAGGAACTTGCTCAAAAATACTATACAAATAGAAAAGTTCGGTTGTTTTAACCCTTTGTTGATTATGTTTGCGACCCGTGATAGTGTTGGCTAAAACACGGTGCATATATTGATAACAAGGGTTTATGAAGTTTGTAGAATTATTGTTGACACACCATTCTTTTGATGAAAGGTATTGCCAATAATTTACCATATTCGTGGAGGAACCAGAGGTTGATGCCTCCGTAAAAATGGGTTGTTTGACTTCTTCATCTGTATATATACCCAGATGAAATTGCGAATTCTGCTAATGACATAGCATGAAGTTTCCCACAAAGTTGAAAATTAATGGATTCAGTGGTAAGATTTTTATTATATACGTAATAGAAAGTGGACAAGAACTCATACACCAGTTCATCGTATGATGGTTCTAGGATGTCGAAGAAACGGCGCCAGGGTGTATTAGGTTGTAGTGATCTTGCCAGCAAACCACTGAAATCAAACGTTCCTATTTGTTGCCAATCAATACCGCTAATAGTAAGAACTTCCTTATGCTTGAGTTTTTGATACCTCTCTTGGTTGTATAAATTAGAAAACTGAAGGAAGGGATGAATTTTTGCTGCATTTGAAGATTCAGCATATGCTGTTGGGAGATTTGCCATTGGGATATGGGGTTTTGTTGAACTAAGAAAGGTTTGGGTATATGTTGAGTTATATCAGAAGTTTGTAGTTCTTGTGTAGATTAGCTCGTGTAGTGAGTTTCTTATAAGGAGATTCCGGATTACACCATGTGATCGGTTAGAGCTTCCATGCTACGTTCTGCAGCTAGTTTGAAAATTTGGATCTAACAGGTATGGTCTCGAGAAAATTTTGAAACTTGAGAAAGAAGAGGGAATCTTATCGTAATAAATTGATAATAGTACAACGTAGGTTGATTAGAACTTGAATTGTTCTGAAACGGAGAAAAGAAAAAAAATCCTTTTGAATTAGGGTAACATGCCTTGATCCTATAGGTATTCTATACTCTCATCGGTAGTTCCTAGGTAGGCAAACGTGTGTCTCGTCATGGAGGCATATTCTAAAAGAAAGATCATATTGGTCCGGTCATAGTAAGTATAGTACATAAGTAATATGCGTATGTAATAATACAATAACTCGTAACATCCCATGTCATAACACAAAATAATCCAACAACGCATGTAAGTCATAATCAATGTAAGCAAGTAATCATCCTAGTCTTCCCCAGATTATCCCACCCAGTCTCCTAGACTGAACTCCTTAGTTTCTCAAACTAACTCCTTAGCCTCTAAGACCAAACCTTCCTAGTCTCTAAGACTAACTCCCTGACCTCTAAGACCAAAACCTTTCCAATCTCTAAGATTGAACCCCTCAGTCTCTAAGACTTGATGTGTAGGAAAACTTGTAAAAATGGTTAAATAAAGATTGACTCAAAAACTAAACTTTTTGACATGCTTTGGCCTAATAGGTATCAGTACTCTCATTGATAGTCCCCAGGTAGGCAACGGGTCCTTTTATTTGTATTTGTACGAATGCCAGCCTAGACAGGAGTTCTCAACTCACGATACTTAACCCTTCCAGTTACTACATGTCTGACACGAAAAACACATGTTTTTAAAAGAAACGTTTGTACCCTGGATCTGAAAACTTGTGTATGAAATGTAAAAATGTTTTCGTGAGAGCCCTGATGATCATAGTCTAGACTCGAGAAAGAATCCTAGTTCGCTATGATCGAGGCTCTGATACCAAGCTGTCACACCCTGGTTTTTGCGGAAGCGTGGGTTTATTTGGTGTAACTTCTTAATACCATAGCAACAATCACAACAATGCTATATGATAAAAATACGAGATGTTCATCCATTAATTAAAGTGAGAAAATACCACAATATCCTTGTTTAGAAACATAGACACTTCAAATAAGTTACAAACCTTAAATTATTTAAAACGTGTTCATAAGACACATAAAAGACTTTGGATAAGACGAGGTTTAGAGACATGTAACCCGTCCAGGAGTAGGTTACACCTCTCAAACTTCACAACTCTGGATGACATCTATTAACCAACGCAGCTAGACACATGCATACCCTGCCAGATCCTGCTAGTTCCCTAAAATACATGTAGTTTGAAAAATTAACAAAAAGTTGAGCGAGTTCATGTGTAAGTCTGTGTGTATAAGCCTGTAAAATATGTCTTGTGTGTATAAATGTCCCTGAAATATGTCTGTATGTATAAAAGTCACTGAAATATGTATGTATATATAAAAGTCACTGGTATGTATAAACCTTTGTAAACGGTGTATTAATGTCCCTGGTATGTATAAACCTTTGTAAATGGTGTATTAATGTCCCTGGTATGTATAAACCTTTGTAAATGGTGTATTAATGTCCCTGGTATGTATAAACCTTTGTAAATGGTGTATTAATGTCCCTGGTATGTATAAACCTTTGTAAATGGTGTATTAATGTCCCTGGTATGTATAAACCTTTGTAAATGGTGTATTAATGTCCCTGGTATGTAGCAATAAGGAAAAAAAATAAGAATCACCAATGGTTTGCAAAGCCATTAGTATGTGTGCAAAGGTGCAGGAAAACTCAAACCTAGCAAATTTGTACCGGGCTTCCGGCTGGAAGACATAGTCACCTCTATGGACCTCCCCAGCCTCATGGGTGTGGGCTCGCTACACCCAAATAGATCTATCACTCATGTCCCTCGGTCCTACGACGAGGATTAATGGCCTTAAGTGTTGTGCCCACCTTTCACAGTCTAACGGTGTATGATAACGATGTATGATAACGGTGTATGATAACGGTGTAAGATAACGATGTATGGTAACGGTGTATGATAACGGTGTATGATAAGTCCATCCTTAAGCTAACCATACCATGTATAAAAATGTCTGTAATAGTTGTAACATACTTGGTACTCGTTCTCACCAAGTGTGTTTCTTGTTATTATACCATTTGTAAACATTGTAATATTTGTAACATGTATTCCACCCCCGAAGTATAAAACTGAAAATAGTTAAGAGAAAAGGGGGAACATGAACTCACCTTGATTTCAAGCGATTTCGAATACGTAAGTCAAGATTAAGGTGTCTGATGATAAGAAAACTCAAAGTTGTCCTAATGAATCGTACATGAACAAGAATAATGTATCAATATTGAGGTCGTATAGTGTTGACGGAATTTATTGAGCATTTATTGTATTTGATCGTGTTTAGATTAACAGAAGGATCTTGTGAAATATATGATAATTACATAACTCATCATCATCGTACTCAGTATATCCCACCAATAGCAAAAGCTAAGGTAGGGTCTGAGGAGGGTGGGATGTAGACAGCCTTACCTCTACCCTTTAGGAATAGAGAGGCTGCTTCCAATGAGACCCCTGGCTCGATTGTGGTTTTGCATCAAGCCTTGGACATAAGGCACATAACACTCAGCAATTGAGACAAACGCCAATTGGTGCATGTACCCCCTTGTCTTTCGGCTATCAACGCCACCACATGATGCATGATTAACCATCCCCTCTTTTAACGTTATTTTCACGAAATTAGTAAAATAACGTTAAAAATTAGTGCACTTTTGCTTTTGCCCCCCGAGCGCCCACACATATATACATTATATGTGCATACCGCAAGCGGGGCGTGATAATTACATAACTAATTATCAAAATAATTATATTAAATATGAATAATTAAAAATAACATTTTTAATTATTGAATTTGAATATCACTGATTTAAAATAATTATTATGGCCTTGGAATCATTTTAAATAAATAAAATGAATTAAAATGATTATGATAACAATAAATAAGTTTATATAAGTTTAATTATCTAAATAATTAAACATAATAAAAATTCAGATTCTAAATTTATATAAACTCAGAATAATGCATCTTTTGTCATAAGAATAATTTTGGATCAAAATTATATAGTTATATAATTTAATTACATTAAATTAAACTATATAAATAAGTATAGATACTGATTTATTTATATAAATATCAAATTTATATAAAATGTCAGTAAAAATATTATTTTTGTAAAGTCCAACATGTAAAATAATTACTATAAAAATTTTAATAATTAATTCATTAAATTCGAATTATTATAATTTTGTAAAGATTAAACTATTTTTAATTTATAAAAAAATAGTTTTATAAACAATTTGACTAACATAATATTTTTAATAATTGAATCAGTAATTAAAGTATACATGTTAAAAATTTCGGACTTTAACTGATTATAACTGATTTATCACGAATTAATAAGAAAAGTCTAAATTTAAATTATAAATAGATGATGAATACTATTCATCATCTTCCCCATTTTGGTCAACATAAAGTCAACAGGTCCGATTACTCGATCAAATCTACGGTATACTCAAATTAAACTTGCAGAAACATTAAATAAATGTAGATATACCGATTGGACGAGTAAAACAGCTCCGGTATCAGTCGGAAGTGACGTATCGAATGATCTCCGGCGACTGGTTTCCGGCGAGACTTTCAGAACCGGTCAGACGAGTATTTCCGATGTGTTAGTGTAATTTGAAAGGTGTGAGAGGTTCATGGGAGTCTGAGGAGCTTAAATAAAGGTCCGATTCAATCATAAATCCGACAATTTTAGTGGAATTTATCCGGTTTGATTTTTTTATAAAAAGTCTGAATTATTATCGTTTTGGCACTTAATTGTGTCGAATTAATGAGTGAATTGAATTGGATATGGGTCGTGGGTCTCGTGTGAATACTTTACAGATAGAAATCGATTAAACAATCTATCTTTGTTTGTTTCCGACAACATCAGGTCTGTGTTTTTGAATATATAATTTAAAATTCTAAGTTGTATATAAGTTTAATTAAAACTCAAACTTATCAGCTCCTGCCTGGAGGAAAAACTGGCTAAGACACTTCGGTTTCAAACACAAGGTCACGAGTTCGATCCTCATACACGTCCGGTTCAAAGGGGTTGACCCTTTTTTGACCGAATTTTGGAATATTTACACTTAGGTCCCTGTAGTTTCATTTTTTTACAAAATGGTCCCTGAACTTTCGAAAAATGACACAATTGGTCCCTGTAATAGTCAGTTAGTTAAACTAACTGGGTTAATATTTAAAGAGTATTTCTTACATAAAAATTTAACCCGGTTAGTGAAATCAGTTAATACAGGTTCAAAGTCAACGGTTTTGGTCCCTTGAGTTTAAGTTTGAAAGAATGACCAAATGAACCCTGGACTTTAAAAATAAAATAAATTATATTTATTTCTTTTATAAATAGGTTTCAAAAATGACCAAAAGAACCCTAAACTTGTAGTTTGAAATAATTGCACTTTTAACCCTTGTACTTATATAGTTTCAAAAATGACAATTTAGTCCCTAAACTTTGTACTTTCAAATAATGATGGTTTTAGTCCTGAAAATTAAAAAGTAATAGATTCCTAGCAGGTTTCAAAGAATGACAAATGGGTCCCTCAACCTATTGTTTGTCTATGTGTTGGCATTGTCAGCATGTTCCTGAGTTATCCGTTCACTGTGCTAAATGTGTTTTGTGCATCAAGTTTATCACTAAAGTTTGTGTATAATACATGGAGTGATAGTATGAATGTGATGCATATGTATGTATGATGCACAACTCATAAAGTAGTTTGATTCGTCAGTTGTAATTCTAGCACAGTCCTTAAGCACAAAGTTAATATTAATTAATTGTACGGATACCTGTAATTGTATGTGTTGTCACAACATTATCAATAATTGTTTCTTCATAATCAAATTAAATTAGTATAACTACAGTTAAAAAAATAAGCCACAAACCTAACATGCAACTCTCCCATCAAAGAAGGTAGCACATGAAACTTTTCACGATGTTGCAACAATCTATACTTTCTATACAAGGAGAAAACTCAATGCCATAAGACAAGCTTCATTGGCATTTAGCGATGTTGGAACAATGCAACTCTCCCATTAAAGAAGGTAGCACATGCAACTTTTCACGATGTTGCAACATTGATGTTGAAACGTTGATGTGTGTTAGAACAATGATATTGGAACGATAATGTGTAAATAGAATCAACAAATGTTCGAACAAAGAACTGTAATCGGAGATTAACCGGCTGAATAGAGCTATCTATTTGAGAGAGATATATATGCTCGCGGATATGAGTGAGAGAGATGAGTTGAAATTTGAATGTGGAGCCAGATTCATATATGTTATTTATATGGTTTGTGTCACACCCCGACCACGTGGAACATACAAAACGTGGCGGAAACGTCGGGGAGTGTTGTAACAGAATTAATGTTTCAAATCCATGGCAATTGAAGTTTCATTTTAATAATCAAACAAGTGAGTTACATTGTCTTTAAACAAGAAATAAAGAGTACATAACAAAAATTAACTAGTTCTTGTCTCGTTTTAAGTCACTAAGGCACAGGTCCGCCTAAGTATGTCTTGAACATCTTATGCAACAGCTCCTGAAAAACACATGTGAAAATAGGTACGTCAGCATAAAAATGCCTGTGAGATACATAGGTTTTGTGAAAATAGGATTCATGACTTATGTTTGAGAAAATGTTTAGTCATGAACCTTGTAATTTGCTTTGTCTTGTAAATCATTTGAAAAACGATAAGATCAGATGATATGTATAAATAAGTGAATAATGTATGGTTAAATGAATAACCATGTAAAATGAGTTTGTATAAGATAAGTTGTTTGTAAATCAATGTCTTGTGAAAAATATGTTACTTGTATAAAATGTTATATGTATCAAACTGAAATGATTCAAATAACGCTACGATATGTAATACCATACAAACACTTATATATAGGAAGCACCAGCGGCGTATCCACCATGCTTGTATCATATTACACTCGCCTCGTTACTTAATCACTTACTCAAACCAAACCAATCAATGTAAAATGTCTATGTTTAAACCAATTGTCGTATTGAAATGATATGTCAAAGTGTTTATGTCAAGATGTAAATCATGTAATGTGTAACCAAAATGATATGTATGGCTAGTGAAATGCATCAACTAAACCATAGGTAAAATGCACAAAAACAAGGTATTGAAGTAAAACACGGTTTAAATCAAAGTTATGTTTTGTGTAATAAATGCATGCTATACTGATATAAACATCTATGCGGTATTGTGAAAATTCATTTAAACAAACCCAATGTCATATCAAAATGTAAGCATGTGATGAATAATAAATGTATTAAGTATGCACACAATGGACATACATAGCATAGAATGTAATGTAAAACAATGTACTAAGTAATGCACACAATGGGCACACGTAGCATGAAATGTAATGTAAAACGATGTACTAAGTAATGCACACAATGGGCACACGTAGCATAAAATGTAATGAAATCATGTACTATGAATGTACTAATAACATAGCAAGTATATGATATGAAAACAGGAAAGCATGAAAGTAACAAGTAGGCACATGTGTTCCACCCCAAAACGTTTGGAAAACAGTAAAAGTGGGGTCTATGTACTCACTTGAGAATGCTCAGTAGTCCTTGAGTGACAACCAAACAATGCTAGAGATCGCGGATATCAAACGGCACCTAATATAGGTAACTATGTTAATAAACCGGACCTAAATCGGAAGACTGGGTAGCATGAGAGTTTGTAAACCAAATGAGTGTAGGAACTCATGTGATATAGTTTAACAAAGCCTACATACTAAATGAAACTTAACATAAGTGCTTGCGACCCATTACGACCCGTTTAGGTAGCTTATGCTACTTTAACGCGTCGTTCGCGTGAAACGTGTTCGGAACGTCTAACTAGCCCTTTGACAAGTGTTATATGCCTAAACATGTTACATAATCAGTTATGTGACAAAAGTTTAGGTTACATATGCTTAATTACCGATTATACATGAAAAGGGTATTCTGGTAATTTACCTAAGGCATATAAACTACCTATCATACAACTACTTAAACGTCGTGACCATAAGGTATAACCTCGGAAGGTTATTCCCTATATACTATGGTCACCTAAAGTATTTGGTCGGATCCTAATGATCGACCAAATGGGTCGAGTTCGAAGGTATAAGCGATTTATCAGATCGCTTACCCTACGACCCTAGACAACGTGGTAATCAGTAGGCATAGTCCCAAGGGACTATGACCATTGTGATTACAATCACGTTGCGAAGTTCAAACGAACTTCGCATTGACCATAAGCTGGTCAACGCTGAAAGTCAAACAAAGTTTGACTTTCGGACTCGAAAAGCAATAAAAGAACGAAAGAATACTTACGAAGGGTCCCCGAATGCTAATCTAGATCCAAATAACTCAGGTATGGAACAATGGTTCCAACTTAGAGTCTTTTAGACCAGATTCTAGTGAGTTTAGCAATGGGGGTGGATGGGTATATATAGTTTTCGGGTAACCGTTAAGATCGTTTCATGGAAAAGAGGGCACGATCGAGGCCGTACATGTGTTGGAAAGTTGTGGTGCCTCAAAATGCTCACCACCATAAGGAATTGACATGTGGAAGAGGGATTGGAAGTGCTAAACAGCTGCAACCAGCTGTTAAATGCAGTTAATCTGGTCAGAAGGAGCCATGCGGCCCGCTTCAGGATTCACAAAGGCTCAGGCGGGCCGCCTGGCCTTGTCTGATCAGCAACATGTTTCAGCATTTACAGTTTCAGCCCCTGCACGTGTTTAAGGCCATTCCCGACACTTTCAAGGCCCGTAAAGCCAACTTTAAGGCCCTAAAATGATGCCTAAACATTGTGGACATGAAACATGCTCAAAAATATGTCGGATGTCAGTTCGTTTGGTCGTACGAACGCGATGTTCGCTTAATTACGACGGAATGCGCATAAGCGCGAAAAACGATCCAAATGACGCGACGAATGGATTTTTGGCAAGCCAAACACTAAAGTATAATATACTCATGCTTACATAAATTTTTGGATGTCCGGATGTATTCAGAACGTAAGTTATGCGCGAAAATGCAAACTTGTGCACTTTTTGACGCTTTTAGTCCCTGAATGACCCAAAAGTTTATTTTAGCACACCGAACCCCTCAAAGCCTATTTCTAAGCTATGTAAAGGATATTTATGGTATGTTTAACTTATGGCCGTGTTCCGGAATGTCTGTTACAGTTCAAATTGGCATACTTTCGTAGTTTGTCGAATTTAGTCCCTGTAAGCGAATTAACTTGATTTCGTCATACCAAACCTTCCAAAACTTATTTCTAAGTTATGTAAAGGTTATTTAAGGTATGTTAAGCCTATTTCACTATTCTGGAATGTTCGTTGCGTTAAACTGGTTATATTAACGCATCAGTGCGCGTATAACCTTCCAGAAAGCGATTTAGAGCTTAAAATCGAACAAGATTTGATATGTGCAAAAGATACACACATTTATACAAGTCCAAAGTATGAAATACAATATTTCATTTGTTTGGAATTTTTTTGATGGTTGAAGTGTCACAGGTGTCACAGTCTCCCCTACTTTAGGAAATTTCGTCCCGAAATTTAATTCTAGAGGAAACTTGTGTGTGCTTGAAATCAGAATTGGGGAGTGTAAGATAAAATGTCATCGGTCAAGTCCAAGACTATTCCCGTATCATTACTTTTGCCACTACTATATGTCCTAACACATGACAAAACTTCATGTGGTTTCTGTGCACTGAATTCCATAATTATGTAGGCCTCCATAATTACGTAGTTCCTTGCACAGTCCGCACAGTTCATTTCATAATGCGTATGGGGAAAAATCAAACGAATAATCCTGTGGTGATTTAACTTGACTGCAATAAAGTCTCTTTAACTAGGTCACCAAAGAATTAGATCAACGAACAATCTCTTGAACTAGACCACCTGAGGGCCTATTTAACTACATAAATATATGATATATTTAACTAGATTGTCGAACCAATCTATTTACCTTAGATCGACGTAGGATCTCTTTAACTAGATTGTCGAACCAATCTCTTCAACGAAACTACCCAAGAGGAATATTTAACTACACCGACGTAGGATGTATTTAACTAGATTGTCGAACCAATCTATTTAACTTAGATCGACGTAGGATCTTTTTAACTTAACTACCCAAGGGAAATATTTAACTACACCGACGTAAGATGTATTTAACTAGATTGTCGAACCAATCTATTTAACTTAGATCGACGTAGGATCTCTTTAACTTTTGGAATAGTACTTTATAATCCAAGGGACTTAACTACAACGTAGAAGTCCATTAAGGATTTAAGGTAGTGCCTTTTTGAATATCCTACTACGAATCCCTCATATGAAGGTATGAAAGATTCTACGAGGATTTGGATAGCGAATATCCAGTGTATACAAAAACACAAAATGCATAAACACATAGTCACATAACCACAAAATTGTTTATCTAGATCTTTAATTTGTAAGTTTTGTTCTGTTAATTACGTACATGCATTTAAAGCACACTAGGAATCCATTTCATGGATTTCATTTGGTACTTTAAACATTAGCAAGAATCTAACTATGAAGATAGAAAGATCTTCCAAAAATTCGATTTCGTTTTCAAGGAAACACAATATTCGAATTAAGGTACAATAAATTTTAGGATATATGGAAATACCCTTTGGTACCCTATTAAGAATTTATAGTGGTACTTTGGGTATTCGTACAGAGTTGTAACTTGCGCCTTGTACTTCGTTTCCTTGGAAGAAACTGGTACTTTGGATTTTCGTGGAAAACGCAAGAGATAATAAAATGGAAGAAATTACGGGGTAGTCTGTTCTTCAAGGAATACGGTTCCTTGATTGTCGGTATTGTGGAAGATACGTTGTTTATACATGCCATCACATTTGTACATTGCAATGTAAAATAAAAAGATTTATTTATAAACAACAACAACTGTTTCATGGACATTGACAACAAAAGAAAATAATACATAAGTCTTGATTATTTCTAAACAACATTGTCTTCTAGTTGGTCTGATGCTCATCCCTGAGCCGGATTCGCATTAGCAAGCTTTGGGCAATTTCTTCGGAAATGGCCCATCTCGCCACAGTTGAAGCAAGGACCTGGTGGAAGACGAGCTTGAGCAGGATTTACTTGAGGTTGGTTTGGTCCACCTTGGTTCGGGGTAAATCGACAAGCATTTGCCAGGTGACCGAGTCGCCCACATGATTCACATAAACGACACTGTAGGTGAGCTAAGTGGTGTGCATTACATTTATCGCATATCGGTGCAGTACCGGCATAAGGTTTCTTTGCAAGAGGTTGAGTTGGTTGGTTGCGGGTGTTTTGGTTGGGTTGAGCAGCAATTGCAAAATTTTGTGAAGCCTTACGCTTCTTTGACTCCTTATGGGTTCCAGTCTGTTCATCCATGATCTTTGATTCCTCGACTGGTTTTGATTCCTCGACCGGTTTCTTGTTACCTTTCCGGAAAAGTTTACGTTTCCTGATTTGAGATTCAGTCAAGGTTGCAGATAGCTCAATGGCCTGCCTAACCGTAGTGGGGTTACTACCAGTAACAATGTCCTGAACTGAGTCAGGGAGACCATCAATGTATTTTTCGATTGCCTTATCCAAAGGTGTAACCATGGTAGGACACAACAGGCTCAACTCCTCATATCGATCAGTGTAGGCTCGATGTTCACCGCTGTCTTGCTTAAGATCGTCGAATTCCCTTTCCAAGGCCCTGATCTCGTGACGAGGACAGAACTCTTTCATCATTAGAGCTCGAAGCTCTTCCCATGTTTGAGCCAGTGCCACATCGGCACCCCTATCTCTCACCACACCGTTCCACCACGTCAAAGCTCGTTTCTCAAAGACACTCGATGCGAAATCTACCTTTCGCTCATTTGGACATTGAACATGTCTGAAGGTGCTCTCTAGACTCTTGAACCATTGCAGAAGTGAAGTCGCTCCTTGAGACCCAGAAAACTTTGATGGCTTAGCCGAGTTGAACGTCTTGAAATTGCAGGGGGCATTGTTGTTGTTGAGAGCTTGGTGACATTGAGCAACGATGTTCGGGATTGCAGCAGTCATTTGCTGTGTAATGACAGTTGCCAGCTCTTCAATAGATACCGGATTTTCGCGTCGTGGAGGCATTCTAAAAGGAAACAAGAGAGAAAACAAATGAAATGGCATTGGGTAAGAACAGGATGTTACAATTACCGACCAAAATCATGGGTGATGGTCATTTGTTTGAACCATGAAGTAAACAAACGACACACACAAAGGCTGAATCAAAGTAAGTAGGTCCTCATATTGTATCGCGAAGACATGCTCGCCTATAAGTGAACACTCATCCCAAGAATTCCCAGGTAAGCACAACTGGTCTCGCGTCTGATGAGATATATACGAAGTGCTTGCCTAGACAGAAAACCCAGAATACAGGCATTCACTCTTCCAGTTTGCACGTGTTCACATTATTTAAAACCCGAAACCTTGACGAGATTTTGAAAATTTGAAGGCACAAGGCCAAAAACCAAACTGGAAGGGTTCAAAACCATATAACAGAGGATTCAAAACCTTACAATAGAGGGTTCAAAACCTAGTAATCAATCATCCTAGAACAGATGATTAGTTTTCAAAGCGGTTTTGAAATTTATGTTCTTGTTGTGGTCGTCGCCTAAGGATAGGTAACGGTATTGTTTTATGACTAAACGCAAGTAAACTCGCGTTAGGGTCCTAAGAAGGTTATAGACTAGGTCAAAGCATTACTAATAACCTAATTCCCTATAACCATTGGCTCTGATACCATCTTTTCTGGCACACCCGACCACGTGGAACATACAAAACGTGGCGGAAACGTCGGGGAGTGTTGTAACAGAATTAATGTTTCAAATCCATGGCAATTGAAGTTTCATTTTAATAATCAAACAAGCGAGTTACATTGTCTTTAAACAAGAAATAAAGAGTACATAACAAAAATTAACTAGTTCTTGTCTCGTTTTAAGTCACTAAGGCACAGGTCCGCCTAAGTATGTCTTGAACATCTTATGCAACAGCTCCTGAAAAACACATGTGAAAATAGGTACGTCAGCATAAAAATGCCTGTGAGATACATAGGTTTTGTGAAAATAGGATTCATGACTTATGTTTGAGAAAATGTTTAGTCATGAACCTTGTAATTTGCTTTGTCTTGTAAATCATTTGAAAAACGATAAGATTAGATGATATGTATAAATAAGTGAATAATGTATGGTTAAATGAATAACCATGTAAAATGAGTTTGTATAAGATAAGTTGTTTGTAAATCAATGTCTTGTGAAAAGTATGTTACTTGTATAAAATGTTATATGTATCAAACTGAAATGATTCAAATAACGCTACGATATGTAATACCATACAAACACTTATATATAGGAAGCACCAGCGGCGTATCCACCATGCTTGTATCATATTACACTCGCCTCGTTACTTAATCACTTACTCAAACCAAACCAATCAATGTAAAATGTCTATGTTTAAACCAATTGTCGTATTGAAATAATATGTCAAAGTGTTTATGTCAAGATGTAAATCATGTAATGTGTAACCAAAATGATATGTATGGCTAGTGAAATGCATCAACTAAACCATAGGTAAAATGCACAAAAACAAGGTATTGAAGTAAAACACGGTTTAAATCAAAGTTATGTTTTGTGTAATAAATGCATGCTATACTGATATAAACATCTATGCGGTATTGTGAAAATTCATTTAAACAAACCCAATGTCATATCAAAATGTAAGCATGTGATGAATAATAAATGTACTAAGTATGCACACAATGGACATACATAGCATAGAATGTAATGTAAAACAATGTACTAAGTAATGCACACAATGGGCACACGTAGCATGAAATGTAATGTAAAACGATGTACTAAGTAATGCACACAATGGGCACACGTAGCATAAAATGTAATGAAATCATGTACTATGAATGTACTAATAACATAGCAAGTATATGATATGAAAACAGGAAAGCATGAAAGTAACAAGTAGGCACATGTGTTCCACCCCAAAACGTTTGGAAAAGAGTAAAAGAGGGGTCTATATACTCACTTGAGAATGCTCAGTAGTCCTTGAGTGACAACCAAACAATGCTAGAGATCGCGGATATCAAACGACACCTAATATAGGTAACTATGTTAATAAACCGGACCTAAATCGGAAGACTGGGTAGCATGAGAGTTTGTAAACCAAATGAGTGTAGGAACTCATGTGATATGGTTTAACAAAGCCTACATACTAAATGAAACTTAACATAAGTGCTTACGACCCATTACGACCCGTTTAGGTAGCTTATGCTACTTTAACGCGTCGTTCGCGTGAAACCTGTTCGGAACGTCTAAATAGCCCTATGACAAGTGTTATATGCCTAAACATGTTACATAATCAGTTATGTGACAAAAGTTTAGGTTACATATGCTTAATTACCAATTATACATGAAAAGGGTATTCTGGTAATTTACCTAAGGCATATAAACTACCTATCATACAACTACTTAAACGTCGTGACCATAAGGTATAACCTCGGAAGGTTATTCCCTATATACTATGGTCACCTAAAGTATTTGGTCGGATCCTAATGATTGACCAAATGGGTCGAGTTCGAAGGTATAAGCGATTTATCAGATCGCTTACCCTACGACCCTAGACAACGTGGTAATCAGTAGGCATAGTCCCAAGGGACTATGACCATCGTGATTACAATCACGTTGCGAAGTTCAAACGAACTTCGCATTGACCATAAGCTGGTCAACGCTGAAAGTCAAACAAATTTTGACTTTCGGACTCGAAAAGCAATAAAAGAACGAAAGAATACTTACGAAGGGTCCCCGAATGCTAATCTAGATCCAAATAACTCAGGTATGGAACAATGGTTCCAACTTAGAGTCTTTTAGACCAGATTCTAGTGAGTTTAGCAATGGGGGTGGATGGGTATATATAGTTTTCAGGTAACCGTTAAGATCATTTCATGGAAAAGAGAGCACGATCGAGGCCGTACATGTGTTGGAAAGTTGTGGTGCCTCAAAATGCTCACCACCATAAGGAATTGACATGTGGAAGAGGGATTGGAAGTGCTAAACAGCTGCAACCAGCTGTTAAATGCAGTTAATCTGGTCATAAGGAGCCATGCGGCCCGCTTCAGGATTCACAAAGGCTCAGGCGGGCCGCCTGGCCTTGTCTGATCAGCAACATGTTTCAGCATTTACAGTTTCAGCCCCTGCACGTGTTTAAGGCCATTCCCGACACTTTCAAGGCCCGTAAAGCCAACTTTAAGGCCCTAAAATGATGCCTAAACATTGTGGACATGAAACATGCTCAAAAATATGTCGGATGTCAGTTCGTTTGGTCGTACGAACGCGATGTTCGCTTAATTACGACGGAATGCGCATAAGCGCGAAAAACGATCCAAATGACGCGACGAATGGATTTTTGGCAAGCCAAACACTAAAGTATAATATAGTCATGATTACATAAATTTTTGGATGTCCGGATGTATTCAGAACGTAAGTTATGCGCGAAAATGCAAACTTGTGCACTTTTTGACGCTTTTAGTCCCTGAATGACCCAAAAGTTTATTTTAGCACACCGAACCCCTCAAAGCCTATTTCTAAGCTATGTAAAGGATATTTATGGTATGTTTAACTTATGGCCATGTTCCGGAATGTCTGTTACAGTTCAAATTGACATACTTTCGCAGTTTGTCGAATTTAGTCCCTGTAAGCGAATTAACTTGATTTCGGCATACCAAACCTTCCAAAACTTATTTCTAAGTTATGTAAAGGTTATTTAAGGTATGTTAAGCCTATTTCACTATTCTGGAATGTTTTTTGCGTTAAACTGGTTATATTTACGCATCAGTGCGCGTATAACCTTCCAGAAAGCGATTTAGAGCTTAAAATCGAACAAGATTTGATATGTGCAAAATATACACACATTTATACAAGTCCAAAGTATGAAATACAATATTTCATTTGTTTGGCATTTGTTTGATGGTTGAAGTGACACAGGTGTCACAGTTTGAATTTTGAATTTTGAATCTGGAGCCAGAATTTTGAATATGGCCAGAGGTTCGCTTTTCTTATGAAGAGCAGAGGTTTGAATTATGAATGAAGGGTAGAGGTTTAAATTTTGAATGAAGTGTAGAAGTTTGAATTTTAAATGAAAGGCAGAGGTTTGAATTTAAAATGTATTTTAAATTAAGTTTTATGATGCAATAATGACATAAGAAAGGCATTGTTGGACAACCTCTATGGCTGCCACCTCAGCTTTTCTTATGTCATCGCGTTTTCTCCTTTTATAGAAAGTATAGATAGTTGCGCTCTTATAGTCTACCGATGTGCAATTCCTCGAGTTAATGTGCTATGATTTTTAATGGAAATGCTATTATCATAATATACGTTTTCTTTTTTGCTGCATTTTTATGAACTATGTGTTTTAATGTTGTATGATTTTTAATGGGAATGTTATTATCATAATATACGTGTTCTTTTTTGTTGTATTTTTATGAACTGTGTGTTTTAGTAATTGTGTATGGATAGGTAAATTTTTGGAGATCGGCAAGTTTTAAGTTTAAAAAAAACTATCTGATGTACTGATACACTTTTTTGCGTACAAAAAAATAAAAACCTGAATTTAAAATAACCAGTATTCGTTTTTATAATTTCTGTTTTCAAAATCTTTATTCGTTTAACATTAGTTTTCAAATATTTAAACATTATTAGCAATAGGTGTTGGTATAAACAAAATGTGCTAATATACTTAGACTATACTTTAAGTTCTAGACCTAACGTTAAAAAAAAGTTGCTAGCAGATTAAATCGTGGAACACTAAAAAATTGCTTCAAAGTTATAATAATCCGTGAAGTTTACAACTTTTTCGGAAACTATTACAAGTATACATAAGTTACATTTATAACCATATACCTTTGAATATCGTTATCTTTAGCACTTCATCACCATAGGTGCGCTTACAGACTCCCTCTTAATAAATGCTCGACGAACTTCAAAATTTTGTGCTGGAACACTTTAACATTGTTTAGAATACAAGCTCCCTGCACATAGTCCATGTTTAACACAAAACTGAATGACCCACTGATATTGCATAGCTATTCCTCTCATATCTTCACTGTAATGTATGCCTTTCGCAGTCTCTTCAAGTCTTCTATCTTCAGATTCACCAACCACATCGGATCCAGTATTCTGACAATCTCTTCCAGGACATTCTTCTTTGAGATAACAGCTTCACCAGTTTTTTCATCAACATACCAGCTTCGAATTCCTTTTAAACAATTTAGATCAAATTCTCGCACTCGAATTTATCTAACACAATCTGTGTGATACCCGACGAAAATCCTTAGACACTTTGATTTCTTTAGTGACTGCTTACCAAATTTCGGGACGAAATTTCTTTCAACTTGGGGATGATGTGACAACTTGCATTTTTAGGTTTTTACTGTTAACTTTCTTAGTTAAATCTTTTACGCTTTGCTAGCACATTGTACATTCATTCACATTACATGTGTAGGTTATTACACACGAACTAATACAAACTAGTGGGACTAGTTTCGTTAATTGGAAGTTAAAACTGCTAACTTTCTATGCAAGTATAAGGTCCGAAACTTAAGGGTTTGATTGTGAAATTATATTAACAAAGTCACAAATTCGGACTACCCCAACATCCACAAATTCTTAATACGCCTCTAGCCCTTTATAAATTCGAAATACCCTATACTCATACCTAAATTCGGACAACCCTACACCACCTCACAAATTCAGAAAAACAAACATAAACTCGGACACCCCTTTACACTCCTACACAAACTCAGAACCTTTTATTTTGCTACATAATTTCCGAATACTTAAAATCCCGTCACCGACTCTTAAGGGTTCCGTATATAAAGATATCATGCAAACCCTAGTCGCATTATTCAGAACATGCATCTTTCAGGACGGTGATTCATCACAAAGCTCTCTCAACTCTTTCAGCTTTACCAAGCTTTCTTGATCTCTATTGCTTATCGTAATCTATCTTGATCTGTTTATAGTTCTATTTATATGTGAGTCCTGACTAAGATTGATTCATTTCATGATTTCTTGAATGCATGCAAACTAGAGTTGATTAGAAACTTCATGTTTATGAGGTTGATGAATCGTATGATATGTACTAGTATGCATGTATGCTAGGGTTTCGATTTATAACATGAGTTTGATGATAACTTGGTGCTAAAACTGATCTACATACTATTATACACGTTTTAGTAGTCGAAAAGTATGATAACACGATCATAAACATGTTTTTATAAGGATCTAAAAACAAATAGTTTCTACACAGATTTTTGTGTCAACGTTTATTGACTGTAACTTGATCAAAACATAATGAAAACGTGTGGTTCTTGAGTCCAAAAAGGAGTTTAATGAAATAGCTTTTAAACCCAACTGAATTTATAATTTTTTGCAGTAGATAGTTCTAGGAGGTTACTAAATTCACCAACTAGAATTTCGTCAATCGGATCGACAGGCATTCTTATATAAATTAAACGGTAAATTGTCGATGGAACGTGATGAAATTGCATAGAGAATTGTGATAAATCTTGGTGAAGAACACCATAGTATATAGTTACATATATATATGCGTGGTTCGATGGGTAACGATCTTCTAACCATTGAGATGGTTAATGGCGCCATTACGTAACCATTTTTCAAATGGTATTATGTAACTCTTGAAGTGTTTATGAGATGGGTTACTCGACCCATTACAACTAACCTAATAATCGTTCGACATAGTATAAGTACACATCATAAATAATAACCTAATAAACATATTATAGAAGTTTAGATTATCTACTAACAAGATCATCAGGGTTTGGTGTGACAAACTGTACAGAAAAGACATTTTATTAGATATCAAACTGTACAGAAAAGACATTTTATCAGGGTTTGATTTTGATTATGGATTTCAAATCTTAATGTGCCGAAGAGGTTATGTGTGAAACCAAGGGCTTGAACACATGGATGACAACCAATCATTCTTTTCCTCCAAAGTGTTTTGAACCATTTTGGACCTTGTATTGGATCATCCTTCATTCTTTGTTTGTTCTTGATTTTCATATTTGCACAACAGTGATCTTTGGGAATCCCTAGAATCGTCTCCTAATAGCTCTAATACCACTATGGTGGAATCAAAGTAAACAAGAATAAAGTAGTGCAACGGATGAAAATGAATTCGAATAAATAAAGTATAAAAACAATTTATTCAAACAAGATAAATTGATTAAAAGATTGAACCTTGATCAAGATGACACAAAGATAATGTGATTTCAATAGGAAGGATGGTACAAATTTGATGAAATTCTATAACATCTAATTGAAGCCGAATCATCCTATATAATTAGATGGTTTTGTTGCTAAGAAACTGTCAATTGATCGGTGATTGTCCACCAAATAATTAATCCTATAATCAGCTTGACTTAAAGTTTAATTGCATAATATACATGTTAAATAATAATAATAATAATTTTTAAAGGAGCATAATTTTTTCATGTGATAATATTTTTTTATAAAAATACACCAAATTAAAGATGATAAATTCTCTTTGATTTGGTGTAAACAAATACTAACGTATGAAAAGTAATCCTCGTTTAAAAATCGTGGTGGAAAAGTAAAAAAACATCTAAGAATGATGACATGTGTCAACTTCTCATTTGCCAGGATTCTTGTGTCTATGGTAGACGCAGTAGTCAGGGATTGAGGCTACCACAGACACGAAACATGTTCATTTTTGTAATTTAAACTAGTCATGTCCATTTTTTGTGATTTTCCCTAAGTTTATTGTTAATTTATATCATTTATTATCTGAGAAAAAAAAGAGGCAATAAGAGCATTCACATCGTCACACCCTCAAATTCCACCTGCAGGGTTTTACCGCGAGGTGCGTGACAAACCAGGATCAAGCCACTAATCATGTTGAACCATTCAAAAGTGAAAAAATATTTAACTACCGTATTCAACTTGAATAGTGATTATAATTTTAAATGTTCGAAAACGCAAGTTTAAGTTTGACAACGGAAGCTAAAACTGTAAAAACCCAGACATAGCAAAAAACCCACAGTTGTTTTGCATAAATAAAGAAAACAGTTTAATAAAGCAATGACACTCCAAGATGCAAGTCCCCATGTGTGTTGTACCTAGCGTCCTGCATAGCATGCTAAAATGTATCAACAAATATTTTGAGAGTTCTTAGTTTTAGCTCAACAAAAAGTAAATTTAAATACGAAAGTTATAAAACATGTCATGGGTAGCTAATCCACTGTTAAGCAACTAAACTGATGGTACCGAATACTAACATGGTAAGTTTTTGTGCCCCAAGTTGAAAAGGAATTTCGTTCCAAAACTCACTTGTATATTCAGCACTTGGTGTAACAGTTTTGAACAGTTGAGAATATTTACACATCATTTGATCCTCGCATTCCCATGTGAACTTCAATCCACGTTTCGAATTCCAACGAACTCATACAACAGGAATTTTGTTGTGCTGAAGGGTTTTGACTTCCCTATCCATAATTTCTACTGGTTCCTCGATAAAACACAGTTTTTCATCTATTTTCAACTCTTTGAAGGGAACCACAAGTGTCTCATCAGATAGGTACTTCTTTAGATTCAAGACATGAAAGACGTTGTGCACTCTACTATGTTCTTCAGGTATGTATAGTCTATAGGCCTATCGTGCCGATTCTTTCTACAATTTTAAAAGGTCCAACATAACGCGGATTTAACTTGTCTTGTTTCCCAAAACGGACCACACCTTTCCAAGCTGAGACTTTCAACAAAAAATCACCCACTTCGATTTCCAATGGTTTTGTACGTTTATCAGCATAACTTTTCTGACGATCACGCGTTGCCGCCATACGATTCCTGATCTGAATGATTTTCTTAAAGGTTTCAAGTAAGATTTCAGGACTGGTGATCTAGCTATCTATGATTTCTGCCCAACAAAGAGGGGATCGACATTTCAGTCTGTACAACGCTTCAAATGATATTGCCTAAATACTAGAGTGGTAACTATTATTGTAGGAGAATTCCACCAGGGGTAGGTGTCTCTCCCAACTATTATCGAAGTCAATAACACATACCCACAGCATATCTTCAAGAGTTTGTATAGTACGCTCACTCTGACCATCAGTTTGGGGATGATATGCAGTGCTCATATCTAAGCGTGAGCCTAAAGATTTCTGCATAGATTTCTAAAGGTGGGATGTAAAACGGGGATCATGATTGGAAATGATGGAAATTGGCAGTCCATGCCGAGTGACTACTTCCTTCATGTAAATGCTGCCAAGTTTTTCGTACTTGTCTGTTTCTTTGATTGCAAGGAAATGAGAAGATTTGGTTAGGCGATCCACAATCACCCAGATGGTGTCATTCCCGCTCTGAGTCTTGGGTAAACCAGTGATAAAATCCATGGAAATTTGCTCCCATTTCCACATTGGTAGTTATGATTGCTAGAGCAAACCAGGTGGATTTTAGTACTCAATCTTGACTCTAGCGCAGGTCAAGCACTTGCTCACAAAAGTGGCTATGTCAGCTTTCATGTTTAGCCACCAGTACAAGGCCTTTAGGTCATGATACATTTTTTCAGAACTGGGATGGATAAAATAATGAGACTTATGTGCTTTGCCCATCATAAGATCTCTAAAGCTCCCATGCAGTGGGACCCATGTTCGATCCATGAAATAGCGAACACCTTTAGATTTGGTTTTGAGTTGTTTCTCCATCCCCCGAATGAATTCAGCTTGGAGGTCCTCCTTCTTCAGCGCCTCACTTTGAGTAGAGCGGATCTGATCAGGGTGGTGGAACGAATGGTAAGTTGTAATGCTCGAACTCATTTAGGTTTGGTTTCTTTTTGGCTGAGGGCATCAGTTACTATGTTAGCTTTGCCCGGATGGTATCTGATTGCACAATCATAATCATTCTTGAGTTCAACCCAATGACATTGTCGCATGTTTAGCTCCTTCTGTTCAAAGATGTGTTGGAGACTCTTATGATCGGTGTAAATTGTACATTTGGTACCGTACAAGTAATGCCTCTAGATTTTGAGAGCAAAACCCACAGCTCCGAATTCAAGATAATGGGTAGTATAGTTTTTCTTGTGAACTTTAAGCTGGCAATACATGTATGCGATTACTTTCTCACGTTGCATTAAAACGCAACCAAGATCCTAAATAAATGCGTCACAGTAAAAACAATGAAATCGTCTGTACCCTCCGGTAAGGATAAGATAGGCATGCTACAGAGTTTCAGTTTTAGTAGCTAAAAAGCAGATTCTCGGGCATCACCCCACTTGAAAGTGGTACCCTTTTGAGTCAAAGCTGTGAGAGGTTGGGCGATTTTTGAAAATCTCTCAATGAACATACGATAGTAACTCACGAGACCAAGAAATTGGTGTATTTCGGTGAGAGATTTCGGTGTAGACCAATTCTTAATGTAGTCAATCTTGGCTGGATCGACATGTATTTCGGCTTCGTTGACTACATATCGAAGGAAATGGACTTTACGAATCCAAAAGTCACATTCCGAGAATTTAGCATAAAGTTGCTCCCTTTTCAGAAGCTCTAAGATGAGGCATAGATGTTCTTTATGTTCTTCCTTTATCTTAGAGTAAATCAAAATTTCGTGAATGAAAACGATAATGAATTTGTCATGGTAGGGTTTGCACACTTGGTTCATGAGGTCCATGAAGACCGCCGGTGCATTGGTTAACCCGAATGGTATAACTAGGAACTTGTAATGGTCGTACCAAGTTCGGAAGGCAGTCTTAGAAATGTCTTCATCTCGTACTCTCAACTGATGATAGCCCGATCTCAGATCGATTTTTGAATAATAACTAGATCCTTGTAGTTGGTCGAACAAGTCATCAATTCGGGGGAGTGGATAACGATTCTTAACAGCCACCTTGTTCAAGTCATGGTAGTCGATGCACATGTGAAAAGTCCCATCTTTCTTGTTGACGAATAGAACCGGGGCTCCCCAAGGTGATGGATGAGCTAGGTCGGGTAAAGCACTTATCCAATAGTTCTTACAGTTCTGTGGAAAGTTCCTCCAGTTCATTCGGAAACAGTCTATATGGTGCTCGAGCTATGGGTGCCGCTCCAGGGGTTAGATCGATTTGAAATTCGACCTGGCTGTGCGGTGGAAGGCCAGGCAAGTCTGCAGGAAAAACTCCAGTGTAACACCTCGTAAAATCACGACCAATGTAATAAAGACACGTGTCATGGAATTTAAACGTGTAATGAATTGGTCTGGAAGGACTAAAATTGTCAAACAATGTAAATATGTAAGTAAAGAAATCCAAGGTGTCAACATGCCATTCATATACCTCTTATTGACCTCATACGACGTTCGTATTCTTTAACGAATAATTTATCGAACATGGAAAGTCGTTTGTGCTTAAAATAAGGATCTTACGAATAATAGGGGTTAAAAGTGTCAACATGTTGAAAGTAACCTCTGAGTGACCTTTTAACGAGCCCAAAAACATTGTAACAATTATATATTTTAATCTCAAGAATATCGGAAATTAATTCATAGGGTTTCAACGCACATAAATAATCAAAGTGTTAATTACAAGTAATAAGGATCAAATGCATCAACGTTGCATTTCAAGACCGTTCGGGTGACCTCGTAACTAACCGAAGGCCTATTGATTAATGTTTAAAGACTCAAGACCCTTAAAAGTCAAGTTTGGGGGTTAAAAGTGCAATAAACGAAAGTTAAAACAAGTTTAGAAGGACCAGGGACTGAAATTGCAAAATCTGAAACTTGTTTACCAGATGGAGCCCCTCACGCGGGCCGCGTAGGCCCTAAGACAACTCTTACGTGGGCCGCGTAAGAGTGCCAGTAACAGCAGACCTGCACAGCTGCAGGTTAATCAGTTTCCACCACCTTTGCATGCCATTTCTTGATACAAGAGACTGAGCCAACAGTATTACATGCATAGGGGACACCTGAGATCATCAGAAATCAGTTGTAGGCTTGTGTGGAGTGATCTTGTGAAGTTTTAAAACCTATATAAAGGCCCTTGTTTGCACCATTTTTGCATTCACTTGAAAATTCTTTCACAACTCAATCTCTGGAACTTCCTGGAGCTCAAGCAAGTTTTCTTAAGTTCCATATTCGTGCTAAGGACCAATGTAAGTGTTCTTAGCCTCCTAAGTTCAAGTTTTATTAGTCTAATGACCAAAAGTCAAAGTCGTCGTAATTAAGCTTTGACTTAGTGATTAATCACTAATGGTCCAGCCATTATTCAAATTGAAAGTGGCTATGAGTTGGTAATTATGTGGGTAACAAACCCTTAAAAGGGCACCCACTGATTATCACTCTAACTTGGTTAATTGTCGGGTCAAACTTAATATTAAAAAGTCAACAGAAGCTATTTTTGCAAATAAATCCATAACTAGCAATGCAGAGGTTATGAAACATGTTTTAACATTTAAATAACTTGGTAAATGATACAAGAACATGTCTAGGCATGTTCAACCCGGCAATTTTGAGTTTAGGCTAGGTTCGGAACCGAAAGTCGTAAAAGTAGACTTTTGCTTTGACTTTCAGTTCTGACCCGATTTAGCTTGTTTTAGATAAGGTTCCTTTAGGACCATATTATAAGTTAGTAAAACCCTCTGAGGTTATACTACATGGTTCCTTATTAATCCGATTCATTTGCATGTTTCCGTTAATTGCTTAAATATTGACCATTATGCCCTTTTGACATTAAAACGAGATTTTTGAAAATGTGAGAGGACAAAAACCTTTATTACTGATTTATAAACATGTCCTAAAAAATTGACATCAGTTTGAGGTCTAAATTAGGAGTTATGCTCAATATCGTAATTTGAAAGCTTTTTATTAATTAAACGGCATTTTTAACATAAATCCTACTTAAACCAAAATTTCAACACCAAAATTTTTACCCACTGATGTAATATAATATTTTGGGATTTTTGAAGATTTTTATTAATTTTTAAACTGATCATAACATGGGGTTCTTGCTTTAATTCGGTAATTGACGGTTATACCCTTTTTGCTAATAAAATGAGTTTTACATAACATTTTGATACCAAACATTTTGCTACTGATTTTATATGATAAATAAAATATTTTGAACTTTATAAACTAATCAAAAACTCATATTTCTTTATATAACCTAAAAATCGCCTAAAACCGACTTTTTACGCTTTTTAAACACATAGTATGAGTTAAAACTATTTTTGACACATAAGACTTATTGCCTACTGATATTATAAGTAAATTTTTATACTTTAATAGTAAGTAAAAGTTTTGAACTCAGATTTCCAAATTTGATCTTTAAAGCTTGTGTGAAATGACCAAAATGCCCCTACGGTGCATAGTTTGGTTATAAATGATAAATTTCACATATATGCAATACCTTACTGATATGAATTGAAAAAATAAATATTTTTACTGATCATTTTAGACCAGAACCTCATATTGTCATTTAACCTCTTTTATAATCTTTAAAATGACCAAAATACCCCTACGGGGCTTAAATTGATTTTAAATCCGTTTTGGGCATAATGGAAGGTATCCTACTGATATCACAACATATTTAAGGCATATTAACTTGTGAAACCTGTATAAGACTCATTTGGTTACCCGTTTTGCATTTTACGCTTTCGGTGCGGTTTATGTGACTAGTTTGCATAAATTGACCGAAACGGGTCAAACCTTATCATTTTTGCTTCAAAATCCAGAATTTGTTTAGTTTACCCATATTATACAAGTCTTCATACTTGTCGGGTCTAAACCACATTCTAATCTGGTTTTCGCTTAATCTTGCGTTTTGAACCGTATACCTTTCGTTAAAACTTACCAGTCAAAGTTAAGACTTAGAATCCGTTAGAATTTTAATAGGTTATTAAAAACCTTCGTTCCAGATTAGGAGCCCAATAAAAGCTATCTGTACTTGCTGATTGTATACGGCTGAGATAAATTTGTATATTTTGCTCAGGTAAATATTTTTAACTTATTTTCCCTTATACGGGCTTGGGGTACGGTATATAAAATACCGCTTGGTCGGGTATTGAATTTTTAATCAAATAATGGGAATCATTGAGATAATCCGTTTAATCTGTTTTGTTTGTTTTAAGCCTTTGGGGGGTTAATGACCATGTCCTGGATATCCTCGGCCCATTCATTGAAATGGCCACGACTTAAGTACGGGGTGTAGGCATACACTTGCCGGTGTGTATGTAAAATGATATACCTGCTTGTTCAAGAATAACTCGCCGTAGGTTATATTATGTGGTGTGTCTATTAATCTTTAACCCGGTAATCAACTCGGGCTACTGAACGTATAACAAATATATAATTCTTCTACAAGATTATTTTTAAATAATTATCCCAAGTTATAAAAGAATATTTGTGCCTTGTGCATTCAAATCAATTTTATAAACACTTTTCAAAAGAGTCGGTTAATTGTATTTACCAGTGTAAACTGACGTATTTTCCAAAAGGTTAAGTGCAGGTACTAAGCGAAATAGGTTGGCTACTCCTGAGTGAATAAATAAAGAGTCTTGCAAGCTTTATCACTTTAAAATCTGTTGAACAATCTTTCCTTTGTTTTGATCCGCCTGTGGATCCTTTTACTTTCCGTCTATAATACTTATGTTACTTTCATTCGGTTTGTAATATTTTACTTTTAGACTTCCGTTGTGCATTAAACTGTGATAAATTGACTATGATGATATCAACTACGTCACGACACTCCCCACCGGTAATACGTGCAAATATCGGGATGTGACATCCAGGAAAGTCACGAACGATAAGAGTATCTTCGATCTTCCTTTCCTCGGTTTGTTTATCAGAGACAAGGACCAAAATGGTTGTATGACCTTTGCGTAGACACTTCTGGGCCTTCATGTACGAGATGATGCCCACGATAACATCACCTTTCTCTCCATCAAACAATTGGGGTTTTCCATCAGAAAGGGGGATATGGACGTTTCCTTCCGGCAGAGAATTTTGGCTCGATTATGGGACAACCAATCTATACTAATGACAACATCGAAACTACCAAGGGTAACACGAATAAGGTTTATGTCAATGTTTTGGCCAACAAATTTAAGCTTACAATAGTTAAAGATATAAGTTGCCTCAATAAGTTTAGCATTGGCTAGTTCTACGGTATACTTAGGATCGAGGAAAGTTGGGGTAGACTTAAGCAGTTTACTAAAACTCATGGACACATAACTATGATCTGCTCCGGAATCGAAAAGGACAGAAATGAAACAGTCATTTAGAAGGAACTTACCCGTCACGACATTGGGGTCGTTCTTAGCCTCGCCCCAAGAAAATCACAAACGCTCGACCTCTACCAATATTGCTACAGTGTTGTTGTTCCCATTGCCAGTGTTGTTATTTTTATGTTGATTCAGTTGTGGGTAGTCCTTCCTGAAATGCCCTTCAGCACCACATTTGAAACATCCCTTTCCATTGCCCTGTTGTTGTTGTTGTTGTTGATGATGTCTCTGATTTTGTTGTGCTGGCTGTTTTTGTTGTTATTGTTGTGGTTGTCTAATTGGGAACTGACTTCTACAATCTTTGGCAACATGCCCTATTTTCCCACACCGCTGGCAGCGGTTCTGGTCACATTGCCCGTAATGATGAAGTTTACACTAATTACACTTCGGCCAATTTCCCTGGTAAGAACCTTGACTTTGATTAGTTGCTGATTGGGGGTCCTGTTGTTGTCGAATTTCCTCTGTTATTGTGGGGGTTGTTTGGAACTAGGACCTTTTCATTGGTTCCCGTCCCATTTACACTTGTTATCAGGTGTAGTTTCAGGGACAGAAGCATCGCGCTTCGGTAGTTTGTTTTTCTCGACGACCTGTTTTGTAAGCTTATGTGCCAACCTGATAATCTGCTGAATAGTAGGCAAGTTGACAGAAGTTACCATGCTCGGATTTGAGGAGCCAATCCATTGATGTATATCTCGATACGCTTGTATGGTGGGTTGGACATGTTAGGGCACAAGGTTGCTAGATCATTGGATCGTTTCGTATAGGCGCTGATTTTCGAGCCAATCATCTTGAGATTATAATATTTTGTTTCCAACTTTTGAATGTCATCCCGATGACAATATTCTTCCTTGAGCATGTCCTTGAAATCATTCGAAGGGGTTGCATTGGCGACGTCCAATCCGAGCATCTGAATTTGTGCGTTCCACCATGACAACACGATTCCTTCCAAAATTCTTGTCGCGAATTTGACCCGATTCTCCACGTGATAGTTGCACATAGTGAAAGCCGGCTCCACTTTCTCAAACCAGTGAAGGAGACTAACAACTCCTTCAGTGCCATTAAAGGAGTGGGGTTTGCAGTCCACAAAAGTCTTGAAGGTGCAGACTGGTGGTTGAGCAGGTTGACTTGGATTGAGAATTTAGTGCGAATGAGGATATGAAAGATAAGAGAGAATCAAAATAGATATAGATATTCTAGAACAATTTAAAACAACAGATTTACCTCCAATATGAGCTGGCTAATATGCCACCAGAGCTTCAGCGACACGGTCATTGATTAGGGCCGTGAGCGCGGCCTGTGTCAAGTCAATGTTTCCACGTCCACCGTTGTATCCACTCATTGTCTTTACATTTACCAATACAAAAATGAGAAAAATATCACACATATAATTCATCATGATGGCATAAGTAAAATAAAAGAAGATAAACCACATCATATAATAACTCAGTAATAATTTTTGCTAGAATTAATTGTAAGCGTCACAAAATATTCTAAGTCAAATATCAAAATCTAGAATTATCTGTTAGATGGGGAACAACCCTTCCCATCTAAGTTTAAAATAAATGGAATATGAAAGCAAAAGGGATAGATGGTGATGTCAAACATCATCACTGGCAAAGGAGATAACAGATCCTTCATCGTTACTTTCATCTGGCTCCTCCTCCAGATCCTCCTCTGGTTCTTCTTCCGAATCTTCTTCCTCCTCAGCATTGTTTAACGCATTGTTGAGTGTTGTATTTAGCTCTTGAATGTTTGCATGAGCATGTTCCAGACTAGAACGCATCCCGAGCACCGGCGACTATAGTTGTCTCGTGTAGGTGACCAAATTGTTGTGTTGCTGCTCCATGAAAGCCTGTCTCTCTAGTAGTTTCTGAATCTCGAATGTTTCCTCCTCTGTGTTTTGCTCTCGCGGTTTCTTGCTAGCAGGCTCCTCATGATTAGGCATCTCGAGTAGACGCTTCTTACGTCAGTTTTTCCTAGACCCAGGGTAGGGTCTGGGGGGTTGTGGGGGTGAATCAGTATCGGCTGGTTTCTTACCACTAGCGTTTTATGAACTAGACATATCTGAAATGCAATGCATGAGTGAGTGTTAAGTAGGTATGTGTGTAGTGTATGCAATAAAAAAGATGGACCATGCAATTTAGAGTGTAGTGTCATTGTAATTTTTTGAAAGAGAAAGGTTATAGTCTGGTTTTTCAAAAATTTAAACCGAGTTCAGTATAACTATTAGATCTGATACCAATCTGTCACATCCTCAAATTCCACCTGTGTGGTTTTACCACGAGGCGCGTGACTCGTCAGGATCAAGCCACTAATCATGTTGTACCATTAAAAAATAACTGAAAAAATATTTAACTACCACATTTAAAATGAATAGGGATAATAATTTTAAATGATCGAAAACGCAAGTTTAAGTTTGACAGCGGAAGCTAAAAGTATAAAAACCCATACATAGCAAAAAAAAACTCACAGTTGTTTTACATAAAAAAAGAAAACAATTTAATAAAGCAATGGCACCCCAAGATGCAAGTCCCCATGCGTGCTGTACCTAGCGTCTTGCAAAGCATGCTAAAATGTATCAACAAATAGCTGGCGGGTTCACAGTTGTAATTCAACGGAAAGTAAATTTAAATACGAAAGTTATAAAACATGTCATGGGTAGCTAACCCACTCTTAAGAAACTAAACTGGTGGTACCGAATACTGACAGTGTAAGTTTTTGTGCCCCACGTCAATATCTATCAGCATTGATGCAAAGTAAGAGTCAAAAGTGTTGGACTCAGTATGCCCAAGACACATATTAAATTGATGTGGCTAGTACGTTATGATCCAAGTCGGGTCATACCCAATAACAAGCTAGACAAACACCTATAATATTTATTTATTATATGATCAAACAAATAAATATTAACACTTAGAATATTTAGAAATTGGTTCTCTAAATAATTGCACTTGAGAAACTAATAAATTATATGGATAATTTATTTTGTGAGAATATTTTATTTTGTTATTTAATGGGTTAAATAACATTTTAAAAGGTTGCATAAGTCTTGCGAACATATGATGTTATAATTTTATAAAAGTTATAAAATAAAACCAAGACAAAATTAAAGAAAAAAATGTTGATTTTTTTTTTAATAAAAGCCACATGTGGCCGGCCCCTTGGGGTCTTCCCAAGGTGGTTTCCACCATTTAGATTTCATGCAATACTTCTCAAAAGGATCACACTTGATTTGGTGATTTTTTTTCTTATATTCTCTCACACTTTCACAACCATTCTCTTACACTTTTACAAGTGAATTTCAAGTGCAAGAACTCCATATTCTCACTAGAATTTTTGGCCAATAGGGGCTTTTCAAGGGAGTTCACAAGTGTAAATCCTAGCAACATAAGGTGTTTTGTTGGAAGCTTGGGGTATGCAAGCTTGAGGTCTTCTCCTTTGAAGATTTCCATTCAAGAACATCATCTTCTTCATATATTTTGCTCTTTGGAAGGTAGTATTATTGTAACACCCTATGGTTGTGTTTTTGATAGCATGCATGTTCATATATGGATCTGGTTATTGGGTTTTGTGTATAAAAGGAGATTTATATCTTGTAAAGTAACATGTTTTAAATACTTTTTCCACTGCGTTTTGATTTTATTTGGATAAAATCACTTTGATAAACATGTGAAAAACCCAACAATGGCATCTAGAGCCGCTTATATGAGTGCATGTTTCATAGGATTTGAAATTTTCGGGTTTTGTGTTTGGAGAAACCCTATGGCCAAAAAATTTAACCATGGTTCTCCCTTTGTTTTTCAAGATGTTTCTTATACATGCATAAAAGTATCTTGAAAAAATTATTTCATATGGATGATTTGTTTTGTTTGGACAAAAACCCACATTTTTCGATTTTTCATTCTTGGCCAAAAAATGTAGGTTGTAAAAAAGGGAACCATATTTTGCTCTTGAATAATATACATATGTGGATGTATATTTTGGTGTTCATAACCTAGCCATGACCTTGTGTTTGAATATATTGAATGTTTGTGTTTGTGATTTGTATTTGATTATTTCAATGGGTTGTAATAACTAATTTTTTTGTTCTTCCATTTGAAAAATATGTAATTTATTTATTTTCATTTGGTATGTAAGTAAATAGATTACTTGCATTTCTTTTACTAGAAAAATATATTAGGATACTTTATTGTAAAAGAAGATGCACATAAAATTGCGGTTTTGGTTTGGGCCAATTTTGGGCCTAAAGGACTTCATAGTTCTTAACGGGATTTTAGCCCAATAACCAAAACACATTTTTGAAGCCCAAAGGAGTTTGGAGCTGACTTTAAAGAACATTTGGAAGCCCAAAGAAAGTGGAGAAATCACAACACAAAAGGAAGACTTGAAGCATTTGGATGCGGATTCAAGTGGGAGTTCAACGACACATTTCTTGTGTCAATATTCACCCCTTAGGAGGGACCTTTTGGCACACTTGTTTCGGCTAACAAGTGTTTTCAAAATAGTTGGCTATGGTTATGCTCATTTTGTGATAATATGTGTTATGCTTGTATGGTTGTTTATTTATGGTTGTTTGGATGATATTTGGATATGCATGCTTAACAACAAATAATTCATAACAAGCTTAAAATTGGTTCTTTAAAAATCATTAAAGCGTATAATTAAAGCTTTTATTAAAGGTTAATGATTTTATAATAAAATGGGTTTTATTAAAAAGAACCTTGAAAATTGGTTTTCACTAAGGTACCATGAATCTGAATGCATGCAAATGTATGGTACATAAAGTTTTCTAAAACTAGAATTTTGAAAACTTAAAAACCCCTTTTATAAAAACAAGTCAAACACCATCCTTTTATATAACGCTCGAATCACTTGGGAACTCTTTGTGGGATAAAGGTTACTTAACCACATTTGAGGAAACTTGTGTGTTTGAGGTGGGGTTACCATATTTGTGGGATAAAGGTCACCTAACCACTTGTATGTGTAAACTCACATGTGTGTGTAAGTTGGAAAACTTGATTTGGAAACCATGTGCTCAGGGTCACCGAAGCATGACGTACAAAGGTGTTGATGGGATTAAACATGCCAACTAAACATAAAGATGTTTAACCGATCCCATATGGCTAGAAATTGCAAAGGGTTGCAATCGTCAAAGGTTAACTACCTTGTTAATTTAAATAATGGGATAAAGGTCACCTAAACTATATTTAAATATAACGTTGGATTCTAGATTTTAATTATTAATTATCTGTGAGACATAAAAGGGGATTAATGATTAAAATTTAATAATATCAAAAATACTAAAATTGAACTTTGTTAAATTTTGTAGATGGCCGCTAATAATGCAAACACGATTACCCAAACCGTCCGTAACCTATCACTAAGAACAATCCTTGAAAAGGGTCGTCTCAACCATAACAATTTCATGGATTGGTATCGAAACTTGAGAATCGTTTTCAAGCAAGAGAAGATATCATATGTGTTGGACGATCCTATTCCCGATGAACCTCACATGGATGATGAGGATGCCTATAACGATTAGATTAAGTATACTTAGGACTCCATGCAAGCCTCTTGTCTCATGTTGGGAACTATGATTCCCGAAATTTAAAAGGATTTTGAACATCACGGGGCATACGACATGATTACCCAATTGAAGGAAATGTTCCTACAACAAGCAAGGGTAGAACGCTTCGAAACGGTTTGGGCGCTTCATGCATGTCGAATGGAGGAAACCCAATCGGTATCATCTTATATCCTTAAGATGAAAAGCCACATTGATCGCCTCGAAAGGCTCAATTGTCCTGTCTCTAAAGAGTTGGCCACGGATTTAATCCTCAACTCTTTAACAAAGAAATTTGAGGCATTTGTTATGAACCACAACATGAATGGATGGGACAAGAGCATTGGTGAACTTCATGCAATGCTCAAAACAGCCGAAGCAGGAATGGGTAAAAAGGCTTTACCCGTTCTAACGATCAATGAGGGAGGCAACAAGAAAGGGCATCACCTCGACACCAACGCAAATGTTGCCAAAGGAAAGGGGCACTTCAAAGGGAAGGGAAAAAGAAAGGCTAAAGCAGAACCACCAAAACCAAAAGAGAAGAAGGCAGAGGTTGCCTCGAACGATCCATGCTTTGAGTGTGGTGAGATAGGGCATTGGAAAAGGAATTGTCCAACCTATCTCAAGGAGTTGAAAAACAAGAGGGATGCGGGGCAAACCTTAGGTACAATCTTTATGATACATATTGCCCTTAATGTTATTTCTTCTAACACATGGGTATTAGATATCGGATGTGGAACTCATATTTGCAATTCGTTGCAGGGGTTCAAAAGAAATAAGCATTACAAGAAGGGAGACACTAGTCTCTTCATGGGCAATGGAGCAAAAGTTCAAGTTGAAGCCCGAGGAGACTATGTTTTGAAACTTCCAAGTGGTTTGGAAATTATTTTAAAAAATGTTTTGTATGCTCCTAGTTTGACTAGGAACATTATTTCAGTTTCCCTTTTGCTACAATATGGTTTTAATTTAAAGTTTGTGAACGATGAAATTTATGTTTTGATGAATGACATGTTTTACTTTAAAGCTATGCCTTCAAATGGTATTTATGAATTGGTTCATGATGATACATCATTTGATGGTTCAATGTACTAAGCAACCACCAAGAAACTCAAAATGGTTTTGAGTGAGACCTATCTTTGGCATTGTCGTCTTGGTTATATAAACAGAAATCACATGCAAACACTTCAAAAGAATGGTCTTTTGGAAACAAATGAAATTGGTTCATTTGATACATGTGAATCTTGTTTACAAGGCAAAATGACTAAGAAACCCTTTAATGGCACCAACCGAAGGGCAAAAGATTTATTAGGTATCATACATTTGGATGTATGTGGTCCTTTTAAGCCAATGACTAGGAATGGTGAAAGATACTTCATTACTTTTACCGATGATTATAGTCGTTATGGTTATGTGTATTTGCTAAGACACAAGGATGAAGTTTTTGAAATGTTCAAAATCTTCCAAAGTGAAGTAGAGAATCAACTCACCAAGACAATCAAAGTTCTTCGTTCCGATATAATGGGGGTGAATACCTTAGTAATGCTTTTCAGGATCATTTTAGGAGTTGTAGGATCATCTCACAACTTACTCCACCTGGAACACCACAACATAATGGTGTGTCTGAGAGGAGAAATCGAACTCTATTGGATATGGTTTGATCTATGATGGCTAGAAGCACATTGCCTCTATCATTTTGGGGTTACGCTTTGCTCTCCACAGCTCTTATATTAAATATGGCCCCAACCAAGAAAGTGGATAAGACACCTTTTGAGATATGGCATGGAAGGGCTCCATCATTATCATATTTGAAGGTATGGGGTTGTGAAGCTTATGTGAAGCAAAACACCCCAAACAAATTGGAAGTACGATCTACTAAGTGTATATTCGTAGGATATCCTAAAGATGATATAGGATATTATTTCTACGATCCAACAAAGCAAAAGGTATTTGTTGCTCGAAAGGCTGAGTTCTTGGAAGCTAAGTTCCTTAGGAAGGAACTAGTAGAACAGTGGAACTTGATGAGGATCGAGAACCACAAGCGGATAGACGTTTGGTTGATACTAGCACTCAACAAGAGGTTGTTGAAAGCGATCAAGTGGTTGATCGAAACACACAAAACATTCGTAGATCTGGTAAAATTAGTAGTCCACCTGAAAGATATGGATTTTTCATGGATGGATGCTATGTGGTAGACTCGGATGAACCAACCACATACCATGATGCAATGTCAAAATTCGATTGCGACAAATGGCTTGAAGCCATGAACGTAGAGATGCAATCCATGTATGACAACCAAGTATGAGAATTGGTTGTGCCACCTCTTAACTCCAAAGTAGTTGGAAATAAGTGGGTTTTCAAGAAGAAAACCGATATGCATGGTAACTTGGATACTTATAAAGCGAGACTTGTAGCAAAAGGTTTCACTCAAACTCAAGGGGTTGATTATGATGAGACCTTCTCGCCTGTGGCGATGCTAAAGTCAATTAGGATATTATTTGCCATAGTTGCATATTATGATTATGAGATATTGCAAATGGATGTCAAAACGGCTTTCCTAAATGGATATCTTGATGAAGATGTCTATATGGTTCAGCCTGAAGGTTTTATCGATCCAAAACATCCTGACAAAGTATGCAAGTTAAAGAAATCAATCTATAGATTGAAACAAGCATCGAGAAGTTGGAATCACCGTTTTGATGAAGAAATTAGGAATTTTGGATTCATCAAGAACGGCGATGAAGCTTGTGTGTATAAGAAAGCTAGTGGGAGCACCATCACTTTCTTAGTATTGTATGTCGATGACATTCTACTATTTGGAAATGACATTCCAACCATGGAAGGTGTAAAAACCAGGCTTGGAAGTTGTTTTTCCATTAAAGATCTTAGAGAAGCTGCCTATATTTTGGGAATAAAGATCTATAGGGATAGATCAAGGCGCTTGATATGTTTAAACAAAAGTGCATACTTTGACGAAGTCTTGAAAAGGTTCAAGATGGATAACTCTAAGAAAGGTTTGGTACCTATTCAAAAGGGGACAATATTGAATGCGTCTAAATATCCAAGCTCAAAGGATGAGCAAGAAAGAATGAAAGGAGCCCCATATGCGTCTGCTATAGGATCCATCATGTATGCAATGATATGTACTGGATCGGACGTGTCATGCACTTTAAGCATGACGAGTAGATACTAGCAAAATCCAGGTAACAGTCATTGGATGGTTGTTAAAAGCATATTGAAATATCTTAGGAGGACTAAGGATATGTTTCTAATATATGGATCTGGTGAAGAGGAACTCGTTGTAAAGGGTTACAAGGATGCGAGTTTCCAAACTGATCGAGATGGTTCTCGATCACAATCTAGGTATGTCTTCATTTTGAATGGAGCTTCAATCTCTTGGAAGAGCTCGAAGCAGGATGTTGTAGCATTGTCCACTAGAGAATCAGAATACGTTGCCGCTTCATTGGCAGCGCAAGAAGCTGCATGGTTAAAGAAGTTCATTGCCGACCTAGGGGTAATCCCTACCATTCAAGACCCCCTAGAGATCTTTTGTGATAACGAGGGTGCGATTGCTCAAATCAAGGAACTCGTGCACATCAAAAGACTAGGCACATTGAGTGGAGATTCAACTACATAAGGGATGAAGTTGAAAAGGGAAAGATATGTGTTCGCAAAGTTCACTCCGATCAAAATATTGCGGATTCGCTCACGAAGCTCCTTGAACGGGCAAAGCATGAGGGTCATACTTGTGCCTTAGGACTTCGATATTCTAGTGGTTGGATTTGATCTATTTTATATTTGGATATTGGAACAATTGTTATTTTGACTCATTTATGGTATTTTGAGTTATGTTCCATTTTAGCATGTTTAAATCCATGAATAAGTTACTTATTCTAAATGTCCGTAGTCGATCATACTTGTGGGAACAAATATGAATGTAAGACTATTATGAACTTGGATTGGTGGATATTCATTAGGTATGAATATAGAGCAAAGTGTTGCTGCCAAAGTTCATAGATATTTGTGGGATACAAATATTGGACTGACCCGCTCTCATATGTTACTGCATGGAATCATTTGTGATTGATCATAAGTAAATTTGAGTAAAGGCGAATATCATAGTATCATCTGACCTGAGATACATATTGGGTCTTGATATTCACCAAATATTATACCTTGACCTAGTTTTTCGCTGTCCGTAACGTTACAATACCTAAGGCTAACCTCAAGTGTGGTACAAGGTGATTGTGAGAGACGTACATAGTCAAGAAAGGACTTGTTCCTCTTATCCATTGAGAGTAAGATGTCTAAGGCCTGCTAAAGTTAAATCAACAGAGAATGATCACACTATGTCTCTAGATTTAACATGACATCTGTAACGAAAGGATAAATGATCGATTCACATAAATCATGTTCAAGTAAGGGACTTGAAGGGGATGATGTTATTTAATGGCACTTCGCCATACGTATTAGGGATAGTAAACCGTTGTCAGGCGGTATTTGCTACTTGCATCAATTTTCTATGTATCTTATGCAAGTGGGAGATTGTTGGACTCTGTATGCCCAAGACACATATTAAATTGATGTGGCTAGTACGTTATGATCCAAGTCGGGTCATACCCAATAACAAGCTAGAAAAACACCTATAATATTTATTTATGATATGATCAAACAAATAAATATTAACACTTAGAATATTTAGAAATTGGTTTTTTAAATAATTACACTTGAGAAACTAATAAATTATATGGATAATTTATTTTGAAAGAATATTTTATTTTGTTATTTAATGGGTTAAATAACATTTTAAAAGGTTGCATAAGTCTTGCAAACATATGATGTTATAATTTTATAAAAGTTATAAAATAAAACCAAGACAAAATTAGAGAAAAAAATTTGAATTATTTTTATAAAAGCCACATGTGGCCGGCCCCTTGGGGTCTTCCCAAGGTGGTTTCCACCACTTAGATTTCATGCAATACTTCTCAAAAGGATCACACTTGATTTGGTGATTTTTTTTGTTCTTATATTCTCTCACACTTTTACAACCATTCTCTTACACTTTTACAAGTGAATTTCAAGTGCAAGAACTCCATATTCTCACTAGAATTTTCGGCCAAGAGGGGCTTTTCAAGGGAGTTCACAAGTGTAAATCCTAGCAACAGAAGGTGTTTTGTTGGAAGCTTGGGGTATGCAAGCTTGAGGTCTTCTCCTTTGAAGATTTCCATTCAAGAACATCATCTTCTTCATATCTTTTGCTCTTTGGAAGGTAGTATTCTTGTAACACCCTATGGTTATGTTTTTGATAGCATGCTTGTTCATACATGGATCCAGTTATTGGGTTTTGCATATAAAAGGAGATTTATATCTTGTAAAGTATCATGTTTTAAATAGTTTTTCCGCTGCATTTTGATTTGATTTGGATAAAATCACTTTGATAAACATGTGAAAAGCCCAACAAAAAGTTCACGCCTGACTCCCAGCACGATGTGAGGTTTGGCAAACCTAATAGCGCTATCAACTAATACCCCGTTTGCCACCCGACAATTGGTCGGTATAAAGGTATGGACTTTCAAGATAGATGTTTGTTTAGTCCACAATAGACATGAAATTAAACCAGGGTATTTAAGTTGTGGTATTCCTTCCAGGAATTTATATGTGGTCCCAAACTAGGGATAAGGTAGTCCCAAACCAGGGATGCATGCTTTTAGAAATATAGTGAACTAACCTTAGATTTCTCGATAAGAGATAAGTAGCCAGGGGAAAGTTATGGATCAAACACGTCTTATATATTCACCATGTTGTTAGTCAAGCTACTAGGGTTTCACAATTCACATAGGTCGTTTATAACACGTACATGTACACACGTATACTACCATGCATAACATACAACAACAAGATCAAAACTAAGTTTCATGGATGTCCACACCAAGTATTTATGCATACATGTTATCATTTATTTACACGTACATGAGTTTATGTGCATGTATACATTAACTATTAACTTATCATATCATACGCACAATAACACTTATTTAGCATTCACATATCCAATAACACTTTATAAAATCAAATAGATGCACTTCCAAACATTAACCCAATGTTCCAGCAGTTTCAGCTGCTTAATATAAATTTTTGAGTTGTTTCATCAATTTTATTTAAAATACTAAACGGGTCAGAAAAATTAAAAATGTTTTATGAGATGTGGTAAATGGTCCACTAAGGTTTGTGTACTTTTCTTGGGTTCTGATTACTTATAGAAAATTCGTGAAAAATTATATTCCACACAAAGGTCAAAATTGTCATTTTCTAATGACAGTTTATGGTTTAATTTATCGAAAAATCTTCGTCGACCCGTGATGAAATTCCAGTTGGAGTGTCGCATAATCTCCAAGGGTTATCTACTGAAAAAATCTTAAGTCTTTACTCTAAATATTAACGAAGTTATGACCCTCGTCATGAACCCCATTTTCTGTAGAAAAACTCAGCTTTGACCTTTGATTTCGTTTTAATCTTTTGATTAACCAAACTCATCAGAAAAATATGAAACCAGTTGGGTTTGAAATCTATTTCTTTGAACTTGATCTTAGACTAAAAAACTTCTCAGTTCCATTACTTTTTGGCCGAGATATAGCCTTTACAAGCTGACACAAGTTTTCAACTAGAAGTTGTTTATCTTTCTGTAGTAACCTATTGTGACAACGGGTAATTTTCCATGAATTCCGTACAATAATAAACAGAAATATGTGCTTTAATGACTGTGCATGATTGAATTAACAAGACGAATGAATTTCTGATTTCTGTTGTAACACCCTAATTACTAATTAACGATTTTATATGTAAATACCAACAATTAGATGTGTAGTTAAGACTACACATATTATAAAAATACGGGTTTATTAAAACTTTTACAAATCATAAGTTATTCTACATAACGTGATCGAATTTGTTGTTTAAAATTTACAACGTGGCAAAGTGTGGAAGCATGTATCTATATCGTGTTCGGTTCTTCGTTGAGCTTGATCGTCTTCCGGCATCCAAGGTGTACCTACATTTCATAATCATGAAATGCTTTAGTCTTACGGGGTTTAAAACGTGTCTAGACGAGTCCGGGAAACAATTGATTCCAAAAACAAGAACTTGAAACTGACCTCCACCGTAACTTACGGTGGGCACCGTAAGTTACGGTGGCCTCTGTAATATTATTTTCCTACCGTACAACAGTAGGAAACCACCGTAGCTCAATCAGCTCTACCGTAACTTGCGGTGGGCACCGTAAGTTACGGTGGTCCCTGCATTCAATCTTTCCATTTTGCCGTTTATTGACACGAAAACTTTCGTATCTTTCAATCCGCTTATCCGTTTGACCTACCGTTTCTTCCTACATGATTGTAATTTGATTCTCCACATTATGGAGTCAAAATCCAACATCTGGTTTAACAAAATTTCAGACTTTTAAGTCTTCAGCTTATTACCCTTTTTACCAAATTTTGACCCGTTCGATCTTTATCAAACAAACATGATTGTTTGATCCTTAAACTCATGAAATTCATAATTTCCATATCTCCTATCATATTAATTTCAAATCACGGGATTCTTACATAATAAAAACCCGTTTACGCTCAAGTTCTTATTTTGACCCGTTTAGAGCGAATTATGTACATTTAAGCATCAAACTCTCTCTTCTCTTTCTACACTTCATATTCTTACTTCTAAATAGCCTCTTATATTCCACCACAACTATTTTTGTGATGGATTTAACATAATGAACCACATTCCTAATTTTTACCCTTAGGATAGTCATTTTACGTGATTTACCCGTTCATAGGCATTTGACCCCCAAAGTTGATGCCTATAACTCTTACATGTGTCTATGAGTTACATGATGATAATGCTAGTATCTAAACGACCTCTAAGGGTCGTTTGCCTGATTTACCTATCAAGGGCATTTTCATCAACTTATTTCCTCCTTTTACGACATTGGCCTCTTTGCTAAGGTATTTGACCAACATTGCATTTTTAACCATAATTCTATATATATGCGTACCTGGCCCGAGTCAACATATAGACCCGTTTTATACCTCGCGTTAATTAACCAACATTCTATGGCGTCGCAATTATCCAATTTGCTAATCACTCCTGATAACATACGACTTGACAATCACATTAGTCGATATTGTCAAATGGTGTTTCATCACCATTTGACCCGTTTGGACTATAAGACCAAACATTTACATAAATTAGAATAAAAGCATGGTTTTAAATTTCCAAATTCACCCATTTGCCCCGTTTACCATAAACCATGGTTTTTATCATTTATACTTGTTCCGACTTGTATCGGTGGTGTCGGAACCCTTATTTTGGATATTACATCTTTCGTATTTATAGTTTATAAATTAAACACGTGTCCTACATAAGGGTGTAAGTTTTACTTACCTCGTATCCAAGCTACACTTTTCTTTTCCTTCTTGATTCGTTTGACCCGCTTTCTCCCCAAGCTTCACCTAGCTTGTTAAGCGCCAACTATTATTCATCATTCACAAGGTGGTTAGTTTAATCATGACTTAATACGATTATTCCACCTTACGCATTTCTATATCTAATTATCATTCATCACATCGTAGGTCAGTTTGACTTTTTTTTAAAGTCAAATGCCCATTAGTATACTAAATGTATATTCGAGTTCATCAACTAGTTTTTGCATTCTATAATTACCCGGTAGGCGTTATCTTTAGGCCACCGTTTTAACCAAAGTTCTAACCACGTTTACCACATTTCAATCACTTTAATTAGTTCAAGCGATTATCAAAACTAATCTATTCATTCATTTCACAAGAACTAAGGATTCTCACCTATAAGTGAGACCCGTTCATTATATCTCTAGCATTCATCCCAACACCTTATATAATCAAGTTCTTCATATGAACTAATATACTACACGATTTCATACACCTATTTATATGAACGAAATTACCAATTTCACCATAACATACAAAAAACCCACTTCGAGTCATGCATAAGCTTTCACTCAAACTTATAATTTGTTCAAGTATCTAACTTCAACTATCAATTATGACGATTTTTAGAACAAATATATCATCATCTTCACTACATAATCAAAACCCACTTGTCTAAAAGTGGTAAATCATCAAATTACTCGAATCATAGCATGTTATGTATGATTTTCACTTAGGGTTTCGTTCCTAAGCAAGTATACATCACTAATCTAGCCATAGCTTCTCTAATCCATGCCTAATTCGCGATTAGGATGATTATCAAATTCTTACAACTTCACCAAACATCAAGATTTTACATACCTTATGATCCCCACGACTTGGTGATCGTTTATACGTGTTCATGCATTTGATTTGAGTTGGATTTGACCTTCAATTTGTTGAAATTGAGATGAGCTAGGGTTTGAGTTCCTGGCTCCTTCCTCTGATCGATTACACGCACACACACTTCTAGTGTGTGTGTAGTATTTATTTTTTTTATAAATTAAGTTACAATCTTTCATTTTTAGCCCCTCTAGTTTGTAACCTTATAAAAAGGATTATCACCCATGTTTTCTTCATTGTTTTACAACACTTAACTAACTAGGTTGATATTCCTAGTTACTTAGTGGGTCCCGGGAGTTATAACCCGTTTTATTTTAAGTCCCGTTAAATCTCGGGCCTTTTTATATACTTTGCTTTCTCAACGTATTTCCCATCCTTTTAATAAATGTTAGATTTATTTATTTAAAATCCTAAAATTTACCGGGTAAGTTTTACCACTAACTGTATTTTACCCGTCCTTTAGTATTAACGTGGTTTGATTACCAAACCCGTTTTCGGGGTGTTACATCTGTCATATACATACAAAGGCATTTCATGTTGCAAGATTGTTTATCTTTATTACATGAAACACCATATGGTACAATTAGTACACGAAACAAAGTTAGCACAGTTATCAGACAAACTAGAAGTACTGACGGGAGTTCAGTACTCAGATAGACATGATGTTAAGACACAGAATGGGCCTCGAAACCAAGTGTTTATTGTGTAGGAAAGTAGGGGTTACAAAACTGCCTTCCTAGTGATAACTTAGGTGCCGGAAAGTGCTAGAAACACGCCAAAACTGCATAATTATGCAGAAAACAGCACAAATCAGCAAAATTCAGCTTTTTAACATCTAAATATAATGCAGAATCATGGTTTAATGGTCCAGAATACCTTCCTAGGTCTCGGGAATCGAAACTGTCATAAAATACAACATAAAGCACACTAAAATGCGCTATTTAGCACATTAACGAACGGGTAACCAGCCGAACAACCGGACACTACCCGAAACATCTAAATTTCACTAGAAGCATTATTTTAACATTACCGAGCTAGTTATGATCACCAACATCATAATACATCCTATAAATGCATAACACATATAACCCTAACTAATTACCTTAAAAATCTAACTAGTTTGCTAACTTACCATTAAATCTCAACCAAGACCCCCCCCCCCCTTCCTAAAGACGGTCACAAGTGGACCCCACTTGTTGATTTTCTTGTATTTTTTTATTGGATATGTTAATCACTTTAGGAACACAAGAACTATTAGTTAAAATGATGTTGGAGAACTTGATAAATAACCACAAGATTACACCACCTCTCATTTCTAACTCTCAAACTCACAAACTCATATCCTTCTCCCTCTACATACTCTCGGCCAAGCACCCCCTCACCATCAACCTCCTATCTAGTCCATTCTCAAGTGATCCAAGGTGTCTCAAGCATAGTTAGAAGGGCTGGAAGCAAGGAGATTGGAAGGACCTTCTTGGAGAGCTATTAACCACCCATTTTCTTCATCATCTTCCATTTTGATCTTCCCTAGCCTTAGTGCTAGAAGTAAGACTCTTTGATCCTATTTTTACTCATGATTTTGATGGTTAAAGAGTGTTGTATCACGTTAATCTAAAGAATCTCAAGAAAACATAAGCATAAACATGAACAAAAAGTTAAATAACATAAGAATATATGTTGTTTTAGTATATGTGTGCATCTTGATTGATGATTACTTGTGTTTATGATGTTAAACATCATAAGAAGCTTGCTAGATTGTGATTCAACACATGATCTAGCAAGTGAGAGGATGGTCTTGTGAAGAATCAAGATGATCATCCTATTATGTTAAACATGAACTTGAAAATAGAGATGTTTTTAAGCATGATGATGATTTATACATAATAAAAGTCTTGTAAATGGATGATTACCAAAATAATTTTCTCAAGAAACCAAAGTTACTTACAAGACTAACATGATCATGATTTTTAAAGGAAGTAAATATGTTTTTAGTGTAAAAACAAGACTAGAAACATGTTCGTAAGAAGAAAAACACAAAAGAATTATTTTTGGGAAAATCATCTTACAAGTTGTAAATGACTAAATCTTTCAAGAACGTGATTTACAAACTAATAACCATGTTTTAAAGGGTAACTAAACCTACTAAATAACATAGTAAGTTACTACAAGTTTTACAAAAATTTCAAGTTCATGATATAGTATAAATTGCAAGATTTTGGCACATGGTAAGTGTTGAATGATTTGTTGATGATTGATGATGATTTTAAAAGAAAATGATATGCTTTGAAAGCATGGAAACCTTCATTTTAAGGGGAAACTATGGCAAAATTTTTCTAGAATTCAAACACTTAGAAAAATATTTTTAAACAAGTGTTTATAAGTAAATTTTAACCATGGTTTTTTCACATAAAAATTGCCATAATTTTTGTTACAAAAATTACAAATATTAGAGGTTGATTTTTTATAAATAAAAGTGACTAAGTATATATTTAGGAAAATATATATTTAGATGTCACAATTTGTGTGATTACTTGTATATTTTGTGTATTAGTTTTATTATTTTAGGACTTGAAATAATATAACTTACCAATATACCAAGAATTATAATACAAAAATAATACTAAAATTCCAAGAAAACAAATATATAATTTATACCCGAATATTGGACAAACCGAACAAGGAATATGGATCACGTATATTTATATATATTCCGGAATTAAGTTCATATATATTTTGACAAATAAGTTAAACGGTATTTTGGAAACCAAAGGAACGGAAATTATAATTTTTACAAGTGTTACAAAATATATCATATTTTTGTCAAGTAGAAAATACATTATTTTGAGTGGAGAAAAATAAATATATTTTCTTGAAAAATTACAAGATATACTATTTTTGGAGAAAATATATATTTTCTTAAACAAATTAAGAATATATTATTCTTGGGGTGAAAATGGATATATATATATATATATATATATATATGTTCTAAGTTAATCTTGAAAATATATTATTTTTGAGGTTTATATGAAAATATAATTATTTTTGCCAAGGAAGAATTATGACTAATTTTCTATAAAGGTTTTCTTAAAATATATATATTTTTAAGAATACAAATTGGTGATTTTTATTGGTTAAAAATAATATTCCAGAAAATGTAAATACACAAATTAAGTATAAGAATACTTAATAAATACAAGAAAATACGTATTCTCGTACGTACGAATATACACCGGAATACACCACTGATGCGTTGTCGAGTGTTATATTTATTAGGTGAATATTTTAAGCCCCTTTAACACTTTTTAGTCAAGTTTTAAATTTATAAACACGATATTTACTAACACTAGACACACATATGGGCAAGTGCACCCATCGTGAGCGTAGTATAGTGTTGGTAAGATACCGAGGTCGTCCAAGGACACAAGAGCTTTTAGTACCGGTTTATCCTCAACGTCTAATCAAATCAAAAAGTTTAGAAAAATGTTTTAACTAAGAAAATTAAAAACTAACTAAAATGCTGAAAATAAAAATAAAAGAAAAACAGATAGACAAGATGAATCACTTGGTTCCGACTCGTATCTAGTGTAACCTTTGATTATTTCCGCACTTTTGCACTTATTAAGAGATTATCTTAGTTATTGTAGTAGGCCCCTCTTTTGAAGGTGATGTTACCCTCACCCCAGTAGTTTGAGTCAGCAAGGATACAATCCTAAAAGAGTGGATTATTGGAAGATAATTAATTAAGTTATTAATGCAAATTATGGTAGGCCCCTCTTTTGGAGGTGACGTTACCCTCGACTAAGTAGTCTAAGTCAGCAGGGATACAGTCCTAAATAGCCGGGTTAGAGTATTAATAGTAGTTAACTTATGAGGGGATCAAAGAGTTTGGACCCCCGCCATCCAATACCGTGAAGCATTGAAGGAGGTCCTACTAAATTTGACCCAGGTCCATTGCAGGACCTCTAAACGCTGAACAATGGCAAGACCTTTACCAAACCGTTCCCTTAACCCCCGACCAGGTAGCCAACATACCTCCATATAGACCGTGGAGATATGAATGGTGAAAATCTTTTATTTTATATAGACAGTAAAATAATGCCAAGACACCACGGACAAACGATAAGGAAAGATCACCTTCAACATAAGCAACTAGTTATTAAAGTCATTAATACAAAACCAAGTAAAAAGTGCGAAAAGATTAGAAATAAAAAGTATTACACTAGACACTTTGTCTTCACCAAGTGATGTAAGAGACTTAGGCAAACATGGCCTTGATTGTCAAGAACTCTTACGATCAATCTTGGATCCCGAGACGACTCACACACTCTACGATGGACAATGGATGATGGTGTTATGGTGGTGGTAGGTGGTGGGTGAAGTGTGAGAGAGGTGGTGTGCCAAGGGATGGTTTGAGCTTGAGCCAAGCACTCCTATTTATAGGCTGAACAGAAGCTTGGGCACGGCCCCGTGTCCATATCCTTCTCTTTCTTCATTTAATGCAGCTTTGTCTTATTAGTTGACCACGCCCCTGTGTCCGCTGAGCACGACCGCGTGGTGCAGAAGAATCTTTGTATTATGAAGATTTGCTAGATTGTGCGAATCTTATAGTTGACCACGGCCCTGTGTCCGCTGAGCACGGCCCCGTGGTTGGCAATAGAAGCTTCTACCACTTTGTCTTTTCTGCTGACACTTGGGCATGCCCCCGTGCTGGCTGAGCACGGGGCGTGTTCAGTCTTCTGTTGTCTTGTTTTGCTTGGGAAGATGCTGTCGTGGGGTCGGGCATATCACGTCTTGTTCCTTTTCTTGTATTTATGTTAGATTTTGATGTCTTTTTGCTTCTTTTGTTAATTTGAGCTCATTTCATCCTGAAAATACAAAAGGAAGACAAAAGCACACTTTTTCCAACATTAGTACTAAAAAAGGGTTAGTTTTATGCCACATTTGATGAAATTTATATGTTGCATTTTGAACACATCAAATACCCCCACACTTGAATCTTTGCTTGTCCTCAAGCAAAACTCTTTAATATGTGGCTATTACACTCCCAAATGGAATGGGTAGAGAAGAAGGTTTTTGGGCTTGTCGTAGAGTGTCGGGATTTCCAAGATTCTTTATTTAGTTTTATTTTTATTTATTTACAATCCTATTCGTCAAGATTTATTTGAAACTTTTCATAAGATAAATTACTTATTAGGGCATAACATGCTTCTTTAAAATTCTATTTATATACAGGTTCACATACCTCACGGGGATCACTCAACACTCGGCCGAAGATGTATTTTTGTGGATAGCTCGAGAGCGGCATGGAACTTACTCCTACCATAAGCTTGCCAAGCAATCAATCCTCCTCCTTTTTAACTTATATACCTTTGTAAATATCAAGAGGACTTTATGGGTGAAGGGTTAGGCTTGGGTTAAAGGTAGGTGGTTGGGTTAGTGGTTAGTAGAAAAAGGGCGAAAAGCGTAACAAGTGTCGGTTTTCGTAAGACTTTCTATTTTTGTAACTTTTATTTTGATGGAGCTATTATTCAAACAAAGTTATTTTTGATGAACTTGTTTGTTTATTTTCTTTTGCTCCATCATCAACACACACACACACACACACACACATATATATATATATATATATATATATATATATTTGGAAAGTCATGCGAAAAATCGAACTTGTTACTAAAACAAAGGGGTAAAAATGAAAAAAGGTTTTGGTGGGTAAAAAGGGTTTTGGTTTGGGTTGTGAAATGAAAAGGTTTAGGCTCAAAGGGGCTAACTAGGGGGATTTTTGGGTAGGTGGTAAAAAAAAAAGAAAAATAATGGTGTAGAAATAAAAAGGGTTAGTCCTAATGCCTCCATCATTTACTTACTCGGGTTTAAGTTGATAAGGACTGGGAATGTATCGTCATGGCAAGTTCTAGAGTCGTAAGAACCAAGCGGCTATTCACACAAGAAACGAAAAATGAGCATTTAGTCTAATGATATGTAATTGTATGCTCAATAAAGGCTCAAAACTCACTTTGGTGGGAATGGGTTTTTATGTGATCAAGTATATATAATCAAATTTTAACTAAGTTTGTCATGCCTTTTCATAATTTTCTTATGTTGGTTCTTTTTATTACGACGCTATCGGTTGTAAATTCGTAAAATATAACCTTTTTAAGAACTTGAAATTCCCGAGTTAAACCTGGACAAGTGAAAAAAATGAAAATTTGGGGTGATTAGCGGTTCCAATAGAGTTTTGTGTAAGGCTTGTATTTAGGACTTGCAAGATTCAAAGTTTTAGCATCCCCCCCCACACTTAAATTACACATTGTCCTCAATGTGTCCCAAAAATAAGTTTTTAGGTTGATTGAATGTGTAAAAAGGTGTAAAAAGAAAAAATTTTGTGTTGCTGGGCGCTGAACACGGCCCCGTGTTCAAGTGCCAGTAACAAAATAAAATCAAGAGAAACAGAAGCCTGGACACGGGGGCGTGTTGGGTGAACACGGCCCGTGTCCAGTTACCTGAACTGGGTCTTTTTCTGCAGACTGTGCAGCACGGGGCCGTGTTGGGTGGACACGGCCCGTGCCGAACTTACTATAAACGAAGAAATTTGTCGGACGGTTCTGTTTTCCTGCATGGGGTGCTGGTTCAAGTTTCCCTTGCATCCTTTGTCATCTCAAGTGTGTTTTATTCCTGAAAATTAAAACTAACTAGAAAACATAAAAATTAATCTAAACTAAACTAAGGATAGTTCCGCGGAATGCCTCCGTGGTGCGCCATGTTTATAAGGGTCCTTGGCTAGATCCAAAGCCTGGTCATATGTTACCCAAGTGGGATGTATTGCATCCCATGTTACACCGTCAGAGAGCGTCATCCAAGCTTGAGTCTATGACCTCCATGTAGTTGACCGGGTCTTCGTCCTCTACTCTTTTTCCATATTCAAACTTCACTTCCTTGTCCCCAAACTTCAATGTTAACGTTCCGTCATTCATATCCACCACTGCTTGGGCGGTAGCTATAAATGGCCTCCCTAGGATGAGGGGGACATTGGTGTCTTCTTCCATATCTAGGATGACAAAATCGGTTGGGAAAACGAAGTTGTCAACTTTTACCAATAGATTTTCAGCGACACCTTGTGGAAATTTGACGGATCTGTCGGCGAGTTGTATGCTCATCTTTGTAGGGCTTGTTGTCCCTAGGCCGAGTCGGTTGAACATCGATGTGGGCATGAGGTTAATGCTAGCCCCAAGATCGGCTAATGCATTACGAACGGGGGATTCCCCAATCGAGCAAGGAATCGTGAAGCTTCCGGGATCGATTTTCTTTTGTGGAAGTTTGTTGAGTACTAAGGCGGAGCATTCTTCGCCTAAGTTAACTAATTGCAATGATTCAATTTTCCTTTTGTTAGTGAGGAAATCCCTCATGAATTTGCATATTTAGGCATTTGGGTTAGGACCTCAATAAAAGGAATATTAACATGCAATTGTTTTAGTAAATTTTCGAACTTTGCGAATTGCTCATCGGTCTTTTGACGATTTAACCTACCGGGGTATGGGATTGGGAGAGTCTTGGTGGGCTCTTGATTTGGTGGAGAACCCTTCTCTGGTTGAGGTGTGGGTGAAGTCGAGCTCTGGCTAAGTTGACTTCCTTCAACCGGCGGTGGCGGAGCATCCTCGGGACCAACGGTTCGGTTTCTTAATGTGATGAGGTGTACTTGTGCCTTCGGGTTGGTTTCGGTATTACTAGGTAACGCGCCTTGTGGTCTCTCGGAGAAATTTTGAGCTAGTTGATTTAATTGTTTTTCAATGTTTTGAATGCTAGCTTGTTGATTTCTAAAATTTGATTCCAATTGTTGAAATCGATCCGAGTTTTTCTTTTCGGTGTCGGAGAAGAGGCGAGATACGGTATCTTCGAGCCTTTCTCTTCCACCTTGTTGTTGAGAAAAATTTTGCGGTTGTTGAAAATTAGTTCGTTGGTTTTGTTGGTTACTACTATTGCCGGGATCTCTCCAACCAAGATTTGGGTGGTTACGCCATCCTTGGTTGTAGGTACCCGTTGGAGGACCCGACGGCCTAGGTCTGTTATCAATGTAGTTTACCGTTTCTGTTTGTTCATCTAATTCTTTCATACAACTCCAATTTTCATGTGACCAACCACACCCTTCACAAGCCATAACCAAGGCCGTTTTTGTCATTTCTAGCCTTTTGATTTTTGAAAAGAGGGCCTCGATTTGGGCTTGTAAAGAGGTGCTTTGTTGGGATTGAACCCTACAGAGGAACAGATGATGTAAAGCCAAAACCGGATCACAACAGAGGATTCATCATAAGCAGCGGTTTGCACTAAACTTTCCCCTTGACAGTGGCTCCAACATCTGATGTCCTCTATCCACTGACCGTATACAACAGTTGCTGTCTTTGAAACTGCTGATGAAGCCCTAAAGACTGTTAAGGAGTAAAACACTGCTGGTTCAATCTACTGATGCAGTCTAAGCACTGCTGTTGATTTGAAGAACTGCTCACCCAAGGACTGATCAACCTTGAGGAAAGCACTGATGGTCTAACATCAGTGTTTGGTATGCAACTATGGAAGGAGAAAGCAGTAGTTTAGTTTATCAGTTGTAATGTATTATAATCAGTGGTTAGACAACATTACTTGTATAAGATCAGTGGTTGAAGGTTGTTTAGGTTGTTAGATGTCACTTTCATGGTGACGTCAGCTGAGATGCCTCAGTGGTTTGGTTTGCCTATAAATGTAACAGTACCCTGTACTGATACATTTGATTGACTGAGTGAGTTCTTCTCCTCTAGTCCAATCCTTTCATCTTGTGCAATCAACCATGGAGTATCAGGCTGAGGGGGAGTTTAGTTTGTAAGCTAGCTTTGTAATCATTTGATTTGCTTTGTAACCTTTCGACTGATGCAATTCATGTGCTTATCAAATCCATTTCTCTTTTTGATTGTGTTTACAAAGTTTGTATTCATTTCCGCTGCACTTTACATTGTTTCATATTCATTCATTGTTCAAATCATACAAACAAACTCAATCATGAGAGCCTCCGATCCTAACAATTGGTATCAGAGCTTGGACAGTCAAATTCGATCTAACAATCAATTTGACATAACAGTTCGGCTCAAAATTCATTGATACTAAGGTTGGTTGTATTCAGTTGAAAAACAGAGTAACGAGTAAATCATGATCAAAATGGTTATTCAAAAACTCTGTAAATCAACCAAGATGTCATATGACACACAAATCTCACACAACAAGTGATATTATGCACAAGTCACTTATAGTTTTCAGATCTGCAAATATATCTGTTAAACTATAAGAATTATTTTGTCTTTTCAAAATTAATTTCAACTGTTGTATTGATATTTGTGATGTTTTCATTAAATGCTAAAGTATGAACCTCAGATTAACAAAAGCCTATGTTCATAAAAACATTAGTGTTTTTGCTAACATAAAAGGAGGGAAATGAAAACTTTAGTTATAAGGTCTTATGTATTGAAAAACAGGTTGAGAATCCTCTAAAAGGACCAAAATCAATTATGTTAAGAATACATTAAGAAAATCAGTAGTCTAAAAAAAAATCAAAAAAAAAATCAGATATAACCATGGATCTACTCAAAACCATGATAGTAAAATATCAGTGTTGTAAAGAGTTTTAAATTAGCCCAGATCTCTTGTGAGAAAAAGGTTGAAATCCTACAAAGGTTATATGCTGATGTTGAGAAAACCAAATCATGAGTAATGTGAAATTTGGCATAAGCAGTAGCAAAAATGTCCAAATCTCTCAAAACATTGCTAAAAATGATTTTGGATTGAGTATTCTTTCCTTGAAAACTTTCCTGTAAAAGTTTCAATACTCTTCTATGGAAAGGGTAAAAAGGGAAAGAAGAAAAATTACAAAAACTCAAAAGTGTGTTTATCTCAAAACTTTTGAAATCAAAAGAAAAGAGTATAAACATAAAACACTTAAGAGTCCAAAATTGGGTGAACAATGGTCATCAAGCAACTGTGTGCATTCATTGATTCAGGGAAATTCAGGTAACAAAAGTATCACCAATGATTAAACTTACAAAGAGGACTAGACAAAATTTTTCAGTGTCATCACATGGTAACAAAGTCTATAACAGGATTTTCAAAACTTATGTGTACATGTCTCCTCATTTTAGCAATCAATTGACAAGGAAATGGTCTCAAACAGTGGTTATTCAAATCATTGACCATTTTCATAAGACTTGAGAATGATATGACTATGAGTTTTATTAAAAAATGTACCAGATCCTTTTTTATGTCAGTTTCAGAATAACCTTTAATTTTTTTTTTGAAAAGGTTTTTCTCAATAAAACAGGATATATTATTCTCCTTTTTTATGAGAATGATATATTTTGAACTTCTACTTGTTTTTTTATAGTAAAAGGTTCAATTCCTGTCAGGATGTAGATCCCTTATATTTTTGCTTAGGGTGATATTGTCCTTGAAAATAGATCAAAAGGAGATGGTGAAATAAGTTAAAGTCATTTCAAACTCAAGTTTTCATCACAGATCAAAGATTGATTGCTAACAGACCTTAAAATTCTTGACTACTCATGTTTTACTCTAAGGATTAGAACACAAAATGTGTAGTCAAAGTGAAAAGGTTGCCATCATCTGGGATACTCAACTACTGTCAAAATTTATCAAATGTTTAAAACAGGAAATAGATAAGTAGTAAAACCTTGAATACAAATCACTGTAAAAATCTGCTAATGTGTTAATCTTGATAATATGCATCTAAAATGTGTTTTGTCAAGGATGTTACTTTGCAGATATCTCATTATCACCATCAAAAGATGTTGGACATGATACTGTGTTATCACATGACAAAATCATTTCCTTCATCTGAGCAGCAGATGTACAAAACAGCTGATAAAGCTCACCCACTGATCCACCAACAGTTGCTGATAGAAGTCTATCAAAAATGGATAGAAATCACTTGACTGCTACCTCAACAATTGCTTGACCAAAGTAGCCCTTCACATCTATTTCCATGTCCACAACCACTGTTGATAAAAATCTACTAACAGTGGATAACAATCAACACTGGTTATCACCAATTCCTTTTATTCCTCCACTTTCATCTTCAAACAGCTGTTGGATCGTTAAAATCACCAACAATTGTTAGCTCAGATGACTCACATCTGCAGCCTCACCTTTTAAACCTCAATCCTTTTTAATCACATCCATTTTACCATACACTTGACAACATCAATGAAAAGGGATTCCTTTAAATAGGTCAATCCTAAAACATATGTTCTCTTATTGCCAGTTCTACCATTCCATCAACATGTTAGGTACCTTAGGGGAACTAAAAGACAGAAAGTTGGGTAGTGTCATTTAAGAAGAGCTTCAGCAGTTCAGTGACAACAAGTTTGAAAACCTTGTACCACAGCCAAAGGATGAGAATCTATTTGGCGAAAAGTGGGTCCTCAAAGAACATTGCATATGCTAGGAGCATGATTGACAAGTTTTATCAAACTCAAAATAAGTACAAACATCAAGGTGTTATTGACTGTGCACATGCAGCAGATATTTCCAACCACTGATTGAAGAATATTATGATGCTGCTGTTGTTGCTAAAAAGTCCAACTGTTTGTAACTTCAAAATATGTTATTGAATTTTGGTATAGTTGCTCAAAAGATTGTTTTTATGCAGGACAGTCAAGTAGCTGAAATATATCATAAAAAGTTCAATATCTCATTGATTCACCATCATTCATTATCAGACATCACCTTGTGAGGGATTGCTATAAAAAAAGTTTGATTTCATCTTTAACATGTCCATCTTAAAGATCAGTTGGTAGATGTACAAACCTAAGAATTGGATTCATCTACTGTTAAAAACTTGATCCCTATGATTGGAGTGCTAAACATGGATTAAAGCAAGCTTTCTTATGTTCCATGTGTAAATAGCATAAAAATGTTTTTAGAAAAATCAAAAATAACCTTAAAATAGTTTAAAATTGAATTTTTCAATAAATCCTCAAAGTTTGTTCAAAGCACTGATGGCATTAAAACTCTGTTAAATAGTAAAATCTACCCACTGCCAAAGTGTATCCTCTGCTTGTGCAAAACACTGATTTACAACAGAGGTTACACGTGGACAGATGTTATTCAACAGTTGTGTGCATCAGTTGCCATCATCGCTTTTTCAAATAAATGGCCTTACACCTGAAAACATTTACAAGGCTATAAAAAAATTTCCAAAACAAAAGCAGAGGTACCTGAGCAGATTTTAGCAGCTACCACTGCTCCTCAGATATCTGATGCTGAGCCCACTGCTCAAGGTGATCACAGCAGTAACACAACTGCTGTGAAACCCACACCTAAATCCACCAATAGACCAAAACAAAAGAAAATTCAAAAGCCCCCCAAACCTGCAATAAAGGCAACTCTGGAAGATGAGATCCCAGAGCAACTGCCAGTGACAACACAAAAGTCACTAGAAACCATTGCTGCTACTTCCTCACAGCAGATGGTAGAAAGGTCTCAACCCATGCCACAAACTCCTCCTGCTTCTTCTAAAAAAGAACAGGTTGTAAAAACAGGGACACCAAATTATGATGCTCTAGAATCACTTGATTCCATCATCCACAGTCCACTACCCGGGGCAAATTCACTTTCAACTCCCATTATCACTTCACAAATACCACTTCAATAATGACCTTGTTGCATGCTTTGGATATAACTCAGACATAAATCAGTTCCTCTCAACCACCTATCACTGAGAGTACACTCCAACAAGTGACTGAGTCTGATGCTTATACCTCTGCTATCCCAGCAACAACTGAGGAGGTTACACCCCTTGAGTTACAAGTAACTCTTGGTGGTAGTTCAAGTGAAGCAGCTACTACAAGTGCTGAACCCACTGGTTTGCACTTGGACAGTAGTTTCATCAATAAGACTTCCTTGAAGGCAATTTCTTTACTGGGAACTCTTGTGTATCCAGTCTTAACTGGTTCACTAAAAAGTGTTTCTCATTATGAAGAAAGAAGTCCCCAGTACCAAGACAAAGGGGCAACAGTGGATGATTTTTGGGATACACTTCCTCAAATCAACCACTGTTACAACCACTGTTAGTGGGAAATCAGATGACCCCATTAAGTTGGGTGATGGTTTAATGTACCAAGAATTGACGGCTAGAATTGATAAACTGGATACATCTGTTGCAGAAATCAAAGACATGCTACAACAGTTGTTGAAAGCACAAACGGTACCATCCACTGCTACACCACCTCCAACAGCTACTCCATCATCTGCTCCTACTCCAGATGAGCTGTGGAATTTATTTCAACCCCTGCACTATCTTCGAAAGAGTTGATGATGCCAAAAAGGGGGAGAAAAATGACTCTGAGGAAAATCTTTCAGTAACTTATGCTGAAACATCTGTCAAAGAAAAGGAAAGGGGAGGTAATGGAACCCTGAAAATTCAAGCAGATGATGAAGATACACAAATGAGGATCGTTCAAAGTCAAGTCAATACTGCTAGTCTCAAAACCACTGCTGATATTAAAAGGGTAAGGGATGAGAGCATAGCTTTGGTTGAGAAAAAGTTAGTTCTGCAAAAAGGAAAAAGAAGAGGTTGGTACTTCATTAAAGAAGAGTCCTGTTAGAAAAACAAGGCAATGAACCACCACAGCTTCTAAAACTAAGCCAGTTACTACTTCAACCACAACTTCTGTTCCCACAAAATCACTTACACCTCCACCATTAACAACATCTGTCACTCAAACAACTGCCACCAATACCACATCAACACACACCACAACCACTGCCATCCCCACTAATTCAACCACCACAAACACCACCTGCTGCCATCCTTCATCAAAGAAGGAAACAAAGCAGATGGATGCAGAAATATCAAAAGAAGAACAAGCTTGAGAAGAATATATCATGAAGATGGTTCTTCAGACACTTAGAGCAGAACTACAAGAAACAGCAAAATCTCAAGACACTGCTCAAAGTTGTCATCACCAGGCCTCAATCTCCAAACTCATCATTCAAATAAATCTCTCCCAAGAAACCCATTGGATTCAAAAATACTAAAGTGGATGTCTGATCAAAAGACCCACGTATTAACTTTGCTCAGATCCAATGGTGAAGTGAAGCATATATCAAGGGAAACAGCACTTGGCCTGGGTGTTGAAGATTTGCAAGATCTCCTTGAGCTCACACTGTGCAGGGATGAGGATGATACAAGCCCCATTGGCTTTGAATTACAATTCAAAGAACAAGTTAGGGAACTTGTGATGAGTAAATAAAAATCCATAATAATGAAGGGTTTTGGCATCATCTGTTCCAGGGGGTGATTGTTGGGATTAAACCCTACAGAGGAACAGATGATGTAAAGCCAAAACCGGATCACAATAGAGGATTCATCATAAGCAGCGGTTTGCACTAAACTTTCCCCTTGACAGTGGCTCCAACATCTGATGTCCTCTATCCACTGACCGTATACAACAGTTGCTGTCTTTGAAACTGCTGATGAAGCCCTAAAGACTGTTAAGGAGTAAAACACTGCTGGTTCAATCTACTGATGCAGTCTAAGCACTGCTGTTGATTTGAAGAACTGCTCACCCAAGGACTGATCAACCTTGAGGAAAGCACTGATGGTCTAACATCAGTGTTTGGTATGCAACTATGGAAGGAGAAAGCAGTAGTTTAGTTTATCAGTTGTAATGTATTATAATCAGTGGTTAGACAACAGTACTTGTATAAGATCAGTGGTTGAAGGTTGTTTAGGTTGTTAGATGTCACTTTCATGGTGACGTCAGCTGAGATGCCTCAGTGGTTTGGTTTGCCTATAAATGTAACAGTACCCTGTACTGATACATTTGATTGACTGAGTGAGTTCTTCTCCTCTAGTCCAATCCTTTCATCTCGTGCAATCAACCATGGAGTATCAGGCTGAGGGGGAGTTTAGTTTGTAAGCTAGCTTTGTAATCATTTGATTTGCTTTGTAACCTTTCGACTGATGCAATTCATGTGCTTATCAAATCCATTTCTCTTTTTGATTGTGTTTACAAAGTTTGTATTCATTTCCGCTGCACTTTACATTGTTTCATATTCATTCATTGTTCAAATCATACAAACAAACTCAATCATGAGAGCCTCCGATCCTAACATGCTTTCATCAACCTTATGGGCGCCCGGGGCAATAGATTTATTACCTCGGGGAGTGTGCCATTGAAAATTTGTTTGAGCAATTTCCTCAATTTGATTATATATTTCATTTGGGCGACGATTACCTAAAAGTCCCCCGGAGCTAGAATCAAGTGTTTGTCTTGTGTGTGGCAACAACCCATTGTAGAAAGTGGATACTTGTTGCCACACCGCTAGACCGTGATGAGGACACTTTCTTAGTAGCTCCTTGAACCTTTCCCAAGTTTCATATAAGGATTCCCCATCCTCTTGTGAGTATGTGTTAATTTCCGTCATTAATTTAGCCGTTTTAGCAGGAGGGAAATACTTATATAGAAACTTTTGGGCTAGTTCATCCCAGGTGTTTACCGAGCCAACTGGGAGGGTGTTGAGCCAAGCCTTAGCTCGGTCTTTTAGTGAAAATGGAAACATCCTAAGGCGAATGGCGTCGTTTGATGCTCCATTGATCCGAAAAGTATCACATATTTCCAAGAAATTAGTAATATGTAGATGGGGATCCTCGTCCGCAAGCCCATGGAAGGTTGCGGAGTTTTGGAGCATTTGTATCAAATGCGGTCGAAGTTCGAAGTTGTTGGCTTCGACATTCGGTGCATTGATAGCGGCGCCAAGATTACCTACGGTTGGCCGTAGGTAATCCATGAGGGTACGTTGGTCCGCCATTGGAAGTGGGTCCCCCGAGACTTTCTCTTGGTTTTTAGCTTTAAGTCTTTTTCTGAGAAAGCGTTCGGGTTCTTCTAGAGGTTCTTTTATGTCTCTACTAGAACTGGAGCTCATGCACTATGTAGGAGGTTCAAATGTGGCGTCTGGGTTCCAAATCCTGTAATAAAAACAGAAAAGAACGTTGGTCAGAATGTTCACCACGGCCCCGTGCTCAGTGAACACGGCCCGTGGTCAGAGATACAGTGATTGTTTTCTGGATCCCTGTTACTGGGAGTTGGACACGGCCCCGTGTTGCACCGACACGGCCCCGTGTTCAGCTCTCTGTAACTCAGAAAATAAAAACTGCCAGTGATGATGCTGGGCACGGCCCGTGTCCGACCAGGCACGGCCCGTGCTGAGCTCTGCAGAAACAGAAAAACTAAAAAAAATCCTAAAAAAATGAAAAATAAGAAAAACGATTAGGCCGTTGATTCCTAACTTTCTTAAAATCCTTGTGTCCCCGGCAACGGCGCCAAAAAACTTGATGCGTTGTTGAGTGTTATATTTATTAGGTGAATATTTTAAGCCCCTTTAACACTTTTTAGTCAAGTTTTAAATTTATAAACACGATATTTACTAACACTAGACACACATATGGGCAAGTGCACTCATCGTGAGCGTAGTATAGTGTTGGTAAGATACCGAGGTCGTCCAAGGACACAAGAGCTTTTAGTACCGGTTTATCCTCAACGTCTAATCAAATCAAAAAGTTTAGAAAAATGTTTTAACTAAGAAAAATAAAAACTAACTAAAATGCTGAAAATAAAAATAAAAGAAAAACAGATAGACAAGATGAATCACTTGATTCCGACTCGTATCTAGTGTAACATTTGATTATTTCTGCACTTTTGCACTTATTAAGAGATTATCTTAGTTATTGTAGTAGGCCCCTCTTTTGAAGGTGACGTTACCCTCACCCCAGTAGTTTGAGTCAGCAAGGATACAATCCTAAAAGGGTGGATTATTGGAAGATAATTAATTAAGTTATTAATGCAAATTATGGTAGGCCCCTCTTTTGGAAGTGACGTTACCCTCGACTAAGTAGTCTGAGTCAACAGGGATACAGTCCTAAATAGCCGGGTTATAGTATTAATAGTAGTTAACTTATGAGGGGATCAAAGAGTTTAGACTCCCGCCATCCAATACCGTGAAGCATTGAAGGAGGTCCTACTAAATTTGACCCAGGTCCATTGCAGGACCTCTAAACGCTGAACAATGGCAAGACCTTTACCAAACCGTTCCCTTAACCCCCGACCAGGTAGCCAACATACCTCCATATAGACCGTGGAGATATGAATGGTGAAAATCTTTTATTTTATATAGACAGTAAAATAATGCCAAGACACCACGGACAAACGATAAGGAAAGATCACCTTCAACATAAGCAACTAGTTATTAAAGTCATTAATACAAAACCAAGTAAAAAGTGCGAAAAGATTAGAAATAAAAAGTATTACACTAGGCACTTTGTCTTCACCAAGTGATGTAAGAGACTTAGGCAAACATGGCCTTGATTGTCAAGAACTCTTACGATCAATCTTGGATCCCGAGACGACTCACACACTCTACGATGGACAATGGATGATGGTGGTGGATGATGGTATTATGGTGGTGGTGGGTGGTGGGTGAAGTATGAGAGAGGTGGTGTGCCAAGGGATGGTTTGAGCTTGAGCCAAGCACTCCTATTTATAGGCTGAACAGAAGCTTGGGCACGGCCCCGTGTCCAGTGGGCACGGCCCCGTGTCCACATCCTTCTCTTTCTTCATTTAATGCAGCTTTGTCTTATTAGTTGACCACGCCCCCGTGTCCGCTGAGCACGACCCCGTGGTGCAGAAGAATCTTTGTACTATGAAGATTTGCTAGATTGTGCGAATCTTATAGTTGACCACGGCCCTGTGTCCGCTGAGCACGGCCCCGTGGTGGGCAATAGAAGCTTCTACCACTTTGTCTTTTCTGCTGACACTTGGGCACGCCCCCGTGCTGGCTGAGCACGGGGCGTGTTCAGTCTTCTGTTGTCTTGTTTTGCTTGGGAAGATGTTGTCGTGGGGTCGGGCATATCACGTCTTGTTCCTTTTCTTGTATTTATGTTAGATTTTGATGTCTTTTTGCTTCTTTTGTTAATTTGAGCTCATTTCATCCTAAAAATACAAAAGGAAGACAAAAGCACACTTTTTCCAACATTAGTACTAAAAAAGGGTTAGTTTTATGCCACATTTAATGAAATTTATATGTTGCATTTTGAACATATCACCACAAATACTTGGCAAAATACACAAGTATAATTATACCCATACTTGGGAAATATCCATGAAAAGAATTACAACACAAACTAAGGCAAACATATATTATTTTGACAATATTCCAAATAAATAGATGAAAATATTTTAAGTTAAAATATTATTATTTTAACTGATAATTATATATACTTTGGAATATTATAATATACATCAATGATGTAACTCAAAATACACATAGATTTCCAAAACAAGACTTAACGAACAACTAAGACAAAGAGTCGTTACATGACCTAAACGTCTAATAAAACATGGCACGTGTGTAGGTAGTCGTACGACTCGTAGGAGGAGCCTTGAATATACAAGACAGCTGGATCGCAAACTTGTGAGTTCATGTCCCCCTTTTCTCTTAATTGTTTTCGGATTTATAACTCCCGGGGGTGAAATACACGTTACATATGTTTCAATGGTATGATTTGTTTATGAAATGAACTACTAGATCATGTGAGCATAGGCTGAAAATGAAATGCCATTAACTCTCTTAAGAAACATGGACAAAGGTTAGATCTAACGGGTACGGCCTAGCCCCACTCATGGTCCTTATGTGACCACTTAGAGTGCTATAGTGTCCCAGTCGAGGTGATTCGACAACGGTCAAGGGGATTTGACACAACCAAGGTGATTTGATACAGTTAAGGGAATTTGACACAGCCAAGGTGATTTGACACAGTCGAGGGGAAATTCGACATAGTCGAGGAGATTCGACAAAGACAAAAGTCTACTCATATTGAGTACTCCTTATGTCTTCACATACATTAATGTCCTTGCAAAACATTAATTTGATCTGTTCATAGACGGTTTTCATACCTGTTTTCAAAGGAGTCTCTCAAATGTTTACAAGCTTATCAGTACTCATACAAAACACATGAACTCACTCAACTTTTGTTGATGTTTTTGAAATTACATGTATTTCAGGGAACAAGTTGGATCTTGGGCGCTGGTGTTATTCTGGATGTAAATTTCAAGTTTAGATGTCATCCACTTTTGTTGGTTTGTAACTTAATCAAAGGTTGTGTTGTTTGAAACTTAAATGATTGGTGTTTGTAATGTTTTGAACTTTATGAGTGGATGAACATCGTTTTGATCATATAGTTGTTTATTATAATCGAATGCAATGAGAACCAAATCAAGTCACACGCATACGCTTCAGCAAAAGTCTGGGTGTGACACCTATAACGTGTTTATGATCATTGTTCACACTAATTCGGCTATTTTAATATGCATAACATCATGGTAATCAGATATAACAACAAGTTCCTATCAAGATCATGCTTCTCTTGCAACCCTAATCTTCATACATAATCGTGCATATATGTTCAAATCCGATTTCATAATTATGCATATATATTCATGTGGTTTCAATCTCTACACAACACACAAGATCATGGTTTCATAAATAATACATACATGCAGCCCTATACTTGATTTCACAACAATCATACATCAGATCCATGTATTCAAACAAGTAAACCAAACAATACTCAGATAACATCAAGTATACAAAGAATTACGGTTTACCGGTTAAAAGAGATCACAAGAGAGAGATGATGATGATCGACTGTGTGTTTGTGCGACAAGAGGGAAACGAAAGAGAGGGGGAGGTCGTCTGGGTTATGGGGGCGTAGGGTTAGGATTAATATAAATAAGCTTTTTATTTAATTTTTAAGTATCTTGATTTCCCTTTCTAGTCCCTCAAGTTTCAAACTCTTGAAATTGCAAAGAAAGTTATAAATTTCAAGTTTATTTGCTAACACATCAAGTCCCTCATGTTTCAAAATCTCAAACTTGGGTGGAAAGTTAAACTAATTAAATTTGTGTGTTTGTACATCAAGTCCCTCGTGTTTCAAAATCTAAAACTTGGGTGGAAAGTTAGACTAATTAAATTTGTGTGTTTGTACGAAACTAGTCCCACTAGTTTACGTTAGTTCTGTGTGTTAATAATTTGTACGTATAATAAATGCATGTACACCATTCAATAAATCATTATTATTTCAACTTAGAAAAGTTAACGGTGTTAACCTATAAATGCGAGTTGTCACACACATCTTGTCCATCAAATTTTGTGAGGGAGTCCTCTGTATTATAGATAGTGGTTATGAGAGGGGTGAATGGGGGAACGAGAAAATGTTACTGTTTATCTGTAAATATGAAAAAAAACATTGTTCAACCTTATAATTTTTTTTTTTACTATTTTTAGAAAGTGGTTGTTTTTTTTGGAATGTGACTTTCTATGTAATGGACCTATTGGTCACCGGGTTCATGTCGAAGACAATCCCCCGTCAGCCCCGTACTCTCGGACGCGATGTTCGATTGGGCCCCGGCTGCCGCGCAAGCTGACTTCCGCCCGGAAACCATACTGCCTCCACACGAGAGACTCGCTGGGGTAACAGCTGGGTAAAACCGGGTTGCCCTCAAGACCGCACCATGCCTCGGTAGGATACGATCCAACATTGGGACGTCCCCCCCTAAGACCACAGTGGGAGTCGAACCGGTGACCTCCCAAAGGAGGAGCCGACCAACATAACCCAAGTGGGGATACCACTGGGCCACGGGGAATGGATAGAAAGTGGTTGTTAGTAGAGGGGAGAGAAAAACCAATAATAAAGATACTAGAAAAATATTAATTAATTGAAACAGAGAGAGGAAAATGAGTGATTTTCAGAGGCGAGGATAAAACATAAGTAGGGCTGTAAATGAACCAAATGTTCGGCGAAAAGTTCGTGAACTGTTTGGCGGGAAGTTCTTTTGTGATTGTTTGTTTATTAAACAAACGAACACGAACAAAAAATTTCGTTCGTTTAGCTAAATGAACAAACATGAACAAAGGTCGTGTTCGTTCATTTATGTTCGTGAACGTTCGGTAACGTGTTCATTCATATTCGATAGTTTATTTGTGTTTTGTTTTTATATTTTATTTAAGTATTACAAAATCCCAACAAATAAAATATTTAATAAGTGTTAGTGTTTTATATGATTTGTTAATGAACGTTTGTTTGTGTTCGTTTGTTTCTATTTGTATTCTTTAACGTTCGTTTTTGTTCGTTGTCTAAAATTAACAAACAAACACAAACGAACACGAAAAAGTTCATTTCCTTAACAAGCAAACACAAACATAAAATTCTGTTCGATAACTGTTCTTGAACCGTTCGTAAACATATATATATATATATATATATATATATAATATATTCTTTAATAACGAACACGAAAAGATCTCGTTTGTTTGTGTTGGTTGGGTTCATTTACAGCGATAGAGGTAACTACTCTAGACGTTTCTTTTTCTCAATTATCATTTTGCACATCGGTTTCACCACCACCACCTCGCCATCGGTACCACCACCACCACCACCACCACCCACTCTCCTCTTCACCCTACACCGATTCTTTCAAAAAATTATTTCTGGGTCTTATCATTTAACGTTCCTGTCAATTTATTGTACAAGAAAACCATCGAAAAAAAGGGAAGAAAGGATGAGCTCGGGTCCAGATGTCTCCGGCGCTAATGGCAACATCGATGAATATATCTCTCAGCTCATGCAATGCAAACCCTTATCAGAACAAGAGGTTATTATCCATTCATCCATCCCCAATTCGTTGATTTTTATTTGAGTTCGAGTCAGATCTGGTTAATGGGTCAGATCTATTGCAGGTTACGTTCAAAGTTTTCAGTTTGAATTTTTAATATGTCTTTCACCAATACCGTACAATTGACCTATGCTGTTGATCGGCTTTGTTATTCGGGTTTCGGGTTATTTGGGTACGATATATTGTATCCGATACCCGACTAACGATCGGGTTTGTTGGGTTTCAGGTTATTTGGGATTTTGATGTTTAAAGGTCTAACTGAAACCCGACCTTAATAACAATCGTTTTAATCGGGTAATGGGTTTGTTCGGGTCGGGTTATGGGGGACGGTTAAAATCAAGTGGTGTATCAGTATGTTGTAGCATGATTATATGCTCGAATTGAGAAATTTATGGCTCTAGTTTTCAAATCTATAGCTGGGAGCTGAAATGAATTTTGGATAATTAGGGATTTATGAATTTTGTGGGGTGTCAAATTTTGAAAATTTGAGGAAGAACATTGGTTGATGCAGATTGGACCTTATAATTTGAATATTTAGATCTCAAAGACTCAAACAGGGGGACTTGCTTTGGTTTGGGTGGTTCAGTCGGTTCTTGAACACCACTAGATTCTCTCTTCTGTTGTGTTCTATTAATTTTGATGTTATGCCACTGTAAGATAAATGCATACATGTTTAAGTTTCGGCTGGCATGCTTTCGGTTTTTAGTTAAGCATTCATTTTTGGTTACATCACTTTACCATGGTGGACAGAAGTTTAGTGTACTGCTTAATATTATAGATTTAAAACATATTTTTGCATATCAATACTCTAATATTATAGATTTAAAATAAAAAAATACAAATGTGTATGCAACAATTACGTTAAAATTTTTAAAACGTAATTCCCGTTTAACATCAACCCTTTTGCTTAAGTAAGAAATGAAACACATTTCTTTTAAAAAATAACAAAAATAGACGGGTCAACCCCTGAACCCGCCAGGTTGACTTACCTGACTCATTTAGCTAACCTTGTTCGACCCGAAACTAACCCTAACCCGTTTAGACTGAATCCAAGCCGACGAATCATGTTCAATTGTTAGGTTCCTACTTCCTGTTATGTTTTCGTGTCATGTCAGGATTTCACACCATTAGGTACTGCTTTGATTCAATGTAGGTTAGGGTGTTGTGTGAGAAGGCTAAGGAGATCTTGATGGTGGAAAGCAACGTACAGGTATGTTACATTATTAGTCGTTTTATGTTCTGCTTTTTGTATGGCTTTATCTATAACTGCACATGAATTATAATCATAATTTTGTAATTGCAGCACAATAAACTCATGAAACTTTTTTTTGCATTTGTGTTCCAGCCGGTTAAAAGCCCCGTGACAATCTGTGGTGATATTCATGGCCAGTTCCATGATCTTGCAGAGCTATTTCGAATCGGAGGGAAGGTACGGTTCATGATTATTGTCATCCTAGACTTACTTTGAATCTTGTGTATGTTACTCTTTTGATATTATTAGTTTCTTTTTGTAGTGTCCGGATACAAATTATTTATTTATGGGAGATTATGTTGATCGTGGTTATTACTCGGTTGAAACTGTAACTGTAAGTCACTACATTGCATTCTTGTTAATTATTCTTTTAATACCATGGTTCTTCTAATTCTATTATTTTTTATATTTCAGTTATTGGTGGCCCTCAAAGTGCGGTATCCACAGCGTATCACTATATTAAGAGGAAACCATGAAAGTCGCCAGATTACTCAAGTTTATGGGTTTTATGATGAATGCCTACGAAAGTGAGTACCCTATGGGTTGTGTTTTGTAGTTACCTTATATTCGTTTATTGTCACAAACAATGTCTTTAAAAGTGTCTCTAAAGAGTTAAAGAAGTGATCTTCACTAGCCTTTGCGATCGTCAACATCAATCTCAATTACCAGAAGAAGAAGAAGGGGTGAAGAAGACAAGGATATAAGGTTATCCTTTTAGTAGCAAGGAGCCAACGTTATAATTTCAAGCCTAGGGTTGCATCTACATGATGCGCAAAGGGGAACTTCTATGGGGGGCACTAAAAAGGCACACTTCTAATTGTGTCACGTACACACCTCGTCTTCATTAAAGCAACGGTCTATGGAGAATTCCCGAATGTGCCTCACGCCTAGGGGTGCTTTTTAAAATAAAGGGTCACATGTCTTTTGTTCATAGTTCTTGTTGTATAATCATAGCAACTTTTTGCAGATATGGTAATGCTAGTGTGTGGAAGACTTTTACGGATTTGTTCGACTATTTTCCTCTTACCGCATTGGTACACCTTCTATTCTTTTTAATCTGGTTGGTGTTTTTTTTTTTTTTTTTTTTGTAAATTTGGCTATAGGAGCTTATCTTCTTTTAAATTGGCTTAGGGGGTGTTTGGATGGGCGTTTTGACAGTGAACATATGATACTGAATAGTTAGAACTTAGAATCAGATACACAACTCTATTAATTTGGTTGTGTGGAAGAAGGTGTTTGGATATGCTTATGTTGCTTGATGTTATAATTTTTATATGTTTGATTGTTTACCAAATTCTTACTATTGAAGATTAATGATAAGAACTGTAACACAACTGATTACTCATCCCCAAAAGAAGCAAATAATCAGAAGCAGGATATTGCTTATCCAAACATTAAAAACCAATTATTATGTCTTCGTGACACAATAGTTAGGTGACTAGTTCCACAAAGCGGATCCAAACACCCCCTTAGAGCCTTAGCATATTTGAATCGTACTTTCTACGGGGTGATTAGTTTACTATGATGATGCTATCAAGTGACTGACCGCCTTTATATGCAGGTGGAGTCCGAAATATTTTGCCTTCATGGTGGATTATCTCCTTCAATTGAGACCCTTGATAATATAAGAAATTTTGATCGTGTTCAAGAAGTGCCCCATGAGGGGCCAATGTGTGATCTTCTTTGGTCAGATCCCGATGATCGGTGTGGTTGGGGTATCTCACCTCGGGGTGCTGGATACACATTTGGCCAAGTATTATCTCCCATTTCTCTTTTAATTTATTTCATTTATTTATGGATTAACATCATAAGATAAAATACCACTACATTTTCTTATTTTTCACAAAAAAAAATCTCTCAACCTTATTTTCGTATACTAAAGTTCGCGAACTTGTGAACACTAGATGAAAAAGTCACTACCCTAATTTTTGTATATTGAACTAAGCAGTTAAAGCGGTAAAATAGCGGATAGCGGTCAAGGTCCGCTATACGATATATAGGTTATAGCGGTGGTATAGCGGTGATATAGCGGTAATTTTTATACCATGCATAATTTATGTATTTTTATATATATTATATACATATACCATTAATTTTATATTGTTTATATATAAATTCACAAGTATGAGGACTAAATATAAACTAATGAAGATGGAGGGGGGTTATATGTTAAAATACCCAAACTTAAATAACCCTAATTATCCCTACTTTTATCATACGCCGTTTTCTTTCACTTTCATCATAAGTCTGTAACAGATTCATGATATCAGACCACAACAGATTCATGAGCTCAAGTATCAGACCGAAGAGAACACTATTACACTAATACCTTGGTGACAGGTGACTGTCGAAGACTGAAGAGGAGAACAAAACTCGAATCGAACAGCTCTGATGAACTCGAGTATCAGACCAGCAATCGAATTGAACAGCTTTGATTCGATTTTTATCAGCTTTGATGAACAGCAATTGAACTCTGATGATGATGAACTGCTTCCAAGACCTCAACCAAGGCTGACCGCTAATATCACTGCTTCAGCCGCTATAAAGGACTACATATAGCGGTCAAATAGCGGGCTATAGCGCCGCTATTAGCGGAACCGCTATGCCCAACCGCTATTTGGACCGCTATGATGCCAGACCTCCGCTACACCGCTATAGCGCGCTATAGCACCGCTATAGCGCCGCTATTAACTGCATAGATATTGAAGTTCCTAACTTTTTCTAAAATGCACGTGCTTGTGAATTTCCTTGTAAAATAAAATTTATACCATCTTATTTCACCCGCTTAAAAATTAACAAATCATTATTCAAATAAAAAAATTAAGTACGTGTATTTCAGAAAAGTATATGGACTTTAATATACAAAATTAGTTTAATGACCTTTTCGTGTATTTTTTACAAGTTGAAGGACTATGCCACAATTAGGCTGATGGACCATTTTTTTATTTAAACAAGTAAATTGTTTTTTTATTGTATTAATCCTTTATTATATGATTTCTGAACTTGATTTGGTCTTTATCAGGACATATCTGAACAATTCAACCATACAAACGGGTTAAAGCTCATTGCGAGAGCTCACCAGCTGGTTATGGAGGGATTCAACTGGGGTCATGTAATAACTTCAAAACCTCTGTATTTTTCGTTCGGATAATGGATTTTTCTAACGACTCTGGATTGCCTTCAAACAGGAACAAAAGGTTGTGACAATCTTTAGTGCACCTAATTATTGTTACCGTTGCGGGAATATGGCTTCCATTCTTGAAGTAGATGATTGCAAAGGTCACACCTTCATTCAGGTTCCTCTCTTTCTTAAATCTAATCATATTTCATACGACAGAATATGAAAATGCCCTTTCTTTAGTTATGAAATCATGAACAAAGTTTATGCATCCATTTTATCTTCGTGTATTTTTTGTCCACAATTTAGTTATTTATTTTCGGGTATATATTTGTTTCCACGTATCTACTTTTCTATGCAGTTAATATCGGTGATATATCGGTCATATCGGTCCTTAGTAAAATATCGGTGTCAAATATCGGTACCGATATTATCGGCGATATTGACCGATATATCACCGATATTTGACCGATATAACCGACATATCACCGATATTTGACCGATATAACCGATATATCACTGATATATCACTGAATTATTGGTGTTAAATTGCTATATATATAAATTCTGCATTATATTAAAATTACCGATATCCCACCGATATCTCACCAAGATAACCTATATTTCAAATATCGGTCCTTGACCGATATCTGATATTTTACCGCATTAACTGCATAGCTACTTCTACTATATCCACTTTATTTTCTTAAAACAGGACAGACTTATAAATTTTATAGTAAAGTACACGGATGGTCCCTTCAGTTTGCCAAAATCTTGGATTTGGTCCCTAGTTTTCCAAAAGTACATGAATGGTCTCTATGGTTTGCACTTCGTAACACATTTAGTCCGTAACTTGGACCCGCTAAAACCTTTAGAGTTTTTGGCTCCCGAGCCAACAAATCTAAAAGTTTTAGCAGGTCCAAGTTACGGACTAAATGTGTTACGAAGTGCAAACCACAGGGACCATTTATGTACTTTTGGAAAACTAGGGACAAATCCAAGATTTTGGTAAACCACAGGGATCCTTCGTTTACTTTATTACTCTAAATTTTAAGACATATATATGACGATATAAGTCTATTTAACGTATGTTATGGCTGTTAAGGTATAAATATCCTAAAAATTAGCGCAGCAATTTTTGTGATTTTCGTTATAAAATGGGTATCTCAGTATAAGTGTGTTGAAACTAAAAAGAGAATCTTAAATTGCAGTTTGACCCAGCTCCTAGGAGGGGTGAGCCAGATGTGACGCGTAGGACACCCGACTACTTCCTGTGAGATGGCGAATTCAGTCTCTTTTGGACCGGTTTTTGCGCATCAGACGCGTTGCAGCATCTTACTATTACCAAGTAAAATGGGCATTTGACATAAGCCTGGTATAGGCTTTTTGCATTTGCTAGAGAAAAAGCACAGCAATTGTTACACACTAATTTGTATCATCTAGCGCTGGTTTTCTGCTGTTTTTTTGTCTGTTGATACAAACATGAATTTGTGGGGTGGGGATATATAGATGCAAAACAGTTTAAAATCATGCTCTCTAATTGCTGCCACATGTTTTATACCTAGAATTAATCATGAAACTAGACATTTTCTTGGTGTTGTAGTTATGTGACGCCTTGCGTACCTTCATCTGCGTATCAAGCATTACATTCTCTGTTGAATTTTGCACGTTGTACCTTTTGTGTTAAAAAATAGAATGTGTTGTTTTAATGTAGTTTATGTTTGTTGGGATTTGATATTGTTTTTTGTTTCCAAATGTTTGCATTTAAAAAATTAAAATGCATTGTGTGTATTTTTAACATTTTTAATAGCGAATTTTGTTAATGTTATTGATAATATATCTCATTTTTCATGTCATATTCTAGTCTGATCGTCTTGGATCTTTCAGTTTTCATACTTGCTAATATGAAAAGAGAGTATATTGTAAAAAGTGAGTATGGATAACATTTGCCATTAAAAAAAAAATAGATCTAAAAAAATTAAATAAAAACAAGGTAGTGTTAGCCCACCAAAATGATATATGTTGTGGGTTTTTATTACATTAGGCTATCACTATGGGTTTAAGAGAGTCTACCTTTTTATTTTTATTTAGAGTTAAATATTATTTTAATTTTAGTTCCTCTGGTTTGAGATATTTTATAATTTTAGTTCAAATATTTTATTTTTCCTTACTAGGTCCAAAAATGTTTAACCGTTGTCATTTTAGTCCGCTGGGTTAACTTCATCTGTTTTTTCTATTAACGAGAAAGGTAATCCGGTCATTTTATATGTAATTCTGTTAACTAGAAGGGTAGTTCGGCCATATAAAATTGCTCTTCTCGTTAATAAAAAATTGATGAAGTTAACCCAGTTGACTAAAATGGCATCGATGAAACCTATTTGGACCTACAGGCAAAAAATAAAACCTTTGTACTAAACTGACAAAATCGCTCAAAGCAGAGGGACTAAAATGGCATTTAACTCTTTTATTTATATATATAGAAATTGACTTCACAAGGGAATCAGATCATAAAAAGAAAAAATTACACAAATCAACTTTTATGTTATACTTAAGCTAAACTTCATACTTTTCACAATGAAATCGGCCAAACCCAACATTTATGTTGATGTTTTGTTACGAGGGTCAACCTTTAACACTAACTCTTTTAATATTATGGTCTTTTCTCAGGTCTTTAATTTTATATATATTTTTAAAGCAAAGTGAACCCCTTTCTCTCACTCTCCCCTAGATTCAAAACTTAAACACCTCTCTTTCTTCTCCTTCTCCATATCACTCAATACTCTACTCATACAATTAATTATAGATACCCTTTGATGAGGATACGTCCTTGGACGGACCGAACCATTGCCAAACATAGAACCGAACTATAGCACATAAAGGTCGGATCGCACCTCATGCCAAAAACGGAACGATCAAATACACTGGTACGCCGTAACTAACTGGGCCCCACAAGCCATAACCGCCATAACAGTGACTGGTCCGACCCTAACTAACTCGCCACGTCAGCATACCCAAAGACTATAAATACCACACTTAGATCTCCAAAAAGGGGTAATCGCTACCTTCTCTATCTAAAACTCTCTCTCTCTCTCTCTCCCTGACATTTTCATCTTCACAAATACTTATTCTCACGCCCGAGCTTGGTCACAGAGAGGCCCCCCTCCCTGTGACGAGGCTAACGGTGTGCTTGTTTCCTTGTGATCTTGCAGGTTCTTGCCAGATCATCTGAAGCTCTGCTCTGACCAGGTCGGACCAACTAGTTTTGAGTCTTCAGTTGCGCCATCCCCTCGAATTCACTCAATTCACTTTGCTAATTCTGTTCATTCCAAGTCATGGAATCCACAACAGCTGCTCCAACAAACACTTTCCCGTCCTACAACGACATATGGGAAGGAAGCGCTGCCTCCACAATTGCATTAACATCAGTTGCTGCCGCAGCGGCTTCGATAGGATCAGCGTCGGCACCTCCAGCTGCAAGTTCTGTAATCGCGAGCTCTGTCGCCACGCTCTCGGTTACTGCTCCAGTTGCTACACCATTTCCTACTTTTGACAATGCTTTCCTCCTGCGGAATGCCGATTTGCTACGACAGCTACAGCAGCAGCAGCAGCGAGAAGAGATGTTGCAGAGTCTCCGCACGAACTTGTTCAGCAATGTCTATCCAGGGGCTAACCCCGTCTCTGTTGGAGCTTTCACCTCTGGATCTATGGTAAGTCCTATAATCTCCACTCCCATAACATGTGTTGCACAATTTTCCTCGTTTACGAGTGCTCCGATGAATAACGGTCTCAACGACCTGTTTCGCCAGGGATCTATGGGTTTAAACCCTCAGGATCAGGAGCTCATCATGCTGTATCATCCCACGTCTATGACTTCTCAGTCAAAGTTCACGCTGCGGATCGTCAATGCCCTACTCCCGGCCAAGTTAAAAATGCCCCCCACATTGAAATTCTATGATGGTACGTCCGACCCGGACGACCACATGTTCGCATTCGCCGGAGCGGCTAAGGTCGAACAATGGCCCATGCCAGCTTGGTGTCACATGTTCGCTCAAACTCTCACCGGGTCGGCAAGAGTTTGGTTCGATGGGTTGCCAGAAGGATCGATTGATCACTTTGAAGATTTCCGGCGTATATTCTTGCAAGACTTCTGCCAGCAGCGACGCTGCAAAAAAGACATTACCGAGGTTCACCGTATAAAGCGCCGCGACGGAGAATCTGTGGAAGATTTTATTGATCGCTTCAACCGAGAGAGAGCATGCAGATAAGCGGAGCGGTTGACCAGCTCCGAGTTTCTGGGTTTTGTCACGGAGTTCGAAACAATCAGCTTGTGGAAAAGCTCCACGAAGATCTTCCAAAAACCATGGAGATACTTATGGAGCGAGCTCGAGCCTTCGTTCGAGGAAAGATTGCCTGCGGTCAACCAAACGAAACCACAGCAAGAAATACCAAGGCTCGAACCACATCGTGGAGACAGAACGCATCTCCACCAAAAGATAGAAGCAACAGTTGGAATAGAAGTCGTGGTCCGTATCAGAAGTCAGATCGAAACAGTTTCCGAACCGGAAACGTGCGTTTTAACACCTTCTCCGAGCTCACAAAATCGCCAAGTGAAATTCTTAGTACGGAAACCACCCTGTTCCCTACACCGTCGAAGCAGCGACCTACCTCGGATAAGCACTCCAAGAAGTATTGTGAATATCACCGAGACAAGGGGCATACAACTGATGAATGTTAGGCTCTGAAGCAAGAAATCGAGAAGGCTGTACAATCCGGTAAACTCTCTTATCTCGTGAAAGAAGTAAAAGATGGGAAGAAATCTGCAGCAGCAATCGATAATCCGAACACCGAGCCCGGAATCAATATGATCCGGTCGACCGAATCAAGAGGGCTAAAGCGATCGAACCAACATATGGCAGCATGGATGCACCAACCAACATACTTCCCTCCGATCGATCCAGATGATGCTCGAGACGGACCAATTACGATATCGGCTGTCGTCGCCGGACACCTAGTCCGACGAATCTATGTAGACGGAGGAAGCGCCTTTGAAATCATGTATCTACAGTGTTTCCAGCAGCTGAATCCCCAAACGAAGAAGAGGTTGATTGAAGTCTCCACCCCTCTGATAAGTTTTTCGGGAGAAGTGGTTCGTCCAATAGGGCAGATTACCCTTCCGACCACTTTCAAGGATGGTGACAAGAGTAGAACTGTTCAACTAACCTTTCTGGTTGTTGGAACTCACTCGTCGCATAACATAATACTCGGACGACCCGGACTACGAGCTCTTGGGGCAATCAGCTCGATGATACACGGTGCCATTAAATTCCCCACCGAAGCCGGGGTCGCCACTATTCTTTCGGAATCAAACTCGTTCGTAGCCGAAGTAAGACATGCAGCGGAAACGAGCTCCAAAAAGTTCGAAGTGCCTACAGAACTCTGGGCGATCAATCCGGACTTCCCCGAACAGCAAGTAGCTATCGGCGCTCAACTCCCAAAACGAACAAAGAAGCTCCTATAGGAATTATTGAGCAACTCGATCGATGTCTTCGCATGGAAGCACTCCGATATGCAAGGGGTCCCTAGGTCTATGGCACAGCATCACCTGAACGTAAAAGAATCAATCAAACCAATAGCACAAAGAAAAAGGCATATGGCGCCGGATCGAGCCAAAGCAATTGCAAAAGATGTAAAGAGTCTCCTAGACGCCGGGATCATTCGGGAAGTCCGGTATCAAACATGGGTGTCGAACCCGGTTATGGTGCGAAAAAAGGATAACTCATGGAGAATGTGCATCGACTTCACCGACCTAAATGATGCGTGCCCGAAAGATTGTTTTCCGTTACCAGAGATCGATGAGAAGATTGACTCTGTTGCCACGTTCAGGTTGAAGTGTTTTTTAGACGCCTACAAGGGATACCACCAGATACAAATGGCAGTCGAAGATGAGGACAAGACAGCCTTTGTCACTAATGAAGGAGTGTACTGCTTTACTAAGATGCCGTTCGGTTTAAAAAATGTCGGTGCTACGTATCAGCGTTTAATGAGCAAAGCTTTCAAAGACCAGATCGAACGAAACGTAGAGGTATATGTTGATGATATCGTAATCAAAAGTCACGATGAAAACGCCATGCTAAAAGACATACTCGAAATGTTTACCCGACTCCGAAGCATCAACATGAAGTTAAACCCCAAAAAGTGTACGTTCGGGGTAGAAGAAGGGAAGTTTATGGGAGTCATGGTCAGGTCAAAAGGCCTGCGAGCCAACCCAGACAAGATCGATGCTGTTCTTACAATGAAGCCTCCAACATCGGTAAAAAAGATCCAGTCCTTAAATGGACGATTGGCCGCCCTCCATCGATTCTTGTCAAAAGCAGCAGACAGATCACTCCCGTTCATGGACGTCCTCAGAAAAAGCTTCAGATCGGAGTTTAAATGGACAGAAGAAGCTGCACGAGCTTTCAAAGAGCTTAAAGCCTATCTCGGCACCTTGCCAACTCTCACCGTACCAGAAAAGGATGAGGTACTGACGGTCTACTTAGCCGCATCTCTTGGTGCTATCAGTGCAGTGCTAGTCGCTCACCGGACCGGGGCGCAAATCCCCATCTACTACGTGAGCCGAACACTAAAAGATTATGAAACAATATATTCAAACTTGGAAAAGCTAGCTCTAGCATTAGTCCATGCTTCGAGAAGAGTCCGGCGATACTTTCAAGCCCACCCGATCGAGGTACGAACGGACCAAAGAATCCAACATGTTCTCCGACGACCCGAAGTTTCAGGTCGTATGGCAAAATGGGCGATCGAACTGGGCGCATTCAATATCACCTTTAGAACCAAAGGTCCGTTAAAAGGGCAGGTGATAGCTGATTTCCTAGTAGAAATGCCGGAGGATAAGGAAATGGAAGAAATCGAGAAAGCTCCAGAGAAGCCCTGGTCCCTGTATACAGACGGGGCTTCAAGCGCCGAAGGAGCGGGAGCGGGCCTAATTCTCACCGACCCAGACGGTATGGATATGACGTATGTGCTCCGGCTAGAATTTAAGAGTTCTAATAACGAAGCCGAATACGAGGCCCTCTTAGCTGGTCTGCGTCTGGCGCTAAAAGTCGGATCAAGAAATGTCGTAGCAAGAAATGTCGTAGCCCACGTAGACTCGTTGCTCGTAGCAAATCAGGTAAACGGAGAATATAAGGCGAGGGAAGCTAACATGATCGAATATCTCGAACAAGTGAAGCAAGTTATGGCGTCATTCGAGGCATGTAAAGTCGAACACGTTCCCTGTAGCAAAAAAAAAAAAATGCCGACGCGTTGACCAAGTTGGAATCGGTATCATTCAGTCACTTGGCCAAAGAGGTGAGGGTGGAAGTATTAACCGCACCTTCAATTGCGAATCTGTACGTTATGCAAGTAGAAGCTCCGTCTCAAACATGGATGACACCTATAATCAACTACTTAGTGCACGATGTTTTGCCAGTTGATAAAGCAGAGGCGAGAAAAATCCAAATCAATTCTCTTCAATATCAGATGCAGGAAGGAGGCTTGTACCAGAAGACCTTCCTTGGGCCTCTGTTAAAATGCCTCGACCCGGAGCAGGCCAGCTATATCATCAGAGAAATACATTACGGCATCTGCGGTATTCATGCCGGGCCGAAAATGATTGTAACAAAGGTGAAAAATGCAGGATATTATTGGCCCGGGATGCACGAGAGTGCAGTTAAGGAGCTCCAGCAATGTGATGAATGCCAGAAGCACGCACCAATAAGCCTTCGAGCTAAAAACGAGATGATCCCGGTAACCGCGGCATGGCCCTTCCAAAAGTGGGGCGTTGACATAGTCGGTCCTTTTCCACGATCGAGTGGAAGCTCCCAATACTTACTAGTCGCGGTGGATTATTTCACCAAATGGGTAGAAGCTCGACTGTTTACAATCATCTCCAGCTACAATGTAACGAGATTCTTTTGGGAACAAATCGTGTGCCGTTTCGGTCTTCCACTCTACATTGTAAGTGACAATGCAAAGCAATTCGCGGAAAATCCGTTCAAACGCTGGTGCGAAAACTTGAAGATTAACCAAGTATTTTCCTCGGTTGCCCACCCACAGGGGAACTGTGACACCTGTGTCACTGCGACCATCAAACAAATACCAAGCCAATGAAATATTGTATTTCATACTTGGGATCTGTATAAATATGTGTATCTTTTGCACATATCAATTCTTGTTCGATTTCAAACTTTAAATCGCTTTCTGGAAGGTTATACGCGCACTGATGCGTAAATATAACTAGTTTAATGCAACGAACACTCCAGAAAATCAACATATTCTTAACATACCTTAAATAACCTTTAAATAACTTAGAAATAAGTTTTGAAGCCTTTGGTATGGCAAAATCAAGTTAATTCGCTTACAGGGACTAAATTTGACAAACTGCGAAAGTATGCCAATTTGAACTGTAACAGACATTCTGGAACATGAACATAAGTTAAACATACCATAAATATCCTTTACATAGCTTAGAAATAGGCTTTGAGGGGTTCGGTGTGCTAAAATAAAATCTTGGGTCATTCAGGGACTAAAAGCGTCAAAAAGTGCACAAGTTTGCATTTTCGCGCATAACTTACGTTCTGAATACATCCGGACATCCAAAAATTTATGTAAGCACTAAAATATTTTATTTTAGTGTTTGGCATGAGAAAAATCCATTCGTCGCGCAATTTGGATCGTTTTTCGCGCTTATGCGCATTTCGTCGTAATTAAGCGAATATCGCGATCATACGACCAAAAGAACCGACATCCGGCATACTTCTGAGCATGTTTCATGTCCACAATGATTAGGCATCATTTTAGGGCCTTAAAGTTGGCTTAACGTGCCTTAAACATGTCGAAATGAGCCTTAAACATCAACAGGGACCAAAACTGTCATTTTTTAAAGTTGGCTTCTGATCAGAGTACTTAGGCGGGGCGCGTAAGGTTTGGCCATACCTTACGCGGGGCGCGAGGCCCTCCCAGATCAGTAAAACCTGCTTTACAGCCTGTTAACAGCTGTTATGCACTCATAAACCCACTTCCACATGTTGATACCTGATCATGGGGAGCCATTTTGAGTTACCTTAGTGTTGCAACAAGTGTAGGGACAAGATCAAAGCACGGTATTTGAGAAATGATCCTAGCGGTCCTAGAAATCCTATAAATACCCCTTTGATTCACAACTCAAAACCCACTTGATTTCTGAAAGTTTCTCTAAGTTGAGGTGTAAAAACGCTTCATACCTGAGAAATATTTAGAAATCAAAGCTTGCGGGGACCCGTTGTAAGTGTTCCTTCGTTCTTTTTATTCTTTTAGCGTTAAAGTCAAACTTTGTTTGACTTTCTGCATTGACCAGTTTATGGTCAATGCGAAGTTCGTTAGAACTTTATAACGTGAGCGTAATCACGATGGTTATAGTCCCTAGTGACTATACCTACTGATTACCACGTTATCTAGGCTCAATGACGAGTCGTAGTTTCGGCCAAAATGCGCATTCTTGCGTATTTTGTAACCAAACTACTCTTAGGTATCAAAACCGTTTGTTTTGATACCAAACCTGTTTTCTAAACTTAGTTAAGCATGTTTTAACATGCTTAGCTCATCACTTTTAGTTTAGTGCTTATGTAGGGTTGTAAGGTAAGCGATCTAAACAATCGCTTATACTTTCGAACCCGACCCATTTGGTCGATCATTAGGATCTGATCAAACATATTAGGTGACCATAGTTGTATAGGGAATAACTTTCCGAGGTTATACCTTATGGTCACATCGTTTGAGTAGTTATATGATAGGTAGTATATATGCCTTAGGTAAATGACCAAAATGCCCTTTTTACGCCAAAATTCATATTAAGCATATGTAACATAACTTTTGATATCTAAACTGATTTGGAAACAATATTAGACATGTTAAGGCATATTTTACTTATCATAGGGCTAGTTAGGCGGTCCAAACGCGTTTTACACGAACGACGCGTTAAAGTAGCATAAGCTACCTAAACGGGTCGTAATGGGTCGTAAGCACTTAGGTTAGGTTTCATTTTAGTATGAAGGCTTTGTTAAACAATATTACATGAGTTCCTATACTCGTTTGGTTTACGAACCCTAATGCTACCCGATCCTCCGAATTAGGTCCGGTTTGTTAACATAGTTACCTATATTAGGTGCCGTCGATTTTCCGTGATCTCTAGCATTGCTTGGTTGTTACTCAAGGACTTCTAGGCAATCTCAAGTGAGTACATAGACCCCTCTTTTACTGTTTTCCAAACTGTTTTGGGGTGAAACACATTTGCCTACTTGTTACTTTCATGCTTTCCTGTTTTCACATCATAAACTTGCTATGATCATTAGTACACTTATAGTACATGATTTACATTACATTGTTTCGCTATGTATGTTTACTTAGCATACTTAGTACATTGTTTTACTTTAGATTTCTGCTATGTATGTTGACTGGGCATGCTAGCACATTGATTTACATTACATTAGTTGCATATGTTTACTCAACATATGGACACATTGTTTTACATTGCATTTTGTTGCATATGCTCATCCAGCATATGAACACATTATATTACATTTTGAACCGTTTGTAACTATTGGACTATGTGAACCGTTGTAACTATTTGACTATGTGACCCGTTGTAACTATTTGACTATGTGAACCGTTGTAACCATTTGATTATATGAACCGTTTGTAACTGTTGAACTGTGGGAACCGTATTTGACCATACATAAACATTTCTACAATTGTTAAACATTACATTTTGGTGGTTGTTTTGGGTAAGTGATTTAAGTAACGAGGCGACGTGTAATACGATAAAAACATGGTGGATACGCCGCTGGTACTTCCTATATATAAGTGCTTTTATGGTATTACATATCGTAGCGTTATTTAAACCATTTCAGTTTAGACATATTACATCTACAGTACAATCTTCACATAAACATCGTTTTACAAATAACTTAACTTATACAAACCCATTTTACATGGTTATTCACTTAACCATACATTATTCTTTTATACATATATATCATTTGGTTTATTTATCACTTTTCAAATGATTTATGAAAGGGAACACTCAACAAGATTCATGGCTACTTTTTACTAAACAGTTTCTTTAAACTCAAGTCATGGATCCTATTTTCACAAAACCTATGTATCTCACAGGCATTTTTATGCTGACGTACCTATTTTCACATGTGTTTTCAGGAGCTGTTGCATAAGATGATCGAGACACACTTAGGCGGACCTGTGCCTTAGAGACTTAAAATGAAGCAAGAACTAGTTAAATTATGTTATGTACTCTTTGTTTCTTGTTTAAGACAATGTAACTCTCTTGATTTATAAATAAAACGAAACTTTAAATTTCCATGGTTGTGAAACAATTAATTCTGTTACAACACTCCCCGACGTTTCTACCACGTTTCGTTGTTTTACGTGGTCGGGGTGTGACAGGAACGGGCAGGTCGAGCAGATAAATCGACGAATTGTTGATGGGATAAAGAGAAGGCTCGGTTACGAGGGCAAAGGTTGGGCGGATGAATTACCGAACGTTCTGTGGGCTCACCAAACGTTACACAAGACTAGTAACGGAGAAACACCGTTTAGTCTTACATATGGTACCGAGGCCGTGATACCCGCGGAAATCGGACTCCCAAATCAAAGGTACAAAAACTGGGAAGAAAATGAACGGGAGCTCCGATCCAACCTTGATCTGCTAGAAGAACGCCGGAACGTCGTGGCCATAAAAGAAGCACGATACAAAAAGAAGATCGAAAAGTATTACAACGCCCGTGCCAAGCTTTACAAATTCAAGGTCGGAGACTTTGTGCTCCGAAGCAACGACGCAAGCCGCGTCGAAACCCCTGGGAAGCTAACCCCAAAATGGGAAGGACCGTACCGAGTCAAAGAGGCTAGTGAAAAGGGCTCGTACGTGCTGGAAAAAATCGATGGAACTCCCGTACCCAGGACATGGAACGGGGTGCATCTGAAGAAGTGTTTCATGTAAACAGCCTGCTACGGACAAGGAAGATTGCTATTTCTTATTTTATTTTCAATTTCTATGTATGAGTCGGGAGGGTAGTACCCCGAACAAATTTCCATTTTCCTTGTAACCGGGAGGGTTTTCACCGGACCTATGATTAAATAGTCAAATAAAGCGATCTGTACTTTTATAAGTATAAAGCATAGCATATGTATAAGTTCGAACAATATCAAAAATGTGCACAAATGGGCCTCGACCCATGCCTCGCGCCGATCGAGAAGGCTTAAATAGTTCTAGAAATAACAAAATCTATTAAGCAGAAAAGCCCGTATTTGATACGATCCGGCTATTAAAAAATCATCAAAAGAACTCATTTACCGGAAATTTCTTGCTAAAATCTGGTCACCAAAGATGACCGGACAAGAGCCTGGTCGAATAGTAAAAGTTTGGACGCAAACTAAAAACTAAGTAGCCAGGAACAAATATTTGACATAAAAGTCATGGTTTCATACGAAGCTAGAGAAATATAAATTGCAAATAAAAACATAAACTGTGCAAGTACATGCCAAAAGAAAAAGTTTAAATTGTGCGATTACAATGCCACAAATAAAAGTCAAATATTATACGATGATAAAGACCGAACTTCAAGCTTCATAATCTTCCTTCACGATGGGGAGCTCACTCTTTTGCTTAATAACGGATAAGGGTTTATCCACCAAATCCGTAACCTGGCCAAGCACAGAGATATGGAAGTTGTCAAAGGCCTTTATGGCAGCTTCTAACACCTCTTTAGCCCCCTCATCATACCCATGAACCTCTTCGGCAGATCGGACCGAGTCATGGGCGGCTTTGAAGCCCTGCTTAATACCCTCATTCACTCCCACCGCGTTAACACTGTTAACCAGGTCCGCAACGACCTTCTCCAACTCCGGGCTTTGATGCACCATCTTGACCACCCACGCGATCCCATCCGTCAAAAACCACTGCTTGGTTAACATAAGCTCCGATACCTGGGCATATAACTCGACCATCTCACCATCACAGTGTGTCAACATGCCTTTTGCCTCATCGATCGTTGCCGTGTGTGATTCGATCGCCCTGTCACGGGCCCTTTCCAGTTCGTCCTTATTTGAAGAAAGATAATATTTATTAGCAAGAAAAGTAAGCATTGAAAAATAAATTACAAACGTACCGCTTATCAGACGGTGGTGATCGGCCAGAAGCTGGTCATAAGATGTTTGCATTTCTTTCAGTTCAGCCGCGTGCCTTTTCTTCGCACTGGATAACTTCCCCCCCAGATCACTAAATTTCATCTTGAGAGCTTCCAAGTCTTGAAGAGCTTTGTCTCGAGCTTCATAAGCAGCCGTAGCCGAAGCCTGAGAAGATTTATTAACTTCTTTTGCCTCCAAGGCTTGCTCTTTCAAACGATCAATTTGAGATCGGAGAGAAGCTAGCTCCTGTTTTGTCTTCGACCGGACATTGTCTTCACTTTTCAAGTTAGCAACTTCACGTTGAAGCTTGCGACAATTTGATTCCGACTCAATCCAACGCTTATAAGTCTCCACCACCAGAGAATTCGACTGAGCTTGATTCAGTATTAGGGCATTCCCAAGCTCCGGGTCGCTCATCTTCTGATAATGAGAATGCTCGGACGGAGTCCCCAAATGAAATAATGCCATCTTCGCTGACAGAGCGTCCACAATCCTGTCCTTGTTCGTCAGTGACCACTCCGGTACATACTTCTCCAAAGCTCGAGCCGAGTCCATGTCCTCGACATCGCCCGAACCTAGCTCCCGGGACAAGAAAACAGCTTCAGTGTTATACCATAAAGGGGAAGAAGAGGCACTATCCCCACCATCAATTGGTTTGGGGCTCGGCCTTGACACGTTGGATGCAACCCCCGTTGTAGGCTTACCGGAGGGAGATGGTTCAATTCTCTTGAAAGATAAGGGCTCGGGCATATGAATGTCTTCAAAAACTTTGGTAGATGGCCCTCCAAAAGATAATGCGCTCGTTGGGGTATTGACCGGATGGTCCCTTGGGGTACGACCACCGTGAAGATGGGCGTCCAAATTTGCCAGTAGACCCCCGGCAGTAGAAAAATCGGTGGCTTGATCATCTTCATCATCATCCTCTAATGTAATGGTTTTGAAATCTATCTTCGTCTTCTTCGCTTGTTTGGGTTTCGGACCAGACTTAGAAGAAGTAGTACGTCTTCTCTTCAAGCTGATTTGAGGCTGCTCTTCACCATCACCATCATCACCCTCCTCTCCCCCTTCAGCATGCACTCCTTCGTCTTCTACAGAAACGTGTACTCCTTCGTCTTCAATAACAAACTTGGAGCTGGAACCCTTCGTTCCGCTTGAGCTAGTCTTTTTGCCTTTGTCACTACCGGCTACCACCGCTCCATGAACCGGAGAAATACTCAACACCTGTGCCGCAGGAGCCAAACCCGAGCCTCCCTGGCCGCCCGAACCTCCTTGGCCACCCGAGCCTCCCTGGCCAGCCGAACCCCCTTGGTCAGCCGGAGCTACAGGCACCCGAATCGAGTAAAGGTTCGCTTGTACGATGCTCAAATATGGAGGATCACCTTTCGGCGTTCTGATGGCCCAAACATCCAGCTCTTTGGAATCAAAAGACTTTAACCTCAAAGCTTCCTTTAAACCCATAGCTGCGTAAAAAAGCAAACAACAAGTAATTTCTATAGTCCGGTATATATATATATATATATATATATATATATATAAAAAGACCCATAGAAAAACAAGTTACGAATGCAAAGAACGCCGTATCAAGTTAAAAGCACGAGTAACCCTTTTGGTTCCACTTAAGGGTGGGATACCACTTCGGTTCGCTCCACATCGTGCTGATCCGTCCCATGACAAGAATGTGTTCCGGAAAATTTTGCACACGTCCTGCCTCCTTGATCAGGTTCGCATATAGATCTCTATTATACTCAAAGTCTTCAGGAAGAGGAAGTGGGAGGCGCGACCTTTTTAATCTCCATGTCATCTCTGTCGGAACGCATCGGTCATCGACCGAGAAGAAACGGTCTTTCCAATCCTTTAAGCTGGTAGTAATCCACGAATAACAACAAGAGTTCTTGTTCCTAACCTCGAAGGTGTACCAACTACCGGACCGATTAAACTTGTAGAAAGCCCGGAACACATCCAAATCCGGGTCGGAGCCCAAACCACGACAGGACAACTCAAAATGACACACCTTGGCAAGGCCGAAGGGGTTCATTTGAGAAAGATGAACCTCGTGAAACAATAATACGTCGATCAAAAACTTCATCAAAGGGAGACGGTAATTACAATAATCGAACAAACGTGAATATATCCCTATTTCCCCCGGGGGAAAAGGATATATAGGCATATTCTTTTCAGGGAGAACGGGGTGTAATGAGGCACGGATTACGTACTTATCTACGTACCACTGTAAACCATTTCTATTCAAAATATTGAACCAACCGGATAGATTGCTCTTGTTCGCCATACTAAAAAGAAGGGTACTAACCTGCTCGATGAATAGGTTCGCCTCAGACAAAGGGATGGAGAAGATGAAGTAAAAAGGTGAAAACAAAAATTACTTTTCCCCCTTTTTATAGAGATATAAACTGCCTCAAAACAACCAATCAAAAATCGACACGTCATGACAACTGACATACATCAAGCGTCACGTCAGCGGGAAATATAAAGTAACCGTCAGTCACCCAACAATAGTCACCGCCCAAAAAAATTTAAAATTCAAAAAATCGACAAACGAAAAATCAGGGGATCAACCCGCCAAAGTTACGCCGTTATAGTTCGAAGCTTTTACCTAGGAAACACTACGAACTAGGGGGACTTGATGAGGATACGTCCTTGGACGGACCGAACCATTGCCAAACATAGAACCGAACTATAGCACATAAAGGTCGGATCGCACCTCATGCCATAGACGGAACGATCAAATACATTGGTACGCCGTAACTAACTGGGCCCCACAAGCCATAACCGCCATGACAGTGACTGGTTCGACCCTAACTAACTCGCCACGTCAGCATACCCAAAGACTATAAATACCATACTTAGACCTCCAAAAAGGGGTAATCGCTACTTTCTCTCTCTCCCTGGCCTTTTCATCTTCACAAATACTTATTCTCACGCCCGAGCTTGGTCACAGAGAGGCCCCCCTCCCTGTGACGAGGCTAACAGTGTGCTTGTTTCCTTGTGATCTTGCAGGTTCTTGCCAGATCATCTGAAGCTCTGCTCTGACCAGGTCGGACCAACTGGTTTTGAGTCTTCACCCTTCAACATCTCAAACTCACCATCCATCCCCTAGTTTTGAAGCACCACAGATAACAAAAAACTACAACTATTTAATTTATCAAATGAAATAAAACGACCAAGATTTATATAGATAATGAAATAAAACAACCTGCATCTGTTTGACTAAATCAACCGGCCCACTAACAATTATTTATCAAGAAACCTTTTTCTTCAAAAACTCATCATCGATCTGTTATGCTTCCTTTATGTTTCAAACCATTTTTCTAAAACCCACCACATCTGTTATTTGAACCATCAACATCACCATCGCCGGACAGTTGCATCACCATCTACGTCCAAAAAGGATCCCTCCGGTGGAGAGGATGGTGTATGGCGCTAGTTGCAGGCGGTTATCGACGAGAGGTTAACAGTAATAGTGGTGTTCGGTGGTTGTGACCAGAGATGAGTGGTGGAGTATGATGAAGGACGGTGGACGATGGCGGAGGTGAGTAGTGGGGTGATCGACGGCAAGAGGGTTAAGCTTGCTACTAGCTATAATCAAAATGAGTTGTTTTTATATTTCCCTTTCTTGTTCTCTGTACAATCTTGATGAAAACCTCAAGAAAAAGCAACAATTATTTATCTGAATCTTGAAAATTAAAGATTTTGTTTGAAAGGTTTTCTAGTATAATTCCAAGATGTTGGGATTCAAGTTTGAATCATGTGGAAGACTGAAGTATAAGGTGTTTGATGGAACTGGTGTCTCATTGTGGTGGTCTAAGAGTGTTTGTGGTTTTATTTAAAAAATATATATTAAATAAGGTTATAAAGGAAAAGACCATAATACCCTCACATGTTTTGCATGTGAGGTAACTTAACCAAGAAATTAAGTAGAGTTAGTGTTAAAGGTTGACCCCCGCAAGAAAACATGAACATAAAGTTTGGGTTTGGCCAATTTCATAGTAAAAGGTATGAAGTGCAGTTTAGGTGTAACATAAAAGTTAATTTGTGCAATTTTATCTTATACATAAGAGAGCCGATATAACTCATTAATGCTTATATTGCTTTAGTAAGATAACAAGATATTACAAAAAAAAAATAAAATTGTTAGTTTAGTCTTAAGTACCTAGCTCTTTCATATCTTTTTTCTTTATCAGTAAACAATAGAATTGTAGGTGTCAAGAGGATTAAAATGATGGTCTCCATTTGGTAGTGTAGGATCTGAGTTTGTTATATTTGTGAGTTTAAACAATGGAGAAACAAACAATTTGTAAACTGTAAAGTAAATAAGATAAACACACAAGCTGGAAGTTATATCAAAATTGTTTTATATTGAATTTCAATGATTTCAATCGCGGTACAATGATTATACAAACTCCCCTCAGACTGATCACTCACTTTGTTGTTCGTACAAAAAGGAATCTTTATAATAAAATAGATCTCTAAGAAATGAGATCTATTTATACAAGTACAAAACTCTGTTTGCAATCAGAAAAGATTCCACATATGTTAGCAAAGACTTGTGGGAATCTAGCATCTAATCTATTACATTAAACATTTGTTCTAAGTATTGTTACATTGAATAAACCTCTGTTCTTCAAACTGTTGTTGGCTTGTATCAAAAATCTATTTGGCCATAACAGATGTTTTGACTTCATGAACAGTGTTTTGCTTAAATAGAGCTTTGGCCTTGAACAATGATTTCTTTTTCTTCAATAGTGGTACCAAAGCTTCAAACCGATCTTTGAACGTCTTCAACAAATGTTCTGATTGGTGTTCAAGATTCACTATCTTTGGGAGGAGAATGCATCATCAACGATTTATTTCTTGATCAGAAGGTCATGTTTTAGCTTTTGAATATCATCTGTTCTTTGAAGGTCCAACAATCTCCCTCTAGAATAGATGACGCCAAAACAAATGTTTATTAAATCAACCTTTACTTATCATCAACTTCTCTCTGATCTGGCCCTTGAATTGGTACTCAAATTTCATTGAGAGATAGTCATCTGGATCATTTTCAAGTTCAAGCCTTGAAGGACTTGTAGATCTTCATTCTTAAGCCCATAAGCCCTGTTCATAGAGATCTTTTCAACTTGTCAATTAGCTCTGACTATTGTCAATTCATGGCTTGTCCTATCAGACATCCATTTGAGAATTTTGGAGCTGGGTAGATTTCTTGGGGCATATGTTATTTGATGAGTTAGGGGAATTGTTTTCCCAGGAATTAACCAAGCAAATCTTCTAGTTTTGCATCTGGATGCCCATATATCAATTCATTCCTAATCCCTTCTTTTCTCAGTTCATATTCATATATCTTTATATCTTCTACATACACCTCTTTTTGCCTTTTGAGGTAGCTTTTCATAGCTGAAGATATATTCTTTCCAGTAGGAAGTTCAGAGGGATCAAATAGAGATCTGATGGGAAAGTCTACTTCTTCATAGTTTGGCTTTCTTGTGACTGGGGGATCCTTTGCTCTTAAAGCTTCTAAATTCTTGTATTCTTCTTGGATTGTTGGCTCATCCCATCTAGCCATTTACTGCATGGAGCCAAATTTTGCAGCTACAATCTCCTCCTTCATTCTTTTCAATTGGAATACCTTTTTGCTAGCTGGCTTTTTGCCTGCTCTCCAGGTGGGATGAAGAAAGATTGCTCATCACACATAACGCTAATTGTGACAATAGAATTAAAAATAAATTGATTTTATTCATAACAAAGTGTTACAATACATGGAACTTGGGAACAACATGTTCAATACAAGAGAAACAATACAACAAACAAGTACAAAATTTATACAACATATTAAAGCCTAAAACGTCTATATGTGTATCTAGGCATCATCACTACTTCAGTTTCATAGCATCCTCATCATCAACCTGTAACATGTTAAAAAATATAGTTCAATACAAATATGTATTGGTGAGTATACATGTTTTCATACATAACATAAAAAGATTAAGTTGTAAACAATTCCACATGGCAAACTATTGAAACGAGATAAACAATAAAATCGGCATGTGTTTAACTAATCAAACCAATGATGAAACGCAATAAGCTCTTAACATAACCCAAAGTTTACAGGTGATGCGGTAATCCTATAGCACTATATATGTCAAGGATAAGCTCGTACGAAGTTAATAATAAGTCTAACACAAAACGTATAACCACAAGTTTAAAGTATCAAGCAACAAGTAAGCATGCATGTATAATGAATGTTTGTGCATTTTAGAAACAAGTATAAGTGTAAGTTTTCATAGTTTAACTTGCTTGGAAGATTTGAGAGAAGTAGAGAGGTTGAGAGAAAAATGGTTGGAACATTTAGTGACCTTTTAGAATTCTTAGAATTCTTGATTTAGAGAGATTGAGAAAATTAGAGAGATGGAGAGAAGAATGGTGTGAAGAAAATGGTAGAAGGAGGTTGGTATTTATAGGTAGAGAAGGTGGAAAATGGTGAAATATGATTGGTTAAAGAATGTGGAAGAGGATTGAAAAGATGATTGGTGGAGAAAGGAGGTGAAAAAGGGTGAAATATGATTGGTTAAAGTAGGTGGAAGAAGATTGATGAGGTGGAAAAATGATTGGTATATTTCTTGGTATTTCTTGAGTATATATTATGTAATTGAGTATATAAAAAGTATAAAAGTATAATTCAAGTATTGAGGATGTGCGTATAAGTATTTATACGTATAATTGTGTCTTTTTGCGTATAAATACGTATTTAATTGATCGGTTGTGTGAATAAAAAAAATATGTATAAAATATGAATTTTATTATGATTAACGCCTCGAATTGTGAGATTGAAATTAAAATATGAATGTAAGGTTTCTAAAATTAGAATACAAATACGAATATTTTTAAAATAGAAATACAAAGATACGAGGCGTTACATTTCAATCCTCATAATTTCATCTAGAAGGGCTTCTGTAGACCATCCAGTGAATGGAGCTCTTGTTGCTTTGTAAGGCTTGTTCTTCATTATGTACTCCATGTAATCTTCTCTTAATGCTCTTCTAAGATCAGGATCACTTATAGGGCCTTGTGAAGCAGTTTTGCTAACAACTTTGGAAAAATCTTTTAATCTGTTCACTTTAGTGTACTCTTTAGAAAAAAATTGTTGAAGAAAAACACAAGATTAAAGAATGTTTAATAAGTTTTCTTCCAAAACAGAAAGTTGGGCCTCAATATAGTGATGTTCCACCTTGGTTTTCCATGGAAAACCTTGTGGAAACTCTTCTAGAGGTGTTCCATACTTTGTTGAGGAAGAAGAGGTGAAGAAAGGTAGAAGAAAGGTGAGTCCTAACTTGTAACAACTGTGCTTGTAATCACTATGAACAGTTCCATTATCAATAAAACAATGTTATTTGATCCCAATGTTTGTTTGATTGTGTTTTACATTTTTCATGTTTTGACTTTTATGTAATTTCAAACTCTACATCGCTTTCTGGAGAGTTATACGCAAACTAGTGCGTAAACGTACTCAGTTTAATGCGAGAAATACTCTGGAACATCAACATATACTCAACATACCTTAAATAACCTTTACATAACTTAGAAATAAGTTTTGAAGGCTTTGGTATGGCAAAAACAAGTTAATTCGCTTACAGGGACTAAATATGACAAACTGCGAAAGTATGTCAATTTGAACTGTAACGAACATTCCGGAACATAACCATAAGTTAAACACACCTTAAATATCCTTGACATAGCTTAGAAATAGGCTTTGAGGGGTTCGGTGTACTAAAATAAACTTTTGGGACATTCAGGGACTAAAAGTGTCAAAAAGTGCACAAGTTTGCATTTTCGCGCATAACTTACGTTCTGAATACATCTGGACATCCAAAAATTTATGTAAGCATGACTACATTATATTTTAGTGTTCGCCTTAAGAAAAATCCATTCGTTTCGTCATTTGGATCGTTTTTCGCGCTTATGCGCATTTCGTCGTAATTAAGCGAACATCGCGTTCGTACGACCAAACGAACCATCATCCGACCTATTTTTGAACATGTTTCATGTCCACAATGTTTAGGCAACATTTTAGGGCCTTAAAGATGGCTTTACGGGCCTTGGAAGTGTCGGAAATGCCTTGAAACACGTGCAGGGACCAAACATGTAACTTTTGAAACTTTCTGAAACAGGTGAGGCAGTCGCGTAGCGCGAGCCCTAGGGCTCTACCTGTCGCGCTACGCGAGTGAGTGATCTGGGCCAGATTCAATGTTTAATCACAAGTTGCAGCCACTTTAATCCTCCACCACATGTTTGCAACTTGCTTAATCACTAAGATTAGGAACATATGTGGCTCCATAACCTTTGTGACAAGTGTACGCACGAGATTAAGGCACGATAATCGACAAACGATCCTAACGGTGGTGCATATCCTATAAATACCCATCCACCCTCAACCCCAAAACCCACAAATCTGATTAGGAAAGCTCTAAGTTGGAACCTTCGTTTCATACCTGAGCTATTTTGATCTGGGTTAGCTTTCGGGGACCCTTCGTAAGTGTTCTTTCGTTCTTCTATCGCTTTCGAGTCCGAAAGTCAAACTTTGTTTGACTTTCTGCATTGACCAGTTTATGGTCGATGCAAAGTTCGTTTGAACTTCATAACGTGAGCGTGATCACGATGGTTATAGTCCCTAGTGACTATACCTACTGATTACCACGTTATCTAGGCTCAGTGACGAGCCGTAGTTTCGGGCAGAATACGTATTCTTGGGTATTTTGTAACCAAACTACTCTTAGGTATCACAACCGTTTGTTGTGATACCAAACCTATTTTCTAAACTTAGTTAAGCATGTTTTAACATGCTTAACTCGTCACTTTTAGTTTAGTGCTTATATAGGGTCGTAAGGTAAGCGATCTAAACAATCGCTTATACTTTCGAACCCGACCCGGTTTGGTCGATCATTAGGATCCGACCAAATACCTTAGGTGACCATAGTGTAGGGAATAACCTTCCGAGGTTATACCTTATGGTCACGACGTGTAAATAGTTGTATGATAGGTAGTTTATATGCCTTAGGTAAATTACCAGAATACCCTTTTCATACATAATTGGTAATTTAGCATATGTAACCTAAAATTTTGTCACGTAACTGATTATGTAACATGTTTAGGCATATAATACTTGTCATAGGACTAGTTAGGCGGTCCAAACGCGTTTCACGCGCACGACACGTTAAAGAAGCATAAGCTTCCTAAACGGGTCGTAATGGGTCGTAAACAATTATGTTAAGTTTCATTTAGCATGTAGGCTTTGTTAAACCAAATGACACGAGTCTCTACACTCGTTTGGTTTACGAAACCTCATCCTACCCAGTCTTCCGAGATAGGTCCGGTTTATTAACATAGTTACCTATATTAGGTGCCGTTTGATTCCGAGATCTCTAGCATTGCTTGGTGGTTATCTTTATACAACTGAGCAATCTCAAGTGAGTACATAGACCCCTCTTTTACTGTTTTCTAAACTGTTTTGGGGTGGAACACATGTGCCTACTTGTTACTTTCATGCTTTCCTGTTTTCACATCATATACATGCTATGTTCGTTAGTACACTATAGTACATGATTTCATTACATCTTATGCTAGGTATGCCCATTGTGTGCATTACTTAGTACATTGTTTTACATGACATTTCATGCTAGGTATGCCCATTGTGTGCATTACTTAGTACATCGTTTTACATGACATTTCATGCTAGGTATGCCCATTGTGTGCATTACTTAGTACATCGTTTTACATGACATTTCACGCTATGTATGTTCATTTGATTACATACTTAGTGCATTGTTTTTCACATGCTCACATTTTGTTATGACATTTGGTTTGTTTACATGGGACAATATATCCATTAACATTAGCTACGCCGTTCGTTAGTAGGTAGTGGTACCATAGGAATTGACAACTCCCGTTCCGGACATCCCAGGGTAAGGGGACAGAAAGGAATGACCGAATTCGTTGACATTAAGACAGATAGACCTTTAATTTGTTTAAAGGGTTTATCACCACAGTCGCCAGGCTTGGATGTATGCATATTTACAATACCGCATAAATGTTCATATTAAATAGTTGCATGCATTTACACAAAACATAGCGTTGATTTAAACCATGTTTTACTTCAATACTTTGTTTTCGTGCATATGGTTTAGTTGAGACATTTCACTTGCCATACATGACATTTTGACATAAACATTTGACATGGATATTTGACATAGACATTTGACATGGATATTTGACATAGACATTTGACATGATTTACATCTTGACATGGATACTTTGACATAGACATTTTACATTGTTTGGTTTGGTTTGATTAAGTGATTAAGTAACGATGTGTGTGTAATATGATACAAGCATGGTGGATACGCCGCTGGTACTTCCTATATATAAGTGTTTGTATGGTATTACATATCGTAACGTTATTTGAATCATTTCAGTTTGATACATATAACATTTTATACAAATAACATACCTTTCACAAGACATTGATTTACAAACAACTTATCATATACAAACACATTTTTACATGGTTATTTATTTAACCTGACATTTACTTATACATATCATCTGATCTTATTGTTTTCAAATGATTTACAAGACAAAGCAAATAACAAGGTTCATGACTAAACATTTTCTCAAACATAAGTCATGAATCTTATTTTCGCAAAACCTATGTATCTCACAGGCATTTTTATGCTGACGTACCTATTTTCACATGTGTTTTCAGGTGCTTTTCCATAGGATGTTGATCATGATACTAGGGCGGACCTGTGCCTTAGAGACTTTAAAAGATGATAGACTATGTTTAATTATGTTCTGAACTCGTTAATTTCCTGTTTGAAACAATGTAACACATTTGTTTGATAAATAAAATACACTTTGTGTGCCATGGTTATGAAACAATTAATTCTGTCGCGACACGCCCCGATGTTTCCGCCGCGATTTGTTGTTTTACGCGGTCGGGGTGTGACAGAAGAGTTGGTATCAGAGCCAATGGTTATAGGGAATTAGGTTATTAGTAATGCTTTGACCTAGACTATAACTTTTCTAGGAACCTAACACAAGTTATCTTGTGTTTAGATCTTAAAACATGTACATCACCTATCCTTAGGTGATTAACGAAACAAGGAACCAAAAATTTTTCCGAAACGATTTTTGAAAAACAATCATCTGTTTTTGAATAAATTTTTACAAGGTTTTGAACCCTCAATTGTAAGGTTTTGAACCCTCTGTTTTATGGTTTTGAACCCTTTTCAAGTTTGGTTTTTGGCCTTGTGCCTTCAAATTTTCAAAATCCCGTCAAACGTTTTGGGTTTTAAATAATGTGAACGTGTGCAAACTGGAAGGGTGAATGCCTGTATTCTGAGTTTTCTGTCTAGGCAAGCACTTCGTATACATCTCAACCAGACGCAGAGACCAGTTGTGCTTACCTGGGAATTCTTGGGATGAGTGTTCACTTATAGGCGAGCATGTCTTCATTATACATTATTTTTGATCCATTTACTTTGATTAGTCACTGTGTGTCGTTTGTTTGCTCTGTGATACGGACGAATGATCACCATCTTTGCTGTTTGCAATTCTTGTTTTTATCATCTTATTCTTTTCATCCAATCATCTCACTCGTTTCTTTTCATGTTTCCTCTTTTAGAATGCCTCCTAGACGCGAAAATCCGATAGCAACTGCCGAACTGGCAGAAATCATTTCAGAGCAGATGGCTGCTCAATTTCCAAATCTCTTTGCTCTGTGGAACCAGGCCAACAACAACAACAATGTTCCATGCAAGTACAAGGATTTTAACCAGGCTAAACCACTCAAGTTTAGTGGTTCTGAGGGAGCGACCGGGCTTCTTCAGTGGTTCGAGAGCATAGAGAATACTTTTCGCCATGTGCAGTGTCCGGATAATCGCAAGGTCGAGTTCTCCTCGAGCGTATTTCAGAAGAGGGCTTTGACATGGTGGAACGGGGTTATGAGAGACCAGGGTGCTGAAGTTGCTCTCGCACAGACATGGGCTGAACTTAGAGCCCTTATGATGAGGGAATTCTGTCCTCGTCATGAGCAACGAGCGTTGGAGAAGGAGTTTGATGAGTTGAAGCAAGATAGTGGTGAACACAGGGCTTATACTGATCGGTTTGAAGAATTGAGTCTGCTTTGCCCAACAATGGTCACCCCACTCGACAAGGCTATCGAGAGATACATCGATGGTCTACCTGACACGGTACAAGACATTCTTACTGGTAGTGAACCTGCCACACTTCGTCAGGCGATCGAGTTATCAGCGACGTTGACTGAGTCGCACATTAGAAAGGGAAAGCTACACAGGAAGGGTGACAAGGGCAAGAAGCAGTCGGCTGACAAGGAAGATAGCAAGAAAGGTCAAAACGGAAATGGAAAGAACTCTGGTTCTTCAAAGAGGGCAAAGAAGCGTAAGGCTTCCCAAAATTTTGCTATCACTGCCCAAGCTAATCAAGCAGCCCTCAACCAACCTGCACAGCCTCCAGCGAAGAAACCCTATTCAGGGAATGCACCTTTGTGCAATAGATGCAACAGTCACCACCAGCCACAATTTCCATGCCGTTTCTGTACTAACTGTGGGAAATCAGGCCATCTCGCCAATGTTTGTCGATCTGCTCAGAATCCCGCGGTTCAAAACCCGGCTCAACAAGTTGCTCAGCCTCCTGCTCCGCAACAGGGTCAAGCTGCACGACCACAATATCCACCAGGTGCTTGTTACAATTGTGGGGATCTGACCCACTATAGGAATCGGTGCCCAAGACTAGTCAACCAGAACCAGAACCAGAACCAGAATCCGGCTCCGGCTCGAGGCCGAGTTTTTAACATGAATGCCCAAGAGGCACAGGCTGACGATAATGTGGTGAACGGTACGTTCTTTATTAATAATCAGCCTGCATCTGTTCTTTTCGATTCCGGTGCCGATAAGAGTTTCGTGTCTTTGACTTTTGAGCCTATGCTTCGCGTGTCTAGAACGAAACTAGGCAAATCTTTGACAGTAGAGGTTGCAAATGGTGAACCCATTATTCTTGATTCTGTTCTTCACAACTGCCAGTTGAATCTTAACGACCATCTTTTTCCTATTGACCTCGCGCCTATGCAACTTGGAAGCTTCGACGTTATTGTGGGAATGGATTGGTTATCCAAGCATCACGCAGAGATAGTTTGTTCTAAGAAGATTGTTCGTGTGCCACTTTCGACAGGCGAGACCCTGCAGGTTCAAGGTGAGAAGCCTATCGGTGGTCTCAGACTCATGTCTTGTTTTAAAGCTCGGAAGTATCTACTGAAGAACTACGTGGCTTTCTTAGCACATGTTACAGAAGATAAGAGCAAGCGTAAGTCTATTTCAGATATTCCTGTCGTTCGGGATTATTCTGAAGTGTTCCCTGAAGATTTACCTGGTCTACCTCCAGCACGCCAAGTCGAGTTCCGCATTGATCTCGTACCTGGTGCAAACCCCATTGCCAGAGCTCCATATCGTCTTGCACCGTCTGAGATGCAAGAGTTGTCCAAGCAGCTTCAGGAGCTCTCTGACAAAGGTTTTATACGTCCTAGTTTTTCACCTTGGGGTGCTCCCGTTCTTTTTGTCAAGAAGAAGGATGGATCCTTTAGAATGTGCATCGATTATCGTGAGCTTAACAAGCTTACCATCAAGAATCGATATCCCCTACCTCGCATCGACGACCTCTTTGATCAGTTACAAGGCGCTTCTTATTTTTCGAAGATTGACCTGCGATCTGGATATCATCAACTTCGGGTGCAAGAAGAAGACATTCCGAAGACAGCATTCCGTACTCGTTATGGACATTACGAGTTCACAGTCATGCCATTCGGTTTGACTAATGCTCCTGCTGTTTTCATGGACTTAATGAATAGGGTCTGCAAACCTTATTTGGATCAGTTCGTCATTGTTTTTATTGACGACATCTTGATTTACTCTAAGACGCGAGCTGATCACGAGCAGCATCTTCGTCTTACTCTTGAACTCCTGAAGAAAGAGCAACTTTTCGCCAAATTCTCCAAGTGCGAATTTTGGCTTAAAGAAGTTCAATTTTTGGGACACATTATCAACGAACGAGGTGTTCATGTAGATCCCTCCAAGATCAGTGCGATTAAGGATTGGGATACACCTTCTACTCCTACTGAAGTTCGTTCTTTTCTTGGTCTAGCGGGTTATTATCGCCGCTTCATTGAAAACTTCTCTAAAATTGCAGTTCCTCTAACTGCTCTAACTCAGAAGAAAATGCCCTTTTACTGGGGATTCAAACAAGAGGAAGCTTTTCAACACCTGAAGCAGAAGCTTTGCGATGCGCCTGTTCTATCATTGCCTGAGGGTGATGATGATTTTGTCGTGTATTGTGATGCATCTAAATTGGGTCTTGGCTGTGTTCTTATGCAAAGAAACAAAGTCATAGCCTATGCATCGAGGCAGTTGAAGATACATGAGAAGAACTACACCACTCATGATCTTGAGTTAGGTGCAGTTGTCTTTGCTCTCAAAATCTGGAGACACTATTTGTACGGTACAAAATGTGTGGTTTTCACTGACCACAAAAGTCTTCAGCATATCTTCAACCAGAAAGAACTCAACATGAGACAGCGACGTTGGGTTGAGCTTTTAAACGACTATGATTGCGAAATTCGCTACCATCCTGGTAAGGCGAATGTCGTAGCTGATGCATTAAGTCGCAAGGAACGTACTAAGCTTCATTATGTATGTGATCAATCTGTTATTCAAGCTCGATCCGATATTCAAGCACGCATTGCTCAAGCTCAACAATCTTGTGTTTCACAAGGTTTAATGGATAAGGAATTTCCCTATCACATAACGCCTGCTTTGGAACTGAAGGACAATGGGTCATATTACTTCATGGACCGTTTGTGGGTCCCAAGCCAGGATGATCTTCGTACCTTGCTTATGGATGAAGCCCATAAGTCTCGCTATTCTATTCATCCGGGCTCAGATAAAATGTATAAGGATCTTCGTATTCACTATTGGTGGCCTGGTATGAAGAAGGACATTGCCTTATACGTATCCAAATGCCTTACTTGTCTTAAGGTTAAGGCTGAACATCAGCGTCCATCTGGTTTATTGGAGCAACCAGAGATCCCAGTTTGGAAATGGGAAAACATTACTATGGATCTTGTTACCAAACTCCCGCGCACAAAGAAAGGTCATGATGCCATCTGGGTAGTCGTTGATCGTCTTACAAAGTCAGCACATTTCTTGCCAATCCGTGAGGATTTTCCTGCTGACAGACTTGCTCAAATCTATGTGGATGAGATTGTAGCTCGACATGGTGTTCCTTTGAACATCATTTCTGACAGAGATGCTCGTTTCACTTCTCATTTTTGGAGAACCATGCAATCTGCTATGGGGACCCAACTTAATCTGAGCACAGCTTATCATCCGCAAACGGATGGTCAATCTGAGAGAACAATCCAGACTCTGGAGGATATGCTAAGAGCTTGTGTGATCGATTTTGGTGGTAGCTGGGATTCACATCTTAAATTGATTGAATTCTCCTACAACAACAGTTATCACACTAGCATCGGAATGGCTCCTTTCGAAGCTCTCTATGGTCGAAAATGTCGTTCACCAGTCTGCTGGAATGAGATTGGCGAGGCTCAACTTACTGGACCTGCCCTCATTTTAGAGACAACTGACAAGGTCAAGAAAGTTCGTGATAACCTTCAGGCAGCTAGAAACCGTCAGAAGATTTACGCGGACCCAAAACGCAAAGCCTTTGAATTTCAAGTCGGTGATCGAGTATTACTTAAGGTCTCACCTTGGAAAGGTGTGATCAGATTTGGAAAGAAAGGAAAACTTGCACCTAGATACGTTGGACCATTCAAGATCGTCGAAAGAATCGGAAAGGTAGCCTACAGACTTGAGTTACCTCCTGAACTTGGAAATGTTCATCCAACTTTTCACATATCAAATCTCAAGAAGTGTACAGCTGATGAGAACTACTCCATACCGCTTGACGAAATTCGTGTTGGCAGAACATTGAAATTTGTTGAGAAACCAGTGGAAATCATGGAACGTGAAGTCAAGTGGCTCAAACGCAAGCGCATTCCTTTGGTCAAAGTTCGCTGGGAAGCTAAACGTGGACCTGAGTTTACTTGGGAACGCGAAGATCAAATGAAGGCGAAATATCCACATCTTTTTCCACGAGTTTCCTCTAAATAAATTTCGGGACGAAATTTCCACAAGTAGGGGAGACTGTAACAACTGTGCTTGTAATCACTATGAACAGTTCCATTATCAATAAAACAATGTTATTTGATCCCAATGTTTGTTTGATTGTGTTTTACATTTTTCATGTTTTGACTTTTATGTAATTTCAAACTCTACATCGCTTTCTGGAGAGTTATACGCAAACTAGTGCGTAAACGTACTCAGTTTAATGCGAGAAATACTCTGGAACATCAACATATACTCAACATACCTTAAATAACCTTTACATAACTTAGAAATAAGTTTTGAAGGCTTTGGTATGGCAAAAACAAGTTAATTCGCTTACAGGGACTAAATATGACAAACTGCGAAAGTATGTCAATTTGAACTGTAACGAACATTCCGGAACATAACCATAAGTTAAACACACCTTAAATATCCTTGACATAGCTTAGAAATAGGCTTTGAGGGGTTCGGTGTACTAAAATAAACTTTTGGGACATTCAGGGACTAAAAGTGTCAAAAAGTGCACAAGTTTGCATTTTCGCGCATAACTTACGTTCTGAATACATCTGGACATCCAAAAATTTATGTAAGCATGACTACATTATATTTTAGTGTTCGCCTTAAGAAAAATCCATTCGTTTCGTCATTTGGATCGTTTTTCGCGCTTATGCGCATTTCGTCGTAATTAAGCGAACATCGCGTTCGTACGACCAAACGAACCATCATCCGACCTATTTTTGAACATGTTTCATGTCCACAATGTTTAGGCAACATTTTAGGGCCTTAAAGATGGCTTTACGGGCCTTGGAAGTGTCGGAAATGCCTTGAAACACGTGCAGGGACCAAACATGTAACTTTTGAAACTTTCTGAAACAGGTGAGGCAGTCGCGTAGCGCGAGCCCTAGGGCTCTACCTGTCGCGCTACGCGAGTGAGTGATCTGGGCCAGATTCAATGTTTAATCACAAGTTGCAGCCACTTTAATCCTCCACCACATGTTTGCAACTTGCTTAATCACTAAGATTAGGAACATATGTGGCTCCATAACCTTTGTGACAAGTGTACGCACGAGATTAAGGCACGATAATCGACAAACGATCCTAACGGTGGTGCATATCCTATAAATACCCATCCACCCTCAACCCCAAAACCCACAAATCTGATTAGGAAAGCTCTAAGTTGGAACCTTCGTTTCATACCTGAGCTATTTTGATCTGGGTTAGCTTTCGGGGACCCTTCGTAAGTGTTCTTTCGTTCTTCTATCGCTTTCGAGTCCGAAAGTCAAACTTTGTTTGACTTTCTGCATTGACCAGTTTATGGTCGATGCAAAGTTCGTTTGAACTTCATAACGTGAGCGTGATCACGATGGTTATAGTCCCTAGTGACTATACCTACTGATTACCACGTTATCTAGGCTCAGTGACGAGCCGTAGTTTCGGGCAGAATACGTATTCTTGGGTATTTTGTAACCAAACTACTCTTAGGTATCACAACCGTTTGTTGTGATACCAAACCTATTTTCTAAACTTAGTTAAGCATGTTTTAACATGCTTAACTCGTCACTTTTAGTTTAGTGCTTATATAGGGTCGTAAGGTAAGCGATCTAAACAATCGCTTATACTTTCGAACCCGACCCGGTTTGGTCGATCATTAGGATCCGACCAAATACCTTAGGTGACCATAGTGTAGGGAATAACCTTCCGAGGTTATACCTTATGGTCACGACGTGTAAATAGTTGTATGATAGGTAGTTTATATGCCTTAGGTAAATTACCAGAATACCCTTTTCATACATAATTGGTAATTTAGCATATGTAACCTAAACTTTTGTCACGTAACTGATTATGTAACATGTTTAGGCATATAATACTTGTCATAGGACTAGTTAGGCGGTCCAAACGCGTTTCACGCGCACGACACGTTAAAGAAGCATAAGCTTCCTAAACGGGTCGTAATGGGTCGTAAACAATTATGTTAAGTTTCATTTAGCATGTAGGCTTTGTTAAACCAAATGACACGAGTCTCTACACTCGTTTGGTTTACGAAACCTCATCCTACCCAGTCTTCCGAGATAGGTCCGGTTTATTAACATAGTTACCTATATTAGGTGCCGTTTGATTCCGAGATCTCTAGCATTGCTTGGTGGTTATCTTTATACAACTGAGCAATCTCAAGTGAGTACATAGACCCCTCTTTTACTGTTTTCTAAACTGTTTTGGGGTGGAACACATGTGCCTACTTGTTACTTTCATGCTTTCCTGTTTTCACATCATATACATGCTATGTTCGTTAGTACACTATAGTACATGATTTCATTACATCTTATGCTAGGTATGCCCATTGTGTGCATTACTTAGTACATTGTTTTACATGACATTTCATGCTAGGTATGCCCATTGTGTGCATTACTTAGTACATCGTTTTACATGACATTTCATGCTAGGTATGCCCATTGTGTGCATTACTTAGTACATCGTTTTACATGACATTTCACGCTATGTATGTTCATTTGATTACATACTTAGTGCATTGTTTTTCACATGCTCACATTTTGTTATGACATTTGGTTTGTTTACATGGGACAATATATCCATTAACATTAGCTACGCCGTTCGTTAGTAGGTAGTGGTACCATAGGAATTGACAACTCCCGTTCCGGACATCCCAGGGTAAGGGGACAGAAAGGAATGACCGAATTCGTTGACATTAAGACAGATAGACCTTTAATTTGTTTAAAGGGTTTATCACCACAGTCGCCAGGCTTGGATGTATGCATATTTACAATACCGCATAAATGTTCATATTAAATAGTTGCATGCATTTACACAAAACATAGCGTTGATTTAAACCATGTTTTACTTCAATACTTTGTTTTCGTGCATATGGTTTAGTTGAGACATTTCACTTGCCATACATGACATTTTGACATAAACATTTGACATGGATATTTGACATAGACATTTGACATGGATATTTGACATAGACATTTGACATGATTTACATCTTGACATGGATACTTTGACATAGACATTTTACATTGTTTGGTTTGGTTTGATTAAGTGATTAAGTAACGATGTGTGTGTAATATGATACAAGCATGGTGGATACGCCGCTGGTACTTCCTATATATAAGTGTTTGTATGGTATTACATATCGTAACGTTATTTGAATCATTTCAGTTTGATACATATAACATTTTATACAAATAACATACCTTTCACAAGACATTGATTTACAAACAACTTATCATATACAAACACATTTTTACATGGTTATTTATTTAACCTGACATTTACTTATACATATCATCTGATCTTATTGTTTTCAAATGATTTACAAGACAAAGCAAATAACAAGGTTCATGACTAAACATTTTCTCAAACATAAGTCATGAATCTTATTTTCGCAAAACCTATGTATCTCACAGGCATTTTTATGCTGACGTACCTATTTTCACATGTGTTTTCAGGTGCTTTTCCATAGGATGTTGATCATGATACTAGGGCGGACCTGTGCCTTAGAGACTTTAAAAGATGATAGACTATGTTTAATTATGTTCTGAACTCGTTAATTTCCTGTTTGAAACAATGTAACACATTTGTTTGATAAATAAAATACACTTTGTGTGCCATGGTTATGAAACAATTAATTCTGTCGCGACACGCCCCGATGTTTCCGCCGCGATTTGTTGTTTTACGCGGTCGGGGTGTGACATAACTCACTTTTGCAACTTAGATGCTTCTGCCTTGATTCTGATTTCTCAGCTGATTTAGAGTGTTTAGAGAGTGAGATTGGTGTGTTTACAAAGTGGAAAAAGTGTGGGAATGAAGTGGGTGATATAAGAGAGGTTTAGGGTTAGGTTAGGTGGTAACAAATGAGAAAAAACACACTTAAACAAGCACAAATTCGGCCAACACACGAGCTGGTCACATCTTTCTGCGGATCGTGGCCTCCGGCGAGGCGCGAGAGGGAAGGGGTGGGCCGGCCGCGGGCCGCGAGTGTAACACCCCGAAAACAGATTTGGTAATTAAACTATGTTAGTACTAAAAGACGGTTAAATTACCGTTAAGGGTAAAAGTAACCCGGTGAATATTAGGATTTTTAAATAAATAAGCCTAATATTAAATAAAAGCTGAACGAAAGCTTTTGGGAAAATAAAGTTTATCGAAGCCCGAGTTAATGGGACTTAAAATAAACTTAGTCGTAGATTCCCCGAACCCACTAATTTAACTAGGAATGTTTAGGCTAGTTAATAAGTGGGAATATTGTTAGAAATAAGTAGGTTGTGTCCTACTTAATAACTAACCAAACAAGAGGGGCCAGATTGGATAAATGGAAAGTTTAATTATAAAATAAACTTAAAACACAAAACACACACAAAATGTGTGTTCTGTACGTCGACCAGAAGGTTCCCCGGAACCAAAACCCTAATCTCATTCAAATCATCAAATTGAAGATCCAAATGGAGTCTAAATTCGCAATTGAACATGGATTAATGATTACCCAAGCTAGGGGATCATAAGGTATGTAAAATCTTGATGTTTGGTGAAGTTGTAAAAAATTGGATAATCATCCTAATCGTGAATTAGGCATGGATTTGAGAAGCTATGGCTAGATTAGTGATGTATACTTGCTTAGGAATAAAACCCTAAGTGAAAATCATACATAACATGCTATGAATTGAATGATTGAATGAATCACCACACTAGGCTAAGTGGGTATTAATCATAAGATGAATTTGATGATATGATTATGATTAGAATCAACATGCATGTTAGTTATCATGAAATACTTGAACAAATTGTGTGTTTGAGTATATAATCATACTTAATATGAAATAAGTTTAGTATGATATGATAAAATTGATGATAGGTTCATGTTGAATGATGTCTAATATCACCGAGTAATAATTATGTAACTTATGGTTACAAGAATTTGATAAATAGGTGATTAAAACGATAACATAAAGATGATGTTTACCGGGTAATTGATCAAGTAATTAAACGAGTAGTTGAGCTACTTCGTGTAATTTATTTGTGTTAATAGGCCGATCTAACCATCTTACAACTTACAATGATAGTTTGACGCTTAACAAGCTAGGTGAAAGCTTGGGAAGGAAGCGGGTCAAATGAAGCAAGAATGACGGAAAAGCATAATCTGGATGTAAGGTAAGTAAAGCTTACACTCTATTTATTTAATACCTATCGGTTTTATAGGTTATGAATAATAAGTCTTGTTTACATTATGATGTTCCGTCACGACAAGTGCGGTTCGGAACAAAAGACAATGATCATAAATCACGTTTAATGGTTAAAAAGGAGCTAATACGGTTAGTTAGTTAGGAAATGACTAAAAGATAACGAGTTTTTAATGATTACCTTGTATGGTAAACCAATGCAAATAATAAGGGTAAAATGGTATTTTGGTCACTTGTTGACAATAACCGTTAGTTTGGGAAAGACACGTTATAGCGTAAGTTATAATGGGTCAAAAGAATCAATAAATGATTTATAAGTAAAACGACTATACGGTGTAACCGGAGTGAGTCATATCGATAAGATGGTAATAAATATCATCTCATAGAGTTTCACGGTCACTTAGACCAAACGGGTCAAAAGGTGAAACTATCACCCTTTGACAATATCGACTAATGGTTTGTTGAGCTATATGATTATAGGAATAAATATCAAATGGATATTTACATCGCTATTTCTTAGCGGCTACTAAGGCAAGGTATCGAAACAGGTCAATATATTGATCCGAGTCAGGTATGTGTAATAGGTCAACTACTCAATTGAAACTGCAGGTTCATTGAGAGTTAAGTGAAGTTAAATAGACATTCGGTTACTTTAAATAAGTAAACCAAATTATTTAAATGGTGTTCATGGTATTTTGAAGCCTAATGACCTTAAATACAAGACCATAGTTTTAAAAAAGTGGGATGTTGGTCAAATATGGCTTTTAAAAGTCCTTCGTAGTAATAGAAGGGTTAAAATTGACCAAAACACCCTTATAAGCTAAATTGAACAAACGACCTTTAAAGGTTGTTTGAAAACGAGCTTTATGAGTAAATAAATACTTAGAATAAGAATAGAAAGTGAAAGATGTAAATACTTGGGTGAAATGACTCTACATGAGTCTTTGCCGTAAAACAAAGATCCGAGGGGTAAAACTCGAAACATATGGATTTCCACATTAAATCCACCACACATATAGTTGTGGTGAATAAATTACATGATAAGAAATATGAGAATACGATGCTAGAAATGAATGAAAGAGATTCGTGTCAAAAATATGCTTAAAAACCCTTAACGGGTCAAAAGTTCCTAAGTGTAACATAAGCCGAAGACTTAAAAGTCTAAAACTTTGTTAATCTGGATATCAGATTTTAATTCCATGTGATGGGGGATCGAATTACGGTCACGTAGAAAGAAACGTGACTTAAATCGGATAAAAAATGAGCAAGTTATGCTCGTTTGCGTAAAAATTGGTCATGCCCGAAATATGCAGCAATCAGCTGTGATCTTTCTGTCAAAAAGTAGCCGTGGTGCCACGCGACGGCCAAGGGCCATTATGGTCATGACACGCGATGAGAATACCAAATCCCGTCGCGGCACTCGACGGGTCATATTGCTGCACATTGTTGTTGAAACTAGTGCGTTGCATGTTTTTGACTCGCGAACTTGTTTAGACACGTTTTAAATGCTATATGACTAACTCATTTCATGTAGGTGCTAATCGAGTTACCGGAAGACGATCAAGCTCAGCTAGGAACCGAACACATAAAGAACAAAGCTTCCGCGAATAGTTTCGTCGTCATGTTTTAAACGGCGACTCAAATTACAAAATGTTGAAATGTTTTATTTAGTAAAATGTTTTAATAAACCCGCATTTTAAGTGTATGTTTAATTTTAAATACACTATTTGTCACACCCCGATATTTCCACGTATTACCGGTGGGTCCGGTGGGGAGTATCGTGACGTAGTTGATATTATCATAGTCAAACAACACAATTTAAATGCACAGCGGAAGCAAAAGATAAATATATTACAATCCGATTCAAAAGTAACATTAAATTATTACAACAAAATGTAAGTTGGATCCACAGGCGGATCATAAGACAGAAAGATAACATTGTTCAACAGACTTTAGGCATCTAGAACTTGCAAGGTTCCCTATTGACGCCCGAGCTCCCAGCCAATTACGTACAGCACCTGCCACTTAACCTTTTTTGAAAATACGTCAGTTTACACTGGTAAATACAATTAACTGACTCATTTTGAAAATGTTTAAGAAAATTGATTTGAATGCACAAGGCATAAAAATTCTTTTATAACATGGGACAATTTTATTAATAAAAATCTTGTATACAGATTTACATGTTCGTTATACATTCAGGGCCCGATGTAGAAACCGAGTCAAGATTAACAGACACGCCACAAGTATAGGCCCACAAGAGAGTGAGATACCATTTCCCTTATGCAACTGTCAGGTGTATGCCTACACCCCGTGCTTAAAACGTGGCCATTTTATTATAATGATGCCAAGGATGTCCGGGACATGGTCATTAACCCCTAAAGGCTTTTATTTCAAACAATACAGATTAAAACGGGTTACCTCAATAATTTAATCACAATACGATTAAACATTCAATACCCGACCAAGCGGTATTGTTATAATACCGTATCCCAAGCCCGTATAGGGAAAATGAGTTAAGAGTATTTACCTGAGCTAGCAATGCAATTTATACTCAGCCGTATATCCTAATCAGCAAGCACACGTACCTTTACTGGGGCTCTTAATTTGGAACGAAGGTTTTATTAACCTATTAGATTCCTAACGGGTCTTATTTAAGTCGTAACTTAGACCGGTTAGTTTTAAGGAAAGGTTTACGGTTCAAAATGCATGATTAAGCGAGAACCAGATTAGGATGTGGTTTATACCCGACAAGCTTGTATACTTGTGTAATAAGGGTAAACTAAACACATTCTGGATTTTGAGATAAATGACAAGGTTTGACCCGTTTCGACTAATTTATGCAAACTAGTTACATAAGCCGATCCGAACGCGAAAGGTGCGTAACGGGTAACCAAAAGAGTCATGAACAGGTTTCCTAAGTCAATATGCCTTAAATATGTTGTGATATCAGTAGGATACCTTCCATTATGCCCAAAACGAATTTAAAATCAATTTATGCCCCGTAGGGGTATTTTGGTCATTTAAAAGGTTATAAAAGAGGTTTAATATAAATCTAAGTTTCAGGTCTGATCTAATCAGTAAAAATACATAATTTAATAAGTTATATCAATAGGGTATTACACATACGTGAATTTTATCATTTATAACCAAACTATGCACCGAAAGAGCATTTTGGTAATTTCACATAAGGTTTAAAGGTCAAATTTTGAAATCTGAGTTTAAAACTTTTGCTTACTGTTAAAGTATAAAATTTTACTTAAAATATCAGTAGGTATCAAGTCATATATATTTAAAATAGTTTTAATACATACTATGCGCTTAAAACGCGTAAAAAGGCGGTTTTAAGCGATTTCCGGGTTTTTAAGGAAAAGCTGATATTTTTATCATTCCAGAAAGCTTAAAATGTTTTATTTATCTTATAAAATCAGTAGCAAAAGGTTTGGGGTCAAAATGTTTTGTAAAACTCAATTTATAAGCCAAAAGGGCAAAACCGGCAATTACCGAATCAAGCCTAGAACCCTAGGTTATGCTCAGCCTAAAAATAAATAAAAATCTTCAAAAATCCCAAAATATTATTTTATATATTAGTAGGTAAAAAGTTTGGTATCAAAAATTGGGTTTAGATAGGATATACGCTAATTATGCCGCTTAATTAATAAAAAGCTTTTCATTTACGCTAATGAGCATAACTCCTAATCTAGACCTCAAACTGATGTCAAAGTTTAGGGACAAGTTATAAATCAGTAATAAAGATTATTTTCCTCTCACATTTTCAAAAATTATCGTTTTAGGGTCAAAAGGGCATAACGGTCAACATTTAGGCATTTAACGGAAACATGCATGAACTAGGATAACTAATGAACCAAGTTGTATAACATCAGAGGGTTATACTAACCTATAACCTGGTCCTATTAGAGCTCTAAGGCATTTCTAAAATAATCTAAATCGGGTCAGAACTGAAAGTCAAAGCAAGAGTCAACTTTTGCGACTTTCGGTTCCAAACCGAACCTAAACTTGAAATTGTCGGGTCGAACATGCTTAGACATGTTCTTACATTAATTACCAAGTTATCTTAGTGTTAAAACAGGTTCCATAGCTTCTATATTGTTAATTATGAATTTATTTGCAAAACAAGTTTCTGTTGACTTTTTATAATTTAAGTTTGACCCGACATTTTACCAAGTTAGGTTGCTAATCAGTAGGTGCCCTTTTAGGGGTTTATTACCTACATAATTACCAACTTATAGCTACTCCTAATTAGACTAACTACTGGACCGTTAGTGATTAATCACTAAGTCAATCCTTAATTACGATGAGGTTGACTTTAGGTCATTAAACTAATCAAAACTAGAATTAGGAGGTTAAGGACACTTACAAATGGTCCTAAGTACTGAAAAGAACTCCAAGGAAGTTCCCAATGTTCAGGATCCTCCAGAATTGAGAAGGTAGCAAGATTGGAAAGAAATGAGCAAATGAAAGTGTTGAAGAACACTTCTATTTATAGGTTTTGGAGGATCATGGATGATCAACAAGTGTTGAAATGAGTTAGCAAGATCATTACAGGTGTATACCAGTTTTAGAAACCATCAAATGATCCATAGGATTGAATATGTGAGACAAAAGGCAAAACCATGGCTGGTTTTCTGATTTCTAGAGCTGGGCATGTCTTACGGACCGTAAGGGTCCCAGCCATACGGTCCGTAAGGACCAGGTCAGCTCACCAGAACTTTCAAAAGTTGACATATTTGGCCCCTGCACTTCCAAATGCCATTTCCGACAAATCTAAGGCCCGTTAAACCATTTTTAAGGATCTAAAATGATGCCTAAACATAGGGAACATGAAACATGCTCAAAAATATGTCGGATGTTGGTTCGTTTGGTCGTACGGTCACGTTGTTCGGCTAATTACGACGAAACACGGACGGACGCGAAAAACGATCCAAACGACGCGACGAATGGAATTTTATCAAGACAAACACTAAAATAAAATATTTTAGTGCTTACATAAATTTTTGGGTGTCCGGAGATATACAGAACGGAAGATATGCGCGAAAATGCCAACTTGTGCACTTTTTGAAACTTTTAGTCCCTGGTGGACTTGAAAGTTTATTTTTGCACACCAAACACCTCTAAGCCTATATCTAAGCTATATAAAGGATAATTAGGGTATGTTTAACTAATGGTCATATTCCGGAAGGTTCGATACCCTACGAATCGGCATACTTTTGCCGTTTGACGCAATTAGTCCTTTAATTGCGCAAAGTAGCGCGAAATGTCGTTTACTGACATCCAAGCATTCCATGGCCCATGATGGGAATTCCCATGCATATAATTAAATATTACTACTCTCTTGTTTTCTTAAATGGTCACCGAAAGGCGTAGATTCAAAAGTTGACGCTTTAGGTCCCTCTATTGCGCAAACTTGCGCATCTCATCATTTAATAGCATCGAAGCCTCATCTAATCCATATTAAGTATTCTTGAAAGTATTATTAAACATCACAATGCTTCGGGTTCGCTAAAAGGTCATTCAGAGGTGCAATTAAACATATTGACACTTTTAGCCCCTTTAACTTGCAAAGTTGCGTGTAACTTTACTTATAGGCATAAAAACCTTAGTCGGCCAATAATTTGCATTCCCGAGAGTATAATCAAATATCATGAAGTTTCCGGTTTGTCAAAAGGTCATTCAGAGGTAAGAATTAACATGTTGACGCTTTTAACCCTTCATTGCGCAAACTTTCAATAAATTCCGCAAACGGCTACACTTGATCGACAAGTGGCTCATTTGTGAATATAAATATCGTGAGAGGTTATTTAGAAACTTATTTTAGGTATGCTAACACTTTCAGTCCTTTAATAATCAAAGTTTTCAATTTTTCGAAAAATTAGTCCCTTAAATTCAATGTTTGACTTCATTAGGGTTTATTACACGTGTCAATACATCATTGGACGTGATTTTACGAGGTGTTACATCCTCACCCCCTTAAAAGAAATCTCGACCTAGAGATTTGTTAAAGGCTGGAAGCACTTTTTGTCGCATAATGGACTTAACTTTTATAGTATATCTGGAGCTTTTCCAAGCTCCCAAGTTAACCTTTATAATGGGTACATGTATCCTTTTGGAGCTTCTAATCCTGTCGATCCTTAATCGACACAGGTTGCTCATCATATCAAAAATCTGCATATCATTATGTGATAGTGCTTTTCGACTTATTGGTGACACGTCCTTAAATCATTAGTGTGGGTCACATTGCGAGTTCCACCAAGTTCCTTAAATAGTTCTTAGCTTGTAAGCTATTTAATCTTGATACATTCGAACCCTTCGAATGACTTTATATATTCAGAGCTTAACTAACCTGATAATTACAACTTGGCACACCCTTCTAGGGTGTTATCTTTTGTTGAACCTTATTCCTTAACAAGAACTTAGGAGGTTTGCTATTTTCATTAATCCTTGATTTTCTGCCGAATACTGGCATCTTATAGATGATTATGAATTTGCATGATCTTATTTGCTGTTTCCAAGGCAACTTTCAGATCCTGATAATTGGACTTATTAATCTTCTGTCTAACAATAGATGTTTAGCATTCCATCTATGCAAGGTCTCCAAGGGAGCAGCCTTGATACTTATATAACAACTATTATAGAAAAACTTATTTTAAGGTGAGATGGTTATTCCAACCACTGCTTGAAACTAATCTTAAGGAATAGCTAATCCTTGTCGTTAGTCGAATAAATCGACGATCCTGGGCAGCTGATGGCAGTTCTTAATTGTTGCCTAAATAGGGTTGCGGTAATTAATGCATAAGCAAAATGAACCGTCTTTCTTAATTAACAATACTGAATTCTCAGAATATTGAGTTAGGCTTTATGAATCTATATCTTAAAATTTACTTAATCGGGGTTTCGATTCTTCCAATGATGGTACTAGCTGTCTTAGAGATTTCATAATAATACAGCCCTAAATGGGATATGAATCTTAACTCTACTTGCTTCCCAGAAGGTAAACAAGGAAATCTTAGGAGAAAATAATCAAGATACAAGGAGGTTACAAAGATTTTCCATATCTCAGGCTCCAATTCATCCATCATTGCTTGTGTCAAATAAGTGACACATTTATGTTACAAGTCCACGAATTCCTTAATCGGGAACATTTACTTGGACAATTCTATTTTAGATATCTTCTTTGAATACCATTAGCTAACTTTAATACCGTATGACCATTGGAATATCTTTGTGGTTCCATGCATTAAACCTCCATACTGATCAGGCATGAAAGCAATCTATGGGACATATTAAGATACACCAATCCTTATATGGCGCTTTTGTCATACCATTTGGTATTCGTAATCAATAGAGATTAAAGAGATATCAATTTCATATGATGATGTACTTTATCTGGAGAGAGGGTACATTAGGACTTTACGATTGAAGATTTCTGACAGGAGTAACATAAATGGAATCTATGATTTTCATTTGTAAGTTTTACCTTACACTTAATCTCTGAGGTTCTAATGGAAGGCTTTAAAAGTTTGTTATGCTTACCATATATGAAGGATATATTGGCATCCTATTCAAAATAGAACTCTTGGCATTTATCCTACTTCGTATTTTATGCTTAGGGTTCTAACAGATAGATTTAATAACTTACGAAATTTATTATCCACAATCAATTTATCTGTACTCGAATCAAACACCCTGCATATACATTATTGATAAGGACGTACCAGTTATAACATTGTCATCTTGCATGACCTCTTTTGCATCCATCTGAGAGACCTTAGCGTTGGTCTTCTTATCTCCTTTAAGCTTCTTTGCATACTTTGGGCAATTTGATTTGATATGCCATTTCTCGTTACAGTTGTAACAAGTCGCATCTCCTATTTCCTGGCATTCCAATGTTTTATGCTCACTAGATTTGCAGATCCCACAAGCCCTAGGCTGCGACTGGGATTTTCATTCGAACCTGCATTTCCCATAATAGCGCTTCTTGCAGGTCTTGCATACAGGTTTCTGGTTGGACTTTTGTTTGTTCTTCTTTTTAGAGCTCTGGGAGTTATCTTCCTCCCTTTTCCGTTTTAGTTCACCCTTTACATTAGAGGCATGAACGCGATCCTTCTCGTGAGTAATGAAGGGTGGTCTTGGTTGAGATTTGGAGTAAGTAGCATTGGGCTCCTTAAACTTTTTCACAGCCTTCTTCACAGCTTTTCCAACAGCTGCGTCTATCATAGTCTGAAGAACATCTTTGGAAATTCTAAGGTTCACAATTGTAGTATCATTAACATGTGTCGCATCATCCATAACACGATTAACGGCTGTCTTATCCGAGTTTGTCATACTCGATATTTGGTTCCTAAACCAAATAAAACAATTAGTTGCAATCCAACAACCGCTATTCATCATCCTGATGACCTAATATATACTAACTATGGTATCGTCAAACCATTCAGGCTAATATAGTACAACTATTCTCAATGAACGTCATTTAGGTATGTATATATATCAATTATACTTAGCCTAGGCCATAAAAGACCATTAATGGCAATTAAGGCTTGGACCTAGTCCATCACCTTTTTGACAGGGGATCAAATGTCACATCTGTTCTGATCATATTGATGATTTCGGATAGCTTGAAAGCTAGACATTAGGATATTGGACAAGAGTGTTTCCTAATGTATATAAAGCATCCATCTAAGGTTGTTGAAGTATTTTCTAATGTATCATAGGCCAATTCTACCTCACGTCATAAGCCTAAGGTCCTAATAGGCGGATACAACGGCTTACAGCAATTATTGTCCATAATAGACTTTTCTGCGCCAAAGTCACATGAATTTCATATAAGCATCATTGATAAGGAAAAGTACCTTTTTATCATGTCATCTTCCTATATTGCCTCATGGGTGTTCATCTGGAAGACTCGCGCGTTCACTTTCTTGGCTTCTTCAGGCTTCTTCTGATTCCTAGGGCAGTTAGTCTTGATATGCCCCTTCTCGTTGCAACCATAACAGGTTGCATCTATCAACTTCTTGCAATCCAAGGTTTTATGTACCTTAGACTTGCAGATTCCACAGGGTAGAGGCTGAGACTCGAATCTGCATTTTCCGAGGTGGTATTTCTTACAGGTTTTGCACCTGGTGTCACACCCCGACCACGTAAAACAACCAAACGTGGCAGAAACGTCAGGGAGTGTTGTAACAGAATCATTGTTTCATAACACATGGAAATTGAAATATTGTTTTATTGATTAAATGAGATACAATGTCTTGACAATTAAAGAAACATAACATAAATAACTAGTCTTGCATCTTTTATTATCGCTAAGGCCCAAGTCCGCCTAAGTGTATCTTGATAAATCCTATGCATCATATCCTGAAACACATGTGAAAATAGGTACGTAAGCATAAAAATGCCTGTGAGATACATAGGTTTTGTGAAAATAGAATTCATGACTTATGTTTAAGGAAATGTTTAGTCATGAACCTTGTAATTTGCTTTGTCTTGTAAATCATTTGAAAAGTGATAAAATCAGATGATATGTATAAATAAATGTAAGGTTAAATGAATAACCATGAAAAAAAAATGAGTTTGTATAAGATAAGTTGTTTGTAAAACAATGTATTGTGAAAAATATGTTATTTGTATAAAATGTTATATGTCTTAAATTGAAATGATTCAAATAACGCTACGATATGTAATACCATACAAGCGCTTATATATAGGAAGTACCAGCGGCGTATCCACCATGCTTGTATCATATTACACACGCCTCGTTACTTAAATCACTTACTCAAACCAAACCACCAAAGTAAAATGTTTATGCATAATCAAACGTCAAAATGTTTGTGTGAAAACCATGTCTAATGTCTATGTCTAATGTAAATCATGAATTGTGTATATCAATGTCAAAATGTTTATGTCTAATGCAAATCATGAATTGTGTATATCAATGTCAAAATGTTTATGTCTAATGCAAATCATGAATTGTGTATATCAATGTCAAAATGTTTATGTCTAATGCAAATCATGTAATGTGTATCCAAAATATCATGTATGGTAAGTGAAATATATCAACTAAACCATATGTAAAATGCACAAAAACAAGGTATTGAAGTAAAACATGGTTTAAATCAAAGTTATGTTTTGTGGAACAAATGCATGCTATACTGATATAAACACCTATGCGGTATTGTGAAATGCATACATCCAAGCCTTGCGACTGTAGAATAAACCCAAGCACAAAGTCTAAGGTCCACCTAGAAATGTATTCGGATTCGGTCATTCCTTCCATCCAAACAAACCTAGGATTTCAGGAATGGGAGTTGTCAAGTCCTATGGTACCATTACCTACTAACGAGCGGCGTAGCTAATGTTAATGAATGTATATTGTCCCATTTAAACAACCCAAATGTCATACCAAAATGTAAGCATGTGATGAATAACAAATGTACTAAGTATGCAACAAATGAACATACATAGCATATGATGTGATGTAATGTAAAACAATGTACTAAGTATGCAACAAAGGACATACATAGCAAAAACACAATGAAATCATGTACTATAAGTGTACTATTGAACATAACAAGCAGATGATATGAAAACATGAAAAGCACGAAAGTAACAAGTAGGCACATGTGTTTCACCCCAAAATGTTTGGAAAACAGTAAAAGAGGGGTCTATGTACTCACTTGAGATTGTTCAATAGACTTTAGATATCTACCAAGCAAAGCTAGAAGATCACGGATTCAAACGGCACCTAATATAGGTATCTACATTAATAAACCAGACCTATACCGGAGGATCGGATAGAATGAGGGCTCGTAAACCAAATGAGTATGGGAACTCATGTAATATGGTTTAAAGAAGCCTACATACTACAATGAAACCTAACCTAAGTGCTTACGACCCATAACGACCCGTTTAGGTAGCTAATGCTACTTTAACACGTCGTTCGCGTAAAACGAGCTCAGACCGCCTAACTAGTTCTATGATAAGTAAAATATGCCTTAACATGTTAATATTGTTGCTAAATCAATTTAGATACCAAAAGTTATGTTACATATGCTTAAAATGAATTTTGGCGTATAAAGGGCATTTTGGTAATTTACCTAAGGCATATAAACTACCTATCATACAACTACTTAAACAAAGCGACCATAAGGTATAACCTTGGAAGGTTATTTCCTATATAACTATGGTCACCTAATATGTTTGATCGGATCCTAATGATCGACCAAATGGGTCGGGTTCGAAAGTATAAGCGATTGTTTAGATCGCTTACCTTACGACCCTATATAAGCACTAAACTAAAAGTGACGAGCTAAGCATGTTAAAACATGCTTAACTAAGTTTAAAAAACAGGTTTGGTATCAAAACAAACAGTTTTGATACCCAAAAGTAGTTTGGTTACAAAATATGCAAGAATACTTATTTTGGCCGAAACTACGGCTCGTCACTGAGCCTAGATAACGTGGAAATCAGTAGGTATAGTCACTAGGGACTAGTCATAACCATCGTGATTACGCTCACGTTATGAAGTTCAAACGAACTTTGCATTGACCATAAACTGGTCAACGCAGAAAGTCAAACAAAGTTTGACTTTAACGCTAAAAGAATAAAAAGAACGAAGGAATGCTTACAAAGGGTCCCCGAAAGCTTTGATTTCTCAAGTATTTTCAGGTATGAAGTGGTCTCACTTCAACTTAGAGAACTCTCAAGAATTCAAGTGGGTTTCGCAAGTGAAAGGGTTGGGTATTTATAGGAATGTTGGAACCATTAAGATCGTTTATCGAATAACGTGCTTCAATCTCATCCCTACATTTGTTGCAACAACTTGGTACCCAAATTGGCCCCCCATGATCAGGAAATGACAAGTGTGGGTGAGTTTTGAGTGGTTAACAGCTGTAAACAGCTGTTAAAACTGATTAATCTGATCTGGGATCCTGACACAGGCCGTGTAAGGGACACAAAAAACTCACGGGGGCCGCCTGGCCCTTCTGGTCAGAAACAAGTTTCAAAAATGTCAGTTTTAGTCCCTGTTGGTGTTTAAGCTCATTTCCGACACTTCTAAGGCCCGTCAAGCCAACTTTAAGGCCCTAAAATGATGCCTAAACATTGTGGACATGAAAAATGCTCAAAAATATGTCGGATGTTGGTTCGTTTGGTCGTACGATCGCGATGTTCGCTTAATTACGACGGAATGCGCATAAGCGCGAAAAACGATCCAAATTGCGTGACGAATGGATTTTTCTCATGCCTAACACTAAAATAAAATATTTTAGTGGTTACATAAATTTTTGGATATCCGGATGTATTCAGAACGTAAGTTATGCGCGAAAAAGCAAACTTGTGCACTTTTTGACGCTTTTAGTCCCTGAATGACCCAAAAGTTTATTTTAGCACACCGAACCCCTCAAAGCCTATTTATAAGCTATTTAAAGGATATTTATGGTATGTTTAACTTATGGTCATGTTCCGGAATGTCTGTTACAGTTCAAATTGGCATACTTTCGCAGTTTGTCAAATTTAGTCCCTGTAAGCGAATTAACTTGATTTTGCCATACCAAAGCCTTCAAAACTTATTTCTAAGTTATTTAAAGGTTATTTAAGGTATGTTAAGCATATGTTGATGTTCTGGAGTGTTCGTTGCATTAAACTAGTTATATTTACGCATCAGTGCGCGTATAACCTTCCAGAAAGCGATTTAAAGTTTGAAATCAAACAAGAATTGATATGTGCACAGGATATACATATTTATATAAATCCCAAGTATGAAATTCAATATTTTATTGGTTTGGTATTTGTTTGATGGTCGTGGAGGCACATGTGTCACAGTCTCCCCTACTTTAGGAAATTTCGTCCCGAAATTTTATTTAGAGGAAACTTGTGAGGGCTTGAAACATGAAGTTGAAAAGATAGAACAACATTGGTTAGGGTTCTTGAACTTCTAGTAACTTTAATAACATCATGCTTGCAACGTAAGAGGGATACTTATATACAAGTATATGAAGCGTCATTGGTGCGTCCACCGTACCTCCATTACATTGTTTATGTTTTGTTATTATTGCCACTATAGGTTCCTACACATGATAATTCTTACCGTGGCTTCCGCGCACTAAATTTCATAATTATGTATGCATCCATAATTACGTAATTCCTTGCATCATCCACACAGTGTATCTTATAATGTGTAGAGGAAAAACCAAATGAACAAACATGCGATGAGCGTGACTAGACCTCCATGGGATCCTTTTAATCAAATCAATAAATGATTTCTTTAGATAGACCACCAATGAGTCTTTTCATCTAAAGCATCGCATGTCATTCTTAACCAGATCCTGAATCGATCTTTTGACCAGACCACTAAAAGGGTCTCTTATATATCATGGAATGGTACTATATAATCCAAGGGTCTTAACTATTACATAGAAGCCCATTAAGGATTTAAGGTAGTACCTTTGGATAATCCTACTATGAATCCTTCATATGAAGATATGGAAGGTTCTACGAGGATTTGGATAACGAAAATAAAACCACAAAAGGAAATACATAATACATAACACAAAATCACATAACCACAAAATTTTTTAAGTTGATCTTCGTTTTGTTATCATTTTGTTAATTTGTTATGCTAACTGTGAATGTGTAATTAAAGTACACCAGGTATCCAATCAGTGGATTTTTGATTGGTGCTTTAAATATTAGCAAGAATCTAACTATGAAGATAGAAAGATCTTTAAAAAAAAGAAATTCGATTTCGATTATAAGGAACCGAAATGTTCGAATTAAGGTACACAAGGAATCCAATTAAGGACTCTGATTTATATGATAATCATCCACAAGGGTCTAATTGTGGAGATAAAAGATCCCATATGGATTTTAGAAGTTGAAGATGTTTTGAAACCTGTTTTGAAACCTTACACTGGATGTGCTTAAGTCAAAACATGAAGTAAAAATGCTTATGAAGTTGAGATGCTAGATATGTCAAGGTGACATATGAAGCAGGATTTGAAGGTTAAGTCAATGTATGAGGAGAATATTTTTGAAAACTATGAATGGGGTTCAAAAAAAAAAATGTGTTCAATGTTTTTGAAACCTTATATATAATACTTTTGAAATCATAAAGTAGGTGTTTTAGGTAGGTACATTTATAAAATGTTTTAAAATCATGCGAGATGAATTTTGAAATTATGTATAAGGTTTTTGAAAACATGAATGATGCTTTTGAAATCATGCACTTGATAAGAAAATATATTGTATTAATATTGTTTTCAGACTATATGAGACATGTTGAAATCATGAAGGTTGTTTTTGAAAATATAGACAAAGATTTGTGCATTTGTTATGTTAAGTACATACACTATATTAAAAAATGTTTTCGAACTATATATAGAATGTTTTGAAATCATGTAGGTTGTTTTGAAAACTTATGTCATGCACGTTGAAAAGAAAACAGAACGTAAAGGGTATGAGATTTGAAAATATCCTTGGTTATCTAACCAAGGATTCAAAGGCACAGATGTGCAGAAGCACGATTACTCATAATGTCACTTTATTTCCTGTACTTCGTTTCTTAGAATGAAACGAGTACTTAGAATTTACCAAGGGAATCATGAGTAAACACAAAAATGGGAAATTCACAAAAGTAGTTTGTAAGGAACATAGTTCCTTAATGTAGGTATTATAGGGAAATGCCATACACACATATAACTATACTTGTATATCAGAATTGCGAACAACAACTTTTATTTGTGAACGAGACATATTGTTTCACAATACAAGAAAACAAAAGAACCAAAGGCATAAGACAGCAACATCCTTTGTTCAGCCAAATGCTTATCCAAGGGTTGGATTTGCACTGACAATCTTCGGGCAGTTGTTCCTGAAATGGCTCGTCTAGCCACAGTTGTAGCAAGTACCAGACGAAAAACGAGCTTGAGTAGGGTTAACTTGGAGTTGGATAGCAGCAAGATTTATAGCAGCTTTGTTTTGGATAGCAAAGCGGAATATGTTAACCAAATGTCCCCACCGTCCACAGTAGGTACATTTGAAGCAGGGCATGAGGTTTGAATGATGACGGTTGCATCGTTTGCACAGAGGAGCAGTTCCTTTGTATGGCTTCCTAGCAGGGGGTTGAGCTGGTTGGTTGGGGACGGCTTGACCATTGTGAGCGACCACGGCGAAGTTCTGAGAAGCCTTTCGCTTCTTTGACTTCTTAGGGGATCGTTCATCCATGGTCTTTGATTCCTCGATTGGTTTCTTGGTTGGTGGTGCTGTCACTTGGCTAGGTCTTGCCTGTTTTGGTGCAACCGCTGCGGGATTCTTTGAAGCTTTACGTTTCTTTGGTTTTGGTGAAGGCTTGGCTTCTGTCTCCTTTGGTGATTCTTGAGTGGCTTCATCCTGGAGACGATACATGGTAGTAGCCAAGTCGACAGTCTTCAGGACTACTTCGCCTATTCGCTGGGCAAATTTGGCAGTCTGCTCGGATATCTGTGCATCGTTGCGATGAAGAGACATTCTGGAGGAAAAGAAGGATATAGGAGGAAACAAATGAAATGTTATCGGAAAAATAAAACAAAACAGAATGGCAATGCATAAGAATTTGCGATCATTTGTTTGTTACTTAAGGCAAACAAATGAGACGGTGACAAATCAAAGTAAGCGGATCATATTAATGTATCACTGAAGACATGCTCGCCTATAAGTGAACACTCACCCCAAGAGTTCCCAGGTAAGAGTGACTGGTCCGATACTGCGGATTTGTACGAACACTCTAGCCTTTCGACAGAAAACTCAGGGTACATGCATTCACTCTTCCAGTTTGCACGTGTTCACATTATAAGACCCAAACTTTGACGAGATTTTGAATTCTTAGAGGATTCAAAACCTAGTAATCAATCATCCTAGAACAGATGATTAGTTTTCAAAGCAGTTTTGAAATTTATGTTCTTGTTGTGGTCGTCGCCTAAGGATAGGTGACGGTATTGTTTTATGACTAAACGCAAATAAACTCGCGTTAGGGTCCTAGGAGGGTTATAGACTAGGTCAAAGCATTACTAATAACCTAATTCCCTATAACCATGAGCTCTGATACCAACTTTTCTGTCACACCCCGACCACGTAAAGCAACCAAACGTGGCGGAAATGTCGGGGAGTGTTGTAACAGAATCATTGTTTCATAACACATGGAAATTGAAATATTGTTTTATTGATTAAATGAGTTACAATGTCTTGACAATTAAAGAAACATAACATAAATAACTAGTCTTGCATCTTTTATTGTCGCTAAGGCCCAAGTCCGCCTAAGTGTATCTTGATAAATCCTATGCATCATATCCTGAAACACATGTGAAAATAGGTACGTCAGCATAAAAATGCCTGTGAGATACATAGGTTTTGTGAAAATAGAATTCATGACTTATGTTTAAGGAAATGTTTAGTCATGAACCTTGTAATTTGCTTTGTCTTGTAAATCATTTGAAAAGTGATAAAATCAGATGATATGTATAAATAAATGTAAGGTTAAATGAATAACCATGAAAAAAATGAGTTTGTATAAGATAAGTTGTTTGTAAAACAATGTATTGTGAAAAATATGTTATTTGTATAAAATGTTATATGTCTTAAATTGAAATGATTCAAATAACGCTACGATATGTAATACCATACAAGCGCTTATATATAGGAAGTACCAGCGGCGTATCCACCATGTTTGTATCATATTACACACGTCTCGTTACTTAAATCACTTACTCAAACCAAACCACCAAAGTAAAATGTTAATGTATAATCAAACGTCAAAATGTTTGTGTGAAAACCATGTCTAATGTCTATGTCTAATGTAAATCATGAATTGTGTATATCAATGTCAAAATGTTTATGTCTAATGCAAATCATGAATTGTGTATATCAATGTCAAAATGTTTATGTCTAATGCAAATCATGTAATGTGTATCCAAAATATCATGTATGGTAAGTGAAATATATCAACTAAACCATATGTAAAATGCACAAAAACAAGGTATTGAAGTAAAACATGGTTTAAATCAAAGTTATGTTTTGTGGAACAAATGCATGCTATACTGATATAAACACCTATGCGGTATTGTGAAATGCATACATCCAAGCCTTGCGACTGTAGAATAAACCCTAGCACAAAGTCTAAGGTCCACCTAGAAATGTATTCGGATTCGGTCATTCCTTCCATCCAAACAAACCTAGGATTTCAGGAATGGGAGTTGTCAAGTCCTATGGTACCATTACCTACTAACGAGCGGCGTAGCAAATGTTAATGAATGTATATTGTCCCATTTAAACAACCCAAATGTCATACCAAAATGTAAGCATGTGATGAATAACAAATGTACTAAGTATGCAACAAATGAACATACATAGCATGTGATGTGATGTAATGTAAAACAATGTACTAAGTATGCAACAAAGGACATACATAGCAAAAACACAATGAAATCATGTACTATAAGTGTACTATTGAACATAACAAGCAGATGATATGAAAACATGAAAAGCACGAAAGTAACAAGTAGGCACATGTGTTTCACCCCAAAATGTTTGGAAAACAGTAAAAGAGGGGTCTATGTACTCACTTGAGATTGCTCAATAGACTTTAGATATCCACCAAGCAAAGCTAGAAGATCACGGATTCAAACGGCACATAATATAGGTATCTACATTAATAAACCGTACCTATACCGGAGGATCGGATAGAATGAGGGCTCGTAAAACAAATGAGTATGGGAACTCATGTAATATGGTTTAACAAAGCCTACATACTACAATGAAACCTAACCTAAGTGCTTACGACCCATAACGACCCGTTTAGGTAGCTTATGCTTCTTTAACGCGTCGTTCGCGTAAAACGCGCTCGGACCGCCTAACTAGTTCTATGATAAGTAAAATATGCCTTAACATGTTTAATATTGTTGCTAAATCAGTTTAGATACCAAAAGTTATGTTACATATGCTTAAAATGAATTTTGGCGTACAAAGGGCATTTTGGTAATTTACCTAAGGCATATAAACTACCTATCATACAACTACTTAAACGAAGCGACCATAAGGTATAACCTCGGAAGGTTATTCCCTATATAACTATGGTCACCTAATATGTTTGATCGGATCCTAATGATCGACCAAATGGGTCGGGTTTCGAAAGTATAAGCGATTGTTTAGATCACTTACCTTACGACCCTATATAAGCACTAAACTAAAAGTGACGAGCTAAGCATGTTAAAACATGCTTAACTAAGTTTAGAAAACAGGTTTGGTATCAAAACAAACAGTTTTGATACCCAAAAGTAGTTTGGTTACAAAATACGCAAGAATACGTATTTTGGCCGAAACTACGGCTCGTCACTGAGCCTAGATAACGTGGAAATCAGTAGGTATAGTCACTAGGGACTATAACCATCGTGATTACGCTCACGTTATGAAGTTCAAACGAACTTTGCATTGACCATAAACTGGTCAACGCAGAAAGTCAAACAAAGTTTGACTTTAACGCTAAAAGAATAAAAAGAACGAAGGAATACTTACAAAGGGTCCCCGAAAGCTTTGATTTCTCAAGTATTCTCAGGTATGAAGTGGTCTCACTTCAACTTAGAGAACTCTCAAGAATTCAAGTGGGTTTTGCAAGTGAAAGGGTTGGGTATTTATAGGAATGTTGGAACCGTTCAGATCGTTTATCGAATAACGTGCTTCAATCTCATCCCTACATTTGTTGCAACAACTTGGTACCCAAATTGGCCCCCTATGATCAGGAAATGACAAGTGTGGGTGAGTTTTGAGTGGTTAACAGCTGTAAACAGCTGTTAAAACTGATTAATATGATATGGGAGCCTAACACGGGCCGCGTAAGGGACACATAAAACTCACGCGGGCTGCATGGCCCTTCTGGTCAGAAACAAGTTTCAACAAATGTCAGTTTTAGTCCCTGTTGGTGTTTAAGCTCATTTCCGACACTTCTAAGGCCCGTCAAGCCAACTTTATGGCCCTAAAATGATGCCTAAACATTTTGGACATGAAACATGCTCAAAAATATGTCGGATGTTGGTTCGTTTGGTCGTACGATCGCGATGTTCGCTTAATTACGACGGAATGCGCATAAGCGTGAAAAACGATCCAAATTGCGTGACGAATGGATTTTTCTCATGCCTAACACTAAAATAAAATATTTTAGTGCTTACATAAATTTTTGGATGTCCGGATGTATTCAGAACGTAAGTTATGCGCGAAAAAGCAAACTTGTGCACTTTTTGACGCTTTTAGTCCCTGAATGACCCAAAAGTTTATTTTAGCACACCGAACCCCTCAAAGCCTATTTCTAAGCTATGTAAAGGATATTTATGGTATGTTTAACTTATGGTCATGTTCCGGAATGTCTGTTACAGTTCAAATTGGCATACTTTCACAGTTTTTCAAATTTAGTCCCTGTAAGCGAATTAACTTGATTTTGCCATACCAAAGCCTTCAAAACTTATTTCTAAGTTATTTAAAGGTTATTTAAGGTATGTTAATCATATGTTGATGTTCTGGAGTGTTCGTTGCATTAAACTAGTTATATTTACGCATCAGTGCGCGTATAACCTTCTAGAAAGCGATTTAAAGTTTGAAATCAAACAAGAATTGATATGTGCAAAGGATACACATATTTATACAAATCCCAAGTATGAAATACAATATTTCATTGGTTTGGTATTTGTTTGATGGCCGTGGAGGCACATGTGTCACACTTGTTCTTTTCACCCGACTGCTGGTTGCCTTTCTTAGACCCGGAACTCTTCTGATGATCAGAGTTCTCCTTTTTCTTCTTATCAGAGTGATAAGAATTCTCATCCTCCCTTTTTCGCTTTCCTTTATCAGAAGCTTTGGCAGCCTTGTTTCTAACTACATCGAGTGTGAGTGATAGCGACAGATCTGCAGCTGACCTGAATGTAGTAGGTATCGATGCTTTCACGCTTGCCTTGATTTCTGGGGCTAGACCTCCAATAAAGCGAGCTATACGCTTTGGTTCCGGTGTGATCAAGTAAGGAACCAATCGAGACATAGTATTGAAACTTGTAAGATATGCCTGGCAATCTAAGTCCTTCATGACCAATGTCAAGAAGTCAGTCTCAATTTTCTCAACTTCATGTTGAGGACAGTAATTTTCTTTGATAAGAGCAACGAACTGATCCCATGTCAGGTTATATAACGGGATTTTCCCTGTGGCTTGGATTAGTGACCTCCACCAAGCTAGAGCTTCTCCTTTAAAATATTGTGAAACAAACTTCACAATGTCTTGCTCTGCACATCCACTAATATCAACAACGGCGTCCATCTCATCGAGCCATGTCATGCAGTCGATGGCTCCTTTTTCTCCCGTGAAGTCTCTGGGCTTGCAGGAGATAAAATATTTATACGAACATGTTTTAACATGTGGCTCTTGATTAAGCACCATATGTCTAGACGGAACACTCCTCTGATTTGACGAGTGATGAACATCGTCCTTCTTTGACTCGTGTGATTTAGAAGGGGGCTTACTATAAGCCACAGATAGAGTCTTAGAGTGTGTATCACTTGATTCATTATATTGTCTGTCAAGAGCTCGAGTAACAGCATTATCTATTAATGCCTGTAGTTCCGCACCAGTTATATTAACTCTGGTAGCATCATTATTCTCCCTCGGGTGGCTGTTAACCTCATCTGATGCAGCCATGTAGCTTGATTGCTACATAAATATTAACAATGATTTATTCAGAGGTTATTAGGGAATCATCATTTTTGACGATTCATCAACCATGGTAATATACACCATATTGGTTAACTTGTTAGTTATATTTAATTAGTATTTTCATTATAATTTATCCTAGTTATAAAACATTAAGGATATTAAAGTGACGCAAAAGGCCTAGTCACAAGGACAGTTTTAAGTTTATAAGCCATGATTTCAGAGAATCGAGGCATTAAGGTTTGAACATATTTCATTACCTTTTCTTGACAGAGAGTCAAAGACTTCAACTGTCTTTTGTCCCTTAGGACAATAAGTATGGCCGTAGGCATTTCATCACTTATGGATGTTTATAATATGATCATCTTCATTTGATGATTTAAGCCATGACTTCCACATCACTAGGCTAGGTAAGGGGTTGGATAATTCCTATTATAAAGATGACAAGTGTGATTTTATCGCGTCACTGTTGTCAGGAGTGTTAACATGTTTTTAGATGTTAACAAGGATCTGAATCTCTTTTAAACAGGTTTTACCATCATAGCTAGGTCCTTAATGACATACAAGCTAGGTTATGCCCTTTAAGATTCTTTTCATTATACATATTGGCAGATCAATTACGAAAGGAATTATATTTTGATTTACTTCATATGTTATATTCATATAAAATGATAAAAATGGAATTTAGATAAAATATTCAAATGATTTTAAAAGGAGTATATAATTGCCCTAAACGGGACTTGAAAGGAATGACGTTGTCCATGAAAGGACTAAAAGATAAATATGTCCTTATAAGGACTACTAAGGAAACAAACTTCAGCAAAAGGAGTTTTCTTCTTTACTTTACTTCTGAATGCTTTCTCCTTGGTTGCACGTTGCACCCTAGCCGCGGTACGAAGCTCGGCAATTCAAGGCTCCGGATGTGGAGAATTTCCATTACGGCTTCTTTGATTGGAGACATATTCAAAATATATAAATTCGGAAGCAATAGTTTTCAGATTAGGGTTGAGAGTATTCCTATGTTAAGTCTAGACTCAGAAGGTCTAAGGAATGTGCTACTGTGTCATTGAGATTAAACACAAAAATCTAGTGTTTAATTCACTCAATGTTGGCTCTGATACCAACCTGTCACACCCCGATATTTCCACGTATTACCGGTGGGTCCGGTGGGGAGTATCGTGACGTAGTTTATATCATCATAGTCAAACAACACAATTTAAATGCACAGCGGAAGCAAAAGATAAATATATTACAATCCGATTCAAAAGTAACATTAAATTATTACAACGGAATGTAAGTTGGATCCACAGGCGGATCATAAGACAGAAAGATAACATTGTTCAACAGACTTTAGGCATCTAGACCTTGCAAGGTTCCCTATTGACGCCCTGAGCTCCCAGCCAATTACGTACAACACCTGCCACTTAACCTTTTTGGAAAATACGTCAGTTTACACTGGTAAATACAATTAACTGACTCATTTTGAAAATGTTTAAGAAAATTGATTTGAATGCACAAGGCACAAAAATTCTTTTATAACCTAGGACAATTTTGTTAATAAAAATCTTGTATACAGATTTACATGTTCGTTATACATTCAGGGCCCGATGTAGAAACCGAGTCAAGATTAACAGACACGCCACAAGTATAGGCCCACAAGAGAGTGAGATACCATTTCCCTTATGCAACTGTCAGGTGTATGCCTACACCCCGTGCTTAAGACGTGGCCATTTTATTCTAATGATGTGAAGGATATCCGGGACATGGTCATTAACCCCTAAAGGCTTTTATTTCAAACAATACAGATTAAAACGGGTTACCTCAATAATTTAATCACAATACGATTAAACATTCAATACCCGACCAAACGGTATTGTTATAATACCGTATCCCAAGCCCGTATAGGGAAAATAAGTTAAGAGTATTTACCTGAGCTAGCAATGCAATTTATACTCAGCCGTATATCCTAATCAGCAAGCACAAGTACCTTTACTGGGGCTCTTAATCTGGAACGAAGGTTTTATTAACCTATTAGATTCCTAACGGGTCTTATTTAAGTCGTAACTTAGACCGGTTAGTTTTAAGGAAAGGTTTACGGTTCAAAACGTATGATTAAGCGAGAACCGGATTAGGATGTGGTTTAGACCCGACAAGCTTGTATACTTGTGTAATAAGGGTAAACTAAACACATTCTGGATTTTGAGATAAATGACAAGGTTTGACCCGTTTCGGCTAATTTATGCAAACTAGTTACATAAGCCGATCCGAACGCGAAAGGTGCGTAACGGGTAACCAAAAGAGTCATGAACAGGTTTCCTAAGTCAATATTCCTTAAATATGTTGTGATATCAGTAGGATACCTTCCATTATGCCCAAAACGAATTTAAAATCAATTTATGCCCCGTTATTTTGGTCATTTAAAAGGTTATAAAAGAGGTTTAATATAAATCTGAGTTTCAGGTCTGATCTAATCAGTAAAAATACTTAATTTAATAAGTTATATTAGTAGGGTATTACACATACGTCAATTTTATCATTTATAACCAAACTATGCACCGAAAGGGCATTTTGGTAATTTCACATAAGGTTTAAAGGTCAAATTTGGAAATCTGAGTTTAAAACTTTTGCTTACTGTTAAAGTATAAAATTTTACTTAAAATATCAGTAGGTATCAAGTCATATATATTTAAAATAGTTTTAATACATACTATGCGCTTAAAACGCGTAAAAAGGCGGTTTTAAGCGATTTCCGGGTTTTTAAGGAACATCTGATATTTTTATCATTCCAGAAAGCTTAAATGTTTTATTTATCTTATAAAATCAGTAGCAAAAGGTTTGGGGTCAAAATGTTTAGTAAAACTCAATTTATAAGCCAAAAGGGCAAAACCGACAATTACCGAATCAAGCCTTGAACCCTAGGTTATGCTCAGCCTAAAAATAAATAAAAATCTTCAAAAAGCCCAAAATATTATTTTATATCAGTAGGTAAAAAGTTTGGTATCAAAAATTGGGTTTAGATAGGATATACGCTAATTATGCCACTTAATTAATAAAAAGCTTTTCATTTACGCTAATGAGCATAACTCCTAATCTAGACCTCAAACTGATGTCAAATTTTAGGGACAAGTTATAAATCAGTAATAAAGATTATTTTCTTCTCACATTTTCAAAAATTATCGTTTTAGGGTCAAAAGGGCATAACGGTCAACATTTAGGCATTTAACGGAAACATGCATGAACTAGGATAACTAATGAACCAAGTTGTATAACATCAGAGGGTTATACTAACCTATAACCTGGTCCTATTAGAGCTCTAAGGCATTTCTAAAATAATCTAAATCGGGTCAGAACTGAAAGTCAAAGCAAGAGTCAACTTTTGTGACTTTCGGTTCCAAACCGAACCTAAACTTGAAATTGTCGGGTCGAACATGCTTAGACATGTTCTTACATTAATTACCAAGTTATCTTAGTGTTAAAACAGGTTCCATAGCTTCTATATTGTTAATTATGAATTTATTTGCAAAGCAAGTTTCTGTTGACTTTTTATAATTTAAGTTTGACCCGACATTTGACCAAGTTAGGTTGCTAATCAGTAGGTGCCCTCTTAGGGGTTTATTACCTACATAATTACCAACTTATAGCTACTCCTAATTAGACTAACTACTGGACCGTTAGTGAATAATCACTAAGTCAATCCTTAATTACGATGAGGTTGACTTTAGGTCATTAAACTAATCAAAACTATAATTAGGAGGTTAAGGACACTTACAAATGGTCCTAAGTACTGAAAAGAACTCCAAGGAAGTTCCCAATGTTCAGGATCCTCCAGAATTGAGAAGGTAGCAAGATTGGAAAGAAATAAGCAAATGAAAGTGTTGAAGAACACTTCTATTTATTGGTTTTGGAGGATCATGGATGATCAACAAGTGTTGGAATGAGTTAGCAAGATCATTACAGGTGTATACCAGTTTTAGAAACCATCAAATGATCCATAGGATTGAATATGTGAGACAAAAGGCAAAACCAAGGCTGGTTTTCTGATTTCTGGAACTGGGCATGGCTTACGGACCATAAGGGTCCCAGCCATATGGTCCGTAAGGACCAGGCTAGCTCACCAGAACTTTCAAAAGTTGACATATTTGGCCCCTGCACTTCCAAATGTCATTTCTGACACATCTAAGGCCCGTTAAACCATTTTTAAGGCTCTACAATGATGCCTAAACATAGGGAACATGAAAAATGCTCAAAAATATGCCGGATGTTGGTTCGTTTGGTCGTACGGTCATGTTGTTCGGCTAATTACGACGAAACACGGACGGACGCGAAAAACGATCCAAACGACGTGATGAATGGAATTTTATCAAGCCAAACACAAAAATAAAATATTTTAGTGCTTACGTAAATTTTTGGCTGTCCAAAGATATACAGAACGGAAAATATGCGCGAAAATGCAAACTTGTGCACTTTTTGACACTTTTAGTCCCTAGTGGACTTGAAAGTTTATTTTTGCGCACCAAACACCTCTAAGCCTATATCTAAGATATATAAAGGATAATTAGGGTATGTTTAACTAATGGTCATATTCCGGAAGGTTCGATACCCTACAAATCGGCATACTTTTGCCGTTTGACGCAATTAGTCCTTTAATTGCGCAAAGTAGCGCGAAATGTCGTTTACTAACATCCAAGCCTTCCATGGCCCATGATGGGCATTCCCATGCATATAATTACATATTACTACTCTCCTATTTGCTTAAATGGTCACCGAAAGGCGTAGATTCAAAAGTTGACGCTCTAGGTCCCTCTATTCTGCAAACTTGCGCATCTCATCATTTAATAGCATCGAAGCCTCATCTAATCCATATTAAGTATTCTTGAAAGTATTATTAAACATCACGATGCTTCGGGTTCGCTAAAAGGTCATTCAGAGGTGCAATTAAACATATTGACACTTTTAGCCCCTTTAACTTGCAAAGTTGCGCGTAACTTTACTTATAGGCATAAAAACCTTAGTCGGCCAATAATTTGCATTCCCGAGAGTATAATCAAATATCATGAAGTTCCCAGTCTGTCAAAAGGTCATTCAGAGGTAAGAATTAACATGTTGACGCTTTTAACCCTTCATTGCGCAAACTTTCAATAAATTCCGCAAACGGCTACACTTGATCGACAAGTGGCTCATTTGTGAATATAAATATCGTGAGAGGTTATTTAGAAACTTATTTTAGGTATGCTAACACTTCCAGTCATTTAATAATCAAAGTTTTCGATTTTTCAAAAAATTAGTCCCTTAAATTCAATGTTTGACTTCATTAGGGTTTATTACACGTGTCAATACATCATTGGACGTGATTTTACGAGGTGTTACACTATTATTATAGAAATTTATTTGATAATTGTATAAAATGGACTAAGGGTCTTATAAGTTGGTATCAGAGCCCTGGTTTAAGAGATTCAAATATAGTGAGGAAAAAAAACTATGCTTGGACTTAAACCTTATGCTCTTGATAAAGATTGGTGTTCGGTTCGAGACTTGATCGCAAAATCCGTTAAGTTATTCAATACATTAATGATCTAGCATGTGAAGTGTTGAAAACAACACATAGGGTTATCGTGTAAAACACGTTACCCCAAATAAAGCAATAAAAGACCGATATAGTTATATGGATTACATGTGTTAAGACGTGTCGTAGAAAGCCTTGTATTATAATACGGGCGCTTATAAAGATCAAAGTTACTAATATTTGTAAATGTTTTAAGTTGAAGGAATCTCGCATTGGAAGATGACGATAGTTTAAAGGATAATTGATGCGAAAAAAAAAAAGAATAGTTTGAAGTATGACAAGTAAGTCATACACGCCAATACATAAATCAAGAAATGACCTCGAATAGAGATCGAACGATAAGGAAAATTTACCAGGGCAAGTATCTACAAGGTACACGTCTTAAACTTATAGTATAACTAGAAATATGCAACAAACGCGTAGTAAATGACAGTTGCATATAGAATATAAAACTTGGAAAATCTGGATAGGTTACCTATCCAGGATGACGTTTCCAAGAAAAATTCAGTAGAAATATATATTATTCATAGTCGTGAATAATAAGACAATAACTGAATGCAGTTAAATATAAACTTGGACGAAAGTAATCATTCAAGTAAGTATTCTCAATATAGATTCAAATTGAATAGTAATGATCACATCAACGAATGTGGTTGTATAAATGGTTATAAAAAAACAACATTTTAAATGTTCAAGGATAAAACGGGTAAAACTGGTAATTGTTAATGGGCAATTAAAAAAAAGTTTTACCAATTAAAAATAAATCAAGAGGTTACTCACATGGGACGTGATGTGGTAATTATAATAAGGTCATGCGTACCATGTGTTGATCGCTTACTCTGGCCAAGTAAGTAGTGAACGCATGATACCATGAGCTTCTTATAATGAACACAGTTATGTCCGATGTGGTAAGGTCGAAAATAATAAAAAAATTAAAAGAACCTTGGGGTCAAGAAATCTTATGGGCATACTCGTATAAATGGTTTCCGAGGGAACCGTAAAAACGAGGTATGGCGCACATAGAAATAAATGATCCAAGGGAATTCGTGAAATAAGTCATTTTGGACGAGAGAGCCATGGTTGACAACAAAGGGCATATAAAACCAAAGTATAAATGAACCGCAGGGTCATAGAAACGAAGGTATTGCCCATACAAAAGATGAACGAAGTCATTGACTTTGCTCATAGTAAAGAAAGGATGATGATGATAATCATCATTCAGAAATTAAAAAGACCATCAAGCATGGTCACATAAAGAATAAAGGTTTGGTTAGATAAAGCGATGGATTTCGCTAAGAAAACCAAACAAGTCAAAATGAAGTTTAAATATATACCCAAAGGGTTGCATTAATAATGACTTCAGTAAATCACCCGGTTGATGGGTAGGAATTTAAACACATGCGTAAACCGAGAGACGGGAACGCGGATTGAAAATCAAAGGACTCGGATTATGAATTATGACTAAAAGACTATAAAATTTCGTAAATAGAAATTTTGAATAAATATGTTCAACTATTTTGAGGTTGAACGGGTTGAATAAAGAATAAAGTTGATTGTTTATAAGTGATGAATTTCACAATAACAAGTCAAACAGGTTGAATACGATATAATGCCGGATGGCATGAGTAAGCGCAAGCTGGATAACGGTAGCGTTAAACACAAAAGAACAATGAGCCCGGTAATGGGACATAATTAAATACGAATATATGCAAACCAGATAACAGTGAGCATAAGACGAACCGACGTATAAATGACGTGAGAAGTCATAGAGTTGGGAGAATGATCCGTAATAAAACGATTGTAGTCACGAACCACAGTCAAGGTTACCGGATCTTAAAGTTGAAACCAAATGATTCTTCAAACAAGAACAGGGTGCCTTGACACCAAACATGCATTTTTAGAATGATATGAGTAAGGAATGATCTACGGGATCAACATAACCTTTGGTTATAAATAATGGAAAGGTCTACGGGACTAAAACGACCCACAAGTCATGACTAGAAAGAAATAGATTATAAGGACCTCGCCTTAAAGAGGTGAAAATCTAATAAAATAGCCCATAAGGCTAAGTGATAAAACATACGGGTTAATTAGACAAAGCGAGGGAACCAGTTAAGAATCCGCGCATAAAACAAAGACTGTAAAAGAATAAATTATGGACTGTCAATATCTTGGTATGGATAATTGACAAAAGTTAAAGAAAAGATGCTAAACTAAAACTTCAGTTTTGGTAAGAAATAACGTTTTTAATAAATATGAATTCTGATAGGCATATAAATAGTAAGCATGAAAGATATAAGTCTTGACACTGATAGGCGCAAGACGATATATTCGAAAAGTGATATTCTTGAAAATAAAAAGTTGATATAAAATTTAACATGACGTGATAGGATCACGATCAAGAGGTGTAATGTGAAGATAATCACATTAGAGCCCGAACGATGGGTATAAAATAACTGAACTAATAAGTCTAGTTAGTGAGAACGGTTAAGATCGAAATTCAAATTAATAACTTGAATAATACGCTATTTATTATGAGAATAGTGTGGAATAAATAAAATCAACATATTTACAAATGGCGACTCGATCAAGTAAACAACAAAGGTCCATGAGATCTCAATAACAGAAAATATTGATCACCTATTTTGAGGGATCATAAGGCTATAAGTTCACATATAAAGGAATATGTTTGTTAAAAGTGAAAGATTTCACTAAAGACCTTTAAACGGGTCAAAATAACGGATTCGTAAAGAATTCGATAGTATATGAAAGCGATGGATATTGCTAAGTTAACAAAACTAGTGGAAATAACGAGATTACGTTATTTCAAGTTGCATTATGTCGTATAAAATACGTAGATGATTAGTAACCAAAAAGATATTACCATACTTTTCTGGTAATACTAAAAATTTGGTTAAAATATGAGCAATGCTAAATTGATTATCGAGATCAAATGCATGGAGTTAAACTCAATAAATTATGTAAAAAGGTTTCGAGGACGAAACCTCATTAAGGGGGGTAGACTTGTAACACCCCGAAAACAGATTTGGTAATTAAACTATGTTAGTACTAAAAGACGGGTAAATTACCGTTAGGGGTAAAAGTAACCCGGTGAATATTAGGATTTTTAAATAAATAAGCCTAATATTAAATAAAAGCCGAATGAAAGCTTTTGGGAAAATAAAGTTTATCGAAGCCAGAGTTAACGGGACTTAAAATAAACTTAGTCGTAGATTCCCCGAACCCACTAATTTAACTAGGAATGTTTAACCTAGTTAATAAGTGGGAATATTGTTAGAAATAAGTAGGTTGTGTCCTACTTAATATCTAACCAAACAAGAGGGGCCAGATTCGGATAAATGGAAAGTTTAATTATAAAATAAACTTAAAACACAAAACACACACAAAATGTGTGTTCTGTACGTCGACCAGAAGGTTCCACAGGAACCAAAACCCTAATCTCATTCAAATCATCAAATTGAAGATCCAAATGGAGTCTAAATTCGCAATTGAACATGGATTAATGATCACCCAAGCTAGGGGATCATAAGGTATGTAAAATCTTGATGTTTGGTGAAGTTGTAAAAAAATTGGATAATCATCCTAATCACGAATTAGGCATGGATTTGAGAAGCTATGGCTAGATTAATGATGTATACTTGCTTAGGAACAAAACCCTAAGTGAAAATCATACATAACATGCTATGAATTGAATGATTGAATGAATCACCACACTATGCTAAGTGGGTATTAATCATACGATGAATTTGATGATATGATTATGATTAGAATCAGCATGCATGTTAGTAATCAGGAAATACTTGAACAAATTGTGTGTTTGAGTATATAATCATACTTAATATGAAATAAGTTTAGTATGATATGATAAAATTTATGATAGGTTCATGTTGAATGATGTCTAATATCACCGAGTAATAATTATGTAACTTATGGTTACAAGAATTTGATAAATAGGCGATTAAAACGGTAACATAAAGATGATGTTTACCGGGTAATTGATCAAGTAATTAAACGAGTAGTTGAGCTACTTCGTGTAATTTATTTGTGTTAATAGCCCGATTGACTTTTAAAGTCAAAATGACATTTATTATGATCGAATGATAATTTCGACATAAAGATCGTAGGATGTAGTAGTCGTGAATGATTATGACTAATCTAACCATCTTACAACTTACAATGATAGTTTGACACTTAACAAGCTAGGTGAAAGCTTGGGAAGGAAGCGGGTCAAACGAAGCAAGAATGACGGAAAAGCATAATCTGGATGTAAGGTAAGTAAATCTTACACTCTATTTATTTAACACCTATCGGTTTTATAGGTTATGAATAATAAGTCTTGTTTAAATTATGATGTTCCGACACGACAAGTGCGGTTCGGAACAAAAGACAATGATCATAAATCATGTTTAACGGTTAAAAAGGAGCTAATACGGTTAGTTAGTCAGGAAATGACTAAAAGATAACGAGTTTTTAATGATTACCTTGTATGGTAAACCAATGCAAATAATAAGGGTAAAATGGTATTTTGGTCACTTGTTGACAATAATCGTTAGTTTGGGAAAGACACGTTATAGCGTAAGTTATAATGGGTCAAAAGAATCAATAAATGATTTATAAGTAAAACGACTATACGGTGTAACCGGAGTGAGTCATATCGATAAGATGGTAATAAATATCATCTCATAGAGTTTCACGGTCATTTAGACCAAACGGGTCAAAATGTGAAATTATCACCCTTTGACAATATCGACTAATGGTTTGTTGAACTATATGATTATAGGAATAAATATCAAATGGATATTTACATCGCTATTGCTTAGCGGCTACTAAGGCAAGGTATCAAAACAGGTCAATATATTGATCCGAGTCAGGTATGTGTAATAGGTCAACTACTCAATTGAAACTGCAGGTTCATTGAGAGTTAAGTGAAGTTAAATAGACATTCGGTTACTTTAAATAAGTAAACCGAATGATTTAAATGGTGTTCATGGTATTTTGAAACCTAATGACCTTAAATACAAGACCATAGTTTTAAAAAGTGGGATGTTGGTCAAATATGGCTTTTAAAAGTCCTTCGTAGTAATAGAAGGGTTAAAATTGACCAAAACGCCCTTATAAGCTAAATTGAACAAACGACCTTTAAAGTTTGTTTGAAAACGATCTTTATGAGTAAATAAATACTTAGAATAAGAATAGAAAGTGAAAGATGTAAATACTTGGGTGAAATGACTCTACATGAGTCTTTGCCGTAAAACAAAGATCCGAGGGGTAAAACTCGGAACATACGGATTTCCACATTAAATCCACCTCACATATAGTTGTGGTGGATGATTACTTGATAATAAATATGAGAATACGATGCTAGAAACGAATGAAAGCGATTCGTGTCAAAAATATGCTTAAAAACCCTTAACGGGTCAAAAGTTCCTAAGTGTAACATAAGCCGAAGACTTAAAAGTCTAAAACTTTGTTAATTCGGATATCGGATTTTAATTCCATGTGAAGGGGGATCGAATTATGGTCACGTAGAAAGAAACGTGACTTAAATCGGAAAAAAAATGAGCAAGTTATGCTCGTTTGCGTAAAAATTGGTCATGCCCGAAATATGCAGCAATCAGCTGTGATCTTTCTGTCAAAAAGTGGCCGTGGCACCACGCGACGGCCAAGGGCCATTATGGTCGCAGCACGCGACGAGCATAACAAATCCCGTCGCGGCACGCGACTGGTCATATTGCTGCATATTGTTGTTGAAACTAGTGCGTTGCATGTTTTTGACTCGCGAACTTGTTTAGACACGTTTTAAACGCTATATGACTAACTCATTTCATGTTTTATGTAATGTAGGTGCTAATCGAGTTACCGGAAGACGATCAAGCTCAGCAAGGAACCGGACACATAAAGAACAAAGCTTCTGCGAATAGTTTCGTCGTCATGTTTTAAAGGGCGACTCAAATTACAAAATGTTGAAATGTTTTATTTAGTAAAATGTTTTAATAAACCCGCATTTTAAGTGTATGTTTAATTTTAAATACACTATTATAATAGAAATTTATTTGATAATTGTATAAAATGGACTAAGGGTCTTACAGCGAGCCACCTCCTCCGAGGTATTATTTTGATTTTTGTCATGTTTAGTCCCTGTAGTTTCTTATATGTTGTGTTTCGAGGTGTTTTAAGTATAAAAGACATATTCTAAGGGGGTTTTAAGTATCTTTGATACATGAACAAGTATGAACAAGTACGTTATAAGTATATGAGTTGTGAATAAGCATCGTATACGTTCAGTCATGTATGTATTTGCAAGTTTAGCACGTTTTCACACGAATTACGAATAAGGAATCGATGTATAATGAATTTAAACGTATAAGCATGTATGAATAAGTAAAGTATAAATTGTAAGAAATAAATGCATTTTATTATGATCCAAGTCTCAAAATTTACAACAACACAACGAAAAGACGATTACAAGGAAATACTAGTTTTCAAAAATAGAATTACAAGACAGGCTTATTAAGGAAAGTACAAAAAAGCAGGGCGTTACAGGTTCTCAAGGTGAGAAAACCCTAAAATCACACATAACAAAATCAGATACACACATAACAGAAATAGCGACAAAACGGTGACAAAATCTTATTAACCCAACCCAAAGAATTTGCGCCCCCCCCCCCCGCGAAAACACTAGATCTTACAAATTGTAAGATCTACAAACGATACGAGATACAAAATGTCTCTTGATGATCATCAATGTAACAAGATCAATCTTTCTGAAATACAGACGAGAGATTGTAACAACAATCTTCAACAACTCAAAACCTTAACAAACTATACAGAGAACAAGTGTGAATATGAGAGAGAGAGTGAATGGCTAAATTCTCAGTCAACACTCCTTTTATATGATCACCAAAATAAATTACATGTAGGACCTCCAAAAATGATACAAAATGATTGCAGTCCTCGTAAAGATACACATAAACCCCTCAGAGTTTATAACTTGTACACACTTATATAAATGTTACTGAGCCCATAATCACATTGAGCCCACTAGCCCATAACAACCTTATGAATGAATGTGAATTGTGAAGAATAAACCCATTATGAGACATTTTAACACTACATTTTCGGTTAATGGTTTAGAATTAGTCTAGCATCGTATACGTTAATAAATCATCTTTGGCATTAATGAATTAGCCCTGCTTAATACCCTCATTCACTCCCACCGCGTTAACACTGTTAACCAGGTCCGCAACGACCTTCTCCAACTCCGGTCTTTGATGCACCATCTTGACCACCACGCGATCCCATCCGTCAAAAACCACTGCTTGGTTAACATAAGCTCCGATACCTGGGCATATAACTCGACCATCTCACCATCACAGCGTGTCAACATGCCTTTTGCATCATCGATCGTTGCCGTGTATGATTCGATCGCCCTGTCACGGGCCCTTTCAAGTTCGTCCTTATCTGAAGAAAGATAATATTTATTAGCAAGAAAAGTAAGCATTGAAAAATAAATTACAAACGTACCGCTTATCAGACGGTGGTGATCGGCCAGAAGCTGGTCATAAGATGTTTGCATTTCTTTCAGTTCAGCCGCGTGCCTTTTCTCCGCACTGGATAACTTCCCCTCCAGATCACTAAATTTTATCTTGAGAGCTTCCAAGTCTTGAAGAGCTTTGTCTTGAGCTTCATAAGCAGCCGCAACCGAAGCCTGAGAAGATTTATTAACTTCTTTTGCCTCCAAGGCTTGCTCTTTCAAACGATCAATTTGAGATCGGAGAGAAGCTAGCTCCTGTTTTGTCTTCGACCGGACATTGTCTTCACTTTTCAAGTTAGCAACTTCACGTTGAAGCTTGCGACAATTTGATTCCGACTCGATCCAATGCTTATAAGTCTCCACCACCAGAGAATTCGACTGAGCTTGATTCAGCATTAGGGCATTCCCAAGCTCCGGGCCGCTCATCTTCTGATAATGAGAATGCTCGGCCGGAGTCCCCAAATGAAATAATGCCATCTTCACTGACAGAGCGTCCACAATCCTGTCCTTTTTCGTCAGTGACCACTCCGGTACATACTTATCCAAAGCTCGAGCCGAGTCCATGTCCTTGACGTCGCCCGAACCTAGCTCCTGGGACAAGAAAACAGCTTCAGTGTTATACCATAAAGGGGAAGAAGAGGCACTATCCCCACCATCAATTGGTTTGGGGCTCGGGCTTGACACGTTGGATGCAACCCCCGTTGTAGGCTTACCGGAGGGAGATGGTTCAATTCTCTTGAAAGATAAGGGCTCGGGCATATGAATGTCTTCAAAAACTTTGGTAGATAGCCCTCCAAAAGATAATGGGCTCGTTGGGGTATTGACCGGATGGTCCCTTGGGGTACGACCACCGTGAAGATGGGCGTCCAAATTTGCCAGTAGACCCCCGGCAGTAGAAAAATCGGTGGCTTGATCATCTTCATCATCATCTAATGTAATGGTTTTGAAATCTATCTTCGTCTTCTTTGCTTGTTTGGGTTTCGGACCAGACTTAGAAGAAGTAGTCCGTCTTCTCTTCAAGCTGATTTGAGGCTGCTCTTCACCATCACCATCATCACCCTCTTCTCCCCCTTCAGCATGCACTCCTTCGTCTTCTACAGAAACGTGTACTCCTTCGTCTTCAATAACAAACTTGGAGCCAGAACCCTTCGTTCCGATCGAGCTAGTCTTTTTGCCTTTGTCACTACCGGCCACCACCGCTCCATGAACCGGAGAAATACTCAACACCTGTGCCACAGGAGCCGAACCCGAGCCTCCCTGGCCGCCCGAACCTCCTTGGCCACCCGAGCCTCCCTGGCCAACCGAACCCCCTTGGTCAGCCGGAGCTACAGGCACCCGAATCGAGTAAAGGTTCGCTTGTACGATGCTCAAATATGGAGGATCACCTTTCGGCGTTCTGATGGCCCGAACATCCAGCTCTTTGGAATCAAAAGACTTTAACCTCAAAGCTTCCTTTAAACCCATAGCTGCGTAAAAAAGCAAACAACAAGTAATATCTATAGTCCGGTATATATATATAAAAAAACGAAAGACCCATAGAAAAACAAGTTACGAATGCAAGGAACGCCGTATCAAGTTAAAAGCACGACTAACCCTTTTTGTTCCACTTAAGGGTGGGATACCACTCCGGTTCGCTCCACATCGTGCTGATCCGTCCCATGACAAGAATGTGTTCCGGAAACTTTTGCACACGTCCTGCCTCCTTGATCAGGTTCGCATATAGATCTCTATTATACTCAAAGTCTTCAGGAAGAGGAGGTGGGAGGCGTGACCTTTTTAATCTCCATGTCATCTCGGTCGAAACGCATCGGTCATCGACCGAGAAGAAACGGTCTTTCCAATCCTTTAAGCTGGTAGTAATCCATGAATAACAGCAAGAGTTCTTGTTCCTAACCTCGAAGGTGTACCAACTACCAGACCGATTCAACTTGTAGAAAGCCCGGAACACATCCAAATCTGGGTCGGAGCCCAAACCACGACAGGACAACTCAAAATGACACACCTTGGCAAGGTCGAAGGGGTTCATTTGAGAAAGATGAACCTCGTGAAACAACAATACGTCGATCAAAAACTTCGTCAAAGGGAAACGGTAATTACAATAATCGAACAAACGTGTATATATCCCTATTTTCCCCGGGGGAAAAGGATAGATAGGCGTATTCTTTTCGGGGAGAACGGGGTGTAATGAGGCAGGAATTGCGTACTTATCTACGTACCACTGTAAACCATTTCTATTCAAAATATTGAAGCAACCGGATAAATTGCTCTTGTTCGCCATACTAAAAAGAAGGGTACTAACCTGCTCGATAAATAGGTTCGCCTCAGACAAAGGGATGGAGAAGATGAAGTAAAAAGGTGAAAACAAAATTTACTTTTCCCCCTTTTTATAGAGATATAAACCGCCTCAAAACAACCAATCAAAAATCGACACGTCATGACAACTGACATACATCAAGCGTCACGTCAGCAGGAAAGATAAAGTAACCGTCAGTCACCCAACAATAGTCACCGCCCAAAAAATTTTAAAATTCAAAAAATCGACAAACGACAAATCAGGGGATCAGCCCGCCAAAGTTACGCCGTTATAGTTCGAAGCTTTTACCTAGAAAACGCTACGAACTAGGGGGACTTGATAAGGATACGTCCTTGGACGGACTGAACCATTGCCAAACATAGAACCGAACTATAGCACATAAAGGTCGGATCGCACCTCATGCCATAGACGGAACGATCAAATACACTGGTACGCCGTAACTAACTGGGCCCCACAAGCCATAACCGCCATGACAGTGACTGGTCCGACCCTAACTAACTCGCCACGTCAGCATACACAAAGACTATAAATACCACACTTAGACCTCCAAAAAGGGGTAATCGCTACTTTCTCTCTCTAAAAGTCTCTCTCTCTCTCTCCCTGACCTTTTCATCTTCACAAATACTTATTCTCACGCCCGAGCTTGGTCACAGAGAGGCCCCCCTCCCTGTGACGAGGCTAACGGTGTGCTTGTTTCCTTGTGATCTTGCAGGTTCTTGCCAGATCATCTGAAGCTCTGCTCTGACCAGGTCGGACCAACTGGTTTTGAGTCTTCACCCTTCAACATCTCAAACTCACCATCCATCCCCTAGTTTTGAATCACCACAGATAACAAAAAACTACAACTATTTAATTTATCAAATGAAATAAAACAACCAAGATTTATATAGATAATGAAATAAAACAGCCTGCATCTATTTGACTAAATCGACCGGCCCACTAACAGTTATTTATCAAGAAACCTTTTTCTTCTGAAACTCATCATCGATCTGTTATGCTTCCTTTACATTTCAAACCATTTTTTCTAAAACCCACCACATCTGTTATTTGAACCATCAACATCACCATCGCCGGACAGTTGCATCACCATCTACGTCCAAAAAGGATCCCTCCGGTGGAGAGGATGGTGTATGGCGCTAGTTGCAGGCGGTTATCGACGAGAGGTTAACAGTAATAGTGGTGTTCGGTGGTTGTGACCAGAGATGAGTGGTGGAGTATGATGAAGGACGGTGGACGATGGCGGAGGTGAGTAGTGGGGTGATCGACGGCAAGAGGGTTAAGCTTGCTACTAGCTATAATCATAATGGGTTGTTTTTATATTTCCCTTTCTTGTTCTCTGTACAATCTTGATGAAAACCTCAAGAAAAAGCAACAATTATTCATCTGAATCTTGAAAATTAAAGATTTTGTTTGAAAGGTTTTCTAGTATAATTCCAAGAGGTTGGGATTCAAGTTTGAATCATGTGGAAGACTGAAGTATAAGGTGTTTGATGGAACTGGTGTCTCATTGTGGTGGTCTAAGAGTGTTTGTGGTTTTATTTAAAAAATATATATTAAATAAGGTTATAAAGGAAAAGACCATAATACCCTCACATGTTTTGCATGTGAGGTAACTTAACCAAGAAATTAAGTAAAGTTAGTGTTAAAGGTTGACCCCCGTAAGAAAACATGAACATAAAGTTTGGGTTTGGCCAATTTCATAGTAAAAAGGTATGAAGTGCAGTTTAGGTGTAACATAAAAGTTAATTTGTGCAATTTTATCTTATACATAAGAGAGCCGATATAACTCATTAATGCTTATATTGCTTTAGTAAGATAACAAGATATTACAAAAAAAATTGTTAGTTTAGTCTTAAGTACCTAGCTCTTTAATATCTTTTTTCTTTATCAGTAAACAACAGAATTGTAGGTGTCAAGAGGATTAAAATGATGGTCTCCATTTGGTAGTGTAGGATCTGAGTTTGTTATATTTGTGAGTTTAAACAATGGAGAAACAAACAATTTGTAAACTGTAAAGTAAATAAGATAAACACACAAGCTGGAAGTTATATCGAAATTGTTTTATATTGAATTTCAATGATTTCAATCGCGGTACAATGATTATACAAACTCCCCTCAGACTGATCACTCACTTTGTTGTTCGTACAAAAAGGAATCTTTATAATAAAATAGATCTCTAAGAAATGAGATCTATTTATACAAGTACAAAAACTCTGTTTGCAATCAGAAAAGATTCCACATATGTTAGCAAAGACTTGTGGGAATCTAGCATCTAATTTATTACATTAAACATTTGTTCTAAGTATTATTACATTGAATAAACCTCTGTTCTTCAAACTGTTGTTGGCTTGTATCAAAAATCTGTTTGGCCATAACAGATGTTTTGTCTTCATGAACAGTGTTTTGCTTAAACAGAGCTTTGGCCTTGAACAATGATTTCTTTTTCTTCAATAGTGGTACCAAAGCTTCAAACCAATCTTTGAACGTCTTCAACAAATGTTCTGATTGGTGTTCAAGATTCACTATCTTTGGGAGAAGAATGCATCATCAACGATTTATTTCTTGATCAGAAGGTCATGTTTTAGCTTTTGAATATCATCTGTTCTTTGAAGGTCCAACAATCTCCCTCTAGAATAGATGACGCCAAAACAAATGTTTATTAAATCAACCTTTACTTATCATCAACTTCTCTCTGATCTGGCCCTTGAATTGGTACTCAAATTTCATTGAGAGATAGTCATCTGGATCATTTTCAAGTTCAAGCCTTGAAGGACTTGTAGATCTTCATTCTTAAGCCCATAAGCCCTGTTCATAGAGATCTTTTCAACTTGTCAATTAGCTCTGACTATTGTCAATTCATGGCTTGTCCTATAAGACATCCATTTGGGAATTTTGGAGCTGGATAGATTTCTTGGGGCATATGTTATTTGATGAGTTAGGGGAATTGTTTTCCCAGGAATTAACCAAGCAAATCTTCTAGTTTTGCATCTGGATGCCCATATATCAATTCATTCCTAATCCCTTCTTTTCTCAGTTCATATTCATATATCTTTATATCTTCTGCATACACCTCTTTTTTTCCTTTTGAGGTAGCTTTTCACAGCTGAAGATATATTCTTTCCAGTAGGAAGTTCAGAGGGATCAAACAGAGATCTGATGGGTAAGTCTACTTCTTCATAGTTTGGCTTTCTTGTGACTGGGGGATCCTTTGCTCTTAAAGCTTCTAATTTCTTGTATTCTTCTTGGATTGTTGGCTCATCCCATCTAGCCATTTACTGCATGGAGCCAAATTTTGCAGCTACAATCTCCTCCTTCATTCTTTTCAATTGGAATGCCTTTTTGCTAGCTGGCTTTTTGCCTGCTCTCCAGGTGGGATGAAGAAAGATTTCTCATCACACATAACGCTAATTGTGACAATAGAATTAAAAATAAATTGATTTTATTCATAACAAAGTGTTACAATACATGTAACTTGGGAACAACATGTTCAATACAAGAGAAACAATACAACAAACAAGTACAAAAATTATACAACATATTAAAGCCTAAAACGTCTATATGTGTATCTAGGCATCATCACTACTTCAGTTTCATAGCATCCTCATCATCAACCTGTAACATGTTAAAAAATATAGTTCAATACAAATATGTATTGGTGAGTATACAGGTTTTCATACATAGCATAAAAAGATTAAGTTGTAAACAATTCCACATGGCAAACTATTGAAACGAGATAAACAATAAAATCGGCATGTGTTTAACTAATCAAACCAATGATGAAACGCAATAAGCTCTTAACATAACCCAAAGTTTACAGGTGATGCGGTAATCCTATAGCGCTATATATGTCAAAGATAAGCTCGTACGAAGTTAATAATAAGTCTAACACAAAACGTATAACCCCATGTTTAAAGTATCAAGCAATAAGTAAGCATACATGTATAAGGAATGTTTGTGCATTTTAGAAACAAGTATAAGTGTAAGTTTTCATAGTTTAACATGTTACACCCCAAAGGTGGTAAATGAAAAGGGGGTTTCAAGTATACTCGCAAAATTGCTAAGTATTTTGTTGATGATTCCGTGAAGAGTTGAAGGTTGGAGCTTCAAAGCTTCCTTTAAAACACTTAGTGTTTTCTTTTAGAACTCTTAGAGTTCTCTTCCTTGCTTGGAAGATTTGAGAGAAGTAGAAAGGTTGAGAGAAAAATGGTTGGAACATTTAGTGTCCTTTTAGAATTCTTAGAATTCTTGATTTAGAGAGATTGAGAAAATTAGAGAGATGGAGAGAAGAATGGTGTGAAGAAAATGGTAGAATGAGGTTGGTATTTATAGGTAGAGAAGGTGGAAAAGGGTGAAATATGATTGGTTAAAGAATGTGGAAGAGGATTGAAAAGATGATTGGTGGAGAAAGGAGGTGAAAAAGGGTGAAATATGATTGGTTAAAGAAGGTGGAAGAAGATTGATGAGGTGGAAAAATGATTGGTATATTTCTTGGTATTTCTTGAGTATATATTATGTAATTGAGTATATAAAAAGTATAAAAGTATAATTCAAGTATTGAGGATGTGCGTATAAGTATTTATACGTATAATTGTGTCTTTTTGCGTATAAATACGTATTTAATTGATCGGTTGTGTGAATAAAAAAAATATGTATAAAATATGAATTTTATTATGATTAACGCCTCGAATTGTGAGATTGAAATTAAAATATGAATGTAAGGTTTCTAAAATTAGAATACGAATACGAATATTTTTAAAATAGAAATACGAAGATACGAGGCGTTACATTTCAATCCTCATCATTTCATCTAGAAGGGCTTCTGTAGACCATCCAGTGAATGGAGCTCTTGTTGCTTTGTAAGGCTTGTTCTTCATTATGTACTCCATGTAATCTTCTCTTAATGCTCTTCTAAGATCAGGATCACTTACAGGGCCTTGTGAAGCAGTTTTGCTAACATCTTTGGAAAAATCTTTTAATCTGTTCACTTTAGTGTACTCTTTAGAAAAAAATTGTTGAAGAAAAACACAAGATTAAGGAATGTTTAATAAGTTTTCTTCCAAAACAGAAAGTTGGGCCTCAATATGGTGATGTTCCACCTTGGTTTTCCATGGAAAACCTTGTGGAAACTCTCCTAGAGGTGTTCCATACTTTGTTGAGGAAGAAGAGGTGAAGAAAGGCAGAAGAAAGGTGAGTCCTAACTCACTTTTGCAACTTAGATGCTTCTGCCTTGATTCTGATTTCTCAGCTGATTTAGAGTGTTTAGAGAGTGAGATTGGTGTGTTTACAAAGTGGAAAAAGTGTGGGAATGAAGTGTGTGATATAAGAGAGGTTTAGGGTTAGGTTAGGTGGTAACAAATGAGAAAAAACACACTTAAACAAGCACAAATTCGGCCAACACACGAGCTGGCCACATCTTTCTGCGGATCGTGGTCTCCGGCGGGGCGCGAGAGGGAAGGGGTGGGCCGGTCGCGGGCCGCGAGTGTAACACCCCGAAAACAGATTTGGTAATTAAACTATGTTAGTACTAAAAGACGGGTAAATTACCATTAAGGGTAAAAGTAACCCGGTGAATATTAGGATTTTTAAATAAATAAGCCTAATATTAAATAAAAGCTGAACGAAAGCTTTTGGGAAAATAAAGTTTATCGAAGCCCGAGTTAATGGGACTTAAAATAAACTTAGTCGTAGATTCCCCGAACCCACTAATTTAACTAGGAATGTTTAGCCTAGTTAATAAGTGGGAATATTGTTAGAAATAAGTAGGTTGTGTCCTACTTAATAACTAACCAAACAAGAGGGGCCAGATTCGGATAAATGGAAAGTTTAATTATAAAATAAACTTAAAACACAAAACACACACAAAATGTGTGTTCTGTACGTCGACCAGAAGGTTCCCCGGAACCAAAACCCTAATCTCATTCAAATCATCAAATTGAAGATCCAAATGGAGTCTAAATTCGCAATTGAACATGGATTAATGATCACCCAAGCTAGGGGATCATAAGGTATGTAAAATCTTGATGTTTGGTGAAGTTGTAAAAAATTGGATAATCATCCCAATCGTGAATTAGGCATGGATTTGAGAACCTATGGCTAGATTAGTGATGTATACTTGCTTAGGAATAAAACCCTAAGTGAAAATCATACATAACATGCTATGAATTGAATGATTGAATGAATCACCACACTAGGCTAAGTGGGTATTAATCATAAGATGAATTTGATGATATGATTATGATTAGAATCAACATGCATGTTAGTTATCAGGAAATACTTGAACAAATTGTGTGTTTGAGTATATAATCATACTTAATATGAAATAAGTTTAGTATGATATGATAAAATTGATGATAGGTTCATGTTGAATGATGTCTAATATCACCGAGTAATAATTATGTAACTTATGGTTACAAGAATTTGATAAATAGGTGATTAAAATGATAATATAAAGATGATGTTTACTGGGTAATTGATCAAGTGTTTAAATGAGTAGTTGAGCTACTTCGTGTAATTTATTTGAGTTAATAGGCCGATTGACTTTTAAAGTCAAAATGACCTTTATTATGATCGAATGATAATTTCGACATAAAGATCGTAGGATGGAGTAGTCGTGAATGATTATGACTAATCTAACCATCTTACAACTTACAATTATAGTTTGACGCTTAACAAGCTAGGTGAAAGCTTGGGAAGGAAGCGGGTCAAACGAAGCAAGAATGACGGAAAAGCATAATCTGGATGTAAGGTAAGTAAAGCTTACACTCTATTTATTTAATACCTATCGGTTTTATAGGTTATGAATAATAAGTCTTGTTTAAATTATGATGTTCCGACACGACAAGTGCGGTTCGGAACAAAAGACAATGATCATAAATCATATTTAATGGTTAAAAAGGAGCTAATACGGTTAGTTAGTTAGTTAGTTAGGAAATGACTAAAAGATAACGAGTTTTTAATGATTACCTTGTATGGTAAACCAATGCAAATAATAAGGGTAAAATGGTATTTTGGTCACTTGTTGACAATAACCGTTAGTTTGGGAAAGACACGTTATGTAACACCTGTGCCTCCACGGCCATCAAACAAATACCAAACCAATGAAATATTGTATTTCATACTTTGGATTTGTATAAATATGTGTATCATTTGGACATATCAATTTTTGTTCAATTCCAAGCTCTAAATCGCTTTCTGGAAGGTTATACACGCACTGATGCGTAAATATAACCAGTTTAATGCAACAAACACTCCGGAATATTGACATAGGCTTAAAATACCTTAAACAACCTTTACATAACTTAGAAATAAGTTTTGAAGGCTTTGGTATGGCAAAATCAAGTTAAATCGCTTACAGGGACTAAATTTGACAAACTGCGAAAGTATGCCAATTTGAACTGTAACAGACATTCCGGAACATGACCATAAGTTAAACATACCATAAATATCCTTTACATGGCTTAGAAATAGGCTTTGAGGTGTTTGGTGTGCTAAAATAAACTTTTGGGTCATTCAGGGACTAAAAGTGTCAAAAAGTGCACAAGTTTGCATTTTTACGCATAACTCACGTTCTGAATACATCCGGACATCCAAAAATTTATGTAAGCATGACTACATTATGCTTTAGTGTTTGGCTTGCCAAAAATCCATTCGTCGCGTCATTTGGATCGTTTTTCGCGCTTATGCGCATTCCGTCGTAATTAAGCGAACATCGCGTTCGTACGACCAAACGAACCAACATCCGACATATTTTTAAGCATGTTTCATGTCCACAATGTTTAGGCAACATTTTAGGGCCTTAAAGTTGGCTTTACGGGCCTTGGAAGTGCCGGAAATGAGCTTAAACACGTGCAGGGACCAAAATTGTAACTTCTGAAACTTATTGCTGATCTGTGCAGGCCAGGCGGCCCGCCTCAGATTCTGTTAATCCCCAGGCGGCCCATGTCAGACCTTCTGACCAGGTTAAATGTTTCTAACAGCAGATTGCAGCTGTTTGATCCACCACCACACAATCCCAATTGTCTAGTCAGCTGATAAGGATCAAATTTTAGTCACCATAAGGTCCCGACACTTGTACGGGTGGGATTAAGGCACGTTTTCCATGAAACGATCCTAACGGTTACCCGAAAACTATAAATACCCCATCACCCCAATGCAAAACTTACAAGAACTTTGATTTGAGAAACTCTAAGTTGAAACTATTGTTTCATACCTGAGATTTTTGAATCGAGGTTAGCATTCGGGGACCCTTCGTAAGTATTCTTTCGTTCTTTTCCTTATTTTATTGCTTTTCGAGTCAGAAAGTCAAACTTTGTTTGACTTTCAGCGTTGACCAGTAATGGTCAATGCGAAGTTCGTTTGAACTTCGCAACGTGAGTGTAATCACGTTGGTCATAGTCCCTTGGGACTATGCCCACTGATTACCACGTTGTCTAGGGTCGTAGGGTAGGCGATCTAATAAATCGCCTATACCCTCGAACCCGACCCAGTTTGGTCGATCATTAGGATCCGACCAAATACATTAGGTGACCATAGTAGGTAGGCAATAACCTTCCGAGGTTATACCCTATGGTCACATCGTTTAAGTAGTTGTATGATAGGTAGTTTATATGCCTTAGGTAAATTACCAGAATACCCTTTTCATGTATAATTGGTAATTATGCATATGTAACCTAAACCTTTGTCACATAACTGATTATGTAACATGTTTAGGCATATAACACTTGTCATAGGGCTAGTTAGGCGGTCCGAACGCGTTTCACGCGCACGACGCGTTAAAGTAGCATATGTTACCTTAATGGGTCGCGATGGGTCGAAAGCACTTAGGTTTGGTTTCATTGTAGTATGTAGGCCTTGTTAAAACCATATCATATGAGTTCCAATACTCATTTGGTTTACCAAGCCTCATCCTATACGATCTCCCGATTTAAGTCCGGTTTATTTATATAGTTTTAGATTGCCGACTGATTCTGTGCTCCCTCTAGCTTTGTTTGGTTGTTGTTCAAGACCTCTAAGCATTCTCAGGCGAGTACAGTATTCCCCTCCTTTACTGTTTTCAACTGTTTTGGGGTGACTCATATGTGCTAAATATCTTAACAATGATTTCAAGAACGATTACAATGGTTTAAAAAACAATTACAATGTAGTATCAAGAACGATAACAATAGTTTCAAGAACGATAACAATAGTTTCAAAAACAATTACAATAGTTTCAAGAACGATTTCAATAAAGTGAACAAACTTGTTGGTTGTAGTTACATAACCAATGACATTCATTAGCAATGATCAAGCCGACCAGTATTAGGTTATGGTACCATAGGATCTGACAAATCCCGTTATTTTCTATACCCATGGTTATGTGTGGGTATTTTGGGTAACGACTGAATCTGTAATTATTAATTTACCCTTTGGTAAGGGTTTGTTAAGAACGAGAACGAGAGCGAGTTGGAACGATGAACGCGTCAAGAAGGTTTGAATGTTATTAGAGAATCGACCATTAAGTAGTTTCACAATTAAATCAAGAACGATTTGAACAATTAAAACAAGAACGATTAAAACAAGATGGTTTAACGATTGGGTAAACATTTGGACATGATTTACATTTGATCATGCATTTTCACGAAACGTAGTATTGATTTAAACCAAGTTTTACTTCAATACTTGGTTTTGTGCGTTTCTCCTATGGTTTAGTTGATGCATTTCACTAGCCATACATATCATTTTGGTTACACATTACATGGTTTACATTTGACACAAACACTTTTGACATTGGTTATACATAACATGATTTACATCTTGACATGAACATTTTAACATATTATTTCAATACATTTGACAATTTGTTTAAACATGGACATCTTACATTGGTGGTTTGTTTGGGTAAGTGATTTGAGTAACGGTGCGTGTGTAATATGATACAAGCATGGTGGATACGCCACTGGTACTTCCTATATATAAGTGTTTGTATGGTATTACATATTGTAGCGTTATTTGAATCATTTCAGTTTGAGACATAGAACATTTTATACAAGTAACATACTTTTCACAAGACATTTATTTACAAACAACTTATCTTATACAAACTCATTTTACATGGTTATTCATTTAATCATGCATTATTCTCTTATTATACATATCACCTGAACTTATTATTTTTCAAATGACTTACAAAGACAAAGCAAATTACAAGGTTCATGACTAAACATTTTCTTAAACAGAAGTCATGAATCTTATTTTCACAAAACCTATGTACTCGCCAGCATTTCTTTGCTGACCTCGTTTTCACATATGTTTCAGGTATTGTTGAATGATATCGATTGATAAGATGCATGCTCACATAGGATTGGACGAGGCCTTAGTGACTCAATAACAATGATAGACTATGTTTAAATTGTGTATTTAGATTTCCAGACGATGTAAATATTCAATGTTTAATAAAACGAAACACTTTTTGTATCCATGGTTATGAAACATTAATTCTGTTGCAACACGCCCCGATGTTTCCGCCGCGATTTGTTGTTTTACGAGGTCGGGGTGTGACAGAAAAGATGGTATCAGAGCCAATGGTTATAGGGAATTAGGTTATTAGTAATGCTTTGACCTAGTCTATAACCTTCTTAGGACCCTAACGCGAGTTTACTTGCGTTTAGTCATAAAACAATACCGTCACCTATCCTTAGGTGACGACCACAACAAAACACAATTTTCGAAACCGCTTTGAAAACTAATCATCTGTTCTAGGATGATTAATTACAAAAGTTTTGAACCCTCTGTTATATGGTTTTGAACCCCTTTGAATTTTCAAAATCTCGGCAAAGATTTTGGGTTTTAAATAATGTGAACACGTGCAAACTGGAAGGGTGAATGCCTGTATTCTAGGTTTTCTGTCTAGGCAAGCACTTCGTATACATCTCATCAGACGCGAGACCAGTTGTGCTTACCTGGGAATTCTTGGGATGAGTGTTCACTTATAGGCGAGCATGTCTTCGCGATACATTATTTTTGACCTATTTACTTTGATCAGTCACTGTGTGTCGTTTGTTGCTTTGTAGTAACAAACAAATGACCACTATCCTTGCTTTCATCAGATTTGTTTCATCTCATTCTTTTCGTCTAATTCTCTCTCTCGTTTCCTTTCATGTTTCCTCTTTTAGAATGCCTCCTCGACGCGAAAGCCAGATAGAGACTGCCGAATTGGCAGAAATCATTGCGCAGCAAATGGCTGCTCAATTCCCAAACCTCTTTGCTCAATGGAACCAAGCCAACAACAACAACAATGTTCTATGCAAATACAAGGATTTTAACCAGGCTAAACCACTCAAGTTTAGTGGTTCTGAAGGAGCGACTGGGCTTCTTCAATGGTTCGAGAGCATTGAGAATACTTTCCGCCACGTGCAGTGTCCTGACAATCGCAAGGTCGAGTTTTCTTCGAGTGTGTTTCAGAAGAGGGCTCTCACATGGTGGAACGGGATTATGAGGGATCGTGGTGCAGAAGTTGCTCTAGCACAGACATGGGCTGAACTTAGGGCTCTCATGATGAGGGAATTCTGTCCTCGTTATGAGCAGCGAGCTTTGGAGAAGGAATTTGATGAGTTGAAGCAAGATAGTGGTGAGCACAGGGCGTATACTGATAGGTTTGAGGAGTTGAGTCTGCTTTGCCCGACAATGGTTACCCCACTTGACATAGCTATCGAAAGGTACATCGACGGCCTACCTGACTCGGTACAAGACATCCTTACTGGTAGTAGCCCTGCCACACTCCGTCAGGCGATCGAGTTAGCTGCGACATTGACTGAGTCGCAGATTCGGAAGAATAAGTTACACAGAAAGGGTGACAAGGGTAAGAAGCAGGGGTCTGACAAGGAGGATAGCAAGAAAGGTCAAAACAAGAAGGGAAAGGAAGGTGAGACGTCAAAGAAATCAAGAAAGCGAAAGGGTGGTCAAAACTTTGCTGTTACAGCACAGACTGCTCAGAACCCACGGAACCCACCAGCTCAGCCACCTGCAAAGAAAGCATATGCCGGTACCGCACCTCATTGTGCACGCTGCAACGGTCATCACGCGATACAACAAGCTTGCTGGCAATGCACGACGTGTGGTAAACTTGGGCATTTGGCCAAAGTTTGTCGTTTGGGACAAAATCAGGCTGCTCAGGTTCAAGCTCCGGTTCAAGGGAATGCTGTGAGATTCCCACTGGGTTCATGTTTCAACTGCGGAGAGATTGGTCACTTCCGCCACAACTGCCCAAGACTGGTGAATGCAAATGCTAACGTAAACCCAAATGCGAATGTCAACGTCAATGTGAATCCAGCACGTGGTCGAGTGTTTAACATCAATGAGGCACTCAATGATGAAGGAGTGAACAATTAGTATTTTGTTTTTCCTCTGGTTGGTATCTTGTAACATTTAAAGACAATGCGGTTGTTATATAAATAAAAATTTGTGGTTTTATTTTCTAACTAATGCAATTGTATGAATGTTTGATTCAACCTTGTGATGTCAACACAAAGACAAAACTACTCGTGTGGTTCTGTCATTTTTACGATCACTTGAGATCTCCCTAAGAACCTCAAACACTGGTTTCTTTTAAATCTGAAGTATCTTATCGTCTTGCACCGTTCGAGATGCAAGAATTATCAAAACAGCTTCAAGAGTTGTCTGATAAAGGATTCATCCGTCCGAACTTTTCACCTTGGAGAAACTCCTGTTCTCCTTGTGAAAAGAAAAATGGATCTTTTCGAATGTATATCAATTAACGTAAGCCTAGTAAGCTTACCATCAAGAATCGATATCCCCTCTACCTTAAATCAACGATTTCTCCGATCAACTGCATAGCGTTTCATGCTTTTCCAAGATCGATTTGCGTTTTGGGTATCATCAACTTTGTATTCTTGAAGAAGATATTCCCAAAACGGTTTTCTGCACGAAGTATGGCCATTACGAGTTTACAGTCATGCCTTTTAGGTTGACAAATACTCCAGCCATCTTCAAGGACTTAATAAATAGAGTCTGCAAGTCTTATTTGGATCAGTTCGTCATTGTTATTAATGACATCTTGATCTAATCATATCCCGAGCTGATAACGAACAACACTTTCATTGACACTGGAACCCTTAAAGAAGGAACAAACTTTTCGCTAAATCCTCCAAGAGGAAATTTTGGCTTAAAGAAGTTCAGTTTTTGGGTCATGTAGTCAACAAGCAGGGTATTCATATGGATCAATCCAAATTACCGCAATTAAGGATTTGATTCCTTGTATGCTTTAAATACCCGTGTCCAAAGATAACAAATTTAAAGGTCAAATTAAACAATTATGCGATTATGTGATATGTGTTTATGTGTTCTCCTCTATGTTCTTGTGTGGTACGATTTTCAAATCCTCATAGAATCTTTCATATCTTCATATGAGGGATTCATAGTAGGATACTCAAAAGGTACTACCTTAAATCCTTAATGGGCTTCTATGTAATAGTTAAGACCCTTGGATTATATAAGTACCGCTCCATGTTTCATAAGAGATCCTTTCAGTGGTCTAGTCTAAAAGATTGATTCACAATTTGGTTAAAGAACGACATCTAGTGATGTAGCTGAACAGACACCTTGATAGTCTATTTAGATCATTTATTGATTTAATTAAAAGGACTCTATGACGGTCTAGTCACACTCGTCACAGGATTGTTCATTTGGTTTTCCCCTACACATTATAAAATAGACTGTGTGAACTGTGCAAGGAATTGTCTGATTATGGACGCGTACATAATTATGAAATTTAGTGCACATAAACACAGTAAGATTTATTATGTGTAAGAACCGATAGTGACAACAATAACGAAATGAGAACGATGTAATGGAGGTACGGTGGACGCACCAATGACGCTTCATATACTTGTATATAAGTATCCCTCTTACATTGCAATCATGTTGTTATTAAAGGTTACTAGAAGTTCAGAACCCTAATCAATATTGTTCGATCTTTTCAACTTCATGTTTTCAAGCTCTCACAAGTTTCCTCTAAATAAATTTCGGGACGAAATTTCCTAAAGTAGGGGAGACTGTAACACCTGTGCCTCCACGGCCATCAAACAAATACCAAACCAATGAAATATTGTATTTCATACTTTGGATTTGTATAAATATGTGTATCATTTGCACATATCAATTTTTGTTCAATTCCAAGCTCTAAATCGCTTTCTGGAAGGTTATACACGCACTGATGCGTAAATATAACCAGTTTAATGCAACAAACACTCCGGAATAGTGACATAGGCTTAACATACCTTAAACAACCTTTACATAACTTAGAAATAAGTTTTGAAGGCTTTGGTATGGCAAAATCAAGTTAAATCGCTTACAGGGACTAAATTTGACAAACTGCGAAAGTATGCCAATTTGAACTGTAACAGACATTCCGGAACATGACCATAAGTTAAACATACCATAAATATCCTTTACATGGCTTAGAAATAGGCTTTGAGGTGTTTGGTGTGCTAAAATAAACTTTTGGGTCATTCAGGGACTAAAAGTGTCAAAAAGTGCACAAGTTTGCATTTTTACGCATAACTCACGTTCTGAATACATCCGGACATCCAAAAAATTTATGTAAGCATGACTACATTATGCTTTAGTGTTTGGCTTGCCAAAAATCCATTCGTCGCGTCATTTGGATCGTTTTTCGCGCTTATGCGCATTCCGTCGTAATTAAGCGAACATCGCGTTCGTACGGCCAAACGAACCAACATCCGACATATTTTTAAGCATGTTTCATGTCCACAATGTTTAGGCAACATTTTAGGGCCTTAAAGTTGGCTTTACGGGCCTTGGAAGTGCCGGAAATGAGCTTAAACACGTGCAGGGACCAAAACTGTAACTTCTGAAACTTATTGCTGATCTGTGCAGGCCAGGCGGCCCGCCTCAGATTCTGTTAATCCCCAGGCGGCCCGCGTCAGACCTTCTGACCAGGTTAAATGTTTCTAACAGCAGATTGCAGCTGTTTGATCCACCACCACACAATCCCAATTGTCTATTCAGCTGATAAGGATCAAATTTTAGTCACCATAAGGTCCCGACACTTGTACGGGTGGGATTAAGGCACGTTTTCCATGAAACGATCCTAACGGTTACCCGAAAACTATAAATACCCCATCACCCCAATGCAAAACTTACAAGAACTTTGATTTGAGAAACTCTAAGTTGAAACTATTGTTTCATACCTGAGATTTTTGAATCGAGGTTAGCATTCGGGGACCCTTCGTAAGTATTCTTTCGTTCTTTTCCTTATTTTATTGCTTTTCGAGTCAGAAAGTCAAACTTTGTTTGACTTTCAGCGTTGACCAGTAATGGTCAATGCAAAGTTCGTTTGAACTTCGCAACGTGAGTGTAATCACGTTGGTCATAGTCCCTTGGGACTATGCCCACTGATTACCACGTTGTCTAGGGTCGTAGGGTAGGCGATCTAATAAATCGCCTATACCCTCGAACCCGACCCAGTTTGGTCGATCATTAGGATCCGACCAAATACATTAGGTGACCATAGTAGGTAGGGAATAACCTTCCGAGGTTATACCCTATGGTCACATCGTTTAAGTAGTTGTATGATAGGTAGTTTATATGCCTTAGGTAAATTACCAGAATACCCTTTTCATGTATAATTGGTAATTAAGCATATGTAACCTAAACCTTTGTCACATAACTGATTATGTAACATGTTTAGGCATATAACACTTGTCATAGGGCTAGTTAGGCGGTCCGAACGCGTTTCACGCGCACGACGCGTTAAAGTAGCATATGTTACCTTAATGGGTCGCGATGGGTCGAAAGCACTTAGGTTTGGTTTCATTGTAGTATGTAGGCCTTGTTAAAACCATATCATATGAGTTCCAATACTCATTTGGTTTACCAAGCCTCATCCTATCCGATCTCCCGATTTAAGTCCGGTTTATTTATATAGTTTTAGATTGTCGACTGATTCCGTGCTCCCTCTAGCTTTGTTTGGTTGTTGTTCAAGACCTCTAAGCATTCTCAGGCGAGTACAGTATTCCCCTCTTTTACTGTTTTCAACTGTTTTGGGGTGACTCATATGTGCTAAATATCTTAACAATGATTTCAAGAACGATTACAATGGTTTCAAAAACAATTACAATGTAGTATCAAGAACGATAACAATAGTTTCAAGAACGATAACAATAGTTTCAAAAACAATTACAATAGTTTCAAGAACGATTTCAATAAAGTGAACAAACTTGTTGGTTGTAGTTACATAACCAATGACATTCATTAGCAATGATCAAGCCGACCAGTATTAGGTTATGGTACCATAGGATCTGACAAATCCCGTTATTTTCTATACCCATGGTTATGTGTGGGTATTTTGGGTAACGACTGAATATGTAATTATTAATTTACCCTTTGGTAAGGGTTTGTTAAGAACGAGAACGAGAGCGAGTTGGAACAATGAACGCGTCAAGAAGGTTTGAATGTTATTAGAGAATCGACCATTAAGTAGTTTCACAATTAAATCAAGAACGATTTGAACAATTAAAACAAGAACGATTAAAACAAGATGGTTTAACGATTGGGTAAACATTTGGACATGATTTACATTTGATCATGCATTTTCACGAAACATAGTATTGATTTAAACCAAGTTTTACTTCAATACTTGGTTTTGTGCGTTTCTCCTATGGTTTAGTTGATGCATTTCACTAGCCATACATATCATTTTGGTTACACATTACATGGTTTACATTTGACACAAACACTTTTGACATTGGTTATACATAACATGATTTACATCTTGACATGAACATTTTAACATATTATTTCAATACATTTGACAATTTGTTTAAACATTGACATCTTACATTGGTGGTTTGTTTGGGTAAGTGATTTGAGTAACGGTGCGTGTGTAATATGATACAAGCATGGTGGATACGCCGCTGGTACTTCCTATATATAAGTGTTTGTATGGTATTACATATTGTAGCGTTATTTGAATCATTTCAGTTTGAGACATAGAACATTTTATACAAGTAACATACTTTTCACAAGACATTTATTTACAAACAACTTATCTTATACAAACTCATTTTACATGGTTATTCATTTAATCATGCATTATTCTCTTATTATACATATCACCTGAACTTATTATTTTTCAAATGATTTACAAAGACAAAGCAAATTACAAGGTTCATGACTACACATTTTCTTAAACAGAAGTCATGAATCTTATTTTCACAAAACCTATGTACTCGCCAGCATTTCTTTGCTGACCTCGTTTTCACATATGTTTCAGGTATTGTTGAATGATATCGATTGATAAGATGCATGCTCACATAGGATTGGACGAGGCCTTAGTGACTCAATAACAATGATAGACTATGTTTAAATTGTGTATTTAGATTTCCAGACGATGTAAATATTCAATGTTTAATAAAACGAAACACTTTTTGTATCCATGGTTATGAAACATTAATTCTGTTGCAACACGCCCCGATGTTTCCGCCGCGATTTGTTGTTTTACACGGTCGGGGTGTGACACGTTATAGCGTAAGTTATAATGGGTCAAAAGAATCAATAAATGATTTATAAGTAAAACGACTATACGGTGTAATCGGAGTGAGTCATATCGATAAGATGGTAATAAATATCATCTCATAGAGTTTCACGGTCATTTAGACCAAACGGGTCAAAAGGTGAAATTATCACCCTTTGACAATATCGACTAATGGTTTGTTGAGCTATATGATTATAGGAATAAATATCAAATGGATATTTACATCGCTATTGCTTAGCGGCTACTAAGGCAAGGTATCGAAACAGGTCAATATATTGATCCGAGTCAGGTATGTGTAATAGGTCAACTACTCAATTGAAACTGTAGGTTCATTGAGAGTTAAGTGAAGTTAAATAGACATTCGGTTACTTTAAATAAGTAAACCAAATTATTTAAATGGTGTTCACGGTATTTTGAAGCCTAATGACCTTAAATACAAGACCATAGTTTTAAAAAGTGGGATGTTGGTCAAATATGGCTTTTAAAAGTCCTTCGTAGTAATAGAAGGGTTAAAATTGACCAAAACGCCCTTATAAGCTAAATTGAACAAACGACCTTTAAAGGTTGTTTGAAAACGAGCTTTATGAGTAAATAAATACTTAGAATAAGAATAGAAAGTGAAAGATGTAAATACTTGGGTGAAATGACTCTACATGAGTCTTTGCCGTAAAACAAAGATCCGAGGGGTAAAACTCGGAACATATGGATTTCCACATTAAATCCACCACACATATAGTTGTGGTGGATGATTACTTGATAATAAATATGAGAATACGATGCTAGAAAAGAATGAAAGCGATTCGTGTCAAAAATATGCTTAAAAACCCTTAACGGGTCAAAAGTTCCTAAGTGTAACATAAGCCGAAGACTTAAAAGTCTAAAACTTTGTTAATTCGGATATCGGATTTTAATTCCATGTGATGGGGGATCGAATTACGGTCACGTAGAAAGAAACGTGACTTAAATCGGATAAAAAATGAGCAAGTTATGCTCGTTTGCGTAAAAATTGGTCATGCCCGAAATATGCAGCAATCAGCTGTGATCTTTCTGTCAAAAAGTGGCCGTGGCGCCACGCGACGGCCAAGGGCCACTATGGTCGCGAAACGCGATGAGCATACCAAATCCCGTCGCGGCACGCGACTGGTCATATTGCTGCACATTGTTGTTGAAACTAGTGTGTTGCATGTTTTTGACTCGCGAACTTGTTTAGACACATTTTATGAAATGTAGGTGCTAATCGAGTTACCGGAAGACGATCAAGCTCAGCAAGGAACCGAACACATAAAGAACAAAGCTTCCGCGAATAGTTTCGTCGTCATGTTTTAAACGGCGACTCAAATTACAAAATGTTGAAATGTTTTATTTAGTAAATATGTTGTGATATCAGTAGGATACCTTCCTTTATGCCCAAAACGAATTTAAAATCAATTTATGCCCCGTAGGGGTATTTTGGTCATTTAAAAGGTTATAAAAGAGGTTTAATATAAATCTGAGTTTCAGGTCTGATCTACTCAGTAAAAATACTTAATTTAATAAGTTATATCAGTAGGGTATTACACATACGTGAATTTTATCATTTATAACCAAACTATGCACCGAAAGGGCATTTTGGTAATTTCACATAAGGTTTAAAGGTCAAATTTGGAAATCTGAGTTTAAAACTTTTGCTTACTATTAAAGTATAAAATTTTACTTAAAATATCAATAGGTATCAAGTCATATATATTTAAAATAGTTTTAATACATACTATGCGCTTAAAACGCGTAAAAAGGCGGTTTTAAACGATTTCCGGGTTTTTAAGGAAAAGCTGATATTTTTATCATTCCAGAAAGCTTAAAATGTTTTATTTATCTTATAAAATCAGTAGCAAAAGGTTTGGGGTCAAAATGTTTTGTAAAACTCAATTTATAAGCCAATAGGGCAAAACCGGCAATTACCGAATCAAGCCTAGAACCCTAGGTTATGCTCAGCATAAAAATAAATAAAAATCTTCAAAAATCCCAAAATATTATTTTATATCAGTAGGTAAAAAGTTTGGTATCAAAAATTGGGTTTAGATAGGATATACGCTAATTATGCCGCTTAATTAATAAAAAGCTTTTCATTTACGCTAATGAGCATAACTCCTAATCTAGACCTCAAACTGATGTCAAATTTTGGGGACAAGTTATAAATCAGTAATAAAGATTATTGTCCTCTCACATTTTCAAAAATTATCGTTTTAGGGTCAAAAGGGCATAACGGTCAACATTTAGGCATTTAACGGAAACATGCATGAACTAGGATAACTAATGAACCAAGTTGTATAATATTAGAGGGTTATACTAACCTATAACCTGGTCCTATTAGAGCTCTAAGGCATTTCTAAAATAATCTAAATCGGGTCAGAACTGAAAGTCAAAGCAAGAGTCAACTTTTGCGACTTTCGGTTCCAAACCGAACCTAAACTTGAAATTGTCGGGTCGAACATGCTTAGACATGTTCTTACATTAATTACCAAGTTATCTTAGTGTTAAAACATGGTCCATAGCTTCTATATTGTTAATTATGAATTTATTTGCAAAATAAGTTTCTGTTGACTTTTTATAATTTAAGTTTGACCCGACATTTTACCAAGTTAGGTTGCTAATCAGTAGGTGCCCTCTTAGGGTTTATTACCTATATAATTACCAACTTATAGCTACTCCTAATTAGACTAACTACTGGACCGTTAGTGATTAATCACTAAGTCAATCCTTAATTACGATGAGGTTGACTTTAGGTCATTAAACTAATCAAAACTAGAATTAGGAGGTTAAGGACACTTACAAATGGTCCTAAGTACTGAAAAGAACTCCAAGGAAGTTCCCAATGTTCAGGATCCTCCAGAATTGAGAAGGTAGCAAGATTGGAAAGAAATGAGCAAATGAAAGTGTTGAAGAACACTTCTATTTATAGGTTTTGGAGGATCATGGATGATCAACAAGTGTTGGAATGAGTTAGCAAGATCATTACAGGTGTATACCAGTTTTAGAAACCATCAAATGATCCATAGGATTGAATATGTGAGACAAAAGGCAAAACCAAGGCTAGTTTTCTGATTTCTGGAACTGGGCATGGCTTACGGACCGTAAGGGTCCCAGCCATGTGGTCCGTAAGGACCAGGCCAGCTCACCAGAACTTTCAAAAGTTGACATATTTGGCCCCTTCACTTCCAAATGTCATTTCCAACAAATCTAAGGCCCGTTAAACCATTTTTAAGGCTCTAAAATGATGCCTAAACATAGGGAACATGAAACATGCTCAAAAATATGCCGGATGTTGGTTCGTTTGGTCGTACGGTCACGTTGTTCGGCTAATTACGACGAAACACGGACGGACGCGAAAAATGATCCAAACGACGCGACGAATGGAATTTTATCAAGCCAAACACTAAAATAAAATATTTTAGTGCTTACATAAATTTTTGGCTGTCCGGAGATATACAGAACGGAAGATATGCGCGAAAATGCAAACTTGTGCACTTTTTGACACTTTTAGTCCCTGGTGGACTTGAAAGTTTATTTTTGCGCACTCTAAGCCTATATCTAAGCTATATAAAGGATAATTAGGGTATGTTTAACTAATGGTCATATTCCGGAAGGTTCGATACCCAACGAGTCGGCATACTTTTGCCGTTTGACGCAATTAGTCCTTTAATTGCGCAAAGTAGCGCGAAATGTCGTTTACTGACATCCAAGCCTTCCATGGCTCATGATGGGCATTCCCATGTAGATAATTAAATATTACTACTCTCATGTTTTCTTAAATGGTCACCGAAAGGCGTAGATTCAAAAGTTGACGCTTTAGGTTTCTCTATTGCGCAAACTTGCGCATCTCATCATTTAATAGCATCGAAGCCTCATCTAATCCATATTAAGTATTCTTGAAAGTATTATTAAACATCACGATGCTTCGGGTTCGCTAAAGGGTCATTCAGAGGTGCAATTAAACATATTGACACTTTTAGACCCTTTAACTTGCAAAGTTGCGCGTAACTTTACTTATAGGAATAAAAACCTTAGTCGGCCAATAATTTGCATTCCCGAGAGTATAATAAAATATCATGAAGTTCCCGGTTTGTCAAAAGGTCATTCAGAGGTAAGAATTAACATGTTGACGCTTTTAACCCTTCATTGCGCAAACTTTCAATAAATTCCGCAAACGGCTACACTTGATCGACAAGTGGCTCATTTGTGAATATAAATATCATGAGAGGTTATTTAGAAACTTATTTTAGGTATGCTAACACTTCCAGTCCTTTAATAATCAAAGTTTTCAATTTTTCAAAAAATTAGTCCCTTAAATTCAATGTTTGACTTCATTAGGGTTTATTACACGTGTCAATACATCATTGGACGTGATTTTACGAGGTGTTACATCCTCACCCCCTTAAAAGAAATCTCGACCTCGAGATTTGTTAAAGGATGGAAGCACTTTTTGTCGCATAATGGACTTAACTTTTATAGTATATCTGGAGCTTTTCCAAGCTCCCAAGTTAACCTTTATAATGGGTACATGTATCCTTTTGGAGCTTCTAATCCTGTCGATCCTTAATCGACACAGGTTGCTCATCATATCATAAATCTGCATATCATTATGTGATAGTGCTTTTCGACTTATTGGTGACACATCCTTAAATCATTAGTGTGGGTCACATTGCGAGTTCCACCAAGCTCCTTAAATAGGTCTTAGCTTGTAAGCTATTTAATCTTGATACGTTCGAACCCTTCGAATGACTTTATATATTCAGAGCTTAACTAACCTGATAATTACAACTTGGCACACCCTTCTAGGGTGTTATCTTTTGTTGAACCTTATTCCTTAACAAGAACTTAGGAGGTTTGCTATTTTCATTAATCCTTGATTTTCTGCCGAATACTGGCATCTTACAGATGATTATGAATTTGCATGATCTTATTTGTTGTTTCCAAGGCAACTTTCAGATCCTGATAATTGGACTTATTAATCTTCTGTCTAACAATAGATGTTTAACATTCCATCTATGCAAGGTCTCCAAGGGAGCAGCCTTGATACTTATATAACAACTATTATAGAAAAACTTATTTTAAGGTGAGATGGTTATTCCAACCACTACTTGAAACTAATCTTAAGGAATAGCTAATCCTTGTCGTTAATCGAACAAATCGACGATCCTGGGCAGCTGATGGCAATTCTTAATTGTTGCCTAAATAGGGTTGCGGTAATTAATGCATAAGCAAAATGAACCGTCTTTCTTAATTAACAATACTGAATTCTCAGAATATTGAGTTAGGCTTTATGAATCTATATCTTAAAATTTACTTAATCGGGGTTTCGATTCTTCCAATGATGGTACTAGCTGTCTTGGAGATTTCATAATAATACAACCCTAAATGGGATATGAATCTTAACTTTACTTGCTTCCCAGAAGGTAAACAAGGAAATCTTAGGAGAAAATAATCAAGATACAAGGAGGTTACAGAGATTTTCCATATCTCAGGCTCCAATTCATCCATCATTGCTTGTGTCAAATAAGTGACACATTTATGTTACAAGTCCACGAATTCCTTAATCGGGAACATTTACTTGGACAATTCTATTTTAGATATCTTCTTTGAATACCATTAGCTGACTTTAATACCGTATGACCATTGGAATATCTTTGTGGTTCCATGCATTAAACCTCCATACTGATCAGGCATGGAAGCAATCTATGGGACATATTAAGATACACCAATCCTCATATGGCGCTTTTGTCATACCATTTGGTATTCGTAATCAATAGAGATCAAAGAGATATCAATTTCATATGATGATGTACTTTATCTGGAGAGAGGGTACATTAGGACTTTACGATTGAAGATTTCTGACAGGAGTAACATAAATGGAATCTATGATTTTCATTTGTAAGTTTTACCTTACACTTAATCTCTGAGGTTCTAATGGAAGGCTTTAAAAGTTTGTTATGCTTACCATCTATGAAGGATATATTGGCATCCTATTCAAAATAGAACTCTTGGCATTTATCCTACTTCGTATTTTATGCTTAGGGTTCTAACAGATAGATTTAATAACTTACGAAATTTATTATCCACAATCAATTTATCTGTACTCGAATCAAACACCCTGCATATACATTATTGATAAGGACGTACCGGTTATAACATTGTCATCTTGCATGACCTCTTTTGCATCCATCTGAGAGACCTTAGCGTTGGTCTTCTTATCTCCTTTAAGCTTCTTAGCATACTTTGGGCAATTTGATTTGATATGCCCTTTCTCGTTACAGTTGTAACAACTCGCATCTCCTATTTCCTGGCATTCCAATGTTTTATGCTCACTAGATTTGCAGATCCCCAAGCCCTAGGCTGCGACTGGGATTTTGATTCAAACCTGGATTTCCCATAATGGCGCTTCTTGCAGGTCTTGCATACAGGTTTCTGGTTGGACTTTTGTTTGTTCTTCTTTTTAGAGCTCTGGGAGTTATCTTCCTCCCTTTTCCGTTTTAGTTCACCCTTTACATTAGAGGCATGAACGAGATCCTTCTCGTGAGTAATGAAGGGTGGTCTTGGTTGAGATTTGGAGTAAGTAGCATTGGGCTCCTTAAACTTTTTCACAGCCTTCTTCACAGCTTTTCCAACAGCTGCGTGTATCATAGTCTGAAGAACATCTTTGGAAATTCTAAGGTTCACAATTGTAGTATCATTAACATGTGTCGCATCATCCATAACACGATTAACGGCTGTCTTATCCGAGTTTGTCATACTCGATATTTGGTTCCTAACACCAAATAAAACAATTAGTTGCAATCCAACAACCGCTATTCATCATCCTGATGACCTAATATATACTAACTATGGTATCGTCAAACCATTCAGGCTAATATAGTACAACTATTCTCAATGAACGTCATTTAGGTATGTATATATGTCAATTATACTTAGCCTAGGCCATAAAAGACCATTAATGGCAATTAAGGCTTGGACCTAGTCCATCACCTTTTTGACAGGGGATCAAATGTCACATCTGTCCTGATCATATTGATGATTTCGGATAGCTTGAAAGCTAGACATTTGGATATTGGACAAGAGTGTTTCCTAATGGATATAAAGCATCCATCTAAGGTTGTTGAAGTATTTTCTAATGTATCATCGGCCAATTCTACCTCACGTCATAAGCCTAAGGTCCTAATAGGCGGATACAACGGCTTACAACAATTATTGTCCATAATAGACTTTTCTGCGCCAAAGTCAAATGAATTTCATATAAGCATCATTGATAAGTAAAAGTACCTTTTTATCATGTCATCTTCCTATACTGCCTCCTGGGTGTTCATCTGGAAGACTCACGCGTTCACTTTCTTGGCTTCTTCAGGCTTCTTCTGATTCCTAGGACAGTTAGTCTTGATATGCCCCTTCTCGTTGCAACCATAACAGGTTGCATCTTTCAAATTCTTGCAATCCAAGGTTTTATGTACCTTAGACTTACAGATTCCACAGGTTAGAGGCTGAGACTCGAATCTGCATTTTCCGAGGTGGTATTTCTTACAGGTTTTGCACCTGGTCTTTTCACCCGAATGCTGGTTTCCTTTCTTAGACCCGGAACTCTTCTGATGATCAGAGTTCTCCTTTTTCTTCTTATCGGAGTGATAAGAATTCTCATCCTCCATTTTTCGCTTTCCTTTATCAGAAGCTTTGGCAGCCTTGTTTCTGACTACATCGAGTATGAGTGATAGCGACAGATCCGCAGCTGACCTGAATGTAGTAGGTCTCGATGCTTTCACGCTTGCCTTGATTTCTGGGGCTAGACCTCCAATAAAGCAAGCTATACGCTTTGGTTCCGGTGTGATCAAGTAAGGAACCAATGGAGACATAGTATTGAAACTTGTAAGATATGCCTGGCAATCTAAGTCCTTCATGACCAATGTCAAGAAGTCAGTCTCAATTTTCTCAACTTCATGTTGAGGACAGTAATTTTCTTTGATAAGAGCAACGAACTGATCCCATGTCAGGTTATATAACGGGATTTTCCCTGTGGCTTGGATTAGTGACCTCCACCAAGCTAGAGCTTCTCCTTTAAAAGATTGTGAAACAAACTTCACAATGTCTTGCTCTGCACATCCACTAATATCAACAACGGCGTCCATCTCATCGAGACATGTCATGCAGTCGATGGCTCCTTTTTCTCCCGTGAAGTCTCTAGGCTTGCAGGAGACAAAATATTTATACGAACATGTTTTAACATGTGGCTCTTGATTAAGCACCATATGTCTAGACGGAACACTCCTCTGATTTGACGAGTGATGAACATCGTCCTTCTTTGACTCGTGTGATTTAGAAGGGGGCTTACTATGAGCCACAGATAGAGTCTTAGAGTGTGTATCACTTGATTCATTATATTATCTGTTAAGAGCTCGAGTAACAGCATTATCTATTAATGCCTGTAGTTCCGCACCAGTTATATTAACTCTGGTAGCATCATTATTCTCCCTCGGGTGGCTGTTAACCTCCTCTGATGCAGCCATGTAGCTTGATTGCTACATAAATATTAACAATGATTTATTCAGAGGTTATTAGGGAATCATTATTTTTGACGATTCATCAACCATGGTAATATAAACCATATTGGTTAACTTGTTAGTTATATTTAATTAGTATTTTCATTATAATTTATCCTAGTTATAAAACATTAAGGATATTAAAGTGGCGCAAAAGGCCTAGTCACAAGGACAGTTTTAAATTTATATGCCATGATTTCAGAGAATCGAGGCATTAAGGTTTGAACATATTTCATTACCTTTTCTTGACAGAGAGTCAAAGACTTCAACTGTCTTTTGTCCCTTAGGACAATAAGTATGGCCCGTAGGAATTTCATCACTTATGGATGTTTATAATATGATCATTTTCATTCGATGATTTAAGCCATGACTTCCTAGATAAGGGGTTGGATAATTCCTATTATAAAGATGACAAATGTGATTTTATCGCGTCACTGTTGTCAGGAGTGTTAACATGTTTTTAGATGTTAACAAGGATCTGAATCTCTTTTAAACAGGTTTTACCATCATAGCTAGGTTCTTAATGACATACAAGCTAGGTTATGCCCTTTAAGATTCTTTTCATTATACATATTGGCAGATCAATTACGAAAGGAATTATATTTTGATTTACTTCATATGTTATATTAATATAAAATGATAAAAATGGAATTTAGATAAAATATTCAAATGATTTTAAAAGGATTATATAATTGCCCTAAACGGGACTTGAAAGGAATGACGATGTCCATGAAGGGACTAAAAGATAAATATGTCCTTATAAGGACTACTAAGGAAACAAACTTCAACAAAAGGAGTTTTCTTCTTTACTTTACTTCTGAATGCTTTCTCCTTGGTTGCACGTTGCACCCTAGCCGTGATACGAAGCTCGGCAATTCAAGGCTCCGGATGTGGAGAATTTCCATTACGGCTTCTTTGATTGGAGACATATTCAAAATATATAAATTCGGAAGCAATAGTTTTCAAATTAGGGTTGAGAGTATTCCTATGTTAAGTCTAGACTCAGAAGGTCTAAGGAATGTGCTACTGTGTCATTGAGATTAAACACAAAAATCTAGTGTTTAATTCACTCAATGTTGGCTCTGATACCAACCTGTCACACCCCGATATTTCCACGTATTACCGGTGGGTCCGGTGGGGAGTATCGTGACGTAGTTGATATCATCATAGTCAAACAACACAATTTAAATGCACAGCGGAAGCAAAAGATAAATATATTACAATCCGATTCAAAAGTAACATTAAATTATTACAACGGAATGTAAGTTGGATCCACAGGCGGATCATAAGACAGAAAGATAACATTGTTCAACAGACTTTAGGCATCTAGAACTTGCAAGGTTCCCTATTGACGCCCTGAGCTCCCAGCCAATTACGTACAACACCTGCCACTTAACCTTTTTGGAAAATACGTCAGTTTACACTGGTAAATACAATTAATTGACTCATTTTGAAAATGTTTAAGAAAATTGATTTGAATGCACAAGGCACAAAAATTCTTTTATAACCTGGGACAATTTTATTAATAAAAATCTTGTATACAGATTTACATGTTCGTTATACATTCAGGGCCCGATGTAGAAACCGAGTCAAGATTAACAGACACACCACAAGTATAGGCCAACAAGAGAGTGAGATATCGTTTCCCTTATGCAACTGTCAGGTGTATGCCTACACCCCGTGCTTAAGACGTGGCCATTTTATTATAATGATGCCAAGGATATCCGGGACATGGTCATTAACCCCTAAAGGCTTTTATTTCAAACAATACAGATTAAAACGGGTTACCTCAATAATTTAATCACAATACGATTAAACATTCAATACCCGACCAAGCGGTATTGTTATAATACCGTATCCCAAGCCCGTATAGGGAAAATAAGTTAAGAGTAATTACCTGAGCTAGCAATGCAATTTATACTCAGCCGTATATCCTAATCAGCAAGCACAAGTACCTTTACTGGGGCTCTTAATCTGGAACGAAGGTTTTATTAACCTATTAGATTCCTAACGGGTCTTATTTAAGTCGTAACTTAGACCGGTTAGTTTTAAGGAAAGGTTTACGGTTCAAAACGCATGATTAAGCGAGAACCGGATTAGGATGTGGTTTAGACCCGACAAGCTTGTATACTTGTGTAATAAGGGTAAACTAAACACATTCTGGATTTTGAGATAAATGACAAGGTTTGACCCGTTTCGGCTAATTTATGCAAACTAGTTACATAAGCCGATCCGAACGCGAAAGGTACGTAACGGGTAACCAAAAGAGTCATGAACAGGTTTCCTAAGTCAATATGCCTTAAATATGTTGTGATATCTGTAGGATACCTTCCATTATGCCCAAAACGAATTTAAAATCAATTTATGCCCCGTAGGGGTATTTTGATCATTTAAAAGGTTATAAAAGAGGTTTAATATAAATCTGAGTTTCAGGTCTGATCTAATCAGTAAAAATACTTAATTTAATAAGTTATATTATTAGGGTATTACACATACGTGAATTTTATCATTTATAACCAAACTATGCACCGAAAGGGCATTTTGGCAATTTCACATAAGGTTTAAAGGTCAAATTTGGAAATCTGAGTTTAAAACTTTTTCTTACTGTTAAAGTATAAAATTTTACTTAAAATATCAGTAGGTATCAAGTCATATATATTTAAAATAGTTTTAATACATACTATGCGCTTAAAACGCGTAAAAAGGCGGTTTTAAGCGATTTCCGGGTTTTTAAGGAACAGCTGATATTTTTATCATTCCAAAAAACTTAAATGTTTTATTTATCTTATAAAATCAGTAGCAAAAGGTTTGGGGTCAAAATGTTTTGTAAAACTCAATTTATAAGCCAAAAGGGCAAAACCGGCAATTACCGAATCAAGCCTAGAACCCTAGGTTATGCTCAGCCTAAAAATAAATAAAAATCTTCAAAAATCCCAAAATATTATTTTATATTAGTAGGTAAAAAGTTTGGTATCAAAAATTGGGTTTAGATAGGATATACGCTAATTATGCCGCTTAATTAATAAAAAGCTTTTCATTTACGCTAATGGGCATAACTCCTAATCTAGACCTCAAACTGATGTCAAATTTTAGGGACAAGTTATAAATCAGTAATAAAGATTATTGTCCTCTCACATTTTCAAAAATTATCGTTTTAGGGTCAAAAGGGCATAACGGTCAACATTTAGGCATTTAACGGAAACATGCATGAACTAGGATAACTAATGAACCAAGTTGTATAACATTAGAGGGTTATACTAACCTATAACATGGATAACTAATGCTTAGACATGTTCTTACATTAATTACCAAGTTATCTTAGTGTTAAAACAGGTTCCATAGCTTCTATATTGTTAATTATGAATTTATTTGCAAAACAAGTTTCTGTTGACTTTTTATAATTTAAGTTTGACCCGACATTTGACCAAGTTAGGTTGCTAATCAGTAGGTGCCCTCTTAGGGGTTTATTACCTACATAATTACCAACTTATAGCTACTCCTAATTAGACTAACTACTGGACCGTTAGTGAATAATCACTAAGTCAATCCTTAACTACGATGAGGTTGACTTTAGGTCATTAAACTAATCAAAACTAGAATTAGGAGGTTAAGGACACTTACAAATGGTCCTAAGTACTGAAAAGAACTCCAAGGAAGTTCCCAATGTTCAGGATCCTCCAGAATTGAGAAGGTAGCAAGATTGGAAAGAAATGAGCAAATGAAAGTGTTGAAGAACACTTCTATTTATAGGTTTTGGAGGATCATGGATGATCAACAAGTGTTGGAATGAGTTAGCAAGATCATTACAGGTGTATACCAGTTTTAGAAACCATCAAATGATCCATATGATTGAATATGTGAGACAAAAGGCAAAACCAAGGCTGGTTTTCTGATTTCTGGAACTGGGCATGGCTTACGGACCGTAAGGGTCCTAGCCATATGGTCCGTAAGGACCAGGCCAGCTCACCATAACTTTCAAAAGTTGACATATTTGGCCCCTGCACTTCCAAATGTCATTTCCGACACATCCAAGGCCCGTTAAACCATTTTTAAGGCTCTACAATGATGCCTAAACATAGGGAACATGAAACATGCTCAAAAATATGCCGGATGTTGGTTCGTTTGGTCGTACGGTCACGTTGTTCGGCTAATTACGACGAAACACGGACGGATGCGAAAAACGATACAAACGACGCGACGGATGGAATTTTATCAAGCCAAACACTAAAATAAAATATTTTAGTGCTTACATAAATTTTTGGCTGTCCGGAGATATACAGAACGGAAGATATGCGCGAAGATGCAAACTTGTGCACTTTTTGACACTTTTAGTCCCTGGTGGACTTGAAAGTTTATTTTTGCGCACCAAACACCTATAAGCCTATATCTAAGCTATATAAAGGATAATTAGGGTATGTTTAACTAATGGTCATATTCCGGAAGGTTCGATACCCTACGAATCGGCATACTTTTGCCGTTTGACGCAATTAGTCCTTTAATTGCGCAAAGTAGCGCGAAATGTCGTTTACTGACATCCAAGCCTTCCATGGCCCATGATGAGCATTCCCATGCATATAATTAAATATTACTACTCTCCTGTTTGCTTAAATGGTCACCGAAAGGCGTAGATTCAAAAGTTGACGCTTTAGGTCCCTCTATTGCGCAAACTTGCGCATCTCATCATTTAATAGCATCGAAGCCTCATCTAATCCATATTAAGTATTCTTGAAAGTATTATTAAACATCACGATTCTTTGGGTTCGCTTAAAGGTCATTCAGAGGTGCAATTAAACATATTGACACTTTTAGCCCCTTTTACTTGCAAAGTTGCGCGTAACTTTACTTATAGGCATAAAAACCTTAGTCGGCCAATAATTTGCATTCCCGAGAGTATAATAAAATATCATGAAGTTCCCGGTTTTTCAAAAGGTCATTCAGAGGTAAGAATTAACATGTTGACGCTTTTAACCCTTCATTGCGCAAACTTTCAATAAATTCCGCAAACGGCTACACTTGATCGACAAGTGGCTCATTTGTGAATATAAATATCGTGGGAGGTTATTTAGAAACTTATTTAGGTATGCTAACACTTCCAGTCCTTTAATAATCAAAGTTTTTGATTTTTCGAAAAATTAGTCCCTTAAATTCAATGTTTGACTTCATTAGGGTTTATTACACGTGTCAATACATCATTGGACGTGATTTTACGAGGTGTTACACTATTATTATAGAAATTTATTTGATAATTGTATAAAATGGACTAAGGGTCTTATAAGTTTGTGTCAGAGCCCTGGTTTAAGAGATTCAAATATAGTGAGGAAAAAAAACTATGCTTGGACTTAAACCTTATGTTCTTGATAAAGATTGGTGTTCGGTTCGAGACTTGATCGCAAAATCTGGTAAGTTATTCAATACATTAATGATCTAGCATGTGAAGTGTTGAAAACAACACATAGGGTTATCGTGTAAAACACGTTACCCCAAATAAAGCAATAAAAGACCGATATAGTTAAATGGATTACATGTGTTAAGACGTGTCGTAGAAAGCCTTGTATTATAATACGGGCGCTTATAAAGATCAAAGTTACTAATATTTGTAAATGTTTTAAGTTGAAGGAACCTCGCATTGGAAGATGACGAGAGTTTAAAGGATAATTGATGCGAAAAAAAAAGAATAGTTTGAAGTATGACAAGTAAGTCATACATGCCAATACATAAATCAAGAAATGACCTCGAATAGAGATCGAACGATAAGGAAAATTTATCAGGGCAAGTATCTACAAGGTACACGTCTTAAACTTATAGTATAACTAGAAATATGCAACAAACGCGTAGTAAATGACAGTTGCATATAGAATATAAAACTTTGAAAATCTGGATAGGTTACCTATCCAGGATGACGTTTCCAAGAAAAATCAGTAGAAATATATATTATTCACAGTCGTGAATAATAAGACAATAACTGAATGCAGTTAAATATAAACTTGGACGAAAGTAATCATTCAAGTAAGTATTCTCAATATAGATTCAATTGAGAATAGTAATGATCACATCAACGAATGTGGTTGTATAAATGGTTATAAAAAAACAACATTTTAAATGTTCAAGGATAAAATGGGTAAAACTGGTAATTGTTAATGGGCAATTAAAAAGAGTTTTACCAATTAAAAATAAATCGAGAGGTTACTCACATGGGACGTGATGTGGTAATTATAATAAGGTCATGCGTACCATGTGTTGATCGCTTACTCTGGCCAATTAAGTAGTGAACGCATGATACCATGAGCTTCTTATAATGAACACAGTTATGTCCGATGTGGTAAGGTCGAAAAGAATAAAAAAATTAAAAGAACCTTGGGGTCAAGAAATCTTATGGGCATACTCGTATAAATGGTTTCCAAGGGAACCGTAAAAACGAGGTATGGCGCACATAGAAATAAATGATCCAAGGGAATTCGTGAAATAAGTCATTTTGGACGAGAGAGCCATGGTTGACAACAAAGGGCATATAAAACCAAAGTATAAATGAACCGCAGGGTCATAGAAACGAAGGTATTGCCCATACAAAAGACGAACGAAGTCATTAACTTTGCTCATAGTAAAGAAAGGATGATGATGATAATCATCATTCAGAAATTAAAAAGACCATCAAGCATGGTCACATAAAGAATAAAGGTTTGGTTAGATAAAGCGATGGATTTCGCTAAGAAAACCAAACAAGTCAAAATGAAGTTTAAATATATACCCAAAGGGTTGCATTAATAATGACTTCAGTAAATCACCCGGTTGATGGGTAGGAATTTAAACACATGCGTAAACCGATAGACGGGAACGCGGATTGAAAATCAAAGGACTCGGATTATGAATTATGACTAAAAGACTATAAAATTTCGTAAATAGAAATTTTGAATAAATATGTTCAACTATTTTGAGGTTGAACAGGTTGAATAAAGAATAAAGTTGATTGTTTATAAGTGATGAATTTCACAATAACAAGTCAAACAGGTTGAATACGATATAATGCCGGATGGCATGAGTAAGCGCAAGCTGGATAACGGTAGCGTTAAACACAAAAGAACAAAGAGCCCGGTAATGGGACATAATTAAATACGAATATATGCAAACCAGATAACAGTGAGCATAAGACGAACCGACGTATAAATGACGTGAGAAGTCATAGAGTTGGGAGAATGATCCATAATAAAACGATTGTAGTCACGAACCACAGTCAAGGTTAACGGATCTTAAACTTGAAACCAAATGATTCTTCAAACAAGAACAGGGTGCCTTGACACCAAACATGCATTTTAAGAATGATATGAGTAAGGAATGATCTACGGGATCAACATAACCTTTGGTTATAAATAATGGAAAGGTCTACGGGACTAAAATGACCCATAGGTCATGACTAGAAAGAAATAGATTATAAGGACCTCACCTTAAAGAGGTGAAAATCTAATAAAATAGCCCATAAGGCTAAGTGATAAAACATACGGGTTAATTAGACAAAGCGAGGGAACCAGTTGAGAATCCGCGCATAAAACAAAGACTGTAAAAGAATAAATTATGGACTGTCAATATCTTGGTATGGATAATTGACAAAAGTTAAAGAAAAGATGCTAAACTAAAACTTCAGTTTTGGTAAGAAATAACGTTTTTAATAAATATGAATTCTGATAGGCATATAAATAGTAAGCATGAAAGATATAAGTCTTGACACTGATAGGCGCAAGACGATATATTCGAAAAGTGATATTCTTGAAAATAAAAAGTTGATATAAAATTTAACATGACGTGACACGATCACGATCAAGAAGTGTAATGTGAAGATAATCACATTAGAGCCCGAACGATGGGTATAAAATAACTGAACTAATAAGTCTAGTTAGTGAGAACGGTTAAGGTCGAAATTCAAATTAATAACTTGAATAATACGCTATTTATTATGAGAATAGCGTGGAATAAATAAAATCAACCGATTTACAAATGGCGACTCGATCAAGTAAACAACAAAGGTCCATGAGATCTCAATAACAGAAAATATTGATCACCTATTTTGAGGGATCATAAGGCTATAAGTTCACATATAAAGGAATATGTTTGTTAAAAGTTAAAGATTTCACTAAAGACCTTTAAACGGGTCAAAATAACAGATTCGTAAAGAATTCGATAGTATATGAAAGCGATGGATATTGCTAAGTTAACTAAACTAGTGGAAATAACGAGATTACGTTATTTCAAGTTGCATTATGTCGTATAAAATACGTAGATGATTAGTAACCAAAAAGATATTACCATACTTTTCTGGTAATACTAAAAATTGGTTAAAATATGAGCAATGCTAAATTGATTATCGAGATCAAATGCATGGAGTTAAACTCAATAAATTATGTAAAAAAGGTTTTGTGGACGAAACCTCATTAAGGGGAGTAGACTTGTAACACCCCGAAAACAGATTTGGTAATTAAACTATGTTAGTACTAAAAGACGGGTAAATTACCGTTAGGGGTAAAAGTAACCCGGTGAATATTAGGATTTTTAAATAAATAAGCCTAATATTAAATAAAAGCTGAACGAAAGCTTTTGGGAAAATAAAGTTTATCGAAGCCAGAGTTAACGGGACTTAAAATAAACTTAGTCGTAGATTCCCCGAACCCACTAATTTAACTAGGAATGTTTAAGCTAGTTAATAAGTGGGAATATTGTTAGAAATAAGTAGGTTGTGTCCTACTTAATAACTAACCAAACAAGAGGGGCCAGATTCGGATAAATGGAAAGTTTAATTATAAAATAAACTTAAAACACAAAACACACACAAAATGTGTGTTCTGTACGTCGACCAGAAGGTTCCCCAGGAACCAAAACCCTAATCTCATTCAAATCATCAAATTGAAGATCCAAATGGAGTCTAAATTCGCAATTGAACATGGATTAATGATCACCCAAGCTAGGGGATCATAAGGTATGTAAAATCTTGATGTTTGGTGAAGTTGTAAAAAATTGGATAATCATCCTAATCGCGAATTAGGCATGGATTTAAGAAGCTATGTCTAGATTAATGATGTATACTTGCTTAGGAACAAAACCCTAAGTGAAAATCATACATAACATGCTATGAATTGAATGATTGAATGAATCACCACACTATGCTAAGTGGGTATTAATCATAAGATGAATTTGATGATATGATTATGATTAGAATCAGCATGCATGTTAGTAATCAGGAAATACTTGAACAAATTGTGTGTTTGAGTATATAATCATACTTAATATGAAATAAGTTTAGTATGATATGATAAAATTGATGATAGGTTCATGTTGAATGATGTCTAATATCACCGAGTAATAATTATGTAACTTATGGTTACAAGAATTTGATAAATAGGTGATTAAAACGGTAACATAAAGATGATGTTTACTGGGTAATTGATCAAGTAATTAAACGAGTAGTTGAGCTACTTCGTGTAATTTATTTGTGTTAATAGGCCGATTGACTTTTAAAGTCAAAATGACCTTTATTATGATCGAATGATAATTTCGACATAAAGATCGTAGGATGGAGTAGTCGTGAATGATTATGACTAATCTAACCATCTTACAACTTACAATGATAGTTTGACGCTTAACAAGCTAGGTGAAAGCTTGGGAAGGAAGCGGGTCAAACGAAGCAAGAATGATGGAAAAGCATAATCTGGATGTAAGGTAAGTAAAGCTTACACTCTATTTATTTAATACCTATCGGTTTTATAGGTTATGAATAATAAGTCTTGTTTAAATTATGATGTTCCGACACGACAAGTGCGGTTCAGAACAAAAGACAATGATCATAAATTATGTTTAATGGTTAAAAAGGAGCTAATACGGTTAGTTAGTCAGGAAATGACTAAAAGATAACGAGTTTTTAATGATTACCTTGTATGGTAAACCAATGCAAATAATAAGGGTAAAATGGTATTTTGGTCACTTGTTGACAATAACCGTTAGTTTGGGAAAGACACGTTATAGCATAAGTTATAATGGGTCAAAAGAATCAATAAATGATTTATAAGTAAAACGACTATACGGTGTAACCGGAATGAGTCATATCGATAAGATGGTAATAAATATCATCTCATAGAGTTTCACGGTCATTTAGACCAAACGGGTCAAAATGTGAAATTATCACCCTTTGACAATATCGACTAATGGTTTGTTGAGCTATATGATTATAGGAATAAATATCAAATGGATATTTACATCGCTATTGCTTAGCGGCTACTATGGCAAGGTATCAAAACAGGCCAATATATTGATCCGAGTCAGGTATGTGTAATAGGTCAACTACTCAATTGAAACTGCAGGTTCATTGAGAGTTAAGTGAAGTTAAATAGACATTCGGTTACTTTAAATAAGTAAAACGAATGATTTAAATGGTGTTCATGGTATTTTGAAACCTAATGACCTTAAATACAAGACCATAGTTTCAAAAAGTGGGATGTTGGTCAAATATGGCTTTTAAAAGTCCTTCATAGTAATAGAAGGGTTAAAATTTACCAAAACGCCCTTATAAGCTAAATTGAACAAACGACCTTTAAGGGTTGTTTGAAAATGAGCTTTATGAGTAAATAAATACTTAGAATATGAATATAAAGTGAAAGATGTAAATACTTGGGTGAAATGACTCTACATGAGTCTTTGCCGTAAAACAAAGATCCGAGGGGTAAAACTCGGAACATATGGATTTCGACATTAAATCCACCACACATATAGTTGTGGTAGATGATTACTTGATAATAAATATGAGAATACGATGCTAGAAATGAATGAAAGCGATTCGTGTCAAAAATATGCTTAAAAACCCTTAACGGGTCAAAAGTTCCTAAGTGTAACATAAGCCGAAGACTTAAAAGTCTAAAACTTTGTTAATCCGGATATCGGATTTTAATTCCATGTGATGGGGGATCGAATTACGGTCACGTAGAAAGAAACGTGACTAAAATCGGATAAAAAATGAGCAAGTTATGCTCGTTTGCGTAAAAATTGGTCATGCCCGAAATATGCAGCAATCAGCTGTGATCTTTCTGTCAAAAAGTGGTCGTGGCACCACACGACGGCCAAGGGCCATTATGGTTGCGGCACGTGACGAGCATAACAAATCCCGTTGCGGCACGCGACGGGTCATATTGCTGCATATTGTTGTTGAAACTAGTGCGTTGCATGTTTTTGACTCGCGAACTTGTTTAGACACGTTTTAAACGCTATATGACTAACTCATTTCATGTTTTATGTAATGTAGGTGCTAATCGAGTTACCGGAAGACGATCAAGCTCAGCAAGGAACCGGACACATAAAGAACAAAGCTTCTGCGAATAGTTTCGTCGTCATGTTTTAAAGGGCGACTCAAATTATAAAATGTTGAAATGTTTTATTTAGTAAAATGTTTTAATAAACCCGCATTTTAAGTGTATGCTTAATTTTAAATACACTATTATAATAGAAATTTATTTGATAATTGTATAAAATGGACTAAGGGTCTTACAGCGAGCCACCTCCTCGGAGGTATTATTTTGATTTTTGTCATGTTTAGTCCCTGTAGTTTCTTATATGTTGTGTTTCGAGGTGTTTTAAGTATAAAAGACATATTCTAAGGGGGTTTTAAGTATCTTTGATACATGAACAAGTATGAACAAGTACGTTATAAGTATATGAGTTGTGAATAAGCATCGTATACGTTCAGTCATGTATGTATTTGCAAGTTTAGCACGTTTTCACACGAATTACGAATAAGGAATCGATGTATAATTAATTTAAACGTATAAGCATGTATGAATAAGTAAAGTATAAATTGTAAGAAATAAATGCATTTTATTATGATCCAAGTCTCAAAATTTACAACGACACAACGAAAAGACGATTACAAGGAAATACTAGTTTTCAAAAATAGAATTACAAGATAGGCTTATTAAGGAAAGTACAAAAAAGCAGGGCGTTACAGGTTCTCAAGGTGAGAAAACCCTAAAATCACACATAACAAAATCAGATACACACATAACAGAAATAGCGACAAAACGGTGACAAAATCTTATTAACCCAACCCAAAGAACCCCCCCCCCCCTCCGCGGAAACACTAGATCTTACAAACTGTAAGATCTACAAACGATACGAGATACAAAATGTCTCTTGATGATCATCAATGTAACAAGATCAATCTTTCTGAAATACAGACGAGAGATTGTAACAACAATCTTCAACAACTCAAAACCTTAACAAACTATACAGAGAACAAGTGTGAATATGAGAGAGAGAGTGAATGGCTGAATTCTCAGTCAACACTCCTTTTATATGATCACCAAAATAAATTACATGCAGGACCTCCAAAAATGATACAAAATGATTGCAGTCCTCGTAAAGATACACATAAACCCCTCAGAGTTTATAACTTGTACACACTTAGTCCCACATTGGAATATAACATATATAAATGTCACTGAGCCCATAATCACATTGAGCCCACTAGCCCATAACAACCTTATGAATGAATGTGAAGAATAAACCCATTATGAGACATTTTAACACTACGTTTTCGGTTAATGGTTTAGAATTAGTCCAGCAGCGTATACGTTAATAAATCATCTTTGGCATTAATGAATTATATATGCCAAAAATTATACTATCACTCGGTATAGTAAACGAATTAGATATGTCCGACAGTTTATTGAGACATGGCTTACATCGATCGTTAACAAAAAAAAACAAATACCAGTACCAACAATAATGTTTTTTGGCGGGTGTCATTTTGATTCTTAGTTACCATAACCACACCGGAAATCGCTATAGCTTATATATCGCCATGACGAGACAACCATGAACCCCTATACGGTACTGGCCTTGGTGTTGTTCGGACGACATCGGTTAAGTTTTCACGAAAAAAAATCAACTATGACTTGGTAAAAATAAGCATGTCACAACGATATATTCGAACTTATAAAATGTTATATTATATAACTAAAACACGCCATGTCCTATCAAAACCATAAAAATATACGGTATCGGTACTGATGTTCTTTAAACGGTATTACTTCGTTTCTCATGGCATAGAAAAGAAACTCAACTATTTTCAACTTTATCGTAAATAAAATTAAGCACGTTAAAATGGTGTTTTCGAAATTTATAAGACGTTATATTTTATTACTAAAATAACGAAAATGGTAAACACGTCATTTTATAAAAGAAAACACTAAACCGTGACTATTCAGTTTTTGAGTTAGATTTATAAAATTTATAAGCCTTCCAAGTCTTTCAGTAAGTATATTAACAAATGTGTCATTTGGTTTCACTTGTTTACACGCTTGCTATTGTCTTTCGACATCTTTATAATTACTTGTTTATTACTATCACTAGGTTTTTACCCGGGATTGCTTCCCGGACTCAAGAAACTTAGATATATTAATTACTATTTGTTATTAATACGACCACATTACATCAACCATCTCATTAGATTCAACAACATTACATCAACCAATTACAAACACACTATAATACAATCAAAGTGCAAATAGAATTCTAGCAGTTTCCACATGGACCACATCTTGCCTTTCCTTAAATCAACCTTTGGCTCTGTTTGACTTCTGCTGGTCTTTGATTCTGACCATGGTTGACTTTGATAAAAATCGCCTTTAGTCCAGAGTTGACCTTGACCAAAGTTGACTTTGACCTGAATTATTATATCACCCTTTGATATTTATACATTTGTATATTGTGTGATTATAGTGTTTGGGTTGAAACATTTTCTAATTGTTAAACTTCTTTGGATGAAAATTCGAATCGCGGTTGATAACGATTTATGGTTGGAATCAACGCGTTATATCTAAAGATTTATGAGGATCTATTTGATAGAATCCCTAATGTTGCTATGCATGATGGCTGGAGCTAATGTTATAAGTTAGTTATACTTAATAATAAAAGCATATATTAATGAAAACATATAAATATATATATCATGATTAATAACCTTAGCAAAATCTAAGCTTGTATAATTTAATCATATTTTAATAGAAAAACTTGCCCATATAACTTCCTAACCATATTTGCCAGCTAAATATTCAAAGAAAATGAACTGGAAGTGCTGTTTGTGGAGGTGATGTATGTGAGAGAGAAAAGGTTATAATAAATGGAATTCTTGATTTGTCATATATCTAACAGTTGTACTGAAAAATGAAAACAAATAATCTAATTGAATATTCTCAATAATTGGCAATTTTGATGTTTGCTTTTCTTGGTGAACAAAGAGCATAAGCACCACTCAATAGAATGGGTCAACCAACCACCAATAAAGGCTCTGACTTTGAGCATTCAAGATCATGTCTGACCCATATCAAAACCAATTTCAATACACATGTGCTTCATCATCATCACCATACTAAATCACCAAGGAAACCTATGGACTATAGTACAGTACAGTACAGTACAAGCCTCTACTGCGAGTACAACTTTCAATAACACCGCAACAAAGCAGGAATATAGCTGTCCGTTAGATCCTCAAGATCAACTCGATAAAAGCTCGACTTGATTAGGACACCTACTGCTTACATAAATATAAAAATTCTTATATACTTTAATTAATAAATACTATTACATATGTAATTATAATAAATATTCATACTACGTATAAATGAAAAATAGTTCACTAATATAAGGACCAAGCTCGAGCTTACAACAATTCCTTAAGGGCCAGGCTCGAGCTTACAACATTTCTTACGGGCCGAGCTGAAGATTTTGACATAGAGCATGATACGAGTCGAATTCAAGCTCGAGCTCTCTTATGTTAAATGAGCCCAGTTAAATTTAGACTCGACTCGACTCATTTACACCAAGGCAGAACCCTCATCCCATTGTTTCCAAGATTTTGAACCTTTTGACCACTTTGACCACTTTTTGTCCCCCACGCGTAAAACTTCATGACTTTCGTCCAATTTCTTCAAGCCTATTGAAAATCTGCTTTATGTCGGGCCTAAGAGAAGGCGAAGGAGAGCAACAATCTAATGCCAGCTGAACAAATTTGATAATAATATCTTCATTAACACAAGTTGATCCATCATTATCATTTTCAAGAACATCATGATGGTATAAATCCGACATTCGATGATCCAAGATTGCTTTTCTTATCAAGGCCGGCAAACGTAAATCTTGATTAGCTTTTGTTTTTCCATTAATCGGTTCCTTACCAGTAATTAACTCAAGTAAAATCACTCCAAGATTGTAGATATCAGTTTGAGTAGTAAAATATTTCGCTTTAGTTAATTCAGACGCTTTATAACCCTCAACTTCAGCATCTTCTATCATATCTTGTAACGCCGTTGTATTCAAAAGAAGATGTATGCCGAAATCAGATACAAAAGGTTATTGATTTCTTCCCAAAAGTATGTTTTTCGACTTGAGATTTCCATGTATAATCGGCCGCTGGAGGCTTGTATGCAGATAATATAATCCTCTAACAATACCCATTGATATCCTATAAATGATTTCCCATTTGTGTGACTCACCATTCTCATCTGCTCAATCAAAATTAAAAAATCATCAGCTACCATATCAAATATACTTTGCAGGATCTAAGATAGTGTTTGGATTTGTGCTTTAAAAGGTATTATTAAATCATAATAATCAGTTTCTATAGTTTAATGCTGGCCCCAATGAAGTATTTAAATGAGCAGCATGTGAATGAGATTAAATATCCAAAATAATAAATTTAAATTAAAATTCTAATAATAAAGACAAAGATCTAAGCTGATGACCAGAATGATCAAGCAGACCTTCACCACATGCATATTATTTCCAATCAAAACTCTAATAATTTTTTTTCTGGCCCTAAATGCAGTGGAAAAGATGATTTCACAAACTTGAATCATACCTTCAAAGCAGTTTGCTTTTGCAGAATATCATTTGATTTGAACGGGACTGCAGAAATCCAAATTGTCCCGAAAAAACCTGGTATGAATATTAACAGCCACTTATTATCCAATCTTTGAATTCTGGTATGAGGACCCGTAAAATAAATATGAAAACTTAGTAAATTCATTACCTTTAAATACCCAAAATCACATATTTTAAGTATTTTTAACATGAGGAGCTGCGCTTCAAACAGTGTATTTTCAAGCTTAAGATATCCGTGACAAATTTCCTGCAACACAATAATCGGTCCAAAATAGAGCTAGAGGCGATATTGTTATGAACAAAGAAAGGGTAGAATGGTAAACTGAACGAAAAGATTGTATACAATTAAATGACAGTAACTAACTCATGATATAAGTTGTTGAAAGAAAAATCATGCCTGAGCATATTAGAAAAGAAAACATCAAAAGAACAAATCTTGACCACATTTTGACTTTTAAGCATTAACTAAATAAGTTACTTTTAGAGGGGTGTTTGGGATTGCTTATTGAACTTTATTTAGTAACCCTTGTTTCATCTTTTAAGTTGAAGTAGCCCTACTACGAAGTCAGGTTCCTCGGAACCCAGAGAACCCGGTCTTAACCATTTCATTCCACTGGAACCAAAATACATAAAATCTAGCTACAAATAGTCAAACATTTATGTTAATGATGACTGTCGTCAGAGTCAATAAAAAACCTAATTAAACTACGTAGATAGCGTAAGTAGGGTATCGTATCCACGGGGAATATGTGGTTGGTGTTTAACTAAATTATCTAATTAATTAACTAATCTAGAATTTCGTGGTTTTGATTAATTTGAAAGAAACTAAAAAAACTAACTACAAGAAAAGATATCAGATTTATGAAACGTAACTTCCTCCAAACTTCAGGTTCTAGGTTTCACAAAACTCAGTTTACTCAGTTAATTGGCCATCACATAGACATAATACTGGAAAGTTGGTTAATTTAATATGGTAATAAAAAATAGGTCTTTGTCATCAGATCTTTTATAATTTGATTACCCCTATTTACTAGCGTGAGTCAACCTACTCTATGTCACTCAACAAGTTACTAGGTTTTGTCATCAACCGAACAAGTTGTAAAGCAAGAACTCAAAACACATGCAAATAGTTCAAATAAACCAACACATCAATGTATTCATACAACGTTGTCAAGGTCAAAAATACATCCAAACCTGAGTATAAACTGAGAAACGTAAAAACCTAACTGAACCGTCCGCCTGGAGGAAGCCACGAGGAGCCTAGCCGCTCATGATTGTCTTCACAGCATCGGTTGTCATCCCGCGTTGATCAAACCTTCAAAAGTGGCTTTTGAGATGGAATAATATTACTTAAAATTCGTCCGAGGGTTCTATGGTTGACCGCTCTGAATGAATGTCTACGGAATAATGGCTGATGATGTGATGATGTCGGCCCAAACCCTCAAGTCAGCCGCCCAAAAAAATCATCCCAAATCACCTTGTGTGCGTGTCCAATAGAAGTCCAGCCCAATTAGATTACTTTTGACTTTTGAATCTAATCTCTAGAACACTTGCTTCCTGCCAATATGCCATGTAAATTGAATCCAATTTCTTGAACACTTGCTTCCTGCCAATATGCCATGTAATTTAACAAACAATCAAATTTGACTAATATATTTAATTAAATTCTCAAAACTCATTTAATGATCATGTTACGTAATTTTTTTCATCCCCATTAATCATTTCCATCATACAAGTGAATTCATTTTATAAACAATTAATTGCATTTATAAATGGCATTAAATTATAATAGAAAACTCTATTTCACATAATATAAATGATAATTCACTTTGTAGAGACTTTATTTTATTAATTCATCATTTTAACACATTTTATCTTCATAACCCACAACATATAGAAACCAATCAAAGTAGTATTTTTGAGACAATATCAATGCATGTAGATTATAAATAATATCAATTAAAGTGTGCCTAAATTCAACCGATCAGTTAACACCTTATCTAAAGCTAAATTTTTATAAATCAAGTTCTAAATTCAAGAAACATACCCACTGTCATCTTCTTTTTTTAAAAGATCTTCAGCTCCATCTTTCTTTCCGACTCTTATTCTCATTAGACTACTAAAAAATATCCTCATCAAAAGACTTATGTACCAAAACAACATTCAATATAGAAATAATAAATAGAACCTTTCCATTTGAGTTCGCTGCAAAGATATCTGAACTTTCATCACCTAAAACAGATCAGAAACATATATCAGTTATACTCCTACATTCTGAATAAAAGAAAATAGTGTTTAAAGAATGAACTAAGCAATAATGCCTTCAACAACACAGTTTAGCAAGTAATCGAAAACAATTCAAGATGTATTTCAATCAAAAGAAACAAAATTAATTAAGAAAACACTGATTATAACCCACTTTCAAATTCAACATACCACATAAGTGATTTTGAACAACTTACCTATATCTCAAATCACATTTTATCTAACAACTGACCTATAGTTCTGTTGCTCTATCCAAGGTCAAACCACTATTTTAACACAACAGTGGTCTCAAACATCTGTTTTCTTCACAAAACACTGTTTTAACCTAACAGTGGTTTCAAACCACCGATTTAACCCAACAGTGGTTTCAAACCACCGATTTAACCCAATAGTGGTTTCAAACCACCGTTTTAATCTTCAGTGTTTTGAAACCACTTTTGGGTTAAAACAGTGTTTGAAACCACTGTTGGGTTAAAACAGTGTTTAACGCACTGTTTTAACCCAACAGTGGTTTCGACCACTGTTTTAACCCAACAGTGGTTTCAACCACTGTTTTAACCCAACAGTGGTTTCAACCACTATTTTTAACTCAACAGTGGTTTAACGCACTGTTTTAACCCAACATTGGTTTCAACCACTGTTTTAACCCAACAGTGGTTGAAATCACGTGTTTTAACCCAACAATTGCGCTCAAGATATGTTTTGGCCAATATACCTTGAAAAATTACCGGTTCACAAAATGAAATATAATCGCATAAGGAAACTTCTATTAATGATAATTAAAAAACTTGTTACCTCAGCAGTAGTATCCGGAATTGGGGTGAAGTTTGAAAGACTTGTGCTTCCAATGAACCATTGATAATTCAATACTAATTCTGAATCTTCATTTAGAGTTTTATGAACTTCCATAGGGGCAACAGACTTTTTCCACCTGATGAGGGATTCCCCCCTGAATTACAAAGAACCCCAAAAGTTATTTCAATGTACCAACAATAATGATAATAAGAATATTAATTAATTGGTCAATACTTACTTAATTGCAGCCTTGACCTGCTCATAGGTAGCTTTCTTCTCAAGTCTCACAATCAAATCAACAACTGAGACATCTACGGTTGGTACACGGAATGCCTTTCCGGTCAATTTGCCATTAAGAGCTGGCAAAACTTTGCCAACAGCCTACAACAAACAGGAATAAAGTAAAATAAAGTAAAATGAATAATAAATAAATAAAAGTGAAATATTTGTTTTTTTTAAGTCAATTAACTACCTTGGCATGGATTCATACAACAACTACAGTTACTTAAGGCCAACAGATCTTATGCCCAATTCTATATTTAAAACGTAATAACAAAACAACAACAACAACAACAATACCTCCTCAGGAAAGTATTGCCCATGTGACTTTTTCATCAATTCAACCCTGTTAAAAAGTCATTTTATAAGGTGTAGGATCGTGTTTCGACCCGAACGAGTCGTTCAGAGGAGTTTTGATCAGATACAGGTGCGGAAAACAAGTATCTGACTTAGAAACAGCTAGCAAATCATTTTAAACACCTCTTTGTATTGATATCTGATATATTACATTCAAATCTCACACCGGCAGCACCTCGGTATGAAATCGAACAACTAACTCTCTGATTTCGCTCAAGTTACCTTTATATAGAGTTGGTGATTTCGCTTTTATGTCACATGTCCATAAGAGCGAAATCCCATATGTACATATAAGCGAAATCTCCTGCTTAAGACCCTATGAGCGAAATCATGACCTAAGACACATACATTCTCCTGTTTTCTCGTATAACGTGCCTTAATCTATACAATGCAATCTAAGACTCGATCCAAGACGAAGTCGACAGATGTAGTGCACCAACAAACTCCCCCTCAGATGTTGACGAGTCGTTCATCGAGTCTTTGACAACTTCATGTCTTTACTTCTTCAGTCTTGATCAGTCTCTGGGCTTCTCTCTCTCTCTATCTTCATCTCTTTCTCTTTTATTACCAACAAACTTCTCCTCTTAGATGTTGACATCTTTAAATTCATCATCATCAACAACATGCACTCCCCCTCAAATGTTGACTTTTCCTGCATAAAACTCTACCACAAACATAAGTTTTATATAAACATTTAAGCATAAAGACACCATTTGAAACTATCACAAATAAGTATATCAATTTGTTTCTGATGAACCACTTACAACTATATCGTTTTTCTTATCAAAACAACACACTCTCTCAAACTATCTGTTCATCATGTTTAGCACTTGGAATTTTGAAAATCAGTTTTTCAATATCAGTCGTCGAAAATCTTTTTGAATTTTTCAAATTTATGCTAAAACACACCTAAAATCTTTTTGGATTTTCTAAAAGAAAATAACTGACACCACTTGTAGAATCAAGAAAATGCAAAAATAAAATATTTACAAACGATATTTTTGTGAGTTTGTGTAAGAGGATCATATCAGTTTTTGAGACATATCACCAACCCCGTTAAGCTTTAAACATTTTAAGCTCTAAACGATTCACGTTGATTGACGATATGTTTGTCCTTTTAAGCTCAATCTAAAAACTTTCGAAATGCTTACCGATACGTTAAGGTATATTAATTTTGCACTAAATTCTTATGGACCCCACGATCTCAGCATATCCCCCCATCATGCAATACACTATCTCGAGTAATGCCTTTAAACTTTTATCAACTGTGATTTGTACGAAAACAAAGCAGAATGTTTAAACATTAACAATCAGGTCGATACTTCCGTGTACGCAGAGAAAGTCCAATGTTTAAACAAAATAAGAAAATAAAAACAAGTTGAAGTTGTTTAGGCTTTAACCACCAGGTCGATACTCCCGTATACGCAGAGGTGATCCAAAGCTTAAACGAAACACCAAAGAAAATAAAGCAGAACGTTTAGGCAATAACATCCAGGTCGATACTCACGTATACGCAGAGAATGTCCAATGCTTAAACAAAATAAAGAAATAAAACAAGTTTAAATCTTTGCAAAATAAAATGCACAATCACAGTGACTTTTTAGCAAAGTTGTGAAAGTTCACAAACTTAACCAGTTTTATGTCTTTCGACAATCAGCGATTACCAAGTAGGCACACAGTCAAGAAGGACAAAACTAAGTACTATACTTTCAACCGTGTTTCCCACTAGAACTAGGCTTTTTCTTTAGGTTTGTATCGTTATCGCAAATCTACTAGTCTAGCTGAGCCTATCATCACATCTTTAGTGAGACCGTTTATCACATTTTATCTCTCCATTTCTTTAGCATACTGTGACAGTCCACTGATGTACTATCATTTCCTCTTTTATACAACAAAACTCATTTTCAATTTTATCATGTTTTTGTCTTTTTCAAATTTTCAAATGTTTTTGGATTTTCTGAAAACTTACTCCCCCTAAAATGCAAACACATTTTAGGAAATTTGAAAACAAACTGTACAAACAACGTGACAACTGATATCAAATTGCTTCAAATCGCCATTCACTTGGCATAAACAATCAGAACTCCCCCTTTCAACAAACTATTTTCTCATTTAGATTTCAAAACACTTAAGTTTGTTTTAATCAAAATGATTTTTCCGGAAAATAAGTTTGTTTTTACCACTTGTAGGGGCATGGTTCATCATATGACTTTCAACCACTTGTATGAAGATTACATCAAGTTCAAATTAATGACCTTGAGTAATCACTATGCCAAAACAAACCTCTGTATCTCTTGAATGATGAACTTATCAAAGTAAATTTCAAGATAAATGCCGATACCTACTCCACACTTACCAACCTGGGAGTTCCGGCATAGTCCATTACCTGTATATATTTAAACATTTTAAAAATTTCCACAAACAACAATTTTATGAATGATGCCGATTCCTGATCCACGATTACCAACTTGGGATCTCCGGCAAGTCCAGATACTTACTGTTCGTAGTATGTACCATCCCAGTCACAAACCAGGGATGGTTCAACTTTATCTTTTTTCGTCTTCTTCTCGTAAAACTCTTTAACCCCTTTGACTTTTCGATCAATCATTTTACCAAAAATGTGTTTCACTGTGGGGTTAAAAGCTTTTTCAATATCAAAAACTTTTTTATCATCATAAAATTGGTTTGATATCTCAACTTTACCAATTTTCTTTTTAAAATTTTCAGCCCGAATTGGTGGAAAATTATCATCATCCACAGTCGGAACTGATTCTTCACTTTTTGAAACAACCTGTGGCTCCTCTGATTTTGTGGAATCAGATTCATCGCCAGAAGATAGCTCCTCTGATTTTGACCTGTCAGAATCATCACTAGAACTACCTCCAGACTTCTTAACAATCCATTTCTGATTGTCAGATTTAGCTCTTTTGTTGTAAAATTTGTTTGAACATTCACCAATTTCAAATTTTGAGTTTTTGAATAATTTGGTTCGATCAATTGGTGGTTCAAACTCAACCACTTTCTCTTTGAGTTTAGAAACTCCCTGTTTTGATAATATTGCCTTCGAACAATCTCTGGCAATATGTCCAACAGTGTTGCATTGGAAACAGGTTCTCGTATCTTTCCTCTGTCCAGCAAACTTCATCTCTTCTTGCTTCTTTGCAAGGAACTCACTGTTTGACTGCCTCCAGAATTCTTTCTTTTCTTCTTCTTCTGATGAAGTTCCTGAAACAAATGTCATCTTTGCTTTAAAATCACGAACATATTTTTCATTTTTTTGTTTTTCTGTTGGAGTAAATCCAAGACCTTTCTTTTTGAAATTACGGTTAGGGTTTGATTTCTTGTGAAAACCAGAACCAGAACTGTAACCTTTTTTCTTGTTTAATCTTTGTTGTACTCTTGAGGTGTATTTTTTAGGTTTATCGGTAAGATTTAAATCTTTTATTTCAGAAATTTTAATTTCTGTAAGTTTGAAAACCTTTTTTATCATCTCAGTTTTTACACCTCTTATTGGAAATTCCTCATCAGAATATAATTTGTCGGAATCATTCAATGTATATGCAACTATGAATGTTTCGTCACTCAAATTAGATTTTGATAACAAGAATTCTTTGTTGTAAATCCTTTTGCCCTGTTTGTCGGATTGACTCGGATTGCTGGACTCAGACTTTGACTCCGACATAGACTCTGACTTTGACTCCTCTGTTTAATCTTTATCCAACACCTGATCGACCACCTTTTTTATTAACTCGGACTCATGATCAGTGTCAGATGATGTAAACGTTACATCAATATTTTCTGGCAAATTGACTTTAAACTCTGTCTCCCACTGTAAATTTGTGGCTTTTTCGACTCTCTCTGAATTTGGATTTCTCGGAGAATATCCATTTTCAAGCGGGGGTGGACACTTGTTGTAACTGACATCTTGTTTCTTAACAGAATCCTTCTTGTCAGTCTTTTTCTTTGTGTCACTCTTCTTTTTGTTCTTCTTTTCTGGAGTCTTTTCTTCAGTCACTTTTCTATCATCATTCTTTTCTTCAGTTACTTCATCCTCTTCAAATGCCTTCAAGCCTTCAACAGTTGGATAAATTCTGTCAATGACATAAGAAGTACATGAGTAACTTTTCAACAAACGATTAACTCTTTCAGTTTCAATTCTTTGTAACTCCAATTTCTGTTCAAGAGCAGCACACTTCTCAATGTAGTTGTTAACAACTTTTTGCTTTATCATGAACGCTCCTTGAAGTGTCTTCATTGCCGTTGCTTGTTCTTCACTTGTTTGATTGTACTGATTCATCGCTTTGTTCAGAACATCATAAGATTCCTTCAAACTGTTCAAGTTGTAAATCAGTGTGCTGTTTTGTTTCTTTATAGCTTCACAGTTGTCACACTTTATTGGAATCTTTTTAGCATCAATGTCTTCACCAACTTTGAAATTTGGAACTTCAGCCTTTACTTTCCTTTTGATCACTGGTACTTCTTCATCGTCACTGCTAACTGGTGTCTTTACCTTTTCTTTTTCTTCTTGGCCTTTTCATCTTCACTGTCACTTTCAGCCATCATTTTCATATCAGCATCGAATTTTCTTGCCCAATACTCAGTATCATCATCACTATCCTCTTCAATTCTAGCAACAAAAGCTTTATGAGCAGTAGCTTGATCAGGAACATAATTATCCCATGTAAAATTTTCCCAGCTGAACCCTTCAGGTAACTTTTCGTCATCTTGATCTATTATCAAAGCACTACCATCAGCTCTTTTTGAAGAAACTTGATTAATCATACAAGCTTTCTTTCCAGAATCTTCAATCACAATCCTTCCATGTGCAGTTTGTGCCTGATGTTGATGTTGTTGAGGTGGTTGTTGAGCAACTTGATGGTAAATGGCTTTTCGGTAATTATCATTGTAGTTGTTGAAAGGATTCTGAGCTCCACTTGCTTCACGGTTAGTGCACTCCCTCTTGAAGTGTCCTTTCTCCCTGCATCGAAAGCAAGTGACTTTAGATTTCTCAAAACCTAAAGTAGAAACACCAGCCTCACGAAGATCATCTCTTCCAGTGATTTGCTTGAATTTCTCAGCTCTCCTCAACACGCTGGCCAAGCACCATTTTATGTCCATCAGTTCCATCTCTTCAGCATCGATCTGGTCGTAATCTTCTTTTGTCAGTATTGGATTCCCGATACGACCTGCAACAAAACAACTATAAGATTCTAAAACCATTCCCAAAAAAGACATATGGTTTTTAGCAACTTCCTCAGAATAATCTTGATCATTTTCAAGATTTAAAACAATATTGCACTGAAGTTTTCTCCCATTTTTTGTTGTTGAAATATTTGGATCAAAAGACGGAAATGATGTGAAACTTGTTTTGCTGTTTGATCCTGATGATGAACTTCCGGAAGAATTCTTGGCATTGTAAGCAGTTTCTATTTTTGGAGATAAATTTGTAGATTTCTCATTCACCCCTGCTTTGTAATACAACCCAATATCATGTTCACCATCAAAATCTTTCATTCGAACAATCTTCCTTTGCTCCATCTCTTGAGCTTCCAACTTCTCAATGAACTTACTCAGAGTGAGTGTATTGAAACCTTTCTTGTTTCTGAGCATCATCAGATATGTACCCCAAGTCTCGTGTGGTAAAGCATCAGCAAGCTTCTCGATCAACTCTTCATTATCTTTCTTAATGCTCAATCTCTTCATGTTAGCTAGCAAATTGCAGTATTTTTCTATTATCTGCCTTGTGCTTTCATTTTTTAACCCACGAAACAGATCGAACTCTTTCTTCAAAAGTGATTTCTTGTTTTTGATCATTTCATCACTGCCTTGAAACTTTGACTTTAACGCTTTCCAGATTGAATAAGATGTTCCATTATATTGCAACAGAACCAAGATATCTTCTTTCACTGCTTGTTGTAGAAGACTTAGCATCATTTTCTCATCTTTGTATTTCTTTTTAGCATCAGCACTTAGATCTTTAATTGGAACAACCTCTTCATCATCATTCATCGGTCGAATATATTTTGTCTCGACACATTCCCATGCATCAAGATAGTTAGCTTGCACCCAATTTTCGAAACGACCTTCCCAACCCTTATATTCTTCGATGTTCATTAGTTTGGGCGGTTTCTGCATTGTTCCCGTTTCGTTTTCGAGCATTGTGTTCTATGCAATAGTGATCGGGGTAACTGGAGTAGCGAATGCGTTGTAAAATTCCTCGTCCATTTTTCAGATTTTAAAAATTTATACAACTGTCCTTAAAAGTGAAATCAGAACTCTGGATGACCTTATGAGCGAAATTAGATTGTTGAGGTGTTCACAAAAGCGAAATCAGGTGTTACTATGAGCGAAATCTCTGATATTGTGACACAAGAGCGAAATCTGATGGTTCTAAAAGCGAAATTAGGGTTTTGGAAAATCAAGAGCGAAATCTTGGTGACAAAAGAGCGAAATCAGGTGTACAAATCAGTGAAACCTCTTCCTAATGTTCGTATGAGCGAAACCTGATGTCCAAATGAGCGAAATTACACAATGTCATTATGAGCGAAATCAAGTCCGAAAGTAATTTGGTCCATTTTTAGTTCAAATTTCAGTGTCAAACTTTCAAGGATTTGTCTATGTCCAATTACGCACAATCTGTGAAATTTTGAGTTGATTTTGACCGATAAAACTTTCTGAACTGAAGAAAGAAGGTGTAGAAGTAAGAAATCCCGATGAATTCCAGCTATTCTCTGCAGAACTCCTCCTCTTGAAGCTCTGATACCACTTGTAGGATCATGTTTCGACCCGAACGAGTCGTTCAGAGGAGTTTTGATCAGATACAGGTGCGGAAAACAAGTATCCGACTTAGAAACAGCTAGTAAAGCATTTTAAACACCTCTTTGTATTGATATCTGATAGATTACATTCAAATCTCACACCGGTAGCACCTCGGTATGAAATCGAACAACTAACTCTCTGATTTCGCTCAAGTTACCTTTATATAGAGTTGGTGATTTCGCTTTTATGTCACATGTCCATAAGAGCGAAATCCCATATGTACATATAAGCGAAATCTCCTGCTTAAGACCCTATGAGCGAAATCATGACCTAAGACACATACATTCTCCTGTTTTCTCGTATAACGTGCCTTAATCTATACAATGCAATCTAAGACTCGATCCAAGACGAAGTCGACAGATGTAGTGCACCAACATAAGGCTACGTCATAAAAACCATACAAGCAAGGGAGCCTCGGTTTCTTTAGGGACTTACATATCGCCACCTTCACAGTATCCAGTTACAATACAAACATAGCAGCCCTACAAATAATCAACAAAATGTATTTCAAATCACCATAAGTAAGGCATATCAAATCACATTACATTACGAACAATAATCAATAACACATGTTTCTAACCTTCTCAACCCATGCTTCTTTGAACTCGACAATAAACGGGTGCTGAATCCGGGCAATTAGAGCCATCTAAACAGCAAATAATCAATACAAGACTCCCATCCGAAAAAGAAGCTAGCTAATAAGTGGAAAACAAACCTCTTGATGGGCAGAATTGCCACATCAACCATGCATCCTTTTGAATATTTAATGGTGTCAAAAGTATTGTTTTTATTCAGAACATCAAAAAGCATTTTATTAAATCTAATCTTATGCAAGACAAACAACAGTGTACAATAGCTAAAACTGTCCACAAATGACCAGAAGGTATTTTTGTAAATCAAATATTTTAATGCTGAACCTTGAATGCGCCTAACGCCTTCAACTACCTTAAGACCAAATCAATAATAAAAGTAAAACTCACCCTATGCTACCGCTCGACGTACGTGCAACTCTAGCGTTCTTTACTTAAAAAACCTCCTTCAAGCTTTAATCTCATCACAAGGTATCACACCTAATTTAATGGCTTCGGGTTTGCTTTTTAAAATAGTTGCCTTGGTTTTAAAAAGCGCGCCCTAGGCGCGCCTAGGCGCAAGGCGCAATAAGGCGCAGGGCCTGGGGCTTTTTTGCTTCTCGCCTTGTGTAATTACAGGAAGCGACCAAAAAGCGCAATTTTTGATGTTTTTTTGTGGGCTTTTTGGCCTGAGGCGCGCGCCTCATGTACCTTAGGCATTTTACTGCATAAAAATGTTGTACCTTGGGTTTTTTTTACTTGTACATGTAATTAAAATGGTATAAAAGCCTTGCTTATAGCTATATTTTGGTTAATGGAAGCTAAAAACCTATGGGATATGTATGGGATATATAAAAAAATTATATAAACATCTTGCGCCTCGGGTACGAAAAGCCCACCTCTTTTGCGCTTTGCGCTTCGCGCCTCAATTTTAGACCTCGTCGCTTTTGTGCGCCTCTCGCTTTTTAAAACCAAGATAGTTGCCACTTAATCTTAATTCAGTATCCAAAGTTTCGTAACTTAACCCTCACCTACTTTGATTCAATATCCAGAGTTTCGTAACTTAACCCTCACCTACTTTGATTCAATATGCAGAGTTTCGTAACTTAACCCTCACCTACTTTGATAAGTGCGTATACCATGCTTCAGTCCATCTATGCAGTTAATTATCGTGGTTTTATTATACCTTAATTGTAGCATAGATCACCGCCTTCGTAAGCAAATCTATCCTAATATTCTCCAACGACAAAGCGAGATTTGAAACTTCAATGTATTCTTTCTCATATTCACCTGAAAAATCCCATGTGGCTCAAACCTATTAGTGTGTAATCATAATCATCTTTAATATGTATTGAAGAAACAAAAAAATGTTGAATCTATTAGTGTGTAATCATAATCACCTTTTGCTGAATCTTCATCAACTTTGTCTTACTCGTCTGCAACAGAACAAACAAACACATACAATTAAACCCTAACAAAATAATGCTTCCATGATTTCTTATTGTCCAACTGCTATTCTTCATTCTTATTTAATTGTTAAAACAAAACCAACCTTGAAGTTCTTATGTCTTCCAAACACATGTGTGAATCATTGTTCTGTATGTAGATTCCATCCTTTAAAAACAAACTAATTAAACAATTCCAGTAACTGATTCAATAGAACAGATCGGATAAGCTATAAACTGGAAACAAAAAAATCTGAAATTTGTAAAATAGGCCGCAAATCTACGAACCTGATTCAAAAGTTTAACCGACAGAGAGATGAGAAATCCTGATGAGAGTGACGGCTGGAACTCTTGAGATGACCTAGGGTTTGGAGAGAAAAGAGAAAGACGGAAAGAAAGACATAACGTCGGACAGATAAACAAAAGGATTAACAATTAGCAAAAGAAGATTTCTTGCCTGATTATTGAAGCTTGAACAGAGATGGAGGAGCAATGAATGAGAATCTAATAGAAAGCCCTAATCGAGATGGAGGAGCAACCCAGTTGACCAGATCCACACAGAACAGAGATGGAGGAGCAATGTGTCACACCCCGACCACGTAGAACATACAAAATGTGGCGAAAACGTCGGGGAGTGCTGTAACAGAATTATTGTTTCACAACCATGGCATACAAAGTTATATTTTATTTATTAAACAAGAGTGTTGCATTATCTTAAACAGGAAACAAAGAGTTCATAACATAATTAAACTAGTCTATCTTCATTTTTAGTCTCTAAGGCATAGGTCCGCCCTAGTGTCACGATCATCATCCTATGCAAAAGCTCCTGAAAACACATGTGAAAATAGGTACGTCATCATAAAAATGCCTGTGAGATACATAGGTTTTGTGAAAATAGGATTCATGACTTGTGTTTAAGAAAAGGTTTAGTCATGAACCTTGTAATTTGCTTTGTCTTGTAAATCATTTGAAAAACGATAAGATCAGATGATATGTATAAATAAATGTAAGGTTAAATGAATAACCATGTAAAATGAGTTTGTATAAGATAAGTTGTTTGTAAAACAATGTCTTGTGAAAACTATGTTATTTGTATAAAATGTCATGTGTCTTAAATTGAAATGATTTAAATAACGCTACGATATGTAATACCATACAAGCATTTATATATAGGAAGTACCAGCGGCGTATCCACCATGCTTGTATCATATTACACATGCCTCGTTACTTAAATCACTTACTCAAACCAAACCACCAATGTAAATTGTTTATGTATAATCAAATGTCAAAATGTTATTGTGTAAACCATATCAAATGTCTGTGTTTAATGAAAAATCATGAATTGTGTATATCAATGTCAAAATGTTTATGTCTAATGTAAATCATGTAATGTGTATCCAAAAATGTCATGTATGGTAAGTGAAATATATCAACTAAACCATATGTAAAATGCATAAAAACAAGGTATTGAAGTAAAACATGGTTTAAATCAAAGTTATGTTTTGTGGAACAAATGCATGCTATACTGATATAAACATCTATGCGGTATTGTGAAAATGCATACACTCAAGCCTTGAGACTGTGGCGATAAACCCTTAAACAAATTAAAGGTTTATCTAAGTTATGTGTATCGAATTCGGTCATTCCTTCCAATCCAAAAAACCCAGGATTTCAGGAATGGGAGTTGTCAATTCCTATGGTACCACTACCTACTAACGAACGGCGTAGCTAATGTTAATGAATGTATTATTCCATTTAAACAGACCAAATGTCATACCAAAATGTAAGCATGTGATGAAAACAACTGTACTAAGTATGCAACAATGAACATACATAGCATGTGACGTGAAACAACTGTACTAAGTAAGCACACAATGGGCATACATAGCATGAAATGTAATGTGAAACAATGTACTAAGTATGCACGCAATGGACATACATAGCATGAAATGTAATGTGAAACAATGTACTAAGTATGCATGCAATGGACATACATAGCATGAAATGTAATGTAAAACAATGTACTAAGTATGCACACAATGGACATACATAGCATAAACACAATGAAATCATGTACTATAAGTGTACTAATGAACATAACAAGCATATGATATGAAAGCTTAAAAGTAACAAGTAGGCACATGTGTTCCACCCCAAAACAGTTTGAAAACAATAAAAGAGGGGTCTATGTACTCACTTGAGATTGCTCAATAGTCCTAGGATAACCACCAAACAATGCTAGAAGATCACGGAATCAAACGGTACCTAATATAGGTAACTATGTTAATAAACCGGACCTATATCGGAGGATCAGATAGAACGAGGGTTCGTAAACCAAATGAGTATAAGAACTCATGTAGTATGGTTCAACAAAGCCTACATTCTAAAATGAAACCTAACCTAAGTGCTTACGACCCATTACGACCCGTTTAGGTAGCTTATGCTACTTTAACGCGTCGTTCGCGTGAAACGCGTTCGGACCGCCTAACTAGTCCTATGACAAGTAGAATATGCCTTAACATGCCTAATATTGTCGCCAAATCAGTTTAGATATCAAAAGTTATGTCACATGTGTTTAAAATGAATTTTGGCATCAAAGGGGTATTTTGGTAATTTACCTAAGGCATATAAACTACATATCATACAACTACTTAAACGTCGTGACCATAAGGTATAACCTCGGAAGGTTATTCCCTACCTACTATGGTCACATAAATTGTTTGGTCGAATCCTAACGATCGACCAAATGGGTCGGGTTCGAAGGTATAAGCGATTTATTAGATCGCTTACCCTTACGACCCTAGACAACGTGGTAATCAGTAGGCATAGTCACAAGGGACTATAACCATCGTGATTACACTCACGTTGCGAAGTTCAAACGAACTTCGCATTGACCATAAACTGGTCAATGCAGAAAGTCAAACAAAGTTTGACTTTCGGACTCGAAAAGCAATAAAAGAACGAAGGAGCACTTACAAAGGGTCCCCGAAAGCTTTGATTTCTCAAGTATTCTCAGGTAGGAAGTGAAATATCACAACCACTTAGAGAACTCTCAAGAAGATCAAGTGGGTTTTGCTCAAGACTTGAGGGGGTATTTATAGTTTTTGGAGAGCCGTTAAGATCGTTTCTTGGAAACCGTGCTTTGATCTTGGCCATACACATCAAGAACATGGTTTTACAAAACCATTTGAGCCCCTAGTATTGAGAAATACCATGTGCAAGGTGGTTTTGTGGGTAATACAGTTGTTAACAGCCTGTTAAAACATTGAATCTGGTCTGGGAGTCTAACGCGGGCCGCGTAAAAGATCAACAAGGACTTACGCGGGCCGCCTGGCCTTGTCTGATCAGAACCAGCTTTCATAAATGACAGTTTCAGTCCCTGCATGTGTTTAAGGCCATTCCCGACACTTCTAAGGCCCGTAAATCCAACTTTAAGGCCCTAAAATGATTCCTAAACATTGTGTACATGAAACATGCCCGAAAATATGTCGGATGTTGGTTTGTTTGGTCGTACGATCGCGATGTTCGCTTAATTACGACGGAATGCGCACAAGTGCGAAAAACGATCCAAATGACGTGACGAATGGATTTTTCTTATGCCAAACACTAGAATAAAATATTATAGTGCTTACATAAATTTTTGGATGTCCGGATGTATTCAGAACGTAAGTTATGCGCGAAAGTGCAAACTTATGCACTTTTTGACACTTTTAGTCCCTGAATGAGCCAAAAGTTTATTTTAGCACACCGAACCCCTCAAAGACTATTTCTAAGCTATGTAAAGGATATTTAAGGTGTGTTTAACTTATGGTCATGTTCCGGAATGTCTGTTACAGTTCAAATTGGCATACTTTCGCAGTTTGTCAAATTTAGTCCATGTAAGCGAATTAACTTGTTTTTGCCATACCAAAGCCTTCAAAACTTATTTCTATGTTATGTAAAGGTTATTTATGGTATGTTAAGTATATGTTGATGTTCCGGAGTATTTGTCGCGTTAAACTGAGTACGTTTAAGCACCAGTTTGCGTATAACTCTCCAGAAAGCGATATAGAGTTTGAAATTGAACAAACAAAACATGAAAAAATGTAAAACATAACAAAACAAACATTGGGATCAAATAACATTGTTTTATTGATAACTGAACTGTTTACAATGATTTCAGACACAGATGTTACACAATGAAGGAGCAGATACATCGAAGAAAACCCTAATCGAGATGTGTGGTATTTTGAATTTGAAGGGAGAGAGAAAGGAGTACAGGAGAAGAAGAAAAAGGAGAAATAAAGATTTAGGATTTTTTAGGAGAGTACAAAGAAGGGAGTGGTACTGTTGGGCGGGAAAAGTGAATTGAGGATGCCCTAATCAACTGACATGTGGCCAATTTCTAAAAAATGGTGAACATGGGTTTAGACAAAAAAAAAAAAAAACTTTAACAATAAGACCATATGTAATCCCTATTAGCTATTATTTACAATTGTTTTCAACATCTCAATTTTCACTATTGAAATAGCAAGATCAAAGGTTTACATTAGTATCTAGTATCTACACTTTACTAAGAAAAAGAACTTTTATATAATCCTCACCATATATATAAAAACGCTTTGTAGCTTATGCTTTAGATACATGGCATTTTCATAACCCCTTAAAAGTTTGGTTGAACCCATTAATTTTCTCATGAAAAAAAGATCCAAGTCCTTTACTAACCATTGTTATAACTTGTAAATTATAATAGTTATCAAGATTAACTTTAATTTTTCATATTACTCATCTTAATATATCTTATTTTTATTTGTTTTAATCATATAAAAAATAATCTGATAAGTATTTGTGAAAATGCCACTTATCTAATTAAAAGCTCCATTCAAGTATTTAACTACACTCAACTGTAACCACAATCCCATTATCCACCACGACATCCAGCATGAAAGCACTCAGTGGCAGTGCTTCTTTCACTGTGTCATCTTCACCTTCAATAACCACAACCCAATTTTCTAACTCCATTTTCACCTACCCATATTCTTACAAAAAACCCAACTCACTTTCACTTTCACCCTCTCTAATCCAATTCACCAAACCCAAATTCACGGCAACTGTTTCAACAACCGAAAGCGTTGAGCAAGATGAGAAGTTTGACTGGTTTTCCCACTGGTATGCCATCATGGCTGTGTGTGATCTGGACAAGAGGGCCCCGCATGGGAAGAGAGTGTTGGGTGTGGATGTTGTGGTGTGGTGGGATAAGAATGAGAGTGCATGGAAGGTTTTTGATGACATGTGTCCTCATAGATTGGCTCCACTTTCTCAAGGGAGGATTGATCAGTGGGGTAGGTTGCAGTGTGTGTATCATGGTTGGTGTTTTAGTGGCTCTGGTGAATGCAAGTTGATTCCTCAAGCCCCCCCGGATGGTCCTCCGGTAAATAAATAAATCCAACACTTGAGCACAAATAAATAAACCATAGAGATCATCACACCTGGCACGAATGGGCACCCGCGGCACAAATTTGAAAAAGGACCGATAAACCTTGGTGCCTATTCGTGCCAGATGCCATAATCTCTGTGGTTTATTTGGTCGATGTTTATAAATGAAAAGTAAAAAAGTCGATATTTTATTTTGTTAAGTTTGACAGGTCAATTTTGATAAATTTCCCTTTCTTTCCACCTATTGCAACACGATTATACTGTCAGTGATAAACTGTGTGCAGGTTCATACGTTCCAAAGAGCATGCGTAGCTGTTTATCCAAGCGTTGTTCAAAATGGAATTGTTTGGTTTTGGCCGAGCACTGATCCTCAATACAAAGATATCATCACAAAGAAGAAACCTCCATACATCCCTGAACTTGATGATCCTTCCTTTACCTACAAAATATTTCAAAGAGATATAGCATATGGGTAGCCGAGCAGACCCTGCTTGGGCTCTGTATCAGGATTGAAACTGAAATCCAAGTTAAATGGCTCGGCTCGGCTCCTTTATGTTAATGAGCTTAGTTGTCGAGCTCGAGCCTAACTCATTTATTTTATAGAAAATTTATTTTTTTAAATATTGTTAACGCTTATTGATATATATTTATAATAAATAGTTTAGTTAATAACTTGCACATAGTTTGGGCTGTAGTTTTGGGTTATGATTCATATACATATATCAAAATTTGTGCTTTAGTTTTTTGTTATAATAATTTATATATACTAAAATCCGGGCTAAACTTTTTGGTTATAAATTTGGGCTTTAACTAAAAGGAGCAAGCTCAGCTCATTTACAAATGAGCCAAGTTTTAACTTCACTTTATTCACATCGATGCGCCACAATGAACATGGGTTTTAGCCTTATAAACATAACTAAACACTGAAACAACTAAATCCTCATTCGTGTTCTGCTGATGAAGATGATGTCATTTTCAGGTACGAAGTCCTGATTGAAAATCTAATGGACCCTGCTCATGTTCCATATGCACATTATGGGATATTAAGGACACCACCGCCGAGATGAGTACTTACGCAAATATGTCTTGTATTCTCAATTTTCACATAATCTTGATGATCATCCGCCTAACATAAGTTTACTTCAATGTTAAGGTTGATCGGGAAGGGGGTAGACCTCTTGATCTAAATGTGCAACAAATAGACAAAAATGGTTTTGCTGCAACCCAGCCGTATGGCCGATCACAATTTGTTGCTCCTTGTCTGTATTATGGTTATTACGGTAGTGGTATCACAAGCGTTGGAAGTTCAGATAACAACACGAAGGTATACCTTCAACTTTGGTAGTATGCATCCTCATCTTTATCTTATTGTAACTTCACTTCTTTAGCGTTATATATTCATTGGAAATTAGCACACAAACCACCTAGACGGGCGCTTTTTACATCTTAAATTTGACTGATTCAGGGGAAAGTAGCACAGAAACCAGCTAGACGGACGCTTTTGATCTTTATCTGTATGCCAGTGAGTCCTGGTCATAGCAGAGTGATGATGATTTCCCCATGAAACTATAATATTTGGATGGATCGACTTCTTCCCAGATGGATGTTCCATACTGTGCAGAATTTGATTATTGATTCAGATTTGTATCTTCTTCATGTTGAGGTACCCCCCCAAACGACCATCACACGGTCCTTGTGATTCAATAAGTTGTTGAAAGATTATGATGCAACTTGTAGGAGAAGAAAATAATGGAAGGCAATCCTTCTAATTGGCAAAAACTCTGTTTCGTGCCAACTAAATCGGATGCTAATGTGGTTGCGTTTAGAAAGTGGCTAAAGATATACGCAGGAGGACAAATCGATTGGGGAAACAAGTTTACTGGATCTCTTCCACCCACCCCTCCTAGAGAACAACTTATGGACAGGTTACATGATATATACGTATATGAAACAGTTGCCTCCATACCGAAATTATTAATTTATATTTTTTTATTGATTTGTTTATGTAGGTACTGGAGCCATGTGGTGAACTGCAGCAGCTGCAATGCTGCATACAAAGGTCTTAATGCTCTTGCAGTATCACTTCAAGCGTTTTCGTTTGCTTTAGTTGCTATTGTGGCTGCTACCAAACTGTTTGCTTTAGTTGCTATTGTGGCTGCTACCAAACAGGCGATGATATCAATGGCCGCAAGGAATACACTTGTCGTTGCTGCAGTTTTGTGCTTCGTGGGATCAAAATGGTTGTCTCATTTCATTTACAAAACTTTCCATTATCATGGCTATAATCACGCGTCTTAAACGAGGTTGTTTCTATCTAATAGCTGTATATGCCTTTAATAAAGACCATACATTGAAAGTAACATAATATAATCTTAGGATAACTAAAAGAGACGTATGCCTACTACATATTACTAACCACCACCTCTGAAATGTCAAACTTTAAGCAACACAAGCATCAACTACCAAGCTAACACCTACCTGCAACATTATACTATTTATGACTGAGTTACCACACCAGAAACCATGGTGTTCATGCCGCACATGCCTGACCCTCTACAAAGCTTGTAGTACCCATGTTCTCCCCAACGTTTTCCCCATGAATTCTTGATGATCCAATAAGGCTTATTACCAAACCTTAGAATTGAATACCCTTTCGCACCATACCCCACAATCAACACACCATGGTTTACCAGTTTCTTGGAACAAATCAACGGACATGACACCCCTCCAATGTAGGTTTGCATGAACACCGAGTTCAATCCCACTGCAACAAATTAGATCATATGTTGGTTCAAAAATATTATCATGTATGTCGGTAGGGCTGACTACTCGAGGTTGGCTCACTAAAAAGCTTGAATTAAGCCGAGTTTAAACGAGCCCAAGCCCAAACCTAACAATAAATTACTTATTTAATAATTAAATGACCCCGAGCTAGATCATGAGCCTAAACGAGTATATTAGTAATATATATTTTTATTTCATATTATAAATGCATATTAATATACTAGTTATAATATATATATATATATATATATATATATATATATATATATATATATATTATAACTAAGTTATATATATGAAACCATATAAATAAATAAATAAAAATTAGCCAATAAATAATAAACGAGCCGAACTCAGTTTGAAAAACCACTCGTGAGCCGAGCGTGCTCTCTTAGGTTAAACGAGCTTGAGTCTTACACCACTAGCTAAATTGACAATGTCATGTTGATGCATGCTTACCAGCAAGAGGGCCATGGTTGACCAAATAAGCAGCCATTTGATCCTCGTCTGCAGGGATGTTGGTGAAGTTGGCGACCTTCACGGCTATCTTCTGGGGGTCGAATCTGCATTCACCGGATTTTCCAGTGTACGGATAGGATTCTTCTAATTGGATGCCTCCGGCTTTCATTAGGTAACCGTAAGCATTCGTCATAAGTCCACCGGAGCACCCCTTGTCACAAGCATCCTTTTCTGATGGATCACACTGCATAATTAAAAAAGATCGAATCAGATATGCATTCTAACATTTGTGCAGGTTGAAAGTGAAATCTGTAACCGGAATGAGATCAGTTTAAACAACCGTGTGATCACAGTCGACGAGTTGTTGCTCGCTCAAGTTGCGGAGCTTCCCTGTTGCGATAAAATTTGCACCTTCGAGAACCCCGGTGGTACTGAATGCCCAGCATGCTCCACACGCACCCTGCATTGGTTATCAATTAATTTTGAGCATATTAGCAACTAATGCCCAGAAACAAAAACCAATAAAAAAAACTCAACCTTACAGTGATAAGCCAGGTGTTCATAATGAAAATGTAACCAAAACAAAAACTGTTTTAAATCTGATCCCAATTACATATATGCTTTTCGGTGTTTGTTCTGGTCAAATCGAACACGAGATTTGGGTTTGGTTTGTATATATCTTAATTCATTTTGAACCGAATAAACCAAATATCAAATCATGGTTGCTTCATATAGTGTAACCCAATTAGAATTTCAGCCCAATCTTATTCATCTCAACCTAATCTACAGTTAAAAATCCCCGCAAAACACATCAAACACCAACCCGCACACTTTAAAATCTTGTAACCTTAACACATCCTAAATCTTTTCCCAATTACATATATGCTTTTCGGTGTTTGGTCGAATTCTCCGAATTCGATATACGGTTTTTGGTTTTAACTATCAAATCATGGTTGCTTCATTTAGTGTAACCCAATTAGAATTTTAGCCCAATCTTATTCATCTCAACCTAATCTACGGTTAGAAAAAACCATAAAAAAACATCAAACACCAATCCGCACACATTAAAATCTTGTAACCCGATCACATCCTGGACACAACCTTATACGGGTTAGCAACATCAGTCGCCAATCATAATTAACCTAACTAATAATACCCAGAAAGAAAAACAAAAGTAGAAGCGAATAAACGTTCACCTGCGTCTTAACCTCAGTAACAGCTCCTTTCTCCCTCCAATCAAAATCCTCCGGCAAACCCTCAACTTCCAACCGCGGTGCAGTCCCTACGCCACCGTTACTCAACTCAACCCCACCACCACCATTCACACCCAGATACATCATCTCAAACTCTTCCTCGGACAAATCCGAAAACACCGTAACACCATGAACCGCCATAGGATCCAGCAACTGGTGCTCAGCTGCTCTAACAATATTCTTGTAAAACACACCGAGCCTGTGCATGTACTCCTCTCTACTAGAATATTGTTTTCCGTGCTCTTTAATAAACGCCGTGAACCGGTGCTCTGTTGGACTTCCTAGAAGGTGGCTGTTTGGATGGTCGGTGACTTGAACGATGAAATGGTCGTCAGGGTTTGAGTTAACGGTGTTAAAGGTGCACGTTAGCATGATGATGATGGTGATGGCGTAGGTTAGACCGCATCCTCCTGACATTGTTGTTTGTATGCTTGCTTCCTAGATGATGGTGAGAAGCCTTATAAACAGTGAATGAGATGGAGGGAAGTTGCTAGGTTGTAAACGTGGAAGTACGCATGCTGCCACGTTGGCTTTAGGTTCTGACACACAGCAATTTTTTTTTGAACGGCGACACAGTCCAGCGGTTCTATGAACCTTTACTGGATTCGGAACCCCGGGTTCGAACCACGGAGACCATCCGAGGGCAGGTTACTCCGGGCCCTCAAACACTCCTAGCGGCGGAGGTATCATTGGCTAGTCTCACCCGAGCCGTTCCAGGAGGAAACCCCGCAACATGGCAAAGGAAAAACCCCCGACCTCACCTTGCAACCAACGGGGATCGAACCGGAGTCCCCTAGGAGACCATCAGTACTTTCCACCGCTGATCCAAAGGATCATTGGCCGACACACAGCAATTACATGATTTATGTTTGCATGTAATTTGGGAAATACCACCAAACACTTTAATAGAATTTTGAAATAAAATTTAAAGAATATTAATAAACTAAGTGGCTGTTTGTTTAAGATACAGGGTGTGGCTTAGCGTTACGCCATCACCCCACCACATCATCAATAATGACGTTCTACGGCGTCATCACCCACGTCCTGCATGTTGAAAGGGGGGCGCCACCCCTTCTCTGCCACGGTGCTAACAAGCGCGTTAAAGGGGTGCAGGTGGGGCTCATTCTTTTCAATCAATCAATCAATCAGATCTTTTCCTCTTTATTTCTTTTTTTGTATTTTTTGTAATATGAGGCTTTAAAGGGAGTTTAAACCATTGCATGCAAGTTAAAAGGTGGGGCTTTAAAGCCCCCTATGTGACATGACACTGATGTGGCGTGATAAAGCCCCTAGGGGCTTTATACCACACACCGCAGCCTTAATGGGGCTCTTAATGATTCAGTGCTCTTACTGATTTAGCACTTAATGGTTCAGACTGTTTGCTTCACAAATAGATGTGTGAATGGTTCAGGCATTTGTCTCTAAATGGTTAAACATTATACTAGTACTTTAATTTGAATTGGTCAGACATTTGTATCTGGATGGTTAAGCATTATATTGTCTCTTAATTGTTCAGACCTCTTATTGGTTCAACATTAAATGGTTTAGATCTCTTATTAGTTCTGCACTTAATCATTCAGAAGTCAGCCGCCAAGTGAAGTGATAGTCATGTGAATGCAAATAAAGAGTGTTGCTTACGAGGTAAATTTTTAGCGTTACATGTAAAGGAGAAAACTACACTCACGTAGGTGGAGGGTGTAACAATATCGTAGATGTAGAGCATTTTGTAATAGTGCTAATTATTATTCTTAACCATAAATATATTTCTTGATTTATTATTGAGTGAGAACATGATTAATGGAGCATGTGTTAAAAGCTTTAAACTAAATCGCACTGGTTGTGGCCACACCTTACTCTACCATGCCCTTCCAACGCCTTTGGGCAGTTTGTCACGCTCAAAAAATATGTGGCACTCTTTCATTCTCTCATTTACGTCTACTATGTATAGTCGAACTTACTCAAATAAAATATATTATGGTATTATTATACATATAAGTAGAGAAGATAGATGAAAAATATTTGCATATCTCATGGTTACGAGATTAAAAAAACACTTGTCTGGCATATTTGGTATAAAATATCTAAATATAGTTGTTGTTTTGCGATTGTTATGTAAAATTATCACCAAAATCTAATATATGTTTGTTTTTAAACGACATATTTAAGGAAAAAAATAATCGAAACATGTTGAGAATTCAGAGTCGGCCCGTGGCTTGTGTGTGAAGGGACGAGTGGAATCTCTGACTTGGTTCACAAGTTGATTAAGCATATATTAGTTAATTAGTGGATATTATCTATGGTTTTTTTATACGTTTTTAGATGGAATGTGTATTTAGATGTTATCATGTAATCAAATAAGATAATACTTAGGGTAAATTACTTTTTGAGTTCCCGTGTTTTAGGGGTTTTAACCACTTGAATCCAAAATCAAAATGTTTAACGCCCTGAGTCCCTATAGCCACTTTTCTTAACCATTTGAGCCAAATTTTTAACTCTGTTTGAATTTTCTGTTAATTTTTAATGAAAAGACTTAAATGTCCCTCTATTTATATAAAAAAAACATATAAACATTCTCTCACACACACACACTTAATTTCTCTCTTCTCTCTCTCCATACACATGCAACAACCACATACACCAATTCACATGATACTCAAAAGCAAAAACTAGATCCCACATAGAAAGTCACAATCTTTTATAGAAATAATTGAACAACTGCAGAATTAATGAACTTTTAAGTGATGATAATTTAGTGAATTTGATGAACTAGAGAGAGAGAGTTCATCAATTTTGATTTCCATTTCATTTCAACTATATTTTTTCACCTGAATGAAATCAATAGGCAGTGTAGCCGTTCTCAACCCACCGGATTCTCTCAACAACCATCCTGATAATCTATTATCCATACCACACAAATCTCACAGATCCATCAATTTCAACCACTCCTACCCCAATTCTCCATCTCCAAGTAATGGGATTAACAAAAAAGATCAACAACCGATACACTGATTCCAACAACATAATCGAGTTTTTCGCTGGATCTGTGTTTGTTTACTCACCTCCACCGAGCTCTGTTCCGATTGCCTGGTTTTTTCATGAAGATCTGTTCCGATTCCTGGATCTGCATCGCCGATTCCTGGAGCTCTGTTCCGATTGCCTGGTTTTTTCACGAAGCTCGGAACCGAACAAACACCACCATCGTCGGATCTTCAATACCCAGCATCGACAGCCGCCCCTGGATCTACAATACCCATCCCGACAATCGTCGTCGTCTGGATTTGCAATGCCCAACAAGTTTTGCTGAAGTTTCTTGAGTTGGAAAGGGTGGTGGATGTGTTGTGGGGACTGGGGAGGGTGGTGATGGTGCGGTGGTGGTAAGATGATCTAGGAGTGAGAGAGAGAGATAGAGGGGGAGAGAGTGTGATATATATATTAGTCATTTACCCGCGCGATGCGGCGGGAGTGGCGATTTACAATAGGGTACTCGTTTACCGCTAGTTTATCCGTCGTCTCGTGATATATTGTATAGTACTTAAGTTAGTTTCTTATTCGTGATATGTTGGCACTGGTTTTTCTGTTAGTTTATCGATTCTTTGGTGATATACTCAGGTAAATTTTTTTAGTTGTAGCTTCGGCGTTATCTATCTACAAGAAGAGTACAAAACAAGGAAGTAGATGTAATTAAAAACAAGAAGAGTACAAAACAGGCAAGTAGCTGGACAAAACACTAAAAACAAAATACGGGGAGTCTCTTGTATCTCTTCCTGTTTTACCAATACATCTGTTCGCTCAAGACTTTCTTGTATCTTCTCCTCTACTGTACCAGATTTCGACACATAAAAAAACAATGTTAGAAGCTTACAGGTGTTTTAAAAAAGTAATTAAAAAGTAATTTCTGGAAGCAATTAAGGCACAAAATCTACTAACTTACCTTCCTTTGATATGGATGCGGTTAATTAATCACGCAACACTTCCTGGTAGACAACATTTGATGTGTAAACTCCACGTTGTTTGAAGTCTTTGGTGAGATGTACCAACACCTTCGTATTTTGTCTTGAAATCCCTCTTGATAACGCCACATAAAGTTGTCCGTGTGAAAATACAGAATCCGGTAGATAAATACCAACATGCGGAATTTTTTGACCTTGAGCTTTATTAATCGTCATGGAAAAGCTAAGTCGAATTGGAAATTGTTTTCTTTTCAGCTTGAATGGGAACATGTCATCTTCAGAAAGGGTTAGAGGGATTCTTGGCAAAAAAAACTCGTTTTCCGGCATGTTGACCGACTGCAATTTCTGCATCAATAACATTTTGCATGAAACCTTTACATATCAACTGCGTGCCATTACACAGGCCATGTGATGGATCGATATTTCGTAACAATATTATTGGGCATCCAATTTTTAAACGAAGCTTATGAGGCGGCAAACCACTAACATTTAGCGAGTTTAAGAACTCGACCGGATAGAAGTTGCGCTGATCGTCTTCAACTTCATCAAAACTGTAATAAACTTTTTCCTCCCCTTGAAAAATTTCAATCATTTGATTATTAATCTCGTCAACACTCTCATTTTTAGTGGACAATATTGCTCTAGAGATTATATAATCCGAAGAATATACAATATCTTCAATTGATGGAAAGATGGCATTGATCAATTCTTTTATAGAGTTTTCTCTATTGTTGCACTGGATTGCCATGTCATCGGGTATGCGGATATAGTTTCCTTCGATTGGTTCTTCAGTTCCATCGCCGACTCTTAAAAGAAATTCAGAAAACCATGGATCTTTCAACGCTCTCATATTTATGGTCAACCGCATCTTCTTAGTCAAAGACCAAAGAGCTGATATTCGTAGGCTGGAGTCTACAATCTATGATCGAGTGCCACGTTTAATAACCGACAACACCTGTCTGAAGTCACCTCCCATAACCATTATCTTCCCACCAAATGGGAGACTAACATCTATAATGTCTTGGAATGTACGATAGACTGCCTCTATCTCCTGCCGTTTAGCCATCGACGCTTCATCCCATATGATTATTTTGGCAGACCGAATCAGTTTAGCGGCCCCACTTTGTTTTTTGATATTGCACATTGAATTATTTTCAAGAATAATAGGAATCTTGAATCTCGAGTGAGCCGTTCTACCTCCTGGCATATTATTAGCCGCAGCACTTGATGAAGCTGTTGCGAGAGCAATAAGACCACGTGACCGAACTTCAGCAAGCATATTATTTTCAAGATTAATAGGAAGGTCGAATTCATTGATATTTTTACCCATGGATTGTAGAAACACACTAATTTCGGTAAGAACCATATTTTGAACTCGTTCTATACTTTGACAGTGTAACCGATAATCTTCAGACAGTGAATCAAAGTGGTCATTCCATAACTTTCGAATATCTCCAGGTTGGCAAAAAATCATTATGGTCGCAAATAACCTTCTAAGAGCATTGGGAAACTGAAACATAGAGGCTTCTTCGAGACATTATGATAGATATTCATCGTCTTCTATTAAGCCTAACTCAAGAGCTGCTTTTCGAAATGTCTCACACCGTTGACCATTAACTGTGCAAAGATGTTCAAAAGAAGTAGGCCCTCTTACATTTGACAAAAGTAGGCGTAAGTAGTACCTTTCTCCTTCGGCTGGATTAGCGGAAACGATACGACCTCTTTGTTTTTTACCGCCATGAGGATTCCAACGGCGTGTGCTTCCATTCCACGTAAAGTGTTTTGGAAAATCTTTATACAAATATACCCTTACTATTTCATCGATTCTATTTCTCTCAAAAAATGTTGTTAGCATGGTTCTCTTATCCCTTTCCCTATCAACAATATTAGACATTATATCATCATCTCTAAATCTAACCATCTGATTATTTGGGAGTTGAAGTTATAAGGCTAAAACAGAAGGAGAGATTTGAGAAAGAGAGAAGGAAAAAATGTGCCACATAGCCTCTGGGGGCGATATGTAGCGTGCATCTTGAAAGCTCTTTATCTCATTAACAACAACCCCTGGCTCACTTTGATCAACTTGAATAACCTGTTTGTCATGTCCTTTATAAACATATTTAAAAAGATATTTCACAGATTTTATACTTGAGCAAACTTCAACATTGATGTGGCAGTTAAACATCATCAAAAGCCTTGGGTTATATGGGACCACCCATCTATTATCAAGTGTTTTTCCTCGTACATCCACTTCTATCCCGGTGTCTCTCCTTCGATACAACGGATACGCATCTTCTCCTTGTGTTGTCTGTTCATTAAATTGTCTAGGATAATGAAAACGACAAATTTTAGGATCACCATGCATACAAGGACTGCTTAATCGTAAATTGCCGCAAGGACCATGAATCATGTGCTTGACAACCATCTCATGCAATTTGTGATGTCTTTGTTTGTTAGGAATTTCAGCACACACAACCTTATCATAATGGTCCGCGTTATTGATCTTGTGTTGCGGGTACATGATAAGGAGAAAATGTGCGTGCGGCAAACCACGCTTTTGAAATTCGATGACATAAACGTATGCCGTAACTTCCCCAAGGATATGTTTCTTGAAGAGTTGTTCCTTAAGATCTTCTAATTTAGCCCGGAACACTCTTGAAACAAGGTCTGGACGATCTTGTGCAGTTTGACCAACATGTAAATTATCACATATCTCAGGCCACTTAGGATTACACGTCATTGTAAGGAATATATCAGGCTTGCCGTCATCTTGAACTAAAGTCATCGCATCTAGAAACCGACGTCGCATGTCGCGAGGCCCTCCGATGAAAGATGCAGGCAACACAATTCTTTTCCCGACTCTGTTTGCATGAACCTCACCAGCATTGACACAATCCACAAGACCTTGGTACAAATCGGCCCGTATCTTAGCGTGACGTCTCAATTTTTATGTAAACATCTACCATAAACTGTTGTAGCAGTCTACTACCGAACAGAAGCACGTTTTCGGTAGATCGAACCTGGAACTTGTAACAGTAGTACTCTCGCATAGCCACGGTTGTTCTACCACTTCGTGTGTTAGCCTCTGAATGATGAAGATGTTTTAAAAACAAACAATTAATAAAAATAAGACGAATTACGGTATTTTTATGATCTTCACTTAAAAAGGATAATAAATTGTTGGTACCTTCCATTTCTCCTTCGATGTTGTCATTGTTGCGAACCTCATTGATTGATACTCCGTGACGTGGTATGTTTGCATGCTAACCCGACTCACCATTAGGAAAAAATAGAGGATACGATAATGGATCGTAACAACTGAAGTACGGCTGAATAGTTTGGCTATATTCAGACCTACCATACACAACAATACTTCGTTTATACGAAGTGATATTGTCAATACCTTCAACCCAAATACCAGCAACCTATATAATCGTGAACTATAAGTAAGTAAAATAAGCAATACTATTAAATAATTGTAATTAATATAATATATTTTATATACCTCCGATGTCGTTGGTCGGTTGTACACCCTTTGGTCAAGTTCAACCGAAGCATTCAAAGTGACTCTATAGTTGTCCAGAGGTCCTAGTTCTGCAAGTCTTCTAAATGTATCGACATATGGGTTTGTAGAAAGAACGCGTGTCAAAATCTGAGTAATACGACGATCAAGATTTGGTCATTGGAGTCTGAGATCTAACTCGGCATCAGGATCATAAAAATACAACTGCAGGTACCTAGGGGTTCCATCCCTCGGAACTAATTGGTCAATTTTGTGATATATTCCTCTATGTGCACGAAAAGTATATACACTGTCTCTCATATTGTTCAATGTATCCTCCAACGTCACTCCCATTGAGGCAAAAGAAAAATTGGTGTTATAAGCACGAATGTTTTGCCTAAAAATATTTCCAATTTCATCTTGCGATGTGAAAAGTCGGTGCAATTCATCTGGAATTTCTGAATTTGCTAACACAGTTTTCCCACTCATACAACAAAAGGTATCAAATTCAAATTGAAAACGTTTTGCTCCACAATCAGGACATGCACCACATTCTTTTAAAACACGATGTTCTCTAGGTAAACGATCGTAAACAAAGTTATATGGATCATCTTCTACATTCTCATTTTGGAAGGAAGGTTGATCAACTACTTCAGAAAATTGAGGTAAAAGTGCACGTGGTTGAATTCGAACACCTAAAAAAATCGTTGTCTTAAGTAATGAAGGTTATTAAAGATATCAAATTAAATAAAGAAATCAATGTTAAATAAATAGAAACCTCGTGATGTTCTAGTAATGACTTCATCAATTACATTGGGGAATGTGGTTGTCGGCGTAACATCATTGGTCGGGGTTGATGTAATTTGACTACCGTTTGAAATATGCATTCCATTGTACTCCTTACGTTTCACGGTAGAAATACTTGACGCGTTCACGTTTGTCATTTGGGTAAATTGAGTAATATTAGTCTGTAAACTTCTTAACGGTGTCCTTTCTGCTGATCTATTACTCATTAAAGATAGTGATGAAGCACTTTGGGAGACCTCACCACTCCCAAATTTCGGGACTTTGTTATTTTCTTTGCGTACAGCATAATATCTTTTGTTATACCCTTTTCGTTTTTCAGATCTAGTAGATGAACTCGAGGTAGAAGCTTGATTAAGATGGTTTGGTTGTCCATTAGTCATTGTAAATTGTTAAAGTGTCAAATACCTTGCAAATTAAATAAAAGATAGTTATCATAGATGATGAAATTCTGAAATTATTACAAGATTAGTACACGACACTTAAACAAAATAACATGATTACCAGAAATAGAAAACCAAAATTCTTAAAACATTGAATACATAATGATAACATTAAGTGAAAGACAAACTAAATACTTGGTGAAACGACGGTCTCCACAAACACCGCACCCTTATAACCCACGAAACCAAGTAACTGGATAAAGAATTTCGAAGGGCTTCGTATCCATTTCAATAGTAAAAAGCTTCCCTAATTTAGTCATCACAAACCAATTACCATTCGTCACGTAATGTGTTATATCGCCCCACAATGACAATGATATTGGGGGGATCGGAGGACACGATAAGACCTTAATCCAGTAATCCTCTTTTAGCGTCCATAGGTCAATTGTTATCTCAAACCAGCTAGTCGTAGCAAACATGTGAAGCTCATTTTTTACATTCACTAAAACACCTTGAACAAATCCTGTAGATGGAACAGGTGGAAAGCTTATCTCCTTGAACTGCTTTGAATTAATATCAAAACAAATCACCACATTTGTACCTCCAACCCAACATTCCCAAAGAGTGAAATACAGAGTACCACCATAAAATGTGCCTGGTGACCAATAGAAATTGGGGCTAAGGTACTCTTGTCTTGTTAAGAAAGGAATATTTCTCCAAAAGTTTAATTCCCTAGAATAAACATAGCTTTCATATACACCACACCTACGCTTGATATGCAAGACCTTGTAATCATCGGCATCATCAGCATACAAACCAACAGCATCAAGATTATTTATATAGATTCCAAGAGAATCAGTTGTTGACAAACGCTTGAAAGCAGTAGTTGTTGGATTCCAAAGAAGCAACTCGTTTGTATGATTCAAGCAAACACAGAACAATCCATTAAAATGTGAAAGTATTGACACATCATTATTTTGGTGGTCGAATGGTAATGTAACTATTGACCTTAGCCCATAATCATAGGATTGAAAGATGATCGGATGAACAGAGCATGTTAGGTCGTCAATTAAGAGAACTCTCTGGTTAGATGAAACTAATGAGCGAGAACAATGCACCCTTATGAAATCTCGAGTTGACAGCAACGCATACCATTCCTTACAAACACTCTTAGAACGTCCTACAACCTTCGCTGGCACCCTCATTAATATCTCAAATATTGTTTCAATAGGAAGGTCAGCCATGGTGATACCTTCGTTTAAGATAAATAATAACTTTTTAGTTGTCCAACCTATCTAGATTATAGTTTGGTGAAAAATAGGTGTAACCATTACTTTTAAATCAAGTAATATAACATACTTATTACAACATAATATAATATTAAACAAACTAAAGTATATTTCTACAAGTAGGAAAGAAACATAGAGGCAGTTAACCAAAAGCAAATCACAAAACACCATCATGGATTTAATATTCAACAACTAAAGATATAAAAACACCCAATGTTTCTATCATGAACACGGACTTAAGTATAGATCCATAATTTAAATATCTCGTGCCTCGAGCATATATGGGTCGTACGTAATCCTACTCAGTTCTGTAGACTTCAAAATATTAACTGAAAAAAAAATACAACTTTTATTAAATTACATGACCCATTAAATGTAACTAATTTTTTAGAAAGTTGATGTTTAAAGCATAACGTACTATCCGGTAGGTGAACCAACTTGACACGTGATACGTATATGATAGACTTTCATTGCACCGCTCGAATGGTACATATAACATCGGAAGGCTTCAGGGCGGACAAAAACATTTGTGTTGTATGACCACTGTACACAACAATTTTGGGTTAAAGTTATTTTAAAATTAGTTTTTTGTTACATACGATGTAAATATTATGTCTCTAATATGTTAATAAATAATAACTTATGTCTTATCTCGAAGAGAAAGTTCGAAACAACAACGATCCCGTTTACCTTCTACTATCCTCCCAACCACATCTACAATGAAGTCAACCAAATTATATACACCATATCTAATATCTAAATGTATAATCTTTTATATTTTTAATCAAAAAATAAAGAATGGGATTTTATATGTACCAATAATAAATTTTTTAGGTCTTCTGTCATGCTTCAATTTTATAATGGAAGGCAGCAACGGATATATACAAGCACCTCTTGGAATCGTAAGCTCCAGTGATAAAAGCTTCGTATATTCATTGATGACGATTTTTTTCTCCGAACAGACTAAGAGGTAATTATGGTACTTTGGGTACTCATGATAGTGGAGATTCTCAATTTGGAAATGATTCAACGAAAAAAAGCCACCCATCAATGTAGCGTCATTATATAGGTGTATCAAATGTTGTGGAACGATCGCAACAATTTTTTGTCTCTAAAAAAAGAACACATTTAGTGGTGAAAAAACATTCACTCGTATAACATATAGCAAATAATAATAATAATGTTCTTACATTTTGATCAAGAAAAATAACCACTAATCTCTTTCCCTCGACGTCATACCAAATAAGCTCGACCATAACAAAGGTTAGATTATACCATGCTCTATCATTTCTCAATGATGAAAATTCGTCGACCGTACAATGACCAGACATATCCTATTAATGTTCAATGTTAGTCAAAGAAAAAAATAAAAATTACATATATTTAAATTTATATCTGTTTGATTTTTAAGGTCAAGTAGATAAGAGATGGAGCCAACTAAAATTAAAGTAATACATGATTAAAATTTAAATAACCTTAAAATTAAAAAAGTTATATTAATACATAATTAAAACCAAAACATCTACATAAATAAAATTCAAACTAATACAAAACAAAAATAAATTGAAATAAAAATAACTAACACATATAGAACATTTAGTAAATCACATTAAATATTACTCAAAAACAAAACACCGAATCATAGGAGAATCAATCATTATCATCGTCGTTTCGGTGGATGCATTCATCAATAACGTTTTTTTAAGGTTCCCAATTCATTTCTTCATCCAAGGGTGGTTCGTATTCCGCTCCAGGATCGGTTTCGTACCCTTCAGCCCAATTCGGTACTCCTTGTGTTTGATGGGGGTTTTCCACATGAGGGGGGTTTGAAGATGGTGGATGGTTTGGCACTGTAGGAGTGTTTGCCAATGGACGATAATGCCCCTCCCCAATACGTAGTGCCCCAAATTGTAGTTGAGCAAAGGTATAGTCATACGCCCAAATCAACTCTTCATCCGTCCAAGTATTTGGATCATTATCTTAAGGGATTGTGACAGGAGGTGGGTTTGTGACGGGAGGTGGGTTTGTGACGGGGGTGGGTTTGTTACGGAAGGTGGGGTTGTCACTGGAGAAGGGTTTGATCGTCCATGACTTGAAGGCCCTTTGGTTCAACTGGAATTGGATAACCACCACCCATACCTCTCAATTGATATGTGTTTGGAATGAATTGTAAACTAAAAACTACAATTTTGATTGGATATAAAGATCAATTTTTAAGCAAATAAAATTAGTTTAAATACAATTTTATTGGATACAAAGTTATGATATTCTGAAAAAATTAATTATTGACACCGGTTGTAGCCGGTTCCTTTATGTCTTTCTTCTTGAACAAAACAAAAAAAGAGTGTTAAGTGGAAACCACGTTTAACATCTTCATACCCAACTACTTATTGGACCAAATAAATGATAAAATTAAACACAAATTAGTGTTACAGGTATGTATATCGCAAATCGAAAAAAACGATTTCGAAAAGAGAACCGACTGCTGTGATGCTTCTTGAAAAAGGGAACGGACTTTAGAATGTACAAAAAACAGAGGACTTTTATAGGAAAAAAAAGATTTGTTCACACATGCTTTCAACACTTAAAGATTTGTTTTTTTTCTTTTTCGGGCTCCACAGCCGGAATCTTTTTTTAATTGTATTCTTTAATTAACGTATTACAATTTTTTTTTCATTTTTAACTAACTTATTATAGCTTTTTTTAATTAAAAGGGATGTATGTTAACGAACTCATTATAGCTTTTTGTTTTTTAATTAAAAGTTTATATTGTAAAAAATGTGGCAACAGTTACACAAGCCTAAATAAGTATACGTATGATTCTTATTTTTCAAATCGTTATATCAGCTTTAAAATATAAAAATATAATGGTCCAGTGGTGGATATGACATCACCATATACTCTCATTCAAAAAGCAAAAAAATTGTATTTGATTTTTATTACATATTTTTTATACGATCGTTATTAATATATAAATCGTAAAATGCACATTTAAGAATCTCAAATCTCTAATGGAGCGGCTCTAGTAGAGGTACTCTTATTTATTTTTCAACTTTGAAATTGGTTTTCTCGTTTAATAGATTCATGTGTCACAACATTTTTGCTATTAGTTTTTGTTTAAAAATGTTTAATAATGATTCAAAAGAATAATTCATCATCGTATTATTATTCACTCTAGTTGCTTTCAATAATGTTGTTCAAAGATAAGTTATACTTGATACTGAAACTTGTTTAGTCATGAATTTAGAGTTTTTTCCTAAATGAGTGTTGGTGGAAAAAATATTTACCAAAATAGCGTTTCTTGAAAAATATTTACCAAAATAGTATTTTTAAAACTTAGTTGTGTCTCTCTTCTAATCTCATTGGATAAACACTAATTTAGTAATTTTGTTATTTATTTCCACCAATTATTTTCTCCAATCAATCCATTATAGTTTTTATTACCTTTTACCTACTCATTATAATTCTTTTTTTTTTCTAAACAAAAACCATCTCAAATATATTAAAGAATAAGAAAAAACAACAACAACAACAACAACAACAACAACAACAATAATAATAATAATAATAATTGACCGTTAAAACTTAATTCGCTGCTCATCCTAATATCAAACATTATCCTTTCTTCAAATTTTCTCATTTAATTAAAAAAATTATTACTCACCCCAATATACAATGTATTTTTTAATAATTAAGATACTTTAAGTCTTAAAAAATATACGATGTATTTTTTAACAATGAAACTACTTTAAAATCTAAACGTTAGTACAAAACAACCTTCAAAATTTTATAATATATAACTTGTATGAACAAATATACTAAACTTACTGTGTAGTTTTATATTACCTTTTCTATAATCAACTAACTTAACAGTCATGTTATAATTTTTTTAAAAACAAAAATATCATAGTAAATTAAAATATAATCACAAACAGAGTAAATCTGTTTAAATAAACTAAATTACTTTAAAATATAATCACATACAGAGTAAATCTGATAGAATATACTAAATTACTTTTTAGTTTTTACATATATTATCATATTATAATGGATTCCATCGAAGAAAAATAAAAAAAACCGTTGTAACAAAATAAATAAATTAGAATAAATTGATGGAAATAAAATAAGTATATAGTAGTCTAATGCTGGGTTCCTAAAAAATAGTGTTGATAAAAACACTATTTTGGTAAATATTTTTCAATGAACACCATTTTGGTAAATATTTCTTTCACCAACACTTATTTGGAAAAAAACTCCACGAATTTATCAGTTCAAACAAGATATATACAAACATCTAACAATCTGTTAATAAAGAAAAAAATATAAAATGAGTTGATTGATGAAAAAAAATGAAAAGTGAATGATAATAGGTTGACTAAATAAAATAATATAATAGAAAAAAACCAAGTAATTTTATGTACTAATCAGGGATTCACAACTCTTGTCAGATCCCTTTAATGCAAAATCAGTGAAAAACAAACCAAACATATCTTACTAAAAGGCAGGAGAGGTATTGCATCCTATCTTAATTTAACTCAAAGAGAGACTTGCTTGTGTATAAACATAACATTGCCGGTTGAGGTTCACATTGATATATTTTTACAGAAGGGGAAAAAGTGAAGATTGTTATCACATACAAAATAAAACAGTCGATAAGTCTTAACAATTAAAATAGTGTAAGATTTTAACAATCAGTGTATCAAACATTGTTATCACTATGTAAGATTACAACACACATACAAAATAAAACAGTCGAAATGTGAGAAATACTTACCACAATGCAGGACCAAGATGTTAAAAATAGAGAAATAATGCAAGAATCAAATGTATAGAGGCGAGAAACAATGCAAGACCCAGATGAAAATAGTATTCTGAAATGAAATAAAACACAATTTTTTAGGAATACAAATATAACAGAAAGTGAGCTTTAAAAGTAACCTTAAGTTAAACTGACACTAACTTACAATTAGACGGTTGAATTGATTTTCTGAATGTTGTTCATTCTATGTAGCAGCAAACTGAAGGTGGGTGTGTAGTGTTTATAGAAAGTTGGATGGAGTTTATGAAGCTTAAGTTGACTATATATAATGTCAAAAGTAGTTGTTGTACTTTTGACATCTACTTTTCAAACTGAATATATAATGTCAAAAGTAGACATCTACTTTTTAACCCAGCTGTAAGTTGACAAAAAAAAGTAGATGTACAGAGCATACTACTGAATTCTGACCACTGTTCCCTCTTTTCACCTCTTTTCATCCTTCTGACCACTGTTGACCATTGTTCCCTCTTTTCAACCCAGCTGAGTTCGGACCACTGTTCCCTCTTTTCACCCTTCTGACCACTGTTGACCACTATTCCCTCTTTTCAACCCAGCTGTTCACCTCTTTTCAACCTGTGCACATAACATCTTTTAGTTGGGGCTTGTTCAAATATTAGTACAAAACCAACAAGATATTGGTTTCTTGTTTAAAACCAACAAGATATTGGTTTCTTGTTTACCAACTAAAAAATTGGTCAAAAAATTATTTTGACTGTTTAGATTTTAAAACAAGTTTAGTTTAGACTTCTAAAACTAAACCGAAAAACTAAACATGTAATTATGTTCGGGTTTATAACGGTTTCAGACTTTTGAAACCGAAAACCAAACCACAAAACCGAATATGTAATTTGCTTCGGTTTTAAACAAGTGGAAGCGGAGTTCCTGGAGCAGTTGGACTGATAAGAGCATGTAAATCATTGACAAACTGCATAAAATTTGATAATTTTTACAAAAATCAGATTCAATATATGCATAGAATTTGATTATTTTGACAAAATGATACATTAAAAAGACGAAAAACTTTCATAGCCAAGCTAGTTGACTTGTCAACATTTTGGGCAGTGTCTGGCTCGCCATTACTTACGAACTTTGAACCGTATTGTATTGCTCTGCATATCTTGTCCCGGGCTTCAGCGACTTCAGCTTCGGAGTGCTTTGATAGAAATCCATTAACAGTTCCCTGAAACCAATTCATAAGTTATTGAAATGCTTATATAATTATAGCGTGTATATATATGTCATTCGTATTATCATCAAAACACATCTGCACAATTTACATGCAAAAAACTAAGAGCAAAAATGTTGACTATTTGTAAGTCAAACCTAGTATCTCAGCAATTTAACATGAATATGAATCTTGAAATAGTTATTATAAAATGTGCGAATCAAGCAAAGAAATTAATCAGGCAAAACTTTTAACAGATCATGAACACATCTTCACATTTTCATATCAAATCAAACAATAACAAGAAATACCCAGATCAAGAAATCAACCATTTTGAATAATATCATAAATTAAAACCCAAAAAACCGAATCTTGAACAGACATAAAACATAAATTTTAGAAAACCCATATCCTAAATGAAGAAAGAAATCAACTACTCAAATCAAAATACATCTTATGTTTACAAACTTTAATAGGGACTAATAATCAAAACCCACAAATAATATCGTAAATCAATCAACATACTGAGTGCGAAAACCTTAAAATTTGAATCTTGAGCAAACAAAACACACATCTTTCAAAACTCATATCCTAAAAATCAACGAAACATATGAAAAGGGCATTACTTATTCAGAAAGGAAGAAAGTGACCCTCTACGACTTCGACCTTCAAGTAAAAGATAGTAATCAATTCACCCATTAATCTCCATCTCATCAGAAGCAGACAAATAAACTATTTTAAAAGTGTGAAGGATCATTCATCCAAAGTCAACCGAAAAAAAATATCTTAAATTTCCGATCTGGTCAAACATTACAATCGAAGCGAAAAATCCAAAACAGCACCCTGACCAAAACGAAGCCCAAGCCAGAAACCCAACGGCCCATAACCCTTGATGGATAACCTCAAACAACAAATCCAAAACAGCACCCTGACCGAATTACAATCCCAGAGCCAATCTAAAGCCACTGCCCAGTGCCCAGATAGTAAACTGTCCCCCAAAACAAGCAGCCCACGACTGAATAACAATAAGCAAAAGGTCCCGAAGATGAGCATCTTTTGAGCACTAACCAAAACAAACTGAGAAAAACAAAACCGCAAAACCAGAGGACACCACAACCACCCAAAAAACGTGTGAGCTAACCACATAAATTACTTACGGATGGGAGGTTTCGCAACCATGGGATCAAAGAATTTATCCGTCCTCACCAACTTAGACATGTACTGAGCCGTTTCACTTTCATCGTCATAAGTCTTGAATAAAGTTGGACAATATTTTTATATTTTTTACTTAAAAATTTAAAAGTTAGTGTGATATATGTTCACAAAAGATTAAATTATTTAAGAAATCTTAATAATTAATAATACATTTTGACGAATCTTTCATTTTGACCCATTTGAGTATATAACTTTTTGAATTTACTCATTTCACCCTAAATAAAGTCAACCAACTTGTTAAAAAAATATTAAAAGAATAAAAAAGGTGCGAAGCTATTTAGAGTTTTTACCTGATACATTTTGACGAATCAAGTGCCCATCTTTACAGCTCTAGAAAAAGCATATAAATGTAAAACATTACTTACAGGGTAATCATCATGCACATGCCAGATGCTCTCGCCAAGTAGGTTTGCTACCAATAAGACAGTCAGTTGTGGTAAATAGTTCTTTTTCAGACACTGGAATGGTATTCGTTATAATCACCTCTTGAAATAGACCACTTGACAACTGTTCAATTGCTGGTGTACTGCCGTAAAACATATCCACTTAACTTAAACCATTCATTTTCATATGGAAGAGACAAAGTAGGTAAAAAGTGTGTGAGTTACCTGAAAACAGGATCAAGATACTCTCCAGTTCAGTTAACCCTCTTGCTTTATCGTGCAAATATTCCAAGCCTTTTGCTGCACCGGCAGCAATTTTCATTCTTGTGTTCCAATCAAGTTGTTGTTTATCAGGTGGTAGATCTGGATGTAAAAACAGATTAATAATCAAGAAAACTTTGATAATTAGGTTCTTTGTATAATTATATGAGAAATACTACAGATAAAAAGATTCTGATGTTAATAAAGCATAAATATCCATATGAATTGGGAATTTTTAACAGACATTTTCCTACATGTCAATACGAACTACAGTCTAATAAATGCCAGCATATCTATGATCTGATTCAACAAACATATGTTAATTCTTGAAAATGTAAAAAAAAATTACTATATGAACGGGTCAACTCAACATAACCCGTTCCAAACATGCCATTATGACCTTTGTCCGACCCATTTTACCTTGACAAGCAATCGGTTATGCCCATCTGGCTCACGGACAATAACACTATTGGACTTACGAATCCGGTCCAACTCTAATGTGCGAACACGCTTCGATCTTTTAGTCCACCAGTCGCAACACCCTGCACTCCATTAAAAAATTAATTAAACCTAGAGCAAAAAACTAAGAGCAATTTACATCAAAACACATCTGCACAATTTACATACAAAAAACTAAGAGCAAAAATGTTGACTATTTGTAAGTCAAACCTAGTATCTCAGCAATTTAACATGAATATGAATCTTGAAATAGTTATAATAAAATGTGCAAATCAAGCAAAGAAATCAATCAGGCAAAACTTTTAGCAGGTCATGAACACATCTTCACATTTTGTTTAAGAATTAAAAATAAAAACATACATGTGAATCATATCTGCGTATAATCAGTTGCAAAACCCCACTGAAATATTCTTTTAACGTCGATTCGACTTCGGAAATCTGGGATGATATTGCGGAAACGAATTGTTCGTGTCGGGTTGTTCTAACGTCGTTGACGCTGTTTTTGTAGCTCAGTCTAACGACACTTTGAAACTCATCCAACTGAATTCAACAATTATGGTTTAAACATATATTAATCACAAATTAATTCGGATTAGCTGATCTTTAAGATAAACCAACCTGCCACTTTGTTGTGCCTAAAGCAGTTTGAAGCTCCCTACAAAGTTCATCCAAATCAACATATTTAACCCCTTCTTTCTTCTGTCTGACCCATGTCCTGTAAGCTGACTCCATTCTGTATATCAATAACTTCTAAATTAGATTGAAATAACAAAAACCCACATAAAAAACTGATAAATATCATAGTTAAAAGATAGGTTAACTGGTCTTGCTCAAAACCGACTATGTCACTTGTTTATTCTATTTGACTAAACCACTTTACAACAGATCAGCTGATTTTGCTAAAAACCGAGTTTGCTATAAAGATAACATAATAACCAAGCATGTTGTTTAAACCTTCCAGTTTTGTGGAGCAACTTTGTCCATGACCAGAACATGACTATCCCACTTGTCTGCTACAGCCACCAATAGCTTTCTAGTGAAGCTGCATTTAGATAAACAAAAAAAAAAAAAAGACAAAATCATTACTATTAGGTCAGCAAACTTTTAGAGCTAGAATCAAATTCCTCACCGCAAGATTAATTTACTGTAAACTAACTTTGGAGGGGCTGAAAGAACTTTTACCTCTGAAATAACAAAATCAAACTTGTCATCGAAGTAATAAAAAACAGGTAATGTGAAGTGTATCAGTTAAATTACCAACTTCAGATGCCTTTTCATCTACTCTCATAAGTTCATCAGCTTCTTCAGCTGTCTCAGTTTTCACGGGAGGTCCACCAAAGCTCATGTGATTGGCCATCCCTTAAAGTATATTGTTACTGAATGAGTCTAACTCATATATAAAACTGCTAATTTCTTACAAAAAACAACCTGACCCAACCCATTACTAGCTGAGCCTACTGTAAGCTGTTATTTTTTGAATTCTTTATATCATTCACCGGGGCTGAAAGAAAAGATTCATAGAGTCAAATCTAAAGCAAGAGACTGAGGAAGAAAATGTGATGCAAACGTATACGTACGATTCATGGAAGTTAGTGCTACGATAAAGAATATGTTGAAGATAATAAAAAACCCAAGGAGTGCTCCAACAGATATCCACAACCAGAGCTTTCCCAACTGTTGATGCATTAATTTGCGGACCAATATTGGGCTGCATAAAGCCAAACATATAAAACCAAAGATGAATATAACCTACTCACAAAAAAATAACACTGAAACTAAATATAAACCAACCGTAACAGAAAAAAAATGCTAGAAATCTAACCTTGGTAAATAGATTATCACAAAGGATCTACCAATCGATCAAAACCCTATCTATTCAAACCTGAAAAAAATTCAAACAACGCAAAAAATAGCGTCAGAAACGTAACTTTGAAAACTTAGGGCAAAAACAATCCATAATTCAGTCAACACCTTCACAAGCTCTTACGATATGTAACATTAACAAAAAGATAAAGTTCGGTTGATATAAAGTCCGGTTCAGCGTTGTTGATGAATTTGAGAGAGAGAGAGAGAGAGAGAATAGGAGGTTACCTTCATCGATCTGGTGAAATCCTCACAGATCTGGTGAGAGATCTGGCGAGATCCGAGAGAGAGGCCTGATGAAGTCGCCAGGAATCGCCATAGAGAGAGCAGAGGATGAGCGGCGGACCAAATGAGAGATGAGAGAAACCCTAGTTTTTTGTGTGTCCGCGTGTTTAGTTTAGGGGAAAGGGTATAAGTGGAAAGTGAAGTTTTCTGGTGCTTAAAAGACTTGTACATCATGCTTTAGGAGTGTTTTAAGAAAATTTCAATGACCTTAAGAAGTCCTTTGGATATGTATATTATATATAGTATATATATATATATATATATATATATATAATTTAAGTTTATATAATATTAAAACCATGCATTAAAGACTTGTTTCTTGTACTCATGTGCATATAAAAGTTGTACTTTATGTGTAAATGACCAAATTACCCTCATAGTTAACAGTCTTGGTGGATGGTGTTAGAAATTTGGACTCAAATGGTTAAGAAAAATGGCTATAGGGACTCAGGTGTAAGACCCATCTTAAAATAACAGAATTTATAATATTTAACACGCATTTATTACAAAAATGCGAGCTTATAAAAACTTTGTTGGGTTTACAATCATACATGATCAAAATATTTGAGTTATCATTCTAACTAATTTAAACATTCAAATGCAATTCTTATTATTTACATATTAATTTAAACAAAATAAATCAATGCGGAAGCTTGTTCGGTGTGTTCAGTTCTTGAAAGACGCTTGATCTTCATCCGGAAATCTTGTGAGCATTCACCTAATGCCAAAACCACATAAACTGTTAGTTTTGACAACTTTTAAATACGTATAATCAAGTCCTACGGCCCAACAATGGAAATAAAAGAAAATTTCTGAAATATAGATCGGTCGCGCCCCGCGACCGTTTTCGTCTCAGCTTTCGCGGCCCGCGACAAGTGTCGCGTCGTGCGACCAGTTTATTAATTCGCCCTATTTTTCACAGCAGGTTTGTTTGTTTGAGCTGCAAATGCCCAGCTCCGAGTTTTAACCAAATTCTAACTTTAAAATTTCACAACTTTAGTTCTACATGTCCGTTTCGTGTGATTCTTTTTCCCACGCGACCGTAATTCGATTCTCCATCATATCGAGTTATAGTTCAACATTCAAACTAATAATATTCCAATTTTTTAAGCATTCGACTTATTATTCAAAATCAACATTTTGACCCGTTTGTATTTAAAACCACCAACTTGTTTTTTTTAAACAACCAAACACATACTTCAATGTATTTAACTCAAGATCTCTAGCTCGGGTTTATAATTCTTATGAATTATGCTATTAGTACGTAAGCTATGCGCATAAATCCGTTTTTAGACATTCGACCCACGAATGTCATTACCTATAATTTTTATACATATCTAAGGACTACATAATCATAATACAAGTTTCTAAACAGCCCCTAAGGGTCGTTTGCCTGACTTACCCCTCAAGGGCTTTTTGGTCAAATTTATGTCCTTCATTTTACGGCGAGGGACCGTCACTATCTATTTGACCAAAAATTACACTTTTAACTATAAATTCAGTTAAGCGTACCTGGCTCGGGTTATAGAATTAACCCGTTTAAATACCTTTTGCTTTTAAACTTGCTAGTTTAAAGCAACGCAATCCATAAATTAATTCCTCTGATCGCAAAACTCAACAAACGGCCATCAGTTATTGTTGTCAAATGGTATTAACACACCATTTGACCCGTTTAGTCGAAAAGACCAATTATTATTATGAGAGGATATCTAGTTACCATCTCGGCCTTTTTACCCATCACGGTTTACACCATAACGTAATGTTTCAAAATTTCTTATTTATTCATCACCACATGAATAATATACCCTTTTACCCTTTTTACCATATTTCATGGTTTCTTACCATTTCTCCCTTGTTCCGACTCGCATTATTTCGTGCCGGAACATCATATTTCAATCACATAATAAAGTTCATAAACAATACTTGCAAATAAGTATTTCGTAAATAATATAAAGGGGCGTAAGCTTACTTACCTTGCATCCGAAACACGCTTTTCCTTCACACTTGATTCGTTTAACCCACTTCCTTTCCAAGCCTCCACCTAGGTTGTCAAGCGTCAAACTATAATCATAATTCGTAAGACGGTTAGATTAGTCATTATTACATACGACTATTCCATCTTACGAATTCTATGTCGAATCTACTATTCGAATTCATCATTGGTTGATATGACTTATAAAAGTCATTTACCCTTAATCATACAAATTGCAAATTTGCGTTCAGTAACTCACTTAGGCAAGTTCATATCACTGAAAATAGGCTGTTTTTGGTGGCCTGTTTACAAGTCTTCAAAAATTATGATTTTTTTATGTGACGTACCTCTCGGAGGGTTAGGCCTTGTGTTAGAATTTCATGATCTAACTCTTTACAAAAAATTCAAAAAACTTCATTTACTAAGTTGCAATCAATTCGTCACTTCCGACTGCAGCTTACAAAAAAATTCATTTAAAATTCCTCGTTTATCCGATTGACGAAATTCCAATTGGAGATTTTTGTAATCACTTAAAGTTATCTACGGTAAAAATTTGAGATCATAACTAAATTCCTAAATTGAGTTATGACATTCGTAATAGGCTGCAAATTCTACCAGAAAACGCAGCTTGAACCTTCGATTCGGAAAAATTCATAAAACGCTCAATTTTCATTGAAAAAATGCAATTCCAGTGGGTTTTAAAGATATTTCCTGGAATTACATTTTAGACTCAAGAAACACATGTTCTTGTCACGTTTTGTCCACGTTACAGCCAATACAAGTCGGCTGTAAATTCTGATCAGAAGCTGTTTGAATTCAGCTTTCAATTAAAACATATTTATGACATTATAACACTATTTTTTAGCAATCAAAACCCTAAAAACATCACATACGTGAATTTAGCATCAACAAATCTGAATTTACTTCATGGAACTCAAATTACACTAGAATAATAATCATAATCCTAGTGTTTGACATCTTTCTACAAAACCCGCTAAGCACCTATATTGGTGATTATGGATTTTCATAGTGATGAACATAATTGAACAAACTAATGGCTAGGGTATATTCATAGACATGATTTCAACCCAAATTCACACAAACAACTATCATGCAAACTCAATTTCGAATCATAAATGTTCATCCAGAATTTTAGATTGAACCAAATAGTGAAATTTTTACATACCTTATGATCCTTTTACTGAGGAGATCACTAATCTATGCTTGGATTTCGATTTGGAATCGATTTGAGCCTTCAATTTGATCAATTAGCAAGAACTAGGGTTTGGAGGTGAGTTTGGTTGCCCTCCTGTGTTTTGTTCGATCCAGACACACACAAGTGTTTGTTTGGAATTTCAATTTTTTTTGTTTTAATTAAAACTAGTTTAAGTTTTAACACCTTTAGCCCCTCTAATTCACCCAAGTTACATAGAGTGTATTTTAACCAACTTCTTTATTACTACAAGACTTATAATTAACTAGGTTATTTATTTCCTAGTTATTTTATCTTGTTCATAACCGATGTTTAATAAATATATAACACCTATATATTTTTCGGGTTTTACCTAACCCGTTTCACTTTAAGTCTCGTTAACTCGGTCATTTTATATACTTTGTTTTCTCAAAGTATTTATCCTCCCTTTTATTAATATTAGATTTGTTTATTTAAATCCTAATATTTACCGGGTAATTTTCACCGCTAACGGTATTTTACCCGTCGTCAATATTAACGTGGTTCGATTACCGAACCCGTTTTTAGGGTGTTACATCAGGGCGTTAAACATTTTGATTTTGAACTAAGGTGTTTAAAACCACTAAAATACATGGACTCAAAAAAGTAATTTACCCTAATACTTAATTTAGATTTAAATAGTATTTAGTTATAGAAATAGAAATAGTAAATGTAATTTAAATCTTAATTTAAAATATTATAAATAAAACAATACTTAATGTAATAAATTAAATAATCTCATGTGCATTAAACAATGTATTAATTAAGTGAAGTTTTGTTTTTTTAACGGTGAACTTCATATATAAGGTGACCACACTCTCCAAACCGGAGAGCCCATATTGCCCCACTTTGGCCAGACTATGTCGTTTTAACCGTACTCACGATGGCTTCAAAGTTTTGTTAAATGAGAGTAAATTAAGAACTACTACATTGAAAACTTACTAGTACCATGTGTAACGTTCCGCATTTCTTTACTTTCCTTATTTAGAAAGTTGTATTCGTATTTCTACTTTTAGAAACTTGTAATCGTGTCGTATTTGTGGTTCATTTCCAATCTTATAATCCGAGACTTTGATTATAATGGAATTTCATTTTTATACATATACGTGTTACCTTTCATATTTGTGTTATATACGCAAGCAATCTTTAAATACGTGTTTATACGCAAAACCAAGACTTAAAATACACTTTGGATACCTAAAAACAAGTTAAAATACATATTTATATGCAAAACCGAGACTTAAAATACGCTTTGGTATTTGTTTGTGTGCAGTATTTTGATCCGATTGTTGATAGATTGGATGAAAGGCCCTGCATAAGGTATAGGCTATCAAGGGTTGCAACTAGATATCAAGATGGGGAGCACTATAGAGTATGTTGCTACATTTATTTTTTAGTAGAAATTATCTTACATGGCATTTATTTTTAGCAACATGCCCCCTTTCGACTAAATTATATTTCTAGCAAAGATGGCAAATGAGCGGGTCGGGTGGGCTGGTTATTAGTGGTTAACGAGTCACAAAACGGATAGTTCTCAAATAGACAAATACATGATGAAATGAATTGGGTTGCGCTAATGGATACCCCATTATATTCACATAAAATATTGTTTGATAAGGTTACCACGTACATTTTATTCACATAAGATTGTCATTGCATCAAATTTTGTTTCTTATAGGATTTGTCAAAGCTGAATAGAGATCCAAGAAGGGTTTTGTATGTGAGTGGTAATGCTCTTGAGAGTTGTCTTCAGCCAGAGAACTATGTACCAGTAAAATTATGGAAATGTGAAGCTGATGACACAACACTTTTGTACCTAATACCATTTCTTGAATGTAAACACTTGATTTTTAATAACAAGTTGATGTATCTATGGTAACTGAATTTGATGTTGCTTTTAATTGCAGACGTTGCACGTCATTGGCCTGCTGATATTCGACCTGTACCAGCTTCTTATCAAGGACGTGATATTGCCAAAGAGTTTATTGAACATTCAAAAGAACACCAGAAGTAAGTTTGAAGTGTTTTTACTATCTTTTAACTATTTACAAGTTATTTAATCCTGTGTGCATCTTGTTTCAAGAGTATGGTAGTTTTCCAAAGTAATGCTTTATTTAAGCTTTTTAAAAGTGTCGTGACCAAGGTTTGTAACCCTTGATTCTCTCCTTACTTATTTAAGATATTTTTTAAATAATATGTAGTATTTAATATTTAATACAAAATCTTATATACTATTTCATTCAGTTTATTTTGTCAACTTTTTATGGATGAGATCGGTACCAACCAGTACCGGAAATCCCCCAAAATGGGTACCGGTACCGATGCCGGAAATACCCGATACGGTATGCTTCGGTACCGGTACAGGTTCGGCCGGTATTTAAAGGCATAAACAGGTAGATACCGGTATCGAACTGGTACCAAAAACGCTAAATGTCGGTATTTAATCGGTGCCAAAAATCGAGTCGATTTGGAAAATTCTGTACCGGTACCTAGTACCATTTGCTCATCCCTACCGAACATTTGATACTAATTTTATTGAAAAGTAAGTTGTATCTAACATAAAATATGTTTTGGATATTGCGAGACCAAAAAATGCTTTATTTTTTATACAACTCAGTTTTCAATAAATACACATTGAATTATTGAAATGTAGAAAAAACTTAACTAAAAGAGTTTATATTGAATATTGCAAAATATGAGCAAAAGAGTAAACTACGTATTAAATGTATTAAATGGAACATTGAAAATACAAAGAAAATAGAAAAAGTAAATATTTCAAACTTGAGTTTTGCATAGAAGAGAACTTGGGGTTCCGAAACACGGTTACCAAATTTCTAAAAATAAAAAAAAAATTAAATACTTTTTTAGACCGTGGGGTATGGTGGGGCGGGGGTTTGGGGCATGGGTTGACACGTGGATTATGAGGCACTCAATACCGAAACCCAAGTTCATAGGGGTATGGTGGGCGTGGCTGGGGTGGCATGGCCAAGCCACATCATTTTTTTAATATATATATATAGAGAGAGAGAGAGAAAGGTTAACATACTTCACGGCTTATCATACTTCACGTAGGAGACAATGGTAACCGTTGGATCAGGGGTATAATCACGCATGGAACATATAATCACGCATGGGACCACATAATCACGAATGGGACCACATAATCACGCATGGAATCCAAAATCACGCACGTTATTTTGGTCAAAAAAATAATTACGCATGTTATATATTTCGTGAAGTACGTTAATGTACGTTAAGGCGTGAAGTACATTATACTTTCTCTCTCTCTCTCTCTCTCTCTCTATATATATATATATATAGGGTATGGTTCCAGCGTGAACAACCTCCCAAGAGTGAACTGCGTGAACAGACCTGGACCCTTGATTTCCTTTTTAGTTGTTAAGGGTATGATTGTAATTATATAAAAAATTAGATTTAAATCATTATTTTAATAATTGAATTAAGTTACATCTTTCCTAATTTAAATTCATTATCCACAATATCTTTTATTTCATTTTTATTTTTCAGATTTCACCACCAGAATTCGGATTATGATTTTTAAGATCCACGTAACCTTCATATTTCAACGGTATACACATGTGTACTTGGATATGAATTGAACAGTACACATGTGTACTCAGCATGGTATATATGTATAGTTAGCTACATAATACATATATATAAACAAAACCTGTAAAACTATTTTATATTAAGCAAATAACAAGTTCCATAATGTTTTCCAAACATAAAAAAAAAACATACAATTACAAGTTCCAGTTTCGTGAAAACAATAAACGCAACATAATCGGAAAAATAAAAAAGACATAGTCTTTTACAACTATTCGCCGCGTTGTATGCTGAATCATCCTTATCGACCAAGCAAACAAACATACGTGAATCATCCTTATCGACCTCATACGTGAATCATCCTTATCGACCTTCCATCTCCACTTTTCTCGTTTACGACGTCTCCTATAATAACACAAAAAAACTCAGCAATTAGTACTTTGCATAATTCACAAGTGTACATCAACAACTTTACGCATTCAATACACAAAAAAATATGAGATATCACAAAAAACAGACGCTATACACATGTGTACATCGCATTAAAAACAGAGCAAAATCAGAATACACATGTGTACAGCTCCTTAAAAACAGAGCAAAATCAGAATACACATGTGTACAGCGCCTTAAAACCAGAGCAAAATCAGAATATACATGTGTACAACGCCTTAAAAACATAGCACAATCAGAGCCTAATAGTCTGGTTGATAGATTTTTCTCAATTTCTGCTTGTAATCATGTTGTATAAACAACATTATTGTCAAATTTTACTCAAAGCAGAAAATAACCTCTTCAATCATAATATGGTGTAGCCAAATTGATATAATCTTTGAAGATGAAACTTAATTCTTCCTGTGGGAACACTAATATGGTGTAGCCAAATTGGTATAATCTTTTGTGTTCGTATGCAACCTTTATCATCTAGGCAGGCTTAAATCAAACAACGAAAAACAACTTTTTCTTTTGAGAAACAACTTAAACGACACCATTGTTCCAAAATTAATAAAATCCAACTGAATAAAACTAAATAGCTAGATAATAACAATTACGTATAAATAACAATAATCGAATAAGAATACCTTATCTGATTGCTTTCGATTACAAACATCCTCCTACTTGTAATCGACGGCGAATGAAAGTCTATGCCTAGCCCTAGCCAACAACATTTTGGGCGGTGAGAAGTCCGGCGAATCGATTACAAACATCCTACTACATCACAACTGAAATCTACAATAAACAGTTGCTAATCATAATCGAAAGGAATCGGGAATTGTAGAAACTTACAGATCGATTGAAAGAGATAACAGATGATGTCTTGGGTTTTTAATTGAGGCAGATAGATGAGCGATTGAGAGACGTGGCCTATCATTTCCTATCATGTTTACAACCTCCGTCATTGTCCCTGTTGTTTTGTCGGACGCCGCCACCAAAAGTAGTGGCTGGCGGTTATCTAGAGGCACAGAGAGAGAGATAAAGCAGCGGGAGAAGAGATGGGGGGCAGGGCGATGTCTGCGACGATCTGGGTGGCGATAGATCTGTGTGGTGTTGGATTTTCGTTGATGTCGGCTGTGATATGTGAGAGAGAAAGATGTGTGGGATTTTGAAATCTAATTGTAGATATAAACGGGATTTATGCAATCAAGATGATATGGAAATTACACATATACCCTTATTCACTTAATTAAATAGTAACAAATAACCAAATAATTACCATCATGCCATTCACTTAAAATCTCAAGATCATAAAAATCAAGGGCCCGGATCAGTTCACGCAGTTCACGCTGGAGAAATTGTTCACGTTTGAACCTAATCCGATATATATAAACCATTAAAAACTACATAAACATAAATAATAATTACAAAAAATATAGTATCAAAATAAAAACAATCATTTTTCGTCGTCTTCGTCGGTTTTGAACCCAGGAATCGTTGAAACATGATCCACCAAATCAGATCGAAGGTTGTGATGTATATCCCTTGACTTGATCAAAAATTCATTTGTTGATTTATCTTCGTCTGTAACTGTTACGTTATCTGGTTTGGGGTCATCGTCATCATAGTAGGTAACGGCCGCTCTACCTTCATCCTCCAAAATCATGTTGTGAAAAATGATACATGCGTACATCACGTTTCCAATCTAATCCTTGTCCCATAGTCGACAAGGCATTGCCAATATTCGCCACATTTTCTTCAAAACACCGAACGCTCGCTCGATGTCTTTATGTGCAGCCATTCGGACCCTGTTAAACTTTAATCTCTTTGGATCTATGGTACCGTGTCTTGTGAACGATTTTACGAAAAACCCCCACTCCAGGTAAATCCCATCAACTAGGTAGTACCCATACACGTACTCAACCCCGTTTACAAAAAAACTTCCTTTGGGTCCTATACCATTTACCCGATCATTGAAAAGGGGCGAGTGGTTTATGATGATAATATCGTTATGTGAACCTGGCATACCGAAGAACGCATGCCATATCCAAAGATCTTAGGACGCAACCACTTCAAGCATGATGGCTGGCATCCCATGATATCCACTCGTGTGAGCGCCTTGCCATGCGGTTGGACAAAGTTCCCAAGGCCATTTCATACAATCTAAACTACCTAGCATCCCGGGTAACCCATGATAATCGGCGTGATGTTCCAATATTTGTTGCATGTCACCGAATGACGGCTTTCTCAAATATCTTTTCTTATAAAGTTCTAAAATACACGAACAAAAGTTGTGAAGACTTTCTCTAGCTACACGTGCAGACATTTTTAAATAGTCATCCATAATGTCCGAACTATTGCCGTACGCTAACTGTCTAAGTGCGGCCGTGACCTTTTGCCACGTACTAAATCCTAATTGCCCGGTTACATCCGGTTTTTGTTGTAAAAAACATACTTCTCCTCAAGATCCCTAGATATCCTTAAAAATAAGTTTCTACTCATACGAAAATGATGCCTAAACATTTTTTCATCATACTTAGATTCGGCTGAGAAATAATCGCTTACCAACAAATTGTTAGCGGTGTGCCATTCACGAGCGATGTACCTCCTCCGTTTAGGTTTCGGAGTCTCTTCCTCATCGTCTTCCACGATAGCTTTCACCACCGTCGCGATCGTTTGTAGAAATATTTCCACACCATCGTCAGATGATGATGACGATTCACTTCAACTTGAAGAACTCATGGCAAGATTGTGTTTTATGTGTTTGATATTGTGTGAGAAAAATGTTAAATATGGTAGGGTATTTATATAGGAAAAAAGTTTTTTTTAATAAAATTCATGCCCAACGGCTAGCCCAAACGGCTACTTTTCTTGACCAATGAGATCCCGCCATGTCATGTCCGTAGCCCCGCCCAACGCCCGGGCTGAAACCCCGCCAAAGGGGCCACGCCGAAACTCAAGCCCACCCGGGATGATGACTTGGGCGTTTGTACCCAACTCACGCCCCAACCCCCACCCCATACCCCATAGTCTTAACTCATTTTAAAAGCTCTCGTACAACTGAAAAGGTTATCTCTTTATTCCAAAATCAATGCAATTTTCCTGTTTCCTAGAAGTAGTTCTAGATTACCGTTTAGTTGGTGGGTTAAATATTTATCTATTAAAAAGGTATTATGTTATAAATTAAGGGTACTTTCTGTAAAAAACAATATTTTTTATGGTGTATAAGTTTTTACAACCTTCCTCTTGAGATGTTCCACTAATGTTGTCTAAAGATCTATGTTATGATGATTCAGGAAAATGCAGGAGCATAAGCAACAAAGGGAGATATATGCATAAATACATAGATAGATAGTACAATCCGACTATCCATGATGGATAACACTCATACTGAATACTCATCAATAGAGGTGGCATGTTGGTCAGGATAATTACAAGTCGAAGACTAGCTTGGGTTGATTGAGAACACCTTTTGTCCATTTCAATTGCTGAGTTGAATTGTGTGTTTATAATCTTCTTATTCAATTTTCATGTATGATTATGCAACAATTGTTCTTGTAGCATGTGAGTAATTAACACTGCCGTTTGTAAAATGTTGTTGCACGCGTTCAAGACAAAGCTAAAACCGCGTCTGAAGTTGAATTTGCAAAATGAAGAGGATTCGTTCATCATGTTTATGCTTGAAGCTACATCAAACAAGGACCAAGCGAGAAAGATGACAAAAAGGTTGAGTAATTGATTAAACAACTTTGTAACAGTGCCAATTTACCAACCACGTGGCATCGTCTAGGTAGATACTATATCTACATATAGTTTTGAAAAGGAATCGGCATGCATTATGTCCGGTTTTAATCTCACGTCATTAAGGGTCACATGTCAAAGGTTGAGGAAGTCCAGTTTGTTACACCAGTTCAGAGCAAAAATGTCACACCCCAACCGATGGCGGAAACATCAGAGTGAGACGAAATAGATTACTCATAACTCATGACACTAAATTGGGACAAGTATTTAATAATAAATTTCATTTCAATGCTAAAAGAATCAATTACATTGTTTGAAATCAAATACAACAAGTTGAAACAAATGAATTACAATACAACAAGTATTTAAAGTTTAAAATGTGTTTCTAGGTATCCTACTAAGTTCTGTGCATCATCATCATCATCAAAATCCTGCAACATGTTTTAAAGTATAGTTCAATACAAAAGTATTGGCAAGTATACAAGTTTTGGAATACTAGCATATAAGTATAAAAGATAAACTCAAATCCAACATGGCAATTGATATACAAAGTTGATGCTAGCATGCGTAACTATAGGCCAAACCCGAGTGTCCACAAGAATAATGTGCATCCCTCGTCACCGAAGTGAACGAGACCGTAATGTATAATTTGCATCCCTCGACACCGAAGCAATCGAGACCGTAAAGCATGTTAACTTAACAATACCCCGTCAGGTGGTGTGCTACTCCTATAGCGCTATAATTGTTAAGGTGGGCTAACTTTGTTAATGACAAATAAAGTGCATGTAAGTATTCTAGCATAAACAACCTAAGCGTAACAAATAGCATGTTTGGCGGATTGCGTGATTGAATAAGTTTGATTATGTGTATTGTGAATTTTGATAGTTGAAACATGTTACACCCAAAAGTGAATTAAAGTGTAAAAAGGGTCAAGTATACTCACAATATTGCAAAGCTTTCCGATTATCCATGTATTGACGAGCTAATGAGAATAAGAGAATGAATGTGTTCGGTGTTTGGAGTTTATGGAATGTTTGGATTCAGAATTAAGTATAAAAGTACATGTATGCAAAAGTATATCTCGTCTGTACACTCGTTTGGACACTAAGTTTTTAAAGTGTTTTCATGGGTCCAGACGTGCCCATTAGAATCACAAAGGAGGAATAAAGAACAAAGATAATATAACTTATATTCGCGACGTATAATCATGATTCGATTAACATCAAGAATTTGGTTATGTTTATATTTATATGTTTTATAGTATAGTCATAATATTAACCTAAAACTAAGTCCATCATAGATATCATAGATTATCATGTAAGTCAAGCATGGAGGTTTAACCTCATTGTATGATTCACCACTATACAAATCATCACAAGGATGACTCGGAGGGTCATGAATATCAAGAATTAAAAACTAACTAATCCATGCTCAAGTGACCAAGTAAATCCTAACCCGGGTGAACCAACATGACATGGAAAGGTAATCCTAAGTGCCAGAGGCTAGGCGGGGCTATGTTACTTTGATACTAGGAAGTCACTTGAGTGTTTATACACAAGTTCATAAGTGAAGGAGTGGAACTAGATTGGAAAGCCCAAGCTCCCATGGTTCATACTTCACAAGTCACAAGTTCATCATATGAAAGATGATGAATCATGCTTGCTTTCAACACTTGGATTATGATATGTATAAACTGAAAATAAAGAGTTTTTGAACTCATAACTTGATGGAAATCACCTCAACACAAACCCACAACTATAGACTAAGTTGTGAGCTTGGTGGGTGCAAGATTCCACCAAGTTTTAGCAAAGAAACAAAAAGCACATGAACCTTGAATAAAAACAGAAAGTTTAGAGGTGTTTGCACCTCTTAAACTCATAAGAATCTATTCCTAACAAGTCTCATAACCTTAGATAAGTTCAAGGACAAGTAGGCACAAGATAACATCAAGAAAACATAGTTTTATGAAAGCATAATAAGTTTTCTTCCAAAAAAGAAAGTTTGGACCTCAAAATGGTGTTGTTCCACCTTGGTTTACCATGGTAAACATGTGGAAACATTCCTAGAGGTGTTCCAAGCTTTATGAAAGAAGAAATGATGAAGAAAATTTGAAGAAAATGAAGTTGCAATAAGTTTATGTAAATCAGAAAATAAGTCTGACTTTGGAGCCTTATGTAAGTGATGTATCACGTGATTACACCTTGGTGAATCTTGGATAACATCCTTGAAGGTCATCCAAGTAGATTGGTACTAGAAAACGTGAAGAAAATAGAAGAAAATATGCTCAAAACTCACTGTGTTGAGCAATTGTATAATCTGCCAAAACTTGAAAAGTTGGATGAATTGAGAGGATTTGGGAGTGTTTGAGGAGTTTAGAAAGTGAAAATGGGTGTTAGAATAGGTGTATATTTAGTGGGGGATTCGGGTTAAGTGTTAGAAAGGTATTAATGTCACACCCCTAATCTCCACGTGTCACCGGTGGGCCCGGTGGGGGTATCGTGACGTCGTTGGTATCATCATAGACAAACAACACAATATAATAATGCACAGCGGAAGCAAAAGATAGATTCGTTTCAACTTTAAATAACAATGTAATATTAATTATCACAAGTAGTCGAAACGGATCCACAGGCGGATCGAAAATAAAATAGGATAATTGTTCAACAGTTTAATATCGCCCAAGCTGCGTGACTTATTGTGGACGCTCTAGAAGCCTGCCAGCCTATTTCGTATAGTACCTGCACTTAATCTTTTGGGAAAAATACGTCAGTTTACACTGGTAAATACAATTCGACTGACTCATTTTGAAAAGGTTGAAAATTGATTTAAATGCACAAGGCACAAAACATTTTTATTAACTTGGGTCAATTATTTAATATAATAATCATGTGAACGAATTACATGTTACTTGCGTTCAGTGGCCCGGATCTAGTCCGGGCTAAAGATCAATGGACACACCACATAAGCGAGTTATACACTGACGGGTGCACGCCTACACCCCGTGCTCTGGTCGTGGCCATCTCGTAAGATGATGCCAAGGATATCCGGGACATGGTCATTAACCCCCCAAAGGCTTTAAGTAAGCAAGACTGTTTAAACGAGCCGAACAAATTATTCAAACTAAACACCCAAGGGTGTAGGATTTAACGCTCGATCAAGCGGTATTTTATATACCGTAACCCAAGCCCGTATAGGGAAAATAAGCCAAAGAGTATTTACCTGAATAAGTATCAATCACAATCAAGAAAAATGCAAGTATCTTTTACTGGTGCTCCTAATCTGGAACGAAGGTTTATAATAACCTATTAGATTTCTAACGGGTCTTTATTTAAGCCTAAGCCTAGACCGGTTAGTTTTAAAGGACGATACGGTTCACGCACGATTAAGCGAAGACCGGATGGAATGTGAATTTGACCCGACAAGTTTGAAGACTTGTATAATATGGGTTTACTAAACACATTCTGGATTTTGAGACAAAAATGATAATGTTTGACCCGTTTCGGCCAATTTATGTAAACTAGTTACATAAACCGAACCGAACGCGAAAAGTGCGTTACGGGCGACCAAGAGAGTCATATGCAAGTTTCCTGAGTTGATATGCTTTTAAATATGATATAATATCAGTAAGTTATTTTCTATTATGCCCGGAATGTATTTAAACTCAACTTACGCCTCATAAGGGCATTTTGGTCATTTAAAAGGTTATAAAAGAGTTTATTCGTAAATCTGAGTTATGGGTCTGATTTATACAGAAAACATACTTAACTTATCATGTTATAACAGTATGGTATGACCCGTAAGTAAAACTTATTATTTAAAACAAAACTATGCACCTTAGGGGCATTTTGGTAATTTATCAAGGGCTAAAAATGCTAAAACTGGAAATCTGAGTTTATAAAATTGTACTTACTGTTTTTATATGAACATATACTAATTACATCAGTAGGTATAAGTCTTATGTGCTTGACATGGTTATAGTATATACTATGCGTTAAAAATGCCTAAAAAGGCGATTTAGTGCCGTTTCCGGGTTTGTAAAGGAAAGCTGAGATTTTTATACTTCCAGAAGGTTCAACATACTTTATTTACTAAATAAAATCAGTAGGAAGTGGTTTGGGGTCAATCGGATTTATAAAACTCATTTTATGGCTTAAAAGGTCAAAACCGGCATTAACCGAATCAACTTAGCGACCTATGAAACGATCAGCCAAAAATTAAATAAAAATCATCAAAAATCCCAAAATATTATATAACATCAGTGGGTAAAAAGTTTTATATCGAAAAGTGGCCTTAAATAGGTTATACGCTAAATGCGTCGTTTATATAACATGAAGATATAGTTTTACGATATCGGCCATATCTCAAAATCTGGACCACCAACTGATCTCAAATTTTCGGTGCAAGTTTATAAATTAGAAATAAAGATTTCTACTCTTTCACTTTTCCAAAAATCACGTTTTATATCAAAAAGGGCAAAATAGTCAACTTTTAAGCATAATCGGAAACATGCATATGAATCGGTTAAGCATAGACTCAAGATGTAAAAATTCCAGAAAGTTATACATAAATAAAAATGGTCAAAAATAAACTCTAATACAGATCTCAAACATGCATGCACGGATCCGAATCGAGAGTCAACGAAAAAGTCGTTTTATAAGACTTTCGGTTCCGATCCGAGTTTATACTAAAGATTGTCGAATTGATTATGATAAAACACATTCTTATATTCATTATAAGTTATTTATGACGATCAAACTGATTGCATGTCATCTACATTACCATTTATGCTATATTTCACAAAAACGATTTCTGTTGACTTTTTAAGAACATCTTTGACTCGACAAATAGCATGCTTAGATTGGGAATCAGAGAATACCCTTTTGAGGGTTTGTTTCCCACATAAATAACAACTTATAAGTGGTTTCAATTTGAGAAATGACAGAGCCAATTTCGTTTAATCGAAAAGTCAAACTATATGAACAACAGTTTGACTTTTAACTAATAATCTAAGCTATAACGAATTAGAGGATGATATGAATGCTTACAAAGGTCCTAATGAAGCCTAGAAAGCACTTGGAGGCTGCCTTGTCGATCAGATTGCTCCTGGAGAAGTCTTGTGAGTTTTTGCAAGTTGTGGGTGTTCTTGTTACTATCACAAGAACTCAATAAAATGGAGCTTTGATCAGAATTTATGGAGAAATCAGATGTTGTAGGAGCCTCACAAGTGTCCAAGACATGCATGCTCATCTATTGGTGAGAAATGGAGGTGATCCCAGCTGTTTTGCACTAAAAATTCGGACCAAACAGCCCCTGATCGCAAAAAGCTGCACCTGGGGTTGCCAAACTTTGATTAAAAATGGCAGCTTTGGTCCCTGTCTTTGCACGCGAGGTTTCGGCTATTTATTTTGACTCGTAAACCCCCAAACTTGGTTTTTAAGAACCTTGGGACATTTACCAACATGGTAATGTCCTCGGATAACTTTGCGCTCACCCGAAAAGCCATGAAATTCGACGTTGACGCTTTTAGCCCCTCAAGTACGGTTTTGGCCATAACTTTCTCATATGATAACGAAACTTCATGAAATTTTTACCACATATTCTAGTGAGTATATTCTAGCATTACAAAGCTTCGGGGCTGCCAAAAGTTCACTCAGAGGTATAAATTCAACATGTTGACACTTTTAGTCCCTATAGTTTGTAATTCCTCACTTTCGTGCATTTTCCGCTTCGTATGATCCATGATCCATCCGTTTAAGGTTATAAACATTATGTAGGGTTATTATAGAGTCTATTTATCCATTGTTGACACTTTGGACCCTTACGTTCCATAGTTTTCACTGTTTGTCAACTTTAGTCCCTCTAAAGTATGTTTTCGCATATGTAAAGCTTATGACACGTGTCAATGCATTATTGGACGTAAATTTTCGAGGTGTTACAATTAAAGAGAGTTAGTTGGGAGTTAAAGGCCAAAAGGGGACCAATCCCATAGCTGAAATGGGTCTGATGTCGATCGACTCCCCCCCGCGGGTCGAGGAAGGGGAGCACCACATCTGCGGCGACACGCGGCCGTGGTCACCCGGACACAGTTTGGAATTTGACACAATTAGTCTCTGTAGTTTGATAATAGGTATACTTTTTTGTTATTTCAAGTATGTTAAACATGTACTACGTGTATAATACATAAAAAAGAATGGTTTATGTATAGTGAATGTATAAATAAATAATGGTATGTATAAAGTGTATAAAATACGTATTTTATGACCATTTGCTTGTTAGATAACTACGTGTTTTACGAGAATGAAGAATGTGTATCAAGTATGTATAAGATTTGAGGTAAAACAAGTATGATCTATCGAATCATAATTTAAATGAAATGATCAAGTTTTACTATGATAAAAGTTACGAATTACGAAGGCGGAAGTAAAATACGAATGTGTTACGGATATAAGTTTCCAAAAATGGATGTATAAACATTCTTTCTAATTAAGGTAAGTTTCAAAAAGTGAGGCGTTACATTCTCCCCTCCATTAGGAAATTTCGTCCCGAAATTTATTCAAAAGGAAGACTTTGTAAAAAGGCATTAGGCTAAAATGATTAACTAAAATCGAGATTTTGTAGTTTTGAAGTGTGTTGAAAATGTATGAAATTTTGAGGAACGAAATGATAGGTTTGTAAAAGTAGTTCATTTGACTAAGGTGATTCGAGGTATTAATCATAAGTAAAACGTGCATGTGTGCGTATATGCAAAGTGAGTTGATGAAGTTTCAATAGCTCAACGAGGAAGTATTTTGAAATACGTTTCCTAAAAGTTTTTGTATAAAATAGTTATCATTTTGATGAAAAGTGCGACCTACATTGTAGGTTGTAAGAAAGTTTTATTGGTTTTAAAAGAGCATTAGTAACATCACATGTTTGTAGAAAACTGTTTATTGGTGAGAAACGAGAAAGTCAGGCATTTATCAAAAGGTTTGGGGGTAACGGGCCGACTAAGTATATATGCGCGTAAACAGAGAATGGAAGATAGTTTTAAAGGTAAAGAGGTATTCTAGGGTTTGAACTTTTAAGCCGATTTATTGTAAATAAGGTTTGCATAAAACATCGAGAGAATAATTGGGAATAATTGTGGTTCGAGAGAGAACGAACGATCCAGTAGATGAATAATATTTTCACGTAACACGTAGGTTTCACATAGTTTGCACAAGTATAACATGTATTCACATTGTATAATTACGAATAAGGATGAAAGGAATGTAAATTTAGTTTGTTCTCGAGCATTAATATTGTTTTAGATTGCGGGTAAAGTGCGATTCATGCTTTGGTTTTGAAATGAACGAGGTATCAAGTATAAAAATACACTAAAATGGATATAACATAAAAGAGATTCAATGTAAAACTTGGAGTATCTCGGAACGAAACTAAGACTATTCCAAAGTGATCGAAAGTTATCTCGAGTTAGGGAAACCTGCTTTGACCTAATAGGTAGAATACTCTTACCGAGGAGCTGTTAACGATATTCACCCTGTAAATGGCTTTTTACTTCATCATTTGTGAGCCTATCCACCTTCATTAATTCTCGAATTTGTTTAGGTGTAGCAACTGCATGATTAAAAAGATTTTCAAAATCAAATTCCAATTTAATAAATAAATTAATTAATTAATTTGAAATAAAATAAAAGATATTAAAAAATAGTAAAATATCGACCATGTGCACCACCGAGTTGTTGAAGAGCATGAAGAAACCGTCGGTGCAATTCTGGCGAATAACATCGTCTAGCTTTCCGATTCGACTTGCCCTTTATCTTCACCTTATCTCCCACCACCACCACCGCCATCACTCTTCGCCGTGGAGCTAGCAGCAGCCGCGGGCTCCACAGCCGGCGCCGCTGATAATTTCACATTTCTGACCGCCGGAGCTTCGTCGGAACTCTTTTCTTTCCTAAACGGATGAAAAGCCCTACACCAATTTCTTGTTACCTCCACCACCGGAACTCTTTTTGGCGATAACTCCTGAAAATTGTATAAAAGACCCATATATTAAAAAATAATCAAATTATGGAATTTAAATACTTTTTTCTGTTTGATCATTCTAAACGGAAATTATATCGAAATAGTAAGCAAACGGCAACAAGCTACACCTGCTAATTCTTTTTGGATGGTAAAACTAAATATTTTAAAAATTACACACATAGATCTTTGAGTCATAACATTTACCGTAAAGTACGCATGACCTGTTGACGTGACTAAAATGGGGTCTGACGCAGAGAAAGCAAAAGTATCAATTAATTTAGAAATTAGTTAAAGTATTACCGATGGATCTGGGGATTGACTAGATAGTTGAGCATGTCTAAGCCAATCTGATTTTTTCGAAGATGATTTATCTGATTTGCTGGAAATCACTTTGGATTTATTATTTAATTGATTTAATTGTTATTCATCTTCTTCATCTTCGTCTTCATCTTCACTAATTCTTTTAATAGGAATAAATTCTTCCAAACCGGGCCTAAACTTGACGTCTGTTTAGAACACTCATCTTGTCCATTGTTATAATACGTCATCGCTTCAGACATCTGTCGTCTACATCCTTCAATCGCTACAACAAAAATTCATAAAAACACATACATAAGATTCATAATTACAAAAAAAAAACATTAATATTATTACATACACATACCTTGAGTAACAAGTTCAAGACAAAGAGGAAGCTCACGTTCTAACACTTGAATCTTTCGTCTCTAAGATTCCAAAGCTTCAAGACAGAGAGAAGAAGGATTGATTGCGGGTGAGAGCTCGAGTAGGCAAGTTGAAGAGCCGAGATAGTCAGGGTATTCGTGGGGAGTGTTTGATGATGAAATGCACGCAAGGATGGAAAGTAGTCGGCCAACAGAATATGTAGGTTGGGAGATCTTTCAGAGATCTATTTATGATCAGGGCTCGCGGAAGGAGGCAGAGAGAGAGCGCCAACATCGAGAGTTGATAGAACACACTGCCCGACTTGACCGGATGCGCCATCCGAACAAGCAGATGGAATTAAACATGCGGGCGTATGACAAGAATTAGTGGAGGATGCACTCGGATTATTACCAGGGTGTACCGTATGTAGAAAATCCACCATACGAATGATTAGGGGTGTTTAAAACCGGATATCCGAAAAATTCAGATATCCGAATTTTGGATATCCAAAATTTTCGGATACCAGATTTCACTATCCGAATCTGTATCCGAAATTTCGGATATCCGAATTTTTGGATACGGATTCGGATAGGGAATCGGATATCCGAAAATCCAACTTTTTATTTAATTTTTAATTTTTTATTATTTTTTTTCATATTCGGAAACGGATATTTTAGATAGTTTCGGATATCCGAATATAAGTTTTCGTATATTTCAGATATTTTTCGGATATTTCGGATATTTTTCGGATACTTCGGATATTTTCGGACATTTGGATATTCGAAAAAAATGAAAATTAAATTTTCGGATATTTCGGATACCCAAATATCTGAAAATTTTGAAAATCACTATCCGAATCCGAAAAATTTGGATATCCGAATTTCGGATATCCGAAATTTCAGATATCCTATTTTTCGGATATTTTGGATTTGGATATCGGATATTTCAGATCAGATTTTCGGATACGGATAGTTTTGAACACCTCTACGAATGATATGTGTGAGATTGTCGAGAAATATTGACTAAAACGTATACGATGCTATGCATGTATAGTTGTTTGATGTCACACCACAATATTTACAGCTCAGCCCGGTGGGAGTATCGTGACGTAAGATTGGTATCGTCATAGTCAAACATACACAAAATAGCACAGCGGAAGTCTTGGAATATAAAATATGATTTACAAACCCAATTGTCTGAAAATACCAAAACGATAATTACATACGAGCTTGTAATATTGAATCCACAGGAGGATCATTATAAATTGTACAAAGTGAAGTTTAGCAAACTTTAGGGCATCCTAAGGATTTGCAAGATCCTTTATTGTCACCAAGCAGCTCCCAGTCTATTTGCGTATAGTACCTATCACTTAGTCTTTTGAAAATACGTCAGTTTACACTAGTAAATACAATTACCTGACTCATTTGAAAATATTTATGAAAATTGGTTTAGATGCACGAGGCACGAAAATCTTTTATAACTTGGTTAGAAGCCGAGACATGGTTAACCGACTCACCACTTATCCCTTTTCGGGAAACCCACAAAGAAGTTTATTTATATCTTATTCCCTTTTTGGGGAATAGTAAACCATATTGCATCTGATAGATGTATGCCTACACCCCGTGCTTAGATCATGGTCATTTGCAATTAAATGAGCCGAGGATATCCAGGACACGATCACATTAACCCCCAATGTTTATCTTATCAAACAAAACGGATTAAAATGGGTTATGTAATTTATTAATCACAATCCGATTAAATGATTCCATACCCGACCAAGCGGTAATATTTTACCGTATCCCAAGCACGTATAAGGGAAAATAAGTTAAAAGTATTTACCTGAGCTACTACTCGATTCACAGGAAAATTTATATGACTCATCCGTATCCAATCTAACTAAATGAAGATAGCTTTTACCGGGAGGCTCTAGTCTGCAATGATGGTAATATATAACCAAATTAGAATGCTAAGGGGTCTTATTTAGGTCATAGACCTAGACCGGCTAACTTAAAGTGTTAGGAACGGTACGATACGCTAGATTAAGCGATGACCGGAATAGAATGTAATTTAAACCCAACAAGTATGTAGACTTGTATAATATGGGTAAACTAAATACATTTTGGATTTTGAAGTAAAAATGATAAGGTTAATTCGTTTCGGTAAACTTACGTAAACTAGTTACGTAAGTCTAACCGTACGCGTATAAGCGATAACGAGTAACCAGATGAGTCATGAACAAGTTCCATATGCCAATATACTTTAAACATGTTATAATATCAGTAGGATGTCAACTTGTATGCCCGGTTAGGTTTTAAAATCAAATTATGCCTCGTAAGGGCGTTTTGGTCATTTTACGACATATAAAAGGAATTTGAGTACAATCTGATGTTACGATCGTAACATTCTTTGAAAACACTTTATTTATGATATAATATCAGTACGATATCAAACATATGTGTGTTTTATAGTTTAAAACCAAACTATGCTCTGTAGGGGCATTTTGGTAATTTCACACATAGTTTTGAAGGCTAATTTGGAAATCTGAGCTTATAACATATACCTACTGTAAAAATATTTTTAAAATGATTTATAAAATCAGTAGGTAACAAGTCTTGATTGGTAGTTATGGTTTAAAACCATACTACGCGCCAAAACGGCGTTAAAGTCGTTAAATGACGACATGTGCGATGTTTAAGAAAACTGATGTTATGATCAGGTCTATTTGACTAAAATATGTTAATTAATATAGCATATTAATAATAAAAAGGTTTTTTATGAAAATTATTCTTTTAAATCATTTTAGGTGCAAAAAGGGCATTATCCTCATTTAGAGTCATAATTCTTGGTATGCGTAAACTCGGTTTGTAAATGGAATGGACATCCCTAATTATCCTAATTATGATATTATATCAGTAGGCAATGAGTTTGGTATGATAAATTATGCTTACAACCGATCTATGCGCCTAAAGGGCACTTTGGTCAATTTAAAGCATAAATTACGTTATTTCACGCAAGCTCAGTTTATGATCAGGTTCGTAACATCGAAACATGTTAAACATGTTAACATATCAGTACCTAAGTTGTTTGAAAGCTTATTGGTGTCTAAAACCTTATTTTTGCTAAAAAGGGCATAACGGTCAAATACGACATATTAACGGAACATGTGCAAAATCTCAGATTTCTAGTATGATCGTGTAATATAACCTTATAGGGTTATGCTACATTATATTACAATCATAACGGAACCTAAAATTAGAAGCAAACTAATCTAATTTGGTTCATAATCGAAAGTCAACGCAGAAGTCAAACTTCGCGACTTTCGGTTGCGAACCGACCCTAAAACTGGAATTGAACGAGCCGAACATGTTTACACATGTTCTAATAATTATTACCAAGTTGTTTAAATGATAAAACGTATTTTAGAATACTTACCATGTAAGGTTATTCAGAGGCTTAGTTTAAGCATGTTGACACTTCCAGTCCTTCCACATTTAAAGTTTTTGATTTTTCACAAAATTAGTCCCTAACAGTCAACGTTTGACTTCATTAGGGTTTAGTACACGTGTCAACACATTATTACACATGTCAACACATTATTGGACATGATTTTTACGAGTTGTTACATCCTCACCCCCTTAAAGGGAAATCTCAACCTCGAGATTTTCTCAAAAGATAGGAGTACTTTCTGTCGTATAACGGACTTAACTTCCACAGCATATTAGGGGCCTCTACGGCCATCCCAATTGATCTATACAATAGGTACATGCTTTCTTTCAGAGCTTCTTAACCTGTCGATCCTTAATCGATACGGGTTTCTCACTAGAGCATAAGTTCTCATTAATCTAAATATCATTATGTGATAATGCTATTGACTTAACGGCTAGACATGTCCTGAAATCACAAGTGTCAAACACATTGCGAATACCATCAAGTTCCCTAGGTAAGTTTTAGCTTATAGGCTACCGATCTTGACATATCCAATTTTCTCGAATGGTCCTATATATATAAAGTTTAACTTGCCCGTTACATCAAAATGCAGCACACCTTTCTAAGGTGGCACTTTCTGTTGAATCTTGTTCCTTATTGAGAACTTAAGAGGTTTGTGACTCTCATCAACATTGATTTTCTGCCGATTACTGGCAGCTTTTAGACGATCACGGATTCGTATGATCTTATCCGTTGTCTCCAGGGTAAATTTCAGGTCCTGATAATTGGGCTTTCCCAATCTTCTGCCCATTAAACGGGCGTTTTAACACTCTTTCCTATACAAGGTCTCCAAAGGAGCAGCCTTGATGCTTATATACTAACTATTAGTTATAGGAAAACTTAATTAGGGTAAGATAGTCATTCCAACTATTACTTAAATCAACCTTATGAATAGCTACCCTCATGGTTAGTCGAACAAATTGATGATGCTGGGCAGCTGGTAACGATTTTCCATTGTTACCTATTTAGGGTTGCGGTAATTAATGCATAAGCGCATTGAACCGGCTTTCTTAAATAATAACATCGGAGCTCTTAGAATGATGAGCTAGGCTTTATGAACCTTTTTCTTAAAGCTCATTTGATTGGGGTTTCAATCCTTTCATTACCATCGGTACTAACCGATCTGGAGCTCTTACACTAAATGCAGCCCTAGGTGGGATGTTAATCCTAACTCCACTTGCCTCTCAGGAGGTAAACATGGTAGTTCTTTGGAGAAGATAATCAATATAAACTGAGATGATAGAGGTATTTTAAATCTCAGGCTTTAGTTCATCTTTTGTCACCTGTGCCATATAAATGACACATTTTCTTTAGGAATGCATGGATGCCTTGAGTAAAGACACTTACTCAGACATTTCTATACTGGATATCTTCTTTGAATACAATTAGCTGACTTTAGCACAATATGACCATTGGGATATCTCAACGTTTCCATGCATTAAATCTCCATACTAATTAGGCATGGAAGCAATCTATGGGACACACTAGGATACGCCAATCTTCATATGGCGCTTTTATCAATACAGTTTGGCATTCGCAGTTGATAGAAATCAATGAGACAATAAAATAACATATATTGTCGTACTCTATCTGGAGAAAGAGTACTTTAGATTTTTATGAATAAGGATTTTCCGACAAGAATAGAAGAAATGGTTCCTATGATTATCGTTGGTAAGTTCTACCTTATACTTAATATCTGGAGTTCTTACGGAAAATTTTAAAAGTTTGCAAAGCTTATGATCTATGAAAAAAACTTATTAGTACTAGAATCAAAACAGAACTCTTAGCAATAATATCATTGATTCACGATAAGGGATGTACCTTGTGTCATTATTGATATGAACTGCCTCTAGCATTCATCAGGAGGGTTTAGGCGCTTCCATTATTAGTCTCTCTATACTTAGCTATACCTTCCTTGACAGTTTTAGGGCAGTTGGTCCTGATGTGGCCTTTCACCATAGCCGAAGCAGACTGCATTCATTATGTTTCTACATTCATGGGATTAATGACCAGTTCTTTTGCAGATTCCACATTGCTTTGGGATTTGATCCTTTCGACACTGTCCCTAGTGCCTTTTGTCGCATATCTTGCATACAGGCTTTTTACTAGACTTTTGATGGTTCTTATTGAATACGGACTTGCCCTTTATTCTTAGATTTCTGGGAGTTATCCTCCTTCCTTTTCCTATTTCTGTCAGTCTCAGTTTTGACTGACTTACTTCTTAACCCATCTAGTGTGAGTGGCTGAGATAAATCCACAATGGATTTACCAGAAGTAGGCTTTAAAGCCTTATCATGCTCTTTTATCACTGGTGCCAAATCACTAACACATTGTGCATTATGCTTAGATCCTGGGTTAGTTAAATAGGGTACTCTCCTAGATAATGAATTGAAATCGGTAACATACCGCCGACATTCTAGATTTTTCATGGTGAGAGTCAGAAAATCTGATTTCACCTTTTCCATTTCATGTCGCGGACAGTAGGTTTTTCTGATAAGGTCTATAAACATGGACCATCCCATATTGTATAGGGGTATCTTCCCCTGTGGACTTTATTAATGTCTTCCACCAAGTAAGGGCATCGCCCTTGAATGACTGTGATACATACTTCATAGTGTCTTCCTTAGCACAACCGCTAATATTCATGATGGTTTCCATTTCGTCCAACCATTTCATGCAGTCAATGGCTCCTTTTTCGCCATTGAAGTTTCTTGGCTTGCAAGAGACAAAGAACTCGTAAGTACATCCTTTAGAGGAACGGGGCTCCTCATTATATATCATCTTATTTGGTTCATTCTTCACATAAGTATGGCACAAGAGGCCTCGCCACAAGGACATTTAAATATATAAGTCGCAATCTTATTTGATCAGGGACTTTAAGGTTTGAACAAAGTTCTTCACCTTTGGGCAGAGAGTCATAGACTACATCTGTCATTGCTTTGAAAGACGATTTATTTTGCCACATAGGCAAATCAATGAACATCACTAATAGATGTTTATATATATAATTAACATAATTGAGGATATTAGTCATGATCTTATCGATCTTATAGACTATAAGGCTTGGGCATTGCCCATCGTCTTGGACGGTGAACCATAACGGTTACAACTGTCAATGTCACTAGTGGACAATATATTATATAGCCCGTAGGCGAAACATCACTAAAGGATGTTAAATAGTGTGATCATCGTATTAGATGATATTAGTCATGATCATATTGATCTTTTAAACTATGAGGCTTGGACATAGTCCAACATTTCTAGACAGGGGGTCATAGACCACAACTGTCGTTGTCTTATTGGACAACAAGTTTAGTCCGTAGGCACTTCATCACTAACGGATGTTTATATTATGATCATCACATTGATGATACTTGCCATGATCTAATTTGATCATAAAGGCTTTAAGGCTTGGATGTAGTCCAAATACCTTGACGGCTGGTGTGGTTTCTCAAGTCACACTGCCAGGAGTGTTAACATGTTCTTGGATGTTAACTAAGATTAATTGTCTTTAGAGGGTTTTACCATCATAGCCATGTCCATATTGACATATCGGCTAGGTTATACCATTAAGAAGATCTTTTAAAATTATTTAGCAGATCGATAAAGTTCAAATAAAATTGATACAACTGTTTGATAAAGGACGAAATGAATACCTATATAAAATTTTCAAAGCTTCCCATAAATTATTAGGAAATTTACAACAGTGCCTCAATCAGGACTTTTAGTATCTTATTTGTCCACAGAGGACTTTTAAGAAAATATAAGTCCGTATAAGGACTATAAGATATTATAAGTTCATATAGGGATTATATTGAAACAATTTGCCCACGAATGGACTATAAAGAAATGTCATGTCTATGAAGGGTCTATAATGAAGTAACATGTCCACTAAGGGACTATAATGAAATCTCGTGTCCACGGAGGGACTATTTCAAAATAGCTTATCCATAAAGGGATTTTAATGAAATGACGCATCCACAAAAGGACTGTATTGAAACGTCATGTCCACAAAGGGGACTTTGCTGAACAGATGGCCTCTCAGGGACTTAAGTCGAAAAATATGTCCATTAAGGATTATGATAAACAAATGTCCACACAGGGACTATGCAGAAGAGATAGGTCCTTATAGGGACTTTGAAGTAAAACTAGTCCACGCGGGGACGGAAAGGAAAATATAAGTTTATATAGGGACTATAAGTTATGTCATCATTGGGATTATAGTGAATCGATATGTCCTCGAAAGGACTATGATGAATTATTATATTCGCCAGGGGACTTTAATGAAATAACGTGTCTACAAAAGAATTTTAATGAAATAACATGTCCATGTAAGGACTATAATGGAGTGCAAAGTCCACGAAAGGACTTATTTTATAGTATGATGTCCATGAAAGGACTATATGGAAATATAACATCCATGAAGGGACTATATTGTAATATAATGTCCATGAAGGGACTACGATAGACAAACGTCTATACAAGGTTTTATCAGAAGAGGTAGATCCACACAAGGACTATGTTGAAATAATATCTCCACAAAGGACTACAGTAATCAAATGCCCACACAGGTTCTTAAGGAAAATGAAATATAATGGAAGAAGGGTCTTCTAATGCGTTCCTTGCTTCATTCCGATGGTTTCTCGTCTTTGTTTACCATACGCGGTAGTGACACTGAAGATCTCAGTGAATAAAGTAAACATTCGAATTCAGGATCCGTTGCTAGAAGTAGGATCCAAGGGTTTAATGATTAGGAAATTTAAACTTGGATCACGGATTGAAGTTTGACAAGCATAGTCCAAGTTTGGAATTCTAAAACTTGAAGATAAGAATAGTGATCATTGGCGTTTACTGGTATCGTCTTTAATGTGGGAACCTCAGGGACCTCCTGGTATGGACTCCACTGGTACAAATTCCAAAATTTGAGCCTCAGGAACCTCCGGTATAGACTCTGAAGTCTGGCTAAGAGTTTAAATAGGTTTGATTTTGGGAATAGGTCCATAAAGGTCTTTCCTCCAACCGATTGCACGCTTATTCTAGATGTGGTACTAAGTGTAACACCCCGTGTTTCGGAAGTCAAAGTCAAAGTCAAGATTGAAGTCAAAGGAAGAAAAGATTGCTAATTGCCTACTTCCTGTTTTGACTTCTTTGACTTGTAGATTGTCTATTTTATGTTTTACGTTAGTTGTATTATGTGGAGTACTTATTAATAATCGAGGTTTATTCGATACTCATCGCATATTTTATCGCATGTTTTATCGCTTTATCCCTATCGCAATCGCACTCGCAACTCGAATTACGAGTTCTGGATATTGTTATACGTGTGTGTGTGCCTTATGTGTTATTTGTGCATGTTTATTTATGTTATGTTGTGGTGATTAATCGAAACGCAATCGAAAATCAATCGCAATCGAATCACAAACGCTAAACGAATATGAATTAAGGATGATTGTATATTGATATAGTAGTTGGGATTAAAAGTAATTTGACTAGGAAATCTATCGCATCGCAACGCTCGCAATCGCAATCAAAATGGCAAAACTCGTCGCATCGAACACTTGGAACAAGTGGCTAATCGACCAGGTGACCAGCCGATCGACCAGCCGTTCGATCGAGCTGCCGCTCGATCGGCCAGCCGTTCGATCAGGCTGCCACTCGATCGGCCAGCCCTTTCCACTTTAGGAAACCCTATAAATACCCCCTGTCCACATCAAACTTACCACTTTTGCACACTCTTGTCCGACCAGCGCTCCAATCCCACTTTTCCTTCGATTTCTCGTGATTCCGGTAAGATTTCAACCTAAATCTTGTACTTTCTTAATCTACACGCACTCCTACACCTTTCTATCTTTTGAATCTTAACTTTTAACCGAGAAATCACTAGATTTGAGGTGTTCTAGGATGATGTCATCATGGTGTTCTTGAGAACTTCATGTTTTGACTTCAATCCACCAAGAACAACTTAGATCTGAACGATTTCCACACAAATAAACAAAGATCTCTCACAGATCTAAACATATTCAAAGTAGAAAGGATTGAAAGATGGTTCTAAACTTTCTTTCAACTCTTTTACACTCAATGCACTCAAAACCGATAGAATCAGAGCTTGTTCTAACCTTCTACTCAATCTTGTGATTGTGTTCGTTCAAGATCTGGATTCTATCCATGAGATTATCGATTTCGGGTTAAACATGGAACACCGTCTCGAACAGTTGGCTGATTGGATTTGGGTGATTCCTGCCTGATCAGGAGGACCAAGTATTGGCGAGGTTTCTGTTGCTTAACACGTTATCAAAACATCTCGATAAATCGACAAACTATCAAAAACAACCAAGTGTAAGACGATCAGAACGACCAGGACGGTATGTCGAACTGTCAACCGATTGGGTTGTCACCCGATCGACTTACACCTTGGCCCCACACTTAACTTCCACTTCCAAACTTTGAAGGATGAACATTGAACGAAGTGCTACCCGATCGGATTACCATTCGACCGGACTGCCACTCGACCATGTAATGTTCAGACTTCAACACTTAAATAATTTTCAACATGTTCAATACCAACAGATTGCCAACCGGTCGGACTACTATCCGATCCGATGACAAACTGCTGTGAATTTGTTCTCAACATAAGAAGACTCGCCAAACGGATTGCCGTCCGTTCGGACTGCCTTCCGATCGACCGACCTGAAAGGTAGAGGCACTTCTCTGTTTTCAAAATGCTACAACGAAAACTTCAAAAGTCAAGCCATCATACACAAAGACATCCTTTCCAAAGGAAGTAACAACCAACTCGAAAGGTCACCCGATCGGATGACCATCCGAGCGGACTGTCACTCGAACGACCGGCTGTCCGGTCGGATTACCATCCGATCGAACTGCTGTTCGACCCACTGACACCTTGTTCCTATTACGCGCCGACTTTCGCTTATGTTATCAATAACTGTTCAGGCTATTATCCGCTCTAAGCGCTCCCTTCAATCCATTACTTCAATCCTTGTGAGTATACTCGATCCCTTTTTGCTTTACGCACTTTTGGGTGTTACATACGTTACCTATTCTAAATCACATCGAACACACTATGCAATACTTTAACGCTAACCGTTACCGCATGTTATACGTGACTTAATGAATGCTTGTTTGTTATGTTTACACATGGAATGATGTCTACCTGGCTTAGCAACGGTAGTACTATTTGTTTGGACTCAGCACCTGTTCACTTAGGGGTTGTTAAGGACAATTAATTACATGGGTCACGGTGGTGATCATGCAATACGAACTGCCTTGGGCAGTCAACTCACAGTCATTGGTATTGATAGGTTCATGTCGATAACTAACATGCCTCATTTTACACTGTGTACGTGCTGGTTATGCGTAATGATTTCGAACTCTATATACTATTATCAAACTTGTATGCTCACCTTTACACTATGTGTATTGACTTTTATTTTAATGTATGTGACAGGTGCTTAGGATGCTTATATGCTTTGCTTGCTGTGAAATCAAGGCTAGGAAAGGTCTAGAAACCAATAAACAATTGTCTGTACATGAAATCTGAGTTGTCGGAACAGAACAATTTGACTAGATTTTGTCTGTAATAATTATGTTATCATTTAAGATGTGGTATGGGACATGTTGTTTAATTAATTGGTAATTTTAGTTGTTATGGAAAATTCTGGACAATCTGTTTCGCTCAGTGCTATGCCCCGATGTTTCCGCCATCGGTTGGGGTGTGACAGATTGGTATCAGAGCCATGACTATAGGGAATTAGGCAAGACTCGACCTAGTCCGGGTCGATGTCTTAGAAACGACCTAGTCTATAGTTAGGAACCAACAGACCGACTTGTGCATATCCTGTAGGGATTATGTACGAGCTTACTTACTATTTCTTACTATTCTCGCCTACGCTACACTATCACTGCACTCGAATTTTCAAATATGAATGAGCGATTAAGTTGAGATTAGGTGTGAAAACCGCAAACTCTCGGCTTAATTGCTTGTTCGATCCGCATTTTTATCAACAAACATGAAAAATTACGTTGAATTAGGAGTGAAATCTATACTTCAACGCATAATTCTTCTTTATTTTTATCAAGACAGGAACGGGGTTGTTAAGTCAGGGGTGAAACCCGAACCTTGACGACTTGTTTCGATTGCTATGTTGTTTTACAAAGCTCTCACCAAAGTCTCGACGGACTCCAACGACTTGAAGTCACGACATGAATGGAAGGATGCGTGGCGATCGCCCAGATTCGAGGCAAAAGCTCGGTCCTGAAGGTCAAAGTGTGTACAACAAGTCATTGTGAATAGTCGGATCACTTTGGGTAGTCAATGTCTAAGTAGCCGCAAACAATCCATTTATCGATTTTTATGTGTTTCGATTCTGAGCCCGTAACTACTAACTCAGATACTTGTCGATTTTATGTGTTTATGTGTGTATTTACTGTGACATCTGTGTATTTTAATCCCTGTACATTTTCGAACAATTCTGTATTCAATAAAATATGGTGTTTTAATTCCAATAGTTGTTAATTATTTGTGACATTTACACATTTTCAATCATTGTTCAATTCCGAACTCTCAAACTTGTACTGGAAGTGAAATCGGAAACCGTTACGTAAACATAATCAGTATTAACACGACGTACACTCCAGAACACTGACATACGCCAAACATACCTTAAATACCCTTTACATAACTTAGAAATAAGTTTCGAAGGATTCGGTATGGCGAAAACATGTGTATTCGAACTTTAGAATTATTTGCGACAAAACTGCGTAAAGAACGTTGGTGACCGCCCGGATAATATTTAAATCCTAAAAATATTCTGTTATGATTAAAATTTTATTTTTAATCATGTTCGTGTTGAAAAATAAATTAAAACGCTTAAAAACGTTATTTTTCAAGTTTAAGCGCGTACCGCGTGTTACTGCGCAACACAGTGCTTATACAGCAAAACGCAGACAACGCAGTCAGTCTCGGCAACTGATATTAATTTCAGTAATATTTTGGCGATTTTATTTTTATAGAATAATAAAAATAATTTAAAACGACATAAACCGGTATCCAGTTAAACACCAGTTTTAGCCTACATATAATATATCTCCATAAAAATGCATGTATATATGAGAGTGTGTGTGTGTAGGTGGCGGCCTAAGATGCCACCATTTTACCTCCTTCTTACACTATAACAAGTGTTGTGCATGCAATATCTTGAAAACCCATCATATCCTCCATATATTCTCTAAATCTCTACAAATCCAAGACAAAATCTTTCACCATCTAAACAATCTTCCTCTCTCTCTCTCCCCCATAACCGTACACACCACCACCACTCCCATTTTCAATTTTTCAATCTTGTTCTTGAAGATTTAACTCCATTCCAAGCTATTTTCAAGTTGGTGTGAAGATCCAAAGGAGTTTCCAAGTGATTTCAAGCTCCATATCATCAAAATCTCATCAAAAACTCACTTGAATCTTGAAGGTATAAAGTTTATGTTTAAATCATACACTTGATTCTTGGTTGTTCTTGATGATTGGAAGTTTCTCTTGAATCTTGGAATTTTTCACAAACTTGAAATCTAAAAAGAAATGGGTCTTGATACAAAATAAAAATGGAAGTATATGTGTGTGTATATATAACCGTATGTATGTATATGTGTATGTATTTGAGATTTAGTTTGATTTTTGATAAATACTTGTTTAGGATGTTTGCTTACATGAACAAGATTATGTGCCAGAATGTTAGAGATATAAAGGAATGATTGAATCATGAGTTATAATTTGAAATAATGTTAGTATTTTGACATGTAAATGGCCGAAATTTTATTAGACATATTTGAGAATTTTTAAGTTGTTGCATGATCTTGAATGATAGTTAAAATGCAAGTGTTTGATGATTTGTGCATGATGTGATGAATGTTCAATCAAATCAGTAAGTAAACATGAATAAATTACATGTTTGATGCATTTAAATTCATATGAAATGATGATATGATAAGATAAGTGTGCTTTAGATACTTGTACATAAGCATGCATGTTGATTTAAAGCTCAAGAAATGATAAAAAATGATTGTATGACAAAAATGTTTTAGAACAGATTATAAACACTAAAAATAACATTATTTGGTATATTATAATGGCATGAAACTTTGTCATAGGTTTGATAGCTTTGCATGTTGTACATATAGCTTAGATAGTGGTAAAATATGTGAAATTTGCATGAGTTATGTGCTTTATGTGAGACCTGCACTATCATGAGTATAACCACTATTTTATTCAGTAAATAACATGGGTTATTTTAAAATATCAAGTCGTTACGATTTGGGATGGTTTGGGTAACTTTTGATGTAAAACTATGCAGTAAAACGGTTAAAAATCGGCTTTTCGGAGGATTTTTATAAAACTGTTTTAGATCAGTAAGTAAACTGATATTTTTGATATAAAAATACGTATTTTAACTTATATTAAGTTTACTTGGTGTTTGGTTAGTCATACATGACTTCCGACGCCCAAAAACGTTACCGAATCGCTAAAATACGCGTTTTTCAACGTACACTAGAATGGGTTGTTCATGGGTAAGTTTTATGTGTTACAAGATGTTATGTGATTTATAATATGTGTATGATGACATGTTTATAGTTGACAAGATTATGTGTATTACGATATTTATTTTATGTCACAATAAGTATATATATATTACGACGCGCAAATCGTATATATATTGCTTATAACATGATGAGGGTCACCAATAAAATCGTTCAAGTCGCAAAGTTCTTAAATATATATGTGAACGCATATATATATATATATATATATATATATATTCACACCAACATAATCAAAAATATAACTTTTCGAGAAAATCTCGAAGTTATGTGAAAATTCTAAGTGTCGGAGAAACTTAGGTATTTTTGTGAGTTTTTTATTATTAAATCGTTCTTATTTAATTTAGAACGAATAAACAATTTGAGGGATTGTATTAACATATAAAAACGCACCCAAAGGTGAGTACATAGTTCCCCTATTTTACGTTTTCAAATGTTTTGGGGTGAAGCATATGTGCATAACTTTACTTTTCGTTTTCATGACATTATACATGTTTTATTACATATTACATATAATACATTATTTCAAAGACATTTTATTGGCATATTGACTTAGTATGCCTAATCCATGGTTTTACAAAGACATTTCTCATGACATGCTTACATTGAAAAGGACATTTGGTACTTTTAACGGGTTAGTAGTACATTCATTAACATTGATCACGCCGCTCGGTAGTATGTAATAGCGCTATAGGACTTGACAAATCCCGTTCCCGCTTTCTAGGAATTTCGGAAGGGGAATGACAGAATCCGAATACATTTTTGATAAACCTTGATCCTGATAAGGGTTTATCCGACAGTCTCAAGGCTTTAGTGTAAGCGATAGACAAACCACATAAATGTTCATATCGATAAAAGCAATGGTTTTCAAAACATAACTTTTGATTTTAACTTTTGGTTATCCAAAGACCTTGTTTTGTACATGACATTGGATTTCAAAAGACATTTGTTTATACTTGACATTTGACATTGTTTACACATGACATTTGACATTGGACATTGACATTTAAACAAGACATTATTTCATGGTTATTAATAAGTGATTTAAGTAACGAGACGTGTGTAATATGATAAAATCATGGCGGATACGCCACTGGTACTTCCTATATATAAGTGCTTTTATTGTATTGCATATCGTGGCGTTATCTAAACCACTTCAACAAAGACAAGGTATGACATATTTTATACATATTATTTTCATTTGGTTATTCACTTAACCATACATCATTCTTTTATATCATTTGATTTTTCATATGATTTTATAAAAGAAAATATTTTATAAGGTTCATGACTACTTTTCATTAAACATTTCTTTTAACATTCAAAGTCATGAATCTTCAACACTAAACCTATGTTACTCACAGGCATTTTTATGCTGACGTATTTACTTTCACATATGTTTCAGGAGCAAATATTTGATGTGAGCAAGCTACACTTAGGGCGACTTGGGCCTTAGCAATCTAAAATCAAGAAAGTTATCATCTTTTATGTTATGTGTTTTGTTTAAACTAAGACAATGTAATAATTTAAGCTTGTAAAACTTAACTTTAATTATCATGTGTTTTGAAACAATAATTCTGCCACACGACTCCCCGACGTTTCCACCACGGTTTGTTGTTTTACGCGGTCGGGGTGTGATAGAAGAGTTGGTATCAGAGCTCATGGTTATAGGGAATTAGGTTATTAGTAAAACTTTGACCTAGACTATAACCTTTCTAGGACCCTAACACAAGTTACCTTGTGTTTAGATCTTAAAATAATACCATCACCTATCCTTAGGTGATTACCAAAACAAGTACACAAATCTCAATTCCATTTGAAAATCAATCATCTATCCTTAGATGATTTATTTTTAGGCTTTACGCCTTTAAAGTTTTCAAATCTCGTCAAAGTTTGAGTCTTAGGTGCCTGTACCCTGAGTTTTCTGTCTAAGGATAGAGTGTTCATACAAATCCACATAATCGGACCAGTCACTCTTACCTGGGAACTCTTGGGGTGAGTATCCACTTATAGGCTAAATCATGTCTTCATTACGCATTATATAGACCCGTTTACTTTGATTAGTCACTGTGTGTCATTTGATTGTTTTAAGTAACGAACAAATGACCACCTTCCTTTGTTTTGTCGATATTTTCAATACTCCTTTTGATTGTCTTATGTCAATCTCACACATTTCCTTGTGTTCCTTTTCTTTTAGATGCCTCCTTGACGTGATCAAACTCAAGACGCCGCAATGGCATCCTTGATCGCTCTGCAAATTGCTGTTGTACTCCCGAACCTAGTAACTCAGTTAAACCAAGCAAACAACAATAACAACGCACCTGTTCCGTGCAACTTTAAGACTTTTAATTCAGCTAAACCGCTTCAGTTTTCTGGGTCAGAAGGAGCAACTGGGCTCCTACAGTGGTTCGAAAGTCTCGAGAGTATGTTTTGTCACGTTCAATGCCCGAATGAGCGAAAGGTTGAGTTTGCGTCAAGTGTGTTTCAGAAAAGGGCGCTTACTTGGTGGAATAGTGTGATGAGGGACAGAGGTGCCAACGTGGCAATGGCTCAAACATGGGAAGAGCTTCGCGCACTTATGATGAAGGAGTTTTGTCCTCTTCATGAACTGAGGGCACTGGAAAAAGAATTCCATGATCTCAAGCAAGATAGTGTAGAGCACCGTGCCTACACAGACTGATACGAAGAACTGAGCCTGCTGTGTCCCACCATGGTCACGCCTTTGGACAAGGCGATTGAAAAGTACATAGATGGTCCTCCTGATCCCGTTCAGGATATTGTCACCGGCAGCAACCCTACCACGGTGAGACAAGCCATTGAGATAGCTGCGACCTTGACTGAGTCTCAAGTCAAGAAGGGTAAACTCCACAGCAAGGGTGACAAGAAACCATCTAACAAGACAGAGAAGAAGAAGGGAAAGAAAGCTGAAACCTCGAAGAGATCTAGGAAGCGTAAGGCTTCCAAGAACTTTGCCATTGTTACACAGACCAATCAAGCTGCTCCTACCCAGCCAGCACAACCACCTGCCAAGAAACAGTATGTTGGTACTACACCTCTTTGTAACAAGTGCAATTGTCATCAACCACATCTTCAGTGTCGTCTTTGCAACAACTGCGGAAGATTTGGCCATTTGGCTAACACATGTCGCTCTCCTCCTGCTCCGAATCAAGTGGTTCAAAACCCTGCCCAACAGCCAGCTAATCCTGCACGACCTCCTTTTCCACCTGGGTCTTGCTACAATTGTGGAGATCTGACTCACTACAGGAACAAGTGCCCAAAGTTGGCTAATGCGAACACGGCTCGTGGACGAGCATACAACATCAATGCCAATGAAGCGCATGCCAACAATGAGGTGGTCAACGGTATGTTCTATGTTAACAACCAACTTGCTTCTATTCTTTTTTATTCGGGTGCCAACAAGAGTTTTGTATCCCTAGCTTTTGAACCTTTGCTTGCAAAGCCTAGAACATAACTAGGAAAACCCTTGACATTAGAGTTAGCTAGTGGTGAATCCCTTGTACTTGATTCCGTCATTCGAAATTGCCAGTTGAACCTTAACGAGCATCTCTTTCCCATTGACCTCACACCAATGCAACTTGGGAGTTTCGATGTTATAGTAGGGATAGATTGGTTGACCAAATACCGTGCAGAAGTGGTTTGTTTTGACAAGATTGTTTCTTATACCTCTTTCGTCTGGTGAAGTCTTAGAAGTTCGTGGAGAAAAACCCGCTAGTAGCCTTAAACTGATGACAAGCACCCAAGCCCAGAGATACCTAAGAAAGAACTATCTGGCTTTCTTGGCATGTGTCGTAGAGGATAAAGACAAGGGTAAAACTATTTAAGACATCCCTGTCGTTTGGGATTATCCTGAGGTTTTTCCTAAAGACTTACCTAGTTTACCCCAGCGCGTCAAATCAAGTTCCGTATTGACCTTGTACCTAGTGCTAACCCGATTGCTAAATCTCCATACCGTCTTGCACCGTCTGAGATGCAAGAGTTGTCGAAGTAGCTGCAGGAGTTATCAGACAAAGGATTTATTCGTCCGAGCTTTTCCCCTTGGGGCGCACCTGTCCTATTTGTAAAGAAGAAGGATGGATCATTCCGAATGTGTATCGATTACCGTGAGCTTAACAAACTCACCATCAAAAATCGATATCCCCTACCTCGCATTGATGATCTCTTTGATCAGCTTCAGGGTGCTACCTGCTTTTCAAAGATTGATCTACGTTCTAGGTATCATCAGCTTGGCGTATCCGAAGAAGATATTCCCAAGACTGCTTTCCGCACACGATACGACCACTATGAGTTTACTGTTATGCCTTTCGGTTTAACGAATGCTTCTGCCGTCTTCATGGACTTAATGAATAGGGTTTGTAAGCCTTATTTAGATAAGTTCATTATCGTCTTCATTGATGACATTTTGATCTATTCCAAGACACGAGCTGACCATGAACAACATCTCCGTCTAACAATGGAGCTCCTAAAGAAGGAACAATTTTTTGCTAAATTCTCCAAGTGTGAATTTTGGCTTAAGGAAGTTTAATTTTTAGGACACATTGTCAACGAAAGGTATACACGTAGATCCTGCCAAAATCAGTGTGATTAAGGATTGGGATATACCTATTACTCCTACTGAGGTTCGTTCATTTATGGGTCTCGCGGGTTATTACCGCCGCTTTATTGCAAACTTCTCCAAGATTGCGGTTTCTCTCACAGCCTTAACTCAAAAGAATAAACCTTTTGAGTGGGGACCCAAACAAGAAGAAGCTTTTCAGACCTTGAAACATAAACTCTGCGACGCTCCTGTGTTGTCTTTACCTGAGGGAAACGACGAATTTGTCGTATATTGTGACACATCGAATCTAGGCCTTGGTTGCGTTCTCATGCAAAGGAACAAAGTCATAGCCTACGCATCGAGACAATTGAAAATCCATGAGAAAAACTACACAACTCATGATCTTGAGTTGGGCGCTGTAGTTTTTGCTCTCAAGATTTGGAGATACTACCTTTACGGAACAAAATGGGTGGTTATCACAGACCACAAAAGTCTCCAACACATCTTCAATCAGAAAGAACTAAACATGAGGCAACGACATTGGGTAGAACTTCTAAACGACTACGACTGCGAGATTCGCTACCATCCTAGTAAGGCGAATGTCGTAGCCGATGCGTTAAGTCGAAAAGAAAGAGTCAAGCTTCATTGTGTTCATGTTCGATTTGATATTCAAACCCGCATCCTTCAAGCTCAACGTACTTGTGTTTCACAGAACTTGATGGGTAAGGAATTACCATATCATCTTACGCCTCATCTTGAACTAAAGAACGATGGATTATATTATTTCATGGACCGTTTGTGGGTTCCAATTCAAGACAATCTCCGCACCTTGTTGATAGATGAAGCTCATAAGTCTCGTTATTCAATTCATCCTGGTGCAGACAAAATGTATAAGGATCTTCGAACCCAGTATTGGTGGCCGGGAATGAAGAAAGACATTGCCTTATATGTATACAAATGCCTTACTTGTCTGAAGGTTAAGGTGGAACATCAACCTCCCTCTGGATTATTGGAACAACCAGAGATACCGGTTTGGAAATGGGAAAACATTTCCATGGTTCTCATTACCAAACTACCACGCACTAATAGAGGTCATGATGCCATTTGGGTAGTAGTTGATCGTTTGACAAAATCTGCTCACTTCTTGCCAATCCGTGAGGATCTCTCTGCTGAAAAGCTTGCCAAAATCTATGTAGATGAGATTGTATCCCGACATGCTGTTCCTTTGAACATCATATCAGACCGAGATGCTTGATTCTCATCTCACTTTTAGAGAACCATGCAATCTGCTATGGGAACCCAACTCAATTTGAGCACAGCTTATCATCCTCAAACGGATGGACAATCTGAAAGAACAATCCAAACATTGGAGGATATGCTTAGAGCCTGTGTGATCGATTTTGGTGGTAGTTGGGATTCGCATCTCCCGTTGATGGAATTCTCCTACAACAATAGTTATCACTCTAGCATCAACATGGCTCCTTTCGAAGCTTTATTCGGGCGAAAATGTCGTTCGCCGGTCTGCTGGAATGAGATTGGTGAAGCTCAGCTCACTGGACCTGAACTCATTCTCGAGACTACAGACAAGGTTAAGAAAATTCGCGACAACCTCTTAACAGCTAGAAGCCGTCAAAAGAATTATGCGGATAGACGACGCAAGCCTTTGGAATTCCAAGTTGGTGATCTCGTCCAACTCAAGGTATCTCCTTGGAAAGGTGTAATCAGATTTGGGAAGAAAGGAAAACTTGCACCACGATATGTTGGACCATTCAAGATCGTTGAAAGAATCGGAAAAGTAGCCTACAGACTTGAGCTGCCTCCTGAACTTGGAAATGTTCATCCAACTTTCCACGTGTCCAATCTTAAAAAGTGTTTGGCTGACAAAAACCTCCACATCCCCCTTGATGAAATTCGTGTCGATAACACGATGCACTTCGTCGAGAAACCTGTGGAAATATTGGACCGTGAAGTCAAGAAACTCAAGCGCAAGCGCATTCGGATAGTCAAAGTTCGCTGGGAATCCAAACGTGGCCCAAAGTTTACTTGGGAACGAGAGGATCAAATGAAGGCGAAATATCCACACCTTTTCCCACAAGTTTCCTCTAATTAAATTTCGGGATACAATTTCCTAAAGTATGGGAGACTGCGACATCTGTGTATTTTAATCCTTGTACATTTCTGAACAATTCTGTATTTAATAAAATATGGTGTTTTAATTCCAATAGTTGTTAATTATTTGTGACATTTACACATTTTCAATCATTGTTCAATTCCGAACTCTCAAACTTGTACTGGAAGTGAAATCGGAAACCGTTACGTAAACGTAATCAGTATTAACTTGACGTACACTCCAGAACATTGACATAGGACAAACATACCTTAAATACCCTTTACATAACTTAGAAATAAGTTTCAAAGGATTCGGTATGGCGAAAACATGTTTATTCGAATTTTAGAACTATTTGCGACAAAACTTCGTAACAAACGTTGGTGACCGCCCGGATAATATTTAAATCCTAAAAATATTCTGTTATGATTAAAATTTTATTATTAATCATGTTCGTGTTGAAAAATAAATTAAAACGCTTAAAAACGTTATTTTCAAGTTTAAGCGCGTACCGCGTGTTACTGCGCAACACAGTGCTTATACTGCAAAACGCAGACAACGCAGCCAGTCTCGGCAACTAATATTTATTTCAGAAATATTTTGGCGAGTTTATTTTTATAGAATAATAAAAATAATTTAAAACGACATAAACCGGGATTAAAACGCTAGATAAAATACCCGGCATCCAGTTAAACACCAGTTTTAGCCTACATATAATATATCTATATAAAAATGCATGTATATATGAGTGTGTGAGTGTAGGTGGTGGCCTAAGATGCCACCATTTTACCTCCTTCTTACACTATAACAAGTGTTGTGCACGCAATATCTTGAAAACCCATCATATCCTCCATATATTCTCTAAATCTCTACAAATCCAAGACAAAATCTTTCACCATCTAAACAATCTTCCTCTCTCTCTCTCCCCCATAACCGTACACACCACCACCACTCCCATTTTCAATTTTTCAATCTTGTTCTTGAAGATTTAACTCCATTCCAAGCTAGTTTCAAGTTGGTGTGAAGATCCAAAGGAGTTTCCAAGGTGTTTTCAAGTGATTTCAAGCTCCATATCATCAAAATCTCATCAAAAACTCACTTGAATCTTGAAGGTATAAAGTTTATGTTTAAATCATACACTTGATTCTTGGTTGTTCTTGATGATTGGAAGTTTCTCTTGAATCTTGGAATTTTTCACAAACTTGAAATCTAAAAAGAAATGGGTCTTGATACAAAATAAAAATGGAAGTATATGTGTGTGTGTATAAATAACCGTATGTATGTATATGTGTATGTATTTGAGATTTAGTTTGTTTTTTGATAAATACTTGTTTAGGATGTTTGCTTACATGAACAAGATTATGTGCCAAAATGTTAGAGATATAAAGGAATGATTGAATCATGAGTTATAATTTGAAATAATGTTATTATTTTGACATGTAAATGGCCGAAAATTTATTAGACGTATTTGAGAATTTTTAAGTTGTTGCATGATCTTGAATGATAGTTAAAATGCAAGTGTTTGATGATTTGTGCATGATGTGATGAATGTTCAATCAAATCAGTAAGTAAACATGAATAAATTACATGTTTGATGCATTTAAATTCATATGAAATGATGATATGATAAGTGTGCTTTAGATACTTGTACATAAGCATGCATGTTGATTTAAAGCTCAAGAAATGATAAAAAAATGATTGTATGACAAAAATGTTTTAGAACAGATTATAAACACTAAAAATAACATTATTTGGTATATTATAATGGAATGAAACTTTGTCATAGGTTTGATAGCTTTGCATGTTGTACATATAGCTTAGAAAGTTGTAAAATATGTGAAATTTGCATGATTTATGTGCTTTATGTGAGACCTGAACTATCATGAGTATAACCACTATTTTATTTAGTAAATAACATGGGTTATGTTAAAATATCAAGTCGTTACGATTTGGAATGGTTAGGGTAACGTTTGATGCAAAACTATGCAGTAAAACGGTTAAAAATCGGCTTTTCGGAGGATTTTTATAAAACTGTTTTAGATCAGTAAGTAAACTGATATTTTTGAAATAAAAATAAGTATTTTAACTTATATTAAGTTTACTTGGTGTTTTGTTAGTCATACGTGACTTCCGACGCCCAAAAACGTTACCGAATCGCTAAAATACGCGTTTTTCAACGTACACTAGAATGGGTTGTTCATGGGTAAGTTTTATGTGTTATAAGATGTTATGTGATTTATAATATGTGTATGATGACATGTTTATAGTTGACAAGATTATGTGTATTACGATATTTATTTTATGTCACAATAAGTATATATATATATTACGACGCGCAAATCGTATATATATTGCTTATAACATGATGAGGGTCACCAATAAATCGTTCAAGTTGCAAAGTTCTTAAATATATATATATATATATATATATATTCACACCAACATAATAAAATATATAACTTTTCTAGAAAATCTCGAAGTTATGTGAAAATTCTAAGTATCGGAGAAACTTAGGTATTTTTATGAGTTTTTGATTATTAAATCGTTCTTATTTAATTTAGAACGAATAAACAATTTGAGGGATTGTATTAACATATAAAAACGCACCCAAAGGTGAGTACATAGTTCCCCTATTTTACGTTTTCAAATGTTTTGGGGTGAAACATATGTGCATAACTTTACTTTTCGTTTTCATGACATTATACATGTTTTGTTACATATTACATATAATACATTATTTCAAAGACATTTTATTGGCATATTGACTTAGTATGCCTAATGCATGGTTTTACAAAGACATTTCTCATGACATGCTTACATTGAAAAGGACATTTGGTACGTTTAACGGGTTAGTAGTACATTCATTAACATTGATCACACCGCTCGGTAGTATGTAATAGCGCTATAGGACTTTACAAATCCCGTTCCCGCTTTCTAGGAATTTCGGAAGGGGAATGACAGAATCCGAATACATTTGACATTGTTTACACATGACATTTGACATTGGACATTGACATTTAAACAAGACATTATTTCATGGTTATTAATAAGTGATTTAAGTAACGAGACGTGTGTAATATGATAAAATCATGGTGGATACGCCGCTGGTACTTCCTATATATAAGTGCTTTTATTGTATTGCATATCGTGGCGTTATCTAAACCACTTCAACAAAGACAAGGTATGACATATTTTATACATATTATTTTCATTTGGTTATTCACTTAACCATACATCATTCTTTTATATCATTTGAGTTTTCATATGATTTTATAAAAGAAAATATTTTATAAGGTTCATGACTACTTTTCATTAAACATTTATTTTAACATTCAAAGTCATGAATCTTCAACACTAAACCTATGATACTCACAGGCATTTTTATGCTGACGTATTTACTTTCACATATGTTTCAGGAGCAAATATTTGATGTGAGCAAGCTACACTTAGGGCGACTTGGGCCTTAGCAATCTAAAATCAAGAAAGTTATCATCTTTTATGTTATGTGTTTTGTTTGAACTAAGACAATGTAATAATTTAAGCTTGTAAAACCTAACTTTAATTATCATGTGTTTTGAAACAATAATTCTGCCACACGACTCCCCGACATTTCCGCCCTGGTTTGTTGTTTTACGCCGTCGGGGTGTGACATTTACCTGTTTATATGCTTTAATTTTTGGTGATTTATTCGATTTTCATTATCGCTTTGATCGACACACACTGCTCGCACTGCTTATCTACCTCAAAACGCTGACAAATCGCTACTACATGAGGAACCCCCGTACGCTATATTGATTGCTAAGATACTCGCATATATTATCCTATCCACTTATACTATACTACTCGATATGTTAATCGCGATCGCTTTTTGAAACAATAATTCTGCCACACGACTCCCCGACGTTTCCGCCGCGGTTTGTTGTTTTACGCGGTCGGGGTGTGACATTTATCTGTTTATATGCTTTAATTTTTGGTGATTTATTCGATTTTCATTATTGCTTTGATCGACACACACTGCTCGCACTACTTATCTACCTCAAAACGCTGACAAATCGCTACTACATGAGGAACCCCCGTACGCTATATTGATTGATAAGATACTCGCATATATTATCCTATCCACTTATACTATACTACTCGATATGTTAATCGCGATCGCTATTCTCGAACGCTCACAGGCTGTGAATGATAGGTTTCTGTATTTTGACTGCTTCATGTGCCTAGGAGACTCTGTGATTCTGTGCCTTACGTGCTTATGTGCTTCTGTGCTTATGTGAATCTATGATTACGTGCTTATGTGATACATGTTTCAATGTGTTCCTGAGCTTTAGTAGCATTAGACGTGTAAGGTGAGAACCGATTATGTCATGTCTAAGACCCAAGACGATGTCTGTTGCAGATAATCTCAACTGGACCCTCATCTGGACCCCGTCACCCACGAATCACTCACCAAGAACAGAGAGACAAACACCTTGCCGCTCTCATTGCAAAGCAAGTGGCAAAGGTAGTTCCTCAGATCGTGAGTGAAATCTATGAGAATGTGAGCAAATCATCAGAGGAGTCCAGAACTGAAGCTCCTAAAGCTACTCCCAAGACTGCTTTCAGCTTCAAGCGGTTCAAAGCTTGTGGTCCAAAGGAGTTTACTGGCGAAGATGGCCCAACGGCTATGTTCCAATGGTTTGATTCCGTCGAAGTCACTCTGCGCCAGAGTGGATGTCCTGAGAATCTCCGTACTCTAAACGCTACCGGCGTCTTCCAGTCCCGTGCATTAGACTGGTGGACGGCCGAGAGAAACAAACGCGGAAATGACGCAGCCTATGAGCTGACATGGGAAGAGCTGAAGGCCATTATGATGGATGAATTTTGCCCTCCCCATGAACGCCAAAAGCTGGAGGACGAATTCTGGCATATCAAGCAGAAGGATGGAGAGAACGCAGCTCTGACTGCTCGCTTTAAGCAGCTTAGCATCATATGTCCCGATCAAGTGAAGACGCCCGACATGACGATCAAGAAGTACATCCGAGCACTACCAGACTGTGTTGCAGATTTTATGGATGCCGCAAAACCAGCAACGATCGAAGAAACTTACTTGCTTGCCGCTGAAATCAACGACAAGTGAGTAAAAGCTGGTTTTTGGGATAAAACTTCAAAGAACCTGCATGAAGTCACCGCCGCACCAACCGTTGAAACCGCCGCCGCTCAATCATCAAAGTCCTCACGTCGCAAGAAGAAGAACGACAACAGCAGCTCCAGCAACAAGAACTGTGCTGTCACTACCGCTGCTGCTCCGCTCCAACCGTACCGGCTCAACAGCAATCTCAGCACCGACCAGCTCCTGTTATCTATGCACCACCAGCAAAGCGTGCATACACTGGTCTCCACCCTGCCTGCCCAACATGTACTTACCATCACCCGGTGGGTATCGCCTGCCGTTTTTGTGTGCACTGCAATATGTACGGCCACTTCACTGCTAACTGCCGTACTGGTCCCCGACAAGCACCAGTTCAAGCCACTGCTCATCAAGCTCTGCTTCCAGCTCCGCAAGGCCAACAAGCAGCTCAGACACCCGCGATCAACGCCAGAGTCTGCTTCGCGTGTGGTGATCCCAACCACTTTGTAAACATGTTCCCGAACAGGGTTGTGAAACAAGAGCCCCAGCAGCAGCAGCCTCAACAGTAGCAACAGCCTCAGCAGCAACAACAAGCCGCACGTGCTAGAACTTTCAACATCAATGTGCGCCAAACCCAGGCTGACAACAACGTGGTCAATGGTACGTTCCTTGTGAATGGTATTTATGCTTCGTGTTTGTTTGATACTGGAGCCGATAACTGCTTTGTGTCGTTTGAATTCTAGAAACTCCTTAGTCGTAAGCGCTCTCATCTCCCCTCGACGTTCGATGTTAAAGTCGCCACCGGAAGAACTGTCGCCGTTAATTCTGTTCTTCATGATTGTACTCCTGAACTCAACAATCACATCTTCCCAATCGACCTTATCCCGATGCAACTAGAAAGTTTTGACGTCATATTAGGCATGGACTTTCTTCGCAAAAACCATGCTGAAGTTGTGTGCTTCGATAAAATGATTCGATTCTTGCTCGCGAATGGTGATCTACTGCGTGTATATGGTGAAACTGCTTCGAAAGGTCTCAATCTCATGTCATGTGTCCAAGCTAGCAAGTATCTCCGCAAGGAATACAGAGCCTTCTTGGCTAACATTGTAGTAGCGGAGAAGGAAAAGAAAGGAAGACCAGGCGTAAACGATGTCCCAGTGGTTCGAGAATTTCCTAACGTTTTCCCTGAGGATCTTCCCGGATTACCGCCAAGCCGTGATATCGACTTTCGTATCGACCTCATTCCTGGAGTAAACCCTGTTGCCAAAGCTCCTTACTGACTCGTTCCATCCAAAATGCGTGAACTCTCGAGTCAGCTCTAGGAATTACTTGATAAAGGTTTCATTCGCCCGAGCACCTCTCCATGGGGCGCACAGGTCCTTTTCGTTAAAAAGAAGGATGGGTCGTTTAGGATGTGCATCGACTATCGGGAATTGAATAAGTTGACCATCAAGAATCGCTATCCCCTGCCTCGCATTGACGACTTGTTTGATCAGCTACAAGGTGCTACATGTTTCTCGAAGATCGATCTACACCCAGGATATCACCAGCTATGCATTCAAGAGGAGGATATACCCAAAATCGCTTTTCGCACTCGATACAGCCATTATGAGTTCATTGTTATGCCTTTTGGTTTAACCAACACACCCGCGGTTTTCATGGATCTGATGAATCGCGTGTGTAAACCTTATCTCGACTATTTCGTCATCGTGTTCATCGACGATGTCTTGATCTATTCCAAGTCGAAAGCCGAACACGCGCAACATCTACGTTTGGTTCTCGAGCTACTCCAGGGAAATCAACTCTACGCCAAGTTCTCCAAGTGTGAATTTTGGCTGGAGGAGGTTCAATTTCTTGGTCACGTTGTCAATAGTCAAGGTATTCACGTCGATCCCGCGAAGATTAAAGCAGTTAAGAGTTGGATTACACCTAAGAACCCGTCTGAAGTCCGTTCTTTTCTCAGACTAGCGGGCCATTATCAATGATTCATCGAAGGGTTCTCTAAAATCGTTCTGCCGCTTACCGCTCTCACGCATAAAGATAAGCCTTTTGTTTGGGGAACTGAACAAGAGTCTGCTTTCCAAACCCTCAAGCACATGCTTTGCAATGCTCCCGTCCTCACTTTACCCGACGGAAATGACGACTTCATTGTCTATTGTGATGCTTCGAACCTTGGTCTTGGTTATGTTCTCATGCAACGGGACAAGGTCATTGCTTACGCGTCTCGTCAGCTCAAAATCCACGAGAAGAACTATACACAATGATCTCGAGCTAGGCGCAGTTGTTTTTGCGTTAAAGATTTGGCGACACTACATATATGGTACCAAGTGTACGATCTTCACCGATCATAGGAGCCGACAACATATCTTTGACCAGAAGGAACTTAATATGCGTCAACGCCAATGGGTAGAACTTCTCAACGATTATGACTGTGAGATTCGTTATCACCCTGGCAAAGCAAATGTCGTTGCCGACGCTCTCAGCAGACGGAGTTATTTGCTCAACATGCATGTTTCAATGAACGCACTCTTAAGAAGGAAAGAATCTACCACGATGGAGCCCAGCTTGTGAATAAATCGAATGGGATATTCCATTTTCTGGACCAAATTTGGATCCCTAAGCGGACCAACTTGCGGCAGATTTTGATGGATGAAGCCCACAAATCCCGATATTCTATTCATCCTGGTGCCGAAAAGATGTACCAGGACCTTCGCTACAAGTACTGGTGGCCGGGCATGAAAAGGGATATTGCTCTCTATGTTGGGAAGTGTCTGACTTGCTCGAAGGTCAAGGCTGAACACCAAAGACCCTCTAGCTTACTCGAACAACCCCGATCCCTATGTGGAAGTGGGAGAGTATAGCTATGGATTTCATAACAAAACTCCCGCGCATGCCATCAGGTCACGACAGCATCTGGGTTGTTGTTGATCGTTTGACCAAATCAGTTCACTTTTTGCCAATACGGGAAGACTACAAGGTAGAACGATTGGCCCGAATCTACATCAATGAGATCATTTGTCGACATGGGATGCCTCGCGACATCATCTGTCACACCCCGACCACGTAAAACAATAAAACGTGGCGGAAACGTCGGGGAGTGTTGTAACAGAATTATTGTTTCACAACCATGGAATAAATAATTTCGTTTTATTGAATAAATGAACTCATTGTTTTAATAAAATCAAATAAGTACAACTATTATCTTTCAAGTTTTAAAGTTGCTAAGGCATGAGTCCATCCTAAGTGTAGCATATATCATCAGTCATCACAAAGCAGCACCTGAAACATGTGTAAAAATAGGTACGTCAGCATAAAAATGTCTGTGAGATACATAGGTTTTAATTGTAATTAGGATTCATGACTTATGAGTTTAAAGAAAGTGTTTTAATAAAAGTAGTCATGATTCTTGAAAAAAAAAATTCTTTTATAAATCATTTATAAGAAATCAGATGGTATAAAATAATAACACATAGGAAATTAAATAAGTAAGTGAAATGAGTTTGTATAAAGTATATTGTTTGAACAACAATATTTTGATAAAAAGGTTTATAGTATATATAAGAATATACTTTGGTTTTAAGAAAGTCGAATAGGCAATATATCAAAATATATTTCGGTTCCAAAATCGTTAAACAGATAGTATATTAAATATACTTTGGTTGTCAAAATAATGGTTTTTGATAGTATACCAAAAGTATACTTTGGATTTATGAATAACATATTAAACTATGTTTTGGTTGAATAAATAACATATTTAAAATATGTTTTGGTAGTTAATAAATATGTGTCGTTTTGTACAATATCACATATGAGAGTATATCAAACTATACTTTTTGGAGTATATCGAAATATACAATAAAAGTGTGATTTAAGAATTCATTCAGACCTAGTGCATCAAACTACACCTTTGAGACTATAGGAATACCACGAAGGCAATCCCTATTTGGATGGAGAAATAAATTGGTTTCAGACATTCCATGACAACAGGAATGGGGTGTCAAATCCTATAGTGCTATATGATACTACCAACCGGTCCGGTGAACAAAATAAGTACAATTCAACAATTAATTTTATAATCTCTGAAAATCAGTGTTTAAACCGTGAATAATCGTTCAGTTTGTCAAAAGATAAGTACTAATACGTATAATCAATTATACTTTGAAATTATGAACATAACAAATAGGTACACATGTTTCACCCCAAACATTGAAAACAGTAAAAGAGGGGACTATGCACTCACATTCGGGTGCGTTTTTATAAGTTAACACAATCCCACGATTTGTTTATTTGTCCTAAATTAGATAAGAATGATTTAATATTCAAAACTCACAAAAATATATGAGTTTCTCCGATACTTGGAATTTTCACATAACCTTGAGATTTCTCGAAAAGTTATTACTTTTGATTATTTTGGTGTATTTGTATATATATATGTACTCGAGCGTAACACACCTAATCTTGTCAACACTAACACATGATCATACACATATTGTAAAATACATAGCACATTGTAACACATAAAATAACCTATGAACAACCCATTCTAGAGTATGTCGAAAAACACTTATTTTTGCGATTCGGTAACATTTTTGGGCGTCGGAAGTCACGTATGCCTAACCAATCACCAAGTAAACTTAATATAAGTTAAAATACTTATTTTTATATCAAAAATATCAGTTTGGTTACTGATCTAAAACAGTTTTATGAAAGTCCTCCGAAAAGCCGATTTTTAACCGTTTTACCGCATAGTTTTGCATCAAACATTACCCGAACCATCCCAAATCGAAACGACTTGAAATTTTAAATCAAATCATGTTATTTACTGAATAAAATAATGGTTATACTCATGATAGTGCAGGTCTTAAACAAAGCACATAAATCATGCAAATTTCACATAATTTACCACTTTTTAAGCTATATGTACAACATGCAAAGCTATCAAACCTATGTCAAACTTTCATGCCATTATAATACATCAAATAAATGTTATTTTTGTGTTTATAACCTGGTCTAAAACAGTTTTTGTCATTTAACCATTTTTCATCACTTCTTGAGTTTTAAATCAACATATTTTCACATGTACAAGTGCCTAAAGCATACCATCATAGCAACATCATTTTTTATGAGTTTAAAAACATCAAATATGAGATTTATTTGCTGAAGTACTTTGCATTTAACATATCATACATAAATCACCAAATACTTGCATTTTTACCATCCTTCAAGAACATGTAACAACATAGACAAGTATTTAACAAGAAATCGAACTTCAAGACTCATACACACACATATATATGTACGGTTTATACATACATATATACATCACCATTTTTTTGTAACAAGACCCATTTTCATTTTAGATTTCAAGTTTAGTGAAAATCCCAAGATTCAAGAGAAACTTCAAATCATCAAGAACAACTAAGAATCAAAAGTATGATTTAAACATAAGTGTTATGCCTTCAAGATTCAAGTAGGTTGTAGGATGAGATTTTGATGATAGGAAATTTGTATCACTAGAAAACACCTTGGAATCACCTTTAGATCTTCATACTAACTTGAAGGTTGCTAGAAATGGTGTTTGAATGTGAAGAACAAACTTGAAGGAGATGAAGATAGAGAGAGAGATGGGTGGACGGTTCAAGGGGGAGAGAGAAGGGGGATGTTGAGTTATGATCTTGGTTAGATTGTGAAGATATATGTAGGAGATTATGAAGAGACATGGACATGGCATGCATCACCAAGTGTCAAAACAAGATAAAAGGAAATATTTGCAAGATTCATCAAATATTTGGTGGGCCATCTTGATATTTGAACCGAAAATTAGATGGGGGAGGGGGTGAAGTGTAAGTTTTTAATATAAACATGCCATATGTAGGCTAAAACGGGTGTTTAACTGGATACCAGGTATTTTATCTAGCGTTTAAACCCCAGTTTATGGCGTTCTAAATTGTTTTTAATATTCTATAAAAATAATCTTGCCAAAATATTACTGAAATAAATTTCAGTTGCCAAGACTGGCTGCGTTGTCCGCGTTTCGCAGTAGAATCACTGTGTCGCGCAGAAACACGCGGTACGCGCTTAAACTTGAAAAATAACGTTTTTAGGCGTTTTAATTTATTTTTCAACATGGACCTGATTAAAAATAAATTTTTAATCATAACAGAATATTTTCAGGATTTAAATATTATCCGGGCGGTCACCAGTGTTCGTTTCGCAGTTTTGTCGTAAATAGCTCTTTAGTTCTAATAGACATGTTTTTTGCCATAACGAATCCTTCGAAACTTATTTCTAAGTTATGTAAAGGATATTTAGGGTATCTTTGGCTTACGTCACAGTTCCGGAGTGTAGATCGCATTAAACTGATTGCGTTTATGCACCAGTTTTGTGTATAACCCTCTAGAAATGATTTAAAGCCCGAAATCGAACAAGAATTGATATGTGCAAACGATACACATTTTTATACAAATCCCAAGTATGAAATACAATATTTCATTGGTTTGGTATTTGTTTGATGGTTGAAGTGACACAGGTGTCATATCATCTCTGACCGTGACGCTCGGTTTACCTCGCGACTGTGGGAAACGTTTCAAGCTGCTCTCGGTACTACGCTTAATCTGAGTACCGCATTCCACCCCCAAACCGACGGTCAGACTGAAAGAACGATTCGTACTCTTGAAGACATGCTCCGTTCGTGTGTCATAGATTTCGGTGGAAATTGGGATGCTTACCTGCCGTTAGTCGAATTCTCGTATAATAACAGTTATCATTCCAGCATTCAAATGGCACCATTCGAGGATTTATACGGAAGAAATGTGGATCGCGAATTGTGTGGCACGAGATCGGTCACTCGCAATTAACCGGTCCTGAGCTATTGCAAGAAACGACTGACAAAGTCCTCCAAATACGAGACAATTTGTTGAAAGCTCGGAGTCAACAGAAAAGTTACGCCGATAGACGACGCAAGCCCCTTGAATTTGACGTTGGCGACTACGTACTCCTAAAGGTATCACCTTGGAAGGGTGTGGTCAGATTCGGCAAGAAAGGGAAACTAGCGCCTCGATATGTTGGACCTTTTAAGATTCTAGAAAGGATCAGAAAATTCACCTACAGACTCGAACTACCGGAGGAACTTAGTATCGTCCACCCGACTTTCCATGTTTCAGACCTCCGATAGTGCCTGGCTGAGCATGATTTAATTCTACCTCTTGATGACCTCCAAGTAAACGAAACACTACACTTCGTGGAGAAGCCTGTCGAAATCATGGAACGCCAAACCAAGCAACTCAGACGCTCACGCATTCCTATTGTGAAAGTCCGATGGGAAGGCAAAAGAGGCGCAGAGTTCACCTGGGAACTCGAAAGCGACATGAAGGCGAAGTACCCACAGTTGTTTGTTACGGCTTCGGCCTAATTTCGGGACGAAATTCCCTCAACCAGGGGAGGCTGTAACACCCCGTGTTTCGGAAGTCAAAGTCAAAGTCAAGATTGAAGTCAAAGGAAGAAAAGATTGCTAATTGCCTACTTCCTGTTTTGACTTCTTTGACTTGTAGATAGTCTATTTTATGTTTTTCGTTAGTTGTATTATGTGGAGTACTTATTAATAATCGAGGTTTATTCGATATTCATCGCATATTTTATCGCATGTTTTATCGCTTTATCGCTATCGCAATCGCACTCGCAACTCGAATTACGCGTTTTGGATATTGTTATACGTGTGTGTGTGCCTTATGTGTTACTTGTGCATGTTTATTTATGTTATGTTGTGGTGATTAATCGAAACGCAATCGAAACTCAATCGCAATCGTATCGCAAACGCTAAACGAATATGAATTAAGGATGATTGTATATTGATATAGTAGTTGGGATTAAAAGTAATTTGACTAGGAAAATCCATCGCATCGCAACGCTCGCAATCGCAATCGAAACGGCAAAACTCGTCTCATCGAACACTTGGAACAAGTGGCTAATCGACCAGGTGACCAGCCGATCGACCAGCCATTCGATCGAGCTGCCACTCGATCGGCCAGCCGTTCGATCAGGCTACCACTCGATCGGCCAGCCCTTTCCACTTTAGGAAACCCTATAAATACCCCATGTCCACATCAAACTTACCACTTTTGCACACTCTTGTCCGACCAGCGCTCCAATCCCACTTTTCCTTCGATTTCTCACGATTCCTGTAAGATTTCAACCTAAATCTTGCACTTTCTTAATCTACACGCACTCCTACACCTTTCTATATTTTGAATCTTAACTTTTAACCTAGAAATCACTAGATTTGAGGTGTTCTAGGATGATGTCATCATGGTGTTCTTGAGAACTTCATGTTTTGACTTCAATCCACCAAGAACAACTTAGATCTGAATAATTTCCACACAAATAAACAAAGATCTCTCACAGATCTAAACATATTCATGGTAGAAAGGATTGAAAGATGGTTCCAAACTTTCTTTCAACTCTTTTACACTAAATGCACTCAAAACCGATAGAATCGGAGCATGTTCTAACCTTCTACTCAATCTTGTGATTGTGTTGGTTCAGGATCTGGATTCTATCCACGAGATTACCGATTTCGTGTTAAACATGGAACACCGTCTCGAACAGTTGGCTGATCGGATTTAGGTGATTCCTGCCCGATCAGGAGGACCAAGTATTGATGAGGTTTCTGTTGCTTAACACGTTATCAAAACATCTCGATAAATCGACAAACTATCAAAAACAACCAAGTGTAAGACGATCAGAACGACCAGGACGGTATGCCATCCGATCGGACTATCGTCCGATCAGACTATCAACAGATCGGGTTGTCACCCGATCGACTTACACCTAGGCCCCACACTTAACTTCCACTTCCAAACTTTGAAGGATGAACATCGAATGAAGTGCTGCCCGATCGGATTACCATTCGACCGGACTACCACTCGACTATGTAATGTTCAGACTTCAACACTTAAACAATTTTCAACATGTTCAATACCAACGGATTGCCAACCGGTCGTACTACCATCCGATCAGGTGACAAACTGCTGTGAATTTGTTCTCAACATAAGAAGACTCGCCAATTGGATTGCCGTCCGATCGAACTGCCATCCGATCGACCGACCTGAAAGGTAGAGGTACTTCTCTGTTTTCAAAATGCTACAACGAAAACTTCAAAAGTCAAGCCATCATACACAAACACATCCTTTCCAAAGGAAGTAACAACCCACTCAAAAGGTCCCCCGATCGGATGACCATCCGAGCGGACTGTCACTCGAATGACCAGCTGTCCGATCGGATTACCATCCGATCGAACTGTTGTTTGACCCACTGACACCTTGTTCCTATTACGCGCCGACTTTCTCTTATGTTATCAATAACTGTTCGGGCTATTATCCGCTCTAAGCGCTCCCTTCAATCCATTACTTCAATCACTGTGAGTATACTCGATCTCTTTTTGCTTTACGCACTTTTGGGTGTTACATACGTTACCTATTCTAAATCACATCGAACACACTGCGCAATAATTTAACGCTAACTGTTATCGCATGTTATATGTGACTTAATGAATGCTTGTTTGTTATGTTTACACATGGAATGTTCTCTACCTGCCTGAGCAACGGTAGTACTATTTGTTTGGATTCAGCACCTGTTCACTCAGGGGTTGTTGAGGACAATTAATTACATGGGTCACGGTGGTGATCATGCAATACGAACTGCCTTGGGCAGTCAACTTGCAGTCATTGGTATTGATAGGTTCATGTCGATAACTAACATGTCTCATTTTACACTGTGTACGTGCTGGTTATGCGTAACGATTTCGAACTATATATGCTATTATCAAGCTTGTATGCTCACCTTTACACTATGTGTATTGACTTTTATTTTATTGTATGTGACAGGTGCTTAGGATGCTTATATGCTTTGCTTGCTGTGAAATCGAGGCTAGGAAAGGTCTAGAAACCAATAAACAATTGTATGTACTTGAAATCTGAGTTCTCGGAACAGAACAATTTGACTAGATTTTGTCTGTAATAATTATGTTATCATTTAAGATGTGTTATGGGACATGTTGTTTAATTAATTGTTAATTTTAGTTGTTATGGAAACTTCTGGACAATCTGTTTCGCTCAGTGCCATGCCCCGATGTTTCCACCATCGATTGGGGTGTGACACTAAGCTTGGCATTTCTAGGCTTCGGATGTGGAGAATTCCATCAACGGCTTCTTTGCCTGGTGACATATTCAAATCACATAAAATCGAAAACAATGTTTACTTAATAGGGATGAGAGCATTCCTATGTTAAGTCTAGACTCAGAAGGTTTAAGGAGTATGCTATTGTGTCATTTGATACCAATCTGTCACACCCCAATATTTACAGCTCAGTTCGGTGGGCCGGGTGGGGAGTATCGTGACGTAAGATTGGTATCGTCATAGTCAAACATACACATAACAGCACAACGGAAGTCTTGGAATATAAAATATTAATTACAAACCCAATTGTCTGAAAATACCGAAACGATAATTACATACGATCTTGTAATATTGAATCCACAGGCGGATCATTATAAAATGTACAAAGTGAAGTTTAGCAGACTTTAGGGCATCCTAAGGATTTGCAAGATCCTTTATTGGCACCAAGCAGCTCCCAGCCTATTTGCGTATTGTGCCTGTCACTTAGTTTTTTAAAAATACGTCAATTTACATTGGTAAATACAATTAACTAACTCATTTGAAAATGTTAATGAAAATTGGTTTAGATGCACGAGGCATGAAAATCTTTTATAACTTGGGACAAATATACTTATAATCTTGTATACAGAATTACATGTTTGTCGTACATTTAGGGCCCGGTATAGAAGCCGAGATATGGTTAACCGACACACCACTTATCCCTTTTCGGGAAACCCACAAATGAGTTTATTTATATCTTATTCCCTTTTTGGGGAATAGTAAACCATATTGCATCTGATAGGCGTATACCTACACCTCGTGCTTAGGTCGTGGCCAATTGCAATTAAATGAGCTGAGGATATCCAGGACACGATCGCATTAACCCCCAATGTTTATGTTATCAAACAAAACGGATTAAAATGGGTTATGTAATTTTTTAATTACAGTCCGATTAAATTATTCCATTGTGACAACTCGTATAAATCCATGTACATTGTGAATTCGTGTTACGCGTGCTTTGTGAAATTCATGTATGATATGTGATGTGTATGTGTATGTGGTGTGTGATTTGTGTCTTCAATCGATTGTGTGCTTAGTGACGTATAAAGTGAGATTCGTGAAACCAGAAACCAAAACCGAAGTATTGTGATACATCAACATCGTGAAATGAGATAAGTACTGTGATACGTCAACGTTGTGGAACGGGTTATTGTAGTAGGTTAATTTCGACACGAAACGTCTTATTGGGTTATGATAAGGAAACTCGTGAAGAATCCACTTTATAAGTTTCACGAAACTGACATTTTATGGATTCGCCACTCGTCTTGTATGTTAACAATCGGCCCAAACTCCCCACCCAAAACCCTTGCGCAAACAACAAGCCCAACCCGCCATCCCTTATTCCCTCTTGTGCAAACTTGGCCCAACCCCCATTACCTAAACCTTCCTTGTGGCCCACTCCACCCAAATCGCCCAAAACCCCATATATTTTGTTAAGTACGTATCTTGCGTGAGAAAACTTAAAACCCTATATCCCCTTGGTGATTACTTGTGCGACGGCAGGAGAAGAACCCCCCCCCCCCTCCAATTCGCAATCAGCTTCAAGAGGAACACAGGGTTCGTCCGTTTAGTTTCAAGGTAAATAGTTGCGTTTCTTTTAGTGTTTTATGTGTTTCTAATGGCTTTACATGGTTGCGAATGTTAGCATGGTTTAATGTGATGTTTATGTGAATGATTACAAGTTAGGGTTATTAGAAACTTGGTGTTTTCTTGAGTGGTTTTGGTCATCAAAGTGATTAGTTAGTAACTAGGGTTTTTGTTTGCAGATTGAAACTCGTATTGATGATAGTTTAATGTGCTAATATGATTCATCTGATGTTATCATGGCTGGGTTTATGTCAAATACAATAATACTTATGTGTCAGGGTTCATGAGAATCAAGAATCGTGCATGGTGTTATCAGTAATATGTGTAGTCATGTGTTTCTGGATTTGGGTTTAGGATCTTGATGCCCGAGTATGATAAATTTTATAAGAGTCTGCTGTATATGACTTATAACCTGATGTTAGTCATTATTAGACAGTATGGTGATTATATGCGTGCGTTTTAGTGGCGTTTAAGCGATAAACAACATGCTGATTAACTGAAACAGCCAACTTCAGTTGGCTGTAAGCGAACAGTTATAAATCGAAAAATTAATTTTCTGAAGTCTAAACTATGTGTTTTCGAAAAATGAATCAAATGGAACTGGAATCATATTTTTCGAGGTCGTTTACTATTTTTAAAGGTCCATTTTATACAGCAGCAAAAGCTGCGTTTTTTCTGCAGAAAATACGTGTAATGTTTTTCATCATAACTTGAAACCTGTATAGGGTTAGGTCACGAAATTGATACTGTAGATGGCCACTGATGACGTTTTAAATGAATTTTTCCGTGGACTGCAGTCAGAAAGTGATGAATCTGATTGCAGCCCGGTAAATTATTTTTATAAAATAATTGTTAACGAATTGGATACCGATATTTTTACACAATAATACTTGGATCGTTTGAAACATTTTGTAAAATTTTGGGAATTTTTGGAACAAGTTAACTATTTTATTAAAATAGCCGAAAACAGCCCAGTTTTGGGTGTTAAAGTTGAAACAATATGAGTAGTGATTTGCGTGACTAAATATCGGGTATGTTATCTGAGAATGATCTAATGTGTTATATGTCAATGAAAGTGTTATGTGCAATATCGTATGCTTGATTTTGTATGGTTATAGATGGGATGTTTATATGGGCGTGAACTGTTAAAGTGAGTGCGTGTTATGTGATAGATGTGTGTAGTAACTTTGTGTTTTATTTGAAACCATTAATAAACTAAATGGTAAACGTGTTAGGACACGATTGACCAACCCTGACCGTTAGCTATTTTTAAGAGTCAAATCGAGCAACCAAAGGTGAGTTCACACTTTCCACAAGGCATGGGATTCCCGGTGGTTTGGAAATGGGTTAAGTAAACTAAGGAAACCTGCGTATTCTCCTTGGGTAGAATGCGTACTCCCACCCTCTTAGTTGAAGGGTGACAACGTTGAAACCTGCATGTTCTTCTTGACACGTACTCCCACCCTCTTAACTGAAGGGTGACAACATTAACACTAGACAAAAACTCTATCATTAAGTCCCTCATTTTATATCGACTTAATCGTCGGGCCAATGGTGAACGGGTCATTAGTTAAATAGCGCTATTAGGTTTGACAAGCCTCACACCGTGCCACAGAGGACGGGCGTGGACTAATGGACTTGGGCACTAGTCAATGATGATAGACATTGACGCATGGCACATAAACATAACTACAGTCAGTAGTCGATATGGTAACGGGTCTAGTGGGAAACATGGGGAAGCCCCCATTGAGTATGGTTTGGGAAACAAGGAACTGGTTAACTCGTGGTTTTCGAAACATAGCTAAGGTTTTTGGAACAACGTTAAAATGGACAACCAACTGTGAACTTGCTCAACTTTGTTGTTGATTCGTTATTATATGCCTTGCAGGTCGTTAGGTGCTTAGATGGAACTTGCCCCGGAGGAAGAGGTCGTTGTGGGACATGGACTGTTGAGTTCCATGTTAAACTTATGAACTTTCATACTTTATTATGGTTTTAAACTTAATGCTTCCGCTGATAGCTTAAACTTTGTTGAATTGTTTTGACACCAATTAGATTGTTTGGTTTGGACTTTTATTTAATTAATTATATCGTTCAATATGATTGGTGGCTGGATCCTGGTCAGTCACGCTCCCTACGGTGATACTTTGCTTGTGGATTTTGAGGGTGTGACAGATTGGTATCAGAGCCATTTGTTTTAAAAAGTGGAAAAATCTTTTTGACAACCAGACTATAACCTGTTTAGTGCTCAACGATCCACAACGACACTTCGCTCCACGTGCAAGGCTCAACACTATAGATTGTATGAATTATGTTATGTAGCTTAGTTGCTAGTTTGCATTTTCATGGTGTGATGCTTATAGTGTACTCACTTAACATTGTAGTATGTTACCCTTATTAGCCCCCGTGTGCTCTTTGACGCTCAACTGTTTGCGTGAAACCCTGTGTGCTTACCCTTTTCTGTCATTCTTCTTCTCACCCTTCTGTATCAACACTTTCTTTTAGTACGATGTAAGTGTGTATTTTTTCATTTAACTTGCGTTACGTCATTAACTCGACAGGCATGTCTGCACCGTCCGCATCATTCGACCAGTCCCAGGCACCAGGGAAGGCACCCGCTGCTGCTCACTCACCCCCGCGTCAGGTGGAGACGCATGCGGCTTATAGGAAGAGACTCGCGCAGGGCGGAGAGTCGTCCTTCCGACCTACGCATGAACTGCCAGTTAACTCGCTCAGCACCCAAGCCGAGTCTGCCGTGATTAAGGCTCTTCGGAATTATAACCAGGGTTTGATAGAGGAGAACAAAGTCTTAATGGAACAAAATCAGACCTTATTGAAACAAGCTGCTACCCTAGAGGGGCGAGTGGAAGCTCAAGAGGAGCAAATACGGGAACTTTATAGGAGAACTACTTATTTGAAGGCAGAAGCCCTAAAAGGGCGCAAGGTATAAGGTTTTATAATGAGAGACCTTCGGGTGGATCAAGAAAGGCTTAACTCGCATACCGAGAGGCTTGGTAGGATGAATTGAAGGATCCATCAGTTGGAGGAAGCCCGCTTTGCACCTGCACCTGCACCCAAGCCAACCCTAGCCCCGACACCTCCCGAGCCGGAGGCGGAAGAATCTGATGAAGAACCGGAAAAGGTTCCGGAGGAAGAGCCGGAAGAGGAGGAAGAAGAGCCAGAGGAGGTCCCGGATAGTGACGGATACGATGATGATGGTAGTGACCTCGGGGATGGAGACGTGGATGACTGACTCGTCTTCAACTTGTTTATCTAGTTATTTCTTTCAGTTGTTTTCGTATAAACAATCGTTGTGATTAAAACTTTTGCGAATATTCGTTGTAGTGACTTTTATGGTTTAATTTGAATGGATTTCCTTATTTTATTGTTTTAAAGATATTTCTTGTGCTGAGTTGTTACCTTACCCCTTTTCCCCTTGCACTACAAGAGTCGCATTTTTGACTCTACGATAGATACCTTAATTATGGGAAACCTCTCGCTAGCCTTTGTACCAACTTGTATTTGTTGGTTGATGCAATGCCTAATTTCTACTATTAGCTTAGACCAACCCATCATTCCTTTGCCACAGTGACAGTACGTCCTCGTTTCTCCATGCATAGACACTAATGCGAACTCACTCTAGTTTAGAAGGTTTGGAAGACTCGAATTCCTATCATTGGTGATCACTTCTTGAAACCTTGAGGAGGGTGATGTGTTGTTGATACGTTCATACCCTCTTGAACATGTTTTCGCGTCCTTTCCTCGAAACCCCTTGACTACACATGCATATTTCAGATTCATTCTCAACCTAAGGAAACTCCTTCGAACTTGATTGCTTACCGACTCGATAAGTCGCAAACTCATCTAAGTTCGTGGATCAAGGTGAACTATTCCTCCTTCGCATGTGGGCGAGCCCAACAACTTTGACTAAAGTTTCAGCAAACCTTAACACTGCAAGCCTGTGCGACAACCATTCTTCTCTGATTAATTCTTGATGTGCTTAATATACCAACATGGCACCTCTATTTGACAAACGGCATCCTTCATTTTAGCCTTATGCAACTTGTGTACGACTAGCTATACCCTCGACTGTCACACCCCAACCGATGGCAGAAACATCGGGGCATAGCACTGAGCGAAACAGATTATCCATGAGTATCCATAACAACTATTCATTACCAGATAATTAAACGTCATGTCCCATACCACAACATATCCAAATAAAAACAGTTATTACAAATAATTGTCTCAAAAACAAATACTGTTTCGACGACTCAGATTTAAGCGTGACATAACTAGACCCCTAGCTTGATTCCACAAAGCAAGAGCACAGCATCCTAAGCATTCAAACACCTCTCACATACGTTAAGATAGAGGTCAATACACATAGTGTAAAGGTGAGCATACAAGTTTGATAATAGCATAATAGAGTTCGAAATCGTTTACGCATAACCAGCATGTAACATGTATAAAGTGAAGGTAAGTAGGTTATCGACAGAGAAATATGCACATACATGACTGCGAGTTGTAGAATGCGTAACACATATCCCCACTGGGACACATGAAGTAAAGCCCTTGACAACCCCTGTCCACGACAGGTGCTGAGTCCAAACTATAGTAGTATCATTGCTAAGGTGTCAGGAAACAATCAATGTGTTAACATAACGTACAAGCATTCATCGAATAACACGTAGCATGCAATAACTGTTAGCGTATAAATAGTGTTTGCGTTGTGTGTCGATTGTGATTTAGAATAAGTAACGTATGTAACACCCAAAAGTGCATAAAGCAAAAAGGGATCGAGTATACTCACAGATTGTGTGTAACAAGTAAACACTCTCTTGGATTGAAGGGAGCGCTGAAAGAGATTAGCCTGAACAGTTAACGATGGCATAAACAATAAGTGGCGCATCAAGTGTCGAACAACAATTCGATCGGATGGAAATCCGATCGGATGGTCATTCGATCGGTTGTCAATCCGTTCGGATGGTCATTCGATCGGTTGTCAATCCGTTCGGATGGTCATCTGATCGGATGGCCATTCGGTCGGATTGACACCTTGTTTGGTTAGAATGTGTTTGTGTATGATGGTTTGCCTTTTGAAGTTTTCGTTGTAGCATTTTGAAAACAGCGAAGTATCTCTACCCTTCAGGTCGGTCGATCGAACGGTGGTTCGATCGGACGGTGATCCATTCGGCGAGACATCTCTCAGAGAACAAGTTCACCGCAATTTTGTCACTCGATTGGATAGTCTAACGATCGGGTGGCAATCCATTAGAACTAGTGGTGTATTGAACATGTTGAAAATTTTTTAAGTGTTGAAGTTCCAAACATCACATGTTCGGATGGCCGTTCGATCGGATGACAATCTGATCGGACGGTAGTCCGTTCGACGTTCAGAACCTTGATGAAGTTGAAAATAAAAGTTGAAATGTGGAATCATGTGCCAGCCGATCGGGTGACTGTCCGATCAGATGTCAATCCAATCGGACGGCATCCGTCCCAGCAGCCTGATCGTCTTGACACTTGATTGTTTTGAATAGTTTTGCAGTTTTGATCGAGACAGTGCGATAACGTGTCAAACAACAGAAACCCCATCAAGACCCAAGTGATCCGATCGAACAGGAATCACCCAAGTCCGATCAGTTCACAGGTTCATGACGGTGGTTCATATTTAACCCGAAATCGACTATCTCATTGATAGAACCCAGATCTTGAACCAACACATCATTAAGAAGGAGTGGAAGGTTAGAACGGGCTCTGATTCTATCGGTTTTGAGTGCATTGAGTGTAAAAGAGTTGAAAGAAAGTTGGAAAACCATCTTTCAATCCTTTTATCCTTGAATATGTTCAGATCTAGACAAGATCTTTGTTTGTTTATGTGGAAATCTTCCAGATCTAAGTTGTTCTTGGTGGATTGAAGCCAAAACATGAAGTTCATAAGAACCCCATGATGACATCATCCTAGAACACCTCAAATCCTGTGATTTCACGGTTAAAAGCAAAGATTTAAAGGTGAAAAAGATGAAGGAGTGCGTGTAGATCATAGAAGTACAAGATTTAGGTTGAAAACTTACAAGAATTGCGAGAAATCGAGAGAAAGGAGGTCTGAGTGCGGCTGGTCGAGCAAGGGAGCTGTCACATCAAGTGATGTAACAAGTGAGGACATTTATAGGGTTTCCCAAAAAGGAAAGTGCAATGGGCGAGTGGGTCACCGATCGGATTACTGTCCGATCGGATGGCAATCCGATCGGTTGACCATCCGATCGAGTAGTCACTCGATCGTGTGGCTCCAACGACTGAGTTTTGGCGTTTTTGTTTCGTGCGTTGGGTTTAGCGTTGCGTTTCGAAGGAGCGATGCGATAGTTCACCCATTAGTTACACAAATAACCTAACTACGATATCTAACATACAATCATCATAATTAACTTGCGTTTGGCGTTTGCGGTTCGATTGTGATAAAGTTGCGATTGCGTCTCGATTAATCACCATAACACATAAACATAATTAAACATGCACTAGTAAACACATAAGTAGCACACACACGTAAAGCAATATCCAGAATGCATAGTTCGAGTTGCGAATGCGATTGCGATGCGATAAGCGAATAAGCGATAAAATAAACGATAAGCATCGATTTAACCTCGATTGTTAACAAGTACTCCACATAATACAACTAAAGTGATGAAATAAATAGATTATCTACAAGTCAAAGAAGTCAAAACAGTAGTTGAGCAAGGAGTGACAGATCACAATTAGCAATCCTTTCTTCCTTTGACTTCAATCTTGACTTTGACTTTCGAAACACGGGGTGTTACAGCCTCCCCTAGTTGAGGGAATTTCGTCCCGAAATTAGGCCGAAGCCGTAACAAACAATTGTGGGTACTTCGCCTTCATGTCGCTTTCGAGTTCCCAAGTGAACTCTGCGCCGCGTTTGCCTTCCCAGCGAACCTTCACAATGGGAATGCGTGAGCGCCTGAGCTGCTTGGTTTCTCGGTCCACGATCTCGATAGGTTTTTCCATGAAGTGTAATGTTTCGTCCACTTGTAGATCCTCGAGTGGAACATGTAAATCATGCTCGGCCAGACACTTTCTGAGGTTCGAAACAAGGAAAGTCGGGTGGACGTTGCTAAGTTCCTTCGGTAGTTCGAGTCTGGAGGCCACTTTTCCAATCCTTTCCAGAATCTTAAAGGGTCCAACATATCAAGGCGCGAGCTTTCCTTTCTTGCTGAATCTGATCACCCCTTCCAAGTGCAACCTTTAGGAGTACGTGATCGCCAACGTCAAATTTAAGGGGCTTGCGGTGTCTATCGGCGTAACTTTTCTGACGACTCCGAGCTTTCAGAAGATTATCTCGAATTTGGATGATTTTGTCAGTCGTTTCTTGCAATAGCTCAGGACCGGTTAATTGCGAATCTTCGATCTCGTGCCATACAATAGCCGGTCGACATCTTCTTCCATACAATGCCTCAAATGGTCCCATTTGAATGCTGGAATGATAACTGTTATTACGAGAATTCGACTAAAGGTAAGTATGCGTCCCAATTACCACCAAAATCTATGACACACGAACGGAGCATGTCTTCAAGGGTACGAATCGTTCTTTCAGTCTGACCGTCGGTTTGGGGGTGGAATGCGGTACTTAGATTAAGCGTAGTACCGAGTGCAGATTGAAACGTTTCCCAAAGACGCGAGGTAAACGACCATCGCGGTTAGAGATGATGTCGCGAGGCGACCCATGTCGACAAATGATCTTGTTAGTGTAGATTCGGGCTAATTTTTCTACCTTATAGTCTTCTTGTATTGGCAGAAAATGAGTAGATTTAGTCAAACGGTCAACGACAACCCAGATGCTGTCGTGATTTGATGGCGTGCGCGGAAGTTTCGTTATGAAGTCCATAGCTATACTCTCCCACTTCCACAAGGGAATCTCGGGTTGGACGAGCAATCCAGAGGGTCGTTGATGCTCGGCCTTGAATTTCGAGCAAGTCAGGCACTTCGAAACATAGAGGGCGATATCTTTCTTCATTCCTGGCCACCAGTACTTGTAGCGAAGGTCCTGGTACATTTTATCAGCACCGGGATGAATAGAATATCGGGATTTATGAGCTTCATTCATCAGAATCTTTCATAAGTCGGTGCGCTTGGGAATCCAAATCCGATCTAGATAATGGAATATCCCGTTTGACTTGTTCACTAGCTGGGCCCCATCGTTGAGAATCCTTTCCTTCTTCAAAGTGCGTTCGGTAAAACAAGCATGTTGGGCTTCGTGGATAAGGGTTTCGAGATCATACTGGGCTTGGATATTACGGGCGCTATGCAAATAGCTTCGTCTGCTGAGAGCGTCGGCAACAACATTTGCTTTTCCTGGATGATAACGAATCTCACAGTCGTAATTGTTAAGGAGTTCAACCCATCGGCGTTGGCGCATATTAAGTTCCTTTTGGCTGAGGATGTGTTGTAGGCTCCTATGATCTGTGAAGATCGTACACTTGGTACCATATAGGTAGTGTCGCCAAATCTTCAACTCAAAAACAACTGCACCTAGCTCGAGATCATGGGTTGTGTAGTTCTTTTCGTGGATTTTGAGCTGACGAGTTGCGTAAGCGATAACCTTGTCTCGCTGCATGAGAACACAACCAAGACCAAGGTTCGAGGCATCACAATAGACAATAAAGTCATCGTTTCCGTCGGGTAGAGTGAGAACGGGAGCATTGCAGATCATGTGCTTGAGGGTTTGAAAGGCAGTCTCTTGTTTAGTTTCCCAAACAAAAGGCTTTTCTTTATGCGTGAGGGAAGTAAGCATCACGGCGATTTTAGAGAATCCTTCGATAAATCGGCGATAATAGTGAGCTAGTCCGAGAAAAGAACGGACTACAGACGGGTTCTTAGGTGTAACCCAACTCTTGACAGCTTCGATCTTCCCAGGGTCAACGTGAATACCTTAACTATTGACAATGTGACCGAGGAATTGAACCTCCTCCAGCCAGAATTCACACTTGGGGAACTTGGTAAAGAGCCAATTCCCTTGGAGCAGTTTGAGAACCAAACCTAGATGTTGCACGTGTTCGGTTTTTGACTTGGAATAGATCAGGATATTATCGATGAACACGATGACGAAGCGGTCGAGAAAAGGTTTACACACGTGATTCATCAGATCCATGAAAACCGTGGGTGCATTGGTTAAACCAAAGGGCATAACAACGAAATCATAGTGGCCGTAACGAGTGCGAAAAGATATTTTTGGGTATATCCTCCTCTTGAATGCGTAGTTGGTGATAGCCTGAGCGTAGATCGATCTTGGAGAAACACGTAGCACAATGCAACTGGTCAAACAAATCATCGATGCGAGGTAGGGGATAGCGATTCTTGATTGTCAGCTTATTCAGCTCCCTATAGTCGATACACATCCGGAATGTCCCATCCTTCTTTTTGACCAAAAGGACTGGTGCGCCCCAAGGCGAGGTGCTAGGGCGAATGAAGCCTTTATCAAGTAGTTCCTGAAGCTGACTCGAGAGTTCGCGCATTTCGGAAGGAGCGAGACGACAAGGCGCTTTAGCAACAGGGTTTGCTCTGGGAATGAGGTCGATTCGGAAATCGATACCATGACTTGGCGGTAAACCGGGGAGATCATCTGGAAACACATTAGGGAATTCACGAACAACAGGAACATCCTTCACAATCGTCTTCCCTTTCTTTTCCTCCTCCGCTACTATAATGTTAGCCAAGAAAGCTCTGTATTCCTTGCAGAGATACTTGCTAGCTTGGACACATGACATGAGTTTGAGACCTTTCGAAGGAGTTTCACCATACACACAAAGTTGATCACCACTCGCGAGCGAGAATCGAATCATCTTATCGAAGTAAACAATTTCGGCATGGTTTTCGCGAAGAAAGTCCATGCCTACTATGATGTCAAAACTACCGAGCTGCATCGGAATAAGGTTGATAGGAAAGATGTGATTGTTGAGTTCGAGAGTACAATAACGAAGAACAAAATTGACAGCGATGGTTCTTCCGGTGGCAACTTCAACATCGAACGTCGAGGGGAGATAGGCACGCTTACGATTAAGGAGCTTTTCAAATTCAAACGATACAAAACAGTTATCGGCTCTAGTATCAAATAAACACGAAGCCTAAATACCATTCACAAGGAATGTACCATTGACCACGTTGTTGTCAGCCTGAGCCTGGTGCACATTGATGTTGAAGGTTCGGGCGTGAGCTGCTTGTTGCTGTTGTTGCCGAGGCTGCTGTTGAGGCTATTGCTGGGGCTGCTGCTGTTGTGGCTCTTGTTTCAGAACTCGATTCAGGCACATGTTTGCGAAGTGGTTGGGATCACCACACGCAAAGCAAGCTCTAGCATTGATCACGAGTGTAGGAGCCGCTTGTTGGCCTTGAGGAGCAGGAAGTAGAGCTTGTTGAGCAGTAGCTAGAGCTGGAGCTTGACGCGGACCTGTACGGCAGTTGGCGTTGAAGTCGCCGTACATGTTGCATATGCACACAACATCTGCAGGCGATTCCCACTGGGTGGTGATAAGTATAAGTAGGGCAAGCCAGGTGAGGACCAGTATACGCACGCTTTGCTGGCGGTGCGTTGGTAACCGGGGCCACTACTTGGCGGTGTTGCTGCGGCAGTTGAGCTGAACTGATTGGAGCGGGGCAGCAGTGGTGACAGCGCAATTCTTGCTACTGTTGTTGTTGTTGTTCTTCCTCTTGTGACGAGAGGCCTTTGAATACTGAGGAGCGACGGTGGTATCAGCGGTTGGTGCGGTGGAAGCTTGATGCAGATTCTTGGTGGCTTTATCCCAGTAGCCAGACTTAACTCGCTTGTCTTTGATTTCAGTGGCGAGCAGATAAGTTTCCTTAATCGTTGATGTCTTTGCAGCTTGAATGAAATCAGCCACGCAATCCAAAAGGGCACAGATATACTTCTTGATGGTGATTTCGGGCGTCTTAACTTGGTCTGGACAGATTATATTGAGCTGCTTGAAGCGAGCAGTTAAAGCAGCATTGTCACCATCTTTCTGCTTGATATGCCAGAATTCGTCCTCCAACTTTTGGCGCTCATGGGGAGGGCAGAACTCTTCCAACATGACGTCCTTCAACTCATCCCACGTCAAACCGTAAGCTGCACCTCGTTTGTTCCTCTCGGCCGTCCACCAATCTAAAGCTCGGGATTGGAAGACGCCGGTAGCGTTGAGAGTGCAGAGATTATCAGGACAGCCACTTTGGCGCAGGGTGACCTCGATCGAATTGAACCATTGAAATAGGGTCGTAGGCCCATCTTTGCCAGTAAATTATTTCGGTCCGCAGGCCTTGAACTGCTTGAAGCTAAAGGCAGCTTTAGGAGAATCGGTCCGAGACTCTTCAGAAGACTTGCTTGCGTTTTCATTCAACTCACTAACGATCTTTGGAATAACTTTCACGATCTGACTTGCGACGAGGGAAGCGAGTCGCTTGTCAGCCTGCTTGCGCTTTGCATCACGGGAGTGGAGCGATCCAGATGATGACATTGTCTGCAACAGACATCGTCACAGGACTCAAACTCAATTTCGATCATTCCAAGTATAGTCTAGCGATTTACCATAGAGCTCAGGAACACGTTAATAGAATCACATAAGCACATAAACACATAGGCACGTAATCACGTAGGGCACAGAAGCACGTAAGCACATAAGGCACAGAAGCACATAAGGCAGTCAGAACATAGAAACCATTCTATATGTTGCACGTATTCACTGTCCTTCATGGAACGTTTAGCGATTGAGTATCGCGATGAGTAGCATAGCGAGTAGTATAGCACGCGATTTTCCATTGGTAGTAGCGATTTGTTAGCGTATTGAGATAGATGTGCAGTGCGAGTGGTGCACGTTGATCAAAACGAATAGCAAAAAGCGAGTGAATCACCAAAATCGTAACACATAACAGGTAAAATCACATAAAACACATAAAATTCACATAAAAGCGACAAATATCAGAGTCAGCATCTGCGGACTCAGAATCAAAACACATAAAAATCGAGAATAGATTGTCTGCGGCTGATAGACGTCGACTATCCAAGGTGATTTGACTATTCTCAAGGACTTTTAGTACACACTTTGACCTTTGGAACCGTGCTCTCGCCTCGAATTTGGGCGAACAACATGCATCCCTCTAGTTACATCGTGGCCCCAAGTCGTTGGAGTCTGTCGAGTCTTTGGTGAGAGTTTTGTAAAACCAAAATTGGACACGGAACGAGTCGTCTAGGTTCGGGTTTCACCCCTGACTTAACAACTTATTCCTGTTTAATAAGAAAAAAGAGAAGGAATTATGCGTTGAAGTACGGATTTCACCCCTGTTTTAACGCAAATTCTCTTGTTTATTGATAAAATACGGGTTGAACAAGCAATTTAGTCGAGAGTTTACGGTTTTCACACCTAATCTCGACCTGCTCACTCGTTCATTTTTGTAACTTAGAGTGCAGTGATAGTGTAGTGTAAGCGAGAATAGAGAGAAATAGCAGGTAAGCTCGTGCGAAACCCCTACTGGGTATGCACAAGTCGGTCTGTTGGTACTTAGACTATAGACTAGGTCGTTCTAAGACATCTTCCTGGACTGGGTCGTGTCTTGCCTAATTCCCTATAGTTATGGCTCTGATACCAATCTGTCACACCCCAACCGATGGCGGAAACATCGGGGCATGGCACTGAGCGAAACAGATTGTCCATGAGCATCCTTATAACAACTATTCATTACTAGATAATTAAACTTCATGTCCCATACCACAACATATCCAAATAAAAACAATTATTACAAATAATTGTCTCAAAAACAAATACTATTCCGACGACTCAGATTTAAGCGTGACATAACTAGACCCCTAGCTTGATTCCATAAAAGCAAGAGCACAACATTCAAACACCTGTCACATACGTTAAAATAGAGGTCAATACACATAGTGTAAAGGTGTGCATCCAAGTTTGATAATAGCATAATAGAGTTCGAAATCGTTTACGCATAAACAGCATGTAACATGTATAAAGTGAAGGCAAGTAGGTTATCGACAGAGAAATATGCACAGACGTGACTGCGAGTTGTAGAATGCGCAACACATATCCCCACTAGGACACATGAAGTAAAGCCCTTAACAACCCCTGTCCATGACAGGTGCTGAGTCCAAACTATAGTACTATCGTTGCTAAGGTGTCAGGCAACAATCACTGTGTTAACATAACGTACAAGCATTCATCGAATAACACGTAGCATGCAATAACGGTTAACATATAAATAGTGTTTGCGTTGTGTGTCGATTGTGATTTTGAATAAGTAACGTATGTAACACCCAAAAGTGCATAAAGCAAAAAGGGAACGAGTATACTCACAGATTGTGTTTAACAACTAAACACTATCTTGGATTGAAGGGAGCGCTGAGAGAGATTAGCCTGAATAGTTAACGATGGCATAAACGATAAGTGGCGCGTAAAACGGTGTAAAGTAACCAAGTGTCGTACAGCAATTCAATCGGATGGCAATCCGATCGGATGGTCATTCGATCGGTTGTAAATTCGTTCGAATGGTCATCCGATCGGATGGCCATTCGGTCGGATTGACACCTTGTTTGGTTAGAATGTGTTTGTGTATGATGGTTTTCCTTTTGAAGTTTTCGTTGTAGCATTTTGAAAACAGCGAAGTATCTCTACCCTTCAGGTCAGTCGATCGAACGACGATCCGTTGGGCGAGACATCTCTCAGAGAACAAGTTCACAGCAGTTTTGTCACTCGATTGGATAGTCTACCGATCGAGTGGCAATCCGTTAGAACTGGTGGTGTATTGAACATGTTGAAAACTGTTTAAGTGTTGAAGTTCCAAACATCACATGTTCGGATGGTCGTTCGGTCAGATGACAATCCGATCGGACGATAGTCCGTTCGACGTTCAGAACCTTGATGAAGTTTAAAATAAAAGTTGAAGTGTGGAACCATGTGCCAGCCGATCGGGTGGCTGTCCGATCAGATGTCAATCCGATCGGATGGCAATCCGATCGGACGGCATCCGTCCCAGCAGCCTGATCGTCTTGACACTTGATTGTTTTGAATAGTTTTGCAGTTTTGATCGAGACAGTGTGATAACGTGTCAAACAACAGAAACCCCATCAAGACCCAAGTGATCCGATCAAACAGGAATCACCCAAGTCCGATCAGTTCATAGGTTCGTGACGGTGGTTCATATTTAACCCGAAATCGACTATCTCGTTGATAGAACCCAGATCTTGAACCAACACATCATTAAGAAGGAGTGGAAGGTTAGAACGAGCTCTGATTCTATCGGTTTTGAGTGCATTGAGTGTAAAAGAGTTGAAAGAAAGTTGGAAAACCATCTTTCAATCCTTTTATCCTTGAATATGTTCAGATCCAGACAAGATCTTTGTTTGTTTATGTGGAAATCTTCCAGATCTAAGTTGTTCTTGGTGGATTGAAGCCAAAACATGAAGTTCATAAGAACCCCATGATGACATCATCCTAGAGCACCTCAAATCCAGTGATTTCACGGTTAAAAGCAAAGATTCAAAGGTGAAAAAGATGAAGGAGTGCGTGTAGATCATAGAAGTACAAGATTTAGGTTGAAAACTTACAAGAATCGTGAGAAATCGAGAGAAAGGAGGTCTGAGTGCGGTTGGTCGAGCAAGGGAGCTGTCACATCAAGTGATGTAACAAGTGAGGATATTTATAGGGTTTCCCAAAAAGGAAAGTGCAATGGGCGAGTGGGTCACCGATCGGATGGCTGTCCGATCGGATGGCAATCCGATCGGTTGACCATCCGATCAAGTAGTCACTCGATCGTGTGGCTCCGACGACTGAGTTTTGGCGTTTTCGTTTCGTGCGTTGGGTTTAGCGTTGCGTTTCGAAGGAGCGATGCGATAGTTCACCCATTAGTTACACAAATAACCTAACTACGATATCTAACATACAATCATCATAATTAACTTGCGTTTGGCGTTTGCGATTCGATTGTGATAAAGTTGCGATTGCGTCTCGATTAATCACCACAACACATAAACATAATTAAACATGCACAAGTAAACACATAAGTAGCACACACACGTAAAGCAATATCCAGAACGCATAGTTCGAGTTGCGAATGCGATTGCGATGCGATAAGCGAATAAGCGATAAAACAAACGATAAGCATCGATTAAACCTCGATTGTTAACAAGTACTCCACATAATACAACTAAAGTGATGAAATAAATAGATTATCTACAAGTCAAAGAAGTCAAAACAGTAGTTGAGCAAGGAGTGACAAATCGCAATTAGCAATCTTTTCTTCCTTTGACTTCAATCTTGACTTTGACTTTGACTTTCAAAACACGGGGTGTTACATCAACGACAGGTAAACCCCTAATACGGATCCTTACACGCTTACGCATCGATTGCGACTACCCTTTTTGCATGTGTCCACATCCATTCATGATATACTTCTCGAATCCTACGATTTTCAACCTAACAACATTCTCCGCGACCTCTCGCTTGGATGAGTTACTCTTTACAAACATTACTCGAGGAGCGATGGGCCATTAATATCACAGATATGAAGTTATCACAAGCACTGTCCTTAGAACCTGATACGACTAAGACCGGTTCTGAGTCGCAACATTCGAATTTAGCCTACATTGACGGATATGCCGCTTGTTTCCCTCGACGACATCCAAATCTACTTCAAGAACTAGTAGGAATCCGAACGATACCTACGCCTTATCATGGAGCTCCTACAACACACACAACCTTATGTTAATTTTCCAATGTATGACTTTTGAAGTCACGAAGCCCGCTTTACATGATCGTATGCGCAGACCCTCATAACTCTAACTCGAAAGATTACTCAGGAATCCTCATTTTAACAGTGGAAGGTGAAACTCTGTTGTATACCCATTCTTTCATTATCAGATGACACAGACGATTTCGTTGTTTATAATGACTCGTCTATCCAAGGACTTAGTTGTGTGTTGGTGCAACGTGAGAAAGTCATTGCTTACACATCACGCCAACTCAAGGCTCACGAGAAGAACTACACTACCCGCGATTTGGAGTTGGGAGCAGTAGCGTTTGCACTCAAGATATGGAGACATTACTTGTACGGTACCTGGTGCACCATCTACACCGATCACAAGCGTCTCCAACATATCTTGGATCAGAGGGAGTTAAACATGAGACAGTTTCGATAGTTCGGACTCCCTAACAACTATGAGTGTGCGATTAAGTATCATCCAGGCCAAGCCAACGTTGTGGCTGACGCCCTCAGTTGTAAGAAAACCAAACCTAAGCGTGTACGTGCGTTACAGCTTACTATCCACTCTAGTCTTCCCACCCAGATTTACGATGCTCAGATTGAAGCATTGAAGGAAGAGAACCTCCTAACTGAGGCCATGCTAGGCATGGAAAGGCAACTTGTATGCAATGGAGATGGTACCTACTATTTCATGGAACATATCTGGGATCCATCTTTCGGAAACCTACTAGAGCGGGTGATGGACGAAGCATACAAGCCTCGTTACTCGGTGCATCCTTTTTTTGACAAGATGCACTAAGATCACAAGACTCTGTACTAGTGGCTCGAAACATCAGGACTACACCAACCCCCAGAAAGTCCAACATGGAAATGGGAGCAAATTTCCATAGATTTCGTCACTGGATTACCTAGATCTCAGCGAGTAAACGACGCCATCTAGGTGATAGTGGATTGACTAACTAAGTCTGCAAACTAAAGGCGATCAAGGAAACTGACAAGTTTTCTACACTCGCATACATCTATCTGAAGGAAGTAGTCTTTAGGCACGGAGTGCCAACTTCTATTATCTCTGATCGAGACTCACGCTTTACATCTGAGTTGTGGCAGGCGATGCACAAATCTTTCGGCTCAAGTCTAGACATGAGCACAGCGTATCACCCTCAGACGGTTGGGCAGACTGAATGCGCCATCCAGACTCTAGAAGACATGTTTCGAGCACATGTTGTTGATTTTGGCAACGGGTGGGAGAGACACCTGCCTTTGGTAGAGTTTTCATAACAATAGTTACCACCCCAGCATCAAGGCTATTCCGTTCGAGGCGTTGTATGAGCAGAAATACCAATCACCTTTATGCTAGGCCAAAGCTGGCGGCATCCAAATCACCGGCCCATAACTTGTTATCGACACAATGGAGTGGTGTTCACAACGTCTTTCACGTGTCGAATCTGAAGAAGTGTCTGTCAGATAAGACCCTCATTGTTCCCTTTTAAGGAGCTCACTATCGACGAACCGCTGCATTTTGTCGAGGAATCAGTGGATATTATGGATCGGAAAATGAAGACTCTCAAGAAAACCGAGATATCTATTGTTAGAGTTCGTTGGAACTCCCGTCGTGGCCCAGAGTCCACCTGGGAATGATAGAACCAGATAAAACGTATATACCCCCAGTTGTTAAGAAAGGTGAGTCCAATACTGAAGCTACTTCGGAATTTCAGGACGAAATTCCAAATCAACGGGGGGAGGATGTGATACCCTTGGAAAAACGCTCAACACAACAAGCTTCTCCAGTGACTGTGTACTAAATTTCGGGACGAAATTTCTTTCAACTTGGGGATAATGTGACAACTCGTATAAATCCATGTACATTGTGAATTTGTGTTACGTGTGCTTTGTGAAATTCATGTATGATATGTGATGTGTATGTGTATGTGGTGTGTGATTTGTGTCTTCAATCGATTGTGTGCTTAGTGACGTGTAAAGTGAGATTCGTGAAACCAGAAACCAAAACCGAACCATTGTGATACATCAACATTGTGAAATGAGATAAGTACTGTGATACGTCAACGTTGTGGAAGGGGTTATTGTAGTAGGTTAATTTCGACACGAAACATCTCATTGGGTTATGATAAGGAAACTCGTGAATAATCCACTTTATAAGTTTCGCGAAACCGACATTTTATGGATTCGCCACTCGTCTTGTGTGTTAACAGTCGGCCCAAACCCCCCACCCAAAATCCTTGCGTAAACAACAAGCCCAACCCGCCATCCCTTATTCCCTTTTGTGCAAACTTGGCCCAACCCCCATTACCTAAACCTTCCTTGTGGCCCACTCCACCCAAATCGCCCCAAACCCCATATATTTTGTTAAGTACGTATCTTGCATGAGAAAACTTAAAACCCTATATCCCCTTGGTGATTACTTGTGCGACGGCAGGAGAAGAAACCCACCCCCCATTCGCAATCAGCTTCAAGAGGAACACATGGTTCGTCCGTTCCTTGGTCATCAAAGTGATTAGTTAGTAACTAGGGTTTTTGTTTGCAGATTGAAACTCGTATTGATGATAGTTTAATGTGCTAATATGATTCATATGATGTTATCATGCCTGGGTTTATGTCAAAGACAATAATACTTATGTGTTAGGGTTAATGAGAATCAAGAATCGTGCATGGTGTTATCAATAATATGTGTTGTCATGTGTTTCTGGATTAGGGTTTAGGATCTTGATGCCCGAGTATGATAAATTTGATAAGAGTCTGCTGTATATGACTTATAACCTGATGTTAGTCGTTATTAGAAAGTATGGTGATCATATGCGTGCGTTTTAGTGGCGTTTAAGCGATAAACAACATGCTGATTAACTGTAACAGCCAACTTCAGTTAACTGTAAACGGACCATTATAAATCGATGTCTTATTGGACAGCAAGTTTAGCCCTTAGGCACTTCATCACTAACGGATGTTTATATTATGATCATCATATTGATGATACTTGCCATGATCTAATTTGATCATATAGGCTTTAAGGCTTGGACGTAGTCCAAATACCTTGATGGCTGGTGTGGTTTCTCAAGTCACACTGCCAGGAGTGTTAACATGTTCTTGGATGTTAACAAAGATTAATTGTATTAAGAGGGTTTTACCATCATAGCCATGTCTGTATTGACATATCAGCTAGGTTATACCATTAAGAAGATCTTTTAAAATTATTTAGCAGATCGATAAAGTTCAAATAAAATCGATACAATTATTTGATAAAGGATGAAATGAATACCTATATAAAATTTTCAAAGCTTCCCATAAATTTAGGAAATTTACAACAGTGCCTCAATCAGGACTTTTAGTATCTTATTTGTCCACAGAGGACTTTTAAGAAAATATAAGTCCGTATAAGGACTATAAGATATTATAAGTTCATATAGGGATTATATTGAAACAATTTGCCCACGAATGGACTATAAAGAAATGTCTTGTCTATGAAGGGTCTATAATGAAGTAACATGTCCACTAAGGGACTATAATGAAATCTCGTGTCCACGGCGGGACTATTTCGAAATAGCTTATCCATAAAGGGATTTTAATGAAATGACGCGTCCACGAAAGGACTGTATTGAAACGTCATGTCCACAAAGGGGACTTTGCTAAACAGATGGCCTCTCAGGGTCTTAAGTCAAAAAATATGTCCATTAAGGATTATGATAAACAAATGTCCACGCAGGGACTATACAGAAGAGATAGGTCCTTATAGGGACTTTGAAGTAATACTAGTCCACCGGGGGACGGAAAGGAAAATATAAGTCCATATAGGGACTATAAGTTATGTCATCATTGGGATTATAGTGAATCGATATGTCCTCGAAAGGACTATGATGAATTATTATATTCGCCAGGGGACTTTAATGAAATAACGTGTCTACAAAAGAATTTTAATGAAATAACATGTCCATGTAAGGACTATAATGGAGTGCAAAGTCCATGAAAGGACTTATTTTGTAGTATGATGTCCACGAAAGGACTATATGGAAATATAACGTCCATGAAGGGACTATATTGTAATATAATGTCCACGAAAGGACTACGATAGATAAACGTCTATACAAGGTTTTATCAGAAGAGGTAGATCCACACAGGGGCTATGTTGAAATAATATGTCCACAAAGGACTACAGTAATCAAATGCCCACACAGGTTCTTAAGGAAAATGAAATATAATGGAAGAAGGGTCTTCTAATGCTTTCCTTGCTTCATTCCGATGGTTTCTCTTCTTTGTTTACCATACGCGGTAGTGACACTGAAGATCTCAGTGAATAAAGTAAACATTCGAATTCAGGATCCGTTGCTAGAAGTAGGATCCAAGGGTTTGATGATTAGGAAATTTAAACTTGGATCACGGATTGAAGTTTGACAAGTATAGTCCATGTTTGGAATTCCAAAACTTGAAGATAATAATAGTGATCATTGGCATTTACTGGTATCGTCTTTAATGTGGGAGCCTCAGGGACCTCCTGGTATGGACTCCAATGGTACAAATTCCAAAATTTGAGCCTCAGGGACCTCCTGTATAGACTCTGAAGTCTGGCTAAGAGTTTAAATAGGTTTAATTTTGGGAATAGGTCCATAAAGGTCTTTCCTCCAACCGATTGCACGCTTATTCTAGATGTGGTACTAAGCTTGGCATTTCTAGGCTTCGGATGTGGAGAATTTCCATCAACGGCTTATTTGCCTGGCGACATATTCAAATCACATAAAATTGAAAACAATGTTTACTTAATAGGGATGAGAGTATTCCTATGTTAAGTCTAGACTCAGAAGGTTTAAGGGAATATGCTATTGTGTCATTTGATACCAACCTATCACACCCCAATATTTACAGCTCAGTCTGGTGGGCCCGGTGGGGAGTATCGTGACGTAAGATTGGTATCGTCATAGTCAAACATACACATAATAGCACAACGGAAGTCTTGGAATATAAATATTAATTACAAACCCAATTGTCTGAAAATACCGAAATGATAATTACATACGAGCTTGTAATATTGAATCCACAGGCGGATCATTATAAAATGTACAAAGTGAAGTTTAGCATACTTTAGGGCATCCTAAGGATTTGCAATATTCTTTATTGGCACCAAGCAGCTCCCAGCCTATTTGCGTATAGTACCTGTCACTTAGTCTTTTGAAAATACGTCAGTTTACATTGGTAAATACAATTAACTGACTCATTTGAAAATGTTAATGAAAATTGGTTTAGATGCACGAGGCATGAAAATCTTTTATAACTTGGGACAATTATACTTATAATCTTGTATACAGAATTACATGTTTGTCGTACATTTAGGGCCCGGTATAGAAGCCGAGACATGGTTAACCGACACACCACTTATCCCTTTTCGGGAAACCCATAAAGGAGTTTATTTATATCTTATTCCCTTTTGGGGGAATAGTAAACCAAATTGCATCTGACAGGCGTATGCCTACACCTCGTGCTTAGGTCGTGGCCAATTGCAATTAAATGTGCCGAGGATATCCAGGACACGATCGCATTAACCCCCAATGTTTATGTTATCAAACAAAACGGATTAAAACGGGTTATGTAATTTATTAATCACAATCCGATTAAATGATTCCATTGTGACAACTCGTATAAATCCATGTACATTGTGAATTCGTGTTACGCGTACTTTGTGAAATTCATGTATGATATGTGATGTGTATGTGTATGTGGTGTGTGATTTGTGTCTTCAATCGATTGTGTGCTTAGTGACGTGTAAAGTGATATTCGTGAAACCAAAACCCAAAACCGAAGCATTGTGATACATCAACGTTGTGAAATGAGATAAGTACTGTGATACGTCAACGTTGTGGAATGGGTTATTGTAGTAGGTTAATTTCGACACGAAACGTCTCATTGGGTTATGATAAGGAAACTCGTGAAGAATCCACTTTATAAGTTTCACGAAACCGACATTTTATGGATTTGCCACTCGTCTTGTGTGTTAACAATAGGCCCAAACCCCCCCACCCAAAACCCTTGCGCAAACAACAAGCCCAACCCGCCATCCCTTATTCCCTTTTGTGTAAACTTGGCCCAACCCCCATTACCTAAACCTTCCTTGTGGCCCACTCCACCCAAATCACCCCAAACCCCATATATTTTGTTAAGTATGTATCTTGCGTGAGAAAACTTAAAACCCTATATCCCCTTGGTGATTACTTGTGCGACGGCAGGAGAAGAACCCCCCCCCCCCATTCGCAATCAGCTTCAAAAGGAACACAGGGTTCGTCCGTTCAGTTTCAAGGTAATTAGTTGCATTTCTTTTAGTGTTTTATGTGTTTCTAATGGCTTTACATGGCTGCGAATGTTAGCATGGTTTAATGTGATGTTTATGTGAATGATTACAAGTTAGGGTTGTTAGAAACTTGGTGTTTTCTTGAGTGGTTTTGGTCATCAAAGTGATTAGTTAGTAACTAGAGTTTTTGTTTGCGGATTGAAACTCGTATTGATGATAGTTTAATGTGCTAATATGATTCATCTGATGTTATCATGGCTGGATTATGTCAAAGACAATAATACTTATGTGTTAGGGTTCATGAGAATCAAGAATCGTGCATGGTGCTATCAATAATATGTATAGTCATGTGTTTCTGGATTAGGGTTTAGGATCTTGATGCCCGAGTATGATAAATTTGATAAGAGTCTGCTATATATGACTTATAACCTGATGTTAGTCGTTATTAGAAAGTATGGTGATCATATGTGTGCGTTTTAGTGGCGTTTAAGCGATAAACAGCATGCTGATTAACTGAAACAGCCAATTTCAGTTGGCTTTAAACGGACCATTATAAATTGAAAATTTGATTTTCTGAAGTCTAAATTATGTGTTTTCGAAAAACGAATCAAATGGCACTAGAATCATATTTTTTTGAGGTCGTTTACTATTTTTAAAGGTCTGTTTTGTACAGCAGCAAAAGCTGCGTTTTTCTATAGAAAATGCGTGTTATGTTTTTCATCATAACTTTAAACCTGGATAGAGTTATGTCACGAAATTGATACTGTAGATGGACACTGATGTCATTGTAATTCTCCAACTGGAATTTCGTCAATCGGACTTACGATGAATTTTAAATGAATTTTTCTGTGGACTTCAGTCAGAAAGTGACAAATCTGATTGCAGCCCAGTAAATGATTTTTTTAAAATAATTGGTAATGAAAATCAACGCATAAGATTAGTAGCAAACTAATCTAATTTGGTTCATAATCGAAAGTCAACGCATAAGTCAAACTTCGCGACTTTCGGTTGCGAACCGACCCTAAAACTGGAATTGACGAGCCGAACATGTTTACACATGTTCTAATAATTATTACCAAGTTGTTTAAATGATAAAACATATTTTAGAATACTTCTAAACTCATATCTCAATTATTTCAAAAACTGACCCGTTGACTTTTTAAAACAATATTATGTTGACTCGTCAATTGGCCAAGCAAACGTGATTCTTAGGAGGTGCCCTTTTGAGGGATTAATACCTACCTAATTACGATCGTGTAGCCACGTTCGTTGCGAACAATGGCTTGACCATTTAAGGTCTAACTAAAAGTCAAAGCGTTTATCGTAAACGCTTGACTTTTTGGCTTTAAAAGCCAACTAAAAGAACTAGTAATGAAAGGAACACTTACAAGTGGTCCTATGGACTGAATATAACTCAGAGGATGCTCCCAATCAACTTAGGAACTTCCAGATTTGAGATAGAGAAAGAAAGAAAGGAAATGGTGCAAGTCTTTCATGAAAATCAAGGCCTATTTATAGTGTTTGAAGGATTCTTAGATGATTGTCATGTGTTATGGGGCTCTCTAGGATGATTACAAGTGCCCCCTTACTAGTACAAAACCATATACAAGCCCATAGAATCGTTTTGAAGGTTTTTGGATGCTTGGAGTGGGGAACAAGAATTTTTTTGTAGCTGGCAAGAGTATACAGACCGTATGGTCCCTTGTATATGGTCTGTAAGGACCTGGTCAGTATACTATAAGTTTCATCTGTTGACATATTTAGCCCCTTTACTTCCAAACTCTCACGTATCGTTCTTTTTATGATAAAAACTATCCTAGGACAATATTAGGCACACCCAAGAGTATAACCGAGCATCATAAACTTCTCGGTTCGTTAAAAGGTCTCCCAGAAGTATAAACTTATGCGTTGACGCTTTTAACCCCTTAATATGCAGACTTGCGCGTATTATCGCGAAATGGCATAAAAGCCTTACGTGGCCGACATTAGGCATTCCTGGGCGTATGACCGAACATTACGACACTCCAATTCACTTAAATGGTCAATAAAAGGTGTAGTTTTAGACATTGACGCTTTTGGCCCCTATAACGCACCAACTTGCGCGTATTATCGTTTTATTGCCTCAAAGCCCTATGTAGCCCAGATTGGGCATTCCTGAGAGTATTATCAAATATAACAATGCTTTGGGTTTGTTAAAAGGTCACTCAGAGGTAAGAATTAACATGTTGACACTTTTAACCCTTTTAAAGCACAAACTTGTGTGTATTATCGTTTGTCGGCATTAAAGCCCTAAATGGCCAATATTATGTATTCCCAAGAATATGATTAAAAATCATAACGCTCTGGGTTCGTTAAAAGGTCACTCAGAGGTATAATTAAACATGTTGATGCTTTTAACCCTTTGCCGCGCAAACTTTCAATTAATTACGCAAATGATTTCGCTTATCCAACAAGTGGCTTAATATGAGAATACAAATACTGTGTAAGGTTATTCAGAGGCTTAGTTTAAGCATGTTGACACTTCCAATCCTTCCACATTCAAAGTTTTTGATTTTTCGCAAAATTAGTCCCTAACAGTCAACGTTTGACTTCATTAGGGTTTAGTACACATGTCAACACATTACTAGACATGATTTTTATGAGGTGTTACATTTGAATAAATCATTGCGTGTATCAAAATAGATTGAGTTTGATGGAAAAGGAGAATCAAGTTTGTGAATGTCAAAAGAATATGAAGTATCTGATTGCTATGTGAGATGTGTTTTGAAAAAAGGAAATACTACTCTTGTTTCAAAAAGGATTTACGTATGTCAAAGATTGTTGGTTCCTATGAAGTCTCCTTGCCCATGTGTTTGGAATTTTGATGGTACATTGAGTGGTATTTGGAAAGATTTTCGAAAACAGAAAGTTTGCTTTATTTAAGGTATTTCGTATCTAATACGAAGAGTTGTATTTTAGAACCTTTGTGAAAATTTGGTCCTTGAAAAGAATTTCAACAAAATGAACTTAGTGATTTTGATAAGAGTTTTACTAAAGCAATTTATTGATGTTGAAAAGAGTTTTAGCAAAATGTTTTATTGATTTTGAAAAGAGTTTTAGCAAAGTGTTCTTATAATATCTATAAGATTTTATGAGTATGCGAGAAAAAGTTGGGTTGTTTTACGATTGAGTACAAATGTCTTTAGTACAATGATATAATGTGAGCATGTTTTAGTGATTAGGTCGAGTATGAAGTTGGTGGGCAAGAGATTCATTAGCCCGATTAAGTAAATAGGTAGCACTTCATAAAATTTTGAAAATCGGGTGATAAAACATTTAATGTACGATTAGGAATTTCGTGTATGTGATTTAAGTAAAAGAGATTGTAGGGTAAGTGGTATGTTTAATAAAACAATGAATTTTGAAATTTCACATAAGTAGGGAAAATGATTTAAGATTTAGGTATAAAACTTGATTTGTGTGGTTGACATAACAAAGTCTCTTAAAAGGAAAGTTTGTTAACGATCACCAAGGTAAGGGAATCACCCCTAGTTCGTTGGTGAGGTCGTTTTAAGAAGGGAATGAGCGGAGCTAATCATCAAGGTAAGGAATTGACTCATATCTTGACGATATGAGTAATGTAAATCTTGTTGGTGACGTTTTAGAAATCATGCACTATAAGTATATGAAAAGATTTAGTATGATGTGTGTGTAACCATCTTGAAAATAATTTGAATGTTTGGAAAGGAAAGTTTGAATCGTGATAAGCAGAAAATCGATATTAGTAAAATGGAAATTTGATTTAAAACTTGGATTGTTCTAAAACGGAACTTTTGACTAAACCAAAGTGGTCAAAAGTTCTTTTGAGTCTGGGAAGCATGCTTTAGCCTAATAGGTGGAATACTTTCACCGAAATTTCGGTTAATGGTATTCACCCTTCCGATTACTACATGTCCCTAATCAATCGAAAGTCTGAGACTTGTCGGGATTTTGAAAATCGAGGAGTGGGACTTGTTAACAAAGTGCGGGTTTCACCCCTAACTTAACAACGTCGTACCCTAAGTGTGGTAAGTACTTGTCGGGTCAAGAAAGTTAATTCTGACACATTGACGAGGGTCCACTAGATTTGAAATGGAATTTCTCCATCAAGGTGAGGATTTCACTCCTAACTTTATGGCAAAATTTGTGCAAAAAGAATAAGTGAATTGAGAGTCATTCACCAAATTGTGGGTTTCACTCGTATTTTCGTGAAGTCGTCTCGTTTGTATTATACGAGTGTTTTTCGAGTTTAACACAATCGTGTAAAATGGTCTTAGGAAAGGCGTATGTTTTGGAATAGCAAAACAAGTATGAGCACATAAAAGGCATTTCAAGAATTTAGCACATAAAATATGTTTCAAGAAATTAGCACATAAATCAAGTATGGTCGAGTATGGTGCTTAACTATAGACTAGGTCAAAAGCATGGCAATTTTCCTAATTCCCTATAGTTATGGCTCTGATACCAATCTGTCACTCCCTAACCGATCGCGGAAACATCGGAGTAAGACGAAATAGATTGCTCATTACTCATAACACTAAATTGTGACAAGTATTTAATAATAAATTTCATTTGATTGCTAAAAGAATCAATTACATTGTTTGAAATCGAATATAACAAGTTGAAACAAATGAATTACAATACAACAAGTATTTAAAGTTTAAAATGTGTTTCTAGGTATCCTACTAAGTTCCGTGCATCTTTATCATCATCAAAATCCCGCAACATGTTTTAAAGTATAGTTCAATACAAAAGTATTAGCGAGTATACAACTTTTGGAATACTAGCATATAAGTATAAAAGATAAACTCAAATCCAACATGGCAATTGATATACAAAGTTGAAGCTAGCATGCATAACTATAGGCCAAACCCGAGTGTCCACAAGAATAATGTGCATCCCTCGTCACCGAAGTGAACGAGACCGTAATGTATAATGTGTATCCCTCGACACCTAGGTAATCGAGACCGTAAAGCATGTTAACTTAACAATACCCCGTCAGGTGGTGTACTACTCCTATAGCGCTATAATTGTTAAGGTGGGCTAGCTAAGTTAATGACGAATAGAGTGCGTGTAAGTATTCTAGCATAAACAACCTAAGCATAACAAATAGCATGTTTGGCGGATTGAGTGATTGAATAAGTTTGATTATGTGTATTGTGAATTTTGATAGTTGAAACATGTTACACCCAAAAGTGCATTAAAGCGTAAAAAGGGTCAAGCATACTCACAATATTGTGAAGCTTTCTGATTATCCGTTTATTGACGAGTTAATGAGAATAGGAGAATGAATGTGTTCGGTGTTTGGAGTTTATGGAATGTTTGGATTCGGAATTAACTATAAAAGTATATGTACGCAAAAGTATATCTCGTCTATACACTCGTTTGGACACTAAGTTTTTAAAGTGTTTTCATGGGTCCTAACGTGCCCATTAGAATCACAAATGAGGAATAAAGAACAAAGATAATATAACTTATATTCGCGATGTATAATCATGATTCGATTAACATCAAGAATTTGGTTATGTTTATATTTATATGTTTTATAGTATAGTCATAATATTAACCTAAAACTAAGTCCATCATAGATATCATAGATTATCATGTAAGTCAAGCATGGAGGTTTAACCTCATACACCTCATTGTATGATTCACCACTACACAAATCATCACAAGGATGACTCAGATGGTCATGAATAACAAGAATTAAAAACTAACTAATGCATGCTTAAGTGACCAAGTAAATCCTAACCCGGGTGAACCAACACGACATGGAAAGGTAATCTTAAGTGCCAGAGGCTAGGCAGGGCTTTGTTAATTTGATACTAGGAAGTCACTTGAGTGTTTATACACAAGTTCACAAGTGAAGGAGTGGAACTAGATTGGAAAGCCCAAGCTCCCATGGTTCATACTTCACAAGTCACAAGTTCATCATATGAAAGATGATGAATCATGCTTGCTTTCAACACTTGGATTATGATATGTATAAACTGAAAATAAAGAGGTTTTGAACTCATAACTTGACGGAAACCACCTCAACACAAACCCACAACTATAGACTAATTTGTAAGCTTGGTGGGTGCAAGATTCCACCAAGTTTTAGCAAAGAAACAAAAAGCACATGAACATTGAACAAAAACAGAAAGTTTAGAGGTGTCTGCACCTCTTAAACTCATAATAATCTATTCCTAACAAGTCTCATTACCTTAGATAGGTTCAAGAACAAGTAGGCACAAGATAACATCAAGAAAACATAGTTTTATGAAAGCATAACAAGTGTTCTTCCAAAAAAGAAAGTTTGGACCTCAAAATGGTGTTGTTCCACCTTGGTTTACCATGGTAAACCTATGGAAACATTCCTAGAGGTGTTCCAAGGTTTGTGGAAGAAGAAATGATGAAGAAAAGTTGAAGAAAATGAAGTTGCCATAAGTTTATGTAAATCAGAAAATAAATCTGACTTTGGAGCCTTTAAGTGATGTATCACGTGATTACACCTTGGTGAATCTTGGATAATATCCTTGAAGGTCATCCAAGTAGATTGGTACTAGAAAACGTGAAGAAAATAGAAGAAAAGGTGCTCAAAACTCACTTTTTTGAGCAATTGTATAATCTGCCAAAACTTGAAAAGTTGGATGAATTGAGAGGATTTAGGAGTGTTTGAGGAGTTTGGAAAGTGAAAATGGGTGTTAGAATAGGTGTATATATAGTGGGGGATTAGGGTTAAGTGTTAGAAAGGTATTAAAGAGAGTTAGTTGGGAGTTAAGGGCCAAAAGGGGACCAATCCCATAGCTGAAATGGGTCTGATGCGGATCGACAGCCTCCTGCGGGTCGCGGAAGGGGAGCACCACATCTGCCGCGACACGCGGCTGTGGTCACCCGGACACAGTTCTCAATTTGACACAATTGGTCCCTATAGTTTGATAATAGGTAGACTTTTTGTTATTTCAAGTATGTTAAACATGTACTAGGCGTATAATACATATAAAAGAATGGTTTATGTATGGTGAATGTGTAAATAAATAATGGTATGTATAAAGTGTATAAAATATGTACTTTATGACCGTTTGCTTGTAAGATAAGTACGTGTTTTACAAGAATGAAGAACGAGTATCAAGTATGTATAAGATTTGAAGGTAAAACAAGTATGATCTATCGAATCATAATTTAAATGAAATGATCAAGTTTTACTATGATAAAAGTTGTGAATTACGAAGGCGGAAGTAAAATACGAATGAGTTACGGATATAAGTTTCCAAAAATGGATGTATAAACATTCTTTCTAATTAAGGTAAGTTTCAAAAAGTGAGGCGTTACAAAGAAAGATAAGTTTGTGTTCATGACTGGAGTGACTCAACATTTTGAGCCAGCAGTTCGAGTTCCAGTGGCCAGCAGAAACAAAGGGTGTGGTTCTCATAAAAAGCTTAAATCAAAATGTGAGCAAGCTATGAGTCAGGCGGAAAAGAAAACCAGGATATGTAAAATATGTAAGGAGCCTGGTCAGGACACCTAGAAACGAAAAGTTTAAACAGAAGCCAAAACCATCTCTTGGCAAAAGCTGATCAAGGATTGACACTTTGAGGTCATAATTTTATTTAACTAATTATGTTTTCTATGTTTTTAGTTATTTTGGGAGCGCAAACAATTTGTGTTTTTAGTCGTTTTCGACACGATGGTCATCAATAAATCCGATGTCTTTATACTTTAGTTGTATTGCAAATGTTACTTGAATTATTATTAACTTTAAGTGGTCTTTGTTATAATACAGTTGTGTTATATGAGATTACTCATATTTTCAATAGGTTGTTCACCAACACCTTACACGATATATTCAGTTATGTGCATTAGATAATAACTGTTATTAGGGACGTGTTCCAAGCATGTGATGATGAGGCGTTTATCAAGCATGGTGCAAGGAGTTTAATTAGTAATCTATTTAAACAATTGTGTTTTTCTTTGTCTTTATGGGCGAGTATAGACTTGACAGGTTGGGATAATATGCGTTAGATTCTTGAGTTTGCAGATCAGCAGGGTTCGAGATGTGCAAGGAAGACGCTGCAGGCGATTATTTTCAAGGTTGTTTGGCTGTTTTTGTAATTGTGTTTTGGTAATGAATGAATGATATTTGTTGTTCAAGATAAAATAATTCTTTTTTTCTTTCTAAACCTAATCTTCAGGACTGGTTGTGGCATAAGGTTATTTGCGCGATACATTGGAACTCTCGGTCTTGGGTCGGGTGTATAATCAGGTAAACGGTTATGCTTTATCGGGTAATCGGGTCAGGTAAATGGGTATACTATCAAATCATGTACCCGTCCCAAGCCCACGAAAAAAATAAACGTTATCCCCATACCCGTCCCGAATGTCTCGGGCTTCGAGCATTCCCTTAAGTGCCATCCTTAGCTTGGACCCAGGTTAGTTGGTATCAATTTTGGTTGGGTGATAAAGTTCAAGGCACCCACTTTGTCGGAAGGTGGCCTCAATGGAGTCAAACCATTGGGCATCTTTGTCGCCCCATCTTCGCCCATAAACGGCAACGGGATACATGAATTGAACTGTTTGAACGTGAAGGTTGACTTGGGTGGGTCGACTTTGGATTCGACCGAGGCATGAGGGGATTCGAAGTTGTTGGGGGTTTGGATTTTACTGACGATGTCGGGGATAACCTTGGCCATTTGCTTGGCCATGAACTTCATCATGTCTTTCTTGGGCATCGAATCGGCGTTGGAGTTGGACTTGGATTTCTTCCTTGAGTTCGAGTTACGGTTGGAAGACAACTAGAAGATCGAAATAGGAGAAAAGGATGAGACTTGATCATAATATGTCTAGAAAATCATGTTTGTTTTGCATGAATGAGTATAATAATATTTTCACGTAACACGTAGAGTGTCACACCCTGACTTTTTGCGGAAGCGTGGGTTTATTTGGTGTGACTTCTTAATACCATAGCAACAATCATAACAATGCTATATGATAAAAACATGAGATATTCATCCATTAATAAAGTTTAGAAAAAAATACTATATTATGCTTGTCTTAAAACATCAATCTCAAAATAAGTTACAAATCATGACTTGTTTAAATGAGTTCATAAAATCTTAGCAAAAGACCTTAAACAAAACTAGGTTTAGAGATATGTAACCCGTCCAGGTAGAGGTTACACCTTCTAAACCCTACAACCGTGGATGACTTCTTTATTCAAACGCAGCTTGAAAATGCATGCATACCGTGCCAGATCCATTAGTTTCCTGAAATACATGTAGTTTGAAAAATCAACATAAAGTTGAGCGAGTTCATGTGTAAGTGAGTATGTATAAACCTTTGTAATATGTCTGTATGTATGAAAATCCCTGGTATGTAGCAATTAAGGAAAAAGAGATCACCACTGGGTTGCAAAGCCAATGATATGTGTGAAGTGATGCAGGAAGACTCAAACCTAGCAGATTTTTGCGTTGGGCTCAAAGTTACCCCAGGTCCGCATAGTTGGACTCAGGAGTTGGGCTCGCTACACCCAAATAGATCTATCACTCTTGACCCTCGGTCCTACAATGAGGATTAATGGCCCCAAGTGCCACCTACCCACTCACATGATCTAAGTAGTAAACCCTCCTTAAGCTAATCATACCATGTATAAAAGTGTCCGTAAATATAGTAACATGTATTCCACCCCCGAAGTATAAAAACTGAAAACAATTAAGAGAAAAGGGGGACATGAACTCACAGAAGTGCGTATCCAGAAACGTAAGTCTCCAACTCAACCTGCTGCGTGACGACCTACACGTACTAATGCCTATTAGACGGATGGTCGTGCCTTGGCTTAGGGTTTAGCGTTTTTGGGAAATAGTTAGACAACTATTTCGTATTCACACTTCTTAATTAATTTATATTTGCATTTCCTTCCCAAGGATGGGGGTTTTTATACATGTATATGTTATAATTCCGAAAAAATATATTTTAAGTCTCACTTAGAAAATATATTTATTTTTACTTGTCTAAAACATTTTAATTCCAAAATATACATATTTTTCCCAAAAATATTATATTTTACCTCATACTTTTCCAAAATAATACTTCACCAAAAATACACGAATAAGAGTATTTTTCTAAAATTTACATAAGTTACATTTTAGAGTTCGCATTGTAATAACAATACTGGTGTAACTTAAATATTTATTTGTGAGAGCGTTGGTATTATTTTGGAGTCGTATTTCTATGTTATTTCCAAGTTATATTATTTTTACCCAAAAAAAATAATATATCTAGTACACAAAGTAACAAACAATCACACAAGTGTTTTATTATAAAATATATATTCAAAATATATATTTAATATATTTTATTTACGAAAATCCACCTCCGGTACTTGGTAATTTTTGAAATAAAAATCATGGCGAAGTTTATTTTGAAAACCAAGTTAAAAATATATTTGTAAACGCTTGTTAGAAAAATATTTCTAAGTGTTATATTTCTAGAAAAATTTCGCCAGAGTTTCCTCTGTAAATGGAGGTGTCCATGCTTTTTAGCATATCATTTTCTTTTGTAAAATCAACCAAACAATTTACCAACCAACAATATACAATCTTTGATCACTAATCTTAACAAAAACAAGCCTAAACCACAAACTCTTGAACTTGAAAGTTTGTAAAAATATGTAGTAAGTTACTAACATGCTTAGTAGGTCTTGATATCTTTAAAAATAAGTTTAGTTTCTTAAAAACTTTATTTTTAAAGAATATGCATTTTCACAACTTCTAGTCATGATTTCCAAAAATATTCCTTTGTGGAATTTTCTTGTTACACAAGTGTTTATACACTTGTTTACCTTCTAAAAATGATTTTAGTTCATACAATATCCGGGTTTTAACAAAACTAGTATTTTTCACTTGGTTCTTTCGAAAACCCACTCATAGATCTTTAGATCTACAAGTTTACATCTTTATTTTTCAAGAAAAATTATTTTTATCCAAGTTCAAGTTCATGTATGGATGGTTTCATCATCCTTCATAACTCTAACATTTACAACTTACTAGTTCATGTTCTTGAACATGATCTAGCATGTCTAGATGATGATCCATCCTGCTTCTACTAACAAACAACATTCAAAAATCATAACAACACAAGATCAATATGTTTTACCCATATATCTTCTCTTTATCCACCCTTTATCCTTTATGTTTCAAGTCTTAGATTATGTTCATTAGTGTCCTTCATATTTTACCATTCTATCATCTATTAACCACTAAAAACAAGAACAAGATGAAGTTTTAGAGCACTTACTACTAGCACAAGGCTAGGGGAGAAACAAGGCGTAAAAGTGGTGGATAAAAGAAAACAAAAGCGGTCCTTGAGCTTCCGAATACACCGAGCTCACTTGTATGATCTCTTACACCCTTGGATTACTAGAGATTGCTTGGAATGATTTAATGATGATGATGATGATGGTTGTGGGTGCTCTCGGCCGAACACAGAAAGGAGAGAAAGAAAGAGTGTTGTTGGTTGTTGGTGAGTTTGATGTGAGAATGATAGACCATGAGTTTAAATAAAAATCCTCTAACTCTTGTTTACACAATGGTTAAGATGTCTCATTATCCACTAACCATATCTAATATAATAATGAAAAGAATCATGGGGGTGGTGTCCCCATGTAACCGGTTCGAACAAAGGGGGGTATGGGGTTGGGTTTCAATTGTTGGTTACAAGTTTAGTTAGAAATTTAGTTAGGTAACAAGTGTTAAGTTAGTGTTTTAAAAGTGTTATATAATATAAAGTGGGTTAGGGTGTTCGGGGACCCTAACTAGCTCAGAAAAGTAAAAACAATGTATTTGGCAATATTTTTATGTTCCGGGTAAAGTCCGTTTGTTCGGTTGGGTATTGTCCGTTAAAGTGCTAAATTAATTGTTAAAGTGTCTTTTATATTACTTTTAGTGACACATTTAATTCCCAACACTTTGGAAGGTATCTAGGACTATTTTTCCAAGTTTTTGCATTTTTCTAGCATTATTAAATGTTGAATTTTGGTATTTAGTGCAGAATTATGCACTTAAAGTGTGTTTTAGGCACTTCCCGGCACTATAACTATCACCTAGTGAAGCAGTTTTATGGTCCTCACTTCCCTACACTCCCTACCAGTGTAGTACTTTATTCCCGGCTCATACTGGGCCTCAATAATATTGTCTGTCTAGGTGCTGGCATTGTCAGCATGTTTCCTGGGTTATCCGTTTAGTGTGCTAACTGTGATTTGTGCATCAAGTTTGTCACTAATGTTTGTATGTAATAAATGGAGTGACAATATAAATGTGATGCATATGTATGTACGTAGCAGAATTCAGAAAGCAGTTTAATCAACAGTTGTAATCAAGCACAGCCATTAAGCACAAATTAATTATTAATTAACTGTACGGATGCATGCAAATTTGACAGTTGTCACATTCTCCCCCCGTTAAGAAAATTTCGTCCTCGAAATTTGTAGTACCTTAATTCCTTATGGTTACGTCACATATGTATATATACAAGAATAATATCGAGGCGGATAATCGCCAACTGAATCAAACCTTACCTACATGAGGTGAGTCCAAGAACATGTAATAACTTGAACCCTATGGTTAAAAGGTACGTGCTTTTAGCATTTGATGTCAAAGTTTCAGGACGTATTTGACGTATAGTCTAGTGTAAACCAGCTAGCAGGGGGGTTTCACAAAAGAGAAGCCTTGACTAATAAGACTCCCAAACGATCGATCGCAATATTCAAACGAGTTTTCACGAACCATAGCATCCGCTATATGAATTCAAAATCAACAACTCAAATGAAATAGTAAAATGATCTGTCAACTCCCGAGTAGATGAATGGTAAGATTTAGTGTGTTGAAAATTTTGAATTGCGTGAATACGCCGAGTGAATACAAGCGAATCTGGTGTATCCTTGCCTTAATTAGTAGTTGCATCAGAAATGTTTAAATGACAAGTCAAACAAAAGCATATGTAGTTCTGTGTGAAACGGTTGACCATGATTAGCACAAGCTACAAGTTTGTAATGACACCACAAGGTGTCGCAATGGCATAATTCAATAATAGCGGTGACTGAACAAGTTCACCGTGTTTGAGATCAAATGAAAGTGTACCGAAACAAGCCTGAAGATTTGATTTACACAATGTCATAAAGTTTTCGGTTGAATACGGAACATTAAAGAGCCACTGTTTTTGATCGAAGATGAAAAAGTATTAAGTACTGCAAGGCATTCGATTGACAACGAAAGAATCGTTAGGAGGTACATTATGCTTATGAAACGAATATATGTACCATTGCCTTAACACACAATTGTGTTAAGACTGCTTCGATCGTGAATATCAAAATGGATTGTTAACAAATAAATAGGCAATTAAATCCGTGTATGAAATGAGTAACCCAATTAGCGCAAGCTTCAATTCTGTGAAAGTATCGCTGCAAGGTATCGAAATCAATCAACGATTTAGTGGAGTCGTAGACCAACCGACTCGAAATGAAAGAATCTTTGAAAAAATATTTGAATATGATGCTCCCAATACATCATGTGATGTCTGAAACTGAATATGCGGAGTGGATAAGTTCAAGCAATCGAACTTAATCTCAGTGTAGCCTGGCAATAAATGTAGGTATCAACGAAGGAAATATCGGCATGGTAACAAAATAAACCATGAATGTAATTTGTAATAAAAGAAGTTTCAAGAGAGTGTGTTGACTCGATAGCAAAAGAGCCAACAATTTCAATAACGTAGGTCATTCGAATCACAAACCAGTAATTAGATTTAGCAACGTAATATTTGAACTTTAATGAAGCGTTTATTCGAAATGAAACCGCATGCGTAGCAAAAGGTGCATGGATTATATATAAGTTTTCAAGTAATGAAGCAATTTGTATCTGCCAGAATGTAGAAGTGACCAAGTATACGAAGCAAACGTGTGTTCGCTCTCAGCGAAAGAAATCAACGTGATGCAACTACTTTGAGGGGAGTAGAGATGCAAATATCTACTCGCTAGAAGTAAAAGTGAAGACTTCAATGAAAGAAAATTTAAGTATTTTATGTTTTGTTAACTGAAATGGCATGTCTGTCAGGTTAATGATGGTTGATTGAGTTGACAGATATGATTCCTAAGTAAAAACCCTTACGAGTTTGGACCTGGGTTCCCAAGGGTCCTAAATATATGGTTTCTAGATCCTCCAGATTCCGTATCCTGTGTAGACCTAGTTTTTGCATTGTGTAGGAAGCACCTTTTTTGTGTACGGCTAAGAACAAGTCATTGTCCCACAATTTTCCCCGGTATACTTTCTTCCCGAATTCACCGCTAACGACACTCGATCGTCAACCAGTCGTGTATTAGTAGTTGGGTCCTCACAGTCAGTTATGTATGAAGTTCGTTAATCCTCAGCAAGAGTCACCGACTCTCGTGGGTTAGCTCATTCGGCTCCTGGTAGTTGATGCTCATTTGAAAATCATCGTCCTTTTTTCTTGACGAGCAGAATTGGGGTTACCCAAAAGGGAATTTTGGTCTGTTATCTTCCTTCTCTATCAACTTCTGAAGCTTCACTATCAATCCTTGCATCTCCGAAGGTGTAAGTCGTTAAGGGGTATTGGCTATAGGCGCAACGCCTGGAATCACTCTGATGCGAAATTCGACTAGTCATTGAGGAGATAATTCTGGCAAGTCTTTGGGGAAAGACTTCAGGGTATTTCCCTATCACGGGAATACCTTCGAGTTTTAGTTCTTCGGCTCCCATGTCCCCGACATGAGCCAAGAAAAATAACACCTCCTTTTCGCAACAACTTTCGTGTCTCCAAGCAATTTGGGATCTGTAGAGGCGTATCCTACTTCGTGAGTCACGATCGTGCCTTCATTCGTCATTGGGGTGCGGATATCAATCTCCACTCGATCGCTCGATATCTAATCCATCCCAATTCCCTCGTCGAAGCTTCCAAACTCAACTGGCAGTAGACCTAGCGTAAACTTACGCTCTCAGGGTTTTACCTGGCCGATTCCAATTACTTTGTTGGCTTCCACTAGCTTCCCGTTAGCTAGTACTATCGGGTGCGGATTACCTAACTTACTTGTTACTAAACCAAGTATACTCTCAAACTCTAGAAATGCGAAGCTAAAATTTGAAACAGTATTTAGCAGCACAGATGCATAACGTTGAGTAATATGGGACGTACCGATATCCACGCTTGAATTCCTGGCGTGTATCCCTAGCTCCGGTGTGGAGCTTTCGTCCTTGTGCCTGATTGTTTTAGGGCAATATTTTCTAAAATGCTTTTTGCTTCCATAGTTAAAACAACCTCGAGCACGTTTTTGTTTATCACTCATTTTGCCTTGATAATTGTCATTGTCGTTGTTTCCTCCATGATTCTCACTACCATCTTGGCCTCCATTACTATGTTCAGTATCTTTCCTACAAGTTTCTTTAGGATGCCCCCTCTTGCCACAGTTATCACATTTTCCATATTTACATCGCCCGACATGATAACTTAAACAATTGTCGCACTTAGGTAGGATACCCATGTAGTCTTTTCCCTTTTCTGCCTTCTTCTTGCTACTCCCCCGAGTAACCATCTTGAAATTTGCGAGCTTTCTCTTGTTATCCCCAGATGACTCTACATGAGTCTCCTTTTTCTACTCAGAGGTTGAAAATTTGTTCGTCCTGATTGCTTCTTTAGTTAAGGCCACACTTAGATTGATGGCCTCAGCGATTGTTGCAGGCTTTGATGTTGCCACCATGCTCGTGATTTGGGGTGCCAATCCCCAAATGAAACGCTCAATCTTCTTAAACTCTGGATCTACCATGTAGGGAACAATATGCGATAGAATTTGGAACTTCTCCACGTACTCAGCTATTTTTGGACCTTCCATCTTCAAGTTCCAGAACTCAGTTTCCACCTTCTGGCTTTCTGTTCTCGAACAGTACTTTTTATGCATTAGCTCTTTCAGCTCATCCCATGATAAAGTATACGCAGCAGCCTCGCCCATTTTCTGAACCTGGAGTTTCCACCATGGCAGAGCCCCGTCTCGGAATAGTCCGGAAATGTACGTGACCTGATCCTCTGGGGCGCATTTGCTCGCACGCAAAACAGAATCCGTCTTCTCAACCCAGCACACGAAGGCTTCGGCACCCCCTGTGCCGTCGAAATGTAGAGGCTGGCAGCCCAAGAACTGCTCGTAGGTGCAGCCTGCGATATAAGCAACATTATTCGCGTAAGGTATTAGCAAGGCACTCGTGGAAATGTCCAAACATTTTGTAATGTGTCTTAAAGGACTAAACATTACCGTTGGGGGGGTTATTTCCCGAGGTACCTCCCCTGCGCTCGGAGCGAAGGGCCTCGTACTGTGCGATGAACTGTAAGAGGCGCTCTTGAAATTCTGCCTCTGTCGTCGGCAGAGAGTTGTTGGTATTGGTGTTCCCTTGAGTTGACATCTTCCTAGAAGAAAGTCGGTTAGGTCAAGTCTTGTTAAGTACACGAGCACACAAGCCTTTATTTAAAGAATAAGACCTCAGAGGTGTATTACATATATGTATATACGCAGTCGTTATATCATTCAATCACATATCATCACAATTATTGCACAACTTGTAGCAAGTAAACATGTAGCATTATAGTTATAGCACAAATTTGCAGATCAACAGCGTGCTTAGTGGGAACATAGCGACTGAGTTTTCATCAGTTATTAGTCATAAGTATTGTCGCATGTTTAAAGATGGTTGGGCTTTCGTTATCCTCCGGCCACAATCACGGTGTCTTACAAAATGTATCACATCAGAAGGGACACAGGGTCACCCTACTCTTGTCCAACACGTATATTAGTGTATCAAAGTTACGTAGTCAGAAGTGGTCTTCAAAAGTCTCCGCAATCCCGGCTTATTATTAGTGTCCTTACCCAAGTGTAATGCAATCCACATAAATCCAGAACCAATTATACTGGTGACTGAGGTGGAGGAGGAAAGAAAAGTAAGTGATAGCACGCGTAAACTCCTCCTCGAGCTTGTATATACATCGAAGTAGTTAACTGATCTGTCGTTCGATAGTAAAAGAAGCGAGCATCAAAAACCTGGGAAAGGCGTTATAGCAGCAGATGAGAGCGCAAAAGAAGTCTTTGATAATTGTGGGGGATCAAAGTATACTCGCAATAAACAGGGTGGAGGTTGTGGTGTCAACTCAAGCTCCAAAGCTTTGCGACTTATATCCTCAACTGTAGCTGTTGTTACGGGAGCACTCATTTCGTGTGTAGCCTCCATAATGTGAGGGATGACAAGGGTCTAAAATCAGCATAGTGTAGCATAGGAACCACCGAAATGGCTTGTCAAGCGTTGTAGAGGTGCAAGTAGCAAACGATGCGGCCTGTAGAAAATGCTGCTGTAGCAATTGGGATCGTTACGCGGTTGCTGGCCTGGAGTACCTTCTCGTGGTGCGGGTATGTCTTGAATGAAAGTGATAGGCATGTTGGCGCAATGGACGTCGGTCTTTACCAGAGCAACATCCGCGGTTACGGGTATAGAAACAAATGTCTCTACCAATAAGGAGATCGTCAGGTGTAGGTATTGGGTCAGATATAAGGGGTGCAATGTCTGGTAGACCAAAAAGAGACAGGATCGTGATCACGTAAAGGTGCAGGTTCAGCAGGTGCAACATCAAGCTGACCCAAAAGGTGCAGAAGCTAGCTCAAGAACAGGCTCTGGGTCGTGTAACGGTGTGGTGCCTCGAGCAGGTGATAGAGCAGCAGCCATGTTGTCATCGTCTGCGTCAGTAGTAGAAAGCTGTAATCCAGCTATTTGTAAGGTTACAGATATCACAGACTCAAAGGAGTCCGAATGCATGCTAGAATCAGAGGGTAGCTTGTTAACAGGGGTTTTAAGAAGTGAAATTAGTAACAGTGTTCTCGTCAAATTTTCTATCGTCATGGGCGTCGGCAGGAGGACCATCAATAAGCATGTCAACATCGTCATAAATTGTTTGTCGAGTAGCCAACCTTCAGTAGAAATGTCCGCAGGAGGCGCATCATCGAGGATCGGAGCCATGGTGTGTCCATCATCGGGATGACCAGTGATAGAGTGGTCATGGATTGAAACAAGAGTGACAGAAAGATTCTTGTTAGAGAACCCATCAGCAAGGATAAAGTATCACCAAAATCTGGTAGCGCGGACTATTGGAAGTCGTCCTCGTCCTTAGTCAACATATCAAGATCACTCTCAGTGTCTGAAGTAAATATCTCTGGCGTAGATGTAGTCTCATTATCTGTGGCGGTGGTCGCAGGGTTATCAATATCTGATAACTCGTTTTCTAAATAGAGTGTCATGTGTGCCGATGCGTAGCATGTATGTAGTAATAATGAAAGCATGTAGTCATAATCAATGTAAACAAGTAATCATCCTAGTCTTCCCCGGACTATCCTACCCTGTCTCTCAGACTAAGTTCCCTAGTCTCTCAGACTAACTCCCTGGTCTCTAAGACCATCCTCCCAGTCTCTAAGACTAAATCCCTGGTCTCTAAGACCATCCACCCAGTCTTTAAGACTAAATCCCTGGTCTCTAAGACCAAATTTCCCTAGTCTCTAAGACTAAATTCCTCCCTCAGCCTCTAATACTGATCCTCCCTCAGTCTCTAAGACTGATCCTCCCTCAGGTTCTAAGGCTGATCCTCCCTCAGTCTCTAAGACTGATCCTCCCTCAGCCTCTAAGGCTGAACCTCCCTCAGTCTCTAAGACTGATCCTCCCTCAGCCTCTAAGGCTGATCCACCCTCAGTCTCTAAGACTGAATTATAAATATAAGTTTGGAAATGTGTATTTGTGCCTTTTGTTTGTAAAAATGTTTGTGCCCTGGATCTGGACTTTTTGTGTATGCAATGTAAAAATGTTTGAAAACGTTTTCGTGAGAGCCCTGATGATCATAGTCTAGACTCGAGAGAGAATCCTAGTTCGCTATGATCGAGGCTCTGATACCAAGTTGTCACACCCTGACTTTTGCGGAAGCGTGGGTTTATTTGGTGTGACTTCTTAATACCATAGCAACAATCATAACAATGCTATATGATAAAAACATGAGATATTCATCCATTAATAAAGTTTAGAAAAAATACTATATTATGCTTGTCTTAAAACATCAATCTCAAAATAAGTTACAAACCATGACTTGTTTAAATGAGTTCATAAAATCTTAGCAAAAGACCTTAAACAAAACTAGGTTTAGAGATATGTAACCCGTCCAGGTAGAGGTTACACCTTCTAAACCCTACAACCGTGGATGACTTCTTTATTCAAACGCAGCTTGAAAATGCATGCATACCGTGCCAGATCCATTAGTTTCCTGAAATACATGTAGTTTGAAAAATCAACATAAAGTTGAGCGAGTTCATGTGTAAGTGAGTATGTATAAACCTTTGTAATATGTCTGTATGTATGAAAATCCCTGGTATGTAGCAATTAAGGAAAAAGAGATCACCACTGGGTTGCAAAGCCAATGATATGTGTGAAGTGATGCAGGAAGACTCAAACCTAGCAGATTTTTGCGTTAGGCTCAAAGTTACCCCAGGTCCGCATAGTTGGACTTAGGAGTTGGGCTCGCTACACCCAAATAGATCTATCACTCTTGATCCTCGGCCCTACAATGAGCATTAATGGCCCCAAGTGCCACCTACCCACTCACATGATCTAAGTAGTAAACCCTCCTTAAGCTAATCATACCATATATAAAAGTGTCCGTAAATATAGTAACATGTATTCCACCCCCGAAGTATAAAAACTGAAAACAATTAAGAGAAAAGGGGGACATGAACTCACAGAAGTGCGTATCCAGAAACGTAAGTCTCCAACTCAACCTGCTGCGTGACGACCTACACGTACTAATGCCTATTAGACGGATGGCCGTGCCTTGGCTTAGGGTTTAACGTTTTTGGGAAATAGTTAGACAACTATTTCGTATTCACACTTCTTAATTAATTTATATTTGCATTTCCTTCCCAAGGATGGGGGTTTTTATACATGTATACGTTATAATTCCGAAAAAATATATTTTAAGTCTCACTTAGAAAATATATTTATTTTTACTTGTCTAAAACATTTTAATTCCAAAATATACATATTTTTCCCAAAAATATTATATTTTACCTCATACTTTTCCAAAATAATACTTCACCAAAAATACACGAATAAGAGTATTTTTCTAAAATATACATAAGTTACGTTTTAGAGTTCGCATTGTAATAACAATACTGGTGTAACTTAAATATTTATTTGTGAGAGCGTTGGTATTATTTTGGAGTCATATTTCTATGATATTTCCAAGTTATATTATTTTTACCCAAAAAAAATAATATATCTAGTACACAAAGTAACAAACAATCACATAAGTGTTTTATTATAAAATATATATTCTAAATATATATTTAATATATTTTATTTACGAAAATCCACCTCCGGTACTTGGTAATTTTTGAAATAAAAATCATGGCGAAGTTTATTTTGAAAACCAAGTTAAAAATATATTTGTAAACGCTTGTTAGAAAAATATTTCTAAGTGTTATATTTCTAGAAACATTTTGCCAGAGTTTCCTCTGTAAATGGAGGTGTCCATACTTTTTAGCATATCATTTTTTTTTTGTAAAATCAATCAAACAATTTACCAACCAACAATATACAATCTTTGATCACTAATCTTAACAAAAACAAGCCTAAACCACAAACTCTTGAACTTGAAAGTTTGTAAAAATATGTAGTAAGTTACTAACATGCTTAGTAGGTCTTGATATCTTTAAAAATAAGTTTAGTTTCTTAAAAACATTATTTTTAAAGAATATGCATTTTCACAACTTCTAGTCATGATTTCCAAAAATATTCCTTTGTGGAATTTTCTTGTTACACAAGTGTTTATACACTTGTTTACCTTCTAAAAATGATTTTAGTTCATACAATATCCGGGTTTTAACAAAACTAGTATTTTTCACTTGGTTCTTTCGAAAACCCACTCATAGATCTTTAGATCTACAAGTTTACATCTTTATTTTTCAAGAAAAATTATTTTTATCGAAGTTCAAGTTCATGTATGGATGGTTTCATCATCCTTCATAACTCTAACATTTACAACTTACTAGTTCATGTTCTTGAACATGATCTAGCATGTCTAGATGATGATCCATCCTGCTTCTACTAACAAACAACATTCAAAAATCATAACAACACAAGATCAATATGTTTTACCCATATATCTTCTCTTTATCCACCCTTTATCCTTTATGTTTCAAGTCTTAGATTATGTTCATTAGTGTTCTTCATATTTTACCATTCTATCATCTATTAACCACTAAAAATAAGAACAAGATGAAGTTTTAGAGCACTTACTACTAGCACAAGGCTAGGGGAGAAACAAGGCGTAAAAGTGGTGGATAAAAGAAAACAAAAGCGGTCCTTGAGCTTCCGAACACACCGAGCTCACTTGTATGATCTCTTACACCCTTGGATTACTAGAGATTGCTTGGAATGACTTGATGATGATGATGATGATGGTTGTGGGTGCTCTCGGCCGAACACACAAAGGAGAGAAAGAGAGAGTGTTGTTGGTTGTTGGTGAGTTTGATGTGAGAATGATAGACCATGAGTTTAAATAAAAATCCTCTAACTCTTGTTTACACAATGGTTAAGATGTCTTATTATCCACTAACCATATCTAATATAATAATGAAAAGAATCATGGGGGTGGTGTCCCCATGTAACCGGTTCGAACAAGGGGGGGTATGGGGTTGGGTTTCAATTGTTGGTTACAAGTTTAGTTAGAAATTTAGTTAGGTAACAAGTTTTAAGTTAGTGTTTTATAACTGTTATATAATATAAAGTGGGTTAGGGTGTTCGGGGACCCTAACTAGCTCAGAAAAGTAAAAACAATGTATTTGGCAATATTTTTATATTCCGGGTAAAGTCCGGTTGTTCGGTTGGGTATTGTCCGTTAAAGTGCTAAATTAATTGTTAAAGTGTCTTTTATATTACTTTTAGTGACACATTTAATTCCCAACACTTTGGAAGGTATCTAGGACTATTTTGCCAAGTTTTTGCACTTTGCTAGCATTATTAAATGCTGAATTTTGGTATTTAGTGCAGAATTATGCACTTAAAGTGTGTTTTAGGCACTTCCCGACACTATAACTATCACCTAGTGACGCAGTTTTATGGTCCTCACTTCCCTACACTCCCTACCAGTGTAGTACTTTATTCCCGGCTCATACTGGGCCTCAATAATATTGTCTGTCTAGGTGCTGGCATTGTCAGGATGTTTCCTGGGTTATCCATTTAGTGTGCTAACTGTGCTTTGTGCATCGAGTTTGTCACTAATGTTTGTATGTAATAAATGGAGTGACAATATAAATGTGATGCATATGTATGTACGTAACAGAATTCAGAAAGCAGTTTAATCAACTGTTGTAATCAAGCACAGCCATTAAGCACAAATTAATTATTAATTAACTGTACGGATGCATGCAAATTTGACAGTTGTCACATAGAGTTCACATAGTTTGCACAAGTATAACACATATTCACATTGTATAATTACGAATAAGGACGAAACGAATGTAAATTTAGTTTGTTCTCGAGCATTAATATTGTTCTAGATTGCGGTTAACGTTCGATTCATGCTTTGGTTTTGAAACGAACGAGGTATTAAGTATAAAAATACATTAAAATGGATATAACATAAAAGAGATTCAATGTAAAACTTGCAGTGTCTCGAAACGAAACTAAGACTATTCCAAAGTGATCGAAAATTCTCTCGAGTTAGGGAAACCTGCTTTGGCCTAATAGGTAGAATACTCTCACCGAGGAGCTGTTAACGGTATTCACCCTGTAAATGGCTTTTTACTTCATCATTTGTGAACCCATCCACCTTCATTAATTCTCGAATTTGTTTAGGTGTAGCAACTGCATGATTAAAAAGATTTTCAAAATCAAATTCCAAATTAATAAATAAAGAAATAAATTAATTTGAAATAAAATAAAAGATATTAAAAAATAGTAAAATACCGACCATGTGCACCACCGAGTTGTTGAAGAGCATGAAGAAACCGCCTGTGCAATTCCGGCGACCAACACCGTCTAGCTTTCCGATTCGACTGCCCTTTATCTTCACCTTTACTCCCACCACCACCACTGACGCCACCACTCTTTGCCGTGGAGCTGGCAGCAGCCGCGGGCTCCACAGCCAGCGCCGCTGATAATTTCATATTTCCGACCGCCGGAGCTTCGTCGGAACTCTTTTCTTTCCTAAACGGATGAAAAGCCCCACACCCATTTCTTGTTACCTCCACCTCCGGAACTCTTTTTGGTGATAACTCCTGAAAATTGTATAAAAGACCCATATATTAAAAAATAATCAAATTATGGAATTTAAATACTTTTTTTCTATATGATCATTCCAAACGGAAATTATATCGAAATAGTAAGCAAACGACAACAAGCTACGCCCGCTAATTCTTTTTGGATGGTAAAACTAAATATTTTAGAAATTACACGCATAGATCTTTGAGTCATAACATTTACCATAAAGTACGCATGACCCGTTGACGTGACTAAAATGGGTCTGACGTAAAGAAAGCAAAAATATCAATTAATTTAGAAATTAGATAATGTATTACCGATGGATCTGGGGATTGAATAGATAGTTGAGTATTTCTAAGCCAATCTGATTTTTTCGAAGATGATTTATCTACTTTGCTGGAAATCACTTTGGATTTATAATTTAATTGATTTAATTGTTGTTCATCTTCTTCATCTTCGTCTTCATCTTCATCTTCATTAATTCTTTTAATAGGAATAAATTCTTCCAAAACCGGGCCTAAACTTGACGTCTGTTCAAAACACTCATCTTGTCCATTGTTATAATTCTTCGTCATTTCAGACATTTGTCGTCTGCAACAAAAAATCATAAAAACACATACATAAGATTCATAATTACAAAAAAAAAACATTAATATTATTACACACACATACCTTAAGTAACAAGTTCAAGACAAAGAGGAAGCTCACGTTCAAACACTTAAATCTCTCGTCTCTCAGATTCCAAAGCTTCAAGACTAAGAGAAACAGGATTGATTGCGGGTGAGAACTCGAGTAAGCAAGTTGAAGAGCCGAGACAGTCAGGGTATTCGTGGGGAGTGTTTGATGATGAAATGAAAGCAAGGGTGGAAAGTAGTCGGCCAACAGAATATGCAGGTTGGTGTGATACGTGGTCGAATGACGGTGTTCGTATTTGCATAACTTGATGTTTTTACATGGGTTTTAATTCCGAATAGCCTACTTTTAATTAAAATTGTGTTTGCAGGTTTAATAAAGTTTAAGGTGCTTTTTGGGAGCTTTACGGACTACCGGGATGAAAAACAGACCACCGGAACGTTATACGGGTCAACCGGGATCACAAAACACCAAAAACGGACAGTTGGAAATAGGGTTACCGTCGTCGACGCCCTCCTGGGCCGTCAGCGACGCCGTCTGGTGTCCTCCGTCACGCAAACATGGCCGTATACAGTAAGTTAAGGCGTCGCTGGTTTTTGGACGTTTGGAAGACGTCGCCGACGCCCAAGGGACCCGTCGGCGACGCCATCAGCATTTCCACATCGCGAATTTTTTTTTGTTGATCTTGGAACGAATTAAAAAGGATTTCCACCGTTAATTCGGGAGTTACAACTTGTTTTTGAACTTGAATCTACCTTGGAGCCATTGGACATTATCACTTTCAATTCCAATCCATCTCTTACACCTTCCATCATCCGAATCAACTGAATCATCACCCAATTCATCATAATCATCATTCTCCAAACCCTAGTTCATCCATTCATCCATTCTCTCATCACCATCACTCACCAAAACCCTAACCATCATCCTTCCATCATTCTCCAAGCTTCAAGATGATCAATATCAAGCTTCCAACATTCGATGATCAAGTCCTTTCGATCATGAGCGGCTAATTTCTTGGAGGTTTCACCCCGGTGTAGACTTGTGTAAGGTTTAGGTTTTATTATGCGTTTAATGTTTGGTTTGTGACAAATTGAATTGTGTTTGAATCTTTAGACAATTGTCCTACGTTTGTATTGAATTTACGAATTGTCGAGTGAATGATTAAATTTGACTTTGTGAAATGAATACACGTATTTATGCCTTGTCTTTTGAAAGGATTTGCTAGTCCAAGGTAACGAAGTGCATCGTGGTCCGTTGTTTATGACGTTGTTAGCGATTGGCATCTAAGCTTTGTGATTGTTACCCCGTAAATGAACTAATTCGATTAAGCCAAATTAAAACGTGTAGTAACCCTAGTCTTGCATTCGTTGAAATTGGGTGTGAACCTTGTTATTCCATCTTATTTTATAATCGATAATCAAGTTTTCTTGCAATCGTTTAATTTCTAGTAGTTAATTATTCCAATCAACTTTGTTAGTTTATTTCAATATATTTTCAATAAAAAAAACCATAAAAATTAATCTAGTAATCTTCATAATTGTGACAACCATTATAAATCAACCAAGTCCATTTGCAAACCATAAACTCTTCATGGCTCGACCCCTTACTACCACTAACACATTTGTTAAGGGTAATTTGGGACAATAAATCTTATCTTTAACCGGAGCGTGACACTCCGATCAAATTTTGGCGCCGTTGTCGAGGAGTTCATGCGCTTTGTGTTTGGATACTAGTTTGTATTTTTGTTATTAACTGTTTAAATTGCTTAGTTCTTTTTGTACTTTGTATTTTTCCTTGTTACGTGGGTTGTGTTACTTATGCAAATTACAGGTAGTGCATGCTTACACGGAATTTCGGGAGGACTTCACCATTAGTCTACGAACCGGAGATCGAGCGAGTTGCAAGAATGAACTTAGTAAGCCGGTTAGAGGCAACCATTGTTTCTAACCAAGTCACCCGAAATCCACAATTCCACACCATCCATTGAATCCGATTCAATGGCACACCAAAATTCCAATCACCCAAACCTCAATCAAAACCAATTTCAATCCCGAGGAACCTTTCGCCTGAACCAAATGTCCAACAAAATATACCTCAAGATCAACCGAGTGGTGGTAACAACTCAAGACCACCCACACCACCTTTTCAAAACCGAGGCCCAAATAATTACCAAAGAACACCTCCACAACAAAACCTTCACTGACACAACTCCTTACCTGCTAACCTTGATGCCCGGAATGTTAATTCCGATCGTAGAGGCAACCAAGACTGCGGTAATCCCGCGAATGAAGATCTGTTCTTTAACATTGACAACTTGAGAAATGCCATCCCCGATGATGAGCCGTATAGTGTTCCCGGCTACCAATCGCTGGAGCACGTGAGTATTCACTCAGAATACTCGGATGATGGGGGTAATTATGACGAACGGGTAGACGATAACGGTTGGGGGTATGTGAACAGGGACAACATTTACAATGCAAGGGGGTTTGATGATGATGAGTTTGGCTATCAAAATGCCAACTTTGTGGCGAACTACAACTATGGTTATGGGAATATGAGAAAGGACGGTTACGGAAACAATCAAAACCCACGAAACAACAATCTAAGGAACCAGAATGATGGGTATTACAATAATAACAACAATGTGAATCATAATCGGATTCCTCGTTTTGTGGGAAGAGGTAATCAAGGTGGAAACCAAGGTGGGAATCGAGGAGGTAATCGAAGAGATAACCGAAGACCAATTGATCAAGAAGTTGACGTTCCACGTCGTCGTCAACAAACTCCGAGGGGCGTTAATGACCGTTTGGTGGTCACCGACAATGATTCACCGATTGTTTGCGAGAGAAGAATGTTCGATTGCAGGCCCCATTATGTCAACATCCTCCCCCACTTCAATGGGAGGACTAATGATGAACCGTATACCCATATGGCGGATTTTTCTGCCATATGTAGTACGATTGGAGGAGATTTCGCATTGGAAGAGGTGAAGCTTTGATTATTTCAGTTTTCTTTGAAGGATAAAGCGAAACAGTGGTTTCTCACACTTTCGGCGGGAAGTATTCGCACATGGGCCGAAATGCAACAAATTTTTCTGGATGAGTATTATTCAATGGCAAAGACCGATGATGCTAAAGATGAAATTAGGTCTTTCTGCCAACTCTCCAGTGAACCATTGCACGAAGCTTTCACCCGATACAAAGAACTAATCCAGAAGTGCCCACATCATCAAATCAAAAAATGGGAGTTGGTTAAATGTTTTGTGCGGGGGTTGGATGATGAGACATGGAACCACCTCGAGTCAACGACTAACGGAACGTTGTTGAGTAATCATGAGGACGACGAATGGGAATTTCTTGAGCGGATGAGCAAGAGGTCAAAGTCAAAAGAGTCGGTCGATAGAGCTAAGAAACATCCCGTTTCCAGATCACTTCCCGATCTCGAATCTAACTCGAAGGAACGGATTACTACTCTAGAATAGGAGTTAGCTTGTATAAAGAGGAAAGAGGTAAACGAGGTGCAATTCGCGGTATGTGACGATTGTGGGGAGATTGGTCATCGGGTCGATCAATGTCAAATGGGACCGGGTGACTACACCGAAGTAGTAAATCAAGTGTTCGGTGATAGAAAGAATAATGACAAGAATTCGAATACTTATCATCCCGGATTGAGAAATCATCCCAATTTCCGATATGGGAATGTCGCAAACCAAATGAACCCGAATTTTCAACCGGGAAATCAAAGTAGGTCATCGTACCAAAATCGCCAAGGTGGTAATCAAGGAGGTTACCAACGTAATTACAACCAAGGGTACCAAGGTCGGGACAAGAACTACCAAGGTGGGTACCAAAGGAATTACAACAACCAAGGTGGTAATGGAAGTGGGTCGAACAATCAAGGGGGTGGTAGTGATTTGAATGCAAAGATGGATGCAATGTTTTCAATGATGCAAGAGTCCAAGAAAGAGAATGAGATTCGGGACAAATTCCATGAAGCATTGGCAAAATAAGTTAGGCAACTTGCGGAAGAAGTGGCTCAAATGAGGGGAAGCATGGGGAAGCTTCCAAGTGACACCACGGTGAACCCTAAGCATCAAGGGTCGAGCTCGAAGAACACACGACAAGTACCAATTAATAAAATATCTTTACGTAGTGGTCGAGTTGTTGATAATGGTGTCAAAACACCATCACCCCAGTTTGTTGAAGGGGTGGTGGAAGATGCTAGTGATGAAGAAGGTGATGATGGTCAAATGGGTCAGAACAAAAATGATTCGAAAAGTATTAATAACACACTCGTTGTGACCATCCCCGTCCCAAAGGCTAAGGAAAAGGGTGTGGAGGTTAATACCGCCCCTTATCCCGAAGCATTGAAGGGACCCGTGAAGAAAATTATAAACAAAAGAGGTCTACAACAAGAAGAGTTGTAGGAAGTTTTTAGACAAGTAAAAATTAATTTACCTCTTTTGGATGCAATTAAACAAGTACCGTCTTATGCTAAGTACTTGAAAGAACTATGTACCCAAAAGCGAACTCACAAATTTCCAAAAAAATTAGATTTAACTGAAAATGTGAGTTCGATTCTTTCGGGTGCACTTCCACCTAAGCTCCAAGATCCGGGTGCGCCTATCATTTCAATTCAAGTAGGCGATTTTAAAATCAACCAGGCACTTCTAGATCTTGGTACGAGTGTGAGCATTCTACCGGGTAATTTGTATGATCAATACGAGTTTGGTCCACTTCAAACGTCGAACACCACCATGGTGTTAGCCGATTTGACTCCCAAACTACCCCGCGGAATAGTCTTGGATGTAATAGTAAAAATCGAGGATTTTTACTATCCAGTGGACTTTTTAGTACTTGATTATGTGACCAAGGACCCAACCAAGCAACCTACGATGATTTTGGGTTGACCTTTCCTAGCAACTGCAAACTCTCAAATTGATTGCAGAACGGGAACGGTTGACATGACATTTGGAAACCGAAGGTTGAGGTTGCATGTTTTTTCGGGATTAACGAATCCTTCAGTTGATGATGAATGCTATATGGCAGACATTGTTAATAGGTGTATACCTCTCTGTGACACCGTTGTAGATGAGGAAAACACAATGGAGGACTGTTCTATGTGTGACAGGTCACAGGTGGAGATGAATCGGAGCATAGACGAGGAGGTGAAGAGTTTGGAGGTGCTCGCGGTAAAAGAGGGAAAACCGATATGGACGCACCAAGTGGAGAGCTTACCGAAAAACAATGACACAAAATTGAAGCCGTCATTGGTGGAGCCGCCGGAAGTTGAGTTGAAGGTGTTGCCAAAGCATCTTAAATATGCGTATGTCGATGAAGGCAACAAGCTACCGTTCATAATTGCATCAAACTTGACCGAGGAGCAAGAGGGGAGATTGATGAAGGTATTGGTCACCAATAGGGCGGCTATTGGGTGGACCATAGTAGATTTGAAGGGTATTAGTCCTTCAATAGTGAAGCACAAGAACATCACTGATGACACCATAACACCTGCCCATGATGCACAAAGGAGATTGAATCCAAACATGCGGGAATTTGTCAAAAAGTAAGTGTTAAAATGGCTCGATGCGGGTATTGTTTATCCCATCTCTGATAGCCAGTGGGTGAATCCTACACAAACCGTCCCGAAGAAAGCAGGTATACAAGTCGTCAAAAATGACGCAGGTGAGGAGGTAGCTACCCGGCCGGTAACCGGATGGCGTATTTGTATTGATTATAGGAAGTTGAATACCGCTACTTCCAAAGATCATTTTCCTTTACCGTTTATGGACCAAATAGTGGAAAAATTAGCCGGACAAAAATTTTATTGTTTCTTAGATGGGTATTCCGGATACAATCAAATTGTGATTCATCCGGAGGATCAACAAAAGACTACATTTACATGTCCGTATGGTACTTTCGCATTTAGGCGAATGCCATTTGGATTATGTAATGCCCCCGCCACCTTTCAAAGGTGTATGATAAGTATCTTTTCGGATATGGGGGGAGTCTTTAGAGATCTTCATGGATGATTTTTCCATTTTTGGGTCATCTTTTGAAACTTGCTTAGACCAATTAGAAAAAGTGTTAAAACGTTGTGTTGAAACTAATTTGGTCCTGAGATGGGAGAAGAGCCATTTTATGGTTCAAGAGGGGATAGTTTTAGGACACGTGGTGTCGAGTCGTGGGATAGAGGTAGACTATGCTAAAATTAAAGTAGTTTCTACACTACCATATCCCACGAGTGTTAAAGGCATTAGGTCATTCTTGGGACACGCGGGTTTTTATAGGAGGTTTATTAAAGGGTTTAGTGATATTTTAAAACTATTATGTAACCTTTTATTAAAAGATGTACCGTTTGTTTTTGATGAAAAGTGTAAGGATGCTTTTAACGTGTTAAAACAAAAGTTGGTTGAGGCCCCAATCTTGCAATCACCGAATTGGTCTTTACCATTCAAAATTATGTGTGATGCAAGTAACTATACGATGGGGGTCGTCTTGGGTCAATGGGTGGATAAGAAACCGATTGCCATATATTATGCAAGTAAGACTCTTTCGGATGCACAGTTAAATTATACAACCACCGAGAAAGATCTACTTGTGGTAGTATATGCATTGGATAAGTTTCATGCTTACATATGGGGTACTAAAGTTGTTGTTTATTCCGACCATTCTGCTGTTAGGTAACTCATGGATAAGAAGGATACTAAGCCACGACTAATCCGATGGGTTCTCTTATTACAAGAGTTTAATCTAGAAATCCAAGACAAAAAAGGGAGTTAAAATGTGGTTGCGGACCACTTGTCTCGGTTGGTAGCGGAGGAGGATTCTTCACGTGTGGAGATTAATGAGAATTTTCCAGATGAGCTCATCTTAAAAGTTTCAATATTACCTTGGTATGCTAATATTGTTAATTATTTCGTTACAAGTGATTTCCCAGCTCATTGGGATAGAAGGAAGAGGTTGCACTTCCTTTCTCAAATCAAATACTACACGTTGGAAGAACCGGACTTTTTCAAGATATGTTCGAATCAAGTCGTTAGAAGATGTATCCCGGACGATGAGATTCCTAGTGTCTTGATGCACTTGCACTCATTTGCTTGTGGGGGCCATTTCAGTGGTCACAAAACCAGGCATAAAGTGCTCAATAGCGGTCTTTATTGGCCGACTATTTTTAAGGACGCGTTTAACTTTGCTAAAAATTGCGTTGAGTGCCAAAAATTGGGGGATATCTCTAAACGGGATGAGATGCCCATGCAACCAATCCTCATTGTAGATATTTTTTATGTATGGGGGATCGATTTCATGGGCCCATTCCAAAATTCGCATGGTAACTTATATATCTTAGTTGCGGTCGATTATGTGTCAAAGTGGGTCGAAGCGATCGCCACCAAGACAAATGACCATACCGTGGTTTGCAATTTCGTACAAACAAACATAATTTCTAGATTTGGGATTCCCAGAGTAATCATTAGTGATGGGGGATCTCACTTCAAGAACTTTAACTTTGGCAAACTATTGAAACGGTATGGTGTTGACCATCGAATAGCTACCCCCTATCACCCACAAACTAGTGGTCAAGTGGAAGTATCTAATAGGCAAATAAAAGAAATTTTGAAAAAAACCGTTCGACCGGACCGAAAGGATTGGTCGACGAAGTTAAATGATGCTTTATGGGCTTATCGAACGGCTCATAAAACACCTATTGGAACTACACCATACTACTTAGTTTATGGGAGAAATTGTCACTTACCAGTAGAGCTTGTACATCGTGCATGGTGGGCTATTAAAGAAGTTAACATGAAATACGATGATGCAGGTAAAGAGCGAAAGCTAAAGTTATGCGATTTGGAAGAGCTTCGGGTAGAAGCGTATGAGTGTGCCTCGAAGTATATCGATGGAATGAAGAGGGCACACGATGCTAAATTGAAGCCAAAGGAGTTCGAAGTGGGTCAAAAAGTGTGGCTCTACAACTCAAGGCTCAAACACTTTCCCGGGAAGCTAAAGAGTAAGTGGATGGGCCCGTACGTGATTACGCGGGTCGGAAAGCTTGGAGATGTCACCATTGAGGACCCGAAGGATGGGTCGAAGCAAACGGTTAATGGTCACCGCATTAAACCGTTCCTCGATGGTAATGAAGAGAAAAAGGATGCGGATGTGGAGTTGGTAAGCTTTGTGGTAAGCGTGACAACGTATGAGGTCAACTGAAAGGATCGGTAACCGTTTTTGTAGAGTTTTGTACATTTTATTTGATTGTTTGAGTGTTCATTGTTATAATTGTTTTCGTTTCGTACTAACTCCCTTTGATGTGTGAAATCCGGATATCACGAACGGGTCATGAAGATACAAGGTATGTTTTTAGACTTGTTTTGTGTATTAGGGACAATACACGAATTTTCGGGGGGATGGTAGGAACGTTAAACGGTTCTCGTAATTTGAAGGTTTTAACTTATAAAAAATCACAAAAAGATTTTTTATATTTTTTAGTAATTTTTATAGCATAGGGTTCTTTTGTAAAAAGTTAATAATTTTCCTCATATTTTTTCATAAAAAAAAATTGAAAAATTTAAAAATGAAGAAAGCAGAGCCCGTCGGCGACGGGCAGGTACACCGTCGGGGATGGCTTCTGGAAATGAGGCGTCGGGTCAAAAACACCGTAGGCAGGAGACTAAGCCGTCGCCCCTTTTCAGCAATTATACATGGCGTCGACGACGGGGGGCCAGACCGTCGCCGACGGTCCCTGGTTTGTCGTCCGACGAGCTTTCGTTCCCCAGCATTCATTCATGTGCTGAATGCGGTCTATAGAAACTAACCTAATCTAGACACCCTAGTTTTAAATTTATAAACTAAGACTCTCTAAATGCTAGACCACTGACAGGCAAGTGTACCTATCGTACGTAGTAAAGCCTAATGAAGTCCGAGTATCGAACCCACGAGACACTAGCGACGCTAAACTAGACTCTGACTCAACTAATACTTAACTGGTTTAATTTGTGTTTTTGGGATTTTTTTTCTCATTCTACTAAACGAGTAAACAAGATAACAGGGCAAGAAAGAAATATGGTGAAGTGAGGGGAAGCAGACAATGATGAGAAAGAACTACCCAGGCTTCGAATCCCTATGACCAACCCATGACCTCTAGTCCTGACCAATGGCTAAAGCTCCGAATCTACCCAGAAAACCTCCCGCTAAGGATGATCAACCAAAATAGAAGATGCAACAAAATGATGAAGTGCTAAATTGGAGACGACTCGAGCTATCGATACCGAATCCCACGACTATCAGATTAAAAACAACTATGGTGCTAAAATCGTCCGGTCATGAAGCTAAACCTGCTAAATAATTGAAAACCTAGGAAACCCTAAATGCGAATAAGTAGCCGGATCCGAGCTATCGGTCACCCAAACTACCAAACAACGCCTAGCTAATAACCTAGCAATCCTGACTCGTCCCTAGAGTTGCAAGAAAAGGATGCACACTATACTCAGTTGATTTTAATTAATTTAGTTAAACTTGAATTATCTCTAATCTCAAGCTCTAGATTGAAAACCCAATAGATTAACGAACCTAGAATAATCTAAATAGTTCCAGACCAGACTAACAAGATCACCTAACCAAACAACCAATCACAACCAAGACAATCACACAAATTCATAAACAATTATAAAACAGGAACATATAAATCATCTCAATTTAATCACTAGTCAAAACCAAAAAATCAAAACATTAAGTCATACTTCATCTAGACCTAGGTAGTATAAAAGATTAGCCAAGAAAAATAAACAAGTCTCAAATAATTAATAATTCATAGTTATGAATTCGAATAACATAAAGTATCTCAAACCAATAAATTAATTATTTGCAAACCCGAGATTGAATCTTGATCGTGGCTTGAACCCTTGATCCAATTGCCTTCTTTTCTCCTTCTGTTTCGTCTCCTCTTCTTTTCGTCCTTCCAATCTGATGTCAAAACTTCTAAAAATAATGGTTTTTCCGTCCCCTGTTGATAGGCAGCCGTCAATAATTATATCCCCAGTGCCTTTGTTGTTTTCGAAAACAATTGTAATAGGCACAATATCACAATTTAGAATTCCTGCTGGTGGGCTACCAAGTCTATCACGGCCCAAATACAATTCAAAACATTGTCACTATCCATAAACAACAATTAATAAGTTGCAGTTTTTTTTTTTTCTTCTTTTCGTTGACATCCTAAAGCATTCCCATTTTTTAGATGAATTCCTTTGTTTCATGTAACTGCAATTCAAATAAAAATCATATAATAATTAAATTCACTGTCAAGAAATAAGTTGACCGTTATCCCGATTGAGGGGTTAGGACAATGCATGTCGGCAGTAGAATATAGAACCATTCTCAAATACCGGCTAATGATCCCTATGTACCCAGAAGATGAAACATGCCCGATATGTCGTAAAGCTTGTATGGATAAATATGGGGAGCACGCAGTTCACTGTAAAGAGCTCCCTGGGTTTAAATATCGGCATGACTGGGTGCGAGATGTTTTGGGGGACATCTTAAGAAGAGCTGGGATTTCTGCTAAGAAAGAGGCCCCTGTGAATTTCCTCACGGACCCTATGGAAGGGAGATCTACTCTGCGACCAGCGGATCTGCTCGTCTTTGGCTGGGCTGGGGGGAAACATGCTTGTGTAGACCTCACGAGGGTTTCCCCTTTGGTTGGTTTAAGGAAAAAACGGGTTTGTAGCTGGACTAGCAGCAAGAAAGGCAGAATCAAAGAAAGTGGATAAGCACGCTAAAGCTTGCGCAGATAACCAACATGTCTTTATCCCTTTTGCATTTGATACTTTTGGCTCCCTAGCGCCAGAAGCCATCAACTTCTTGACGAGGGTTCAACGGGTTATCCACAGCAATTGTTCGACCCCAATGGGGCAGGGGTTTGTGTTTGGGAGGTTGGGGTTTGCAATTCAGAAAGGGTTGGCGGCGCAGCTTGTTGCCCGTCTACCTTCTGTTTTGATGTAACTTAACAAGTTTTCTTAATTGAGAGATGTTTTATTTAAAAAAAAGAAATAATCACCCATTAATAATCCATTAATTACAATTAAAACATTTTACTCTTTTTTTCATACGATCATGACAACAATTAAAAAAAATCTAATTAATTATTAATTTAATGCTTATTAACTATTTACCACTCATTTTTTCTTTAAACCTTTAAAGCCCAAATATGAACCAACTAGGAGTGAAATTTCGACCAAAAGTTACTTAAAAGTATAGGAAATATTTATAGAAAAATATGTATATTTTAGAGTATATCATTCATAGTCGAACCAAAACCCATTTTTACCATCTAAACTTAACCCAAAGTGAATCCTAGCAACAAAAACTACCCGAAAACGATCCTACTTCAACTATACCCTCATTACACATCATTTAATCAGATTCCACATTCACAATCACAACCTCTCACTTCATCTTCTCCTCAATTCCTTCAAGAAACCTAGAACTTCAACACCTCATAACTTCTTCGATTCTCCATCAAATCAACTGATTCTTAAGCCTATTTTGCTCAGCTTTTCGAGAGGAACAAATCCCCCCATAGTAGTTTTCATTGATTCTTGCTTATTTGCAAGATTTATGGGAGTGAAAATTTGGGTTTTTGGAACGGTGTTTATCAAGATTACTTGCTTTGCATCTTTTATTAGTTTTTCTTGTTCTCTTGCATTAAAGGTATGAAATTTCTTTTAATTTAAGCATGATTATCATATGGTATGTTGATTTCTTCCAAATTTTTAAACTTTTTGTTTAAGAGTATATTGTTTATTGCAATGTATGATGTTTTAGCTTAAGTTTAAGGATGAATGTTTGATTTGGGTGGGTTTTGAACATGCTATAGCTTTAGTGAAGTGATTACACTAGTTATTTGCATGATTAATCAAAGACATGATGATTGAATATTGTTGAAATCATATGGAATTATGAATAAACATGAAAAATTGATGCTTAGATGATAAAATTTGCAACTTTGGAAGTTTAAAAAGGCGATTTTGCATCTAATTATTGATTGAAATTCATCATCATGTGCATTGTTTAAAGTTTGGGATTGTTTTTGAAGTTTGGGGTTTATATTGATTGTCCTTTGTTTGTGATTTCAGCCATGTTCGGAAGGAAGAAAACCAAAACTTCAAGGGAAGTTCATCTTCAAGAGCCGGTTAGGGCTCTGGGTATATTCAGAAAAGGTGGGAGCAATTGAGTAATGTGGAGGAAGGTGATGGGCAGTTATACAGACAAGATTGGGCTTGGGAGGAATTCAAAAATAGTCGATCAGCCTCCACATGGAACAACAATAAAAAGAAACCTCTCTCCAAGTTCAACAACAAGAAACTTGAAGCAAAGATGTGGAAGTGGAAAATGGTGTCGGGTGGTGTGATGACTTCTGTTCCGGAAAGGGTAGTTTGTGAGCGAGCGGTAAATGCTAAAGAGTTCCGTACGATAGCCATTACTCACAAGTTTGAAGGGCTCGGTTGGGAGCGAGTGCTAGATTGGTGTGAGGAAATCACATCACGGGTTTATCTAGCTGCGGTGTGTGAGTGGCTATCCACATTGAGGTTTGTCAAAATGGATGGGCCAGTGACTACATGGCAACTAGTTGGTAATATTGGTAAAAATCAGGTGGTCATGTCGTTTGAACACATGAATGCTATTGCTTTGTTCGATTCGTTGGGGGTTGAGGCATATAACTACTATGACATTGACCATTTTTTGGATAACAAGATGAACAATGCTGATCTGGATGGTATGTTGGCGGCTGTGTTACCAGGATCAGGTGGAATGTCCGAGTTAAGAAACGATTTGTCATTGGAAAGAAGAATACTTCAAGGCATATCGTTGGAAAATGTGATGGTGCGGTTTGGAGACCACGGGAAGGTTAAGCACCTGATTGTCAGGTATTGCACACCTTATTATACGGGTCGCTGAGATTATCGTGGCGGCAGATAGTGATGCTCAACACTTGGGATACAAGAGAGTCATGTACGAGGAAGATGATACCGTACGTGCGACTGCTCAGCGCCATGATTCTGCAACAAAATGCGTTGCCGGTAGAATCATTATGGGTTTCTAAACCCATCGATCAGATTTGCTTCGCCTCGATGAAGCGCAACTGGAAGATTATGGTCAAAGTCTTTGGTCACCTGTATACTGTAGAGGATGAACAAGGAAAAAGTTATCGATTTTCTAATCCGAGCGCGGCCCAAGTGTAACATTTGTGCTCTTGTAAACAAATGTACGATGTAGAATAATATAAAATATCAATAAAACAATGTGTTTTGATCCCAATATGTGTTTATTTATGTTTGACAATTTCACGTTTTGATTCTAGTTCGATTTCAAGTTCTTAATCACTCTTTCTGGAAAATTATACGCAAACTGTTATGTAAACGTAATCAGTTTAACATGAAAAACACTCCAGAACATTGACATAATCTTAACATACCTTAATTAACCTTTACATAACCTAGAAATAAGTTTTGAAGGGTTTGGTGTGGCAAAAACAAGTTTATTCGATCACAGGGACTATTTGCGACCAACTTCAAAAGTCTGCCGATTCGCACAGCAACATACACTCCGAAACAAGATCATAAGCTAAACATACCCTAAATACCCTTAACATAGCTTAGAAATAAGTTTTGAGGGGTTCGGTATGCGAAAATACGCTTATTTGATCACAGGGACTAAAAGCGTCAAAACTGCAAAAGTATGCATATGCATGCATATCTTGCGTTCTGACCATATCCATACATTCAAAAAAAAATTGTAATCACTAGATTATTGTATTTTAGTGATGGGAATGCAAAAATACCATTCTTCACACAATTTGGATCATTTTCGTGTCAGTTCGAGTTTCGTCGTAATTAACCGAAAAACGCGACCGTACGACCAAATGAACCGATATCCATGATATTTTCAAGCATATTTCAAGTCCCCTATGCTTTAACATCCTTGTAGAGCCTTGAAAATGGGTTAACGGGGGTTAAACGCGTCAAAAATCAAGTTTTGAGCTGCAGGGGCCTGTTCTGCCAATTTTGAAACTTTGCTGCAGACTCCCACACGGGGCGCGACAGCCTGAGGCTGTTGCTATTGCACGACGTAACGCCTACATCTGGGCAGATTCAATGTTTCAGCAACAGCACTTGTTTTCTTTCATGGTTTTTCAAACTTGTGGGCATTTTCGTGTGATGATCATGGCTTAAACTCCTGGCCAAACACTTGTAAAGATCCTACACATGCTTGGGCAACACACAAGACACTTGGCATGATCTTGTGGCTTCAATTCAACTATAAATACCCCCTCAAATCTGCCCATTTCTTTGCTCATTTCATCTTTCTCATCTCAAACACTCTAAGTAGAGGCTACCACCTGTTTGGAGGCCTCTTACCTGAGTTTTTCTAGTCATTTTTCCAGCCTAAGAGCACTTGTAAGTGTTCTTTCACGGCTTGTTCATTCATTTCAGCAATTACAAACTGAAAGTCAAACAGTTTGACTTTCAGTTTTGACCATGAATTGGTCAAGTTAAAGTTCAATTGAACTTTGCAACGTGATCGTAATCACGATGGTTATAATCCCTTGTTATTATACCTACTGATTACTACGTTGACTAGTCGAAGTGACGAGTCAAAGTTTTGGTCAAAATGCATGATTATGTGCATTTTGCGACGAAACTATTTTCGGGTATCAAAACACTTTGTTTTGATATCAAATCAGTTTTCTAACTTAGTTAAACATGTTTTAACATGTTTAACTCGTCACTTTTAGTTTAGTGCTTATTTAGGGTCGAAAGTCAAGCGGTCTCGACAACTGCTTAGACTTTCGAACCCGACCCGTTTGGTCGATCATTAGGATCCGACCAAACATATTTTGTGACCATAGTTGTATAGGGAATAACCTTCTGAGGTTATACCTTATGGTCACTTTGTTTGGTTAGTTGTATGATAGGTAGTTTATATGCCTTAGGAAAATGACCAAAATGCTCTTTTTGCACATAATTTCAATTTAAGCATATGTAACCAAAATTTTGACACTTAAACTGATTATGCAACATTATTAAACATGTTTAGGCATATAAGACTTATCATAGGACTAGTTAGACCATCCAAACGTGCATTTGCGCAAATAACACGTTAAAGTAGCGTAAACTACCTTAATGGGTCATAACGGGTCAAAAGCACTTAGGATAGGTTTCAAATCAGAATGTAGGCTTTGTTAAACCATATTGTATGAGTTCCAACACTCATTTGGTTTACAAGACCTCATTCTACCCAATCTCCCGATTTAGGTTCCGATTATTAACATAGTGATCCGATACTAGGTGCCACTTGATTCCTTGATTGTCGAGCTTTGTTAGTTCACTTAATCGAGGATACCTTGCAATCTCAAGTGAGTACATATTTTCCCCTATTTTATGCTTTCAATTGCTTTGGGGTGATTCATATGTGCTAAAACGATTTCAAGTTTTCAAAAACAAATGCTATGGTTTATATTAAACACAATGATTTCAATAATGTGAACGAACTTGTTGGTGCGTTGATACATAACACGAATGACATTCACTAGCTTTGGCCAAGCCGACCAGTAGTATCTTATGGTACCATAGGATCTGATAAATCCCGTTATCGGACTATCACCATGGTTATGGGGTAATGTGGGTAACGACAGAACCTGATGATTTTAACAAACCCTTTGGTGGTTTGTTAGTCGATTAAAGATACCCTTTGGTGGTATAGACGAGTCAAAACACAGGATTGAATGTGTTCAACAAGAATGACCAAAAGTTAGTTTTCACAATTAAAACACGAATGATTGAACGATGGTTTATAACACGAACGCTTGAATGATGATTTATAACACGAACAATTGAACGATGGTTTATAACACGAACGAGTTAAACGATTTGAACGATTGATTTTGATAACACAAACGACTGATAACACGGACGAATTAAACGATTTTTGGACGAATGATTTCAAATGATGTCACGTAACGAGGTTTACTTAACGATATGAACCATACAAGTTTTATTACAAGAACGAGTTACATCTTGGTTTACAAAAGCAAATGTTTTGGGTCAAGATTCATGGCAACGAGGTTTTCTTAAACATTTAACCACCTTGTTTAGGTTGGTTAATTATATTACAATACCAAACACTTTTCAATACAAGGTTTTCAAATATCGACTCTAGTAGTCGTACGAGGTATTGTAATATGTATACAAGCCATGAACTTGACACACTCACAAAACCTATGTACTTGCCGGCATTTTTATGCTAACTTTATTTTCACATATGTTTCAGGTGTTGTTGTTTGATGATGATACTGATGCATGCTCAAATAGGAACGGACGACGCCTTAGTGACTTAATAACAATGAAAGACAATATGTTTGTGTTTTGCTTTTAAATATCAAGACAATGTAACAAACTTAATTCAATAAAACGAAACTTCAATCTATGTGTTGTGAAACAATGATTCTGTTACGACACTCCCCGGCGTTTCCGCCTCGGTTTTGTTGTTTTAATGCGGTCGGGGTGTGACAGAAGAGTTGGTATCAGAGCTCATGGGTATAGGGAATTAGGTTATTAGTAATGCATTGACCTAGACTATAACCTTTCTAGGACCCTAATACAAGTTATCTTGTGTTTAGATCTTAAAACAATACCGTCACCTATCTTTAGGTGACAACCACAACAAGAAAACAAGTCTCAAATCCGTTTTGGAAATCAATCATCTATTCTTAGATGATTTGTTTTAGGCTTTGTGCCTTCAAAGTTTTCAAGTCTCGTCAAAGTTTGGGTCTTATAATGTGAACATGTGCAATCTGGAAGGATGGGTGCCTGTACCTCGAGTTTTTTGTCTAAGGCTAGAGTGTTCGTACAAATCCGCAGTATCGAACCAGTCACTCTTACCTGGGAACTCTTGGGGTGAGTGTCCAATTATAGGCTAAAGCATGTCTTCGCGATACATTATTATGACCCATTTATGACCCATTTACTTTGATAAGTCACTGTGTGTCATTTGTTTGTTCGAGATAACGAACAAATGATCACATTCCTTATGTTTTGTCGATATTTTCAAATACCTCTTTTGTTTATCCAAATGTCAATCTCACTCGTTTCTCATGTTTTCTTGTTCCTTTTTAGAAAATGCCTCCTAGACGCGATCAAACACAAGATGTTGCACTCGCAGCCTTAGTCGCTCAGCAAATTGCTGGTGTGATTCCGAACCTAATTACTCAGATCAATCAAGCGAATAACAACAACAACAATAACAATGCTCAGTGCAGTTTTAAGACATTTAATTCGGCTAAACCACTGAAATTTTCTGGGTCTCAAGGAGCTACTGCGCTCCTACAATGGTTCGAGAGTCTAGAAAGCACATTCTGACATGTTCAGTGTCCAAATGAGCAAAAGGTTGAGTTCGCATCTAGTGTTTTTGAGAAACATGCTTTAACATGGTGGAACGGTGTGATGAGAGATAGGGGTGCCGATGTGGCGATAGCACAGAATTGGGAAGAGCTTCAGGCTCTCATGATGAAAGAGTTCTGCCCCCGACACGAACTAAGGGCATTAGAAAGGGAATTTGATGATCTTAAACAGGATGGGGGAGAACACCGTGCTTACACGGATCGTTATGAGGAGTTAAGCTTCTTTGTCCCACTATGGTTACCCCGTTGGATAAAGCGATTGAGAGGTATATCGATGGTTTACCTGACCCCGTGCAAGACATTGTCACTGGTGGTAACCCTACCACTGTTTGCCAGGCCATCGAGTTGACTGCAACCGTGACAGAGTCGCAGGTCAGGAAGGGTAAACTGTCTCGTAAGAGTGATAAGAAATAGTCAGCCACTTAAGACAAAGGGAAAGACAAGAAGAAAGCCGAGTCGTCAAAGAGATCGAGGAAGCGTAAGGCTTCCCAGAACTTTTTTGTTACCGCACAACCTAACCCGAACACTCAAAACCCACCGGCACAGCCTCCTGTGAGAAAGCCATATGCTGGTACTGCCTCATACTGTAACCGGTGCAATGGTCATCATTCGGCACAACTAGTTTGTCGACAGTGTACATCTTGTGGTAGACTTGACCACACAGCCAATATTTTTCGAGCTGTTCCTAACCAAGCTGCATAGAACCTAGCACAAGCTCAGGGAAACTCTGCTAGACCTCCATTCCCACCTGGTTCATGTTATAACTACGGAGAAATGGGTCACTTCAGGAACAACTGTCTAAAGCCTGTGAATGCAAATGCAAATCCCGCTCGTGGACGAGCATACAACTTGAACGCTAACGCGGCCCATGCTGATAACAAAGTCGTTAATGGTACGTTCCTTGTTAACCATCAACCTGCATCTGTTCTTTTTTATTCCGGTGCCGATATAAGTTTTTGTATCGTTAGCCTTTGAGCCTTTACTTGCGATGACTAGAACTAAACTAGGGAAGCCCTAATCTATCGAAATTGCTACTTGTGAACCTCTCGTACTTGATTCTAACATTCGCGATTGCCAATTGATCCTTGATAACCACATTTTCCCTATTGACCTCACACCGATGCAACTTGGAAGTTTCGACATTATCATAGGTAAGGATTGGTTAACTAAACACCATATTGTGGTGGTTTGTTTCGACAAGATTGTTCGTATTACTCTTTCATCTGGTGAAGTCTTAGAGGTTCGTGGAAAGAGACCTTCGGGTGGTTTGAAACTCATGTCATGTACTAAAGCCCAAAAATACCTACGAAAAGGTTATGTGGACTTTCTGGCACATGTCATAGAGGAGAAAGGCAATAGCAAGTGTATTCAAGATATTCCGATTGTTCGAGATTATCCAGAGGTGTTTCCTGATGAACTGCCTGGTTTACCTCTAGTTCGTCAAGTCGAATTTCATATTGATCTTGTACCTAATGCCAACACGATTGCTAAAGCACCTTACCGTCTTGCACCGTCTGAGATGCAAGAATTATCAAAACAACTTCAAGAGTTATCTCATAAAGGATTCATCCGTCCGAGTTATTCACCTTGGGGTGCTCCAGTCCTGTTTATGAAAAAAAAAAGATGGATCTTTCCGTATGTGAATTGATTATCGTGAGCTCAATAAACTCACAATAAAAAATTGATATCCCCTACCATGAATTGATGATCTCTTTGATCAGCTGCAAGGTGCTACATGTTTTTCCATGATCGATTTGCGTTCTGGGTATCATCAGCTTTGGGTACTCGAAGAAGATATTCCCAAAACTGCATTCCACACGAGATATGGTCATCATGAGTTCACTGTCATGCCTTTTGGTTTGACGAATGCTCCAGCTGTTTTCATGGACTTAATGAATAGGGTTTATAAACCTTATTTAGACAAGTTCATCATTGTGTTCATTGACGATATTCTTATTTATTCCAAGACACGAGCTGATCACGAACAACACCTTCGTCTGACAATGGAACTCCTCAAAAAGGAATAAATCTTTGCCAAATTCTCCAAGTGTGAATTTTGGCTTAAGGAAGTTCAGTTTTTGGCTCATATTGTCAACGAGCAGGGTATTCATGTGGATCCTTCTAAAATCGTCGCGATTAAGGATTGGAACACACCTACTACACCCACAGAATTTCGGTCTTTCCTTGGTCTTGCTGGATACTATCGACGATTTATTGCGAACTTCTCAAAGATCATGGTCCCCCTCACTTCTTTGACTCAGAAGAATAAGCCTTTTGAGTGGGGACCCAAGCAAGAGGAAGCTTTCCAAACACTAAAACAAAAACTCTGTGATGCTCCTGTCTTATCTTTACCTGATGGCATTGATGATTTCGTTGTCTATTATGACGCATCGAATCTAGGTCTTGGTTGTGTTCTCATGCAACAAGGTAAAGTCATAGCATATGCGTCAAGACAATTGAAAATCCACGAGAAGAACTACACAACTCATGATCTTGAGTTAGGCGTCGTAGTTTTTGCTCTCAAAATTTGGAGACACTATCTTTATGGAACGAAGTGTGTGCTTTTCACAGACCACAAAAGTCTCCAACACATTTTCAACCAAAAGGAGCTAAACATGAGGCAACGACGCTGGGTTGAACTCTTGAACGATTACGACTGCGAGATTCGCTACCATCCTGGTAAGGCGAATGTCGTAGCCGATGCGCTAAGTCGAAAGGAACGTGTCAAACTTCATTGTGTTCGAATTCAATCTGATATTCAAACCCGCATCTCTCAAGCTCAACATACATGTGTTACACAAGACTTGATGGGTAAGGAATTACCACGTCAACTATAGCTTAAACTCGAAACGAAAGACAATGGGTTACTTTGTTTCAAGAACCGATTATGGATTCCGAAACAAGACAATCTTCGCACTTTAGTGATGAACGAATCTCATAAGTCTCGCTATGCTATCCATCCTGGTGCTGACAAAATGTATAAGGATCTTCGTACTCAGTACTGGTGGCCTGGTATGAGGAAGGATGTTGCCTTGTATGTGTCGAAATGCCTAACTTGTCTCAAAGTTAAGGCTGAACATCAACGTCCATCTAGTTTGCTTGTACAACCAGAGATACCGGTAAGGAAGTGGGAGAACATTGCGATGGATCTCATCACTAAGTTATCGCGCACATCTAGAGGTCATGATGCCATTTGGGTAGTCATTGATCGTCTAATGAAATCATCACACTTTTTGCCGATTCGTGAGGATCTATCTGCTAATAAACTCGCCAAGATCTATGTTGATGAGATTGTGTCCCGGCATGGTGTTCCTTTGAACATCATATCTAACCGTGATGCTCGATTCTCATCTCACTTTTGGAAGACCATGCAATCTGCTTTGGGAACCCAACTAAATCTGAGCACTGCTTATCATCCACAAATGGATGGACAATCCGAGAGGACGAAACAAACATTGGAGGATATGCTTAGAGCATGTGTGATAGACTTTGGTGGTAATTGGGATTCACATCTACCGTTGATTGAGTTATCTTACAACAATAGTTATCACGCTAGCATCAATATGGCACCATTCGGAGCTTTTTACGGTTGAAAATGTCGTTCACCTGTCTGTTGGAATGAGATCGGTGAAGCTCAACTTACTGAACCTGAACTCATTCTGGAAACAACAGACAAAGTCAAGAAAAATCACTATAATCTTCTGACAGCTAGAAGCCGTCAAAAGAGTTATGCGGACATGCAACGTAAGGCCTTGGAATTTCAAGTCAGAGACCATGTCCTACTCAAGGTATCCCCTTGGAAGGGACTGGTGAGATTTGGAAAGAAAGGAAAACTTGCACCAGGATACGTTGGACCATTTAAGATTGTTGAAAGAATCAGAAAGGTTGCCTATCGACTTGAGCTACCTCCTGAACTTGGGAATACTCACCCAACATTCTACATGTCTAGTTTAAGAAAGTGTTTAGCTGATACTGATCTTCACATTCCCCTCAACGAAATTCAAGTTGATGACACAATGCATGTTGTCGAGAAACCAGTGGAGATAATGGACCGTGAAGTCAAGAGACTAAAGAACAAACGTATACCAATAGGAAAAGTTCGCTCGGAGTCCAAACGTGGCCTAGAGTTCACTTGGGAACGTGAGGACCAAATGAAGGAGAAATATCCACATCTGTTTTCACAAGTTTCCTCTAGTTAAAATTTCGGGATGAAATTTCCTAAAGTAGGGGAGATTTTAACATTTGTGCTCTTGTAAACAAATGTACTATGTAGAACAATATCAAATATCAATAAAACAATGTGTTTTGATCCCAATATGTGTTTATTTATGTTTGACAATTTCACGTTTTGATTCTAGTTTGATTTCAAGCTCTTAATCACTTTCTGGAAAGTTATACGCAAATTGTTACGTAAACGTAATCAGTTTAATGCGATAATCACTCTGAAATAGTGACATAATCTTAACATACCTTAAATAACCTTTACATAACTTAGAAATATGTTCTAAAGGGTTTGGTGTGGCAAAAACAAGTTTATTCGATCGTAGGGACTATTTGCGACGAACTGCAAAAGTCTGCCGATTTGCACAACAACATACACTCCAGAACAAGATCATAAGCTAAACATACCCTAAATACCCTTAACATAGCTTAGAAATAAGTTTTGAGGGGTTCGGTATGTGAAAATACGCTTATTTGATCACAGGGACTAAAAGCGTCAAAACTGCGAAAGTATGCATATGCGTGCATATCTTGCGTTCTGACCATATCCGGACATCCAAAATTTTTTTAGTGATGGGAATGCAAAAATACCACTCATCGCACAAATTGGATCATTTTCGCGTCCGTTCGAGTTTCGTCGTAATTAATCGAAAAACATGAACGTACGACCAAACGAACCCACATCCATGATATTTTCAAGCATATTTCAAGTCCCCTATGCTTTAACATCCTTGTAGAGCCATGAAAATGGGTGAACGGGGGTTAAACGCGTCAAAAATCAAGTTTTGAGCTGCAGGGGCCTATTCTGCCAATTTTGAAACTTAGCTGCAGACACCCTCACAGGGCGCGACAGCCTGAGGCTGTTGCCGTCACGCGATGCGACGCCTACATCTAGGCAGATTCAATGTTTCAGCAACAGCACTTGTGTGACAACTGTGCTCTGTAATCAATGTACAATGTAAAACAATGTCAATTATTAATAAAACGATGTGTTTTGGTGTATTTTTGTGTGTAACCGTGTTTGATGATTTTACGATTTGATTCGATTCCGATTTCAAGCTTTAAATCGCTTTCTGGAAAGTTATACGCAAACTGATGCATAAACGCAGTCAGTTTAACGCGACAAACACTCCGGAATAGTGACATAGGCTTAACATACCTTAAATAACCTTCACATAACTTAGAAATAAGTTTTGGATGGTTTGGTGTGTTGAAAACAAGTCTGTTCGATCGCAGGGACTATTTGTGTCAAATTGCGAAAGTATGCCGATTTGTTCAGTAACGAACATTTCGGAACTTGATCATAGGTTGAACATACCCTAAATATCCTTCACATAGCTTAGAAAGAGGCTTTGAGGGGTTCGGTATGCTAAAATAAACTTATTTGATAAATAGGGACTGAAAGCGTCAAAAAGTGCATAAGTTTGCATTTTCACGCATATCTTACGTTCTGAATATATCCGGACATCCAAAAATTTATGTAATCATTAAAATATTTTATTTTAGTAATTGGCATGATAAAATTCCATTCGTCGCTTAATTTGGATCGTTTTTTGCGTTCGTTACAACTTCCGTCGTAATTAACCGAACAACGCAACCATACGACCAAACGAGCCGACATCCGAGATGTTTTTAAGCATATTTTAAGTTCCATATACTTTAACTTCATTTTAGTGCTTTTAAATGGGGTTAACGGGGCTTAAAAGTGTCAAAAATGCATCAAAATGCAAGTTTCTCAAGTTCAGGGACCACATGTGACAATCTGCCAAACTTGCTTAGGCGGCCCGCGTAAGATATTGCCTGGATCTACGCGGCCCGCGACAGACTATCAGATCAGAAACATTGAATCTGGACTTGGAGCTTGTTTTTGATGGTTTTAAACATTGATTTGGGATACCATCTACTAGTTTTTGCTAGTATTACATGTCCCATGGTATATTAAAACCATTAGCCCACATGGATGGCCAAGATTGTTCCCTCTTTAGCAAGGAAGGATCTTAACGGTTTACCGAAAACTATATATAGCCATGCCTTCACCCCATTTTCTGCACCCTTGATCATTTTAATGCTCTAAGTTGAAGCCTTTGCTTCATACCTGAGTATTATAGATCAAGTTCTCCCTAGCTTGGACCCTTTGTAAGCTTCTTTCGTTCTTTTATTGCTTTTTGAGCGGGAAAGTCAAACAGTGTTTGACTTTCTGCTTTGACCAGTCTTTGGTCAACACAAAGTTCGTTTGAACTTTGCAACGTGAGCGTAATCACGTTGGTTATAGTCCCTTGTGACTACACCTACTGATTACCACGTTGACTAGGCGTAGTGATGAGTCGTAGTTTCGGTCAAAATACGTATTTATGCGTATTTTGCAACCAAACTACTCTTGGGTATCAAAACACTTTGTTTTGATATTTGATATTCAAACCTATTTTCTAACTTAGTTAAACATGTTTTAACATCTTTAGCTCGTCACTTTTAGTTTAGTGCTTGTTTAGAGACGTAGGTCAAGCGGTCTAAACCACCGCTTAGACTTTCGAACTCGACCCGTTTGGTCGATCATTAGGATCCGACCAAGCATAATTAGTGACCATAGTTGCATAGGGAATAACCTCCGAGGTTATACCTTATGGTCACATAGTTTAAGTAGTTGTATGATAGGTAGTTTATATGCCTTAGGTAAATGACCAAAATACCCTTTTCATGCATAATTGGATTTTAAGCATATGTAACATAAACTTTTGTCACTAAACTGATTATGTAAAATATTTAAACATGTTTAGGCATATAATACTTGTCATAGGACTAGTTAGACGTCTCAAACGCACATTTGCGTGAACGAACTGTTAAAGTAGCGTAAGCTACCTTAATGGGTCGTAACGGGTCGAAAGCACTTAGGTTAGGTTCCGATATAGAATGTAGGATTTGTTAAACCATATCACATGAGTTCCAATACTCATTTGGTTTACAAGACCTCATTCTATCCGATCTTCCGATTTAGGTGTCGATTATTTGACTAGTGATTCGATTACTAGGTGCTGCTTGAGTTTCCTTGATTTGCTTGAGCTTGTTGAGTTCTTTAGATTGAGGATACTTTGCACTTCAATGTGAGTACATAGTTCCCCTATCTTACTGTTTTCAATTGTTTTGGGGTGATTCATATATATTAAAACGATTTCGAGGTTTTAACGATGATTTCAAAAACGAATACTATGGTTTATATTAAACTAATAACGATTTCGATAATGTGAACGAACTTGTTGGACGTGGTTACATAATGAATAACATTCATAAATTTTGGCCGAACCGACCAGTATTAGGTTATGGTACCATAGGATCTGACAAATCCCGTTATCGGACTACACCCATGGTTATGTGTGGGGGTTATGTGGTAATGACCGATTCTGTGATTGTTAACTTACCCTTTGGTGGTTTGTTAATGCGAGTTTAACGATGGACTAGTTACGACGGTTTGGATGTTATTAGCGAGACGACCAAAAGTAGTTTCACAATTAAAACGAGAACGATTTTGGGACGAGTTAAACGATTTGAAACAATTTAAACGAGATAAACGATTGGTTTTGGGTTGTGATTAGATAATGGGACGGGTGTAACATGATAATAGCATGGTAGATACGCCGCTAGTACTTCTTATATATAAGTGCTTTTATCATATTACATTCTGTGTCATTATTTAGTTCACTTGGGCAAATGATTTTGAAACGATGTCACACTACGAGGTTTTCTAAATGATATAAACCAGACGAGTTTTGTAACGAGAACAATATACGATTTGGTTTACTTAAACAAATGTTTTGGGTTAAGAATCATGGCTGCGAGATTTTATAAACTATAATCGATTTGATTTGAGTTGGTTAATTATGTTGCAATACACTTTTCAAAACGAGGTTAGTAACTTTTGACTCTTGTAGTCTAATAAGGTACTACAACATGTAAACGAGCCATGAATCCGACACTCTCATAAAACCTATGTGCTCGCCAGCAATTTCTTTGCTGACTTTGTTTTTACATATGTTTCAGGTGGTGTTGCATGATGTTGGTTGCTAGGATGTATGATTCTCATAGGATCTGGACGCAGAGGCGGACCCACATGATACGGGTCGGGGTCCACGGACCCCAATGTTTTTTATAAAAATAGTAGAACCGGTATGTTAAATTTTTCAAGGACCCCATAAAATAAATTAGTTGGACCCCATAGTATTAAAACCAAATATGGTAAGGTGGTAAATCTCCTTGTGTTCCAACAAGTAGGTCTCAAGTTCAAGTCTTACATCTCTTGTTTTTTAGTTTATTTTTTCCATCAAAATTAAATTAGTATTTTAAAACACCACAACCACCAATTGATCTTCTAATTTGCTTTTTTTAAATGATAAATTTAATGTCTCCAAATGATTTTATTTCACATTTGATTACCAAATAAGACTTTCAAAAAATAGTGGCGTTAAAAAAAAGCGTAAACAAATTTTTGAAGTTATGTGAAGTAGTTGTGTTGTTTAGGTAGCCATTGGTTTCAAGCAACTTATTAATCACCACAATTTGATAACTTGATTCTTAGAAATGGTTCTTAATAATGTAGTGATTTCATGTTCACTAAATACTTCTACATTATTTCCTAGCTTCGACCCGACCCGACTACAATGACCGACCCGAAAATTTCAATGCTTGGTTGTGAAAAAATTTTAACTCAAAAAATGGACCCCAATGAAAAAAACATCCTGGGTCCGCCACTGTCTGGACGAGGCCTTAGTGACATAATAATAATGATATATGATGTGTAACTTGTTTATTTTGTATCAAGACAATGTAAATTACTTAATGAATCAATAAAATGAAACTTTTGTATCCATGATTATGAAACGATGATTTTGTTACAACACTCCCCGACGTTTCCGCCGAGGTTTCGTTGTTTTAACACGGTCGGGGTGTGACAGAAGAGTTGGTATCAGAGCCAATGGTTATAGGGAATTAGGTTATTAGTAATTCTTTGACCTAGACTATAACTTTCTAGGACCCTAACGCAAGAAGATTTTGTCACACCCTGGCTTTGCGGAAGCGTGGTTAATTAGGTGTGACTTCTTAATACCATAGCTTAATCATAACAAAGCTATATGAAAATAAAACCATGCAAGATCATCCATTGATTTAAGTTTTAAAACAAAAGTAACATAACATTGTCTTAAGGCGTCGACTCAAGCAACGGACACTACAACCTGATTACATAAAAACATTGTTTGAAAGACACAACACCAACATGAAATAAACGCAGTTTAAGGACTGTGACACGTCCAGGTAAAAGTCACATCCCCTAAACTTGGATGACCTCGAAACTCTTATGCAGCGGGAAAACGTAGCATACCGTGCCAGATCTTTAGTGCCCTGAAATACATGTAAGTTGGAAAAATCAACAATAATGTTGAGCGAGTTCATGTGTATGTGAGTTGATATAAACCTTTGTAAAATGTCTGTATGTATGAAAATTCCTGGTATGTAGCAATAAGGAAAAAGAGATCGATTAATGTGTAGCTAATACATTAATAAGTGACATGGCCTAGGAAGCACTCAAACCTGTAACGCGAATTTCATACCGGTCCTTCCGGCAGAACGACATAGTCACCACATGCAGCCACACGCTGGCCCATGTGTGGGGCTCGCAACACCCGATAGATCTATCACTCATGCCTCTCGGTCCTTATACAAGGATTAATGGTCTTACGATAATAGCCTATCCAGTCACATGATCTAGAAGTAACCCTCCTTACGCTAGTCATACCATGTGTATAAGTACTCGTAATCATAGTAACATGTATTTCACCCCCGCAGTTTAGAAAACTGAAAACAGTTAAGAGAAAAGGGGGACATGAACTCACAGTGGTGCATCTCTACCAAGTATATCTCCTGATCAAGCAGCTGTGCGACGACCTACACGTACTAACTCTATTAGACGGACGGCCGTGCCTTAGCTTAAGGTTTAAGTTTTTGGGAAATAGTTAGACAACTATTTCGTGTTTATATTTTTGTAAATACTTGGTAATTATTTTCCTTCCCAAGGATGGGGGATTTAATACATGCGTGCTCGTATAATTCGAAATACATTATTAAGTCTCACTTAATATACTTTATTCCTTACTTCAAAATATAAATATTCTTCCCAAAATAATACTTTGACAAAAATACGCGCTTATAAATATTTCCTGAAAATACGTAAGTTACGTTTTAAAGATCGTGTGGTAATAATAATTACCGGTGTAACTTAAATAATTATTGCGAAGACGTTCGTATTATTTTGGAGTCGTTAACACGGTAATATTATTTTTACCCTAAAAATAATATTTGTATATTTCACAAAATAATCATAAACGCATAACAAGTGACGTTATGAAAAAATATATACTAAATATATATTTACCAAGTTTTATTTTGTGAAATCCCACCTCCGATATTTTGTAAATAAAGTCGTGGCGAAATCTATAATTTGAAAACAAGTCAAAATGTATCTCTAACACTTGTAGAGAAAATATTTCCAAATGTTAGGTTTTTAGAAAAATTTCGCCAGAGTTTCCCCTGTAACTGGAGGTGGCCACGCTTTCAAGCGTATCATTTTCTTTTATAATTCAAATCAACAATTTTCTTATTCAACCAGAACAATGTTCAAAGCAACAAACTAGTCAATAAATATGTAAATCGCAAAAATCACATGAACTTGTAGTTTATCCAATAATATGAAGTAAATCCCGTTACTTTTAGTGGATCTTTATATAAATCATTCCGGCTTCATAAAAACCTCGCTTTTAAGGAAATTCTATCTTTACAACTTTCTGTAAAAATTGACAAAACTAGTTCTTTGTCGAAACTTAGTGTTACACAAGTGTTTACACACTTGTGTGTTTTAAAAATCATTCTTGTTCATGTAAAATCCGGTTTTAAAATATGTTTTCTCTTGACACTAGGTTCTTTGAAAATACCGTTTGTAGATCCGTAGATCTACTAGTTTTAAACACTATTTCACAAGTAGAATCGTTTTTACACAAGTTCAAATTTCGTGTGTGGTAGAGTTTCATCACCTAACCCTTGTTACACTAAAACAAACTCTATGTCATGATCCATGATCATGACCAATCCGGGTTAGACGATGATCCGAGCTACCCCAACATAGATCGGGCCTAAATAATCACACAAAACAAATCTTACAAGATTTACACAACAATCTAGCTTTTAACCATCATTTTTAGCATTTTTAGTAGACTTTTACTTATCATTTTGCAAGTTCATGAATTTTAACCGTCATATATCGTTTTAACCACCTTAAAATAGATCGAGAGTGTGTTTCAAGCAACTTACTACTAGCTCGAGGCTAGGGAAGAAACTAGTCGAAAAATGCGTGGATAAAAGCAATAGGGTGAGGCCCTTCGCGTTCCGAATGCACCGAGCTCCTTTGTATGAGATCCTTAACCCTTGTAGATGTATGGAATGGCTTGCTCAAGATCGAAAGGTGGGTGTGTGAAGATGGTTGTGTTTGGCCAAAGCCTATGGCAAGGGGAGAGAGAGAGTAGAGATTTTGTTAAATGTGGTGAAATGATTATGATGGTCTCAAGCTTATACTTATGGACAATTCTTTCAAGTTTAACCATAGGGTATTGTGTCACCTTGATATTAGACAATTAGGATTATAATAATCTTGTAAGGACAATGGGGTGTCCCCCATGAGGGCCGAACTCGGTTGGGGGGGGGGGTATCCGGTTAGAATTCAACTAATAGTTAGGATAAAGTTAAGTTAAGTTTAACTCGGTTACTAGTGTGTCAAGCATTGCGACGGGTGTTAGGGTATTCGGGGACCCTAACTGGTTCAGAAAATGATAAGCAATGTAAATGGCAATATTTTTATGTTCCGGGTAAAGTCCGGTTGTTCGGTTGGATAGAGATCCGTTAAAGTGCTTAACAAAGCTTTAAAGTGTCATTAATACTATTTTTAGTGACACAACTTATTCCCGACACTTTGGAAAGTGTCTAGTAATATTTTCCTCATGTTATGGCACTTTACTAGTTAGCTAATTGCTGAATTTTTATTTAAGGTGCAGAATTTTTGTATTCGAAGTATGTTTTAGGCACATCCGGTCACTACAAATATCACCTAGTGACGCAGTTCTACACCCCTTACTTCCCTACACTCTCTACTAGTGTAGTAAACTATCTCTGGCTCATACGGCCTTAGAGGCAGTGCCTGCCTGGTGCTGGCTATGTCAGCACGTTTACTGGGTTATCCGTTTATTGTGCTACTGTGCTTTTGTGCATCAAGGTTGTCACTAAAGTTCTGTAAGCAAATAATGGAGTGACAGCAAATAAAGTATGATGCAAGTAAGTACATGTATCAGTATTCAGGTAGCAGTTTATCCACAATTTCAAGCAAGCACAGTAATTAAGCAGTAATTAAATATTAATTAAGTCGTACGGATACCTGGTTTGGTGAGGGTTGTCACATTCTCCCCCCGTTAGAAAAATTTCGTCCCGAAATTTTAAGTTCTACTTCTAGATACAGAGTTCCTAGGAAATAAGTGGGAGTATTTTTCTTTCATTCGGTCCTCACGCTCCCAGGTGTATTCAGGACCATGTCTGGCATTCCAACGAACCTTGACGAGCTTGACACTGCTCCGGCGCGTTTTGTTGATCTTCCAATCTGTGACCTCAACCGGTTCTTCGACAAAAGGGAGCGTGTCGTCAACATGAATCTCGTCGGTGGGAATGGCAACTGTATCTTGAGTTGGACTTTTCTTCACATTTGATACATGAAATGTATCGTGAACACCGTTCAGTTCAGCAGGTAAGTCCAACTTATACGCTACTAACCCAATTCTTTCCAAAATTCTGAACGGACCAATATACCGCGGATTCAACTTTCCACGCTTCCCGAAGCGTGTCACACCCTTCCAGGGTGATACTTTCAACAAAACCATATCTCCTACCTCAAACTCTAGAGGTTTTCTCCTTCGGTCCGCGTAACATTTCGGACGAACACGAGCCGCCTTGATGCGATCTTGGATCTGTTCAATCTTATCTGTGGTTTCCTGTACCACATCAGGACCAACCAATTGTCTATCACCTACGTCAGACCAACAAAACGGTGATCTACACTTGCGGCCATATAGTGCTTCAAATGGCGCGGCACCAATACTGGTGTGGTAGCTGTTGTTGTATTAAAATTCGACCAATGGCAAATGTTTATCCCAGCTACCGCCCAAATCCATAACACGTGCTCTCAGCATATCTTCCAATGTTTGTATAGTCCATTCGCTTTGTCCGTCGGTCTGTGGGTGAAATGCAGTGCTCAGTTTCAGTTGTGAGCCAAAAGCTTCTTGGAAGGATTGTCAAATCCTTGATACGAACCTTCCGTCTCTATCAGAGATGATTGGGAGAGGCACTCCATGGCGTGTAACGATTTCTCTCATATAAATTTCAGCCAACTTGCTCGTATTATCCTTTTCTCTGATAGGTAAGAAGTGCGCAGACTTCGTTAATCGGTCCACTATTACCCAAATAGTGTCATGACCTCTTGGCGTTCTTGGCAACTTTGTTGTAAAATCCATGGAAATTTGTTCCCGCTTCCACTTGGGAATCTCAGGTTGTTGCAGAAGTCCCGAAGGCTTCTGGTATTCAGCTTTCACTTTAGCGCACGTTAAACACTTGCCAACATAAACAGCAACATCGCCTTTCATCCTAGGCCACCAATGATAATCCTTAAGATCTTGGTACATTTTATCCGCTCCTGGATGGATAGAGTACCGCGATTTGTGTGCCTCAACAAAAATAACTTTCCTCAAATCACCGAACAAAGGAACCCAAATCCTTTTCATGAAACATAACGTTCCTTCCTCGTTTGGCACTAAATGCTTCTCCATCCCACGGAGATATTCCTTCTCAAGGTTTCCTTCCTTAAGAGCTTCTTTCTGCGCGGCATGAATGCGCAGAGAAAGATCGGTTTGGATAATCATCTCTAAATCCCTAACCCTTATGGGCTTGATCCTTTCTTTTCGACTTAGGGCGTCGGCAACCACATTCGCCTTCCCTGGATGATACTTTATCTCGCAATCGTAATCATTTAACAACTCAACCCATCGTCTTTGTCTCATATTCAACTCCTTCTGGTTGAATATGTGTTGTAGGCTCTTATGATCTGTAAAAAAAATTGTACATTTCGTACCATATAGGTAGTGTCTCCAGATCTTTAAAGCAAATATCACTGCGCCTAGCTCCAAATCGTGCGTGGTATAGTTCTTCTCATGTACCTTCAACTGACGTGATGCGTAAGCAATAACCTTCTGGCATTGCATCAACACGCAACCCAATCCTTGACGCGAGGCGTCACAGTATACCACGAAATCGTCAGTACCTTCCAGTAGTGCTAGGATTGGCGCATTGCAGAGCTTATCCTTCAACAGCTGTAACGCTTCTTCCTGTTTGATTCCCCAATCAAACTTCTTATCTTTCTGGGTGAGGAGCGTCAATGGTTGAGCGATCTTCGAAAAATCCTCAATGAACCTTCTATAGTAGCCAGCCAAACCCAAGAATTGTCGAATCTCAGTTGGCGTCTTTGGCGTTTCCCAATTCTTGATCGCTTCGATCTTGGTTGGATCCACATGGATTCCACCTCCATTCACCATGTGTCCAAGAAATTGGACTTCACGTAGCCAAAATTCGTACTTCGAGAATTTGGCATACAGCTGTTCTTTCTTCAGCAGCTCCAAAATAGCTCTTAGATGCTGTTCGTGCTCAGCCTTTGTCTTTGAATAAATCAAGATGTCGTCGATAAACACAATCACGAACTTGTCCAAGTACGGCTTGCAAACTCTATTCATCAAATCCATAAAGACTGCAGGTGCGTTTGTCAACCCAAACGGCATAACAAGGAACTCGTAGTGTCCATAACGAGTTCTGAAGGCTGTCTTCGGGATACTCTCCTCTTGTATCCTTATCTGATGGTATCCAGATCGTAAATCGATCTTTGAGTAAAAGCTTGAACCTTGCAGTTGATCGAATAAGTCATCGATCCTCGGCAGGGGATACCTATTCTTGATAGTCAACTTGTTCAACTCCCGGTAGTCGATGCATATATGAAAACTACCGTCTTTCTTCTTAATAAACAGGACCGGAGCTCCCCAAGGTGAGAAGCTTGGTCTGATGAATCCTTTGTCTAGCAACTCTTGAAGTTGTGTTGACAATTCCTGCCTCTCAGGCGGTACAAGTCTATAAAGCGCCCTAGCTACAGGCGCGGTGCCTGGAACCAAATCAATGTGGAACTCGACTTGCCTTTGAGGCAGTAATCCTGGCAAGTCTTCTGGAAAGACTTCCGGATATTCCTTGATGACTGGAATGTCTTCGATCTTCGGTTCAGCAGCTTCCTTATCCACGATGTGTGCTAAGAATGCAGCACATCCTTTCTTCAAGTACTTTCTAGCTTTCAGGCAGCCAATAAACCTCAACGACGTATCATGCTTCTCCCTGTGCACTACGATCGTTTCTTCATCCGCCAGTGGGATGCGGATGGTCTTCTCATGGCAATCGATCTCGGATTTGTTACTCGATAGCCAATCCATTCCCACTACCACATCAAAGCTTCCCAACTCGACAGGTAGTAAGTCTAGCGTAAAATCGTGCCCTCCTAGTTCAATCACACATCCTTGGACCACTTCACTGGTCTCAACTAGTTTCCCATTTGCTAATTCAATCGAGTATGGAACGTCTAACTTACTAGGTGTCAACCCAAGTATATTCTTAAATTCTAACGATACAAGGCTATAATCGGCATCAGTATCAAACAGAACAGATGCAAAGCATTGGTTTACGGGGAACGTACCAGTAGCAACGTTGGGATCCTGGCGCACTTCCCTTGCGACGATATTAAACACTCTTCCACGGTCTTGATTCAGCTTCGGGCTTTCCTTCTTGGAGTGCCCAATTTTTCCACATTTAAAGTATCCTGGCCCTCGGCCATTCCCATTCCCAGCTTGATTCACAACATTCCCACGGTTTCCATTTTCGTTGCCTCCTCGATTGTTGTTCTGATTACCAAGACCTCCTTGACCTCCCCGGCCAGCACTAGCCCAGCAAGAATCCTTCAAGTGGCCAACCTTTCCACAAGTTTCACATACTTTTAGCCCACACCGGCCAGAATGATGACGCTGGCAGGTGTTACACTTGGGCAGAGTGCCCATATAACCCTTTCTTTTGTTCTCATTACTCGTTCGGGTATCTTCGGTGAGCTTCCTTTTGTTCTCTCCAGACAACTCTACCTGAGTCTCCTTCTTCCTGTCGGGGTTTGCAAGTTTTTCTAGTCTAATTGCTTCCGTACCGAGTGCCAAACCCATCTTACTTGCAGCAATAGTTGTTGGTGGCGTAGATGCCGTCATCAAGCTCAAGACTTGAGGTGCCAGTTCCCAAATGAACTGCCCCAATTTCCTCATTTCTGGTTCCGCTAAGTGTGGAACAACTCGTGCCACGTCATGAAGTCTTTGCATGTATCCCAACATCTTTGGACCTTCCATCATCAGGCTCCGAAATTCCCCTTCCAACTTCTGAGTTTTCGCTTGGGAGCAATACTTCTTATGCATCATTCCCTTCAGTTCATCCCATGATAATGCATATGCTGCAGCTTTGCCCATTATTTGAATCTGAAGATTCCACCACAATCGAGCCCCATCTTGAAATAACTCAGAAACGTATGGAACTAGTTGTTCTGGCGTACAACCGCTCATTCGAAAGATAGAATCCATACTTTCAATCCATTTCGTAAAAGCTATGGCACCCCCAGTGCTGTCGAACTTCAGAGGCTCGTAGTTGAGGAAGTGCCAGTAGGGACAACCGTTAATTTCCGAGGTACCTCTGCTAGGTTCAGAGCGCAGGGCCTCGTGCTGTGCTATAGCCGCGGCAATTATCTCTTGAAGTTCTGCCTCCGAGGTGGGCATGCGCATCTCGCGTCTTGGTGGCATCTTCTAAAAGATGTTTCACGTAGGTTAGGTCATAGCAAGTAAAGTGTACGTATGTATTCAACAATATCAACGCATAACATCTCCTGCTATGAATAAATCAACCACATAACATCTCATGTCATAGAACATAACAATAGATCAAACATCACAAGTGATGAGAATACTGCGATTGCATTACCATAAATCGAGACCACAATGTAAGGTTTACAAGTACACAACTGTATCATACAACATCAATGACTTAGTAGGGGACGACCCTAGACAAGTCGTGAGATCGCCGGACGTATTCAGGAATCTTTGGTCCGTCCATTTTCAAATTCCAGAACTACACCTCAAGCTTCTAGATTCCAGCCCTAGAACAGTATTTCCTCTCCATCATTTCCTTGAGCTCGTCCCAGCTCAGTGCATAAGCAGCATCTGTGCGAAGGGTCTGAACCTGAAGGTTCCACCATGAGAGTGTGCCATCTAGAAATAATCCCCGAGATATAGGTAACACTCTGTTGGGGCGAACAGTTACTCATTCTTAGAATGGAGTCAATCTTTTCGGACCGATGAATAAATGCAATGACGCCTCCTATTTCGTCGAAGTTCAAAGGCTTGCAATTCAGGAACTGCTTATAGGTGCAGCCAGTTGGAGGGTTATTTCCAGTAATGCCATCGTTGTGCTTAGGGCGGAGGGCTTCATGTCGTGCATTTGCCTGTGAGATGCGTTCTTACAGCTCGGCTTCTGTCCTTGGCAGTGTACTGGTGTCTGAGTCACGCCTGGGTGGCATTCTCTTCTGTCGAAGTGGTATGAAGTGGGTTAGACAACATTTCAATTGTCTATGAGATACACAGCACCATAAGCCATCATGTAATCACCCAATTTCACACGTAAATATACTCAATGTATGAGTGGGGAAATAATTTCTGAGCCTTCACATAGGCTTGCCAATTTGGTTTGTTGCTTGTAATAGAATGATCTCGAGGCTACATCGCCTTGGTCATTCGTGTTTTAGTTATTTCCTGCTACATTGGTTTTCATTAGCTTGACCCGCAGAGTCCACCAGGATTTCTGTGCACTACAAGTCGTTATTACGTGGGCCCCCGTAATAATAAATTATCTTGCACAGTTACCCTAATTTTCTCTCGTCCAAGCAGATGATCAATCAAGGAGTAACAGCAGGTGCATCGGCATGAACAAGGTCATGCTCCAATGCGGGGTCAGGAGCAACGCCTGGCTCAGGGGCCACAGCCGGCTCCGGATCAACAAACTCCATCTCAAAACCAGCTGGATCAACAAACACAGGGGCTACAGGATCCTCCAGGGGCTGGTCTAGGTGTATGAGCTCAATGTCATGGTCTGGATCAAAACCAGTTGGAAAAACAGGATCATCCTCAATATCGTGATCAACTCAAAGCTGTGTGCGGGAACTGGTGCAGCTGATGACGCCATATCAGGGTCGGCGTCGTGTGAGTGGTGCTGCACTCCCTGTATATGCAAAGATGCGGACGCCACAGACTCAAATGTGTCTGGGACAGGTGAATGGGCATGAGCCTCCTCTGCAGGAGCGTCAGCAAGCAGTAGACTATCACCAGCAGTAATAGGGCCTCGCCCTCAAGTGGGTCCTCCTCTAATAGTTCGACATCATCGTCAGAGACAACGTCGGGGGGGCATATCAACAACGGGATAAGCGGCAAGGGGCACAGGGGCAGGTATCACCGCGAGTGGCAAATTCTCAACAAGATGGCCATCAGCAGGCTCTGCTACAACATCAGGCAGCGCAAAGGGCTGAAAGTCGTCATCGTCTGTGCTGGTAGTATCGGAAATGTACACCTCGTGCTCCGATGAAACTATGTCGCCTGATACTATGGCCATGGGATCTGTAGTGTCCGACTCTCCAGTATCTGATGAAGGCGTGTCATTTTGTAATACAAACACACATATGCACAAATAATCAATCATATAGTCAGATAAACATATTAGTCACCAATAAGCACATAAATATCTCTCCTAGTCCCACTAGCCTCCCAGCCTCCCAGACTGACTCCCTAGTCCCACTAGCCTCCCAGCCTCCTAGACTGCTCTTCCTAGTCCCACTAGCCTCCCAGCTTCCCAGACTGCTCTTCCTAGTCCCACTAGCCAATTCTCCCAGCCTCTCAGACTGCTCTTCCTAGTCCCACTATCCAACTACCTCAGTCTCCTAGTCCGAGCCTCGGTCTTCCAGACCGAGCCTCAGCCTCCTAGACTGAGCCTATAAATAATAAATAAATGTGCTCAACATTTGTTAGTAAAAACTTTTTGGATCTGGACTTAAGTGGTATGCAGAGTAAAATTGTTTTCGTGAGAGCCCTAGTGATCATAGTCTAGACTCAAGAAGGAATCCTAGTTCGCTATGATCAGAGCTCTGATACCAAGCTGTCACACCCTGGCTTTGCGGAAGCGTGGTTTGGTGTGACTTCTGAATACCATAGCTTAATCATAACAAAGCTATATGAAAATAAAACCATGCAAGATCATCCATTGATTTAAGTTTTAAAACAAAAGTAACATAACATTGTCTTAAGGCGTCGACTCAAGCAACGGACACTACAACCTGATAACATAAAAACATTGTTTGAAAGACACAACACCAACATGAAATAAACGCAGTTTAAGGACTGTGACTCGTCCAGGTAAAAGTCACATCCCCTAAACTTGGATGACCTCGAAACTCTTATGCAGCGGGAAAACGTAGCATACCGCGCCAGATCTTTAGTGCCCTGAAATACATGTAAGTTGGAAAAATCAACAATAATGTTGAGCGAGTTCATGTGTATGTGAGTTGATATAAACCTTTGTAAAATGTCTGTATGTATGAAAATTCCTGGTATGTAGCAATAAGGAAAAAGAGATCGATTAATGTGTAGCTAATACATTAATAAGTGACATGGCCTAGGAAGCACTCAAACCTGTAACGCGAATTTCATACCGGTCCTTCCGGCGGAACGACATAGTCACCACATGCAGCCACACGCTGGCCCATGTGTGGGGCTCGCAACACCCGATAGATCTATCACTCATGCCTCTCGGTCCTTATACAAGGATTAATGGTCTTACGATAATAGCCTATCCAGTCACATGATCTAGAAGTAACCCTCCTTACGCTAGTCATACCATGTGTATAAGTACTCGTAATCATAGTAACATGTATTTCACCCCCGCAGTTTAGAAAACTGAAAACAGTTAAGAGAAAAGGGGGACATGAACTCACAGTGGTGCGTCTCTACCAAGTATATCTCCTGATCAAGCATCTGTGCGATGACCTACACGTACTAACTCTATTAGACGGACGGCCGTGCCTTAGCTTAAGGTTTAAGTTTTTGGGAAATAGTTAGACAACTATTTCGTGTTTATATTTTTGTAAATACTTGGTAATTATTTTCCTTCCCAAGGATGGGGGATTTAATACATGCGTGCTCGTATAATTCGAAATACATTATTAAGTCTCACTTAATATACTTTATTCCTTACTTCAAAATATAAATATTCTTCCCAAAATAATACTTTGACAAAAATACGCGCTCATAAATATTTCCTGAAAATACGTAAGTTACGTTTTAAAGATCGTGTGGTAATAATAATTACCGGTGTAACTTAAATAATTATTGCGAAGAAGTTCGTATTATTTTGGAGTCGTTAACACGGTAATATTATTTTTACCCTAAAAATAATATTTGTATATTTCACAAAATAATCATAAACGCATAACAAGTGACGTTATGAAAAAATATATACTAAATATATATTTACCAAGTTTTATTTTGTGAAATCCCACCTCCGATATTTTGTAAATAAAGTCATGGCGAAATCTATAATTTGAAAACAAGTCAAAATGTATCTCTAACACTTGTAGAGAAAATATTTCCAAATGTTAGGTTTTTAGAAAAATTTCGCCAGAGTTTCCCCTGTAACTGGAGGTGGCCATGCTTTCAAGCGTATCATTTTCTTTTATAATTCAAATCAACAATTTTCTTATTCAACCAGAACAATGTTCAAAGCAACAAACTAGTCAATAAATATGTAAATCGCAAAAATCACATGAACTTGTAGTTTATCCAAAAATATGAAGTAAATCCCATTACTTTTAGTGGATCTTTATATAAATCATTCCGGCTTCATAAAAACCTCGCTTTTAAGGAAATTCTATCTTTACAACTTTCTGTAAAAATTGACAAAACTAGTTCTTTGTCGAAACTTAGTGTTACACAAGTGTTTACACACTTGTGTGTTTTAAAAATCATTCTTGTTCATGTAAAATCCGGTTTTAAAATATGTTTTCTCTTGACACTAGGTTCTTTGAAAATACCGTTTGTAGATCCGTAGATCTACTAGTTTTAAACACTATTTCACAAGTAGAATCATTTTTACACAAGTTCAAATTTCGTGTGTGGTAGAGTTTCATCACCTAACCCTTGTTACACTAAAACAAACTCTATGTCATGATCCATGATCATGACCAATCCGGGTTAGACGATGATCCGAGCTACCACAACATAGATCAGGCCTAAATAATCACACAAAACAAATCTTACAAGATTTACACAACAATCTAGCTTTTAACCATCATTTTTAGCATTTTTAGTAGACTTTTACTTATCATTTTGAAAGTTCATGAATTTTAACCGTCATATATCGTTTTAACCACCTTAAAATAGATCGAGAGTGTGTTTCAAGCAACTTACTACTAGCTCGAGGCTAGGGAAGAAACTAGTCGAAAAATGCGTGGATAAAAGCAATAGGGTGAGGTCCTTCGCGTTCCGAATGCACCGAGCTCCTTTGTATGAGATCCTTAACCCTTGTAGATGTATGGAATGGCTTGCTCAAGATCGAAAGGTGGGTGTGTGAAGATGGTTGTGTTCGGCCGAAGCCTATGGTAAGGGGAGAGAGAGTAGAGATTTTGTTATATGTGGTGAAATGATTATGATGGACTCAAGCTTATACTTATGGACAATTCTTTCAAGTTTAACCATAGGGTATTGTGTCACCTTGATATTAGACAATTAGGATTATAATATTCTTGTAAGGACAATGGGGTGTCCCCTATGAGGGCCGAACTCGGTTGGGGGGGGGGGGTATCCGGTTAGAATTCAACTAATAGTTAGGATAAAGTTAAGTTAAGTTAAGTTTAACTCGGTTACTAGTGTGTCAAGCATTGCGACGGGTGTTAGGGTATTCGGGGACCCTAACTGGTTCAGAAAATGATAAGCAATGTAAATGGCAATATTTTTATGTTTCGGGTAAAGTCCGGTTGTTCGGTTGGATAGAGATCCGTTAAAGTGCTTAACAAAGCTTTAAAGTGTCATTAATACTATTTTTAGTGACACAACTTATTCCCGACACTTTGGAAAGTGTCTAGTAATATTTTCCTCATGTTATGGCACTTTACTAGTTAGCTAATTGCTGAATTTTTATTTAAGGTGCAGAATTTTTGTATTCGAAGTATGTTTTAGGCACATCCGGTCACTACAAATATCACCTAGTGACGCAGTTCTACACCCCTTACTTCCCTACACTCTCTACTAGTGTAGTAAACTATCTCTGGCTCATACGGCCTTAGAGGCAGTGCCTGCCTGGTGCTGGCTATTTCAACACGTTTACTGGGTTATCTGTTTATTGTGCTACTGTGCTTTTGTGCATCAAGGTTGTCACAAAAGTTCTGTAAGCAAATAATGGAGTGACAGCAAATAAAGTATGATGCAAGTAAGTACATGTATCAGTATTCAGGTAGCAGTTTATCCACAATTTCAAGCAAGCACAGTAATTAAGCAGTAATTAAATATTAATTAAGTCGTACGGATACCTGGTTTGGTGAGGGTTGTCACAGATTTGCGTTTAGATTTTAAAACAATACCGTCACCTATCCTTAGGTGATAACCACAACGAGAACACAATAACAAATCCGCTTCGAAAATTAATCATCTATCCTTGGATGATTGATTATAAGGTTTTGAACCCTTTGAGTTTTCTAAATATCGTCAAAGTTTGGGTCTAAATAAGGTGAACACGTGCAAACTAGAAGGGTGAATGCCTGTACCCTGAGTTTTCTGTCTAAGGCTAGAGTGTTCGTACAAATCCGAAGTATCGGACCAGTCACTCTTACCTGGGAACTCTTGGGGTGAATGTTCACATATAGGCGAGCATGTCTTCAGTGATACATTATATTGACCCATTTACTTTGATTAGTCACTGCGTGTCATTTGTTTGTTCGAGGTAACAAATGAATGATCGCCTTCCTTGTGTTTTGTCGATGTTTTCAATACCTCTTTTCTTTTTCCCAATTGTCGACCTCACTCGTTTCTCATGTTTCCTTGTTCTTTTTAGACAATGCCTCCTCGACGTGATGCACAACCTCTAACCAACGAAGAAGTCGCAGCCCTTGTCGCTCAACAAATGGCTGCAGTGCTTCTGAACATAGTAACCCAGATCCATCAATTATACAACAATAATAACAACAATAATGCTCAGTGTAGTTTCAAGAATTTCAATTCGGCTAAACCATTGAAATTTTCTGGGTCTCAAGGAGCAACCGCGCTCCTGCAATGGTTTGAAAGTTTGGAAAGCACATTCAGACATGTGCAATGTCCGAATGAGCGTAAAGTTGAGTTTGCATCCAGTGTGTTCGAGAAGCGTGCTCTTACATGGTGGAACGGTGTGATGCGCGATAGGGGTGCCGATGTGGCAATGGCACAAACTTAGGAAGAGCTCCGGGCTCTCATGATGAGAGAGTTCTGTCCCCGTCATGAAATTCAAGCTTTGGAACAAGAATTTGATGATTTGAAATAAGATGGGGGAGAACACCGTGCTTACACGGATCGTTATGAGGAGTTGAGTTTGTTGTGTCCTACGATGGTTACCCCGTTGGAGAAAGTGATAGAGAGGTATATCGATGGTTTACCCGATTCTGTGCAAGACATTGTGACTGGAAGTAATCCTACTACTGTTCATCAAGCAACTGAATTGGCTGCTACTCTGACCGAGTCTCAGGTCAGAAAGGGTAAATTGACCCGTAAGGGTGATAAGAAGAAGTCAGCCGATTCTGCTCAAGAAAAGGGTAAGGGTAAGAAGAAGGGTGAGTCTTCTAAGAAGTCGAGGAAGCGCAAGGCTTCCCAGAACTTTGCTGTCACCAACCAGAACCCTCAGAACCCACCGGTACTACCTCCCGTGAAGAAGCAATATGCTGGTAATGCACCTCACTGTGCTCGATGCAACGGTCATCATGTTGCCCAACAGGCTTGCAAGAAGTGCACTACATGTGGTAAACTTGGGCATCTGGCCAACATTTGTCGTTTGGGCCAGAATCAGGCTACTCAGGTTCCAGCACAAGCTCAGGGGAATGCTACGAGATTCCCACCTGGTTCGTGTTTCAATTGCGGAGAAATGGGTCATTTCCGCAACAACTGCCCGAGGTTGGTGAACGCGAATGCAAACGCGAATGTGAATCCCGCTCGTGGATGAGCATACAATCTGAATGCAAACGGGGCTCGAGATGACAACGAGGTTGTTAACAGTATGTTTCTTGTTAACAATCAACTTGCATCTGTTCTTTTCGATTCTGGTGCCGATATGAGTTTTGTTTCGTTATCTTTTGAGCCTTTACTTGTGATACCTAGAACTAAACTAAGGAAACCCTTATCTGTCGAAGTTGCGACTGGTAAACCTCTTGTACTCTATTCTGTTATTCATGGTTGTCAATTGAACCTCGATAACCATCTTTTTCCTATTGACCTCACGCCAATGCAACTTGGGAGTTTTGATATCATCGTAGGAATGGATTGGTTAACCAAACATCTTGCTGAGGTGGTTTGTTTCGATAAGATCGTTCGTATTCCTCTTTCGTCTGGTGATATCCTAGAAGTTTGTGGCGAGAAACCATCTGGTGGATTGAAACTCATGTCGTGTACGAAAGCCCAAGGTTATCTACGAAAAGGATATGTTGCTTTTCTAGCACATGTCACCGAGGAGAAGGGCAAGAGCAAGAGTATTCAGGATATTCCGATTGTTCGGGATTATCCAGAGGTGTTTCCTGATGAACTGCCTGGTTTGCCTCCAGTTCGTCAAGTGGAGTTTCATATTGATCTTGTACCCAATGCCAACCCGATTGCGAAAGCACCTTATCGTCTTGCACCATCGGAGATGCAAGAATTATCAAAACAGCTTCAAGAGTTATCTGATAAAGGATTCATCCGACCGAGCTTTTCGCCCTGGGGTGCTCCTGTCCTCTTTGTGAAAAAAGAAAGATGGATATTTTCGAATGTGTATCGATTTTCGTGAGCTTAACAAGCTTACCATCAAGAATCGATATCACCTACTTCGAATCGATGATCTCTTTGATCAGCTGCAAGGTGCTACCTATTTTTCTAAGATCGATCTGCGTTTTGGGTATCATCAACTTCGTGTACTCGAAAAAGATATTCCCAAAACTGCATTCCGCACGAGATATGGGCACTACGAGTTCACTGTCATGCCTTTTGGTTTGACAAATGCCCCAGCTATCTTCATGGACTTAATGAATAGGGTCTGTAAACCTTATTTAGACAAGTTCATCATTGGGTTCATCGATGATATTCTCATTTATTTGAAGTCTCGAGCCGATCACGAGCAACACCTTCGTTTGACATTGGAACTCCTAAAGAAGGAACAACTTTTTGCTAAATTCTCCAAGTGTGAATTCTGGCTTAAAGAAGTTCAGTTCTTGGGACATATAGACAACGAGCAGGGAATTCATGTGGATCCTTGCAAAATTGCAGCAATTAAGGATTGGAATACACCAACGACACCCACAGAAATTCGTTCTTTTCTTGGTCTCCCTGGTTATTATCATCGATTTATTTCAAACTTCTCGAAGATCGCGGTTCCACTCACTGCTTTGACTCAAAAAAATAAGCCTTTTGAGTTGGGACCCAAGTAAGAAGAAGCGTTCCAAACGCTGAAACAGAAGCTATGTAATGCTCCTGTTTTGTCTTTGCCCGATGGAAACGATCATTTCGTTGTCTATTGTGATGTGTCCAACTTAGGCCTTGGTTGTGTTCTCATGCAACGAGGCAAAGTTATAGCATATGCGTCTAGACAACTGAAAGTTCACGAGAAGAACTACACAACTCATGATCTTGAATTGGGTGCCGTGGTTTTTGCTCTCAAAATCTAGAGACATTATCTTTATGGCACGAAGTGTGTGGTTTTCACAGACCACAAAAGTCTCCAGTACATTCTCAATCAGAAAGAGCTGAATATGAGGCAATGACGATGGGTTGAACTCCTAAACGATTATGATTGCGAGATTTGCTACCACTCTGGTAAGGCGAATGTCGTAGCCGATGCGCTTAGTCGAAAGGAGCGAGTCAAGCTTCATTCTATTTAAACTCTATCTGATATCCAATCTCGTGTCCTTCAAGCTCAACGATCTTGTGTAACCAAAGGCTTATTGAAATATGAGCTACCACTTCAACTTGAGCTTAAGCTCGAAGCGAAGGACGATGGTTTACTCTATTTCAAGGATCGTTTGTGGATTCCGAAACAAGACGATCTTCGCACTTTAGTGATGGACGAATCTCATAAGTCTCGATATTCTATCCATCTTGGTGCTGATAAAATGTACAAGGATCTTCGTACTCAGTACTAGTAGCCTGGTATGAAGAGGGATATTGCCTTGTATATATCGAAATGCCTAACTTGTCTCAAAGTCAAGGCTGAACATCAACGACCATCCGGTTTGCTTGTACAACCAGAGATACCGGTTTGGAAGTGGGAGAGCATTGCGATGGATCTCATCACTAAATTACCGCGTACATCTAAAGGTCACGATGCTATTTGGGTTGTCATCGATCGATTAGTGAAGTCAGCTCACTTTATTCCTATTTACGATGATCTATCTACTGATAAACTTGCAAAGATTTATATTGATGAGATTGTATCTCAACATGGTGTTCCTTTGGACATCATATCAGATCGTGATGCTCGATTTTCATCTCATTTTTGGAAGACCATGCAATCTGCTATGGGAACCCAACTAAATCTAAGCACTGCTTATCATCCCCAAACAGATGGACAATCTGAGAGGACGATTCAAACTTTGAAGGATATGCTTAGAGCATGCGTGATAGACTTTGGTGGTAATTGGGATTCTCATCTTCCATTGATCGAGTTCTCTTTCAACAACAGTTATCATGCTAGCATCAATATGACACCATTCAAAGCTCTCTACGGTCGAAAATGTTGTTCACCTGTTTGTTGGAATGAGATCGATGAAGCTCAGCTTACTGGACCAGAGCTCATTCTGGAAACAACAGACAAAATCAAGAAAATTCGCGATAATCTTGTGACAGCTAGAAGCCATCAAAAGGGTTATGCGGATATGCGATGCAAGCCCTTAAAATTTCAAGTCAGAGACCATGTCCTACTCAAGGTGTCACCTTGGAAGGGAGTGGTGAGATTTGGAAAGAAAGGAAAACTTGCACCTCGATATGTTGGACCATTTAAGATTGTTGAAAGAATTGGAAAGGTTGCCTATCGACTAGAGCTACCTCCAGAGCTTGGAAATATTCATCCGACTTTCCACGTATCCAATTTGTGAAAGTGTATAGCCAACGCTGATCTTCACATTCCACTCGACGAAATCCAAATCGATGAAACGATGCACTTTGTCGAGAAACCCGTGGAGATAATGGACCGTGCAGTCAAACAGTTGAAGAACAAATGGGTTCGATTGGTCAAGGTTCGCTAGGAATCCAAACGTGGCCCATAGTATACTTGGGAATGTGAGGACCAAATGAAGGCGAAATATCCGCATTTGTTTTCACAAGTTTCCTCTAGTTAAAATTTCAGGACGAAATTTCCTAAAGTAGGGGAGACTGTGACAACTGTGCTCTGTAATCGATGTACAATGTAAAACAATGTAAGTTATTAATAAAATAATGTGTTTTGGTGTATTTATTTGTGTAATTGTGTTTGATGATTTTACGATTTGATTCGATTCCGATTTCAAGCTTTAAATCGCTTTCTTGAAAGTTATACGCAACTGATGCGTAAACGCAGTCAGTTTAACGCGAAAAACATTCCGAAATAGTGAAATTGGCTTAACATACCTTAAATAACCTTCACATAACTTAGAAATAAGTTTTGGATGGTTTGGTGTGTTGAAAACAAGTCTGTTCGATCGCAGGGACTATTTGTGTCAAACTACGAAAGTATGTCGATTTGTTCAGTAATGAACATTCTGGAACTTCATCATGGGTTGAAAATACCCTAAACATCCTTTACATATCTTAGAAATAGGCTTTGAGGGGTTCGGTATGCTAAAATAAAGTTATTTGATAAATAGGGACTGAAAGCGTCAAAAAGTGCATAAGTTTGCATTTTGGCGCATATCTTACGTTCTGAATATATCCGGACATCCAAAAATTTATGTAATCACTAAATTATTTTATTTTAGTGATTGGCATGATAAAATTCCATTCGTCGCTTAATTTGGATCGTTTTTGCGTTCGTTACGACTTCCGTCGTAATTAACCAAACAACGCAACCGTACGACCAAACGAGCCGACATCCAAGATGTTTTTGAGCATATTTTAAGTTCCATATACTTTAAATTCATTTTAGTGCTTTGAAATGGGGTTAACGAGGCTTAAAAGTGTCAAAAATGCATCAAAATGCAAGTTTCTCAAGTTCAGGGACCAAATGTGATAATCTGCCAACCTTGCTTAGGCGGCCCGCGTAAGATATTGTCTGGGTCTATGCGGCCCGTGACAGACTGTCAGATCAGAAACATTGAATCTGGACTTGGAGCTTGTTTTTGATGGTTTTAAACATTGATTTGGGATACCATCTGCTAGTTTTTGCTAGTATTACATGTCCCATGGTATATTAAAACCATTAGCCCACATGGATGGCCAAGATTGTTCCCTCTTTAGCAAGGAATGATCTTAACGGTTTACCGAAAACTATATATAGCCATGCCATCACTCCATTTTCTGCACCCTTGATCATTTTAATGCTCGAAGTTGATGCCTTTGCTTCATACCTGAGTATTATAGATCAAGTTCTCCCTAGCTTGGACCCTTTGTAAGCTTCTTTCGTTCTTTTATTGCTTTTCGAACGTGAAAGTCAAACAGTGTTTGACTTTCTGCTTTGACCAGTCTTTGGTCAACACAAAGTTCGTTTGAACTTTGCAACGTGAGCGTAATCACGATGGTTATAGTCCCTTATGACTACACCTACTGATTACCACGTTGACTAGGCGTAGTGACGAGTCGTAGTTTCGATCAAAATACGTATTTATGCGTATTTTGCAACCAAACTACTCTTGGGTATCAAAACACTTTGTTTTGATATCAAAACCTATTTTCTAACTTAGTTAAAGATGTTTTAAAATGTTTAGCTCGTCACTTTTAGTTTAGTGCTTGTTTAGAGTCGTAAGTGAAGCGGTCTAAACCACCGCTTAGACTTTCGAACTCGACCCGTTTGGTCAATCATTAGGATCCGACCAAGCATAATTAGTGACCATAGTTGCATAGGGAAAAACCTTCCGAGGTTATACCTTATGGTCACATAGTTTAAGTAGTTGTATGATAGGTAGTTTATATGCCTTAGGTAAATGACCAAAATGCCCTTTTCATGCATAATTGGATTTTAAGCATATGTAACATAAACTTTTGTCACTAAACTGATTATGCAACATATTTAAACATGTTCAGGCATATAATACTTGTCATAGGACTAGTTAGACGTCTCGAACGCGCATTTGCGCGAACGACGCGTTAAAGTGGCGTAAGCTACCTTAATGGGTCGTAACGGGTTGAAAGCACTTAGGTTAGGTTCCGATCTAGAATGTAGACTTTGTTAAACCATATCACATGAGTTTCAATACTCATTTGGTTTACAAGACCACAATCTATCCGATCTTCCGATTTAGGTGTCGATTATTTGACTAGTGATTCGATTACTAGGTGCTGCTTGAGTTTCCTTGATTTGCTTGAGCTTGTTGAGTTCTTTAGATTGAGGATACTTTGCACTTCGATGTGAATACATAGTTCCCCTATCTTACTCTTTTCAATTGTTTTGGGGTGATTTATATGTATTAAAACGATTTCGAGGTTTTAACGATGATTTCAAAAACGAATACTATGGTTTATATTAAACTAATAACAATTTCGATAATGTGAACGAACTTCTTGGACGTGGTTACATAACGAATAACATTCATTAATTTTGGCCGAACCAACCAGTATTAGGTTATGGTACCATAGGATCTGACAAATCCCGTTATCGAACTACACCCATGGTTATGTGAGGGGGTTATGTGGTAACGACTGAATCTGTGATTGTTAACTTACCCTTTGGTGGTTTGTTAATGAGAGTTTAACAATGTACGAGTTATGAAGGTTTGGATGTTATTAGCGAGACGACCAAAAGTAGTTTCACAATTAAAACGAGAACGATTTTGGGACGAGTTAAACGATTTGAAACGATTTGAAACGATTTAAACGAGATAAACGATTTGAACAAACGATTGGTTTTGGGTTGTGATTAGATAATGGGACGGGTGTAACATGATAATAGTATGGTAGATACGCCGCTGGTACTTCTTATATATAAGTGCTTTTATCATATTACATTCTGTGTCATTATTTAGTTAACTTGGGCAAACAATTTTGAAACGATGTCACACAACGAGGTTTTCTAAATGATATAAACCAAATGATTTTTGTAACGAGAACAATATACGATTTGGTTTACTTAAACAAATGTTTTGGGTCAAGAATCATGGCTGCGAGATTTTATAAACTATAATCAATTTGATTTGAGTTGGTTAATTATGTTGCAATACACTTTTCAAAACGAGGTTTGTAACTTTTGACTCTTGTAGTCTAATAAGGTACCGCAACATGTAAACGAGCCATGAATCCGATACTCTTATAAAACCTATGTGCTCGCCAGCAATTTCTTTGACTTTGTTTTTACATATGTTTCAGGTGGTGTTGCTTGATGTTGATTGCTAGGATGCATGATTCACATAGGATCTGGACGAGGCCTTAGCGACTTAATAATAATGATAGACGACGTGTAACTTGTTTATTTTGTATCAAGACAATGTAAATTACTTAATGAATCAATAAAACGAAACTTTTATATCCATGGTTATGAAACGATGATTCTGTTACAACACTCCCCGACGTTTCCGCCGCAGTTTCGTTGTTTTAACGTGGTCGGGGTGTGACAACTTGTTTTCTTTCATGGTTTTTCAAACTTGTGGGCATTTTTGTGTGATGATCAAGGCTCTTACTCCTGGCCAAACACTTGTAAAGAACCTACACATGCTTGGGTAACACACAAGGCACTTGGCATGATCTTGTGGCTTCAATTCAACTATAAATACCCCCTCAAATCTACCCATTTCTTTGCTCATTTCATCTTTCTCATCTCAAACACTCTAAGTAGAGGCTACCACTTGTTTGGAGGCCTCTTACCTGAGTTTTTCTAGTCATTTTTCCATCCTTAGAGCACTTGTAAGTGTTCTTTCATGGCTTGCTCATTCATTTCAGCAATTACAAACTGAAAGTCAAACAGTTTGACTACCGTTTGACTTTCGATTTTGACCATGAATTGGTCAAGTCAAAGTTCAATTGAACTTTGCAATGTGATTGTAATCACGATGGTTATAATCCCTTGCGATTATACCTACTGATTACCACGTTGACTAGTCGAAGTGACAAGTCAAAGATTCGGTCAAAATGCACGATTATGTGCATTTTGCGACGAAACTATTTTCGGGTATCAAAACACTTTGTTTTGATATCAAATCAGTTTTCTAAGTTAGTTAAACATGTTTTAACATGTTTAACTCGTCACTTTTAGTTTAGTGCTTATTTAGGGTCGTAAGTTAAGTGGTCTCGACAACCGCTTAGACTTTTGAACCCGACCCGTTTGGTCGATCATTAGGATCCGACCAAATATATTTTGTGACCATAGTTGTATAGGGAATAACCTTCTGAGGTTATACCTTATGGTCACTTTGTTTGATTAGTTGTATGATAGGTAGTTTATATGCCTTAGGAAAATGACCAAAATGCCCTTTTTGCGCATAATTTCAATTTAATCATATGTAACCAAAATTTTGACACTTAAACTGATTATGTAACATTATTAAACATTTTTAGGCATATAAGACTTATCATAGGACTAGTTAGACCATCCGAACGTGCATTTGCGCAAATGACACGTTAAAGTAGCGTAAACTACCTTAACGGGTCATAACGGGTCAAAAACACTTAGGATAGGTTTCAAATCAGAATGTAGGCTTTGTTAAACCATATTGTATGAGTTCCAACACTCATTTGGTTTACAAGACCTCATTCTACCCGATCTCCTGATTTAGGTTCCGATTATTAACATAGTGATCCGATACTAGGTGCCACTTGATTCCTTGATTGCCGAGCTTTGTTAGTTCACATAATCGAAGATACCTTGCAATCTCAAGTGAGTACATATTTTCCCCTATTTTATGCTTTCAAATGTTTTGGGGTGATTCATATGTGCTAAAACGATTTCAAGTTTTCAAAAACAAATGTTATGGTTTATATTAAACACAACGATTCCAATAATGTGAACGAACTTGTTGGTACGTTGATACATAACACGAATGACATTTATTAGGTTTGTCCAAGCCGACGAGTAGTATGTTATGGTACTATAGGATCTGACAAATCCGGTTATCGGACTATCGCCATGGTTATGGGGTAATGTGGGTAACGACAGAACATGATGATTTTAACAAACCCTTTGGTGGTTTGTTAGTCGATTAAAGATACCCTTTGGTGGTATAGACGAGTCAAAACACAGGTTTAAATGTGTTCAACAAGAACGACCAAAAGTTAGTTTTCATAATTAAAACACGAATGATTGAACAATGGTTTATAACACGAACGCTTGAACGATGATTTATGACACGAACGATTGAACGATGATTTATAACATGAACGAGTTGAACGATTTAAACGATTGGTTTTGATAACATGAACGACTGATAACACGGATGAATTAAATGATTTTTGAATAATTTTTGGACGAATGATTTCAAATGATGTCACGTAACGAGGTTTACTTAATGATATAAACCATATAAGTTTTATTACAAGAACGATTTACAACTTGGTTTAAAAAGCAAATGTTTTGGGTCAAGATTCATGGCAACGAGGTTTTCTTAAACATTTAACCAACTTGTTAAGGTTGGTTAATTATATTACAATACCAAACACTTTTCAATACAAGGTTTTCAAATATCGACTCTAGTAGTCGTACGACGTATTGTAATATGTATACAAGCCATGAATTTGACACACTCACAAAACCTATGTACTCGCTGACATTTTTATGCTGCCTTTATTTTCACATATGTTTCAGGTGCTGTTGTTTGATGATGATACTGATGCATGCTCACATAGGAACGTACGAGGCCTTAGTGACTTAATAACAATGAAAGACAATATGTTTGTGTTTTGCTTTTAAATATCAAGACAATGTAACAAACTTAATTCAATAAAACGAAACTTCAATCCATGTGTTGTGAAACAATGATTCTGTTACGACACTCCCAGAAGTTTCTGCCGCGGTTTTGTTGTTTTAACGCGGTCGGGGTGTGACCATGGTTGTAAAAGTCCCGACTAGACTCCGAGTACTCCCCGAGTACTCGCTACAAGGTAGGTTGCCGAGGCACGAGTACTCTTTTACCAGGCCAATTACTCCCCGAGTACTCCCGAATACTCCCGAGTACCTCCCGAGTACTCCCGAATCCGACTAGGGAGCGCCTAGCGACTTTTGCAACCATGGGTGTGACACCAAGGGGGTACCGAAGATGAAGAGATGGAAGACGAAGAAGATGAAACCGAGCCCGCCGGTTCGAGGAGACCAAAGCAAAGATACATGCGGCCACATCTAGAACTATCTGAGGATGTGGCAAGATTTGTGACATTTAGACGGGTACCATCGTATCAAAACTTTAATCACGGTCAGCAGGAGGTTTTTGATAATATCTCCACGGTCATGGGAGAAGGTCGGGAATACAAGGCGAGAAGAAGAAACTGGGAACAGGAACATCAAGCCTAGTTGCAGGCTCACTAGGATGCTAATGAGGCCCACCAGGCGAGGATGGAAAAGTTCATGGAGGAGCAGCAGTTGTTCCAAGCTCTTCAAAGATCTCAAATGGAGCAAATGGAAAAATAGCGTCAACAAGACGTGGCTAGAAGACGATCGTGGGAGGAAGATCAGGATAGGCGCCGAATTGATCAAAACACAATAGAAGACCGTCGATGGAGTGCCTGGTATATATCCAATGAATTGGCAATTAATAATGCCAAGGTCCTCCACGATCAGGAACGACACAAACAGGATTGGTTAGCCAGCCTTCCTTACGCAGAACGTTCGGGATGGACCGACTATTCGAACCTTCCTGTTCCTCGAGGCCCCTCCGATCTATCGCCTCATTGGCCCGAGGGAGTGGGGTCTATCTTCATCCCACCCCAGTTTCAACTGCCAGCAGAAGGAGATCCGGGCCCCCTAGACAGCTACCGAGAGATGTTTGAGGCTCTTACTGGGTACCCGTACAACCCGAACCCACTAGTCAACCCAAACGAGCGATACCAGCGATGATGGTGAGGTATGTTTTATGTTGTTGTTGTTGTATATTTATTTTTGTTAGTTAATTTTTATGTCTTTAGTATTTTATTTCTTTAGTTAAATGAACTTTGTGGGTGTGTTCCCTATATAACCCTCACGAGACCTACTCGTCCTCCCGAGCTATCGGGAGGTTTAAAAGGGCTTGTTGTATACGCTAAATGCAACCGTGATTCCTACGAAAGTGAGTTAGGTTTGTTGTTTTTGTAAATTATTTTTCCACGTAAATCAAAGTGAATTAACATATGGTTTGGTAACAATTTCATAAAAGTGGTAACAAATTTTTGTGGTTGTGAGAAGCATGCTTCTACACAAGGGTTAAAATTTGTAGGTACATTATGTTCATGAGACGACCGCTTTCTTGAAGAGATGAAGAGCACATGAGCCACTAGCGAGAAAACCAGGTGCATGCGTTTGTTTTTACCTTTGATTTTTAGTTAGCACATAAGTGGAATGTATTTTGTATTTTAATTTCGGAGTGAAATTTTGAGGGAAGTTAGTCGTGTCACATCCCTTGTGCGTTTTAAAAACTCTAGTTCTTACACATTGAGGACAATGTTTAGCTCAAGTGTGGGGATGGGGGAGTAAAAATTTTCGATTTTTGACCCGTTCATTTAAACACTACAGATTGAGGACAATATTCACCTCAAGTGTGGATATGGGGGAAAATTTCAAAAAAATTTCAAAATGTCTTTGTTTGAAGCAATCTTAAAAGCACAAGTAACTAAGTTGACAAGGGATGACACAACCCATTTGGTCTTTTTTCATGGTCGAATTCGAATTAATAGCATGACGGGTATTTAGCGGGTGGTTATTTGGGAATAATCCTCCTAAGAAACTTGCAATTCATGTAAATCATATTCCATACCCTTATACGTGAGATTTTGAGCCACTTGTATACATTATATATACATATATTTCGTTGTTTGAGTGGACCATTAGTCATGTATTGTAGAACTTGCATCTTTTGATACGTTTGAGACCATAGACCGAATACAAGCACAAGAATAATTAAGGCATTAGGTAAACCTTTTCCTTTTACACCATTTATCTATCCTTACCCAAAATCTATCCCTTAGTAGCCAACTTTGAGTTTAAACCTTTCGTTTGACAACCCACTTAGCCCATAACCATAAGCCTTTTCTTTATAAACCTGTGTGATGAAAATTCGATTATAGGAGTTTTAAGTTTGTATAGTTGTGATTTGTTTATATGGAAAAAAAGGCAAAAATTCAGAAAATGTACGAAAAAGAATGAAAAAGCATTGAGAAAAGCACAAAAAGATGTGTTGGTAGTTTGTTGAATAAAAGGTGAAAGTTGTTGCCTCATAGTTGATGTTTATAGTTAGTTTTGTTAGTTTAGCAGTTTGTAATAAAAATCGGATTTTCATCACCTTAGCCACTTAAAAATACCTTACTTCCTACCCTTAGCCTAGCCCCATTACAACCCTTACAAAGACCTTTTGACTTGTGCTTAGTATTCATGTTCGATGGTGGAGAATGATTGAGTTGCAAGCCTATGCGGGTACATGTTCTATTAGGTTTTGAGTTAATATGTTTTAAAAGTGCTAATACATCATGAAAATTAGCCAACTTGTAAACCAAGGGGAGTGAACATTGAGAGGGATATATATGGTTTGTGAGTTTCAAGGGTGGGTTAATCTTGGATAACCACCTTTACATGATTAATCAAGTATTGCTACCTATGTCAAAAATTGTAAAAAGTTTGAACTGGGCATGACATTAGACCGTAACCTTTGTCTCAGGAATGGGAAGTGTGTTTCTTGTTCAACCCACGTGAAAGTGAAAAGCAGATTTGCTTGAGGGCAAGCAAAAGACAATTGTGGGGATGTGATACGTGGTCGAATAACGGTGTTCGTATTTGCATAACTTGATGTTTTTACATGGGTTTTAATTCCTAAAAGCCTACTTTTAATTAAAATTGTGTTTGCAGGTTTAATGAAGTTTAAGGTGCTTTTTGGGAGCTTTGCGGACTACCGGGATGAAAAACAGACCATCAGAACGTTATACGGGTCAACCGGGATCACAAAACATGAAAAACGAACAGTTGAAAATAGGGGTACCGTCGCCGACGCCCTCCTGGGCCGTCGGCGACGCCGTCTGGTTCCCTCCGTCTCGCAAACATGGTCGTATACAGCAAGTTAAGGCGTCGCTGGTTTTTAGACGTTTGGAAGCCACCGCCGACGCCCAAGGGACCCGTCGGCGATGCCATTAGTATTTCCACATCGCGAAGTTTTGTTTTTTGTTGATCTTGGAACGAATTAAAAAGGATTTCCACCATTAATTCGGGAGTTACAACTTTTTTTTGAACTTGACTCTACCTTGGAGCCATTAGACATTATCACTTTCAATTCCAATCCATCTCTTACACCTTCCATCATCCGAATCAACTGAATCATCACCTAGTTCATCATAATCATCATTCTCCAAACCCTAGTTCATCCATTCATCAATTCTCTCATTACCAACACTCACCAAAACCCTAACCATCATCCTTCCATCATTCTCCAAGCTTCAAGATGATCAATATCAAGCTTCCAACATCCGGTGATCATGTCCTTTCGATCATGAGCGGCTAATTTCTTGGAGGTTTCACCCCGGTGTAGACTTGTGTAAGGTTTAGGTTTTATTATGCGTTTAATGTTTGGTTTGTGACAAATTGAATTTCGTTTGAATCTTTAGACAATTGTCCTATGCTTGTATTGAATTTACGAATTGTCGAGTGAATGATTAAATTTGACTTTGTGAAACGAATACACGTATTTATGCCTTGTCTTTTGAAAGGATTTGCTAGTCCAAGGTAACGAAGTGCATCGTGGTCCGTTGTTTATGACGTTGATAGCGATTGGCATCTAAGCTTTGTGATTGTTAACCCGTAAATGAACTAATTCGATTAAGCTAAATTAAAACGTGTAGTAACCCTAGTCTTGCATTTGTTGAAACCGGGTGTGAACCTTGTTATTCCATCTTATTTTATAATCGATAATCAAGTTTTCTTGCAATCGTTTAATTTCTAGTAGTTAATTATTCCAATCAACTTTGTTAGTTTAATTCAATATATTTTCAATAAAAAAAACCATAAAAATTAATCTAGTAATCTTCATAATTGTGACAACCATTATAAATCAACCAAGTCCATTCGCAAACCATAAACTCTTAGTGGTTTGACCCCTTACTACAACTATGACATTTGTTAAGGGTAATTTGGGACTATAAATCTTATCTTTAATCGAAGCACGACACTCCGATCAGGAGATCTTTCAGAGATCTATTTATGAGCAGAGAGAGAGCGCCAACATCGAGAGTTGATGGAACACACTACGCGACTTGACCAAATGCGCCATCTGAACGAGCAGATTAAATTAAACCTGTGAGCGTATGATGATAATCAGTGGAGGAGGCACTCGGATTATTACCAGGGTGTACCGTATGTAGAAAATCCACCATACGAATGATATGTATGAGATTGTCAAGAAATATTGACTAAAGAGAGAGAGAGCGCCAACATCGAGGGTTGATGGAACACACTACGCGACTTGACCAGATGCGCCATCCGAACGAGCAGATGAAATTAAACATACGGGCGTATGATGAGAATCAGTGGAGGAGGCACTCGGATTATTACCAGGGTGTACCGTATGTAGAAAATTCACCATACGAATGATATGTGTGAGATTGTCGTGAAATATTGACTAAAATGTGTACGATGTTATGCATGTATAATTGTTTGAATAAATCAATGCGTGTATTGAATCAAAATAGATTGAGTTTGATGGAAAAGGAGAATCAAGTTTGTGAATGTCAAAAGAATATGAAGTATCTGATTCCTATGTGAGATGTGTTTTGGAAAAAGGAAATACTACTCTTGTTTCAAAAAGGATTTACGTATGTCGAAGATTATTGGTTCCTATGAAGTCTCCTTGCCCACATGTTTGGAATTTGAATGATACGTTGAGCGGTATTTGAAAAGATTTTCGAAAACATAAAGTTTGCTTTATTTAAGGTATTTCGTATCATAATACGAAGAGTTGTATTTTAGAACCTTTGTGAAAATTTGGTCCTTGAAAAGAATTTCAACAAAATGAACTTAGTGGTTTTGATAAGACTTTTAGTAAAGCGATTTATTGATGTTGAAAAGAGTTTTAACTAAATGATTTATTGATTTTGAAAAGAGTTTTAGCAAAGTGATCTTATAATATCTATAATATTTTATAAGTATGCGAGAAAAAGTTGGGTTGGTTTACGATTGAGTACAAATGTCTTTAGTACAATGATATAATGTGAGCGTGTTTTAGTGATTAGGTCGAGTATGAAGTTCGTGGGCAAGAGATTCATTAGTCCAATTAAGTAATTAGGTAGCACTTCAGAAAATTTTGAAAATCAGGAGACAACATTTAAGGTACGATTAGGAATTTCGTGTATGTGATTTATGTAAAAGAGATTGTAGGGTAAGAGGTACGTTTGATAAAACAATAAATTTTGAAATTTTGCATATGTAGGGAAAATGATAAACGATTTGGGTATAAAACTTGATTTGTGTGGTAAAAAAGTCTCTTAAAAGGAAAGTTTGGTAACGATCACCAAGGTAAGGGAATCACCCCTAGTTCGTTGGTGAGGTCGTTTTAAGAAGGGAAGGAGTGGAGCTAATCATCAAGGTAAGAAATTCACTCCTATCTTGATGATATGCCTCCATTTTAGGATTACGAGTAATGTAAATCTTGTTGGTGATGTTTTTTGAAATCATGCACTACAAGTATATGAAAAGATTTAGTATGATGTGTGTGTAACCATCTTGAAAATAATTTGAATGTTTGGAAAGGAAAGTTTGAATCATGATAAGCGGAAAATTGATATTAGTAAAATGGAAATTTGATTTAAAACTTGGATTGTTCCAAAATGGAACTTTTGACTAAATAAAAGTGGTCGAAAGTTCATTTGAGTTTGGGAAGCATGCTTTAGGCTAATAGGTGGAATACTCTCACCGAAATTTTGGTTAAAGGTATTCACCCTTCCGGTTACTACATGTCCCTAATCAATCAAAAGTTCGAGACTTGGCAAGATTTTGAAAATCGAGGAGTGGGACTAGTTAACAAGGTGCGGGTTTCACCCCTAACTTGACAACATCGTCCCTAAGTGTGGTTAGTACTCGTCGGGTCAAGAAAGTTAATTCCGACATGCTGATGAATGTCCACTAGATTTGAAATGGAATTTCTCCATCAAGGTGAGGATTACACTCCTAACTTGATGGCGAAATTTGTGCAAAAAAAAATAAGTGGATTGAGAGTCATTCACCAAATTGTGGGTTTCACGCCTATTTTGGTGAACTCGTCTCGTTTGTATAATACGAGTGTTTTTCGAGTTTAACATAATCGTGTAAAATGGCCTTAGGAAAGGCGTATGTTTTGGAATAGTAAAACAAGTAAGAGTACATAAAAATGCATTTCAAGAATTTAGCACATAAAAGACGTTTCAATAAATTAGCACATAAATCAAGTATGCTCGAGTATTGTACTTAACTATAGAATATGTCAAAAGCATGGCAATCTCCATAATTCCCTATAGTTATGGCTCTGATACCAATCTTTCTCACCCCAACCGACGGCGGAAACATCAGGGTGAGCCAAATAGATTGCTCATTACAAATAACACTAAATTGTGACAAGTATTTAATATTAAATTTCATTTCATTGCTAAAAGAATCAATTACATTGTTTGAAATTGAATACAACAAGTTGAAACAAATGAATTAAATACAACAAGTATTTAAAGTTTAAAATGCTTTTCTAGGCATCCTACTAAGTTCAGCGCATCATCATCATCATCATCAAAATCCTGAAACATGTTTTAAAGTATAGTTCAATACAAAAGTATTGGCGAGTATACAAGTTTTGGAATACTAGCATATAAGTATAAAAGATAAACTCAAATCCAACATGGCAATTGATATACAAAGTTGAAGCTAGCATGCATAACTATAGGCCAAACCCGAGTGTCCACAAGAATAATGTGCATCCCTCGTCACCAAAGTGAACGAGATCGTAATGTATAATGTGCATCCCTCGACACCTAAGTAATCGAGACCGAGCATGTTAAATTAACAATACTCCGTCAGTTGGTGTGCTACTCCTATAGCACTATAATTGTTAAGGTGGGCTAGTTAAGTTAATGAAAAATATAGTGCATGTAAGTATTCTATCATAAACAACCTAAGCATAACAAATAGCATGTTTGGCGGATTGAGTGATTGAATAAGTTTGATTACGTGTATTGTGAATTTTGATAGTTGAAACATGTTACACCAAAAGTGCATTAAAGCGTAAAAAGGGTCAAGTATACTCACAATATTGCAAAGCTTTTCGATTATCCGTGTATTGATGAGTTAATGAGAATAAGAGAATGAATGTGTTCGGTGTTAGGAGTTTATGGAATGTTTGGATTCGGAATTAAGTATAAAAGTATATGTATGCAAAAGTATATCTCGTCTATACACTCGTTTGGACACTAAGTTTTCAAAGTGTTTTCATGGGTCCTGACTTGCCCATTAGAATCACAAATGAGGAATAAAGAACAAAGATAATATAACTTATATTCGCGACGTATAATCATGATTCGATTAACATCAATAATTCGGTTATGTTTATATTTATATGTTTTATAGTATAGTCATAATATTAACCTACAACTAAGTCCATCATAGATATCATAGATTATCATGTAAGTCAAGCATGGAGGTTTAACTGTCACACCCCGACCACGTAGAACATACAAAACGTGGCGGAAACGTCGGGGAGTGTTGTAACAGAATTAATTGTTTCAAATCCATGGCAATTGAAGTTTCGTTTTATTGATTAAAAGTGTTACAATGTCTTAACAAACAAAGAAATACAACATAATTAACTAGTCTTGCATCTTTTATTGTCACTAAAGCCCAAGTCTGCCTATTTGTATCTTGATCATCTTATGCAACATCTCCTGAAAAACACATGTGAAAATAGGTACGTCAGCATAAAAATGCCGGTGAGATACATAGGTTTTGTGAAAATAGGTTTCATGACTTATGTTTGAGAAAATGTTTAGTCATGAACCTTGTTATTTGCTTTGTTTTGTAAATCATTTGAAAATCGATAAGATCAGATGATATGTATAAATAATGTATGGTTAAATGAATAACCATGTAAAAATGAGTTTGTATTGGATAAGTTGTTTGTAAATCAATGTCTTGTGAAAAATATGTTATTTGTATAAAATGTTCTATGTCTCAACTTGAAATGATTCAGATAACGCTACAATATGTAATACCATACAAACACTTATATATAGGAAGTACCAGCGGCGTATCCACCATGCTTGTATCATATTACACACGCCTCGTTACTTAAATCACTTACACAAACCAAACCAACAATGTAAGATGTCTATGTTTAAACCAATTGTTCTACCGAAATGTAAGCATATGATGAATAAGAAATGTACTAAGTATGCTACAACAGACATACATAGCATGTGAACTGAAATATCTGTACTAAGTATGCAACAACAGACATACATAGCATGTGAACTGAAATATCTGTACTAAGTATGCAACAACAGACATACATAGCATGTGAACTGTACTAAGTAATGCACACAAATGGGCACACGTAGCATGAAATGTAATGTAAAACGATGTACTAAGTAATGCACACAATGGGCACACCTAGCATAAACACAATGAAATCATGTACTATAATGTACTAATGAACATAGCAGGTATATGATGTGAAAACATTGAAAGTATGAAAGTAACAAGTAGGCACATGTGTTTCACCCCAAAACAGTTTGGAAAACAGTAAAAGAGGGGTCTATGTACTCACTTGAGATTGCTCAGATGTCTTAGGATAATCACCAAGCAATGCTAGAGATCACGGAATCAAACGGCACCTAATATAGGTATCTATGTTAATAAACCGGACCTATATCGGAAGACTGGGTAGCATTAGGGTTTGTAAACCAAATGAGTGTAGGAACTCATGTGATATGGTTTAACAAGGCCTACATGCTAAATGAAACTTAACTTAAGTCTTATCGACCCATTACGATCCGTTTAGGTAGCTTATGCTATTTTAACGCATCGTGCGCGTGAAACGCGTTCGGACCGTCTAACTAGTCCTATGACAAGTGTTATATGCCTAAACATGTTACATTATCAGTTATGTGACAAGAGTTTAGGTTACATATGCTTAATTACCAATTATACATGAAAAGGGTATTCTGGTAATTTACCTAAGGCATATAAACTACCTATCATACAACTACTTAAACGATGTGACCATAGGGTATAACCTCGGAAGGTTATTCCCTACCTACTATGGTCACCTAATGTGTTTGGTCGGATCCTAATGATCGACCAAATGGGTCGAGTTCGAAGGTATAGGCGATTTATTAGATCGCCTACCCTACGACCCTAGACAACGTGGTAATCAGTGGGCATAGTCCCAAGGGACTATGACCAACGTGATTACACTCACGTTGCGAAGTTCAAACGAACTTCGCATTGACCATAACTGATCAATGTAGAAAGTCAAACAAAGTTTGACTTTCAGACTCGAAAGACTCGAAAAGCAATAAAAGAACGAAAGAATACTTACCCAGGGTCCCCGAATGCTAATCCCGATCCAAGAATCTCAGGTATGAAACAATGGTTTCAACTTAGAGGTTCTCAAATCAGAATTCTAGTGATTTATGCAATGGGGTGGATGGGTATATATAGGATTCGGGTAACCGTTGAGATCGTTTCTTGGAAAAGGGGAAACGATCAAGGCCGTACACTTGTTGGAAGGTTATGGAAGCTAAAATTGATGCTTATCATCTGACTAAGCAAGTTAGAACATGTGGTGGAGGATCAAACAGCTGCAACTTGTGGTTAAATGCACTTAATCTGGTCAGAAGGTCTGACGCGGGCCGCCTAAGGATGTTAAGATCCTGAGGCGGGCCGCCTAGCAGTCACAGATCAGAACAAAGTTTCAGAAATGACAGTTTCAGTCCCTGCACGTGTTTAAGGCCATTTCCGACACTTCTAAGGCCCGTAAAGCCAACTTTAAGGCCCTAAAATGTTGCCTAAACATTGTGGACATGAAAAATGCTCAAAAATATGCCGGGTGTTGGTTCGTTTGGTCGTACGAACGCGATGTTCGCTTAATTACGACGGAATGCGCATAAGCGCGAAAAACGATCCAAATGACGTGACGAATGGATTTTTGGCAAGTCAAACACTAAAGCATAATATAGTCATGCTTACATAAATTTTTGGATGTCCAGATGTATTCAGAACGTAAGTTATGCGCAAAAGTGCAAACTTGTGCACTTTTTGACACTTTTAGTCCCTGAATGACCCAAAAGTTTGTTTTAGCATACCGAACCCCTCAAAGCCTATTTCTAAGCTATGTAAAGGATATTTATGGTATGTTTAACTTATGGTCATGTTCCGGAATGTCTGTTACAGTTCAAATTGGCATACTTTCGCAGTTTGTCAACTTTAGTCCCTGTAAGCGATTAAACTTTGATTTCACCACACCAAACCTTCCAAAACTTGTATCTAAGTTATGTAAAGGTTATTTAAGGTATGTTAAGCCTATTTCACTATTCCGGAGTGTTCGTTGCATTAAACTGGTTATATTTACGCATCAGAGCGCGTATAACCCTCCAGAAAGCGATTTAAAGCTTGAAATCGAACAAGAGTCGATATGTGCAAACGATACACATATTTTTACAAATCCCAAGTATGAAATACAATATTTCATTGGTTTGGCATTTGATTGATGGTTGGAGTGACACAGGTGTCACAGTCTCCCCTACTTTAGGAAATTTCGTCCCGAAATTAATTTGTAGGAGTCTATTTGTGGCTTTGTGTGAAGTAACCATCAAAGATGAACAAGACATAATCCTGTAATTTCTCTTTAACGAACATTTTTCAAAAAGAAAAAATGAACGGAGTTATTTTCAACAGGCATTATTCAGAAAATGGGACATGAAGGAATAAACAAGGATATTCATTTCCCTCGATGGATATTCTTCAGAAACAAAAATGAACGGAAAAGTCATTTTTCACAACATCTTCAGAAACAAAAATGAACGGAAAAGTCATTTTTCACAATATCTTCAGAAACAAAAATGAACAGAATAGTCATTTTCCATCTTCAGAAACAAAAATGAACAGAATAGTCATTTTCCATCTTCAGAGACAAAAATGAACGGAAAAGTCATTTTCCATCTTCAGAAACAAAAATGAACAGAATAGTCATTTTCCATCTTCAGAGACAAAAATGAACGGGAAAGTCATTTTCCATCTTCAGAAACAAAAATGAACAGAATAGTCATTTTCCATCTTCAGAGACAAAAATGAATGGAAGAGTCATTTTCCATCTTCAGAAACAAAAATGAACAGAATAGTCATTTTCCATCTTCAGAGACAAAAATGAACGGAAGAGTCATTTTCCATCTTCAGAAACAAAAATGAACAGAATAGTCATTTTCCATCTTCAGAGACAAAAATGAACGGAAAAGTCATTTTCCATCTTCAGAAACAAAATGAACAGAACTAACTCTAGATACATGACAAAACTCGTTGTGGTTTCCGTGCACTGAATTTCATAATTATGTATGCATCCATAATTACGTAATTCCTTGCATAGTCCGCACAATTTGTTTGTAATGTGAAGGGGAGGAAAATCAAACCTGTGATGAGTGTGACTAGACTACCATAGGGTCCTTTTAATTAGATCGACAAAGGATCTTTTTAAATTAGGCCACTCAGGAGTCCTTTCAGCTATATCATCACATGATATTCCTAACCAGATTTTTGGATCAATCTGATTACCTAGACCACTCTGGGGTCTAATTATGGAATAGTACTATATAATCCAAGGGTCTTTACTACAACGTAGAAGCCCATTGAGGATTTAATATAGTACCTTTGGATATCCTACTATGAATCCCTTATACGAAGATATGGAAGATTCTACGAGGATTTGGATAACAAAAACTTGGATTACACCAAAATCATAAAAGGAAACACATAAGCACATAATCACATAGTTGTTTAATTTAACCTTTAAGTTGTTGTCTTTGAACGCGGATACTTAAAGCACACCAGGAATCCAATTCGTGGATTTCATTTGGCACTTTAATCATTTCAAGAATCTATCTATGAAGATAGGAAAAATCTTAATAAGAATTCGGCTTTGTCCTTATTGAATTGTAATGTACGTATTAAGGCATACGAATAATTCGATTAAGGGCTCCGATTTGAGTGATATTCATCCACAAGGATCTAATTATGAGGATAGAAAGATCCTACATGGATTTTGGAATTTGTGTAACGAGAGGTGCTTCGACACCTTGCACTAGGCGTGCTTAAGTCGATACACAAGGTAGAAAGTTCATGAGGTTGAGGCGCCAGATATGTCAAGCGACATATGAAGCAGAGTTTGAAGGTTGAGCAGCAGCAGGATTTGTAACAGCTTTGCTTTGGATTACAAAGCGGCACATGTTAACCAAATGTCTCCATCGTCCACCGTGGGTACATTTGTAACAGGGTATTTGATTTGTATGATGATAGTGGCATTGGTTGCACCAAGGAGCAGTTCCCTTATACGGCTTCATCCCTGAGACGAGTCACGGTGATAGCTAAATCAACGGCCTTCTGGTAGTACGACGCCTAATCGATGGACAATTGCAGCACCTAGTTCGGACATTCGAGTCTTGTTGCGATAAAGAGGCATCTTGAAGATAACGAAAGGCATAGGAGGAAACAAGCGAAAGATAGTCAAAAGAGAATAACAACACATGAAGATTGTGACCATTTGTTTGTTACCAAAGGAAAACAAATGAGACATTGACTAATCAAAGTAAGCGGGTCAATATAATGTATCGCGAAGACATGCTCGCCTATAAGTGAACACTCATCCCAAGAATTCCCAGGTAAGCACAACTGGTCTCGCGTCTGATGAGATGTATACGAAGTGCTTGCCTAGACAGAAAACCCAGAATACAGGCATTCACCCTTCCAGTTTGCACGTGTTCACATTATTAAAAACCCAAAACCTTGACGAGATTTTGAAAACTCAAAGGGGTTCAAAACCATATAATAGAGAGTTCAAAACCTTACAATAGAGGGTTCAAAACCTTGTAATAAATCATCCTAGAACAGATGATTAGTTTTCAAAGCGGTTTTGAAATTTATGTTCTTGTTTTGATCGTCGCCTAAGGATAGGTGACGGTATTGTTTTATGACTAAACGCAAGTAAACTCGCGTTAGGGTCCTAAGAAGGTTATAGACTAGGTCAAAGCATTACTAATAACCTAATTCCCTATAACCATTAGCTCTGATACCATCTTTTCTGTCACACCCCGACCACGTAGAACATACAAAACGTGGCGGAAACGTCGGGGAGTGTTGTAACAGAATTAATTGTTTCAAATCCATGGCAATTGAAGTTTCGTTTTATTGATTAAAAGTGTTACAATGTCTTAACAAACAAAGAAATACAACATAATTAACTAGTCTTGCATCTTTTATTGTCACTAAAGCCCAAGTCTGCCTATTTGTATCTTGATCATCTTATGCAACATCTCCTGAAAAACACATGTGAAAATAGGTACGTCAGCATAAAAATGCCGGTGAGATACATAGGTTTTGTGAAAATAGGTTTCATGACTTATGTTTGAGAAAATGTTTAGTCATGAACCTTGTTATTTGCTTTGTTTTGTAAATCATTTGAAAATCGATAAGATCAGATGATATGTATAAATAATGTATGGTTAAATGAATAACCATGTAAAAATGAGTTTGTATTGGATAAGTTGTTTGTAAATCAATGTCTTGTGAAAAATATGTTATTTGTATAAAATGTTCTATGTCTCAACTTGAAATGATTCAGATAACGCTACAATATGTAATACCATACAAACACTTATATATAGGAAGTACCAGCGGCGTATCCACCATGCTTGTATCATATTACACACGCCTCGTTACTTAAATCACTTACACAAACCAAACCAACAATGTAAGATGTCTATGTTTAAACCAATTGTTCTACCGAAATGTAAGCATATGATGAATAAGAAATGTACTAAGTATGCTACAACAGACATACATAGCATGTGAACTGAAATATCTGTACTAAGTATGCAACAACAGACATACATAGCATGTGAACTGAAATATCTGTACTAAGTATGCAACAACAGACATACATAGCATGTGAACTGTACTAAGTAATGCACACAAATGGGCACACGTAGCATGAAATGTAATGTAAAACGATGTACTAAGTAATGCACACAATGGGCACACCTAGCATAAACACAATGAAATCATGTACTATAATGTACTAATGAACATAGCAGGTATATGATGTGAAAACATGGAAAGTATGAAAGTAACAAGTAGGCACATGTGTTTCACCCCAAAACAGTTTGGAAAACAGTAAAAGAGGGGTCTATGTACTCACTTGAGATTGCTCAGATGTCTTAGGATAATCACCAAGCAATGCTAGAGATCACGGAATCAAACGGCACCTAATATAGGTATCTATGTTAATAAACCGGACCTATATCGGAAGACTGGGTAGCATTAGGGTTTGTAAACCAAATGAGTGTAGGAACTCATGTGATATGGTTTAACAAGGCCTACATGCTAAATGAAACTTAACTTAAGTCTTATCGACCCATTACGATCCGTTTAGGTAGCTTATGCTATTTTAACGCATCGTGCGCGTGAAACGCGTTCGGACCGTCTAACTAGTCCTATGACAAGTGTTATATGCCTAAACATGTTACATTATCAGTTATGTGACAAGAGTTTAGGTTACATATGCTTAATTACCAATTATACATGAAAAGGGTATTCTGGTAATTTACCTAAGGCATATAAACTACCTATCATACAACTACTTAAACGATGTGACCATAGGGTATAACCTCGGAAGGTTATTCCCTACCTACTATGGTCACCTAATGTGTTTGGTCGGATCCTAATGATCGACCAAATGGGTCGAGTTCGAAGGTATAGGCGATTTATTAGATCGCCTACCCTACGACCCTAGACAACGTGGTAATCAGTGGGCATAGTCCCAAGGGACTATGACCAACGTGATTACACTCACGTTGCGAAGTTCAAACGAACTTCGCATTGACCATAACTGATCAATGTAGAAAGTCAAACAAAGTTTGACTTTCAGACTCGAAAGACTCGAAAAGCAATAAAAGAACGAAAGAATACTTACCCAGGGTCCCCGAATGCTAATCCCGATCCAAGAATCTCAGGTATGAAACAATGGTTTCAACTTAGAGGTTCTCAAATCAGAATTCTAGTGATTTATGCAATGGGGTGGATGGGTATATATAGGATTCGGGTAACCGTTGAGATCGTTTCTTGGAAAAGGGGAAACGATCAAGGCCGTACACTTGTTGGAAGGTTATGGAAGCTAAAATTGATGCTTATCATCTGACTAAGCAAGTTAGAACATGTGGTGGAGGATCAAACAGCTGCAACTTGTGGTTAAATGCACTTAATCTGGTCAGAAGGTCTGACGCGGGCCGCCTAAGGATGTTAAGATCCTGAGGCGGGCCGCCTAGCAGTCACAGATCAGAACAAAGTTTCAGAAATGACAGTTTCAGTCCCTGCACGTGTTTAAGGCCATTTCCGACACTTCTAAGGCCCGTAAAGCCAACTTTAAGGCCCTAAAATGTTGTCTAAACATTGTGGACATGAAAAATGCTCAAAAATATGCCGGGTGTTGGTTCGTTTGGTCGTACGAACGCGATGTTCGCTTAATTACGACGGAATGCGCATAAGCGCGAAAAACGATCCAAATGACGTGACGAATGGATTTTTGGCAAGCCAAACACTAAAGCATAATATAGTCATGCTTACATAAATTTTTGGATGTCCAGATGTATTCAGAACGTAAGTTATGCGCAAAAGTGCAAACTTGTGCACTTTTTGACACTTTTAGTCCCTGAATGACCCAAAAGTTTGTTTTAGCATACCGAACCCCTCAAAGCCTATTTCTAAGCTATGTAAAGGATATTTATGGTATGTTTAACTTATGGTCATCTTCCGGAATGTCTGTTACAGTTCAAATTGGCATACTTTCGCAGTTTGACAACTTTAGTCCCTGTAAGCGATTAAACTTTGATTTCACCACACCAAACCTTCCAAAACTTGTATCTAAGTTATGTAAAGGTTATTTAAGGTATGTTAAGCCTATTTCACTATTCCGGAGTGTTCGTTGCATTAAACTAGTTATATTTACGCATCAGAGCACGTATAACCCTCCAGAAAGCGATTTAAAGCTTGAAATCGAACAAGAGTCGATATGTGCAAACGATACACATATTTTTACAAATCCCAAGTATGAAATACAATATTTCATTGGTTTGGCATTTGATTGATGGTTGGAGTGACACAGGTGTCACAGTCTCCCCTACTTTAGGAAATTTCGTCCCGAAATTAATTCGTAGGAGTCTATTTGTGGCTTTGTGTGAAGTAACCATCAAAGATGAACAAGACATAATCCTGTAATTTCTCTTTAACGAACATTTTTCAAAAAGAAAAAATGAACGGAGTTATTTTCAACAGGCATTATTCAGAAAATGGGACATGAAGGAATAAACAAGGATATTCATTTCCCTCGATGGATATTCTTCAGAAACAAAAATGAACGGAAAAGTCATTTTTCACAACATCTTCAGAAACAAAAATGAACGGAAAAGTCATTTTTCACAATATCTTCAGAAACAAAAATGAACAGAATAGTCATTTTCCATCTTCAGAAACAAAAATGAACAGAATAGTCATTTTCCATCTTCAGAGACAAAAATGAACGGAAAAGTCATTTTCCATCTTCAGAAACAAAAATGAACAGAATAGTCATTTTCCATCTTCAGAGACAAAAATGAACGGAAAAGTCATTTTCCATCTTCAGAAACAAAAATGAACAGAATAGTCATTTTCCATCTTCAGAGACAAAAATGAACGGAAGAGTCATTTTCCATCTTCAGAAACAAAAATGAACAGAATAGTCATTTTCCATCTTCAGAGACAAAAATGAACGGAAAAGTCATTTTCCATCTTCAGAAACAAAAATGAACAGAATAGTCATTTTCCATCTTCAGAGACAAAAATGAACGGAAAAGTCATTTTCCATCTTCAGAAACAAAATGAACAGAACTAACTCTAGATACATGACAAAACTCGTTGTGGTTTCCGTGCACTGAATTTCATAATTATGTATGCATCCATAATTACGTAATTCCTTGCATAGTCCGCACAATTTGTTTGTAATGTGAAGGGGAGGAAAATCAAACCTGTGATGAGTGTGACTAGACTACCATAGGGTCCTTTTAATTAGATCGACAAAGGATCTTTTTAAATTAGGCCACCCAGGAGTCCTTTCAGCTATATCATCACATGATATTCCTAACCAGATTTTTGGATCAATCTGATTACCTAGACCACTCTGGGGTCTAATTATGGAATAGTACTATATAATCCAAGGGTCTTTACTACAACGTAGAAGCCCATTGAGGATTTAATATAGTACCTTTGGATATCCTACTATGAATCCCTTATACGAAGATATGGAAGATTCTACGAGGATTTGGATAACAAAAACTTGGATTACACCAAAATCATAAAAGGAAACACATAAGCACATAATCACATAGTTGTTTAATTTAACCTTTAAGTTGTTGTCTTTGAACGCGGATACTTAAAGCACACCAGGAATCCAATTCGTGGATTTCATTTGGCACTTTAATCATTTCAAGAATCTATCTATGAAGATAGGAAAAATCTTAATAAGAATTCGACTTTGTCCTTATTGAATTGTAATGTACGTATTAAGGCATACGAATAATTCGATTAAGGGCTCCGATTTGAGTGATATTCATCCACAAGGATCTAATTATGAGGATAGAAAGATCCTACATGGATTTTGGAATTTGTGTAACGAGAGGTGCTTCGACACCTTGCACTAGGCGTGCTTAAGTCGATACACAAGGTAGAAAGTTCATGAGGTTGAGGCGCCAGATATGTCAAGCGACATATGAAGCAGAGTTTGAAGGTTGAGCAGCAGCAGGATTTGTAACAGCTTTGCTTTGGATTACAAAGCGGCACATGTTAACCAAATGTCTCCATCGTCCACCGTGGGTACATTTGTAACAGGGTATTTGATTTGTATGATGATAGTGGCATTGGTTGCACCAAGGAGCAGTTCCCTTATACGGCTTCATCCCTGAGACGAGTCACGGTGATAGCTAAATCAACGGCCTTCTGGTAGTACGACGCCTAATCGATGGACAATTGCAGCACCTAGTTCGGACATTCGAGTCTTGTTGCGATAAAGAGGCATCTTGAAGATAACGAAAGGCATAGGAGGAAACAAGCGAAAGATAGTCAAAAGAGAATAACAACACATGAAGATTGTGACCATTTGTTTGTTACCAAAGGCAAACAAATGAGACATTGACTAATCAAAGTAAGCGGGTCAATATAATGTATCGCGAAGACATGCTCGCCTATAAGTGAACACTCATCCCAAGAATTCCCAGGTAAGCACAACTGGTCTCGCGTCTGATGAGATGTATACGAAGTGCTTGCCTAGACAGAAAACCCAGAATACAGGCATTCACCCTTCCAGTTTGCACGTGTTCACATTATTAAAAACCCAAAACCTTGACGAGATTTTGAAAACTCAAAGGGGTTCAAAACCATATAATAGAGAGTTCAAAACCTTACAATAGAGGGTTCAAAACCTTGTAATAAATCATCCTAGAACAGATGATTAGTTTTCAAAGCGGTTTTGAAATTTATGTTCTTGTTTTGATCGTCGCCTAAGGATAGGTGACAGTATTGTTTTATGACTAAACGCAAGTAAACTCGCGTTAGGGTCCTAAGAAGGTTATAGACTAGGTCAAAGCATTACTAATAACCTAATTCCCTATAACCATTAGCTCTGATACCATCTTTTCTGTCACACCCCGACCACGTAGAACATACAAAACGTGGCGGAAACGTCGGGGAGTGTTGTAACAGAATTAATTGTTTCAAATCCATGGCAATTGAAGTTTCGTTTTATTGATTAAAAGTGTTACAATGTCTTAACAAACAAAGAAATACAACATAATTAACTAGTCTTGCATCTTTTATTGTCACTAAAGCCCAAGTCTGCCTATTTGTATCTTGATCATCTTATGCAACATCTCCTGAAAAACACATGTGAAAATAGGTACGTCAGCATAAAAATGCCGGTGAGATACATAGGTTTTGTGAAAATAGGTTTCATGACTTATGTTTGAGAAAATGTTTAGTCATGAACCTTGTTATTTGCTTTGTTTTGTAAATCATTTGAAAATCGATAAGATCAGATGATATGTATAAATAATGTATGGTTAAATGAATAACCATGTAAAAATGAGTTTGTATTGGATAAGTTGTTTGTAAATCAATGTCTTGTGAAAAATATGTTATTTGTATAAAATGTTCTATGTCTCAACTTGAAATGATTCAGATAACGCTACAATATGTAATACCATACAAACACTTATATATAGGAAGTACCAGCGGCGTATCCACCATGCTTGTATCATATTACACACGCCTCGTTACTTAAATCACTTACACAAACCAAACCAACAATGTAAGATGTCTATGTTTAAACCAATTGTTCTACCGAAATGTAAGCATATGATGAATAAGAAATGTACTAAGTATGCTACAACAGACATACATAGCATGTGAACTGAAATATCTGTACTAAGTATGCAACAACAGACATACATAGCATGTGAACTGAAATATCTGTACTAAGTATGCAACAACAGACATACATAGCATGTGAACTGTACTAAGTAATGCACACAAATGGGCACACGTAGCATGAAATGTAATGTAAAACGATGTACTAAGTAATGCACACAATGGGCACACCTAGCATAAACACAATGAAATCATGTACTATAATGTACTAATGAACATAGCAGGTATATGATGTGAAAACATGGAAAGTATGAAAGTAACAAGTAGGCACATGTGTTTCACCCCAAAACAGTTTGGAAAACAGTAAAAGAGGGGTCTATGTACTCACTTGAGATTGCTCAGATGTCTTAGGATAATCACCAAGCAATGCTAGAGATCACGGAATCAAACGGCACCTAATATAGGTATCTATGTTAATAAACCGGACCTATATCGGAAGACTGGGTAGCATTAGGGTTTGTAAACCAAATGAGTGTAGGAACTCATGTGATATGGTTTAACAAGGCCTACATGCTAAATGAAACTTAACTTAAGTCTTATCGACCCATTACGATCCGTTTAGGTAGCTTATGCTATTTTAACGCATCGTGCGCGTGAAACGCGTTCGGACCGTCTAACTAGTCCTATGACAAGTGTTATATGCCTAAACATGTTACATTATCAGTTATGTGACAAGAGTTTAGGTTACATATGCTTAATTACCAATTATACATGAAAAGGGTATTCTGGTAATTTACCTAAGGCATATAAACTACCTATCATACAACTACTTAAACGATGTGACCATAGGGTATAACCTCGGAAGGTTATTCCCTACCTACTATGGTCACCTAATGTGTTTGGTCGGATCCTAATGATCGACCAAATGGGTCGAGTTCGAAGGTATAGGCGATTTATTAGATCGCCTACCCTACGACCCTAGACAACGTGGTAATCAGTGGGCATAGTCCCAAGGGACTATGACCAACGTGATTACACTCACGTTGCGAAGTTCAAACGAACTTCGCATTGACCATAACTGATCAATGTAGAAAGTCAAACAAAGTTTGACTTTCAGACTCGAAAGACTCGAAAAGCAATAAAAGAACGAAAGAATACTTACCCAGGGTCCCCGAATGCTAATCCCGATCCAAGAATCTCAGGTATGAAACAATGGTTTCAACTTAGAGGTTCTCAAATCAGAATTCTAGTGATTTATGCAATGGGGTGGATGGGTATATATAGGATTCGGGTAACCGTTGAGATCGTTTCTTGGAAAAGGGGAAACGATCAAGGCCGTACACTTGTTGGAAGGTTATGGAAGCTAAAATTGATGCTTATCATCTGACTAAGCAAGTTAGAACATGTGGTGGAGGATCAAACAGCTGCAACTTGTGGTTAAATGCACTTAATCTGGTCAGAAGGTCTGACGCGGGCCGCCTAAGGATGTTAAGATCCTGAGGCGGGCCGCCTAGCAGTCACAGATCAGAACAAAGTTTCAGAAATGACAGTTTCAGTCCCTGCACGTGTTTAAGGCCATTTCCGACACTTCTAAGGCCCGTAAAGCCAACTTTAAGGCCCTAAAATGTTGTCTAAACATTGTGGACATGAAAAATGCTCAAAAATATGCCGGGTGTTGGTTCGTTTGGTCGTACGAACGCGATGTTCGCTTAATTACGACGGAATGCGCATAAGCGCGAAAAACGATCCAAATGACGTGACGAATGGATTTTTGGCAAGCCAAACACTAAAGCATAATATAGTCATGCTTACATAAATTTTTGGATGTCCAGATGTATTCAGAACGTAAGTTATGCGCAAAAGTGCAAACTTATGCACTTTTTGACACTTTTAGTCCCTGAATGACCCAAAAGTTTGTTTTAGCATACCGAACCCCTCAAAGCCTATTTCTAAGCTATGTAAAGGATATTTATGGTATGTTTAACTTATGGTCATGTTCCGGAATGTCTGTTACAGTTCAAATTGGCATACTTTCGCAGTTTGTCAACTTTAGTCCCTGTAAGCGATTAAACTTTGATTTCACCACACCAAACCTTCCAAAACTTGTATCTAAGTTATGTAAAGGTTATTTAAGGTATGTTAAGCCTATTTCACTATTCCGGAGTGTTCGTTGCATTAAACTGGTTATATTTACGCATCAGAGCGCGTATAACCCTCCAGAAAGCGATTTAAAGCTTGAAATCGAACAAGAGTCGATATGTGCAAACGATACACATATTTTTACAAATCCCAAGTATGAAATACAATATTTCATTGGTTTGGCATTTGATTGATGGTTGGAGTGACACAGGTGTCACATTAACCTCATTGTATGATTCACCACTACACAAATCATCACAAGGATAACTCGGAGGGTTATGAATAACAAGAATGAAAAACTAACTAATGCATGCTCAAGTGACCAAGTAAATCCTAACTCGGGTGAACCAACACGGCCTGGAAAGGTAATCCTAAGTGCCGGAGGCTAGGCGGGGCTATTTTACTTTGATACTAGGAAGTCACTTGAGTGTTTATACACAAGTTCACAAGTGAAGGAGTGGAACTAGATTGGAAAGCCCAAGCTCCCATGGTTCACACTTCACAAGTCACAAGTTCATCATATGAAAGATGTTGAATCATGCTTGCTTTCAACACTTGGATTATGATATGTATAAACTGAAAATAAAGAGATTTTGAACTCATAACTTGATGGAAATCACCTCAACACAAACCCACAACTATACACTAAGTTGTGAGCTTGGTGGGTTCAAGATTCCACCAAGTTTTAGCAAAGAAACAAAAAGTTCATGAACATTGAACAAAAACAGAAAGTTTAGAGGTGTTTGCACCTCTTAAACTCATAAGAATCTATTCCTAACAAGTCTCATAACCTTAGATCGGTTCAAGAACAAGTAGGCACAAGATAACATCAAGAAAACATAGTTTTATGAAAGCATAACAAGTATTCTTCCAAAAAAAGAAAGTTTGGACCTCAAAATGGTGTTGTTCCACCTTGGTTTACCATGGTAAACCTGTGGAAACATTCCTAGAGGTGTTCCTAGCTTTGTGGAAGAAAAAATGATGAAGAAAAGTTGAAGAAAATGAAGTTGCAATAAGTTTATGTAAATCAGAAAATAAATCTGACTTTGGAGCCTTATGTAAGTGATGTATCATGTGATTACACCTTGGTGAATCTTGGATAACTTCCTTGAAGGTCATCCAAGTAGATTGGTACTAGAAAACATGAAGAAAATAGAAAAAAAGGTGCTCAAAACTCACTGTTTTGAGCAATTGTATAATCTGCAAAAACTTGAAAAGTTGGATGAATTGAGAGGATTTGGGAGTGTTTGAGGAGTTTGGAAAATGAAAATAGGTGTTAGAATAGGTGTATATACAGTGGGGGATTAGGGTTAAGTGTTAGAATGGTATTAAAGAGAGTTATTTGGGAGTTAAGGGCCAAAAGGGGACCAATCCCGTAGCTGAAATGGGTCTAATGCGGATCGACTGCCTCTCGCGAGTTGCGGAAGGGGAGCACCACGTCTGCCGTGACACGCGGCCGTGATCACCCGGACACAGATCGCAATTTGACACAATTGGTCCCTGTAGTTTGATAATAGGTGATGTGCGGTAAGTGTCGTATATATATTAGGTGTGTATTTTAAGCCCTTTTTAACACTTATTTTAGCCAAGTTTTAAATTTATAAAACACGATATTTCACTAACACTAAACACACATATGGGCAAGTGCACCCATCGTTGAGTGTAGTATAGCGTTGGTAAGATACCGAGGTCGTCCAAGGACACAAGAGCTTTTAGTACCGGTTTATCCTCAACGTCTAACCAAAATAAAAGTTTAGAAAAATGTTTTAAACTAAGAAAAATAAAACTAACTAAAATGCTGAAAATAAAAATAAAAGAAAAACAGATAGACAAGATGAATCACTTGGTTCTGACTCGTATCTAGTATAACCTTTGATTATTTCCGCACTTTTGCACATAATTAAGAGATTATCTTAGTTATTGTAGTAGGTCCCTCTTTTGAAGGCGACGTTACCCTCACCCCAGTAGTTTGAGTCAGCAGGGATACAATCCTAAAAGGGTGGATTATTGGAAGATAATGAATTAAGTTATTAATGCAGTATTGTGGTAGGCCCCGCTTTTGGCGGTGACGTTACCCTCGGCTAAGTAGTCTGAGTCAGCAGGGATACAGTCCTAAATAGCTGGGTTATAGTATTAATAGTAGTTAACTTATGAGGGGATCAAAGAGTTTGGACCCCCGCCATCCAATACCGTGAAGTATTGAAGGAGGTCCTACTAAATTTGACCCAGGTCCATTGCAGGACCTCTAAACGCTGAACAATGGCAAGACCTTTACCAAACCGTTCCCTTAACCCCCTACCAGGTAGCCAACATACCTCCATATAGACCGTGGAGATATGAATGGTGAAAATCCTTTATTTTATATAGACAGTAAAATAATGCCAAGACACCACGGACAAACGATAAGTAAAGATCACCTTCAACATAAGTAACTAGTTATTAAAGTCATTAATACAAAACCAAATAAAAAGTGCAAAAGATTAGAAATAAAAAGTATTATACTAGACACTTTGTCTTCACCAAGTGATGTAAGAGACTTAGGCAAACATGGCCTTGATTGTCAAGAACTCTTACGATTAATCTTGGATCCCGAGACGACTCACACACTCTACGATGGACAATGGATGATGGTGGTGGATGATGGTGTTGTGATGGTGGTAGGTGGTGGATGAAGTGTGAGAGAGGTGGTGTGCCAAGGGATGAGATGAAATGAATCCAAGCACTCCTATTTATAGGCTGAACAGAGAGCTGGACACGGCCCCGTGTCCGCTGGGCACGGCCCAGTGTCCGTCTGACACTCTCTCTCCTCATTAATTGTAATTCGCAATTACAATAAATGCGCCTGCTGTACTTTCGACACGGCCCCGTGTCCGCTGAGCACGGCCCGTGGTGGGCAATAGAAGCTTCTATAGATTTGTCTTTTCTGCTGCTTCTTGGGAACGGCCCCGTGCTGGCTGAGCACGGGGCGTGTTCAGCCTTCTGATTTCTCTATTTTGCTTTGGAAGGTGCCGTTGAGGGTTCGGGCAGTCCACTAATATTCCTTTTCTTGTATTTATGTTGGATTTAGCTGTCTTTTTGCTTCTTTTGCGTTTTTGAGCTCATTTAATCCTGAAAATACAAAAGGAAGACAAAAACACTCTTTTTCCAATATTAGTACTTAAAAAGGGTTAGTTTTATGCCTCATTTGATGTAATTTATATGTTGCATTTTACACACATCAAATACCCCCACACTTGAACTTTTGCTTGTCCTCAAGCAAAACTCTTTAATATGTGGCTTACACTCCCAAATGGAATAGGTAGAAGAGAAGGTTTTGGGCTTGTCGTAGAGTGTCGGGATTTCCAAGATCTTTTTGGGGTTTTATTTTTATTTATTTACACTCCTATTTGTAATGATTTATTTAGAACTTTTCATAAAAGAAATTACTTATTCGGGCATAACATGCCTTTTTAAAATTCTATTTATATACAAGTTCACATACCTCGTGGGGAAATCACTCACACTCGGCCGAAGGTGTATTTTTAGTGAATCACTCGAGAGCGGCATGGAACTTATTCCTACCATAGGCTTGCCAAGAAATCAATCCTCCTCCTTTTTAACTTTTATACCTTTGTAGATATCAAGAGGACTTTGTGGGTTAAGGGTTTGGCTAGGGTTAAAGGTAGGTGGTTGGGTTAGTGGTTAGTAGAAAAAGGGCTAAAAACGTAACAAGTGTCGGTTTTCGTATTTTTGCAACTTTTTATTTTGATGAAGCTTTTATTCAAACTAAGTTATTTTTGATTAACTTGTTTGTTTATTTTCTTTTTCCTTCATCATTATCATACTTTTTTTTTTTACGAAGAACCGAACTTGTTACTAAAATAAAGGGTTAAAAAAAAAGAAAAAGGTTTTGGTGGGTAAAAGGGTTTTTTTTTTTTTTTTGGGGTGATGAAACGAAAAGGTTTAGGCTCAAAGGGGCTAACTAGGGGGATTTTTGGGTAGGTGGTAAAAGAAAAAGAAAAATAATGGTGTACAAATAAAAAGGGTTAGTCCTAATGCCTCCATCATTTACTTACTCGGGTTTAAGTTGATAAGGACTGGGAATGCATTGTCATGGCAAGTTCTAGAGTCGTAAGAACCAAGCGGCTATTCACACAAGAAACGAAAAATGAGCATTTAGTCAAATGATATGTAATTGTGTGCTCAATAAAGGCTCAAAACTCACTTTTGTGGGAATGGGTTTTTATGTGATCAAGTATATATAATCAAATTTTAAATAAGTTTGCTATGCCTTTTCATAATTTTCTTATGTTGGTTCTTTTTATCACTACGCTATCGGTTGTAAATTTGTAAAAATATAACCTTTTTGAGAACTTGAATTTCCCGAGTTAAACCTAGACAAGTAAAAAAAATTTTTTTTTTTTTTTTTTTTTTTTGAAAAAATTTTGGGGTGATTAGCGGTTCCAATAGAGTTTTGTGTAAGGCTTGTATTTAGGACTTGCAAAATTCAAGGTTTTAGCATCCCCCCACACTTAAATTACACATTGTCCTCAATGTGTCCCAAAAATAAATTTTTAGGTTGATTAGATGTGTAAAATAGTGTTAAAATGCAAAAATTTGTGTTACTGGGCACTGAACACGGCCCCGTGTTATCCGGGCACGGCCCCGTGCTCAGGTGCCAGTAACAAAATTAAAATAAGAGAAACAGAAGTCTGGACATGGGGGCGTGTTGGATGAACACGGCCCGTGTCCAGGTACCTGAACTGGGCGTTTTTTCTGCAGGTGGTTCGGCACGGGGCCGTGTTGGTTGAGCACGGCCCGTGTTGAACTTTCTGAAATAGAGAGAATTGTCGGGTTGCCTTGTTCTTGTGCATGGGATCATTTTTCTCGTTCCCCTTTTCATCCTTTACCACCATGAGTGTGTTTTATTCCTGAAAATTAAAACTAACTAGAAAACATAAAAATTAATCTAAATTAAACTAAGGATAGTTCCGCGGAATGCCTCCGTGGTGCGCCACGTTTATAAGGGTCTTTGGCTAGACCCAAAGTCGGTCATATGTCACCCAAGTGGGATGTATTGCATCCCATGTTACACCGTCGGAGAGCATCATCCAAGCTTGAGTCTATGACCTGCATGTAGTTGACCGGGTCTTCGTCCTCAATTCTTTTTCCACATTCAAACTTTACCTCCTTATCCCCAAACTTCAATGTTAACGTTCCGTCGTTCATGTCCACCACTGCTTGGGCGGTGGCTAGAAATGGCCTCCCGAGGATGAGAGGGACATCGGTGTCTTCTTCCATGTCTAGGATGACAAAGTCGGTTGGGAAAACGAATTTGTCAACTTTTACCAACAAATTCTCAGCGACACCTTGTGGAAATTTGACGGATCTGTCGGCGAGTTGTATGCTCATCTTTGTAGGGCTCGTTGTTCCTAGGCCGAGTCGTTTGAACATTGATGTGGGCATGAGGTTAATGCTAGCCCCAAGATCGGCTAATGCATTACGAACGGGAGATTCCCCAATCGAGCAAGGAATTGTGAAACTCCCGGGATCGATCTTCTTTTGTGGAAGTTTGTTGAGCACTAAGGCGGAGCATTCTTCGCCTAAGTTAACTAATTGCAATGATTCAATTTTCCTTTTGTTTGTGAGGAAATCCCTCATAAATTTTGTGTATTTAGGCATTTGGGTTAGGACCTCAATAAAAGGAATATTAACATGCAATTGTTTTAGTAAATTTTCAAATTTAGCGAATTGCTCGTCGGTCTTTTGACGATTTAACCTACCGGGGTACGGAATTGGAGGAGTCTTGGTGGGCTCTTGAGTTGGTAGAGAAGCTTTTTCTGGCGCAGAAGGAGTCACAGGCTGGCTAGAATGGCTTCTTTCATTTGGTGGCAATGGAGCATCCTCGGGACCCACGGTTCGATTTCTTAATGTGATGAGATGTACTTGTGCCTTCGGGTTGGTTTCGGTATTACTAGGTAACGCGCCTTGTGGTCTCTCGGAGAAATTTTGAGCTAGTTGATTTAATTGTTTTTCAACGTTTTGAATGCTAGCTTGTTGATTTCTAAAATTCGATTCCAATTGTTGAAATCGATCCGAGTTTTTCTTTTCAGTGTCAGAGATGAGGCGAGATACAGTATCTTCGAGCCTTTCTCTTCCACCTTGTTGTTGAGAAAAATTTTGCGGTTGTTGAAAATTAGTTCGTTGGTTTTGTTGGTTACTACTATTGCCGGGGTCTCTCCAACCAAGATTTGGGTGGTTACGCCATCCTTGGTTGTAGGTACCCGTTGGAGGACCCGACGGCCTAGGTCTATTATCCATGTAGTTTACCGTTTCAGTTTGTTCATCTAATTCTTTCATACAACTCCAATTTTCATGTGACCCACCACACCCTTCACAAGCCATAACCGAGGCCGTTTTTGTCATTTCTAGCCTTTTGATTTTTTAAGAGAGGGCCTCGATTTGGGCTTGTAAAGAAGTGCTTTCATCAACCTTATGGGCGCCCGGGGCAATAGATTTATTACCTCGGGGAGTGTGCCATTGAAAATTGGTTTGAGCAATTTCCTCAATTTGGTTATATATTTCGTTTGGGCGACGATTACCTAAGAGTCCCCCGGAGCTTGAATCAAGTGTTTGTCTTGTGTATGGCAACAACCCATTGTAGAAAGTGGATACTTGTTGCCACACCGCTAGACCGTGATGAGGACACTTTCTTAGAAGCTCCTTGAACCTTTCCCAAGTTTCATATAAGGATTCCCCATCCTCTTGTGAGTATGTATTAATTTCAGTCATTAATTTAGCCGTTTTAGCAGGAGGGAAATACTTATAGAGAAACTTTTGGGCAAGTTCATCCCAAGTGTTTACCGATCCAACTGGGAGGGTGTTAAGCCAAGCCTTAGCTCGGTCTTTTAGTGAAAATGGAAACATTCGAAGGCGGATGGCGTCATTTGATGCTCCATTGATCCGAAAGGTATCACATATTTCTAAGAAGTTAGTAATATGTAGATGGGGATCCTCGTCCGCAAGCCCGTGGAAGGTTGCGGGGTTTTGGAGCATTTGTATCAAATGCGGCCGAAGTTCGAAGTTGTTGGCCTCGACATTCGGTGCATTGATAGCGGCGCCAAGATTTCCTACGGTAGGCCGTAGGTAATCCATGAGGGTACGTTGGTCCGCCATTGGAATTTGGTCCCCCGAAACTTTCTCTTGATTTTTAGCTTTAAGTCTTTTTCTGAGAAAGCGTTCGGGTTCTTCTAAGGGTTCTTTTATGTCTCTACTAGAACTGGAGCTCATGCACTACGTAGGAGGGTCAAATGTGGCGCCTGGGTTCCAAATCCTGCAATAAAAACAAAAAAGAACGTTGGTCAGAATGTTCACCACGGCCCCGTGCTCAGTGAACACGGCCCGTGGTCAGAGATACAGTAATTGTTTTCTGGATTCCCAGTTACTGGGAGTTGGACACGACCCCGTGTTGCACCGACACGGTCCCGTGTTCAGCTCTCTGTAACTCAGAAAATAAAAACTGCCAGTGATGATGCTGGGCACGGCCCGTGTCTGACCGAGCACGGCCCGTGCTGAGATCTGCAGAAGCTGAAAAACTAAGAAAATCCTAAAAAAATAAAAAGAAAGATAAAAAATGATTAGGCCGTTGATTCCTAACTTTCTTAAAATCCTTGTGTCCCCGGCAGCGGCGCCAAAAACTTGATGTGCGGTAAGTGTCGTATATATATTAGGTGTGTATTTTAAGCCCTTTTTAACACTTATTTTAGCCAAGTTTTAAATTTATAAAACACGATATTTCACTAACACTAAACACACATATGGGCAAGTGCACCCATCGTTGAGTGTAGTATAGCGTTGGTAAGATACCGAGGTCGTCCAAGGACACAAGAGCTTTTAGTACCGGTTTATCCTCAACGTCTAACCAAAATAAAAGTTTAGAAAAATGTTTTAAACTAAGAAAAATAAAACTAACTAAAATGCTGAAAATAAAAATAAAAGAAAAACAGATAGACAAGATGAATCACTTGGTTCCGACTCGTATCTAGTATAACCTTTGATTATTTCCGCACTTTTGCACATAATTAAGAGATTATCTTAGTTATTGTAGTAGGTCCCTCTTTTGAAGGCGACGTTACCCTCACCCCAGTAGTTTGAGTCAGCAGGGATACAATCCTAAAAGGGTGGATTATTGGAAGATAATGAATTAAGTTATTAATGCAGTATTGTGGTAGGCCCCGCTTTTGGCGGTGACGTTACCCTCGGCTAAGTAGTCTGAGTCAGCAGGGATACAGTCCTAAATAGCCAGGTTATAGTATTAATAGTAGTTAACTTATGAGGGGATCAAAGAGTTTGGACCCCCGCCATCCAATACCGTGAAGTATTGAAGGAGGTCCTACTAAATTTGACCCAGGTCCATTGCAGGACCTCTAAACGCTGAACAATGGCAAGACCTTTACCAAACCGTTCCCTTAACCCCCTACCAGGTAGCCAACATACCTCCATATAGACCGTGGAGATATGAATGGTGAAAATCCTTTATTTTATATAGACAGTAAAATAATGCCAAGACACCACGGACAAACGATAAGGAAAGATCACCTTCAACATAAGTAACTAGTTATTAAAGTCATTAATACAAAACCAAATAAAAAGTGCAAAAGATTAGAAATAAAAAGTATTATACTAGACACTTTGTCTTCACCAAGTGATGTAAGAGACTTAGGCAAACATGGCCTTGATTGTCAAGAACTCTTACGATCAATCTTGGATCCCGAGACGACTCACACACTCTACGATGGACAATGGATGATGGTGGTGGATGATGGTGTTGTGATGGTGGTGGTTGGTGGATGAAGTGTGAGAGAGGTGGTGTGCCAAGGGATGAGATGAAATGAATCCAAGCACTCCTATTTATAGGCTGAACAGAGAGCTGGACACGGCCCCGTGTCCGCTGGGCACGGCCCCGTGTCCGTCTGACACTCTCTCTCCTCATTAATTGTAATTCGCAATTACAATAAATGCGCCTGCTGTACTTTCGACACGGCCCCGTGTCCGCTGAGCACGGCCCGTGGTGGGCAATAGAAGCTTCTATAGATTTGTCTTTTCTGCTGCTTCTTGGGCACGGCCCCGTGCTGGCTGAGCACGGGGCGTGTTCAGCCTTCTGATTTCTCTATTTTGCTTTGGAAGGTGCCGTTGAGGGTTCGGGCAGTCCACTAATATTCCTTTTCTTGTATTTATGTTGGATTTAGCTGTCTTTTTGCTTCTTTTGCGTTTTTGAGCTCATTTAATCCTGAAAATACAAAAGGAAGACAAAAACACTCTTTTTCCAATATTAGTACTTAAAAAGGGTTAGTTTTATGCCTCATTTGATGTAATTTATATGTTGCATTTTACACACATCAATAGGTATACTTTTTTGTTATTTCAAGTAAGTTTAAAATGTACTAGGTGTATAATACATATAAAAGAATGGTTTATGTATAGTGAATGTATAATTAAATAATGGTATGTATAAAGTGTATAAAATACGTATTTTATGACCGTTTGCTTGTAAGATAAGTACATGTTTTACCAGAATGAAGAACGAGTATCAAGTATGTATAAGATTTGAAGGTAAAACAAGTATGATCTATCGAATCATAATTAAATGAAATGATCAAGTTTTACTACGATAAAAGTTGCGAATTACGAAGGCGGAAGTAAAATACGAATTCGTTACGGATATAAGTTTCCAAAAATGGATGTATAAACATTCTTTCTAATAAAGGTAAGTTTCAAAAAGCGAGGCGTTATAAAGAAAGATAGGTTTGTGTTCATGACTTGAGTGACTCAACATTTTGAGCCAGCAGTTCGTGTTCCAGTGGCCAGCAGAAACAAAGGGTGTGTTTCTCATAAAAAGCTTAAATCAAACATGAGCAAGCTATGAGTCAGGCGGAAAAGAAAATCAGGATACGTAGAATCTGTAGGGAGCCTGGTCAGGACACCCGGAAACAAAAAGTTTAAACCAAAGCCAAAACTATCTCTTGGCAAAAGCTCATCAAGGATGAGCACTTTGAGGTCATAATTTTATTTAAACAATTATGTTTTCTTTGTTTTTAGTTATTTTGGGAGCACAAACAGTTCGTGTTTTTAGTTGTTTTCGACACGATGGTCATCAATAAATCCGATGTCTTTATTCTTTAGTTGTATTGCAAATGTTACTTGAATCATTATTAACTTTAAGTGGTCTTTGTTATAATACAGTTGTGTTATATGAGATTGCTCATATTTTCAACAGGTTGTTCACCAACACCTTACACGATATATTCACTTATGTGCATTAGATAATAACTATTATTAAGGACGTGTTCCAAGCATGTGATGATGGGGCGTTTATCAAGCATGGTGCAGGGAGTTTAATTAGTGATTTATTTAAACAATTGTGTGTTTTCTTTGTCTTTATGGGCGAGTGTAGACTTGACATGTTGGGATAATATGCGTTAGATTCTTGAGTTTGCGGATCAGCAGGGTTCGAGATGTGCAAGGAAGACGCTGCAGGCGATTATATTCACGACTGTTTGGTTGTTTGTGTAATTGTGTTTTGGTAATGAATGAATGATATTTGTTGTTCAAGAAAAAAGAAATCTTTTTTTCTTTCTAAACCTAATCTTCAAGACGGGTTGTGGCAAAGGTTATTTGAGCGATACATGGGAACTCTCGGTCTTGGGTCGGGTTTATAATTAGGTAAACGGTTATGCTTTATCGGGTAATCGGGTCAGGTAAATGGGTATACTATCAAATCCTGTACCCGTGCCAAACCCGCGAAAAAAATAAAACAGAATCTCCATACCCGTCCCGAATGTCTCGGGCTTCGAGCATTCCCTTAAGTGCCATCCTTAGCTTAGACCCAGGTTAGTAGGTATCAATTTTGGCTAGGTGATAAAGTTCATGGCACCCACTTTGTTGGAAGGTGACCTCAATGGAGTCAAACCATTGGAGCATTTTTGTCGCCCCATCTTCGCCCATAAACGGCATCGGGCTACATGAGTTGAACTGTTTGAATGTGAAGGTTGACTTGGGTGGGTTGACTTTGGATTCGACCATGGCCTGAGGGGATTCGAAGTTGTTGGGGGTTTGTATTTTATTGACGATGTCGGGGATAACCATGGCCATTTGCTTGGCCATGAACTTCATCATTTCTTTCTTGGACATCGAATCGGCGTTGGAGTTGGACTTGGAGTTCTTCCTTGAGTTTGAGTTACGATTGGAAGACAAGTAGAAGATCGAAATAGGGGAAAAGGATGAGACTTGATCATAATATGTTTAGAAAATCATGTTTGTTTTGCATGGATGAGTATAATAATATTTTCACGTAACACGTAGGTTTCACATAGTTTTCACAAGTATAACACGTATTCACATTGTATAATTACGAATAAGGACGAAAGGAATGTAAATTTAGTTTGTTCTCAAGCATTAATATTTTTTTAGATTGCGAGTAACGTGCGATTCATGCTTTGGTTTTGAAACGAACAAGGTATCAAGTATAAAAATACATTAAAATGGATATAACATAAAAGAGATTCAATGTAAAACTTGGAGTGTCTCGGAATGAAACTAAGACTATTCCAAAGTGATCGAAAATTCTCTCGAGTTAGTGAACCCTGCTTTGGCCTAATAGGTAGAATACTCTCACCGAGGAGCTGTTAACGGTATTCACCCTATAAATGGCTTTTTACTTCATCATTTGTGAGCCCATCCACCTTCATTAATTCTCGAATTTGTTTAGGTGTAGCAACTGCATGATTAAAAAGATTTTCAAAATCAAATTCCAATTTACTAAATAAACAAATTAATTAATTTGAAATAAAATAAAAGATATTAAAAATAGTAAAATGCCGACCATGTGCACCACCGAGTTATTGAAGAGCATGAAGAAACCGCCAGTGCAATTCCGGCGACCAACACCGTCTAGCTTTCCGATTCGACTGCCCTTTATCTTCACCTTTACTCCCACCACCACTGCCGCCACCACTCTTTGCCGTGGAGCTGGCAGCAGCCGCGGGCTCCACAGCCAGCGCCGCCGATAATTTCATATTTCCGACCGCCGGAGCTTCGTCGGAACTCTTTTCTTTCCTAAATGGATGAAAATCCCCACACCCATTTCTTGTTACCTCCACCTCCGGAACTCTTTTTGGTGATAACTCTTGAAAATTGTATAAAAGACCCATATATTAAAAAATAATCAAATTATGGAATTTAAATATTTTTTTCTATATGATCATTCCGAACGGAAATTATATCGAAATAGTAAGCAAAGGGCAACAAGCTACGCCCTCTAATTCTTTTTGGATGGTAAAACTAAGTATTTTAAAAATTACACGCATAGAGCTTTGAGTCATAACATTTACCGTAAAGTACGCATGACCCGTTGACGTGACTAAAATGGGTCTGACGCAAAGAAAACAAAAGTATCAATTAATTTAGAAATTAGTTAAAGTATTACCGATGTATCTGGGGATTGAATAGATAGTTGAGCATGTCTAAGCCAATCTGATTTTTTCGAAGATGATTTATCTGATTTGATGGAAATCACTTTGGATTTATTATTTAGTTGATTTAATTAATGTTCATCTTCATCTTCATCTTCATTAATTCTTTTAATAGGAATAACTTCTACCAAAACCGGGCCTAAACTTGATGACTGTTCAAAACACTCATCTTGTCCATTGTTATAATATGTTGTCGTTTCAGACATTTGTCGTCTACATCCTTCAATCGCTACAACAAAAATTCATAAAAACATATACATAAGATTCATAATTACAAAAAAAAACATTAATATTATTACATACACATACCTTGAGTAACAAGTTCAAGACAAAGAGGAAGCTCACGTTCAAACACTTGAATCTTTCGTCTCTCAGATACCAAAGCTTCAAGACAGAGAGAAGCAGGATTGATTGTGGGTGAGAGCTCGAGTAGGCAAGTTGAAGAGCCAAGACAGTCAGGGTATTCGTGGGGAGTGTTTGATGATGAAATGCAAGCAAGGGTGGAAAGTAGTCAGCCAACAGAATATGCAGGTTGGGAGATCTTTTAGAGATCTATTTATGATCAGGGCTCACGGCAGAATGCAGAGAGAGAGCTCCAACATCGAGAGTTGATGGAACACACTACCCGACTTGACCGGATGCGCCATCCGAACGAGTAGATGGAATTAAACATGCGGGCGTATGACGAGAATCAGTGGAGGAGGCACTCGGATTATTACCAGGGTGTACTGTATGTAGAAAATCCACCATACGTGGATTACAGCAGAGATCCTCCTTATCATCCAGGCATGGCAAGGCATCCGACACCACAAGTACATGGGTCTATATGGGTGCCCTCAGAATACACAGCACTGAATTACCAGAGCTCTTATTCGTACCAGCCGCCACCATACGAATACCCATCTCAGCAGGAGCAACAGCCGCAGCAGCAGGGAGAGCCAGCAGCAGAAGGACTGGCCGATATCTTTGATATAAGTACATTTTACGAGCATCTCGGAGGTTACTGTGGTGGACCACCGGGTCCGTCATATAGATGAGCACTCACTGATCCTGCTGTACTGATCAGGTCCACGTGCTTGATCCCTTGTATTTTCTTTTATTTAGACAATTTAATTTTTGTTTGTGTTTTGGGTGGTGTAACTTTTGTGTTGGGAGTGTTTAATTGTGTTTATTGTTGGTTTGGTTGGGTTATTGGTTGCTCATGTGTTGATATTTGGTGGTACTCGGGTTAGGTTAATAAAAGGCATCATATATTGGGGACAATGTATCCCAAGTGCGGGGATATGGTAACCCGAGAGGGATTGGTGAGTGAAAACGCTTGAATGATTGAAAGTGGTTAAAAAAGTGAGAAAAATGAAAACATTGGAAATTTTGAACATTTGTCTTAAGCATGCTTAAGCTACATGAAAACCAAAATTTTCAATCGCTAAAAGGTTTCTTGCTGATATTAAGCTAATCTAGATCCCTAGTCATGGTTGTCCCATTAAGTTTCATGAGAGTATATCTGACAGGTGTTTTTAGAGGATAATCGAAAAGAGATACCTAACTAGGGGTAACATGCTTTAGGAATTACACATGCTACATGTTGGTAACCCTTATTCCTTCCGTTCTGTGAGATGTTTGAGCCTACTAGAATTGTTAGTTTGAAGTGCAATAAATGTTCATTTGTTAAGAGTAGGCCGTATATTGCTATGTGTTAGAACTTGTGTGATTTGATACATGTTGGGACTGTGGTTTAGCTTATACACGTAGATGATAAAGGCATTAGGATCCCTTCATTATTTTATCCTTTGATTGTTTATCTAACCCACCTTAGTCACCCATTTTGAGCCGTATATCCTTCGTTTGTTACACCCCATGTGACCCGTTTGATTACCAACCAGAATGATGATGTGTGTTTGTACACTTGTAATTCGAAAAAAAAAAAACAAGAAATGCAGCCAAATATATGGGTCAAACAACCAAAATAAGCAGCTGAGAAAAATATGTTAATATTATATTGTTTAGTGTGATTAAAGATTGTCATGGTTTGGTTTATCCTTCTTTGTTAGCTATACACATAAAATCCAAAATTCCTTATTTTTACCCAAACCCAAAACCCAGAAGTCCTTTTGATATGTGTTATGTTATTTGTTACAATGGAGGTGTGATTGCCATACAAGCTTATGAGTGCAGAGTATCATATTTGGTTTAGAGTGATATATACACTAGTACATTACACTCGAGTCCAGATACAGCCAAGAGGAGTGCTTATTGTGAGGGGCATGTTGGCATGTGTTTAGTATCATAAGCATGTTAGTTTTAGTTAGGCAAGTCTTAAAATTGCTTCAAATATGCATCATTTACTTGTCAGATTGTCAACCTCGATTGTGTTAGTCTATGGGACGGGTATGACTTAGGATCTTAAATTGCTAAATCGGTAAGGTATTTAGAAGTGATTTGTTAATATGGTGAGTAATGTTTGTGATGGTTGCTTGAGGACAAGCAAGGTTAAGTGTGGGAATGTGATGGCGAGGATGAAACCCGAGCGTTAATGTCCTTATCTTATGTGTTTTATTGCGTTTTAAGTGATTACATGCTTTAAATGTGATAACTATGAGAGATTGTGGTTTTGCAGATTAATCGCTTAAATCGGTGAACTTAAAGTGTTTAGAGATGGAATGGAATTCCTGAGGATGATAAACAAGGCAAAAGATAGTGTTCGGGATTTGTTTCGGGCCGGAAAATAGCTTGGAAGTGCAAGAAATGAGAAAGAACAAAGTCTAGGGTCCTCCTAGTCATTTGATGAAAGTTACATTGTGAAGGGAATGGGGGAGTTAAAACCCGTCGTAAGCTACAGTGGGTATCTCGTAACCTACGACTAGCGTACATAGTCCAAGTGTCAACAGCGCCTCTACACCGTAGCCTACGGTTGGAATACCATAGCGTACGGTCAGGTTATACAAGTTAAAAGTCAACAGAAGTAGTCCACTGTAACCTACGGTTGATGTCCCGTAAGTTACGGCCAAAGGAAGATAAAAGGAACAGAACTGGTGAACCGTAACCTACGGTATGAGTCCGTAGGCTACGGCGGGAGCGAGTGTGTATTCCGTGTTTTGACTTTTCAGTTGGTTAAAAAGGAATTTTTATAACCCTAACTAGGGATTCAGCCAACACACGATTTTGGGGGATAAAGAACACATCTTTGGGGCATTCTTTCACCACCTTCATCATAATTTCCATCCAATCAACCGCACCGAAGATGAATTCAACCATTGTTCAAGCATTTGAAAATCAAATCACTGAGATGAGCAGCTAATTTCCTAGTGGTTTCCTCCGGGTGGAGGATTCTTGTAAGTAGACTAAGTTATGTGTTTTTTATTGTGTTTGAACTTGGTAATCTAAGCATTTGATACTTTTTACCGTTTTATTCAATTGATTGGATTGTAACGATTGGTGTTACTTTAATTCTTTATTCTAATTCATTCAATTCCCGAGAATTCTAGCAATTGATATATATTTGATAAGGGTTAGGTTTGGTAATTTCAATTGATTATTCATATGATAACCTTCTATTGTTTTGCAATCGAAGTAAGTAGGTTTTGGATAATCACAATCAATTAAGTAAATTATGTAATCATGTCTATGTGAATGTGATAATCAAACACGCAACTGAAGTCACCCGGAGGAACCATTGTTTTCTCTCATTATTACAAGCTTGTTTTAGTATTTCTTAGTTTAATCAAACAATCAAACAACCGATTTTACATTTTTGCAATTAGTTCCTTTATACTTAATCAACAACGCTTTCCACCATACTCCTCTGGTTCGATACCCTATTTACACTATCTACATAGTTATTTAGGTTTCCATATGACACTCACGACAGTCATCAATTACCCTACAAGGGGAAACAAAGGTGTGTGAGTTTTCGGATTTGGTGAGAGATTCAGATTCGGAATTTAAGTATATAAAAAGTATGTACACGAAAATATATCTTGTCTTAAACACTTGTTTTGACACTAAGATTTTTATGTGATTTCATGGGTCCTAACTTTCCCATTAGAATCAATAACGAGGAATTTAGAACAAAGATAAAGTAACCTATATTCATAACATTTAACCATCAACCAGTTAATATTAAGAATTTGGCTATGTATATAATATATATATATATATAGTCCATCATATAATATCATCGAATTCATGTAAGTCAAGCATGAAGGTATGTATACCTCTTTGTATGATTCAACAAAGCACAAAGTTTAACAACATAGTTGATAAACCCGGTAGGTCATGAATAAGAATAACATAAACTAACTAATTTTTCCAAGTAGCCAAGTAAGATCAACCCGGATGTTCCATACCCATCATGGTAAATGTTGGAGGTGCGGCGGGGTTGTGTTACTTTGAGTCTTGGAAGCTACTTGAATGTTCATACACAAGTACACAAATGAGGTAGTGGAACTAGTTTGGAAAGCCAAGGCTCCCATGGTTCACACTTCTACCAAGACACAAGTTCATCCATATTGAAGATGGTGAAATCTTAGATGGTTTCAACACTTGGGACATGTATGAGCAAAATTTAAAAGAGTTTTTGATCTTGTTTCTTGGTGGAAATCAACCAAAACACAAACCTACAACTATGAGCTTAGTTGGGAGCTTGGTGGGTACAAGATTTCACCAAGTTTTAGTCAAGAAATGCAAGATACAAGAACATCAATGAAAGCAGAATTTTAACTCTACTTTGGACCTCAAATATGGTGAGGTTTCACCTTAGTTTGTCATGGCAAACTTGCGAAAACCTTCCTAGAGGTTGTCCAAGTAGATGGTAGAAAAAAACATGAAGAAATAAGAAGAGAAGTGAGCTAAAACTCACTTAGAATGCTTGCAACTTTCTGCCAAGTCTTGTAAATTAGAGAGAAAATATGTAGATTTGAGAGTGATTTAAGTGTTTAGGAGTGTATGGAGGCTCCCATTTATAAGATAGGATTAGGGTTTAAGTTATTAATGAAGTAGGAAGTGATTGGGTGTGGTAAAAAAGTGAAAAGGTAGATAAAATGCGGTTGTTTACATTTTCTGCCCGTAACCCGTTGCCAGCTCCGTTTCGTGCGGATGAGAGGTTTGTGCGAAGGTAAGATGGTCTGTGCGAAGGAGTGCACGTCTGTGTGGAGGAGGGGTAGGTTCGTACGAAAGAGCTTGGTTTGCGCGAAGGAGGGTAGATCCGTGCGAAGGGCCTTTATCCGTTCGAGAGGGTTAGTTCGCACGAGGGAGTTATGTTGGGCCATCTTCACGTATTTTAACCGGTTTTAAGTATTTCAAGCATAAAAATGTAATGTATCAGTATAATGCACATATAATTGATGTTTCAAGTATTCCAAGTATTGGTATTCACGTATAAACATGTATTCAAGATTGTAGCATATAACACAAGTATGTATAAGTATAAAATAATGGAATTTCTTTATGATAAAGCCTCGAATTACAATGTTGGAAAAAGAAAATATGAATGCAACATGATAACATGTTTCCAAAAATAGAAATACGATCATACTTTCTAAATAAGGAAAGTACAGAAATGCGAAGCGTTACAATATTGCTATCTATAGTTGGTCTGTTGGGACGTTTTGAGCAAATAGTTTGTATTTTGTATTGACCAAATTCTGGTGTATGGGTAATACAGCGGTACTTCGTTTGGATGTTGATTTGAAGGTAATTAAAAATGTAGGATTCCCAAATACACCGAGTGTGAAATTTATAGGTTAGTTGGTGACTATACGAGATGAACTTAATATGTTGGTTAGTATTGGAATATGTAGTGTGGATGTTCAATTGTGGCGTCTACAAAACGAAACTTGGTCGAAAGTGGTGTATTTTGTACCCCGTGTGTTTATGTCATTGATGATAGGGTCATCTGTGCACTATATTGATGGAAATAACAAGTTAATTATAGTACACGAATTGGGTGAGGTTGCTGAGATAAACATAAGGGCAAAGAAGATGTATGGTTTTTTTCTTATTATCTTTACGCAAGGCATCAAATGTGTAACCTATATCGAAACTATAGTTTCACCACGTGTTTAGTTATTGTTTTGCATTTAGTTATCTATTGTTATCTTTGTGTTATATACATACTATTATGTAGGGGTGGCAAAGTGGGTAAGTTGGGTGGTTTGGGTAATGGGTTAAGCTGGGTTTGGATTAGGATGAGTTTGGGTCAAGATGGGTATATTAGAAAAAAAGGTCAAGATAAGTTTGGGTCAGGATGAGTTTGGGTCAGGATGGATTCGGGTTAGGTTGAGATGAAAAAATATTAAAAAAAATTATTAATATAAAATAAAAAACTATAATTTCGAATATATATATATATATATATATATATATAATTTAAAATTTTTAAGAAATTAAAATAATATAAAAACCAATATATAAAACACAATGGTGTTCTTTTATATCAAAAAGATTACTAAACTTAAACTTAAACTTAAACTTAAACACGGGTACATAAACAAAAACGGTTAAACAAAACTATTAAATGTGATGCTATTTTTTTTTTTTTTTGACAGGTATTAAATGTGATGCTATAAATACAAAAACTATTGAACAAAACTATTAAATAGGCTGCTGCTACATATTTAAAAACTTATTGGACTAAAAAAATCATTAAGCTGCTAAATTGGTAAAAAAATTGGACTAAAATCGAACTTAACATGTTGAAACATAAAACATTAAGCTGCTACAAACTTAAACCTTATTCGAGCTTTTCGAGTTATCCCAAATACAAATTATTCAGTCCATTAGCCGATCCATATAACTACAACTGGGTTCGGGTATGTCGTTAATCAGGTTCAGTTTATTCGAGTAAAGCCTTAAACGGGTTCAGGTTCAGTAATTGGTTATATAACACACCCCTAAATACAATAAGTTTAGAACTGTTTCAGATTTAGTGCCAGACCCAATCTTATCGGGTGAGTTAGAGCCAGCTCCGCGTCTGTGATATTCTTCAAAATATAATTAAATGAAAGATTATTAAATATAATTCCAAATCTATCGGTTGTAAGTTGTAACCACACTACCAATTTACCAAATGCCCTATACATCAACAGTTGATCCTATTAAAGAATTCTCACACCAAGGGGATAGAAAAACTACTACATATTTATACCACATTTAATGAACCAAAATTTGTTGAACACAAACTAATCAAACTCGCTTACGCATCTTAACCTAATTTTGTTTAATCAATTACACAATAGCATACATTCTAAACTATTAAAACCAAAAATGCTAGATAATCCTCATTTCTTTAGATCAAGTGGTGGAAGATTTGCATTTCTATTGGGAGATGCAAGTTCAACTCCTACTTGGTGCAGAGTAAGGCATTGGTGGGCAATGATAGGAGACCTCGGGGAACTTGGGTTGGATCCTTGAGCCAAACGAGTTTTACCGGTAACTTGATCATCGTGCCTACGGGCGGGTGGGTTACCGGGTTTTCCCCGGAATTGGTGGTGGACCCGGGTACTCTCGGAGTCCTCCGTTTGGTCCAGTGTGTGCCCCGAGAGTGCTCGAGATTAATTCTGTTGTCCGTTCAAAAAAAATCCTCATTAATCAAAACACATTCCCAATTAAACAATAAACAGATTTGAATGCGTATACGCATCATCTGAGACAATCATACATGAAAACCATAACCTAATCATGCAATAACGGAAAAATAAAAAAATAATTGAGAAATTACCGTCTCATTTTAGCGTTTTTTCATCAACCACAACATTTAAGAGGCAAGAAAGCAAGAGAATCAATTAAACTACTGCAAATTGATGAACAAACGACATTTTCAGTCAAATCAATTGCGAATTGCGATCCCCTCTTGTTTTGAGCTTTAAATCCTCATTCGTTGGTTATGCAAAAGGCAAAATTTTGCAATAAGTTCAAATTTATGGTGAATTAGGGTTTGATGTTTAGTAATTGATGAACCCTAATCCCTAATTGTTGCTATATTAACAGTAGAAGAACAATTTTCTATTTTGGGTTCCACATGTACACCCATCCTGACCCACTCCTTTATTATCTTGGGCCCATCTTGACCCATTGTATTTTTCTTTTAAGAGTAAACTGCAATTTTACACCCTGAGGTTAGGGGTGATTGGCACTCTTACCCCCCCTAAGGAAATAATTGCAAATTACCCCCCCCCCCCCACTGTTCACCCTTATGTCGCACTTTTACCCCCCGGTGTCAAAATGGGTAACAGAACTGTTAACTCTAAGGTGAAATGACTATATTACCCTTACATTTTACCCCCCAACATTCATGTTAAGTTGCACAATTACCCCCCACTGGTAAATTACTAATTTGTCCTTTGTTATTACCCCCTGTACTTTGTGTTAAGACACAACATTACCCCCTGCAACCACTGCCACCGCCATTCACCACCACAACCACCACTGCCACCTCCAGCCACCACCCTCAACCACCTCCAGCCACCACCTGAAAGGGGATTCTTCCAACATTAACAATAAATGTGACAAAATCTCCATTAATTTCAACCCCACCACCGTTCTCTTACAAATCCCTCAATTTGGCTAAAAACGGTTTAACCAGGTGTATCGGGCGGTTCATCCGGGTGTACCGGGCGGTTTAACCGGTTTTACCGGATGGTTCAACCGGAAAACAAACAATAAGCAACCATACCAGATCATAAACCAACTAAAATTAAGCAATAGATGTTCAACAACGATAATCAATATCCAATACTGAAAAGATGATCTTATTTATCCCAAGCATTTAACCAACACTTCATATCCATCACAACAAAGTCAATGAAATCACCGTTACACAAACACAAACCCTAAAAACACCAATAACCGATCACAATCAGTAAAACTCACACACACCAAACAGAAATTCACCAAATCAAGTCAAAAGTCAACCACTCGGATCAATCCAGATCTAGAGCTGACCGCAATCCGCAATCACAACCGGCTTCGAGCAGGTTCCGGATCCAGATCCAACCTTCTCAATCGCCTTCACAACATCCATACCTTCAACAACAGTGCAACCATCAGTGCAACCCATTTACATCCCTTATCAGTCACCACACACCATCAGTGCAACCCATTTACATCCCACACAAGCAAACCAACATGAAATTAGCCATTTCAATACCATCATACCAAAGCCACCACATCTTGCAACCTTGGTCCACCATGAACCACAGCCAATCAACTTTCGCTCATTAACTCCGTCATAAACCAACCTAATTGCACCAGTAGTCAACAACAGATTCATCAACACTACAATAAAATGACTCAAATCAAACTAGAAACCTAATAACTTGCGAAACAGAACACTATACAGACTATTATAATCACAACACAAATACCGTTCAATAATTCCACTATATAGAAGACAACCAGATCAGCTACCGTTCAATAATTCCACTATAAACTAACCTAATTGTACGGTACTCAACAGATTCATCAACACTTCCATAAAATGATTAAAATCAAACTAGAAACCTAATAATTTGCTAAACAAAACATATAAAATTGTAGTAAAATTGTAATAGTGTACCGTAGGTGACCTAATTGGATTCAAGCGAAGGAGTTATAGATACAGATATATAGATTGATGGGTGGTTGCGGTGGGGGAGAGAGAGAGAAGCAGAGAAATCTAGAGAGGGATGGAGGTGTTTACGGTGGTGGTGCATCAGGGATGGAGGTGTTTACGGTGGTGGTGCAGGTGCATCAGGGATAGAGGGTTAAAAGACAGGATGATGATGACTGTGGTGGTGTTCAGATCTGAATATGTGGGTTGTGGTAGGGGTATCGCGTTGGTGGGGGTTGTGCATCAGGGATGGAGGTGTTTACGGTGGTGGTGCAGGTGCGGTGGCATGCGGAGCCATGGTGATGTGGTGGTGGTGGAGGTGGGGTGGTGATGGTGGTGTGCTTGAGAGAGAAAGAGATAAGGAAAAGCAGAAATAGAGAGAGAGAGAGAGAGAATTGACTGTCGATTGGTAAATATAAATAATAATAATAATAATAATAATAATAATAATAATAATAATAATAATAATAATGAATATAGGGTAAGATTACCAAAATACCCCTGCCTATAACAGTCAACTAACTGTTGACTGACGGCAGGGGGTAAGGTTGCGACATAAGGGTGAACAGTGGGGGGGGGGGGTAATTTGCAATTATTTCCTTAGGGGGGGTAAGAGTGCCAATCACCCCTAACCTCAGGGTGTAAAATTGCAGTTTACTCTTCTTTTAATTTTAAAGTTTACCCATTCTGACCTTCTTAACTAAAAAGCATTACCCAAATTAACCTATTGATTTGTTTTTAGCACCCAAATGAACCCAAACTTTCATAGTTGGGTCAATTTTGCCACCTCTAATATTACTCTACTATTATGTTTATGGTTATTTTTTTTGGCTGGTGTATTATTATATATGGAAATTCAATGTTTAGCAATTATTGTGGTATTTTAATTGGTCCATGTTTAGAATATGTTTGTTAGTTAGTGTTGATTGTATAAACTTAGTAGAGTAAACAAAATAATTTTTATGATTTATTCAGTTTATGAAATGTTGTGTAATAGTTGATTAAACAAAATAATTTTTATGATTTATTAAATTTATGAAATGTTGTGTAATCTTTTTAGACCAATAAATATAATCTATGTTTGATTGTCATTGATAGTTTTTTATTTTTTTATTTTTAATACTTTCGTAAATATGTAACATTGATAGATCTTATTTATCTTCATTTTGCAATTCCTACATTAATCAATTTACAAATAATTAATTAAATATTTTAAATTGTACGAATTAGATGTGAGATTTTAAGTTAGTATGTATGACAATTCAAGAACAGTTATAGTTACTAATCGCAATCGAATCAAAAGTCATCATTCTCTTAAATATAGACATAGTTATTAATGTTCTTAATCTTATGAGTAAACTGCAATTTTACCCCCTGGGGTTTAAGCCAATTGGCACTCTGACCCCTCTAACGAAATAATTGCAATTTTACCCCCCAACGTTGTTGTTATGTCGCAATATTACCCCTGCCGTCAAATAAGTTAACAGATCTGTTAACTGGAATGTAAAATGACTATATTTCCCTTTCATATTACCCCCTATGGTTTGTTCTACTCTGTAATATTACCCCCTGGTGTAAAATGACTAAATTGTCCTTTCTTATTACCCCTTATGGTTTGTTATACTCAGCAATATTACCCCCCCCCCCCCGGTGTTAAACAGTTCTTGCAAACCTTACCCCCACCACCATCAGCCACCGCCATCAGCCGCCACCACCCACCTTTACCACCATCAGCCTCCACCACCCACAAATGGTACAAATAAGCAGTGACTGAACCACCCACCTTATTTGATGAATGCTGCATACCAACTAGCATCGGATCCTTCAAAACAAGGTCCTCTTCCTCAAAGTCCATGTCAGCATAAACACCTAATGCCTCACCATGGGGTACACCAAGATACGAAAGATTACAAAATAAAAATAAATAATGTAAAGTACTGCAAACATAGGATAAAGAATCGAAAAAAAGTCACAAGCATGATTCATGAAACAAGATGTTTCCTCATTGCTCCTTTATATCAATTAGAACATATGAATCTCAAGACAATCCAGAACAAACAAATATTAGAATATGTTTTAAGCAACAAGATCAAGAACATATTACATACTAGACAAGAATCGAGTCTGCTACTAACCAACACTCTAATCCTCTTCCTCCATAAGAGACTGGAGGAGTGTGGTGCAGCCAGACATGACCTCGTCTTTCATGAACCCCATCGCGTTAGCAAAACGACTGTCCGACACAATTCCATTGTAGCTGGTTAGAACCACACGTGCACGATCACGCATTGGGTCAGCAGTCTTGTAGTCACCAAGTGGGCTGCTCACAAGAGCCACATCACAGGTCTCGTCGCCATGGTCTTCGTTCACATTTTGTGTCCTGTCCTTGCATTCCACTCTAACCTTTGCACCTACAAACCAATAACCAATCCCATAATTAAGCATTTTAAAACCAGATCCTGCTCTGATTATTCAAATACAGATCCAAACACCCTCTTAATCTACAAAATTACAAGAACTACACGCATTGTAGCAGCAAATATTAAATCACAACAATCTACGATTCATACTTCTGTGATCGATTCAATACAGCCAGAAGTCCAAAATCCTACAATCGTTGGATTATCCTAATACTCCAACCAGTTGACAAAATGATAAACTATATACCACTAAGCAATTAAACCCTAACAATAAACAGAATAATTGCAAACCAGACCCCTCTGTCACAACAGCTCCTTCTCCGTGAGGGTGATAACGTTCCTGGTGCCCTTGTTAGTCATTATGTGAACTTTTTGGGTTGTCAAGGTCAAACCTCTCTTGACCCTTCTCCTGAACTGTTTGTTAGAAAGCTGGATACGGTAGTGTCTAATAACATGGTCAGACCTGTTACTCTTGAAGAAATAAAATCGGCTATGTTTGGTATTGGCAATGATAAAGCTCCGGGGCCAGATGGATTCACGGCTGCTTTCTTTAAGCATGCTTGGGATATAGTGGGTAGTGATATATCGAAGGCGGTCCTTGATTTTTTTAACACGGGGAAGCTTTTAAAACAATTAAACCACACCCTTCTAGCGCTGATTCCGAAGATAACGACGCCTACAACAGTGACTGACTACCGTCCGATTTCTTGTTGCAACGTCATTTACAAATGCATTAGCAAGGTGTTTGTGGATCTCATAAAGGATGCTTTAAATGGAATAGTTAGTATTAATCAGTCTGCTTTTGTTCCGGGAAGGAAAATATCGGATAACATTTTGCTCACTCAGGAGCTGATGCATAATTATCATAGGCAAGTTGGTCCTCCCAGTGCGCGTTTAAAGTGGACATTCAGAAAGCATATGACACGGTTGACTGGGGCTTTCTTAAACAAGTTCTCGTGGGTTTTGGTTTTCATCGAGTTATGGTGGACTGGATTATGGTATGTGTGTCTACTACTTCATATTCGTTATATATTAATGGCAATGTTCATGGGTTCTTTGATGGTAAGCGGGGTTTAAGGCAGGGTGATCCTCTCTCCCCGTATCTTTTTACGCTTGTTATGGAGGTGCTGACATGTATTTTGCAGCATATGGTTAGGATTGATTCTTCATTCAGATTCCATAATAGATGTGAAAAGCAACAAATTGTTAATTTATGTTTCGCGGATGATTTATTCCTTTTTGCTAGAGGAGATGTTGATTCTGCTCGATGTATTATGAATTCGCTTAGTGATTTCTCTAAAATGTCGGGCTTGGTTCCTAGCTCTCAGAAAAGTACGGGTTTCTTTTGTAATGTCCCAGATCATGTTAAATTGGCGATTATGAGCACTATTCCTTTTGAGGAGGGTACGCTCCCGATTCGGTATTTGGGTGTCCCTATTTTATCTTCTAGACTCTTTATAAGGATTGCAGCACTCTGATTGAACGTCTGGATCAGCGTATTCATAACTGGAAGAATAAGCTTCTTTCGTTTGCAGGTAGATTACAGCTTATTATCTCGGTTTTATCAGCCATGCATGTCTACTGGTCTTCGGTTTTTATTCTGCCGGCTAGAATTATTCATGAATTAGAAGCCAAAATGCGAAATTTCTTATGGTCTCAGGGTCCCTTTAAACGTGGGAAGGCTAAAGTTTCTTGGAAATCTGTTTGTGTTCCTAAGAATGAAGGTGGCTTGGGTATTCGAAGGATTGGGGATGTTAACACGACCCTTATGGTTTCGCATGCTTGGAGTATTCTTACAAATCGGGATTCTTTATGGGTGTCTTGGATTCATTCTCACAGGTTAAAAGGTCGAAATTTTTGGGAATGTAAACCAGTTCCGAATTGTTGTTGGAGTTGGAGGAAGTTGTTACAGTTGCGGCCGTTAATTAGAGGTTTTTGTTGGTCCAAACTTGGTAATGGTAGAGACACTTCAGCTTGGTATGATAATTGGAGTGGTTTCAGTCCGTTAAGTGCTTTTCTTTCGCCTAGGACTATTACAAGGGAGGGGTTTTCTTTGAAAGCCACAGTTGCTGATCTGTCCTTTAATGGTTCTTGGTTATGGTCGGCTGCTTGGAGAAACACCTACCCAGTCCTTATACAACTTGATCAGGTGCAACGAGATGCTAATAAACAAGATTGTTTGCTCTGGAAAGACGGGGACGAGATTAATGATTATTCGTCGTCGGGGGTATGGAATTCTATCAGAAATAGCGAACCGGAGGTGGATTGGCATAGTATTCCTCGTCATGCATTCTTTATGTGGCTTATTATGCGGCGTAAGTTGGTGACTCAAGACAAAATCATGTTTTGGAACTCCACAAGAAGAACTAATATGAATATGATGTGTTGTCTCTTATGCTATGAGAATGTGGATTCGCATGATCATTTGTTTTTTGAGTGCAAGTTTTCGGCTAAGGTTTGGGTTTTGGCTCGTGCGAAAGCAGGTACGGGGAATGTGGAAGCTAAATGGAGTGCTATCATCGAGTGGCTCCGGCAACGTTCTAGATCCAAGTCCGCTGATAACCTTGTTTGTCGGTTGATTGTGGCTGCTACTGCTTATGCTATTTGGCGGGAAAGAAACACTCGTTTATTCAAGAACCATGCAAGGCCCCCAGAAACTATATGTGAATCGGTTTTTTATACAGTCCGGTACAGGTTAATGGGTTTAAAGTTCAAGAATACGCCTAGAGTGAGGACTCTTCTTCGGAAGTGGGAGATCCATAGCGATTCGGTTGTCGATGATGGAGGCTGATTGAAGTTTTTTGGTTTATTTTTAATTCTAGATGTTTTGTCTAGTGGATGTTGCTTAGGCTTGGTTTTTGTTTTGTTTTTGTTCCCACTCTCATGAGGCATGTCTCATGTTTGAACTAGTAAGGGCTCTCCTCACTACTTGTTTTTATGGTTTTGTGAATATATAAAATCACCGGGGTAACCCTTTACAAAAAAAAAACAGCTCATTCTCTGTCTCTGGTCATCCTCTCCGGCGACCATTGAACCTCCTCTGTCTCCTTCCGGATGGTTGTGGTGGTGGTTGTGTGGCGGTGGCAGTTGCGGTGGTTGTGGTAGTGAATGGCAGTGGCAGTGGTGGTGCCCGGTGGTGATTATTGTGGTGGATGAGAGAGATGGTATCAAAATACCCTTCTTACCTGGGCAAGAAAAGGGTTTCAGGGAGAAGAAGAACTATCTGTATATATGTGTAATAATAATAATAATAATAATAATAATAATAATAATAATAATAATTATAATAATAATAATAATAATAATAATAATAATAAATATGGGTAAGATTACCAAAATACCCTTACCTATAAGGGTTAAACTACAGTTGATTGACGCCAGTGGGTAATTATGCCACAGAACAACAACGTTAGGGGGTAAAATTGCAATTATTTCGTTAGAGTGCGTCAGAGTGCCAATTGGCCTAAACCACAGGGGGTAAAATTGCATTTTACTCTAATTTTATAAATCCGTCCTAACGGACGGATAAACTGCTATAATAACTACAATTTCTAATCATTTTTACATAAACAAAAAATATTTGTCCCGTTGACTAAACTTACCATGTATTTATCATGTTGTTAGTACTTGGTAGTTTATTATTAAGCTTTTTTATCCAAATTAGTTATGTAGTTATTAATATTTTGTGATGAACATAAAATAATAATAATAATAATAATAAATAGATCATAAATAGAAAGATTTTGTTTGAACAAAGTAATTAGGTATTTCCATATCATCACTTTCGTACAACCTCAGATTGTCACAGGATTCAATCGTTCCATTTTATTCAACCAAAAAAAAAAAAAAAACACATAGATAGATCACACCCACACCCAGATTCCTAAACAACAAATCCTCCACCACTTAACCTACAAATCATCATCAATCTTCGTCCTTGCTGAATAATAATAATAATCATGACGTCCTCATCCGTCATGTTGATCTTCATCATGTTTATCTCCTCCATGTGCACATCTTCAGCGTCGTTTTCACCGATATGTTATCCGCAAATTAATCCATTTGTTCTCGATCTACAGCTCCAGTGCCCTAACGAAATCGTATCTTGCTCGCCGATCGAGGTGCGTTGTGGTTTCGGTTTTGTGTCTTGAAGGATTATGATGTGTATATGTTAATTGATTTTTTTGTGTCGTGTTTAATTTGTTCTTTGTTATATGAATTGATTGTTATGTTATTATGTTGAATAGATTAGTAGGGCATTTGAATAATGGTGGTTTATGTTTATAAATTAGGTGTTTGATAAATAATTTAATTGCAGGTGTCTGTTAGGTTTTAGTTTTAGGGCAGAAAGTAAGGTTATAGACAGATTGGTAGAAACTTTGAGAGAGAATAAATGATATAACCATTTCGATACGCAAGGAACTAGATGATTTTGGCTGGCTGCTATGTTGTTGGCGTTTGCTATCTGCGTTAGCTAAGTTACGGCGTAAATCATTTACGCTTTGCTTGCAGTGTCATATTCAAATTTCAAAGTTATAGTAAGGCATGTACGATATTATGATAATTTTTGTCTAATTGTGTTGAAATGTTATCCTTTTCAAGAGTTTTGATTACAATTTACAAGTGTCATGTGAGATATGGGTGTTCTACTTCATTGTTAGTTACAATATCACATATGCCCTTATGGGTATGTCTTACCGTTTCGACATATTACTTATTAGTTAATGTAGATAATATAAGTTGTGCATCGTAGTAAGCCGTATCAAGATATTTAGATTTAGAACTCCACTTTTTTGAGGATTGTGGTCTCATTGTTTTAACAGTATTACGGTAATAGTATCAGTCTTGTAAAACAATGAAGGAGAAATGTGCATATCTCTTTCAGCTTCTAGAGCGAGTTGTTATGAGCAATTCTCTTTAATATTAGTTGATATTGTTTTTAATCATTTGTCGGCTGCAGATGGATGGGGAGTCTCTTGATAATCTTTTGAGCTTCTCTAAGACGAATGCGTATACAGCCGTATTGTTCTACGCTTCCTGGTGTCCGTTTTCTGAGATTGTGCAGCCCAAATTTGATGCACTTGCTTTAATGTATCCACAAATTAAGCATGTGAAGGTTGAACAATCTTCAGCCCTCCCAAGGTAAGTCATCGCATTTAATTCAGTTTCTATAAACATCTGTTCATTTAGAAATTAGGCTATGGGGTGTGGGATAAAGCCTGCCCCACACATCAGCACCACCTAGGATCCACATCAGTCAAGGGGCTTTATCACGCCTTCTCTTAACTTGCAGGGTGTGGGATAACACCCCCCTACCTATTAAAGAAAAAAAAAATTATTGGCTGCAAAGATGTGGGCCCCACCTGATAAACCCTTCTTCCTCGTTACCATGATAAAGCCCCATCAATGGCGCCCCGGTTTAACTTGCTTGGTGTGGATGGTGGCGCCGAGGGGGGCGCTATAGGCGATGATGTGGCACGATGGAGCTCTCCATACCCTCCGGCCTTAGGATTACCGCATTTTCTCTAACTGAACACCTTAGTTGTCTATTCCATAATTAATTTCACATTGATTTTTTTCGGCTTATAATTTGAGGTGACACTTTTGAGCCATTTACCAGATGAATTGATATGGATTGTGTTTTATATTAAACATACATATTATTTTAGCTAAAACTTTAAAAAGGGGAATTGGTCAAATTTGTTGAATGGATTGAAAGTTTCCTAAAGTCTATTTTAGATGCACATTATTTAATAATCTATTATTTTTGTTATAATACTGTTTTTTTAATCATAATTAATGTCGGTTAATATCGCTGATAATATCGGAACTGATATTCCGGACCGATATTTGACACCGATATTTTGTAGAGGGCCGATAACCGATATCCCACCGATATTAACTACATAGATTTATGCATCTTTATTAAACTGAAGATGACCTATTTCAACTTCTACTTTGACCTGTAACCCAATCTGCTCATTTTGCCACATCTGCTTAAAATCATCAGTCACATGTATAAAACCATGCCCGATTGCCAAGAATGTTGATTTGTTGTAGGGTGAGATGTTGCAATCTCTTGATAGAATATCTTGCTAGGAAATACTACGATATTTGGTCTGAATTCTGAAACAAATTTGAGTTTTGTTTTCTTAAGAGATAAGCTAACGTCTTATAATATATGCAGTGTTTTCTCAAGACATGGAATTCATAGTGTCCCGTCAATTGTGATAGCAAACAAAACGGCCCGAGTTCATTATCATGGTCCAAAAGATTTACACTCCCTGTTAGAATTCTACAAAATAACTACTGGTAACACTTTTTATAAATATTTAATTTGGTCAACTTTTTTTTTCATCTATTTACACGGTCCCACATTTATAGGACTCAAGCATGCGATGAACATCACGGAAGATGACGTTCGACACGATTCTTCTTCAGAAAACAGTCCTCGAGCTCTACGTTCATTAAAGGATGAACCCTATCTGGTGTTTTCAGTATTGTTCGTCTTATTAAAGGCGTTGTTATTTTTATGTCCCGACATTGTATCCAATGTGATAGCTTTGTGGGTAACATACATTCCTCGGTTGAATCTAGCCATCTTCGGGGAATCAAAACAGCTTTTGACTCACGCGCTTCATCTGTTTGATGTCAAGTCTGTGTTTGGTAAGCTGAAGCTTAGCAAAAGTAGGAAGTTTCATAACGGTGCAAGAAGTGCTTGTGTTTTGGCGTCTTCGTTGGCGTCTGTGTCTTTGGGCGAGTCATCATCATCATCTTCTGCAAGAGAATGAAGGTGGGTATAGTGGTTAATTTGTAGGGTATAAATGCACAATGATAACCCTTTACTTGTTTCTCTATAAAAGATTTGAAGGAGATGAACAACTTTTGTAATATAATATGTTTTTGTCTTTTGTGTTCTTATTTTTTATTTTATTTTTTGAATTGTAATCGCTCGAATTTGAAGGATTTTAGATTCGGAATTAAGATTTGTCAAAAGAATCTGATAGAATTGGAATTTGTAATGCATTTGGTTTGGTTTGACGAAATAATCCAATTTTGACCAGTTACCCAACCCGTAGTGCCGCCGCAAATGCCACATTCCTTTGTTGTTTTCAAAAGGTTGAAAGAAACTCTTAACTATAGAATGTTACATGAGAAAGGAACGAAATAAACAAATTAGAGAGGAGATGGAGAAGAATAAAAAAGGAGTAATGGAAGGGGAATAAAGAATGTAAAGAACAAAAAGAGGATAAAAGGAAACAAAAGAACAATAAAGAAATACATGTCAAAGATGAAAAGCAAACATCATTGGCATTGTAGGTATATGATGGGGAGTCGTGGATACGGTTAAAGTAGCAAAGATTATGTTTTAAGGTTATTTAGCTTAATAATGGCCACCATACTTTTGGAACTCGTTTATCAGAACTTTGGATTCGACCTAAGTTCTCTCTCTACCCCTCGAACAACATATTTTATGATTGGTGCTTTGCCTATGGCCCTGTCACTTCCTTCCTCTTGTGCCCGTTAAAGGGTTAACGTCACCAAGCTTGGCGCCCGACGGTGGCGTTTGAGGCACTAAAGGGCTTTAGGTGGCTGACATGGAAGGGCGCGTGAGCCCAAACCATATAGCCTAATGGTCATGTGTCTGTCTATATATGATATGGGTAAAACTTTAATTCTTCAAATTATGATTGATCTTCAGTTCTTGTATTTGACTTTATCTATAACTTTAGCATTAATCACACCTAGTGATTAACACTGTTGACTTGAAATATTAAGTTTGACTTGTTCTTCTGGCATAGATAATCATAAAAACTTTTTAACTGACAACTATCTATAAAGAAATGGATCCAAGCATACCATATGCAGAATCATACATGATTCACAAAGATACAAACGTATAGGACAAAGAATTTAGGGTTACATGTATCAATAGTTGAAACTTGGGGGTAGTTTATGAAATATTTCTGACTAGGTTGTTGAACAAAGTCGAGAAATGATGAAAGTTAATTGTGTCATCATTCACGTGCAGCTCATTTTTGTCAAAAGCCGTGAGGTTTGGAGGATGAAAAGAATGAACCTTCCACTTTTGCAAAGTTGCAAGTTCAACCCCTCAGTTTGAGAAACCAATCCAAAAATTAGGATCGGTTTAATACTTCATACTCATATCTTTATGATGTCATCCCGTTTTTTGAACATGTTCGACCAGTGAACCGGTAAGACGACAGGTCGACAGTTGATCACCAATTCAGGTATTAGAACATCAAAATTAAGAGACAATTTTTCAGATTTAACCAAAAAGAGAAGGAAAATTAAGACCCAAAACTTCCTACAACATAAATGATCACATGTACCATCTAAACCCTACAAATTAACCAAACAAAAAAAAAAAAAAATTATATATAACATAGGCAGATTTCAGATTAAGGTTAGAACAAAGATGGGTTAGATTAAGGGCAATTAGGGTTTCTACCAGGGCCTCCATAGTAAAAGTAGTGACCCCAATCACTATTACTCCCAGTTTGAACATCATAACAGTTAGCTTGCTCTGTGAAAGTGCCAATATCTTTAGGAGACCTTAGTTGGTTTTCTTTATCAACTACTTGAATGTTCCTGAAGTAGCTAGCTTTCCCGAATCCTTCTTCCGGGAACCGCCCGCTGCCCATTTGAGTCGACGTGTGCTGCCCGTCTGGCTCGGAGTTGACCACCTCACCTCCCCATTCAATCATTGAAGCGCTGTCTGCCAAGTATGAAAACAAGAAAGAAGGCCAGTAGCCTAACACATAACCATTCCCAAATTGCATCCACCAATTTCCCTCCTTTTGATCCTGACAAAACATTAACAAGTTATGTTATTGTTACTATCCCACAGTTTTTGTTAACATTTTAAGAGTTATCTATTTGCAAAGATGAAAAAGAAATAAGAAAAAGGATGTTTGCGGGTCAACCCCACCTAACAAGTTTTAAACGAGTTGAGCTGAGCCTGAGATCGTTTAAGTTAAAGAGAGCTCGAAGCTCGGCTCGTGAATAGTTTTTCAAGCTTGGGCACGTTTATCTATTATATTTATTAATTATTTTATATTTGTATACATTTATTATAGTTTTATTTATATATTTATCTAGTTCTTTTTAACATAATCTTAAATATATATTTATTAATTATTTTATATTTGTATACATTTATTATAGTTTTATTTATATATTTATCTAGTTCTTTTTAACATAATCTTAAATATAATAATAAATATTGTGTAAACATATATTTAATAGATTAAATAACAGTTATACAAACAATAGGCTCGCGAGCCTAGTCAAGCCTGATAGATGAAGCTTGGGCTTGAGCTCATTTAAGCTCTTCTTGATTTGAGCTTTTAATGAGCCGATTTCGAGTGGCTCATGAGCGGCTCGACTCATTCACACCCCTAGTATTAACCACGACCTATATTTAACAATTAACGAACCCACCAATTTTGCACACTTTTTTAATGCTTGTTTTTCTGGCACCAGATTCGAATAATCACAAACACACCACTAATTATGCCAGTGGGAAGACCAAAGATTCTCAGCATTTGTTCATAGATAATACTTTTCATTATTATTGAAAGACCCTTGGTTTTTAAAATCAACAAAATGGGAATAAAAGTATAAAAGGTGTCACTTTATCTTGTAGGGTCATGACTTTAAAGTAGGGGAAATCAGTGGTGCTAATACTAAATATGAGATTATGAGGAGGTGTTTATGTACATGTGTAAAAGTTGAAGGGTAAAAACTAAACTTTTTAACCTCTTCTACTCAATTAGTGCTATCTAATTTGGCCTTTAGAATAATGATTATTTATTAGTGCTATCATAAACCAATAAACGAATATAGAATGTGAGAGTTACCTTCCAGATAAGGATACTGATATCGTATTGTGAATTTCTAAATGCAGAAACAGGGGAGATGCTTGCACCCATTGCTATGTTGTTGTTGATTTGAATGAATCCAGAGCATAGTAGATTGTAGCAACCTGTTGCTTGATAAGCATCACTCTGTGAAAGCAGATAAACAAGAAAATAAAAATCATATACTGGTTGAAAAACGTGTTAACAGCAGAAAGCTGATTATGATATATTTGAGAGATACAACACTTACAGTCCAGTAAGTAAACAGTCTCGTGTTGTTATCCCCGTAAAGATCCGGGCTCACCTGAAATTATCGACATTTTTAACATCAGAATCCAATATTTTCAGCATCTATAACTTAAAAAAAAAAAAAAAAAACTTTTTGGTTATTTCTGTTAATTTTAGAAAATGTGGCTTTTTCCCTCCCCTTTCATCATTTTGTTCCACCATAACAAACCCGTATTTTTGTTCGTGTTATAAACATTAACCCTAAGCCGTGCACACTTAAAATCGTGTAACCTGCGCGCACACTTAAAATCGTGTAACCCGCACATGACCCGTTTAGCTCATTTATCTAAACGCGCCAAATGGGATGGCTAGTGGTAACCAAGTTGCAAACGTGTTAAACGGGTCGATGGATCGTAAAAAATGAGCTAAACGGATCAAAAACATTTTAGCGAGAATCAACCAGGTTGGCACGTTGACTTCTTTTAAGTAAATGGGTAAACACGACCAGTTATTAAACGGGTTAGATATGACACCCGGTTATTTTCGTGTGGTGTCAGAAACTACCTGCCAACCAGCCTCAATGCTATTGAGATCTTCACCAAAAGAGCCACCCAAAATCCAAATTTGAGACAAACTGAATTCATTTGGTTGCTGAATTTTTGGTTCCCAAACATTCATAGTTGCTTTTGCTCCATAGTATTTGTCTCCTTCCACATAAGCTATTGCATGCTACATGTCAACAAAACACGTGCCAACAATTAATATCCAACAAAAACAATGACAAAATTAGTAATCATTACTATTCATTAGAAAATAATAATAAAAATTAATTAATATGCTAACCTGATGTCCACTTTCATTATCAAGATCAGGATCCGCAGAGTTAGGAATAACACTAGTGTGTTTCTTCTTCCCATATCTTTTAACAGAACTTGCTCTCAACACATCATCTTCCTTTGTTCTTCTTATGGGGATTGTATCTTCAGGGCACGTGCCACTCACGTGCCACAGCTGCTTGATTCTGTTCTCTCTTTCATTGGACACTCTTCGGTTCTCATCATCATAAAGTCCTTCTGGATGATAATTTGGCCTCATCTAAACAAACCCATAACAAAATTGCAAAAACCATCAATATTTACTTACAAATTTTGAAATCTTGAATGATTTTAATATAAAAGACCTGAATTTTGTGGTCTTTGAGAAATGGATGATCAAAAGCTGGTTGGTGAGAGATGTGTACACAATCAATCATATCCCCATCTGGGCTCTGTGAAATCATACATTAAACTGGTAATTAGCAGTAATATTGAAATATGAATATTGCAAATATCATTTAACCAGGAAACTGTAAATAACTGTAAACATAAATTTGAATGTTATTTAGCTGTAACTTTATTTGAAGAATATATTGCAAATTTTCAACCAGAAAACTGTCAATAACTGTAAAATAAACATAAATTCAACTTTTCTTTTAGTTGTAATTTCATATAAATATTGCAAATATATAACCAGAGAACTGTAGAATAAGCATAACTTCAACTGTTATTTAGCTATTATTTCATATGAATGAATATTGCAAGCAAATTTTTAACCAGAAAATGTAAATAACTGTAAAATAAAAGCTTTAATATAGCAATAAATTCATAAAAATATTGCAATTTTTCTACAAGAAACTGTAAACACATGTGACATAAATATAAATTAAACAAATAATCATTTGAAATTTGCAAACCTGAATGGACTTGACAGGGGTTTTATTGAGGCGTTTTAGGTGCTTATGAACTTGAAGTTTCTGTCTAGAAGCTGGTGGCTGTCTAGCGGCGCAAGATAGAGAGGAAAGACCCAAAAAGATGAAAATGGACAACAAAACAACCTTATGCAATACTTTCTTCCGGCTTCTTCTAACATACGCCACTGCCATATTTGAAAGCTACACAGAAGCAATATACCACCGAACAACACTGCTTATCCTACGCACACCCAGACATTTGCTTTATTGTATCTTCAAGATTCAGACTGCTTATCCTACGCACACCCTATGGTTCAAGACATTTGGCTTTTTGGTTCTTTTACGAGAGGCACACGTTGGTTATCCTACGCACACTCTCTCCCTCACACAAACATAATAAACACAAAGATTCTCTCTCTAGATTGAATTTTTTGTTTTTTTTTTATTTATAAAGAGTGAATGGTGAAAAAGAAAGGAGTGTGTGTGTAGGGGTACGGCAGGAGAAAAATGGGAGAGGATGATGGTAACCCGCAGTGGCCTGGCCACACTGTGGTTGGTTTTGTTTGTCTTTTTCTCTTTGATTTTCCCATTTTACCCCTAACCTGTTTATTCAAACTCTTATTTTTAACTTTTGACAATACTACCCTCCTTCCTCTTTACCTTTTAGACCCTAGGGTATGGTTTTGGTGACTACCCAAGGGTATGGAGATGGATAGTCCTCCCCCCTTTTTTATTATTGTTTTTTTATTTAATTATTTAATTAAAACAAAGTAAATAAAAATAAAAAAAACTTACATTTAAATAAAAACCTAAAGTTACATTTAAACAAAAACTAAAAAAAAAACAACACACTTAAAAAAAACGTAAAGTTACATTTAAATAAAAACTAAAAAAAACAATACGCTTAAAAAAAACCTAAAGTTGCATTTAAAAAAAACTACACTCCATCACTCCATTTTTTTCTAATTTTTTCCTTCATTTTTTGTAAGATGTGACGGTCTTCCTCAGGATATGCGCTAAGGTCGGCGGTCATTATTTTTCATTCCTCCAACTGCTGCTCTTCTTCTTGCCTCATTTGCTTCTCCTCGGCTTGTCGTTTCTTCACTTTTACCTTCTCGGTTTGCGTCTCGGTAAAGATTTGGTTGAATGCTTTCAACTCGGCCATAATACCTTCCAACTTCGAACCACCACCACTTCCTGATACGGCTTGTTTCCTTTTTTCAGCCGCTATCTTTTTACTTTTGTCCCTTCCGGGGGGGACGTTCTTCCTCCCCAATCGGCTCCTTGTGAAACTCGGGCTCGTCGTTGATATTTATTTGGTAACGACCGGTTGAGGCTCCAACGCTATAACTTCCTGACTCGGAAGTTTTAGACCGTTTCACGCTTGCAACCTCATTTGGAGTTGCCGCCCATTTTGGAGAATCCTTTACAACTTGCCACGCACGGACATGTGGGAAAGAAGTCTTATGTTCATTTTCGTATAAATGCATCGCCTTATGGAAAACATTTTCGTTGTTCCACCCACTCGGTTTGTTGGAGAGCGTTTGGTTATAAAACCCATAAAAGCGTTGGATCACGGTATTCATCTTGCGCCACTTGGAGCCGATAGAATCAACGGTTCTGTACTCGCCTTGTTCTATAATCGTGTGGAATATATCAAAGATTTCTTGCCAAAACCCATCGTTTGATTGATTATTACCTACAAGTTAGTAACAATAATAATATTTTGTTAGAAAAATATAGTGTACAAATAAATGTTAGTAATAATAATAATATTTTCTAAGAAAAATATAATGTACAAATAAAAGTTAATAACAATAATAATATAATGAAAAAATATTTTTTACCGAGTATAGGATTCCTTGACGACCCAATATATGCCTTCGCCAAAGCCTCTTCCTCAATTTTTGACCATGGCCGTTGTTTGACGGCTGCGTCTTCTTTTTTACCCTTTCCCTTTCCCTTTGTATTTTTTCTTTTTTGAAGGTTGAGGTTGCGTTTCTGGCACAACCTCTACATCATCATCTTCTTCCTCGATTTGTGTTGGACGTGCTTGTGGAGCTGGTTAATATGGCATATTAAGCGGGTTTTGCATTAGCTGCTGCATTTGCATTTGTTGATATGGCATGTTGAATGTTTGTGGGTTTGGTTGCATTTGCATTTGGTTGAAGGGAATGTTGGGTTGTTGCATATGGTATTGGTTTCGTTGGTTGAAAGCGTTGGGCATTTGTTGGTAACCCGAAAAAGAGTTTTCCATGACGGATGTGTAGCCGGGTGATGAAAACGAGAGTGAACTTGAATTGGGATTATTTGGGTTGTAGGGATCCATATTTTTTTCTAAGGTTGTGAGATATTATTTTATAAAAGTGGAGAGAAAGTAGAGGTTTTTGGTAAAAAAATTAGGGTGAAAAGGTTGAATATATATTGGTTGGAGGGTGAATTTTTTTTTAAATGGCATGTTACCATTTGAGGGGGGCCCACTTTTCAAATTCATCACATGTCGCCAACGTCTCCTAGCCGACGCTGGGGACGCGACGCAGCCCAAGGGGCGGTGTGCGACGCCGGGGACGACCCAAGACGGGGAGGAGCCGACCCCCACACCGCTTGGTCTTATTTATTTTAAATTGTATACTAATATTTTATTACGTTTAATCGAGTTTAGATTACGTGTAACAAGGGTATACGGAATGGGCGGTAAAGGGGGGCAGTAAACTCCTCTACTGAGCGGTAACACCGCCGCCAACCCCATTTACCGCTCGGTTTAGTTTGATCATCGGTGAAGCTATACCGATCGATGAAGATGATGAGTTTGACTGTTGGGGAGCGATGATTGAATGGTATTGTAACGCCTGCGTCCCTAGACTTTTAGCTAGTTATCACTTTTAGTCCCTGTACTATGTGATATTTGATACTTTTGATACTTGGTGAAACTTATGCTATGATTCTATGAAACTATGATACTATGATTCTTGATACTTGGAAGCTATGATTCTTGATGCTTGGAATTTAGATTCTTGACTCTTGACACTTTGGTGCTTGACTCTTAAGGCTCGTGAAACTTGAGACTTGGTTGAACGAGGGACTGGAGCCTTGTCACTGGCGGAAACTATGGAAACTTTGGTGTTAATGATGTAATCTAGTTATGTGATTCTATTACCCAATAATACGCAACGCAACACTTAATCTAACTCGCAAAATGAAATAAAGACGGGAACGCGGAAAGGATGGGATTGGCCGAATGGCAATCCAATCGGATGACCATCCGATCGGTTGACCATCTGATCGGATGACCAACCGATTGGATGGCCATTCAACCGAGCTGCCATCCGATCCGTGCACACCACCTCACTTCCTCTCCCTGACACTATAAATAGGCATGTCACATCATTCTCACTAATGTGACAGCCTCACTCGACCGAGACGCACGCACTCCTATTTTTCTTCCATTTCTCGGCGATTTCGGTACGTTTTACACTAGATTCTTGTACATCTTTGATCACTACACTATTCTCTACAAGATTCTTCTTTGAAATCTCACTTTTCACCGTGAAATCTCTAAGATTTGAGCTCTTGAGGGTGACGTCATCATGGTGGTTTGTACAAACTATGGTGTGATGTCATTCCTGCCAAGATCTAACTCAGATCTAAGGAATTTCAGGTGTTTTACATTGAATCTTAACTAAATCTAGACTTTTCCAACTAAAACTTATGTTCTCTCTCATCTCTTCTCAACTTTACACTTAAAATGGTGGAATCCAGATCTGAACGGACTAGAGACTTGATGATTAGTCTTGAGTCAGCTTAGAAGTGGATTGTTGCCGGAGAAGATGACCGGAGTACGGATTTCGACATAAGCACCGCCAAAAGCAGACGGCTGAACGGACTAGGGGTGATTCCCATCCGATCAGAACGGCTGTACATTGGTATGTTTACCATTGTCTCAATACGTACCAACTTGTTGCCATTTAATAAAAAACTTAGAAACTTTACAAGGTTATGAACGGGACAAGGACAACCCGATAGAATGGCAATCCGATCGGATAGCCATCCGATCGAACTAACATCCAATCAAGTGTCACCTGCCTCGTGACATTGAATACTTGAAACCCTGAGTCTTGATCTTCGAATGGCAATCCGATCGGATAGCCATCCGATCGAACTGCCATCCGATCGAAGTAACACTGTGCCTTAGAAACTTTCAACACTTAGAAACTTTTCAGAAACTTGGCAACAATTTGGAAACTTGACACTTGGATCGAACGACCATTCGATCGAATGGCCATCCGAACGGATGACCATCCGATCGGATGGAAATCCGTCCCCCCTCACACCATAGTCATCCCAATCGGATGGTAATCCAATCGGATAGCCATCTGATCGAACAGCCATCCGATCAAGATGACTAATCCGGCACTTGGTTTGAGTCTCATTGCTTTGTCCGACACTTATCTGTTGTAATCTACTCAGGCTAAATCTAAAGAGCTCCCTTTGATCCAATAACAGTTAGGCTGTTAAGCAATCACAGTGAGTATACTCGATCCCCTTTTGTTTTAAACTTTGGGATGTAACATGTATTCTATCAAACTATGATACTTGAAACTTTTGGAATCTAAACTCTATCCTATGTTTGTGTGAAACTTGTGATTCTTGTATTCTATGTGCTATGTGGACATTTAATCCAGGGTGTGTAGTTCTGCCTTAACAATAGTAGCGCTATAGGAGATGCACCTCCCCATTATTCTCGGGGGTATTGCTAGGAGTATTCTAGTTTTCCTTGAGACTTGGGAAAACAACAAAGCATCGGGATACTTGGGCTATCACTTGTCGGACCGCGAACACTAGCATGGCTGAAACTATTTTGTTACATTTACATATAGATATGAGACTTTTAATCTATTATGCTATTATTCAAACTTGTATACTCGACGGTACATTCTCGTACTGACTCTATTTTAATACATGTTGCAGGCTGACAAGATGCTAGGAATCGTGAAACAAGCTAGGATGGAACTTAGATACTCCACGTAGCTAAATCTAGAAACTTTTGAAACAATGGTTATGTTTGTTTTGGTTTGATACTATGTTTTGGTGGTTGATGCTGTTTTAGACAATTGCATGAAATGAATCTAATTTATGTTGAAACTATTTAGTGTTATGGATTCTCGTGAGCAATCTGAACGCTTAGTGCTCGCACCCCGATGTTTCTGCCATTGGTTGGGGTGTGACAGATTGGTATAAGAGCCATAACTATAGGGAATTAGGATAAGTAGGAATACTTGCCCTAGTCTATAGTTCTAGGAATCCTGATTCTTATTTGTTGTTTAAGACTTATACATTCTACCGTATTCGCTTCCTAGCAACATATTTTCCTGTTAAACTTACATGCCTTTCCTAAGGTTGACACAATATACACTTGATACTTTGGAACACTGCTAACCAGTGTTTGTATTTTGCAAGAATTTTATCCTCAAGTCAGGAGTGACATCAGAACCTTGATGGGAAATTTCCTGATTATATTCTAGTAGGTCTTATCTGCTGATAAGTACCGACGCTGTTAGGGTACGATGTTGTCAAGATAGAGGTGAAACTTAGACCTTGATAACTAGTCCCACTCCTTGATTTTTATGTCTCGCCAAGGTCTCGAAACTTCCATTTAATTAGGAACGTGAAATGACCAAAAGGACGAATATCGTAGGCCTAAGATCGATGACGTACTTGTCTGAGTAAGTCAGGACACGTGCCCCAATTCGAAAGGGGATTCGAATCGTTTTGGTTAGTCACCGTTCCTCTACCCGGAACAATCCTATGTTTTATGAGCCTATCTTTGATGTGATCTTGAATTTTATGTGGTGTTTTAAACTTGATTCTTCGTTTGTTTTAAGGCTTTTTACACAATTCGCACGGATGTCCGCAATCTAAAACACTAATTCTAATCTTAGAATCAAACTAAATTTATGGAGCTTTATTCATGATGCTAATCTATGTGGGAATCTTGATCGATTATGATACTACGTGAAACTATTTGATGAGCTATGTGTTATTGTGGTTGAGAGACGCTAAACGGAACGTGGCATAGAAATACGAGATAGAAGTGACGTGCCTAAAACATGGTGGATACGCCGCTGGTACTTCCTATATATAAATGTTTCAGGCATGTTACCAAATTTCATACCAAGTGCCATGCGAAACTTAGCATTTTGCAGACCGGTGATGAGGATTTTGAATTCTAAAACTATGGAAAACTACTTGTGTAATCTAAGTGCAATCTAAGCGTGATCTATGTGTAATCTATGTGTACTCTAGCAAATTCTACGTATGTGTGGTTTGAGAAACAAAATACAAAATGTAGCCTAGCGCCGAAGACGAGGCAGACGTGGCATGTCCGAAACATGGTAGATACGCCGCTGGTACTTCCTATATATAAGTGTTTCTGGCATGTTACCAAACCTTCGTACCACGCACTAAGCGAAGTTCGTAGTTTTGTAGGCTTGGGTTGAAGTTGTGGAATCTATTTGGTTAATCTATGTGGTCGAATCTATTTGGTAAATCTATGTTGTGAGAAGTGGTGAAATCTAATGTTGTGGTTAACGAAGCATAACATCGATGACGAGGGGGACTGTCACACCCGCTCGTAGCGGAAACGCAAGGTGTGATCTGTATGGTTTTCATTGCATAAATATCGATGTACATGAACAAACTATATGAATAAATACAAGCTCCAATGCCATTGTCATAATTGTTTCAAAAGAATGCAACATAAGTTGAATGTATTGGTTACAAACCATCAAATGAAAATAAGTTGTCATCGTTTTATACATCAAAACGTAAGTCTTAAAATGTCAAGACTTTGACCACTATATCACCGCAAAGAGGCGGTATATAACAGGCAAACCCTTCAATAGTTGGCATGGAGTATTGATACTTGTTTTCCTTGAACTGAAAACGTTGCATTGGTCCACTAATTCCCTGAAATACATGTAAGTTTGAAAACATCAACAAAAGTTGAGCGAGTTCATGCAGTTTAGTTGTATAAGATGTATCTGTCAATTGTGAAATGTATTTGTATCAAAACCATGCGCTTTATCTGTATGAAATGTATTTGTATCAAACCCGCATGTAAGATGTATTTGTATCAAATGTAGTATGAAAAGCGTCAATGAAATCGTTGATCATTAATGTTTCGCGAGGACATTAATATGTGTGACGAAATAGGAAGCAAACCAACCCTAGACGATTTTAATTGTATCGACACCATGTCGTAGGGCAACAAATGCACTCCTAGGCAAAATGGCCGTGAGTGGGGCTCGCCAACACCCATTAGATCTAAACCTTTGTTCCTTGGTCCAAACTGGATTAATGGTGCTTTAGTTATGGCCCTAATTTCTCACATGATCTAAGGTGTTTCATTCCTTGACTTATCATACTATTGTACATGTATTTTCCCCGATAGTTGTAAAGCTTGAAAAGCATTTAAGATGAAAAGGGGACATGAACTCACTGAATTGCATTCCGTAAACTGTATGTAACTGTAACCTCACTTGCATTGTCCTTGAATTGTATCACAACCTACAAATGTCCTTATATTTGTTAGACCCTTCGGTCTTTGTAAATGTCCTGAGTATAAGTCTTGTGTCTTGAATATGTGTAAGACTTGTATGTCTTTACTGTTCGTTAACTGTGTATTCGATGAATGAGTTGTTCAAATGTTATATATATATTCTTCACCAAATATATATATATATAAACGTTATCTTGTATCTTGTGAGTTGTATAGTCGGATCTAGTCCGCTGAATCTCGTGTCTTATATGTATCAATTGTATAGTTGTGTTTCCAAAAATTGTATCATTGGGCCGAGCCCATGTTTTCATGTTATTGGGCCCCAAATAATGCTGGGCCTAAATAGTGTTGGGCCTCAAATAGTGTTGGGCCTCAAATAGTGTTGGGCCTCAAATAGTGTTGGGCCTCAAATAGTGTTGGGCTTGAATAGTATTGGGCTTGAATAGTGTTGGGCTTGAATAGTGTTGGGCTTGAATAGTATTGGGCTTGAATATTGTTGGGCTTGAATAGTATTGGGCTTTGGCCCATATGTTTGGTGTTTTGGGCTTAGCCCATGAATTTATGTTAAGCCCATGATGAAGATAAGCCCATTAAGTAAATGACCCATTAAGTAAAATAAGCCCATTAAGTAAAATAAGCCCATTATGAAGATAAGCCTTTTAAGAAAAATAAGCCCATTAAGTAAAATAAGCCCATTAAGTAAAATAAGCCCATTTGATATAATATAGCCCACTAGTAAAAGTAAGCCTTTCATTTTTATAAAAACCTTTTTATAAAAATTTACTAAGTATACTTTTTGGTAAATAAAAACATACTAGTTTCTATAAGTTTATAAACATCCGAAATTTGTTATCGATAGCATATTTATATTTCGTGTCGAAAAATCGTCTAAACGTCGTAGTAACTCCTCGGATTGGCGATTTGTTTATCTATTCGTCCGTCGTCCGTTTTGACCATAAATGGTGTCCGATCCTTCGGATTGTCCGTATTCGTTTTTAAGGCGTAATTATGTAAAGTCGTGTAAGACTTTGATTATTATGTATCATGTGTTCATTATTACCATTGTAATAAAGTTCCTATCTTTGATATATATAACTAATACATCAAATACCACACATCACTTAAGTTGTTAAAATGATCAAATATATATTTTCTAAAAAAAAATATATATATTTATCTTGTCTTTTCTTTTATAAAAGTCTTTCTAAAAAAAAACTTTTTAATCTAATAAAGATTTAACCAAAAATGATAGTTTTCTTAACATAATGTCTTTTAAAAAAAATGGCCATATAACCTTTGTATTAATCATTTGGCCATGTTTAATAAACATATCATTTTCTTTTCCAAATCACCATCAATTTACACAACATCTTAACTAAAAAAAAAACATATGAGATTTTTATAACATAAACTTATCAAAATGATCTCCAAATCATGTAGGGTTTTGGACATGATCATAACATATGCTAATTAGTTCAAAAACCAAGTTTACTTCTAGTTTTAACAACTTTTATAAAAATCTCATGTTGTATGTTACTTTTTATAATTTTGTATAAGTCTTGTTTTTAAATAAAAACCTTAAATACTTTCACAAGATCAAAGGTTATGATCATCCATCTAAACTTTTATGTTAAAAACCCTTTAACATAAACATGTATAATTGTTAGATCATATTTTTAAAACATACTCTAACAATTTATTTATACCATAATCATCATACCAAGATCAAATATGCATACCACAAGTCTTAAATCACAATATAAACCAACATAAATATATCATGATTATTATCTTTGCTTCTTTGTATTTTTTTCATGTTTATTATGTATGATTACTTGGTTATTATTAGTAATAATAACAATCATAAACATAATATATGTATAAAAAAAATATAGTTATAGAAGCTTACTTCTAGCACTAGGCTAGGGATGATCTTAGAAGATTATTAAGACTAAGAAGATGATGATCTTGTTGGTAGAATACTTTTGTATGGATGGAAACCCTTCCTTTTACTTCCAAAAGCTTTAGATCCTCTTATGTTACTTGGAAATCCATATTGATCATGAAGGAAGTAATAAAAATAAATGGGTTTTTGAAGATGTTCTTGGTAATATGGATGAAGATGATGGGAGTATTCTTATGTGTGTGTAAAATATGGTGTAAAGTGGTGATAACATGCTAGTAACATAATGAAACTAAGTGTTATAATTATTCACCAAATTGATCCACTTGCACATAAGTAAAATATCTAGATATTTTAGCAAGTAAATAAGGGTGTGGGACCCCTTTATTTTCGTTTATAACCATGGGGGGGGGGGGGTCTTATGTGGTAAAAATGTGTTAATTATTTTTAAGACTTAGAATGAATTATTAAGATGTAAGCATTTAGGTGTTAAGGGTTTTCAATTTTCCGAGATGTTTCTTGACTTGAAATGACCATAAACTAGCTTTATAAGACCTAAAATAATAATCACTAGTTCGCTACATGTGCCAAAATATAGTTCGGCTAGATGTATAGCGCTCGTTTCGCAAGTAAATAGTCGAAAGGTACGCTTATGGAAGTTATAGGGAAAATTTCCGTTGTGTGTATAATTGATATTCCATAAGTATTTTTATATGAAATTGGTGCCTAAACATCAATTTTTGCATCTTGTAATAAAATACAATTGCTGAATTTTGCGGAAAATTCATGAAATGGTCACTTTTAGCGCTTTTCGGATAGTTTTTAGTGCTACCGGGCATTGGTAAAATATTAACCAAACCCTTGTATTCCCACATAGGGTTTAATATATAATTGATATTGGACTCTCATCCGAGTCCGAAAGATGTCATTTTAGATGTTTTCTGCGGATCCGGAGTTTTCGTCAGCACTCTAGTTGTTTCGATGAATTGTTTGCACTATTTCAAATGTACCCAATAAAAGTGAATCATGTGTAATAATAAATGAATATTCCATGAGTTTTCTAAGATGTATTTTGTGAAATCATGCAGTCCGAATATTCAAAACACATACTTGTATTATGTAAATCATTGCTGTAAATGTACGTAAATTACCCGAAAGTGGCAGTTGTCACATTCTCCCCCTGTTATTGAGAATTTCGTCCCGAAATTCAAGCTGAGTCATCCTTTGCAGGATTGTTCTCAAACAGGTGAGAGTATTTGGCTTTGATTTGATCTTCACGTTCCCAAGTATATTCGGGTCCGTGTCGAGAGTTCCAACGAATTTTTACTAATATGTTACGACTCCTTTGTATTTTCTGGACCTTCCGGTCCATGACCTTAACAGGTGCTTTGTGAATTGGAGTTTGTCATCAATGTGAATTTCATCTGAAAGAATGATAACGGTTGCTTGTGTTGGACTCTTTTTAAGATTCGACACATGAAACGTGTCGTGCACACTGCTAAGTTCATCTGGTAACTTCAACTTGTAGGAAACAGTGCCAATCTTTTCTAAGATTTCAAATGGTCCAATGTAACGTGGGTTAAGCTTTCCACGTTTACCGAACCTCGCTACGCCTTTCCAAGGTGAGACTTTCAACAAAACTTTCTCTCCAACCTCGAAAGATGCTTGTTTTCGTTTTCCATCTGCGTAGATCTTTTGTCGATCGCGAGCCGCCTTGATACGGTCTCGGATCTGAAAAATTTTATCCGTAGTATCTTGGACTAGTTCCGGACCAATTAATTGACTATCGCCTGTTTCCGCCCAACATAGCGGAGAGCGACATTTTCGACCATAAAGAGCTTCAAACGGTGCAGCTCGTATACTTGTATAGTAGCTATTATTGTAGGAAAACTCAACTAGAGGTAGATGATTATCCCAATTGCCGCCTAAATCCATAACACATGCACGAAGCATATCTTCGAGTGTTTGGATTGTCCGTTCGCTCTGGCCGTCAGTTTGTGGATGAAAGGCCGTACTTGGATTCAAATGAGATCCAAAGGCCTGTTGAAATGATTTCCAAATTCTAGAAATGAAACGACCGTCTCTTTCTGAAATGATTGAAATAGGCACTCTATGACGAGCCACTATTTCTTTGAGATAGAGTTTCGCTAGTTTCTCAGTATTATCCTTCTCCCGAATCGGTAAGAAGTGTGCGGACTTTGTTAGTCTATCGATGATTACCCATATCATGTAGTGACCTCTTGAGGTCCTGAGTAACTTCGTAATGAAGTACATCGATATTTGTTCCCATTACCAAACGGGAATCTCGGGTTGTTGTAACAAGTCCGAGGGATTTTGCTACTCGACTTTGACTTTCGCGCAAGTCAGGCATTCTCCGATATAAGTCGCGATATCACTTTTGAGGTTAGGCCACCAGTAGTATTCTTTCACTACTTAGGCCTATGTGCTTCCTCAAAATATCATCTCGAAGGCCGCCAAAGAATGGAACCCAATTTCGACCCATAAGGTATAAAGTTCCATCTTCTTTCGGCATTAATTGTTCCTGTATGCCTCGAAGTGTTTCTGCTTGAATATGCTCTTCCTTGAGCGCTTGTGAATCATCTTCTCTAATGCTTGAACTCTTACTGTTCTAACTTTCTCCTTGCGGCTCAAGGCGTCAGCTACAGCATTCGCCTTGCCCCAATGGTACTTTATTTCATAATTATAGTCGTTCAACAATTCAACCCTACGTCGTTGACGTATGTTTAATTCTTTTTGGTCGAATATGTGTTGAAGGCTTTTATGATCCGTGAGAATAGTGCATTGAGTACCATATAAATAATGTCGCCATATTTCAAAGCGAATACCATCACGCCTAACTCAAGGTCGTGAGTGGTATAGTTCTTCTCGTGAACTTTTAGTTGGCGTGCCGTGTACACGATAACTTTTTTTCACGTTGCATGGGTACACAACCCAATCCTTGATGCGAAGCATCACAGTTTACAACAAAGTCATCTGTATCGTCGGATAATGATAAGATTGTAAAATGCTATGCACAAATCTTAAGAATAAGTTGTAATGCTATATCTTGTTTTTCGATTGGGGCGAATTTATTGTCTTTAACAACTCTAAAATGGTTCTCAAATGTTGCTCATGTTCATCAGTCGATCGAGAGTATATCAAAATGTCGTCAATAAACACTATGACGAATCTGTCGAGATACGGCTTGCACACACGATTCATTAAATCCATGAAGACCGCTGGTGCATTTGTTAAACCAAAAGGCATAACGAGAAACTCGTAATGACCGTAACGAGTCTTAAAAGCCGTTTTCGGTATGCTTTCCTCTTGAATTCGTAACTGATGATACTCCGATCGTAAATCTATCTTAGAGTAGAAGCTAGAACCTTTCATAAACCATTTGAGTTAGTTAGAAATTCATTTGTAACATGGTTTAGAAATATGAATTTTCGTTCATCAAAATGTTGTGCATTTTTGCAAAACTTGCATGTCTTTCCACCCCCAAAACCTTTATAAAGATGTATAGTGGTAAAGAGTGGGGGTTATGAACTCACAACATCCTTATTCGGTCAACTACAAGGTTCAGAAGGTGCTGATCGACATGGAGATTTGGCTATGGGTGTGGCTCCCGGTACCAAGTCGATGTGAAACTCGACTTGTTGATATGGTGGTAGTCCTGGCAAGTCTTCAAGAAAGACTTCAGGAAATTATTTTACCATAGGAATATCTGTCAGCTTCGGCCCAACGGCCTTCTTGTCTACAACAAGTGCTAGATAGGCAATACAACCTTTCTGTAAGCACTTATGTGCTTTCATGCCATTGATGATCCGCAATGGGGTGTCGCGCTTCTCTCCATGTATCACAAGTGTCTCTTCGTTCAGCAGTGGTAGGCGAATGATATTCTCGTGACATAAGACTTTGGCTAGGTTATCGGATAACCAATCCATGTCAACCACTACTTCGAAACTACTCAACTGAACGGGGAAGAGATCGATATTGAATTTCAGCTCTAGACTCGACTAGTTTACTTTTTGCCAATTCTATAGAATGAGGAGACGTCTAGCTTACTTGACTCTAGGCCAAGTACATTTTAAATTCTGTGTGGCGAGGACTTCACTGTATAGTTTTAGGAACCCTATGTTTAAATGTATGATAACCCAATCTTTATGTTTAGATGTAGGATAACCCGATCCATATGTTTAGATGTTGGATAACCCAACCATATGTTTAGATGTAGGATAACCCAATCCCTAATTGTAGCTAGGACAATCTCGTCCCTAGCTATGAAACTCATGTATGTGAAATGTTGAGATGAAGCTAAAATTGCCAATTGTATAAAATAACATGGATGTGAAATGTTGACGAATAGGATACATACCGGTGGCCCTTAATGATTTGATATGTCTCAGCTAATTCCCCATTAGCTAACTTGATATAGTAATGTGTGTCTAACATGACTCTAATTCGAGTATATGCTTAACATTTAAAAGCAATAGCTAAGCTCGGTGTTGGTATTAAAAGAATTGATACATGATGATCGTAGAGTGTACGTACTCATGAATTCATTGGGATTTTGTGGAGTATTCATAGTTCTAACCACACACACACTTATTCACATTTAGGATTTCAGTAAATTACCAGCATACATCCTGGTGCCAAAATCATTTATGGCAGCAGTTGCCTTCATTTCTCTCATGGCGAGAGTTATTGTTTAAGTGATCGAGGTAGGGAGGGATGATGCTGTCATGCTTCGGATCTCCGAGGCTAAACCCGAAATGTAACACTCAGTGTGTTTGAATTCGGGTGTTTCCCAGTATGGAACAACCCTTGAGAGACTGTGCAAGCATCAAATGTAACCATCAACATTGGCTCCAGTTATGCTCGAGTTCTTTTATAAAATCATATGAAAATAGATATGAAAATCAGATGATATAAAAGAATAATGTATGGTTAAATAAATAACCAATAAAAATGTAGTGTATAAATATATCATGTCTTGAAATAGAATATTATGTCTTGTGTAGAGGATGTCGTGTCTTGTGCAAAAATGTCATGTCTTGTCTTTGTCGAAGAGGTTTGAATAACACTACGATATGCAATATAATATAAGCACTTATATATAGGAAGTACCAGCGGCGTATCCACCATGCTTTTATCATATTACACACGTCTCGTTATTTACAAAAATGTCTTGTGTATACCAACGTCAAATGACATGTATAACAATGTCTTGCGTAACAATGTCATGTATAAACCATGTCTTGTGTAAAAGCAATGGTTTTCAACACATAACTTTTGACTTAAACGTTTGTTTCTTTTGGCGCCATGATCTTTTTAATACTCAATATTAAAAGAATCTAGACATATATATTTGGATAAATATAGTCTATCATGCGGCCAAGAATGAAGAATGCAATCGGTCATCGAAACCTTAAGACCGCATGGTTCATACATGTTTGAATAAATGATAATGTGGATAACCAAAACCAAAAGGTGTAATGCCTCTTGCGTGTATTGGTCATATGTTTAAATGGAAAAAGAAGAAAAAAAAAATAATTCGTTCAGGAGGGGAAACCAACCCGTGGCCTCCGTCCCTATAATATGGGTTCCCTACTCTATGACCTCAATCGTCCGAAGTAGAGAAAATCCTTTGTCTTATTTGTCCATGTGACCATTATGGTAATAGTGCTTGAGTTTCACGAGCTCTAGCAAGATGATTAGAATCTACAAAAATGTCGAATAGAATGCAATGAGGGAGTTGCAGCATGGCTTATGCCATGCCATTCATTGGGAAAAGACAAATGTCAAACGACGGAATTTATTGTATCATTTCCAATGAATATGATAAGGTGGAATATGATAACGTAAGGTAAGGTAAAGTAGGGTAAAGTGTCATAGACACCATGGAACCAACCCATGTTCAATAATTTCGAGAATGTTGAGGAAAATCCTCCATGAGTGGATAACAAGCTTTGTTTGTTTAATTGACTAGTCTCAACTGAATCGTGATATAGATCGAATGTTAGGTGTGAACAAATACATGTCGTCTTCCTGTATTGTATTGTATTGTATTGTATTGTATTGTATTGTATTGTATTGTATTGTATTGTATTGTATTGTATGGTATGGTGTTATACTAACCACCTCAGTTTATGTTCTAATAGATAAGAAAAATTGAATCTCAAGTAATAACTTAAGAATTTTGAATGAATAGTGATCATTAGCTTGGCCCGCAGAGTCCACCAGAATTCCCATGCACTACAAGTTGTTATTACGTAGGCCTCCGTAATAATAAATTGCCTTGCATGGTCACCCTAGCGTTCTCTCGTACAAAACAGCCGATCAGTCAGAGGGGGGACACTATTGTCTGTATACCTTCAACATAGGAGGGACCTTCGCGATAGCTCACGTGTCATCATCCGTTGTTGTTACTCGCAGAACAGTACGACGTTAGATGAAATAGAAATGGAAAGAATCTGTAATAATAACAACTGAAGGGGCACCTTCAAGATGAGTATTTCATCTTCTTTGTAAGGACAAAAGTATATCCACCTTGATTAGTATGAGTCACAGGGATCTCGTCCCACTAATGGAGTTGTTGTCCAAGGTTACCACCTTCGCCTCGTCTTCATTATCATGGTCTGGCATCTCAGGATTCGCGAGAAAGCAACCATATTTTACGGAATTAAGTTTAAGATTTCACTTAGAAATCATGTTCGTCATAAGCTCCGTAACAGACATGAGGTCGATATTTTCATCGTGCGAGTAAAGAATAATAATAAAGTTTGAAGTCGAAAGTATTTTGTTCTTGGCAAATATTTCATGCAACATATATATGAACAACCTATATATATAATCATGTAAAATCCTATCAATCAAGGATTTCTATCTTGTATAAGCTGAACTTGTAAACTGTTTATAATGCATAAACTGATAATGTAATGTATTGTAGGCACATAGTCTATTAATGTATTGTGTCTGTTTCTCATAGACTTCACCCATGGAAATGTCCTCGCTTGATTTATGTGAAATGAATTTTTGTTGTAGTGGACCTTGAAAAATGAATATGCAATGAAAACCTTTTGACTTGTCCAATTTTATTTATAATCTGTTCAACATGAACAAGAGGTTTTCGTGAGAGATCCCTAGTGATTGTAGACTTAGACTCGAGAAAGAATCCTGGTTCACTACAATCGATGCTCTGATACCAATCTGTCACACCCGCTCGTAGCGGAAACGCAAGGTGTGATCTGTATGGTTTTCATTGCATAAATATCGATGTACATGAACAAACTATATGAATAAATACAAGCTCCAATGCCATTGTCATAATTGTTTCAAAAGAATGCAACATAAGTTGAATGTATTGGTTACAAACCATCAAATGAAAATAAGTTGTCATCGTTTTATACATCAAAACGTAAGTCTTAAAATGTCAAGACTTTGACCACTATATCACCGCAAAGAGGCGGTATATAACAGGCAAACCCTTCAATAGTTGGCATGGAGTATTGATACTTGTTTTCCTTGAACTGAAAACGTTGCATTGGTCCACTAATTCCCTGAAATACATGTAAGTTTGAAAACATCAACAAAAGTTGAGCGAGTTCATGCAGTTTAGTTGTATAAGATGTATCTGTCAATTGTGAAATGTATTTGTATCAAAACCATGCGCTTTATCTGTATGAAATGTATTTGTATCAAACCCGCATGTAAGATGTATTTGTATCAAATGTAGTATGAAAAGCGTCAATGAAATCGTTGATCATTAATGTTTCGCGAGGACATTAATATGTGTGACGAAATAGGAAGCAAACCAACCCTAGACGATTTTAATTGTATCGACACCATGTCGTAGGGCAACAAATGCACTCCTAGGCAAAATGGCCGTGAGTGGGGCTCGCCAACACCCATTAGATCTAAACCTTTGTTCCTTGGTCCAAACTGGATTAATGGTGCTTTAGTTATGGCCCTAATTTCTCACATGATCTAAGGTGTTTCATTCCTTGACTTATCATACTATTGTACATGTATTTTCCCCGATAGTTGTAAAGCTTGAAAAGCATTTAAGATGAAAAGGGGACATGAACTCACTGAATTGCATTCTGTAAACTGTATGTAACTGTAACCTCACTTGCATTGTCCTTGAATTGTATCACAACCTACAAATGTCCTTATATTTGTTAGACCCTTCGGTCTTTGTAAATGTCCTGAGTATAAGTCTTGTGTCTTGAATATGTGTAAGACTTGTATGTCTTTACTGTTCGTTAACTGTGTATTCGATGAATGAGTTGTTCAAATGTTATATATATATTTTTCACCAAATATATATATATATAAACGTTATCTTGTATCTTGTGAGTTGTATAGTCGGATCTAGTCCGCTGAATCTCGTGTCTTATATGTATCAATTGTATAGTTGTGTTTCCAAAAATTGTATCATTGGGCCGAGCCCATGTTTTCATGTTATTGGGCCCCAAATAATGCTGGGCCTAAATAGTGTTGGGCCTCAATAGTGTTGGGCCTCAAATAGTGTTGGGCCTCAAATAGTGTTGGGCCTCAAATAGTGTTGGGCCTCAAATAGTGTTGGGCTTGAATAGTATTGGGCTTGAATAGTATTGGGCTTGAATAGTGTTGGGCTTGAATAGTGTTGGGCTTGAATAGTGTTGGGCTTGAATAGTGTTGGGCTTGAATAGTATTGGGCTTGAATATTGTTGGGCTTGAATATTGTTGGGCTTGAATAGTATTGGGCTTTGGCCCATATGTTTGGTGTTTTGGGCTTAGCCCATGAATTTATGTTAAGCCCATGATGAAGATAAGCCCATTAAGTAAATGACCCATTAAGTAAAATAAGCCCATTAAGTAAAATAAGCCCATTATGAAGATAAGCCTTTTAAGAAAAATAAGCCCATTAAGTAAAATAAGCCCATGAAGTAAAATAAGCCCATTTGATATAATATAGCCCACTAGTAAAAGTAAGCCTTTCATTTTTATAAAAACTTTTTTATAAAAATTTACTAAGTATACTTTTTGGTAAATAAAAACATACTAGTTTCTATAAGTTTATAAACATCCGAAATTTGTTATCGATAGCATATTTATATTTCGTGTCGAAAAATCGTCTAAACGTCGTAGTAACTCCTCGGATTGGCGATTTGTTTATCTATTCGTCCGTCGTCCGTTTTGACCATAAATGGTGTCCGATCCTTCGGATTGTCCGTATTCGTTTTTAAGGCGTAATTATGTAAAGTCGTGTAAGACTTTGATTATTATGTATCATGTGTTCATTATTACCATTGTAATAAAGTTCCTATCTTTGATATATATAACTAATACATCAAATACCACACATCACTTAAGTTGTTAAAATGATCAAATATATATTTTCTAAAAAAAAATATATATTTATCTTGTCTTTTCTTTTATAAAAGTCTTTCTAAAAAAAAACTTTTTAATCTAATAAAGATTTAACCAAAAATGATAGTTTTCTTAACATAATGTCTTTTAAAAAAAAAATGGCCATATAACCTTTGTATTAATCATTTGGCCATGTTTAATAAACATATCATTTTCTTTTCCAAATCACCATCAATTTACACAACATCTTAACTAAAAAAAAACATATGAGATTTTTATAACATAAACTTATCAAAATGATCTCCAAATCATGTAGGGTTTTGGACATGATCATAACATATGCTAATTAGTTCAAAAACCAAGTTTACTTCTAGTTTTAACAACTTTTATAAAAATCTCATGTTGTATGTTACTTTTTATAATTTTGTATAAGTCTTGTTTTTAAATAAAAACCTTAAATACTTTCACAAGATCAAAGGTTATGATCATCCATCTAAACTTTTATGTTAAAAACCCTTTAACATAAACATGTATAATTGTTAGATCATATTTTTAAAACATACTCTAACAATTTATTTATACCATAATCATCATACCAAGATCAAATATGCATACCACAAGTCTTAAATCACAATATAAACCAACATAAATATATCATGATTATTATCTTTGCTTCTTTGTATTTTTTTCATGTTTATTATGTATGATTACTTGGTTATTATTAGTAATAATAACAATCATAAACATAATATATGTATAAAAAAAATATAGTTATAGAAGCTTACTTCTAGCACTAGGCTAGGGATGATCTTAGAAGATTATTAAGACTAAGAAGATGATGATCTTGTTGGTAGAATACTTTTGTATGGATGGAAACCCTTCCTTTTACTTCCAAAAGCTTTAGATCCTCTTATGTTACTTGGAAATCCATATTGATCATGAAGGAAGTAATAAAAATAAATGGGTTTTTGAAGATGTTCTTGGTAATATGGATGAAGATGATGGGAGTATTCTTATGTGTGTGTAAAATATGGTGTAAAGTGGTGATAACATGCTAGTAACATAATGAAACTAAGTGTTATAATTATTCACCAAATTGATCCACTTGCACATAAGTAAAATATCTAGATATTTTAGCAAGTAAATAAGGGTGTGGGACCCCTTTATTTTCGTTTATAACCATGGGGGGGGGGGTCTTATGTGGTAAAAATGTGTTAATTATTTTTAAGACTTAGAATGAATTATTAAGATGTAAGCATTTAGGTGTTAAGGGTTTTCAATTTTCCGAGATGTTTCTTGACTTGAAATGACCATAAACTAGCTTTATAAGACCTAAAATAATAATCACTAGTTCGCTACATGTGCCAAAATATAGTTCGGCTAGATGTATAGCGCTCGTTTCGCAAGTAAATAGTCGAAAGGTACGCTTATGGAAGTTATAGGGAAAATTTCCGTTATGTGTATAATTGATATTCCATAAGTATTTTTATATGAAATTGGTGCCTAAACATCAATTTTTGCATCTTGTAATAAAATACAATTGCTGAATTTTGCGGAAAATTCATGAAATGGTCACTTTTAGCGCTTTTCGGATAGTTTTTAGTGCTACCGGGCATTGGTAAAATATTAACCAAACCCTTGTATTCCCACATAGGGTTTAATATATAATTGATATTGGACTCTCATCCGAGTCCGAAAGATGTCATTTTAGATGTTTTCTGCGGATCCGGAGTTTTCGTCAGCACTCTAGTTGTTTCGATGAATTGTTTGCACTATTTCAAATGTACCCAATAAAAGTGAATCATGTGTAATAATAAATGAATATTCCATGAGTTTTCTAAGATGTATTTTGTGAAATCATGCAGTCCGAATATTCAAAACACATACTTGTATTATGTAAATCATTGCTTTAAATGTACGTAAATTACCCGAAAGTGGCAGTTGTCACAGGGACGTAGCATGATTGAAGCATGGTGGATCCGCCGCTGGTACTTCTTATATATAAGTGCTTCCATCATGTTGCTGAACTTTCGTAGCACGTGCCATGCGGGATTTCGTTGTTTGTGGATTGTTAACACGAATCTATGAGAATCTATTGGAAACTATTGAATCTATTGGAAATCTATGAATCTATTGAATCTATTGGAACCTATGGAATCTATTGGAATCTATGTGAATTTATTGGAGTAATCTATTTGAATCTATGATGATGATGATGAGTGTGTTTTGCGACACGTAACATGACACCAAGTACAAGGCGGAAGCGATATGCCCGAGCGTGGTGGATACGCCGCTGGTACTTCCTATATATAAGCATTTTTGACATGTTGCCACACTTCGTACAACGTGCCATGCGAAGGTCATAGGTGGCAGTGTTGAAACTATTGTGAACTATGTGAATCTTGTTGAATCTTGAGTCTTTAATCTATCGTGTGTGAATCTATACTGTGAGACTTTGTGAACCTAGACTGATACGATCCTTGTTGGATCATTAGGATGTCTTCTCGAAAGCTCTCCGACACTCTCAAGAGATCCAGGGAAAAGTCTCAGAAAAAGATGATGTCCTTCATGGCCGACCAAATCGCTCGAGTCGTGCCAAAGATCGTCTCTGAGATCCAAGGATCGAACACTCCGCCCTCTTCTGTTGACTCTAAGATGGAGAAAGAAAAGCCCACAAAGTTCAGCTACAAACATTTTGTCTCTTGCAACCCTAAGTCCTTCACGGACTGTGATGGGGTGATAGTTATGCTCGAGTGGTTTGGCAGCATCGAGGTTACCTTCATTAACAGCGAGTGCCCAGAGCACCTAAAGACTAGGAGTGCAACGGGAATGTTTCAAGGCAGAGCGTTAGAGTGGTGGACAAATGAGAGAAACATCCGATCGAATGAAGAAGCCTATGCCCTTCCATGGGCTGAGGTGCGAGAATTGATGATGCTTGAATTCTGCCCTCCTCATGAACAATTGAAGTTTGAAGAAGAGTTTTGGCACTTGAAGCAGATTGGTGATGATAATCTGGCTTATACTAGTCGTTTCAAGCAGCTCCGCTTGATCGTTCCTCATTTGGTTTCTACTCCTAAGCGCATGATAACCAAGTATATCAATGGTCTACCTCCTATGCGTGATTCTATTGAAGTAGCCCAGCTCGGAACTATTGAGGAAGTCTACCGTCTTGCAGCCAGTCTCAACAACAACCGTGTTCGTGATAAGCAGTTTGCTAACCCTGCTCCTTCTAAATCTGCACATCAAGTTACCCAGCAGCCAAGTGGCAACAAGAACAAGAGGCAAAAGTCTCAGGGTTCAGGATGCAATGCTATTGTTCCTGCTGCGAATCCTGCTGCTAAACCTGCTCCTGCTGCTACCGCTTAGAACCCTGCTACCCCTGAAGTCAAGAAGCAGTACACTGGGTCTTACCCCAAGTGTACCACTTGTAACTTTCATCATCCTGTTGCTTCTGCATGTCGTTTGTGCACCAACTGCAATCGCTATGGTCACACGACTCCCTATTGTCGTCAAGCTAACCCAGCTCAACCAGCTCAGCAAGCCCCAACTCAGGCAGCTTTACCAGCTCTCCCAGCTCCTCCACAGAATCCTAAGCCGGTCAACGTTATTCGTGCATGCTATAAGTGTGGAGATACTACTCACCTTCGTAACCAGTGCCCTCAGCAGAATCAGGATCAACAGCCAGCCGCTCGGGGACGAGCATTCAATCTTAATGCTAATCAGCCTCGTAACGACAATGATGTCGTTAACGGTACGTTTCTTGTGAATAACCTTTACGCTTTGATACTATTTAATACTGGTGCCGACAGAAGCTTTGTGACCGTAGAATTTGAATCTTTGCTAAACTGTGCACGCTCTATGTTACCTAAGTCGTTTTCGGTGGAGATTGCCGATGGGAAGTCTATTCTCTGTGGTTGTTCATTGATTCTTAACGACCATGTGTTTACTATTGATCTAATACCCATGCAATTGGGTAGTTTTGATGTCATTATCGGTATGGATTGGTTGCATAAGAATCATGCCGAGATTGCCTGTCACGAGAAGTTTGTCCGTCTACCTCTTCCGTCTAGTGATATTTTGCATGTCTATGGAGACCGACCTTCGAGAGGGCTGAAGTTGATGTCATGCACTCAGGCGAACAGATGCTTACGTAAACAAAACTTTGCCTTCTTGGCCCACGTGGTGAAACAAAAGGGCAAAGGGAAGAACATAAGTGACGTTCCAGTAGTGTGTGATTTCCCTGACGTCTTCCCAGAGGATCTGCCTGGTCTTCTCCTCCTAGATCCGTTGATTTTCGTATTGATCTCATACCTGGTGCGACTCCTGTCGCCAAGGCTCCTTGTCGACTTGCACCTTCCGAGATGCAAGAACTATCGAGTCAACTTTAGGAATTGCTCGACAAACGATTCATTCGTCCATGTACCTCCCCGTGGGGTGCTCCCGTGTTATTCGTCAAAAAGAAGGATGGTTCGTTCCGCATGTGTATTGACTACCGTGAACTTAATAAGCTTACCGTTAAGAATCGTTATCCTCTCCCTCGTATTGATGATCTATTTGACCAACTACAAGGCGCGTCCTGTTTCTCGAAAATCGATTTTCGTTCTGGTTATCATCAGCTTCGTGTACTTGAGGATGATGTATCCAAAACCGCTTTTCGTACTCGTTACGGACACTACGAGTTCGTGGTCATGCCTTTTGGATTGACCAACGCACCCGCTTTATTCATGGATCTCATGAATCGTGTTTGTAAGCCTTATTTGGATCGTTTTGTGATAGTATTCCTCGATGATATTCTCATTTATTCTAAAACTAAGGCTTATCTTGCTCGTCATTTATGCTTGATGCTTGAACTCTTACGTGGTGAACGTTTGTATGCTAAATTTTCTAAGTGTGAGCTTTGGATTAATGAAGTGAAATTTCTTGGTCACGTCGTTAGTAAGCAAGGTATTCATGTTGACCAGTCTAAAATCGAAGCTGTGAAGAATTGGAGTACGCCTAAATCTGCATCTGAGATTCGTTCCTTTCTAGGGTTGGCGGGCTATTACCTCCTATTCATCTCGGACTTCTCTAAGATCGCTGTCCCTCTTACTTCATTGACTCAGAAAGAGAGACCTTTTGCTTGGGGTCCTGAGCATGAGGAATTTTTTCAGACTCTTAAGACTCTTTTGTGTAATGCTCCTGTTCTAACTCTCCCTGATGGGAATGAGGACTTCGTGGTATATTGTGATGCCTTGAACCACGGGTTGGGCTGTGTGCTCATGCAGCGGGACAAGGTTATTGCTTATGCTTCTCGTCAACTCGAGGTACATGAGAAACACTATACTACTCTCGATCTGGAGCTTGGTGCAGTTGTGTTTGCATTAAAGATATGGAGACACTACCTGTATGGTACTAAGTGTGTGGTTTTCACGGACCATAGGAGCCTTCAACATATCTTTGACCAAAAGGAATTGAACATGCGACAGAGGCGTTGGGTGGAATTGCTTAACGACTACGACTGTGAAATTTCCTATCATCCTGGCAAGGTGAATGTAGTGGCTGACGCTCTTAATCGTAAAACTCACGTAAATGCTATTCGTATCTCTAGTGATCTTCATGCGTGTATTCGTGACGCTCAGTATTCGTCAGCAAATAAAGGAAGTCTAGAAGTGGAAATCCAAGGCGCTAAGATTGAACAGCTTGAAACTAAACCCAATGGGCTCCAATACTATCTCAATCGCATCTGGGTGCCAGATCGTGATAATCTCCGTGAGCTCATTATGACTGAGGCTCACAAATCTTGTTACTCTATTTATCCAGGTGCCGATAAGATGTACCATGATCTGTGTATGACTTATTAGTGGCCTAGTATGAAGAAGGACATTGATGTATATGTTTCTAAATGCCTTACTTGTACGAAAGTTAAGGCTGAACATCAACGTCCTTCAGGACTCTTGGAACAGCCCGAAATTCCAGTTTGGAAATGGGATAGCATCGCTTTGGACTTTATTACCAAGCTACTTCGAACACCTTATGGTCACGATAGTATCTGGGTGATAATTGATTGATTGACCAAATCAGCCAACTTTCTTCCTATTCGTGAAGATTATAAAGTGGAGAAACTTGCTCGAATCTATAATGATGAGATTATATGCCGTCATGGCATACCTCTTGAGATAATCTCTGACCGTGATGGTCGTTTTACTTCACGTCTTTGGCAAACTTTTCAATCCGCTATGGGTTCTCATTTGAATCTTAGCACGGCCTTTCATCCCCAAACGGATGGACAGACCGAGCGTACTATTCAAACCCTAGAGTTTTATAGTGCGGCCCATATCGTAGGTTGTAAGAAAGTTTTATCGGTTTTAAGGAACATCAGTAAAATCACATGTTTGTAGAATTTGTTTATTGGTGAGAAACGACAAGGTTAGGTATTTATCAAAGGTTTTGGGGGTAATTGTCACACCCCAACCGATGGCGGAATCATCAGGGCGCAGCACTAGGCAAACCAGATTGCTCAAGAGAATCCATAACAACTATTTAGTGACAATATTTATCAATTTTATTATCCCATACTAATAAACAAATATTTCAACAAACAGTCATAACGGATGACAAGTCTCTCAAACAAATCAAGATCCAACAACCTAGATTTTTATTGTGGGTTTTTAGACTTCCTATCCATTTGCAGCAATCAAACCATCAACCTGTCACATACGTTAAAATAAAGTCAATACAATAATGTAAAGGTGAGTACATAAGTTTACATAAATATAGTATAAAAAGCGTTTACGCATAACCAGCATGTAACACATAACGAGTGAATCAAGTAACTATCAACAATAATACAAGCAAACCACATGACTGCGAGTAGAGTATGCACGACACATGTTCACCAAAGCGAACACGTGAAGTAAAGTATGTGATCCTTAACAACCCCTGCATAAACAAAAAAATATAGAGACTCGAATAAGAATCATATGTGAGGTAGTTAAAAAAACAAAAAAAAAAGTTTAAAGAGAATGGTGTTTTCTAATTGAATTATGTAGATGGAGATAGAGACTCGAATAAGAATGCTCTTACAGAAGAAGAATGTAGGGTTGGGGATGGTTAATTTATAAAGATTTAAATAAAATTAGGGTTGACTTAAATTCGATATAATTTAATCAATTTTATAAATTTATGTATTGTTTCATCTTTTAGCAGAGGGTTAAATAGACATTTCACATTCATTTAACGAATAAAATAGACGGTCATCCATGCTAAGAACCATAATAGCTATAAAAATTAAATGTTAAGTACCATCTATACAACTTGGGGGCATTTATGAATTCAATGTAAAGCATATAGAACATCCGTATAATTAAGTTAAATGTAAAAATCAAGTTTCTAGCTCTTAACTACTCTTCATTGTTGACCACCACATTATAACATTTGAGCACACTTGTGTCCATGATCCACCACAATTATTTTGTGAAAAGTGTTTATGTACAATTTGTTACAGAATTCAAACTTACAATTTGCAAATCAAAACCAAAGTTAGTTGGATTAATAAAAATAAATTTATATGCTATCAACCAAACTAAAATTAATATATAACTTGTTCGATCATGTGATCCATATGACCATTGTATATGGCAGCACCCATTCGATATACCTATAACTCTATCAAACATCAAGCATGGCCACACTCTTTTGTCCTCTTGTCCAATCCTAATGGCGACTCGTCTAAAAGCAACATGCACGGTTCGGTTGCAGTAATTGTGGTTTGATTTGGAAGGAGACATCAACATCGAAGAATACAACTAGGATAAGACGTGGAAGACATTGCAGTCAAAACGAGATACTAATCTAAAAGGATGTTGAAGTTCAAGCTTATTTAATCAAAAGATAAAAATATCATTTCATATCAACTTAACATACATTTTAGTGGCTAGTGTTACATGTGTTAAATGACGAAAGATTGTGATTAAATAGCTAAAATAAAGTTTTAAAATCATATATAAATATGAAAATACAAACTCTGTAAATTCAGGCATGTAAACAAGTCGAACATTCTATAAATCATTTGGCAGGAAGTTGTTTATGTTCGTTTATATAATAAATGAACAAACATGAACAAAAAATTGTTTGTATACCTTATGTTTATTCATTTATTTTTGTTCATTCACATTCATTTATGTTCATTTCCTTCGCTCCTATAGGCTCTCATTATGTTTATTAACCTACACCCGTCATGTATTGTAACAACCCGACTTTTGAAAGTCAAAGTACAAGTCAAAGTCAAAGTCAAAGTCAAAGGAAGAAAAGATTGCTAATTGCGACCTGTCACTCCTTGCTTAACTATTGATTGTATTCTCCGACTTGTAATCGATACTCTAATTTAAGTTGCTTTAGTTGTATTATGTGGAGTACATGTTAATGAATCACTATTTAATTGCAGTTTAATCGCTAATCGCTAATCGTATCACTATCGCATCGCAACTCGAATTATAGGTTATGGATATTGTTTTACGTGTGTGTGCTATATTGTGTGTTACTTGTGCATATTATGTTTATGTTGAGGTGATTAATCGCAAACGCAATCGCAACTCTGTCGCAACGCAATCTCATCGCAAACTCGAGATTCAAGGATTTTATTTATGATAGTTAGTAGTTAGGTTATTTGTGTTACTAATGGGTAATACTATCGCATCGCTTACTTGAAACGCATCGCAACGCTCAACGCACAAAATGAAATGTCGAAAAACCAACTCACACCGCCATCCGATTGAATGGCCATTCGATCGAATGGTCATCCGTCCGGATGACCCATCCGATCGAACCGCACTTCATTCACACACCTGCACCGACTTTCCTCTTTTGGCATCTATAAATAGCACCTGTCACATCACTTGAGCAGTGATGTGACAGCTCTGGTGCGACCCTTCGACTTCTCAGCCTCTTTTCTCTCGATTTCTCGCGATTCTTGTAAGTTTTCAACCCAAATCTTGTACATCCATCATCTACACACACTTCTTCATCTTTCTCACCATCAAATATTCACTTTTAACCATGAAATCGGCTGATTTGAGGTGTTCTAGGATGATGTCATCATGGGGTTCTTATGAACTTCAAGACTTGACCTCATTCCACCAAGAATAACTCAGATCTAAGAGATTTCAACATGATTAAACACTAATTTCGCATAAATCTAAACATTTTCAGGATTAAAAGGATTGAAAGAGGTTTTCATAACTTTCTTTCAACTCTTTTACACTCATGCACTCAAAACCGATAGAATCGGAGCTCATTCAGGCCTTCCACTCATTCTCTAGTGATCTGTCGGTCTGAGATCTGATTCCTATCAATGAGATAACCGACTTAGCGGGTTGAACATGAACAACCGTCAAGAACAGTTAACTGGTTAGAATGGGGTGATTCCCGTCCGATCGGATAACCTGGAATTGAGGGAATTCTCGTTGTTTAACACGTTGTCATATCGTCTCGGTTAAACCGCAAACTTTCAAACTTATCAAATTTCAAAACGAACAAGTCACCAAACGGACTGTCGTCCGATCAGATTGCCATCCTATTGAATGATAATCCGATCGGATGACATATGGTCTTCAACACTTAAACTTTTTATAACATTTTCAAAACATCACCAAAACCAGCGAATGGCCATCAGATCGGATGACCATCCGATCGAATGACCATTCTGCTGTAAACTTGTTCTCTGAGAAATGTCTCACTGGACGGATCGCCATCCGACCGAATGACCGTTCGACCTGAAAGGTAGAGATACTTCTTTGTTTTCAAAATGCTACAACGAAAACTTCAAAGCCATCATACACAAACACATCCATCCCAAACGAGTGGCAAACCGACCGAATGGCCATCCAAACGGATGACCATACGTCCGGATTGCCATCCGTTCGAATGACATTTCGTTACTCAGTCACTTCACATCGTTTAACTCACCTCTTACGCTATCGTTTTGTTCAGCTAATCCCTCAGCGCTCATTTCAATCCAAGAGAGTGTTTATTTACTAAACACAATCTGTGAGTATCATCGATCCCTTTTTGCTTTTAGCACCTTTAGGTGTTACATACGTTACTTATATCAAATCGCATCGATCACACAACGCAACCACTTTTATACGCTAACTGTTTTGCATGTTATACGTGTTACTCGATGAATGCTTGTATGTTATGTTTACACAGTGATTGTTGCCTGCCACCTTAGCAACGATAGTACTATAGTTTTGACTCAGCACCTGTCGTGGACAGGGGTTGTTAAGGGCTTTTCTTCACGTGTCACAGTGGTGATATGTGTTGCGCATTCTACAACTCGCAGTGACGTCTATGCATATTTCATTGTCGATAACCTACTTGCTTCACATTATCCATGTTACATGTTGGTTATGCGTAAACTCGCTTTCGCTACTATATACTATTAAACTTGTATGCTCACCTTTACACTATGTGTATTGACCTCTATTTTAATGTATGTGACAGGTGTTTAGGATGCTTTGCCTTCTAGCTTTCGTGGAATCAAGTTAGGAAGAGTCTATAAACAAACAAATAAACATTTTATGAGTTGTCGGAACAGCTTTTATTTGTCTTTGAGAACTACTGGTCTGTAATAACTGTGTTACTTATTATGTCATGGTATGGGACGTGATGCTTAAACAATTGGTTGTCGTAGTTGTTATGGAATCTCTTGGACAATCTGTTTCACTCAGTGCGGCGCCCCGATGTTTCCGCCATCGGTTGGGGTGTGACAGATTGGTATCAGAGCCATAACTATAGGGAATTAGGCAAGACTCGATCTAGTCCGGATCTATATCTTAGAAACGACCTAGTCTATAGTCTAAGTACCAACAGACGGACTTGTGCACACCCGGAAGGGGTTTTGCACGAGCTTACTTGCTATTCTCGCTCGCACACGCTGAACACTACACACACTTGTGCGGACATCGCATACTACCGCTTCGCGCAAAGTCGGCCTTTCCTAAGGCTGGCAACTCGCACAATTCTTAAAATTTCTCGCGTAAGCAAGTGATCTGGCCGAGACTAGGTGTGAAAACCGCAAACTCTCGACTAGGTCGCTCGCGAACGCGACTTTTTACTATAAAAAAAAAAAAAACACCTTTACCCAAAAAAAGACTTTTTACTATAAACACGAGAATTTGCGTTGAATTAGGAGTGAAATCCATATTTCGATGCAGATTTTCTTCTCTACCACTCTATTTTATCACTCAAACAGGAACACAGTCGTTAAGTTATGGGTGAAACCTGAACCTTGATGACTTGTTTCCGCTCCCTATTTTGGTTTTACAAAACTCTCACCAAGGTCTCGATGGATTCCAACGACTCGAGTCGCGCGAATAACCGAAAGGATGCGTGCCATTCACCGTATGCCGGTGATAGAGCACAGTCTATTAGGCCAAAGCATGTACTCGAAGCTCTTGAGAATAGTCAAATCACTTTGGGTAGTCATGTAACAACCCGACTTTTTGAAGTCAAAGTACAAGTCAAAGTCAAAGTCAAAGGAAGAAAAGATTGCTAATTGCGATCTGTCACTCCTTGCTTAATTATTGATTATACTTCTCGACTTGTAATCGATACTCTATCTTAAGTTTCTTTAGTTGTATTATGTGGAGTACTTGTTATTAATCACTATTTAATCGCAGTTTAATCGCTAATCGACTTATCACTAATCGCATCGCAACTCGAATTATGTGTTCTGGATATTGTTTTACGTGTGTGTGCTATTATGTGTTACTTGTGCATGTTATGTTTATGTTGAGGTGTTTAATCGCAAACACAATCACAACTCTATCACAACGTAATCTCATCGCAGACTCGAGATTCAAGGTTTATATTTACGGTATTTAGTAGTTAGGTTATTTGTGTAACTAATGGGTAATACTATCGCACCACTTACTCGAAACGCATCACAACACTCAATGCGCGAATCGAAACATCGAAAACCAACTCGTCGGATCACTTCGATCGAATGATCGTTCGATCGAATGGTCATCCGCACAGATGACCATCCGATAGGATGGCCATCCGATCTGACACTTATGCACACCTTTCTTCTTTTGGAAGCCTATAAATACCCCCTGTCACATCACCAACAGTGATGCGACAACTCTCTCGTTCGACCAACGCCTCCAACCTTCTTTTCTCTCGATTTCCCGCGATTCTTGTAAGTCTCTACCTTAAATCTTGTACATCTATCATCTACACACACTTCTTCATCATTTTCTCCTTTGAATCTTAACTTTTAACCGTGTCATCGGATTTGAGGTGTTCTAGGATGATGTCATCATGGGGTTCTTATGAACTTCAAGTTTTGGCCTCATTCCACCAAGAACAACTCAGATCTAAAAGATTTCAGCATGATTCAACACTGTTTTCGCACAGATCTAAACATTTTCATGGTTAGAAGGATTGGAAGATGGTTTTATGACTTTCTTTCAACTCTTTTACACTCAATGCACTCAAAACCGATAGAATCGGAGCTCATTCAGGCCTTCTACTCATTTCCTAGTAAAGTGTTGGTCCGAGACCTGATTCCTATCAAAGAGACAACTGATTCCGGGTTGAATATGAACAAACATAACGAACAGTTAGCTGATCAGGCTGGGGTGATTCCCATTTCGATCGGATGACTTGGTCTTGACAGAGTTTCCGTTGTTTAAATGCGTGTCATACCGTCTCGATCAAACCGCAAACTTTTCAAACTTAGCAAAATATTCTAGTTTTCAAAATGATCAGACAGTCGAACGGATTGCCGTCCGATCGGATTGCCGTCTGATCGGATTGCCATCCGATTGAACGACAATTTGATCGGACGACACATAATCTTCAAGACTTAAACTTTTTAACAATTTTCAAAGATCACCAGTTTCTAACGGATTGCCATCCGATTGGAAGACCATCTGATTGAATGACAATCCTGCTGTGAACTTGTTCTCTGAGAAATACCTAACCGACGGATCCCCATCCGACCGAACGACCGTTCGACCGGACGACCTGAAGGGTAGAGATACTTCTCTGTTTTCAAAATTCTACCACGTAAACTTCAAAGCCAACATACACAAACACATCCATCCCAAATGAGTGGCACACTAACCGAATGGCCATCCGATTGGATGACCATCCGACCTGATTGGCATTCGTTCGGATGACACTTCGACACTTAGTCACATCACATCGTTTTACGTGTCGCTTATCGCTTATGCTATCGTTCTGATCAGGCTAATCTCCCCTAGCGCTCCTTTCAATCCAAGAGAGTGTTTATTTGCTAAACACGATCTGTGAGTATACTCGATCCCTTTTTGCTTTAAGCACTTTTGGGTGTTACATACATTACTTATATCAAATCACAACCATCACACAACGCAAACACTTTTATACGCTGACCGCTTGCATGTTTACGTGTTACTCGATGAATGCTTGTATGTTATGTTTACACAGTGATTGTTGCCTGACACCTTAGCAACGATAGTACAATAGTTTGGACTCAGCACCTGTCGTGGACAGGGGTTGTTAAGGGCTTTTCTCACATGTCACGGTGGTGATATGTGTTGCGCATTCTACAACTCGCAATCACGTCTGTGCATATTTCATTGTTGATAACCTACTTGCGTCACATTATATATGTTACATGCTGGTTATGCGTAAACTCGCTTTCATTGTTGATAACCTACTTTCGCTATCTATTATACTGTTAAACTTGTATGCTCACCTTTACACTATTTGTATTGACCTCTATTTTAACGTATGTGATAGGTGTTTAGGACGCTTGTGCTTTACTTGCTACTGTGGAACTCAAGCTAGGATGGAGTCTAGAAACAAACAATATAAAATCTGAGTTGTCGGAACAGCCTTTTATTTGTCTTTGAGAAAACAATGTCTGTATTAACTGTTTTTATCTGATATATTATGGTATGGGACATGATGTTAAAATATCCGGTAAATTTAGTTGTTATGGATTTCTCTTGGACAGTCTGTTTCGCTCAGTGCCGCGCCCCGATGTTTCCGCCATCGATTGGGGTGTGACAGATTGGTATCAGAGCCATAACTATAGGGTATTAGGCAAGACTCGACCTAGTCCGGGTCGATATCTTAGAACCGACCTAGTCTATAGTCTAGGTACCAACAGACAGACTTGTGCATACCCGGTATTGGATTTTGCACTAGCTTACTCGCTATTCTCGCTCTGATTCGCTGTGCACTACACTCTTGCGCGAACATCATGTACTACAGTTCCTCGCAAGACCAGTCTTTCCTAAGGCTGGCTAGACCCACAAACGAAGGATCTGGTTGAGACTAGGTGTGAAAACCACAAACTCTCGATCAAAATCGCTCGTTCGATACGCTAATTTTACTATCAACATGAGAATTCGCGTTGAACCAGGAGTGAAATCCATACTTCGATGCGATTCTCTCTATCTATCTCGTAATTCTATCACACAAACAGGAATTGAGTCGTTAAGTTAGGGGTGAAACCCGAATCTTGATGACTTAATCCCCTCTCTATTTTGGTTTTACAAAAACTCTCACCAAAGTCTCGATGGGTTCCAGCGACTAGGGCCACATAATGGCCGAATGGATGCGTTTCAATTGCCCGGATTGAGGCGAGAGCATAGTCTATTAAGCCAAAATGTGTACCCACGATCCTTGAGAACAATCGAATCACTTTGGGTAGTCGATGTCTATCAAGCCAAGACAATCTCTTCTCGATTTTTATGTGTGTCGATTCTGGAATCCGCCGCCGCTGACTCTGTGATTTGTCGATTTTATGTGAACTTTATGTGATTTCATGTGCTTATGTGCTTTGATTTTGGTGATTTATACGCCTTTGGCTTTGATCAACACGCACGACTCGCACTGCACATCTATCTCAATACGCTAATAAATCGCATGATACTCTATGTCTACTCGCTACTCGCTAATCGCACTCGCAATACTCGATCGCTTTACGCAGCTGTGAAGGATAGGTGAGTACGTGCTATATACGTACATGCAAAATATAGTTGAAAATGTGGACTTTGTGCTTCCGTGCTTACGTGGAATACATGCTTATGTGATTACGTGCTTCTTTGGATTATGTACCTACGTGATTATGTGATTTAGATATGTTCCTGTGCCTTATATAAAGTAGACTTGGGTGAAATCGCTAGACTATATTAAGGTTAATCAGAGTTGTGTTTGAGACCTGTGACGATGTCTGTTGCAGACAATGTCGTCATTCAGTACACACCACTCCCGCACTGCTAGACGTAACCATGAGGATAAACGCATTGCTGCACTAGTCGCGAAGCAAATCGCGAAAGTCATACCGCAAATTGTTAGCGAGCTGAACGAAAACGCTAGCAAGTCCTCGGAAGAATCCATGACAGATTCTCCTAAAGCGGCTTTAAGCTTCAAGCAGTTCAAAGCATGTGGTCCGAAAGAATTTACCGGAGAAGACGGGCCTACGGCCATGTTTCAATGGTTTGATTCGATTGAAGTCACCTTGCGCCAAAGTGGCTGTCTGGAAAACCTTCGCACTGTTAACGCCACCGGCTTCTTCCAATCCCGAGCTCTAGATTGGTGGACTGCCGAGAGAAACAAACGAGGGAATGATGCAGCTTACGGGCTGACGTGGGATGAGTTGAAGGACATCATGATGCGAGAGTTATGCCCCCCCCCGAGCTCCAAAAGTTGTAGGACGAGTTATGGCACATCAAACAGGAGGGTGGCGACAACACTGGTTTAACTGCTCGCTTCAAGCAGCTGAGTCTCATTTGTCCGGGTCAAGTTACAACCCCTGATATAACCATCAAGAAATACATCCGTGCTCTGCCGGATTGTGTTGCAGACTTTGTGCAGACCGCCAAAACGACAACTATTGAGGAAACCTACCTGCTCGCTGCCGAGATCAACGATAAGCGAGTCAGGGTTGGTTATTTCGATAAAGCTGCCAAGAGTCTTCATCAAGTCACCGCTGCTCCCACTGCTGAAACCGCCGCACCGCAATCTTCATATCTCTCCCGTCACAAGAGAAAGAACAGCAGCTCCAGCAACAAGAACTGTGCAGCAACTGCCGCACCACTCCAAGCTGTACCGGCTCAACCGCAACCTCAACACCGCGAAGTAGCGGCGCCTGTGGCCAATGCACCGCCAGCAAAGCGTGCATATACTGGCCCACACCCGTTCTGCCATACTTGTACTTATCATCACCCGGTTGGTATCGCATGCCGGTTTTGTGTTCATTGCAACCTGTACAACCACTTCACTGCAAATTGCCGTACCGGTCCGGTCCTCGCCAAGCTCCAGCACCAGCTCAAGCTCCTTCTCTACCAGCTCCGCAAGGACAGCAAGCAGCTCCTTCTCCCGCTGCTCACGCAAGAGCCTAATTTGCGTGTGGTGATCCCAACCACTTCGCAAACGTTTGCCCAAACCGAGTGGTGAAGCAAGAGCCACAATAGCAGCAGCAGCCGCCAGCACCAGCAGCAGCCAGCTCAGCAAGCAGCCCGTGGGCGAGTCTTCAACATCAACGCTCGTCTGGCTCAGGCAGACAACAACGTGGTTAATGGTACGTTTCTCATAAATGGTATATATGCTTCATGTTTATTTGATACTGGAGCCGATAACTGTTTTGTATCATTCAAATTCGAAAGGCTCCTAAACCGTAAACGTGTTAACCTCCCATCAACCTTCGATGTGGAAGTTGCCACTGGAAGAACCGTCACCATCAGTTACGTTCTGCGTGACTATACTCTCCATCTCAACGGTCACGTTTTCCCGATTAATCTCATGCCAATGCAACTCGATAGCTTTGATGTCATAGTAGGTATGGATTTCCTTCGGGGAAATCATGCTAAAATTGTTTGTTTCGATAAGATGATTCATTTCTCTCTCGGGAATGATGATCAATTGTGTGTTTATGGCGAAGTCGCTTTGAAGTAGTTGCAACTCATGTCGTATGTTCAAGCTAACAAGTATCTCTACAAGGAATACCAAGCTTTCTTGCACACATCGTAGTAGCGGAGGAAAAGGAAGTTAAAGCAATAGACAAGGTGCCTGTGGTTCGTGAGTTTCCTAACGTCTTTCCTAATGATTTACCTTGTTTACCTCCTACTCGTGATATTGATTTCTGAATTGACCTCATTGCTGGAACAAATCCTATTGCTAGAGCGCCTTATCGTCTCGCTCCTTCTGAAATGCGCGAACTCTCGAGTCAGCTACAGGAATTGCTTGATAAAGGCTTTATTCGCCCTAGCACCTCTCCTTGGGGCGCGCCTGTCCTTTTCTTCAAAAAGAAGGATGGATCATTCTGGATGTGCATCGACTATAGGGAATTGAATAAGCTTACCATCAAGAATCGCTATCCCTTGCCTCAAATCGATGATTTGTTTGATCAATTACAAGGTGCTACGTGTTTCTCGAAGATCAGTTTACGCTCAAGCTATCACCAACTACGAATCCAGGAAGACGATATACCTAAAATCACTTTTCGAACCCGATACGGTCACTACGAGTTTGTTGTTATGCCCTTTGGTTTGACTAACGCCCCTGCAGTCTTTATGGATCTAATGAATCGCGTGTGCAAACCCTTTCTAGACCGCTTCGTCATCGTGTTCATCGATGATATCCTGATCTATTCCAAGTCAAAAGCCAAACACGCGCAACATCTCCGTTTGGTTCTTGAATTACTCCAAGGAAACCGTCTCTATGCCAAATTCTCCAAGTGTGAATTCTAGCTTGAGGAGGTTCAATTCCTGGGTCACATCATCAATAGTCAAGGTATTCATGTCGATCCTGTGAAGATCTAAGCTGTTAAGAGTTGGGTTACACCAAAGAACTCGTCCAAAGTTCGTTCTTTCCTCGGATTGGTGGGTTACTATTGTTGATTCATCGCTGACTTTTCAAAAACCGCTGTCCCTCTCAGCTCTTTCACGCACAAGGACAAACCTTTTGTTTGGGGAACCAAGCAAGAGGAGGCCTTTCAAACGCTTAAACTCATGCTCTGCAATGCTCTGGTTCTTTCTTTACCCGACGGAAACGACGACTTCGTAGTCTACTGCGATGCCTCTAACCTCGGCCTCGGTTGTGTTCTTATGCAACGAGACAAGGTTATCACGTGCAAGATTCACGAGAAGAACTATAACACGCATGACCTCGAGCTTGGTGAAGTTGTTTTTGCGCTAAGGATTTGGCGACACTACCTATACGGTACCAAGTGTACGGTCTTCACCGACCATAAGAGCCTCCAACACATCTTTAGCCAGAAAGAGCTGAATATGCGCCAACGCCGGTGGGTAGAACTACTCAATGATTACGACTGTGAGATTCGTTACCATCCTGGCAAGGCGAACGTCATCGCCGATGCTCTCAGTCGATGAAGCTATTTGCATAGCGTTCGCAATACTCAAGCCCAACACAATCTCGAAGCTCTTATCCGTGACGCCCGACATGCTTGTTTTACCGAACATACTTTAAAGAAGGAAAGGATTATCAACAACAATGAACAACTGGTGAATAAATCGAATGGTATCTTTCATTATCTAGACCGAATTTGGATTCCCAAGTGCACAAATTTACGACAAATTCTGCAAGACGAAACCCACAAATCTCGGTATTCTATTCATCCCGGTTCTGATAAGATGTATCAGGACATGCGTTACAAGTACTGGTGGTCGGGCGTGAAGAAGGATATCGCTATCTATGTTTCGAAATGCCTGACTTGTTCGAAGGTCAAGGCTGAGCATCAACGCTCCTCTGGCTTACTCGTGCAACCCGAGATCTCTATGTGGAAATGGGAGAGTATAGCTATGGATTTTATAACAAAACTTCCACGCATGCCATCAGGTCATGCAGCATCTGGGTTATCGTTGACTGTCTCACCAAATCCGCGCACTTTCTACCGATACGGGAAGAGTATAAGGTAGAACGATTAGCACGAATCTACACCGACGAGGTTATTTGTCGACATGGGACACCTCGTGATATCATGTCTGACCGCGATGGCCGATTCACTTCGTGTCTCTGGGAAACATTTCAATCTGCTCTCGGTACTACTCTCAATCTTAGTACCGCTTTCCATCCCCAGACCGACGGTCAGACTGAACGCACGATACGTACCCTGGAAGACATGCTTCGCTCGTGTGTTATAGATTTCGGTAGTAATTGGGATTCGCATTGTTGGTGCATGCGTCTGTCGACTTCGTCTTGTATCGAGTCTTGTACTAAGAATGTTAGATCAGGGATCGTAGTTCGAGATAAATGTAATTTCGCTTGAAAGAAGGTAATTCCGCTTGAAAGGTTACTAGGTAATTCCGTGCGGAATTAGATTCCGCTTGGAATTCTAATTTCGCTTGGAACCATTTCAAACGGAATTAAACGCCTATATAAACCTTTCAAAAGAAATCATTTGTAACTGTTCCGGTTTGAGCCACGAAGTGCTGCCGAAGTGTCGTCTCGCTGTAATTTGTTATCAAATCAATCAAATCGACAGTTAAAGTATATTCTAGCTGAATTGACCTTAATATGACTGTTTCCGCCTTTCGTATTGAGAAAAACTCTTCTGAACGACTCATTTGGGTCTGTAAACGATCCTACAAGTGGTATCAGAGCTCAGGAGGAAGAGTTCTTGCCAATTCAGCTGCAAATTCTGATTTCTACATCTTCTTTTTCAAATTGAACTTGATTTTACAGTCAAAATGTCTTGATTTTCATACATCATGTGCACATTTGTGTTTTAACAAACCCTAGAAAGTTTCAGAACTAAAAACGGATTAAAAATTGATCAATTTGACAAATTTCGCTTCGAGATGATGACATCAGCGTAATTCCGCACGAAACTAGGGGGTAATCTTGTTTCAGAAGTTAATTCCGTTTGAAATCTCACACAGTATTAGTTAATTCCACTCCAGTTTGTGATTCCGTTTGAACCGTTTCAAAGGAAATTAGTAATTTCATTTCTGTTGGGTAATTTCGTCTGGTAATCTCGCACGGTATTATAATTCCGTTTGAAAGGGTGCAAATTCAAACGATATTAGGGTAATTCCGTTTCAAGGTTAATCTCGTTTGAACAGGGTGATTTCGTTTGAAAGGAATCTCGTTTGAAAGTATAATTCCGTTTGAACAGAACAATATTTTGTGAACTTTGAAAAAACCGAATCATGGAAGAGGAATTTTTCAACGCATTTGCTACTCTGGTTACCCCGATTACTCTTGCACAGAACACAATGTTGGAAAATGAAACGGGGACTATGCAAAAACTGCCTAAGCTCATGAACATTGAGGAGTATAAAGGTTGGGAAGGACGTTTTGAAAACTGGGTTCAAGAAAATTATTTGGATGCTTGGGAATGTGTTGAAACGAAATATATTAGACCGATGAATGATGATGAGGAGGTTATTGCAATTAAAGATTTAAGTGCCGAAGATAGAAAGAAATACAAAGATGAAAAAATGATGTTAAGTCTACTACAACAAGCTGTGAAGGAAGATATCTTGGTTTTATTGCAACACAATGGAACTTCGTATTCAATATGGAAAGCATTAAGATCGAAGTTTGTTGGAAGCCAAGAGATGGTCAAGAACAAAAATTCGCTTTTGAAGAAAGAATTCGATTTATTTCATGGTTTGAGAACTGAGAGCACCAAGCAGATCATTGAAAGATACTGCAATTTGCTAGCTAACATGAAGAGGTTGAGCATCGATAAAGATAATGAGGAGTTGATTGAAAAACTAGCTGACGCATTGCCACACGAGACTTGGGGCACATATCTCATGATGTTAAGGAACAAGAAAGGGTTTAGCAGTTTGACACTGAGCAAGTTTATTGAAAAGATTGAGGCTCAGGAGATGGAACAGAGAAAGGTTTTAAGAATGAAAGATTTTGATGGTGAACAAGATATTGGGCTTTATTACAAAGCAGGGTTGAATGATAAAACCACTAACATGTCACCAAAGATTGAAACTGCTTTTAATGCAAAGAGTGCATCTGGAGGATCATCTAAAGGATCAAACAGCAACACAAGTTTTTCATCATATACATCTTTTGATCCGAACATTTCAGTAACAAAGAATGGCAAGAAGCTACAATGCAATATTGTATTGAATCTTGAGAATGATCAGGATTATTCTGAAGAAGTTGCAAAAAGCCATATGTCTTTGTTGGGAACCGTGTTAGAGTCTTATGGGAGTTTTGTGGCAGGGCGGATCGGGAATCCAATGTTGACAAAAGAGGATTACGATCAAATAGATGCTGAAGAGATGGAGTTAATGGATATAAAATGGTGTATGGCTAGTGTGTTGAGACGAGCTGAGAAATTCAAACAGATCACAGGAAGAGATGACTTCCGTGATGCATGTGTTTCTAATTTAGGTTTTGATAAATCTAAAGTTACTTGTTTTCGTTGCAGGGAAAAAGGACACTTCAAGAGGGAGTGCACTAATCGAGAAGCAAGTGGAGCTCAAAATCCTTTCAATAACAATGATTACTATCGGAAATCAATCTATCATCAAGTTGCTCAACAACAAGAACCACAAGTGGCACATGGTAGAAAATTAATCGAGGAGTCTTCAAAGAGAGCTTGTATGGTGAATCAGGATAACAAAAAGTCAACAAACGGATTCAGTTGGGACAAATATATTTCAGCTGATAACAAAGCATGCCTGATAAACCAAGATGATGAAAAGTTACCAGAAGGATTTAGCTGGGAAGGTTTTAGTTGGGATGATTACTGTCCGGATAAAGAAATACTAAAAGCCAAAGCTTTTGTTGCTCGTATTGAAGAAAATAGTGATGATGATAGAGAGTATTATGCAAGAAGAATGTAAGCTCATTTGAAAATGATGGCAGAGAGTGATAGTGATGACGATAAAGCTAAAAAGAAAAAGAAAAAAGTCAAAACACCAGTCAGCAGTGATGATGAAGATGTTCCAGTGATAAGGAAAAAGGTGAAGAACATTCTAGAGTTCAAAGTTGATGCAGAAGCTAATGCACAAAAGGTTCCTGTGACATGTGAAAACTGTGAAGCTGTAAAAAAGCAGAACAGTACATTGATTCATAACATGAACAGGCTGAAGGAATTTTACGATGTTCTGAACAAGGCCATGAATCAATACAATCAATCAAGTGAAGAACAAGCAACAGCAATGAAGACACTTCAAGGAGCTCTCATGATAAAGCAGAAAAGTGTTAACAATTATATTGAGAAGTGTGATGTGCTAGAACCGAAACTTGAAACCCAAAGAATTGAAACAGAAAGAGTTAATCGTTTGTTGAAAAGTTACTCATGTACTTCTTATGTCATTGACAGGATTTATCCAACTGTTGAAGGCATGAAGGCATTTTAGGATGATGAAGTAACTGAAGAACAAAAAGTTTCTGAAGAAAAGACTCTTGAAAAGAAGATAGAAAAGAAGAAGGATACTAAAATGAATGATTCTGGTAAAAAACAAGGTTTCAGTTACAACAAGTGTCCACCCCCACTTGAAAATGGATATTCTCCGAGAAATCCAAATTCAGAAAGAGTCGAAAAGGCAACAAATTTACAGTGGGAGTCAGAGTCTTCAGTTAACTTGCCAGATAATATTGATGTCACGTTTACATCATCTGACACTGATCATGAGTCCGAGTTAATAAAGAAAGTGGTCGATCAAGTGTTGGATAAAGATGAATCCGAGGAGTCAAAGTCGGAGTCTATGTCAGAGTCAAAATCTGAGTCCATCACTCCGAGTCAAACCGTCAAACAGGCAAAAGAATTTACAATAAAGAATTCATGTTATCAAAATCTAATTTGAATGACAAAACATTCAAAGTTGCATATACATTGAATGATTCCGACAAATTATATTTTGATGAGGAATTTCCAATAAGAGGTGTTAAATCAGAAATGATTAAAAAGGTTTTCAAACTAACAGAAATTAATATTTCTGAAATAAAAGATGTAAATCTTAATGATAAACCTAAAAAGTACACCTCAAGAGTTCAACAAAGAGAAAACAAGAAAAAGGGTTACAGTTCTGGTTCTGGTTATCGAAAGAAACCAAACCATAACGGTAATTTCAAAAAGAAAGGACTTGGTTTTATTCCACCAGAAAATCATAAAAATGAAAAATATGTTCGAGATTTTAAATAAAAAATGATATTTGTTTCAGGTACATCTTCTGAAGAAGTGAAAGAAAATCTATTCAGAAATCAGTCGAACAGAGATTTCCTTGCGAAGAAGCAAGAAGAGATGAAGACTGCTGATCAGATGAAAGAAACGAGAACCTGCTTCCAATGCAACAATGTTGGTCATATTGCCAAGAATTGTTCCAAGGCAATACAATCAAAACAGGGAGTTACTCGTAAACTGAAAGATAAAGAGGTTATGTTTGAACCACCAATTGAGAGAACTAAACTTTTAAAAAATTCAACTTTTGAGATTGGTGAATGTTCAAACAGGTTTTACAAGAAAAGGGCAAATCTTGACAATCAAAAATGGGTTGTTAAGAAGTCTGATGATAGTTCTAGCAATGATTCTGATTCTTCAAAATCAAAGGAGCTATTGTCTGGCGATGAATTTGATTCCACAAAGTCAGAGGAGCCACAAATTGGAATTAAATGTGAGAATTCAGTACCTCCAATGGATGATGTCAATTTTCCACCATTGAGGGCTGAGAATTTTAAACAAAAGGTTGGTAAAATTGAGATTTCAAATCAATTTTTCTCAGAAAAGAAAGAATTTGATATTGAAAAGGCCTTTAACCCCACAGTTCATAACATTTTTGGAAAAATGGTTAACAGGAAAGTCAAAGGGGTGAAAGAGTTTTATGAGAAGAAAACGAAGAAATCAGGTAAGGGTGTTTCGTCCCAGGTTTGTGACTGGGATGGAACCTATTATGAACAGTAAATATCTGGACTTGCCAGAGCTCCCAAGTTGGTAATCGTGGAGCATGAATCGGCATCATTCTTATATTGTTTGTTTGAAAATTTGAAAATAGTTCACAAGTATGACTTGCCGGAACTCCCAGGTTGGTAAGTGAGGAGTAGGAATCGGCATCTTGAGAATTCAACCTACAAATGGTATTGGTTGGTAAGCCATGTGGTTGAAAAAGAGATTGTGATTTTATTAGTAGGTTAATCAAGGTCATTAGGTTGAACTTGATTGGACCATTCTTACAAGTGGTATTTTGAAATACATTTTGATGAACCCCTAACCTACAAGTGGTAAAATCAATCAACAAAACTAATTTTTCGGAAAAACCATTTGATTAAAACAAACTTAAGTGTTTTAAAATCATAATGGGAAAATAGTTTGTTGTGAGGGGGAGTTCTGATTGTTTATGCCAAGTGGATAGCGATTTGAAGAGATTCGATATCAGTTGTCACTTTATATGTACAGTTTGTTTTCAAATTTCCTTTAAATGTGTTTGCATTTTAGGGGGAGTAAGAAATTTCAGAAAATCCAAAAACATTTGAAAATTTGAAAAAGGCAAAAACATGATAAAATGCAAAAATGAGTTTTGGTGTCAAAGAAGAGGAAATGATAGTACATCAGTGGACTGTCACAACATGCTAAAGAATTGGAAAGTTAAAATGTGATAAACGGTTTCACTGATGATATGCCAGTAGGTTTTTACACATTTAGTAGATTGAGACGAGATATAAACCTAAATTTCAAACTTACATATATCGTGGGGAACATCTCTCGGATATATGGGTAACCCCCGAAATCTTGTTTGAAAGGTCCCTCTTTCTGAGATACTAGGTCTTTATGCTCAGTGATATCTGGGGTATTATCCCGGGACTTCAGATTTTGCGGAAGCAATGGCCTAGTCCCCGGAGAATACTTTACGTTTGCTTGAAATATAGCCTACCCTCAGCATAAAAAATGATGAAACATTGAAAAAATATGTAAATCATGCGTTGTTGAAGAAAAGATCCTCTAAAGGGGACACACCAAAATTCGAAGCCGTCATCTCTCTGCTGAACGAAAGTTCTGACCTGAGCTCTCACGGTTTTCACAACTTAACCCCTTACAGATATCATCCGTGGTATACTCACCTGTAAGACTGAATATTGGGATCTGGATATGGGAGTATATTCTGAGGTGGGACACGCGATTAAGTTTAAGTGCTTAAAACATTAATCTCGTATCTCGAAACAGTTGAAATCTGTGTGAGAATTTAAGAGGATCAGTATACTGACAATCTTCGTGAATCGTTTAGAACTTAAAATGTTTAAAGCTTAACGGTGTTGATGATTTGTCTCAAAAACTGATATGATCCTCTTACACAAACTTACAAAAATATTGTCTGTAAATATTTTTTGCTGCATTTCATTACATTTAAAAATCCAAAAAGATTTTCGGTGTGTTTTAGCATAAATTTTGAAAAATAAAAAAAAAATCGACAACTAGTGTTGGAGAGCTGATTTTCAAAATTCCAAGTGCTAGACATGATGACAAATGGTTTGGGAGAGTGTGTTTTTGAATAGAAAAATAATATTTCTTCATGTGGTTCATTAAAGATTAATAATGTAAAAATCATTCTTTGATTGAATAATTCCACATGTGGTCATCAGTGATTGTAAATGTTAAATCATTGTGAGATTGATTTTACAAGTGGTAAGCAAAATATAAATTTGTCAAATTTTAAATTTGTGAAATTTATTTTTGGGTAGAGATTTGTGCAGGTAATGATAGAGCCAGGAATTGGTTCTGATCCTATGGAAAGAGTGTGAGCCAGCTCTCGATCTTGAACTTGTGGAAACCAGACTGCAATCCCATCTTATTGAGAGGGGGAGTCTGAATGTCAAAGAGCCAGGTTCTAATCCTGAGATTGCTGATGCTAATGAACTTAAGGAATTAAGAGATCTGATCAAGAGAACTTAGAGCCAGATTGCAATTCTGGAATTGAATATTAGGTCAACATCCGTAGGGGAGGTTATCTGTTGGTGATGATCAAGAGAAGAGAGAGATTTGAGGATACTTATAGTGTCAGATACTTCAAAAAGAGAAGCCCAAAGACTGATAAAGACGGAAGATGCGAAGACTCGACACTTAAGACTCGTCAACATTCAAGGGGGAATCTGTTGGTGCATGCATCTGTCGACTTCGTCTTGTATCGAGTCTTGTACTAAGAGTGTTAGATCAGGGCTCGTAGTTCGAGATAAATGTAATTTCGCTTGAAAGTAGGTAATTCCGCTTGAAAGGTTACTAGGTAATTCCGTGCGGAATTAGATTCCGCTTGGAATTCTAATTTCGCTTGGAACCATTTCAAACGGAATTAAACGCCTTTATAAACCTTTCAAACGAAATCCTTTGTAACTTTTCAGGTTTGAGCCACGAAGTGCTGCCGAAGTGTCGCCTCGCTGTAATTTGTTATCAAATCAATCAAATCGATAGTTAAAGTGATATTCTAGCTGAATTGACCTTAATACAACTGTTTCCGCCTTTCGTATTGAGAAAAACTCTTCAGAACGACTCATTTGGGTCTGTAAACGATCCTACACGCATTTACCTTTAGTCGAATTCTTGTACAATAACAGTTATCACTCTAGCATCCAAATGGCACCATTTAAGGCATTATAGGAAAGAAAATGTTGATCGCATATTGTATGGCACGAGATCGGGGACGCGCAAATTACCGGTCCTGATCTGTTGCAAGAAACGACTAACAAAATCCTCCAAATCCGAGACAATCTCCTGAAAGCTCGGAGTCGTCAGAAAAGTTACACCGATAGACGCCGCAAGCCCCTTGAATTTGACGTTGGCGATCACGTACTCCTAATGGTTGCACGTTGGAAGGGAGTGATCAGATTCGGCAAGAAAGGAAAGCTCGCACCTCGATATGTTGGACCTTTTAAAATTTTGGAAAGGATTGGCAAAGTGGCCTACAGACTCGAACTACCGGGGGAACTTAGTAATGTCCACCCGACTTTCCACGTTTCGAACCTCAAATAGTGTCTAGCCGACCAGGAATTACATGTCCCTCTTGAGGATCTACAAGTGGACGAAACATTAGACTTCGTGGAAAAGTCTGTCGAGATCATGGGCCGAGAAACCAAGGTACTTAGACGCTCACGCATTCCTATTGTGAAGGTTCGCTGTGAAGGCAAACGCGGCGTCGAGTTCACCTGGGAACTCGAAAGTGACATGAAGGCGAAATACCCACAACTGTTTGTTACCCCTGCGCCTTAAATTTCGAGAGGAAATTTCCAAAAGTAGGGGAGGCTGTAACAACCCAACCTTTTGAAGTCAAAGTACAAGTCAAAGTCAAAGTCAAAGGTAGAAAAGATTGCTAATTGCAATTTGTCACTCCTTGCTTAATTATTGATTATACTTCTTGACTTGTAATCGATACTCTATCTTAAGTTACTTTAGTTATGTGGAGTACTTGTTAGTAAATCGGTATTTAATCGCAGTTTAATCGCTAATCGACTTATGACTAATCACATCGCTATCGTATCGCAACTCGAATTATGTGTTCTGGATATTGTTTTACGTGTGTGTGCTATTATGTGTTACTTGTGCATGTTATGTTTATGTTGAGGTGTGTAATCGCAAACGCAATCGCAACTCTATCACAACGCAATCTCATCGCAGACTCGAGATTCAAGGTTTATATTTACGGTATTTAGTAGTTAGGTTATTTGTGTAACTAATGGGTAATACTATCGCACCGCTTACTTGAAACGCATTGCAACACTCAACACGCGAATCGAAACATCCAAAACCAACTCGCCGGATCACTTCGATCGAATGACCGTTCGATCGATTGGTCATCCGCACGGATGATCATCCGATCGGATGGCCATCCGATCGGTCTGCCATTCGATCCGAAACTTGTGCACACCTTTCCTCTTTTGGAAACCGATAAATACCCCCTGTCACATCACCAACAGTGATGTGACAGGTCTCTCGTTCGACCAGCGCCTCCAACCCTCTTTTCTCCCGATTTCTCGCGATTCTTGTAAGTCTCTACCTCAAATCTTGTACATCTATCATCTACACACACTTCTTCATCATTTTCTCCTTTGAATCTTAACTTTTAACCGTGAAATCAGCGGATTTGATGTGTTCTAGGATGATGTCATCATGGGGTTCTTATGAACTTCAAGTTTTGGCCTCATTCCACCAAGAACAACTCAGTTCTAAAGGATTTCAGCAAGATTCAACATTGTTTTCGCATAGATCTAAACATTTTCATGGTTAGAAGGATTGGAAGATGGTTTTATGACTTCCTTTCAACTCTTTTACACTCAATGCATTCAAAACAGATAGAATCGGAGCTCATTCGGGCCTTCTACTCATTTCCTAGTAAAGTTTCGGTCTGAGACCTGATTCCTATCAAAGAGACAACCGATTCTGGGTTGAACATGAACAAACATCACGAACAGTTAGCTGATCAGGCTGGGGTGATTCCCACTTCGATCGGATGACTCGGTCTTGACGGAGTTTCCGTTGTTTAAACGCGTGTCATACCGTCTCGATCAAACCGCAAACTTTTCAAACTTAGAAAAATATTCTAGTTTTCAAAACGATCAGACTGTCGAACGGATTACCGTCCGATCGGATTGCCATCCGATCGAACGACAATCCAATCGGATGACACATAATCTTCAACACTTAAACTTTTTAACAATTTTCAAAGATCATCAGTTTCTAACAGATTGCCATCCAATCAGAAGACCATCCGATCGAATGACAATCCTGCTGTGAACTTGTTCTTTAAGAAATACCTAACCGACGGATCGCCATCCGACCAAACGACCATTCGACCGGACGACCTGAAGGGTACATATACTTCTCTGTTTTCAAAATGCTACAATGAAAACTTCAAAGCCATCATACACAAACACATCCATCCCAAACGAGTGGCACACCGACCGAATGGCCATCCGATCGGATGACCATCTGACTAGATTGCCATCCGTTCGGATGACACTTCGACACTTAGTCACGTCGCATCGTTTTACGTGCCGCTTATCGCTTATGCTATCGTTCTGATCAGGCTAATCTCCCCCAGCGCTCCCTTCAATCCAAGAGAGTGTTTATTTGCTAAACATGATATGTGAGTATACCTATCCCTTTTTGCTTTAAGCACTTTTGGGTGTTACATACGTTACTTATATCAAATCACAACCATCACACAACGCAAACACTTTTATACGCTGACCGCTTGCATGTTTACGTGTTACTCGATGAATGCTTGCATGTTATGTTTACAGAGTGATTGTTGCCGGACTCCTTAGCAACGATAGTACTATAGTTTGGACTCAGCACCTGTCGTGGATAGGGATTGTTAAGGGCTTTTCTCACATTTCACGGTGGTGATATGTGTTGCGCATTCTACAACTCGCAGTCACGTCTGTGCATATTTCATTGTCCATAACCTACTTGCTTCACATTATACAAGTTACATTCTGGTTTTGCGTAAACTCGCTTTCGCTATCTATTATACTATTAAACTTGTATGCTCACCTTTACACTATGTGTATTGACCTATATTTTTACGTTTGTGATAGGTGTTTAGGACGCTTGTGCTTTACTTGCTATTGTGGAACTCAAGCTAGGATGGAGTCTAGAAACAAACAATATAAAATCTGAGTTGTCGGAACAGTCTTTTATTTGTCTTTGAGAAAACAATGTCTGTATTAATTGTTTTTATCTGATATATTATGGTATGGGACATGATGTTAAAATATCCGGTAAATTTAGTTGTTATGGATTTCTCTTGGACAATCTGTTTAGCTCAGTGCCGCGCCCCGATGTTTCTACCATCGGTTGGGGTGTGACACATTGGTATCAGAGCCATAACTATAGGGAATTAGGCAAGACTCGACCTAGTCCGGGTCGATGTCTTAGAACCGACCTGGTCTATAGTCTAGGTACCAACAGACCGACTTGTGCATACCCGGTATTGGGTTTTGTACGAGCTTACTCGCTATTCTCGCTCGAATTCGCTGTGCACTACACCCTTCTGCGAACATCACGTACTACAGTTCCGCGCAAGACCAATCTTTCCTAAGGCTGGCTACACCCACAAACGAAGGATCTGGTTGAGAATAGGTGTGAAAACCACAAACTCTCGATCAAAATCGCTCGTTCGACACGCTAATTTTACTATCAACACGAGAATTCGCTCAGTGCCACGCCTGATGTTTCCGCCATCGGTGGGGTGTGACAAGTCAACGTCTAACAACCGAGACAATCTATCCTCGATTTTTTGTGTTTCAGTTTTGATTTCGCCTACGCAGACTCTGTGATTTATCGATTTTATGTGAATTTTATGTGTTTCATGTGGTTTTATGTGTTTATGTGTTTCGATTTTTGGTATTTTTTCGCTTTTCGCTGTTCGCCTTGATCAACACACACAACTCGCACTGCACATCTATCCCAATACCCTAACAAATCGCTCATGTTATTCGCAATCGCTAATCGCTAATCGCTTCTTGATGCGTGTGAAGTGTTATATATATTAGGTGTATATTTTAAGCCCCTTTAACACTTATTTTTAGCCAAGTTTTAAATTTATAAAACACGATATTTTACTAACACTAAACACACATATGGGCAAGTGCACCCATCGTGAGCGTAGTATAGTGTTGGCAAGATACCTAGGTCGTCCAAGGACACAAGAGCTTTTAGTACCGGTTTATTCTCAACGTCTAATCAAAATAAAAAGTTTAGAAAAATGTGTTAAACTAAGAAAAATAAAAACTAACTAAAATGCTGAAAATAAAATAAAAAGAAAAACAGATAGACAAGATGAATCACTTGGTTCCGACTCGTATCTAGTGTAACCTTTGATTATTTCCGCACTTTTGCACTTATTTAAGAGATTATCTTAGTTATTGTAGTAGGCCCCTCTTTTGAAGGTGACGTTACCCTCATCCCAGTAGTTTGAGTCAGCAAGGATACAATCCTAAAAGGGTGGATTATTGCAAGATAATTAATTAAGTTATTAATGCAAATTATGGTAGGCCCCTCTTTTGGAGGTGACGTTACCCTCGACTAAGTAGTCTGAGTCAGCAGGGATACAGTCCTAAATAGCCGGGTTATAGTATTAATAGTAGTTAACTTATGAGGGGATCAAAGAGTTTGGACCCCCGTCATCCAATACCGTTAAGTATTGAAGGAGGTCCTACTAAATTTGACCCAGGTCCATTGCAGGACCTCTAAACGCTGAACAATGGCAAGACCTTTACCAAACTGTTCCCTTAACCCCCGATCAGGTAGCCAACATACCTCCATATAGACCGTGGAGATATGAATGGTGAAAATCTTTTATTTTATATAGACAATAAAATAATTTCAAGACACCACGGACAAACAATAAGGAAAGATCACCTTCAACATAAGAAACTAGTTATTAAAGTCATTAATACAAAACCAAGTAAAAAGTGCGAAAAGATTAGAAATAAAAAGTATTACACTAGACACTTGTCTTCACCAAGTGATGTAAGATACTTAGGCAAACATGGCCTTGATTGTCAAGAACTCTTACGATCAATCTTGGATCCCTAGATGACTCACACACTCTACGATGGACAATGGATGATGGTGGTGGATGATGGTGTTATGATGGTGGTGGGTGAAGTGTGAGAGAGGTGGTGTGCCAAGGGATGGTTTGAGCTTGAGCCAAGCACTCCTATTTATAGGCTGAACAGAAGCTCGGGCACGGCCCCGTGTCCAGTGGGCACGGCCCCGTGTCCACATCCTCTCTTTCTTCATTTAATGCAGCTTTGTCTTATTAGTTGACCACGCCCCCGTGTCCGCTGAGCACGACCCCGTGTGCAGAAGAATCTTTGTACTATGAAGATTTGCCTGGATTGTGCGAATCTTATAGTTGACCACGGCCCCGTGTCCACTGAGCACGGCCCCGTGGTGGGCAATAGAAGCTTCTACCACTTTGTCTTTTATGCTGACACTTGGGCACGCCCCCGTGCTGGCTGAGCACGGGGCGTGTTCAGTCTTCTGTTGTCTTGTTTTGCTTGGGAAGATGCTGTCGTGGGGTCGGGCATGTCACGTCTTGTTCCTTTTCTTGTATTTATGTCAGATTTTGATGTCTTTTTGCTTCTTTTGTTAATTTGAGCTCATTTAATCCTGAAAATACAAAAGGAAGACAAAAGCACACTTTTTCCAACATTAGTACAAAAGCACACTTTTTTCACACATCAAATATCCCCACACTTGAATCTTTGCTTGTCCTCAAGCAAAACTCTTTAATATGTGGCTATTACACTCCCAAATGGAATGGGTAGAAAAGAAGGTTTTTGGGCTTGTCATAGAGTGTCGGGATTTCCAAGATTCTTTATTTAGTTTTATTTTTATTTATTTACAATCCTATTCGTCATGATTTATTTAAAACTTTTCATAAGATAAATTACTTATTAGGGCATAACATGCCTTTTTAAAATTTTATTTATATACAAGTTCACATACCTCACGGGGATCACTCAACACTCGGCCGAAAATGTATTTTTGTGGATCACTCGAGAGCGGCATGGAACTTACTCCTACCATAGGCTTGCCAAGCAATCAATCCTCCTCCTTTTTAACTTATAAACCTTTGTAAATATCAAGAGGACTTTGTGGGTGAAGGGTTAGGCTTGGGTTAAAGGTAGGTGGTTGGGTTAGTGGTTAGTGGTTAGTAGAAAAATGGTTAGGCTTTGTAAATATCAAGAGGACTTTGTCGGTTTTCGTAAGACTTTCTATTTTTGTAACTTTTATTTTGATGAAGCTTTTATTCAAACAAAGTTATTTTTGATGAACTTGTTTGTTTATTTTCTTTTGCTTCATCATCAACACAAATAATTTTTTTTTTTGAAAAGTCATACGAAAAACCGAACTTGTTACTAAAACAAAGGGTTAAAAATGAAAAAGGTTTTGGTGGGTAAAAGGGTGTTTGGTTTGGGTTATGAAATGAAAAGGTTTAGGCTCAAAGGGGCTAACTAGGGGGATTTTGGGTAGGTGGTAAAAAAAAGAAAAATAATGGTGTAGAAATAAAACGGGTTAGTCCTAATGCCTCCATCATTTACTTACTCGGGTTTAAGTTGGTAAGGACCGGGAATGTATCGTCATGGCAAGTTCTAGAGTCGTAAGAACCAAGCGGCTATTCACACAAGAAATGAAAAATGAGCATTTAGTTTAAAGATATGTAATTGTATGCTCAATAAAGGCTCAAAACTCACTTTTGTGGGAATGGGTTTTTATGTGATCAAGTATATATAATCAAATTTTAACTAAGTTTGCCATGCCTTTTCATAATTTTCTTATGTTGGTTCTTTTTATCATGACGCTATCGGTTGTAAATTCGTAAAAATATAACCTTTTTAAGAACTTGAATTTCCCGAATTAAACCTAGACAAGTAAAAAAAATGAAAATTTTTGAAAAAAATTGGGGTTATTAGCGGTTCCAATAGAGTTTTGTGTAAGGCTTGTATTTAGGACTTGCAAGATTCAAGGTTTTAGCATCCCCCCACACTTAAATTACACATTGTCCTCAATGTGTCCCAAAAATAAGTTTTTAGGTTGATTGAATGTGTAAAAAGGTGTAAAAAGCAAAAATTTTATGTTACTGGTTACCTGGGCACGACCCCGTGTTGAGTGGACACGACCCTGTGCTCAGGTGCCAGTAACAAAAATTTACAGAAGGTGAACACGGGGGCGTGATGGTTGAACACGACCCTGTGTCTGTCAAGGTCTGCAGAATAAATACAAACAGCAGGTTCAGGGGAGTGGGCACGGGGGCGTGTCGGCTGGACACGGCCCAGTGTGGACGGTCTGCAAAGTTGAAAAACAGGTTTCTTTCTTCGATTTTCCTGTCCCGGCTTTAGTAGTACTAATGCTTAGTACTCTAAGCCTTGTATGTACCTGCTTAATCAATAAACACCATACCATACCATAGCAAACATCCTACTTTTACCAATATTCAACATCCATGTCAAAGTAAAAAAAAAAATAAGTGCAGAAAATAAAAGAAGTTAGGGAAAGTAAATTGTTCAACACTTGGCACGCAGGCCATCAATTGTTCAAGAGTAGAAAAAGGTTAACCTGGGGAACCATCAAACAACCGCCTCTTCCTCCGCTCCTCCCGCCTAATCCATGTCCTCCTCCTCCTCCTCATCATCATCATCATCATCACCCCCTCCATGGCGCGCAATGTGGTCTCGAATATATCCAATATCATCTTGGATATCGGATATGTTTCTCTCGATAGCTCCAACCCGGTGATAGGTGTTGCTCGCCATGTTGTAGGTATTCCTGGTGCACATAAGGTTTTCCTGCAACAAATCATGCAAACTTTGGAAATTAGGAAAACCGCCTCCAGAGGAGGATTGGCCCGGATCACCTTGGGGTTGATACTGGTACTGATGATGTTGTGGAGCTTGAAGGACAAGTGCTTCTTGCGGGTTCCATGCATGACCTTGCATCCTTTGAAAGCTTACCGTCCCGTCTTCCGCCTCATAAATCAGGTTCATTGAGCGGCATATGTGTATATCCACCATACCCGACCATGGGCTCCTCTCAAATGACCTAGGTATGTGGGCGAAGTGCCTGAAGAGACGGTACACCCATCCCCCAAAGAAGATAGGAGTCGGTGCACTAGCAAGGCGGTTATGATGCATATTTCGGAGCATGAGGAACGGAACATCAAGCGGCCTGCGGGTGTGGATACAGTGGAGGACAACAAGATCTCTTAACCCAACGACGCCACTACTATCATGCCTTTGGCTAAGAGAGTAGCCGAGGAGCCTATGGATGTATCTGTAGAGCGGATCCCTCAGCTTTGTACTCTTAGTTCTGCTCGGATTGTAGTACCCTTCACCAATCTGAGCCCAAATGGCTTGGCGTTTGTTCTCACCTATCTCTCGCATTCCCCCAGTATTTTCCTCGTTTCCCGCATCCTCTTCCGCATACAACCCGACAATCGATCCAAATTGTGCCATAGAGATCGAATACCTCGTTCCGCCACATCGGAATGCTACCCCATCATTGTCGAACGGGTCGCACCTCGAGTTGAATGTGAAGGTGCTATAGAATTCCAAAGTGCATTCGTGGACGGAACGGAGTCGAGTTGTTAGAGTGGCTCTGAGTGGTCCTGTGACAATGTTGTTGAAACGATCGATTTGATTCACCAGAGTTAACAGTTCCGTGCATGCTTGCCTCGGGTATCCCTCCGGCCTTGTTTGAAGTATCTCGTATCTAGCCCTAGCATCGAGCTCATTGATGTTAAATCTTGTGAACTTCCTAGCCATCTGAAAGAATACATCAAAAGTTAGCACGAAACAGAAGTATTTTCGGAAAAAACTGCAAACAGTGAGCTGGACACGACCCCGTGTTCAGCGGACACGGCCCCGTGTCCAGGCGTCTGTTACTCAAAAATTCCATTTTTCGACCCGGTTTCGAAAACCTGAAAATTTTTTGTCCAATAGGTGCGGTTTCCCCCGAAAATGAAACCCTAAGTGCCGTTTTTCCCAAAATAACCCGTTTACCCTATCAATTTTATCTTTTTCGGTCCAAGAACAAGGGTTTTGGGGTTTTGTGAGAAATAGGGTGAATCTATGAACAATACAAGTGTATTTACTTCCCATAACACTAATCTAACTAAATGCAAACAGATCTAAACAAAAATTTGAGGTTCGATCCGGATGAACTTCAAGAACCCTAGATTTTCCCCAAATTTTTGGTGTTTTAACTACATGCAAGTAACTAATCTAACTACTAAAAGTGATAGAATCATACCTTGATGTTGTTAGAGTGATAGGAGACGTCGAAAATCTGCGAAAAATCGCCTGTAACCAGAGCTTTTTCGGGGAAACGGGGCGTGTGGAATGAAGTAACTATTTTGGAAAAGGGGTTTTATCCCGACTGCAGCGCGAACACGGCCCCGTGTCCAGCGGACACGGCCTCGTGCCGAGCAAATTTTTTTTTCAGTGCTCGTGTGAGTGCCCTTTGTTTCCCACAAGCTTTGGTTAGAAAACTTACCGCTTTAGACATCGTCCCGATCGTTCGTAACTTACCAGGTATGATGATGGTTTCATTCTTCCACCGTTTGAAATGAGATTTCTTCCTCTTCATCCTCAATGAATCCTTGATAGAGTTTCAGCCGTTGGCCATTGACTTTGAATGGAGGCCCATTTCGAGATTTAATTTTTACTGCACCGTGTGGGAAAATATGGGTGACGGAAAAAGGTCCTGACCACCTAGATTTTAGTTTACCAGGAAATAATCGAAGACGTGAATTAAACAAAAGAACTAGATCTCCTACTCGAAATTCATTAGGTTTAATATGTTTGTCATGCAGATTTTTCATTCTCTCCTTATAAATTTCAGAGTTTGAGTATGCATAATTCCTAAGTTCGTCTAATTCATTTAATTGACAAAATCAATTTTTACCAGCAAATTCTAAATCTAAATTTACATTTTTGATTGCCCAGTATGCTTTGCGTGCAATTTCTACTGGCAAGTGACAACTTTTTCCATAGACTAGCTTATATAGGGTTGTGCCTATTGTTGTTTTATAAGCAGTTCGAAAGGCCCATAAAGCATCATCTAATTTATCTGCCCATTCCTTTTTATTTAACCCTACGGGTTTTTCAAGTATTCGTTTAAAACCTCTATTAGTCACTTCGGCTTGACCGTTTGTTTGAGGGTGATATGCTGTTGAGACCCGATGATAGACCCCATATCTTGTTAAAAAAATTTCAAGTTGATGGTTGCAAAAATGGGTACCTCTATCACTTTTTAATGCTTTAGGTGTGCCAAAACGAGAGAATAATTTTTTCAGAAATCTTACCACGACTCTTCCATCATTTGTTGGAAGTGCCTCGGCCTCGGCCCATTTAGACAAGTAGTCTACTGCCACAAGTATATATTTGTTTCCTTTCGATGGTGGGAAAGGTCCCATAAAGTCGAGTCCCCACACATCAAAAATTTCACAAACAAGAATGCCATTTTGTGGCATTTCATTTTTGGAAGAAATATTACCTGTTCTTTGGCAAGCATCACATGTCTTGACAAGGCTTTGGGCGTCTTTGTAAATGGTTGGCCAATAAAATCCTGAATCAAATACCTTTCGTGCGGTACTAGCGGCACCATGATGCCTTCCGTATGGACCTTCATGACAATGGCGGAGAATTCTTCGTGCTTCGCTACCATATACGCATCGTCGGACGAGTTGGTCGGCACACATTTTGAAAAGATATGGATCTTCCCAAAAATAGTGTTTCACATTGGCAAAGAATTTTTTTCTTTGATGATGTGGCCACCCTTTTGCGACTATACCGCTAGCTAGGTAGTTAGCATAGTCGGAGTACCATGGTTCTTCCTTATATTCCACCATTTCCAGGGACTCAGTTGGAAATTTTTCGTTAATTTGCTCGTCCCTAGTCGCTTCTAAAGTTGGGTCTTCTAAGCGCGAAAGATGATCTACTGCGGTATTTTCGGCTCCTCTTTTGTCTTTGATTTCAATGTCGAATTCTTGGAGGAGTAGAATCCACCGAATCAAACGTGGTTTTGCGTCCTGCTTTTTGAAGAGATATCGAATGGCTCCATGATCTGTATAGACTATAGTTTTAGAAAGAACAAGATAAGAACGAAATTTATCAAAAGCAAATACCACAGCTAGTAATTCTTTTTCAGTTGTTGTGTAATTTTCCTGTGCATCATTAAGTGTTTTACTAGCATAATAAATTGTTGGTAATGCTTTTCTTTTCTTTGTCCCAAGACAGCTCCAACTGCAAAGTCACTAGCATCACACATGATTTCGAAAGGAAATTTCCAATCAGGCGCTATCATGATAGGTGCATTGACTAACATTTCCTTTAAGGTTAGAAATGCTTGATTGCAATCCTTGTCAAAGATGAAAGGGGCATCTTTTTCAAGTAATTTTGTTAGAGGCCTTGAGATTTTAGAAAAGTCTTTGATAAATCGCCTATAAAATCCGGCATGCCCTAGGAAACTTCTGATAGCTCTTACGGAGGATGGAGGTGGTAATCTAGAAATGGTATCTATTTTGGCTCGATCCACCTCCATTCCTTCGCTTGAGATCTTGTGACCGAGTACTATTCCTTCTGTTACCATGAAATGGCATTTTTCCCAATTAAGGGCGAGGTTAGTTTCCTCACATCGGGATAGCATTCGTTCAAGGTTATCGAGGCATTGATCGTATGAATCCCCAAAGATAGAAAAGTCGTCCATGAAGACTTCCATTGTCTTTTCTATCATATCATGGAAGATGGCTACCATGCAACGTTGGAATGTTGCGGGGGCATTACATAGACCAAACGGCATGCGTCGATAAGCAAAAGTTCCATAGGGACATGTGAAAGTTGTCTTTTCTTGGTCTTCGGGTGCTATCGGGATTTGAAAGTAACCTGAAAAACCATCCAAGAAACAGTAAAATTTATGACCGGATAATCTTTCTAACATTTGATCAATGAAGGGTAAAGGAAAGTGATATTTTCTTGTTGCTTCATTTAATCGTCTATAATCTATACATACTCTCCATCCTGTGACGGTTCTCGTTGGTATTAATTCATTCTTTTCGTTAGTTATTACCGTCATACCTCCTTTCTTTGGAACTACTTGGACGGGACTTACCCAAGGACTATCGGAGATAGGATTGATAAGTCCGGCGTCAAGTAATTTGATGACCTTGTTTTTAACCACTTCTTGAACATTTGGATTTACTCGACGTTGTGGTTGTATTACCGATTTGTAGTCATCATTCATCAAAATTTGGTGTGTGCACATGGAAGGACTATTTCCTTTTATGTCTACAAGTTTCCAAGCTATTGCGTTTTTGTGTTTTTTCAAAAGACTAATTAATTTTTCTTTTTCTAAGCTATCTAATTTAGACGAAATAATTACAGGTAAATTACCATCTTTGTCTAGAAAAGCATATTCTAAACCTTTTGGAAGTTCTTTGAGCTCAGGTGGTGGGTCTTTAGGAGACTCCTTATTTGGTTGCTCATTTCGATCAAGAACTTTAAAAGTTTGTTCTATGGTGACCTCTTCTTCAACAAAGTGGTCAATCTCTTCACTTGTATCGGGTGGTTCATCTTCATCTTCAATTAGGGGGTCATTATTGCCGAAAGGATATTTCATTGACGGGTCAAGATCGACACTTCTTTTAAATGCCCCTAATTGAAGAGGTAGATTGTTGAACTTCCGGTTTTTCAAAGCTTCGTGAGTTTTAACAAATGGTCGTCCCAACACTAGAGGAACGTCATCGAGGATGACAAAGTCGGTCGGTATTACCATTTGATTTGTTTGAACCAATACATCCTCAACTACACCGATTGATTTTATTACTTTCCGATTGGATAGAAAAATGGGTATTTGAAGTGGAGAAAAATCACTAATACTTAATTTTTCGAAAATGTAGTTAGGCATTATGTTAACACAAAGATCCTTATCAATTGTGACATTACTAATAAACGAATTTTGAAAGAAACATGGAACCGGTGTAATGTTAATTTCAAATGGGTCTTCTTTTATTAGTGAGGTTTGATCATCAGTTAACTTAATACTTACCGTTTCGTCAATCTTAGTGTTAGTGTTTAACTCTTTTAAAAACTTAGCATGAGTGGGTACTAAACAATGATTTTCGAAAGAAGGAGACAAGAGATTAATTTCTTCAAAATTAGACTCTTCTTGAATTTTAACTTTGTCGGACTCACCTTTTTCGTTGTTTAACTCATGTGTCGGTTTTTCACTTATTTGTTCTTCCATTTTTACACTTTCAGTTATCTCTTCATTTTTTAATTCTTCTCTTGCGCGGGACTCCTCTTCCCTTGCGCGAGATTCTTTTATACAGCGATCGATAACTCTAATGTGTTCTAATATCCTATCGGTTACTTCGGTTATAGAAAAAGAATCGGAATTTTCAAAGCTTGAATCCGGTTGTTCGATCCTTTATTCCTCATAATACTCATGTGAAGTAGATGGTTCACACCATTGTTCTTCATTGTAAGCATATGATGGATAAGGGTCGTAATTTTGTTCTTCATAATACTCACATGAGGTGGGTTGTTCACGCCATGGTTCCTCATAATAAGCATACGAAGATGGTGGCTCATATCTTGGTTCCTCAAAGTATGAGTATGAAGGCTCATACCTTGGTTCATCAAAATATGAGTATGAGGGAGGAGGTTCATACCTTTGGTCTTCATAGGATGTGTATGAAGTTGATGGCTCGTACCTAGGCTCCTCATAGTAGGTGTATGAATTGGATGGTTGATATGAGTGACTATTCTGAACCGAGTGTGTGTTACGACAATTAGTGCAATAATTACTCCTATAATCATCCTCCTCATAGGTGTAGTTGTAACCTCCTGAGTATTGATCCATAAGAATCACTCAGCAGACCACAACCAACTCTCGAGATCAGAAAACAAAAATAAAAACGGAAACAGAGGCTGGACACGGCCCCGTGTTCAGTGGACACGGCCCCGTGTTCAGGATCTGTATCTGGGCGTTTTAATTAAATTTACTGATTTCGTTGAGCACGGGGCGTGTTCAGTGAGCACGGCCCATGTTCAAGCTTCTGTTACTGGGTGTTTTAAGAAAAATCTACAGCACGGCCCCGTGTTCAGTGAACACGGCCCCGTGTACAGGTTATTGTAAATGCAAATCTAAACTAAAATGCAGAAAAATGTGCGCGCGTTTTAAAAAGGTTTTGAAAAACTGATTAGGCCGTCGATTTTAAGCTTTCTTAAAATCCTTGTGTCCCCGTCCCCGGCAGCGGCGGCAAAAACTTGATGCGTGTGAAGTGTTATATCTATTAGGTGTATATTTTAAGCCCCTTTAACACTTATTTTTAGCCAAGTTTTAAATTTATAAAACACGATATTTTACTAACACTAAACACACATAAGGGCAAGTGCACCCATCGTGAGCGTAGTATAGTGTTGGCAAGATACCGAGGTCGTCCAAGGACACAAGAGCTTTTAGTACCGGTTTATCCTCAACGTCTAATCAAAATAAAAAGTTTAGAAAAATGTGTTAAACTAAGAAAAATAAAAACTAACTAAAATGCTGAAAATAAAATAAAAAGAAAAACAGATAGACAAGATGAATCACTTGGTTCCGACTCGTATCTAGTGTAACCTTTGATTATTTCCGCACTTTTGCACTTATTTAAGAGATTATCTTAGTTATTGTAGTAGGCCCCTCTTTTGAAGGTGACGTTACCCTCACCCCAGTAGTTTGAGTCAGCAAGGATACAATCCTAAAAGGGTGGATTATTGGAAGATAATTAATTAAGTTATTAATGCAAATTATGGTAGGCCCCTCTTTTGGAGGTGACGTTACCCTCGACTAAGTAGTCTGAGTCAGCAGGGATACAGTCCTAAATAGCCGGGTTATAGTATTAATAGTAGTTAACTTATGAGGGGATCAAAGAGTTTGGACCCCCGCCATCCAATACCGTTAAGTATTGAAGGAGGTCCTACTAAATTTGACCCAGGTCCATTGCAGGACCTCTAAATGCTGAACAATGGCAAGACCTTTACCAAACTGTTCCCTTAACCCCCGACCAGGTAGCCAACATACCTCCATATAGACCGTGGAGATATGAATGGTGAAAATCTTTTATTTTATATAGACAGTAAAATAATTTCAAGACACCACGGACAAACGATAAGGAAATATCACCTTCAACATAAGAAACTAGTTATTAAAGTCATTAATACAAAACCAAGTAAAAAGTGCGAAAAGATTAGAAATAAAAAGTATTACACTAGACACTTGTCTTCACCAAGTGATGTAAGATACTTAGGCAAACATGGCCATGATTGTCAAGAACTCTTACGATCAATCTTGGATCCTGAGACGACTCACACACTCTACGATGGACAATGGATGATGGTGGTGGATGAGGGTGTTATGATGGTGGTGGGTGGTGGGTGAAGTGTGAGAGAGGTGGTGTGCCAAGGGATGGTTTGAGCTTGAGCCAAGCACTCCTATTTATAGGCTGAACAGAAGCTCGGGCACGGCCCCGTGTCCAGTGGGCACGGCCCCGTGTCCACATCCTCTCTTTCTTCATTTAATGCAGCTTTGTCTTATTAGTTGACCACGCCCCCGTGTCCGCTGAGCACGACCCTGTGTGCAGAAGAATCTTTGTACTATGAAGATTTGCCAGGATTGTGCGAATCTTATAGTTGACCACGGCCCCGTGTCCGCTGAGCACGGCCCCGTGGTGGGCAATAGAAGCTTCTACCACTTTGTCTTTTCTGCTGACACTTGGGCACGCCCCCGTGCTGGCTGAGCACGGGGCGTGTTCAGTCTTCTGTTGTCTTGTTTTGCTTGGGAAGATGCTGCCGTGGGGTCGGGCATGTCACGTCTTGTTCCTTTTCTTGTATTTATGTCAGATTTTGATGTCTTTTTGCTTCTTTTGTTAATTTGAGCTCATTTAATCCTGAAAATACAAAAGGAAGACAAAAGCACACTTTTTCCAACATTAGTACTAAAAAAGGGTTAGTTTTATGCCACAATTGATGTAATTTATATGTTGCATTTTGCACACATCACTTCTCGCAATCGCAACTCTCGAACGCTTTACGCGGCTATGAAAGATAGGTGAATACGTGCAAAATATAGTTGGAGATGTGCTTACGTGGACTATGTGCTTCTGTGCTTATGTGGATTATGTGCCTACTTGATTACGTGTTTACGTGTTCTTGAGCTTTATATAGAGTAGTTTTTGGTGAGATTGTAAGCTATACTCGACTTAATCGAAATTGTGTTTGAGTCCTGTGACGATGTCTGTTGCAGACAATGTCGTCATTCGGATCTCACACTGCTCGCTCCGCCCGCCGAAACCATAAGGACAAACGCATCGCTGCTCTAGTCACAAAGTAAATGGCTAAGGTCATTCCGCAAATTGTCAGCGAGCTGAACGAAAATGCTAACAAGTCCTCTGAAGAATCAAGGACTGACTCGCCTATGGGTACTTTTAGCTTCAAGCAGTTCAAAGCCTACGGTCCGAAAGATTCAATGGTTCGATTCAATCGAAGTCTCCCTGCACCAAAGCGGCTGTCCCGAAAACCTTCGCACTGTTAACGCCACTGGCGTTTTCCAGTCCAGGGCTTTGGATTGGTGGATTGTCGAGAGAAACAAGCGAGGGAATGATGCAGCCTATGGGCTTACGTGGGATGAGTTGAAGGACATCATGATGAAAGAGTTCTGCCCCCCCCCCCCCCCCCCCGAGCTTCAGAAGCTAGATGATGAGTTCTGGCACATCAAACAAGAGGGTGGCGACAACGCTAGTTTAACTGCCCACTTTAAGCAGCTGAGTATCATTTGTCCGGGTCAAGTTACTACCCCTGATATTACCATTAAGAAATACATTCGTGCTCTACCGGATTGTGTCGCTGAATTTGTGCAAGCCGCCAAGACAACAACTATTGAGGAAACCTACCTGCTCGCTTCTGAGATTAATGACAAGCGAATTCAGGCTGGTTATTTCGATAAAGCTGCCAAGAGTCTACACCTAGTTACTGCTACTCCTACCGCTGAAACCGCCGCACCGCAATCTTCCAAGTCCTCTCGCCGCAAGAGAAAGAACAACAACTCAAGCAACAAGAACCGTGCAGTAACTGCCGCTCCACTCCAAGCCGTACCTACTCAACCGCAACCTCAGAACCGCCAAGTAGCGGCACCAGTGACCAATGCACCGTCGGCCAAAAGTGCATATACTGGACCTCACCCGCTCTGCCCTACTTGCACTTATCATCACCCGGTGGGAATCACGTGTCACTTTTGTGTTCACTGCAACCTGTACGGCCACTTTACTGCTAACTGCCGTACAGGTCCTCGCCAAGCGCCGTCCCCAGTTCAAGCTCCTGCTCTACCCGCTCCTCAGGGTCAACAAATAGCTCCTACTCCTGCTACTCATGCAAGAGCCTGCTTTGCATGTGGTGATCCCAACCACTTTGCAAACATGTGCCCCAACAGAGTGGTGAAGCAAGAGCCACAGCCACAGCAGTAGCCGCAACAACAACAACAGCAGCCTCAGCAGCAGCAGCAACCAGCAGCCCGCGGGCGTGCTTTCAACATCAACGCCCGCCAAGCTCAAGCAGATAACAACGTTGTTAATGGTACGTTCCTCGTCAATGGTATATATGCTTCGTGCTTATTTGATACTGGAGCAGATAACCATTTTGTATCGTTTGAATTTGAAAAGCTCCTTAATCGTAAGCGCGCCCATCTCCCTACGATGTTCGATGTTGAAGTTGCCACTAGAAGAACCGTTACTGTTCGTTTTGTTCTCCGTGACTGTACGCTTGAACTCAACAATCACGTCTTCCCTATCAACCTTATTCCAATGCAGCTCGGTAGTTTTGACATCATAGTAGGCATGGATTTTCTTCACGAAAATCATGCTGAAGTTGTTTGCTTTGATAAGATGATTCGTTTCTCGCTCGCAAATGGTGATCAATTGTGTGTTTATGGCAAAGTTTCTTCGAAGAAACTCCAACTTATGTCATGTGTCCAAGCTAGCAAGTATCTCCGCAAGGAATACTAATCTTTCTTGGCACACATTGTAGTAGTGGAGGAAAAGGAAGTTAAGGCAATAGACAAGGTGCTGTGGTTCGTGATTTCCCTCGTGTATTCCCTGACGACTTACCTGGTTTACCGCCCGCTCGTGATATCGATTTTCGAATCGACCTTATTCCTGGAGCAAATCCTATTGCTAGAGCGCCTTATCATCTCGCTCCTTCTGAAATGCGCGAACTCTCGAGTCAGCTACAAGAACTGCTTGATAAAGGCTTCATTCGCCCTATTACCTCTCCTTGGGGCGCGCCTGTCCTTTTCGTCAAAAAGAAGAATGGATCGTTCCGGATGTGCATCGACTACAGGGAATTGAATAAGCTCACCATCAAGAATCGTTATCCCTTGCCTCAAATCGATGATTTGTTTGATCAGCTACAAGGTGCTACGTGTTTTTCGAAGATTGATCTACGCTCAGGCGATCACCAGTTACGAATTCAAGTGGAAGATATACCCAAAACCGCATTTCGAACCCGATACGGTCACTACGAATTTGTTGTTCTGCCTTTTGGTTTGACTAACGTTCCCGCATTCTTTATGGACCTAATGAATCGCGTGCGTAAACCCTTTCTCGACCACTTCGTCATCGTGTTCATCGATGATATCCTGATCTATTCCAAGTCAAAAACCGAACACGTGTAACATCTCCGTTTGGTTCTTGAGTTACTCCAGGGAAACCGTCTCTATGCCAAGTTCTCCAAGTGCGAATTCTGGCTTGAGGAGATTCAATTCCTCGGTCACATAGTAAATAGTCAAGGTATTCATGTCAATCCAGTGAAGATCGAAGCAGTTAAGAGTTTGGTTACACCGAAGAACCCGTCCGAAGTTCGCTCTTTTTTTGGATTGGCGGGTTACTATCGCCGATTCATCGCAGACTTTTCAAAAATCGTTGTACCTCTTACCTCGCTTATGCACAAGGACAAACCTTTTGTTTGGGGAACTAAATAAGAGGAAGCCTTTCAAACTCTCAAAGCCATACTTTGCAACACTCCCGTGCTCTCGCTACCCGACGGAAACGACAATTTCGTAGTCTACTGCGATACCTCTAACCTCAGTCTCGGTTGTGTTCTCATGCAACGGGACAAGGTTATCGCGTACGCCTCTCGACAGCTCAAGATCCACGAGAAGAACTACACAACCCACGATCTCGAGCTTGGTGCAGTTGTTTTTGCGTTGAAGATTTGGCGACACTACCTTTACGGTACCAAGTGTACGGTCTTCACCGACCACAAGAGCCTGCAACACATCTTTAACCAGAAAGAACTGAATATGCGCCAACGCCGATGGGTTGAACTTCTCAATGATTACGACTGTGAGATCCGTTACCACCCAGGCAAAGCAAATGTCGTTGCCGATGCCCTTAGTCGATGAAGCTATTTGCATAGCGTTCGTAATACTCAAGCCCAGCACAATCTCGAAGCTCTTATCAGTGACGCCCAAGATGCTTGCTTTACCGAACGCACTTTGAAGAAAGAAAGTATCACCAATAACGGCGAACAACTGGTGAATAAATCGAATGGGATATTCCATTATCTAGACCGAATTTGGATTCCCAAGCATACCAATTTGCAGCAAGTCCTGCTAGACAAAGCCCATAAATCTTGATATTCCATTCATCCCGGTGCCGATAAAATGTACCAGGACATGCGCTCCAAGTACTGGTGGCCGGACATGAAAAGGGATATCGCTATCGACGTTTTGAAATGTCTGACTTGTTCGAAAGTTAAGGCTGAGCATCAAAGCCCCTCTGGCTTACTCGTAGAACCCGAGATCCCTATGTGGAAATGGGAGAATATAGCTATAGATTTCATAACGAAACTTCCATGCACGCCATCAGGTCACGACAGCATCTGGGTTATCGTTGATCGTCTTACCAAATCCGCTCACTTCTTACCGATACAGGAAGACTACAAGGTAGAATAATTAGCTCGGATCTATACCGACGAATTTATATGTTGACACGGGACACCTCATGACATCATTTCTGACCGCGATGGTCGATTCACTTCGCGTCTATGGGAAACGTTTCAATCTATTCTCTTAATTTAAGTACCGCTTTCCATCCCCAGACTGACGGTCAGACTAAAAGAACGATTCAGACCCTTGAAGACATGCTTCACTCATGTCTCATAGATTTCGGTGGTAACTGGGACACGCACTTACCTTTAGTCGAATTCTCATACAATAACAGTTATCACTCTAGCATCCAAATGGCACCATTTGAGGCATTATACGGAAGAAAATGTCGATCGCCTATTGTATGGCACGAGATCGGGGATGCGCAAATTACCGGTCCTGAGCTGTTGCAAGAAACGACTGACAAAATCCTCCAAATTCGAGACAATCTGCTAAAAGCTCGGAGTCCTCAGCAAAGTTACGCCGATAGACGCCGCAAGCCCCTTGAATTGGATGTTGGCGATCACGTACTTCTAAAGGTTGCACCTTGGAAGGGGGTGATCAAATTCGGCAAGAAAGGAAAGCTCGCGTCTCGATATGTGGGACCCTTTAAGATTCTGGAAAGAATTGGAAAAGTGGCCTACAGACTCGAACTACCAGAGGAACTTAGCAACGTCCACCCGACTTTCCATGTTTCAAACCTCAAAAAGTGTTTAGCCAACCAGGATTTACATGTCCCTCTCGAGGATCTACAAGTGGACGAAACATTACACTTCGTGGAAAAGCCTGTCGAGATCATGGGCCGAGAAACCAAGGTACTCCGACGCTCACGCATTCCCATTGTGAAGGTTCGCTGGGAAGGCAAACGCGGCGCCGAGTTCACCTGGGAACTCGAAAGTGACATGAAGGTGAAGTACCCACAACTGTTTGCTACGCCTGTGCCTTAAATTTCGGGACAAAATTTCTTAAAGTAGGGGAGGCTGTAACAACCCGACTTTTGAAAGTCAAAGGAAGAAAAGATTGTTAATTGCGATCTGTCACTCCTTGCTTAACTATTGACTGTACTCTCCGACTTGTAATCGATACTCTAATTTAAGTTGATTTAGTTTTATTATGTGGAGTACATGTTAATGAATCGCTATTTAATCGTAGTTTAATCGCTAATCGCATCGCTATCGCATCGCATCTCGAATTATAGGTTATGGATATTGTTTTATGTGTGTGTGCTATATTGTGTGTTACTTGTGCATATTATGTTTATGTTGAGGTGATTAATCGCAAACGCAATCGCAACTCTGTCGCAACGCAATCTCATCGCAAACTCGAGATTCAAGGATTTTATTTATGATAGTTAGTAGTTAGGTTATTTGTGTAACTAATGGGTAATAATATTGCATCGCTTACTCGAAACGCATCGCAACGCTTAACGCACAAAACGAAACGTCGAAAAACCAACTCACACCGCCATCCGATCGAATGACCATTCGATCGAAATGATCATCCGATCGAACCGCACTTCGTTCGGACACCTGCACCGACTTTCCTCTTTTGGCATCTATAAATAGCACCTGTCACATCACTTGAGCAGTGATGTGACAACTCTGGTGCGACCCTTCGACTTCTCAGCCTCTTTTCTCTCGATTTCTCGCGATTCTTGTAAGTTTTCAACCCAAATCTTGTACATCCATCATCTACACACACTTCTTCATCTTACTCACCATCAAATCTTCACTTTTTACCATGAAATCGGATGATTTGGGGTGTGACATGTATCAACCCCTCACCCAATAAATTCTAGAACCAAGTCTTACGTAATTGGCTAATGATTAAATGAACTAACAAGAGCACGTTTATTTTATTCGTGTACTAACATTATTTTTTTAACAAACTAACATAAACATATAAAACCTTCATTTAAATGTCTGTATTCATTCGTTTGTTCAACTAAACTAACAAACATAAACAAACGCCATTGCATTCGCGTTTGTCTGGTTAGTTTACAAATTATACTACATGTTAAAGCACAAAGTCATGCATGTTACACATTAAATCCCTTTCACCCCTAAGGTTCCCTACTTTGTTGGTGTCCTTTTCGTACCCCCTTCAATCACCGCCACAACACAACAACAAAACCATCAACATCAACGTTTCCGTTCTCTCTAAAAAACTTAAAACTCCAACGAACCCCTAGGGTTCCGACGGTAGCTGTGATGAAGAACCATGCACCGGAAAAAATAGAAACATATTACGGAAAAGGCTAGGGTTATGGCAAAGATCCGGTAAGTTTCTCTCCCCTACATGTTACTTTTCAGTTAGATCCAGAAGAAACAGTGGACCGGAATTTACCGGAATCAATCATATCTGGGGTTTAGTTTCTGCATAAAAAGGTAAATCTTCTCAGCGATTGCTGGTTGAGGACTACTTCACCGGAGAACACTGCAAAACAGAAAGCCGTTAGACTCACCACAGGGAGAATGGGGGTTCTCTCCGTGACCACCCTCCAGCGTGAGAATAAGTACAGTGATCTCAAAGGAAAAGAAGAAGTAGTAAGAGTGAAAGTATCTTGTGACATCATACCTGGAGTCTCATATTTATAACCGGAATTTGGCACGAAAAAGTGTAACGGAGATAGTAACGGAGAACACTTTTCCGTTGACACTTATCTCTCTTTCCGTCAGTAGTTAACTCCACATCCATGCACACGGATCATGGATCTGATCGATGGCTGGGGAGATGCCACGTGGAGAGTGTTTTTGTGTAGATCTTTCTTTAAGTTGTTGCCATCATCGTGATTTAGATGAGTGTCTTGGATTGTGCCACGTCACATTCGGTTGCAACCGAATGAAGCCATGCACGATGAGCATTTAGGGCCTTCTAGAAGATCTACAGCTGTAAACCATTGAACCTTTGCCACGTATCCACTCTGTTGTAACAGAAAAGATTCCTTTGTTCAAGTCTTAATTTCATGCGCGTGGGCATGTTTAGGATTTTGCTTTTTTATCTTCCAACCTAATTGTACCCTTGCGTGAGCCCGTGCAAGGGTGTTCGTTTAAATATTTGTTTCTCCTTTCTCCGGCCCATGGTTATCGAAGACTGATTTCTCCAAGTCTTGTTTAAAAACCGGTGCGCGGCCGCGCAGGGGTCTTGTTTAAGATGATTTTGGAATAAGGTTACGGTATGGTCCTATGCGCTTGCGCAAGGTTTTTGGGACCATACCCCTTCAAGTCCCCCCCCCCCCCAGTCTAGTGTTGCTCCTATGCGCCAATAGCAAGTAGGTGGAGCACTGGACTATAAAAATGAAGTGTACTCTTTGCTTTTGACCTGTAAAGTTGTTGCTCGGCGCATGATATGAAGAAACTTCTTGTAGAAGATATTTCTTGTTTCTTTAAGCTGAGGTTTTCATGATTTCAAATTTTGAAAAAGCTTGATTCATGGCAGGCAACTTGGTAAAAGGTACTGTGTTGATGTTGACATGTGACGGTTAGGTGACACGCTGTCACTTGTGTTAGACGTCAAACATTAATTGGGCGTCATCAAATGTGGTTCCTACGCGCGCGAGAAGCCCCTTCTTGTTCCCCACTCGCCCTTATTACCTTGATAACCGTGTTTTCCTGAAAAGGGGGTTTTGCGGTTTTCGAGAGCATTAATAGCGATGAGTATATATCGTTGTGCAACTTCTTCTTTTCTCATTACTCATCTTTAAATCCTTTCATCTTCTCCAAATATGTTTTCTTTAAAAGGAACCTGTGACTGTGCCTTGTACCTCTTATGTCTACCGGCGATCACCCAGAAGATTCTGCAGAGGAGATGTCTTCTTCTTTACCTCCGTTAAAATGGTCGAAAGAGACCTTTGATGGTCTCGTTAAAACTTCAAGTTTCCAAAGAGTTGGGGTGCGATATATCCGGAAGACGGGCAAACGGCGGCACAAGCTCCGGCCGGTTACATCACCCTGTTTTGGGATTATTTTGCTGAGGGTAACTTCCGGTTGCCAGTAATAATATCCGTTCTCGACATTCTTGATTATTATAAATTTCATATTTCTCAGTTACATCCAATGGGGATGGTTCGAATCTGACATTTTGAATTTCTTTGCCAGTCGATGTATATTGAGCCATTGGTTGGTCGATTTCTAGTATTCTATCAGCTGCATTGTTCTCAGGATTTTTACTCCTTTGCGCAACGTCCAACAGCCAAGAAGATTCTGCTTGTACCTTCGAAATTGTTTCATGAATGGAAACCCAAGTTCTTTTATATCAAAGCTGGAGTAATCCCGGTGAAGATGAGCTTCCGGGGTGCAGAGGATATTTTGGTAGAGACCCTCAAGACTCCAGCTTTAGAAATATGGTATCAAGATATTAAGGAGGTTCATTCTGTTGAAGTTCCTGAAAAAGCTCTGGTTGTGTGAGTGCACTAATGTCTATCGCCTCCGTCAATTCAGATCATAGCAGAAATCAGAAGAAGACATGGTTTTATAATGTAAAATATAGGGAAAAGTCAAGGTGGCATTATTGTAATTAAATAGAACTTCTTTAATGTCTTTGCCTATAAATAGGAGGATTAGGTTAGACATTTAGAACTTTTGGAGCCTTGAAGTTTAGAGAGAGATTCTAGAGAGAGAAAGTGATCAAGGTGATTCACGGTGCTTGTATTCTGTCATATCATCAATAGAATCACAATTTATACATTCTTGTGTTCGGTCCACGCACGTGCACGGATTCCGCACGTCGTACGTGTCATTTCGCAATCGTTCAGGAGTCATATACGGTCCTACAACGCGTTCACAAGTGGTATCAGAGATGGAGCTCGATTGCACGGATTAAATACGCAAGAATCTATGAGATTTCATCAGATTCAAAGTCCATTTTCGCATCAGATTTGTCAAATTTCTTCTTCTACCCACTTTCTTCACTTTTTGACACAAAACGCAAAATTAACGAGGATTTCACGGTTAAAATTTGCTGATTTTTTGATATATTGTGCGAAAAACATCACTTTATAAGCCTACAATTTTTTAGAAATTAATTCCGAGTATTATGTGAGAAATCGAAGATTTTCTGATCGAAAAATATGAAATTCGTTGCTGTTGTTGTTCATTCAGATGGCCATCCGTTCGGATGACCATCCGAACATAAGTCCCATTGATGTAGACTAGGAAATGGGATACGAAATCGGACCTGTTGATTCACACAGAATGCCAGGAACGATTCTTCCAAAATTCGTTGATTCTCGTAGAATACCGAAAATTGGGATTTCACACTCAAAACACTCACAAGTGAATTGGGAGAGAAAAATGACTTTTCATAAACTTCAAAACTGATTATCTTCCTCCCTTTACATCCATATAAATAATAACGTAAATTGAAAACGGGCCTCAAAACACACTTGGGCCAAAAGCTAGAACGAAATAAAAGTCCAAGAAAAGCACTAAAAAACATAAAAATATAAATAACTCATAGCAATAAGCGTTTTTGTGCCCGAACGATGACCCAAACCACCTACGGTCTTTGTAGAAAGATGGGCTTCGTTCTCACGATCGTTTCGCCTGGTCGCACGCCCAAAACGGACACCTGTAGCCTAAGTTAGAGCCATTTTAGCCCCTTTTGTCACGCGATCTTGGGCCTCCAAACACAAGATGGCCCGCTCCTCCACACTTTTCACCCATTCAATAAAGGTGTGTAATATTGCCATTCGAACATATATTTAGCCATTCGATCGAATGGCATAAAGCCCATTCAATCCATATCATCGACTGACCATCCAAATGGAATTTTATCTATCCGATCGAATGGTATAAAAAGCTTATCCGATAACTTTAATCTGAAGCCCAATTGTGTTTCATGCAGTTCATTTAATGTGTGTTGGATACAATAAATAGTTGTCGGCCAATTTCATATTGTAATCAAGATCTGTTTCAAGTGATCGAGAGGTCCAATAATATTCTTTGAATCTCTGAACTTATCACGTGAAATAACATCTAATGACCAGCGGCCCAACATCAATTGAATGTTAAAAGAAGTTGTCAGCCATTCATAATTCTCGATCCAAGAAAACATTGATTAACTGGGCGGCCCAATTAAAGTTTTTTTTAAAAGAAATCTGTGGTCCTCGCTGACTGCTTTGAAACCATTCGATCAAATGGCTATTTGAATCAAGTGTTAATTCCCATCCGATCGATAAACATAAGCAGCTAATTCAATATATTGTATTTTTCATTTTGATGGCCCATGTGATCTTTAATTGTTGTTAGCCCATTATCATCTAAAGTGAAAAGGAACGGTCCAATAAGACCTTGTTGCATTTAATAGTTGTCGGACATGTGATCTTTATTTGGCCCAATAAAGTTTCAATATTAATCAATTCAACTCAACAGATAAACATAATTGATCTTTATAGAAGCGGCCTAATCGAAATTCTGTGGTGTTTTCGATCCAAGTGACTGACAATTGTTCAAATTAAATCATTTAAAGGTGTTTTTGGTTGCTTAAGAACTCAGACATCACGTGAAGATTATATGTGATCAGATTGCATGTGAAAATTGTTGGTTCATGTGATTTGTTTGAGGTAAGGGTGAGTCAAGTACTTGAAAGCCCATCCGAATAGTCTTTAGTGGATTGGTTAGTTAACCCATCCGACCAAAAGGTATTGATAGTGTTGACTCTATCTGAAAACTGACAGTTGACTCCATCGATAACACCTCATCCAAACCAAATAACATTTGACTCCATCCGACAATTTAATTCATTCGACAAAGAGTTGTTGACTTCATTCGAACAAAGTGACTACATCTGAACCATAATATGTTGACCCCATCCGATGGTTGACTCCATTCAAAAAAGTGAACTAAATTTTGATCTCATCCAACAAAAGTGACTTTGTTGACCCCATCCGACAAGTCTCAAGGATTGAAGCAAGATTCTTTGGTCAAGAGCATCAGTCCTATTCATATTCTGTTGCACGAGTCTTAGATCGATTCCATCCGCAATATTCACAATATTTCACAGTTACACATTTCACGGACTTTCACGTATATGGTTAATTTAAACTAATCAATTGTTTGGTTTGCTTGCAGGTGAAAAATTAAGGTGCTTTACACGAAAAAGAAAATTGAAGAATCAAGAGTCATGGCTGAAGAGTTTTACAACACGTTTTACAAGGTGTTCACTTTCGAATCTTCTGAAACATCAACCGTTACACCAAAAACGATTACGAAAACTATAAACGATAACATAAAACATGATAACTTTTACGAAACACATTCTAAACCACTGAAGCTTACGCACACGAGAGTTGGTTTTGTCTGGAGTTTGGATATAGTCGGCCTGTTAATGACAAAAACGAAGAAATTCTTCTTAAAGATTTATCAGATGAAGATAAAAGAAAATTCTCTTATGAACAGAAAATGATTGCTTTAATCCAACAATCTAGCAGAGATGATATTTTTGCACTGCTAAATCATGATGGTTCGTCAAAATCAGTCTGGGAAGCTTTGAGAGTTAAAGCCGAGGGAGGAAAACAAATCAAAAAGAACAAAACTGCATTACTTCAAAAAGAATTTGATTTGTTTGATAGCTTAAAAGGTGAATTCATTGAGGCAAATGATTGAGAGATTTTGTCACTTACAAATTGAACTTAACAGGTTTGGTATAACTAAAACACGTGAGGAAATCATTGATAAAATCATTGAAGCGTTACCACGAGCTGATCAGTGGCAAACGTTTGTGTTTATTTTGAAAAATGATGTGTTGTATGATATGATTACTTTAAGTGCTTTGATTGAAAAGATCGAGAGTCACGAGCTTGAATTGCAAAAAACAAAGCAAGATGACCAGTTTTTCATATCAACAGAATGTAGGTCTTTACTACAAGGGTAGTGTACCCTCAGTGAAAGTCAGTGAATCACCAAAGATTGCAGTCAGTGTTGAAAAGACAAAAGATTCTCAGAATGGTACATCAAACTACAATCCAGGGTATCATTCATCTTCAACAGCTTCAAACTCTGAAGAACCCGATGAGATTCTCTGCAACATCGCCTTTAAGCTGAAAAATTCTCCAGCAATGAGCATTAATGCTGCTAAATAGCAAATGAGTTTTTTGGCATCGATTCTGGAATCATACGAAAGTCTGGTGACTGGGAAAATTGGAAATTCTAAGCTGACAAAGGAAGATTACGACCAGATAGATCCAGAAGAGATGGAACTCATTGATCTGAGATGGTGTTTGGCTAGCTGCATTCGTAGAGCTCAACAGTTCATGGAAATTACTGGAAGACAGATAATAGGTGGACCATCAACAAAGCTGGGCTTTAACAAATCAAAAGTGATCTGCTTTAAATGCAAACAAAAGGGTCATTTCAAAAGAGAATGCAGAAACTCTGCTGTTGAAGAAACCGCTAATCCATTTCAAGACAATTACTATCGTAAAGCAATTTATCACAGGAGCAGAGAGGAGCCATCAAAGATGAAACAAATTGAAAACAACTCTGTGAAAGAGAAGTCAAGAGCACTTGCAGTGATCCAAGATGATGAAGGTTTCAACTGGAATGACTTTCTTCCAGAAGAAGATTATGGATTTGCATCAGTGGCTGAAGTGAAACAGAGTGCTTTTGTTGCTGAGATAAAGGAGAAAACGAGAGAAGAAATTATGAAAGAGAAAACGGAAAGAGAAAGATTTTTTGCAGATTGCAGAATTGAAAAGATGCATGAAGAGTTTGAAGAAGCGAAGCATTATGGAAGGTACGATAAGAAGAGAGAGTATTACATCAACCGAAATGGAGATCCAGTTGTTCATAGACGAGAAGTGGTGTATAATGATGTGATGGCTATTATTCCTCTATCTGGCGAATATTATTCAAATGTCGCGAAAGATAAAGATTATCTGAAAAGGCTAGATAAGATTATTAGAGATGTAATGACAGCAAGTCTGAAAAAGAGGGATGAAGAAAGAATGAAGAAGAGTGTTGAGAAGATGGTGGAAGATTTGAAAGAAACAGCGAGTAATGAAGAAGTTAAACAAAAGAGTGAGGATGTGAAAGAAGAAACAGCCGGTAAAGAAGAACAGAAACCAGCAGAAGAAGCTGTTACCAAAGAACAACAAAATGAAGAGGATCTCAAGAAGAAAGAAGCTGATGTGAAGCTAAAAAGATCGGTTGAAGTAAAAGATGTTGATGATGCTGCTGAGGAACAACAGAAGAAAGAAGCAGATCAGAAGCAAACGGAAGAAAAGACCAAGGTGCCAATCACTGAGGTAAATATTTCAACTGAATCTGAAGTCTTAAATAAAACTGTAGAACAGTGCAAGAAATGCATGGAAACGTGCAGTGCTTGTACTGAAAAAGATGAAAAATTCAGAACAAGGGATTTAGAATTCACTAAAATTGAAAAGGTTTTCAAAGAAAAATGCAAAGAAATGTTAGAAAACGAAAAATTTTTGAGAGACAGTGATGAAAAGCTAACACAAAAATGCAAGAGTTTAGAAAAAGAAAATGAGATTTTGAAAGAAAAGATTTCAAAAATGACTAAAGAGTGTTTGAAAAAAGAAAATTCATTTCAAGAAATGAAAAAGGAGTATGATTCAATAAAACTTGCATATCATATTACAAAAGAATCTTATGAAGACGTGAAAAGTCAAATGAAACTTGTTCAATCGAGATTGAAACATTGTTCTGAAACATCTGATACGCTTAAGCCAGTATGAAATAAAACAACAAAGTTGCAAATTCTTACATTGAAGATGTTGCTAAGCGTAAACGTAAAATAGTTGATTTAGAACAAGATAACAACAAGTTACACAGTTATCACGCTTCATCATATGTTCTTGAACGTATTTTCAACATAAAACCGGATGATAACGATTCTGAGAAAAACAAGAAAGGTATTGGCTCAGAGTATCATCAAGTTCCACCACCGTTTGAGGAAAAATTCACATTCTATGATGACGAGAAGGTGGAAAAGACTTTCAACATGGTTGATCAATTTCCAGATAATATTGACGTAACCTATTCCAAATCTAATGATTCTAGTTTTTTAGAGGTGGTAGGTAAGGTCGTTGAAAGTGTTTTGAAAGAAGAGTCTGTTAAAACAGGTAAATCTGAATCACATGATGAAAATGAAGGTAGTTTTCATGAAGGTTATCTGAAAAACTCAAAATCTGAGAAAAATGTCAATGATGATTCAAAAGGATTGGTTTATACCATGATTGGATTGGACAAATTATTCTCAGATAATGAAGTCCCGATTCAGAATGTGATTTCAGAAAAGATTGACAAAGTGTTCAAGTTGATTGAAATTGAAAAATCAGAAATTTCAAAATATGCTGGAAGAAGCAACAAAACTTTTTTATAACTGTAACACCTTGTAAAAATACGTCCAATGATATATCGACACGTGTACTAAACCCTAATAAAGTCAAACGTTGAATTTGAGGGACTAATTTTGCGAAAGATCAAAAACTTTGACTATTGAAGGACTGGGAATGTTAACATGCTTAATATAAGCCTCTGAATAACGTTACACAGAAATCATATTCACAAATGTGCCACTTGATGATCGAGAGTAGCCGTTTGCGTAATTAATTGAAAGTTTGCGCGTCGAAGGGTTAAAAGCGTCAACATGTTAATTCTTACCTTTGAGTGACCTTTTAACAAATCGAGAGCTTCATGATAATTGATTTCACTCTCGGGAATGCCTAATATTGGACATTAAGGGCTTTTATGCCTATAAGTGAAGTTACGCGCAACTTTGCAAGTTAGAGGGACTAAAAGTGTCAATATGTTTAATTATACCTCTGAATGACCTTTTTACGAACCCGAAGCATCGTAATGTTTAGTAATACTCTCTAGAATGTCTAATATGGATTAGATAAGGATTCAATGCTATTAAACGATGATATGCACAAGTTTGCGCATTAGAAGGACCAAAAGCCTCAACTTTTGAATCTACACCCTTTGGTTACCATTTAAGCGAACGGGAGCATAGTAATATTTAAGTATATGCTTAGGAATATCCATTATGGGCCACGGAAGGCTTGGATATCATTAAACAACATTTCGCGCTACTTTGTGCGATTAAAGGACTATTTGCGTCAAACTGCAAAAATATACTGAATCGAATGGCAGCGAACATTTCCGGAACTTAACCATAAGTTAAACATACCATAAATATCCTCTATATAGCCTAGAATAGGCTTTGAGGGGTTTGGTGTGCAAAAATAATCTTTTGAGTCAAACAGGGACTAAAAGCGTCAAAAAGTGCATAAGTTTGCATTTTCGCGCATATCTTACGTTCTGAATATATCTGGACATCCAAAAATTTATGTAATCATTAAAATATTTTATTTTAGTGATTGGCATGATAAAATTCCATTCGTCATGTAATTTGGATCGTTTTTCACGTCCGTTCGTGTTTCATCGTAATTAACCGAACAACGCAACCGTACGGCCAAACGAACCGACATCCAAGATGTTTTTGAGCATGCTTCATGTCCCCTACACTTTGGCATCATTGTAGAGCCTTGAAAATGGCTTAACGGGCCTTAATCGTGTCAAAAAGGGCTTTACAAGCTTACAGGGATTAAAATTGTAACTTCTGAAAGTTGCTGCTGATCTGGTCTGTTGTGGCTTAACCTCATACTTATTTCTGGACCCGGCATGAGTCATGAGCCGAGGACCGTCGGGCTGCACCTCTCGGGCCATCTAAAACAGCGTTTTCAGCCGTTAAAATGTGCTGAATTAAACACAGGGATCAAAGCTGCAGATGCAACAAACCTTAAGCTGGGCTGGACCGTTACGCGGGCCGCGTAGCCCAGTGGGCTTGCCTTCGCGGGCCGCCAGGATGTCTGCAGCAGCAGCAGCAGATTGTTTCTGTTAATGGTTTTTTCCATTCCTTGAGCACCAAGTTCATTTTAAAACCATTAAACTGAATCCATGGGCTGCACATGGATTATTAACAGCTGTTTAACACCTGTGATGATCTCATGAACCTTTGAAACACTTGGCATCATCTCATTTCATCTCAAATTCAATAAATAGGCCAAGTTTTTTCACTTTCAATTGCACATTTCCTTTCAATCTGCTCATGCTCTCAATCAAAGGGGATCCTGATCATTATGGAACCTCTCTTGAGTTCTTTTCAGTCCATTGGACCCTTTATTTAGGAGCCCAGTAAAACATATTTGCACTTGCTGATTTGTACGGCTGGGATAAATTTGTATAATTTGATCAGGTAAATACTTTTAACTTATTTTCCCTTATACGGGCTTGGGATACGGTATATATAAAATACCGCTTGGTCGGGTATTGAATCTTTAATCGTATGAAGGTTAATTCATTGAGATAAACCGTTTAATCTGTTTTGTTTGTTAAAGCCTTTGGGGGGTTAATGACCATGTCCTGGATATCCTCGGCTCATTCATTGAAATGGCCACGACATAAGCATGGGGTGTAGGCATACACCTGCCAGTGCGTATGTAAAATGATATACCTACCTGTTCGAGAATAACTCGCCGTAGGTTATATTATGTGGTGTGTCTATTAATCTTTAACCCGGTATTCAACCCGGGCTACTGAACGTATAATAAACATATAATTCTTTTACAAGATTATTTTTAAATAATTATCCCAAGTTATAAAAGATTATTTGTGCCTTATGCATTTAAATCAATTTTATAAACACTTTTCAAAAGAGTCGGTTAATTGTATTTACCAGTGTAAACTGACGTATTTTCCAAAAGGTTAAGTGCAGATACTACGCGAAATAGGCTGGCTACTCCTGAGTGAATAAATAAAGAGTCTTGAAAGCTTTGTCACTTAAAAATTTGTTGAACAATATTTCCTATGTTTTGATCTGCCTGTGGATCCTTTTACATTCCGTTTGTAATACTCATGATACTTTCATTTGGTTTGTAATATTATTACTTTTAGACTTCCGCTGTGCGTTGAACTGTGATTATTGACTATGATGATATCAACTACGTCACGATACTCCCCACCGGGCCCACCGCTAATACGTGGAAATATCGGGGTGTGACAGGTTGGTATCAGAGCCAACGTTTGAGTGAATTAAACACTAGCCTTTAGTGTTAATCTCCAATGACACAGTAGCATATTCCTTAGACCTTCTGAGTCTAGACTTAACATAGGAATACTCTCATCCCTGTTCAATGTAAATATTGTTTTTGATTTTATGTATTTTGAATATGTCGCCAAGCACATAAGCTGTCGATGGAAATTCTCCACATCCGAAGCCTAGAAATGCCAAACTTCGTACCATGGCTAGGATAAGCGTGCTACCAGTTGGAGGAAAGACCTTTATGGACCTATTCCCAAAACCAGACTTGTTTAAAACCCTCATCCAGACTTTGGAGTCCATACCAGGAAATCCCTGAAGCTCCCACATTGAAGATGATACATGTGGATATTATTAATCCCTATTTCCTACCTCCGAGTTTTGAAAATTTTAGACTTAGACTATACCAGTCAAAACCTAATCCATGTCATTTCTTAATCATTGAATCCTTGGATTCTACTTCTGCAATGGATCCTGATTTGAAATATTACTTTATTCACTAAAATCTTCAGAGTCGCTACTGCGTACGATAAATAAAGAAGAGAAACAATTGGAATGAAGCAAGGAAGGCAATAGAAGACCCTCCTCCCATTATATTTCAATTTCTGTAAGTCCCGGTATGGGCATTCGATTATTATAATCCCTTATGACAATATTATTATCATGATCCCTATGTGGAACTATCTCTTTAATAAAACTTTGTTTAGACATTAGTCTATCGTAGTTTCCTTCATGGACATTATATCTCAAAATAGTCCCAGCATGGACATTTGTTTATTATAATCCTTATATGAACCTATCCTTCGATTTGAGTCCTAGTGAGGACATCTGTTCAGCAAAGCCCTTTAGTGTGCACTCCGTATCAATATAGTCCTTTTATGGACATGTTATTTATTTAAAATCCCTTTGGGGATATACTTTTCCGAAATAGTCCCATCATGGACACAAGACTTTATTATAGTCCCTTAGCGGACGTGACATTTTGTTATAGTCTCTCCGTCGACAATTGGTTTCAATATAGTCCCTATACGGACTTATAATACTTTGATAGTCCCCATACGGACTTATATTTTCCTTTTAGTCCTCCATGGACAAATAAGATACTAAAGGTCCTGTTTAAGGCCCTGTTGAAGATTTCTTAATGATTTACGGGAAGTTTTGAAAATTTTATATAGGTATTCACTTCGTCCTTTATCAAATAATAGTATCAATTTTATTCGAACTTTATCGATCTGCTAAATATTTATCCTCAAAAGATCTTCTTAATGGTTTACCCTTGCCAAGTGGCAAGTCCACATTAATTGGCCAAAAACTTTTGGTAGTTAAGGATAATTATTCCTTCTACTATGATAGTTAAGGGAGATACCCCTTCTATCCAGAGGTGGTGAACTATGTTCAAGCCTCCAAGCCTATATGATCAATGCGATCATGGTAATATTGTGTAACCATTAAGACAAATTAATCCTTGTTAACATCTAGGAACATGTTAACACTCCTGGCAGTGTGAGTTGAGAAACCACACCAGCCGTCAAGGTATTTGGACTATGTCCAAGCCTTAAAGCCTATATGATCGAATTAGATCATGGAAAGTATCATCAATGTGATGATCAAAATATAAACATCCATTAGAGATGAAGTGCCTACGGGCTATACTTGTTGTCCCTTAAGACAACGACAGATGTGGTCTATGACCCCTTGTCTAAGGATATTGGACTATGTTCAAGCATAATAGTCTATATGATCATTACGATCATGACTAATATCGTCTAATACGATGATCACATTGTTTAACATCCTTTAGCGATGTTTTCGCCTACGGGCCATATTATATTGTCCATTTGTGACAAAGACAGTGGTGATCTTCTATGATTCCCTGTCCAAGATGGTGAGATATGCTCAAACCTCATAGTCTATATGATCAGTGCGATCAAGACTAATAGTATCAAAAAGATGATCATGTATAATATCCTTAATAATGTTCTGCCTACGGGTTATATACTATATTGTCCATTAGAGACATTGACAAGTGTGACCGTTATGGTTCATCGACAAAGGTAATGGGCAATCCCCATGCCTTATAGTCTATAAGATCGATAAGATCATGACTAATATACTCAATTGCAATAATTATATATATATATATATATGGATATATACGAACATCCATTAGTAATGTCCTATGATTTGCCTATGTGCCAAAATGAATCATCTTTTAAGACTATGACAATTGTAGTCTATGACTCCCTGTCTAACGGTGAAGAACTAGGTTCAAATCTTAAAGCCCCTGATCTAATAAGATTGCGGCTTATAAATTAACGTCCTCCATGACAGGCTTTTGTTGCCATATCCTATAATGTCCCTTGCGACTAGGCCTTCGTGCCATATGATTATTATGTCCTTCCTGACGGACTCATACTTCATATTTAAAAGTCATTGTGGCAAGCCTTCGAGCCATCAAAAATCGTCAGTATAACAAAGACAGTTGTGACATTGTGATCCCCTGTCCAAAAGGAAATGGACTCGGTCCAAACTCTAAAGGCCATAGATGGTCCTTTTGTGACCTAGGCTGAATGTGATTGATGTACATACAAACAACATTCATTAGGAAAGTTCATACCATATCAGCTTATATGGTTTAAAAATACCATGGCTAATGTATGTTAGGTCGTCAGGGAGATGACTCGCTATAGCAATGCAATTAAACAATTGTTTAATTTTGGTGTTTAGTGCCAAGCTTCAAGTATGGCAAATTTGAATAAGACAAATAACAGTCGTGATATTGATGATGCGACAAATACTAATGATGCAACAAATGTGAACCTCAAGGTTAATGGAGTTAATCTCCAAGCGATGATGGACGCAACTGTTAGAAAGGCTATGAGAAAGGTTTGAAAAGCTGAATGCTACTTGCTCCAAATCATATTTCCCTGCTCATGAGAAGAGTTTAGCTCACACTTCGAACGCCAAGGACAAACCAAATAAGATGACATATAGTGAGGAGCCCCGTTCCTCTAAAGGATATACTTAAAAGTACTTTGTCTCTTGCAAGTCAAGAGACTTCAATGGCGAAATAGGGAGCCATTGATTTCGTAAACTTGTTGGGTGAAATGGAAACTATTATGGATATCAGCGGTTGTGCTGAGAAAGACATTATGAGATATATATCACAGTCGTTCAAGGGCAGTGCCCTTAATTGGGGGAAGACTTTAATGAAGTTACATGAAGAATACTCTTACAATATTTGGGATGGTCCAAGTTCATGGACTAATCAGAAAAACCAATTGACTGCGACACGGAATAGAAAAGGTGGAATAAGAATTTATGACTCTCACCATGAAGGATCTTGGCCGTCGACAGAATGTTACAAACTTTAGTTTATTATCCGAGATAGTGCCCTATTCAGTTAACCCAAAAATCTAAGCTTAATGCAATAATTGTTGGTGGTTTAGCATCGGTAATAAGAGGGCACATTAAGGTTTCAAAGCCTGCTTCTTATAAATCCATTATGGATCTATCTCAGCTACTCACGTTATATAGATTAAGAAATAAACCAGTCAAAGCTGAGACTGCCTGAAAATTGTCAAAGATTTTACAGCTAAGTATAGAAGGATTAAGAATGGAGGCGCCTAAACCCTCCCGATGAATGTTAGAGGCAGTTCACATTAATATTGACACCAGATAAATCCCTTATTGTGATTTTATTGCTAAGAGTTTCGTTTGGATTCAGGTGCTACTGAGTCTCTCATAAGACCAAAAGCTTAGCAAACTTATGCAATGCGGGTTGTGCGTGTCGATCAAAGTAAAAGCGAAAATCGAATAAGTCTCCAAAAATTAACACACATAAGCAGGTAAATACACATCCAAACACATAAAATCGATGAATCATCAGAGTCAACAGTTGCGGGCTCAGAATCGAAACACATAGAAATCAAGAAATAGATCGTCTGCGGCTATTAGACATTGACTATCCAAAGTGATTCGACTATTCTCAAGGACTTGTTGTACATACTTTGACCTTCAGGACTGTGCTTTTGCCTCGATTCTTAGGCGTTCGGCACGCATCCCTTTAGTCATACCGTGACTTCAAGTCGTTGGAGTCCGTTGAGACTTTGGTGAGAGTTTTGTAAAACCAAGTAAAGGTCGGAACAAGTCGTCTAGGTTAGGGTTTCACCCCTGGCTTAACAACTTCATTCCTGTTTTGATAAAATAAAAGAGAATTATGCGTCAAAGTATGGATTTCACTCCTATTCCAACGCAATTTCTCGTGTTTATAGATAAAAATGTGGGTTGAACAAGCAATTTAGTCGAGAGTTTGCGGTTTTTACACCTAATCTTGACTTAATCGCTCATCCATATTTGAAAATTCGAGTGTAGTGATAGTGTAGCGTAGGTGAGAATAGCGAGAAATAGCAAGTACGCTCACATATAATCCCCACTGGACATGCACGAGTCGGTCTGTTGGTTCCTAACTATAGACTAGGTCTCTAAGACATCGACCCAGACTAGGTCGAGTCTTGCCTAATTCCCTATAGTTATGGCTCTGATACCAATCTGTCACACCCCAACCGATGGCGGAAACATCGGGGCGTGGCACTGAGCGAAACAGATTGTCCAGAAGTTTCCATAATAACTATATTTACCAAATATTTAAAGCAACACGTCCCATACCATGTCATAAATGATAATACAATTATTACAGAAAAGATCTAGTCAAATTGTTCTGTTCCGACAACTCAGATTTTCATTATAGACAATTGTTTATTGTTGACCTAGGTCATTCCTAGCCTCGATTTCACAGCAAAGTAAGCAAATAAGCATCCTAAGCACCTGTCACATACGTTAAAGTAAAAGTCAATACACATAGTGTAAAGGTGAGCATACAAGTTTGATAATAGCATATAGAGTTCGAAATTGTTACGCATAACCAGCACGTACACAGTGTAAAATGAGGCATGTTAGTTATCGACATGAACCTATCGATACCAATGACTGCGGGTTGACTGCCCAAGGCAGTTCGCGATACACACTCACCACTGTGAGCCATGTAACTAATTGTCCTTAACAACCCCTGAGTGAACAGGTGTTGAGTCCAAACTATAGTACTATCGTTGCTAAGGCAGGTAGACAACATTCCACGTGTAAACATAACAAACAAGCATTCATTAAGTCACGTATACTTGCGGTAACGGCTAGCGTTTAAAGTATTGCGTAGTGTGTTCGATGTGATTTTGTATACGTAACGTATGTAACACCCAAAAGTGCGTAAAGCAAAAAGGGATCGAGTATACTCACAGTGATTGATGGATTGAAGGGAGCGCTAGAGAGTAGGGTTAGCCTGAACAGATTGATAGCATAACGATAAGCGACGCGTAAAACGGAACAAGTGATAGTTGGTCGAACAACAGTTCGATCGGATGGTAGTCCGATTGGACAGCCGGTTGTTCGGTTTCCAGTCCGCTCGGATGGTCATCCGGTCGGGTAACCTTTCGAGTGGATTGTTTCTTCCTTTGGGAAGGATGTGTTTGTGTATGATGGTTTGACTTTTGAAGTTTTTGTTGTAGTATTTTGAAAACACAGAAGTATCTCTACCTTTCAGGTCGATCGATCGAACGACCGTTCGATCGGGCGACAGTCCGATAGGTTGGGCACTTCACCGAGAACAAGTTCACAGCAGGTTGTCACTCAATCGGACGGTTATTCGATCGGGTGGCATCCCTTGTGCATTGAACATGTTGAAAATTGTTTAAGTGTTGAAGTTTCGAAACATCACATAGTCGGATGGTCGGTCGGTCGATCGAGTGGTAACTCGATCGGACGGCAACCCGTTCGGTGTTCCCAAAACTCTTGAGGGTTGATTTGAAAAATTAATTGTGGGGCCAAGGTGCAAGTCGATCGGATGACTGGTCGTTTGGATGGTTGTCCGATCGGACAGCAGTCCGATCGGATGACACTCCGTCCTGGTCGACTTGTTCGTCTTACACTTGGTTGTTTTGATTGTTTGTCATTTTATCTAGACGTTTTGATAACGTATTAAGCAACAGAAACCTTGTCAATACTTGGTACCCCTGATCGGACAGGAATCACCCAAATCTGACCAGTTAACTGTTCGAGACGGTGTTCCTTGTTTAACACGAAATCGGTAGTCTCGTGGATATAATCCAGATCTTGAACCAACACAACCACAAGAATGAGTAGTAAGTCGGCACAAGCTCCGATTCTTTCGGTTTTGAATGCATTGAGTGTAGAAGAGTTGAAAGAAAGTTGGAAAACCATCTTTCAATCCTTTTCATTGTGAATATGTTTAGATCTATGAAATATCTTTGTTTGTTTATGTGGAAATCGGTTAGATCTAAGTTGTTCTTGGTGGATTGAGGCCAAAACACGAAGTTCCCTAGAACACATGATGACGTCATCCTTGAACACTTTGAATCTTGATGATTTCACGGTTAAAAGTTAAGATTCAAAAGATAGAAAGGTGTAGGAGTGCGTGTAGATTAAGGAAGTACAAGATTTAGGATGAGATCTTACCGGAATCGCGAGAAATCTGAAGAAAAGTGGGGAAGATGAGCTGGTCGGAGGAGAGTTGCCAAAAGTGGAAAGTATGATGGTGACAGGGGGTATTTATAGGGTTTCCTAAAAAGGAAAGGGGAGGAGAGGGGCTGATCGATCGGTTAGCAGCCTGATCGATCGGATGGCCACCTGGTCGATTGGCCACTTGTTCAAGTGTTTGGTGCAACGAGTTTTGCCGTTTAGATTGCGATTGCGAGCGTTGCGATGTGAGAGAATTTCCTAGTCAAATTACTTTTAATCCCAACTACTATATCAACATACAATCATCCTTATTTCGTATTCGTTTAGCGTTTGCGATTCGATTGCGATTGAGTTCATTTGCGTTTTGATTAATTATCATAAATAAACATGCACAAGTAACACATAAGGCACACACACGTATAACAATAACCAAAATGCGTAATTCGAGTTGCGTGTGCGATTGCGATAGCGATAAAGAGATTAAACATGCGATAAACAGCGACTACTATGCAATTATTAATAGATACTCCACATAATACAACTAAAGCGATAATAAAATAGGCTAATTACAAGTCAGAGAAGTCAAAACAGGAATTGAGCAAGGAGAGACAAATCGTAATTAGCAATCTTTTCTTCCTTTGACTTCAATCTTGACTTTGACTTTGACTTTCGAAACACGGGGTGTTACAAGTTAAGCTCTAGATATATATTGAACCATTCGAGAAAGATCGAGTATGTCAAGATCGGTAGCCGGTAAGCTAAAACTTACCTAAGAAGCTGGATGGTAATCACATGGTGCTCTACACTAGTGATTTAAGGATATGTCTAGCCGTTAAATCAATAGCATTAAGGTGTGCAGAGTAATGAAAAACTATGGGTTGTTGAGAAACCAGTATCAATTAAGGATCGGCAGGATTAAAAGCTCCAAAAGATAGCATATACCAATGGTAAAGGTTAAACGGGATACCGTTGGGATCCCAAATATATACGAGAGGTCGTATTTACTTTGTAACAAAAGAACTCCTATCTTTTTGGCAAATCTCGAGGTCGAGATTTATTTTAAGGGGGTGAGGATGTAACACCTTGTAAAAACACGTCCAATGATATATCGACACGTGTACTAAACCCTAATAAAGTCAAACGTTGAATTTGAGGGACTAATTTTGCAAAAGATAAAAAAATTTGACTATAGAAGGACTGGGAATATTAACATGCTTAATATAAGCCTCTGAATAACGTTACACGACAATCATATTCACAAATGAGCCACTTGATGATCGAGAGTAGCTGTTTGCGTAATTACCTGAAAGTTTGCGCGTCGAAGGGTTAAAAGCGTCAACATGTTAATTCTTACCTCTGAGTGACCTTTTAACAAACCGAGAGCTTCATGATAATTGATTTCACTCTCGGGAATGCCTAATATTGGCCATTAAGGGCTTTTATGCCTATAAGTGAAGTTACGCGCAACTTTGCAAGTTAGAGGGACTAAAAGTGTCAATATGTTTAATTATACCTCTGAATGACCTTTTTACAAACCCGAAGCATCGTGATGTTTAGTAATACGCTCGAGAATGTCTAATATGGATTAGATAAGGATTCGATGCTATTAAACGATGATATGCGCAAGTTTGCGCATTAGAGGGACCAAAAGCGTCAACTTTTGAATCTACACCCTTTGGTGACCATTTAAGCAAACGGGAGCGTAGTAATATTTAATTATATGCATAGGAATATCCATTATGGGCCACAGAAGGCTTGGATATCATTAAACGACATTTCGCACTACTTTGTGCGATTAAAGGACTATTTGCGTCAAACTACAAAAATATACTTAATCGAATGGCAGCGAACATTTCCGGAACTTGACCAAAAATTAAACATACCATAAATATCCTCTACATAGCCTAGAAATAGGCTTTGAGGGGTTCGGTGTGCAAAAATAAACTTTTGAGTCAAACAGGGACTAAAAGCGTTAAAAAGTGCATAAGTTTGCATTTTCGCGCATATCTTACGTTCTGAATATATCCGGACATCCAAAAATTTATGTAATCATTAAAATATTTTATTTTAGTGATTGGCATGATAAAATTCCATTCGTCATGTAATTTGGATCGTTTTTCGCGTCCGTTCGTGTTTCGTCGTAATTAACCGAACAATGCAACCGTACGGCCAAACGAACCAACATCTGAGATGTTTTTGAGCATGTTTCATGTCCCCTACACTTTGGCATCATTGTAGAGCCTTGAAAATGGCCTAACAGACCTTAATCGTGTCAAAAAGGGCTTTACAAGCTTACAGGGATTAAAATTGTAACTTCTGAAAGTTGCTGCTGATCTGGTCTGTTATGGCTTAACCTCATACTTATTTCTGGACCCGGAATGAGTCATGAGCCGAGGACCGTCGGGATGCACCTCTCGGGCCATCTAAGACAGCATTTTCAGCCGTTAAAATGTGCTGAATTAAACACAGGGATCAAAGCTGCACATGCAGCAAACCTTAAGCTGGGCTGGACTGTTACGCGGGTCGCGTAGCCCAGTGGGCTTGCCTTTGCAGGCCGCCAGGATGTCTGCAGCAGCAGCAGCAGATTGTTTCTGTTAATGGTTTTTGCCAATCCTTGAGCAACAAGTTCATTTTAAAACCATTAAACTGAATCCATTGGCTGCATATGGATTATTAACAGCTGTTTAACACCTGTGATGATCTCATGAACCTTTGAAACACTTGGCATCATCTCATTTCATCTCAAATTCTATAAATAGGCCAAGATTGTTCACTTTCAATTGCACATTTCCTTTCAATCTGCTCATGCTCTCAATCAAAGAGGATCCCGATCATTATGGAACCTCTCTTGAGTTCTTTTCAGTCCATTGGACCCTTTATTTAGGAGCCCAGTAATGGATATTTGCACTTGCTGATTTGTACGGCTGGGATAAATTTGTATAATTTGCTCAGGTAAATACTTTTAACTTATTTTCCCTTATACGGGCTTGGGATACGGTATATATAAAATACCGCTTGGTCGGGTATTGAATCTTTAATCGTATGAAGGTTAATTCATTGAGATAAACCGTTTAATCTGTTTTGTTTGTTAAAGCCTTTGGGGGGTTAATGACCATGTCCTGGATATCCTCGGCTCATTCATTGAAATGGCCACGACTTAAGCACGGGGTGTAGGCATACATCTGCCAGTGCGTATGTAAAATGATATACCTGCCTCTTCGAGAATAACTCGCCGTAGGTTATATTATGTGGTGTGTCTATTAATCTTTAACCCGGTATTCAACCCGGGCTACTGAACGTATAATAAACATATAATTCTTTTACAAGATTATTTTTAAATAATTATCCCAAGTTATAAAAGATTATTTGTGCCTTGTGCATTTAAATCAATTTTATAAACACTTTTCAAAAGAGTCGGTTAATTGTATTTACCAGTGTAAACTGACGTATTTTCCAAAAGGTTAAGTGCAGGTACTACGCGAAATAGGCTGGCTACTCCTGAGTGAATAAATAAAGAGTCTTGAAAGCTTTGTCACTTAAAAATCTGTTGAACATTATTTCCTATGTTTTGATCCGCCTGTGGATCCTTTTACATTCCGTTTGTAATACTCATGATACTTTCATTCGGTTTGTAATATTATTACTTTTAGACTTCTGCTGTGCGTTGAACTGTGATTATTGAATATGATGATATCAACACGTCACGATACTCCCCACCGGGCCCACCGGTAATACGTGGAAATATCGAGGTGTGACAATGACAAACCTGGTTACAAAAAGAAAAACATGAAGGCTGGGTTGGGTTATAAAATGACATAGAATTGGAAAAGAAATGAAACGGCAAACTATAAGAAAAAGATGAACTTTATTCATGGAACAAGTTCAGAAGAAGAGAAAGAACTCCAATTTAGACGACTGTCTAATGAAGAGTTCTATGCTCAAAATAAAAAGCAACAACAACAGGTTAAAGATGTTTCAAAAAGAACATGTTTTAAATGTGATCAAACTGGACATCTTGCACGCAAGTGTCCAAATCCAAAACCCGTTGGTGTTGAGAAGAAGAAGTCTGATGTTGTGAATCAGAAGTCAACCAAGTTTGACTCAAAGCAAACTTGGAAACCAAAACCAAAGACACCCAAAATTGAACCTAAATAGATCTGGAAACCAAAAGTTGTTGTTCAAAATCAAAATAATCAAAATAATCAAGATTTTATAAAAGAAACGTTTCAAAAGGACAAGTTTGGGTGGAAAAGAAACAAAAGGCTTCTGTGAGTGATAATCGGAATGAAAATACATTTGTGAAAAATGATAAAGATTTTCCGAAGTTGAATGATTCTTATTGTGTGACAATACCCAAGGTCAAACAGGCCTGGGTTGCATTGTTCAAATGATCAAATTAGTTGAATGTGCAGGTGCTTACAAAGATGGTTGAATGTTAGACAGAACAGAGGAACAGCCTGGCACAAGAGAAGGAGGCTGCTGAACCCTGCAACTGAAACAGGGAGTTTGTTCATTTCTGTACATAAATAAACCATATTAAAACAACCTTAAAAATTGAAGAATTTAAAAAAAAACCAAAAATATGTTTCTATTCTGTCAAAAATTGAAAAAATGAAAAAAATATATGTTTGTTTTTCAGTTTGTCAAAAAATCAAAAATTTCAAAAAGATGTTTTGAGTGAATATGCCGAAATCCTCACGGCTGAACAAACATGATTAATTTCAAAAGATTGAAAAACGGTTTTCAAACAATTAAATATCAATGTGTTGTAAATCATGGGGGTACTTTATGTGAAATAGAGCATGTGATGTAGAAACTTGATGGCGAGACAAAGTTATCTACATCGGTTATCAAATTTTGTTAAATGTTTTGAATTTTAGGGGGAGTAAACGTTGTCAGAAAATACAAAAACATTTGAAATTTTGAAAAAGCCAAAAACAATAGAAAATCAAAAAGAGTTTTTGTGTAAAAAGAGGAAATGATAGTACATCAGTAGACAATTATAGTACGCTAAAGAATTGGAAAGTTAAATGTGATAAACGGTCTCACTGATGATGTGTTAGTAGGTTTTACATGCTTAGTATATTGATTTCGAGATATAAACCTAAATATCAATACTTACTTATCTCGTGGGGAACATCTCTCGGATATATGGGTAACCCCCGAAATCTTGTTTGAGAGATTGCCAGATTCTGAGATACTAGGTCTTTATACTGTTTGATATCTTGGGTATTATACCTGGTCTTCTGATATTGCGGAAGCAATGGCCTAGACCTCGTATAATACTTTACACATTTAATGCTTACCCTCTGCATAAAATTGAAGAATATCAAAAGATATGTATCAAATGCAGTTGTAAAGAAGATCCCTAAAGTGGGACACACCTCAAAGTCGAGCCTTTATCTCTTTGATTGAACGGTAATTCATACCTGAGCTTTCAAGGTCTCGCATTAACCCAGAGTACAGATATCAAATTAGTATATTCACCTGTAAGACTGAATCTAGGGAATCTTGATACGGGAGTATATTCTGAGGTGGGACACACGAATAAGTTTAAGTTCTTAAAACACTAAATTTCATATCTCGAATCAGCTGAACTTTGTGTGAAAATTTAAGTAGATCAGTATACTGACAATCTAAGTGAATTGTTTAGAACTTAAAGTGTTTAAAGCTCAACGGTGCTAGTGATTTGTCATAAACTGATATGATCCTCTAACGCAAACTAAACAAAATATTGTTTGTAAATATTTGTTTACTGCTTTATGCTTTAGAAAAAGTCAAAAAGATTTTGATTCCATTTTATTTTCGACAACCGATGTCTGAAGGCTGAGTTTCAAAACCTGAGTATGTTGAATGTGTTTCTAAAAATAAACAAGTTCATTAATTTGAAACTCGGAGATTTTTTTAAAAAACAAAAATCAAAAACAGTTTGTGAAGTCTCCAAGGTCATTAATTTGGAATTGGATGATTATTTGTGAGGTTTTGGATTCTTAAAAATGTCAAATCTTATAAAGTAATTTGATAGGGGGAGTGGAGCCAGGTCATTATTCCTGGAAAACTTAAAAAGCTTTCACTGTCACATATTTGAAATGCTCCAGCTTATGCTGAGAGTCAGGTTTTCAATCTTATATTGTCAAATTTCTTATAAATGTTTGAGATTTGCAGATGAAAGTGCCAGATTACGATCCCGATAGCCGAGTCTAAGGGGGAGTCTGAAGACGTGCTCGACGCAAGGGGGAGCTTGTAATTGGAAATTCAGGTATCGATCCTAAAGTACGGAAGCTTTACAAAAAGGGGGAGCCTGAAGAAAGAGTCTAAACGAAAGGGGGAGCAACTGAAGCTGAAGGCAGATCCACGAGGAGTCTGTTAGAGCAAGAGGAAGTATATAGTTGCTGAAGATTGTTAAAGCTTCATAAAGACTTAGAGAGGGAGAAAAGACAAGATGCTACGTGATTGACTGCGACAATATCCAAGGGGGAGTCTGTGAGTGCACTAATGTCTATTGCCTCCGTCAATTCAAATTGTAGCAGAAATTAGAAGAAGACATGGTTTTATAATGTAAAAATATAGTGAAAAGTCAAGGTGGCATTATTGTAATTAAATAGAACTTCTTTAAAGTCTTTGCCTATAAATAGGGGGATTAGGTTAGACATTTAGAACTTTTGGAGCCTTGAAGTTTAGAGAGAGACTTTAGAGAGAGAAAGTGATCAAGGTGATTCACGGTGCTTGTATTCTGTCATATCATCAATAGAATCATAGTTTAACGTTCTTGTGTTCGGTCCACGCACGTGCGCAGATTCCGCACGTCGCACGTGTCATTTCGCAATCGTTCAGGAGTCATATACGGTCCTACAACACGTTCACAAGTTGCTGCAAGAATGAATCTGCATTGGAAAGCAGATCGTTATGATAAACCTATGTATGTAGAAGATGACAAGAGTAAGTCTTGAAATCTTCTTGTATTATGTGAAGTTGTTTGTTATTGATATTCTTTTTGCAGTTGTTTCCTTGTATGTTGTGGTGTACAAGAGAGAGAAGGGGGAAATGGTCACAGTTCAGAAAGGTGCGGATGAGGAGACGTGGTATCATCAGATAGTGAAAAACTTTGCGCTTCCAAAGGATGCGGATCTGAATGCGCAACCGTCTACTGGTGCTGGTACATTTCTCCTTATTTTTTGGTAATATTGCAATATTACTCTTTGCTGATGTTGCGCTCTAGGTAATATTGCAATATTTCTTCTTTTGTATAGGTGAGTTGATCAACTTAGACGTAGGCCCGGAATCTAAGAAGAAAAAACGTGGACCTGATGCCTCTACCATTTCCAAGAAAGTTGATGCGCCGAAGGCGGATATCCTTAAAGAAGAAAAGAAGAAAGGTACGCGCCTTGTTTCTGAAGCTTGGTGTGATTACGTAGTGGTGTCTGACACGTTAGAGGATCTTTCGCCTGTAGCTGTGAAAAAACCCAAACTGGAGCCTCGAGACACCGCAGACATTCCTGTATCAAACCCTGATGATCCCATAGATCTGGAATCAAGTCCTGAGCCACTAGTGAGGACTAAGGTGGTTAAGGGGAAGCAACCGGAAGGTGAAGCTGCGGTGCAGCCCGCAAAGAAGATCACAAGAAAAAAGATCGGCAAAAAAGGCAATGTAGATGCTTTTATTGTAAAATTCTCTCCAGGTGAGTGTCTTCTTAAGTTTCCGCCTTTATCATATTATAAGATAACTTTGTTAATTTCCTATGTAGAAAAACCAATCCCACCTGTTCATCAGGAATCATCATCTGCTTTTAATGATGACGTTCCGCCATCACCACCCCACACATCTATTAAAGAATAGATGGAGGGTCCTAAGACTGTAGAAGCGGAGGTGAAGAAGACTGTGGAGGCGTAAACGGAGAAAACTGTGGAAATTGAAGTGGAAACAGAGAAAGCTGCGGAGGCAGAGACGGTTGTTGCTGATGTTACCGAGCCGAAGTCTCCTGGAGTTATGGCGCGGGGGCTAGAAAAGAAAAAATATATTAATGAAGAAGAGGTACCAGTGATAACTGTTCCTTCCTCCTCTGCGCCTACCACCAAACCTCCCAAAGATCATGTTGAAGAAAATCGAAAGAGAATAGATCAAGCCTTTATTGCTCATGATGAAGAGGAAGATTCTCCTATCCGCCCGGATGAGACTCCGGGGGATTATTATTATAGGACTTATTCGGAGAAGAGAGCTTCCAACATTCATGCGCCTGTGTGGAAACTTAAAAAGGCGACACGTTCTCTGATTGGCAAGTTTGCCGTGATTGGTTGCAGGGTATTTTTCCACCTGCTGAAATAAACTTCCAAGAAGAACAATCCCATAAGCGTACCTATCACTCATACCTTGAAGAGACTGCCAGTTCAACTTCAACCACTCATTGAATAGTGTGCGAATGGCGCATCATGCACAAAGAGTGGGATGCTTTTGAAGTTTCCAAAAAAGAAGTTGCTGAAGAAAAGGCGCGCGACGCCTGTGAGGGTTTGGACGAACAGGTGGCACCACATGGGTAGTGTCCATCTGCAGATTAGCCCCGCGCTAGTGAATACACGCAAATGATCTTCCGGATCTGTTAACCCATTAAACTTCCCTACGTTTGAAGGCAATTTTGCACGCTCGAGAGGAGCTAATGTAATCTCTCTGACAAACTTGGAATTTTCGGCAGCTTCTGCTGGTCGATAGATTAAGTTGTAATCATACTCTGCTTCTGGATTATAAACCGTTCGAACTTTTGGTTTATAACTTGCATGATCCTATTGCAGCCGATTGAAAACACTTGTGTTATCGTCTTCATTGTATGTTCTATCGTATTCATCGGTTTGGGTGTCCCGCTTTTTTGAGAAACGTGGGCCCAACCGTGAATGAACCGATTGTCGTTTTTTAGAGTGTTGTTCTTCACGATGAACTCGATGTCTAGATCTAGAATGAGTAGACTCACATCTGGTGTTGGACTGAGAGTAAACTTCTGTATCTTCGACCGACATGTGTGATGGTGAATCATAATGTAACACTCGAGGTGCAGATGGAGTTCGCACCTGAGCTGCAGATCTACGTGTCTGTGGTGCCGTTTGAGCAGTTTGTGCACAAAGTTGTGCATAAACAACGTTCAACGCACCTTGGGACTTAACATACCAAGAGATCGGGGTTTCACCAAGAGGTAAAATTGAACTGACCGGAATTTCAGGTTGAACTCCTGGAGTAACAGGATTGTTTACGTGATTCACATCATTTTGAACATCATTATCATCAGATGCTTCTTCTACAATTCCTTTAACACGGGAAACATGAGTAAAATTGCCGTTGTTCTCTGGTCGAGGACCTGGTGGGTAATTTGATGGACCTTCTGCCATTGAAAACATAAGAGAGAGAATCGATCGAGAAGATGAAAATGAAAATAGAAAATCGGTGGGCACCAATGAAGAAACAGTGGATCGGAATTGTCCGGAATCAATCAGATATGGGGTTTAGTTTCTGCATAAAAAGGTAAATCTTCTCATTGATTGTTGGTTGAGGACTACTTCACCAGAGAACACTACAAAACAGAAAGCTGTTAGACTCGCCACGGGGAGAATGGGGGTTCTCTCCGTGACCACCCTCCGGCGTGAGAATAACTATAGTGATTTTAAAGGAAAAGATGAATAAGCGTGAAAGTATCTTGTGAGATCATACCTGGAGTCTCATATTTATAACCGGAATTTGGCGCCAAAAAGTGTAACGGAGATAGTAACGGAGAACACTTTTCCGTTGACAGTTATCTCTCTTTCCGTCAATAGTTAACTCCACATCCATGCACACGGATCGTGGATCTGATCGACGGCTGGGGAGATGCCACATGGAGAGTGGTTTTGTGTAGATCTTTCTTTAAGTTGTTGCCATCATCGTGATTTAGATGAGTATCTCGGATTGTGCCACGTCACATTCGGTTGCAACCGAATGAAGCCATGCACGATGAGCATTTAGGGCTTTCTAGAAGATCTACAGCTGTAAACTGTTGTACCTTTGCCACGTGTCCACTCTGTTGTAACAGAAAAGATTCCTTTGTTCAAGTCTTGATTTCATGCGCGAGGGCATGTTTAGGATTTTGCTTTTATATCTTCCAACCTAACTGTACCCTTGCGCGAGCCCGCGCAAGGGTGTTCGTTTGAATATTTGTTTCTCCTTTCTCCGGCGCATGGTCATCGAAGACTGATTTCTCCAACTCTTGTTTAAAAACCGCTGTGCGGCCGCCCAGGGGACTTGTTTAAGATATTTTTGAATAAGGTTACGGTATGGTCCTATGCGCTTGTGCAAGGTTTTTGGGACCATACCCCTTCAGATCCGCAGTCAATGATGTCTGATCGGTTGATTCTTGTTAAACCGACGAATATGCAATTTGTTAGAGAAGATGAATGTAGTTGTTGATGTTGTTTTACAGGAATTGAGAGGGCGAAAGTGTGGGGAAAGCGTTTTACAGCAAACATTTGCGCGCACATTCCACGGATTGAGGTTCACCGAGATGTTGGTGACTACCTTGCTGAGATACGTTGCATTTGTTGTGCCACAAGAAGAAGGTAAAAATCTTTTGTGTTTGTGTGTAGATATTTTGTTAAAAATCATATTTTTTTTTAGGTTTCAAGAAATGGGGTTGTGGATTCTTCATTTAGCTTGTCTTCAAATTGTTAGATTGAAAAACTATAAGCAGCCTACAAGCTATTGTTTCATGTTTTAACTCTTGAATTTCAAACCTTCTTTTAATTTTAAAATAAATTATATAGATTTTTGGTTTGAACTCAATGGGTTAGTTTTGGCGACATGTGTTAACCTATTTGTTCAGTTGTTTAAGTGGTTGTAGTCACTTGAAAAACACGCATTTAAACGCCGCCTTAATCGTCCCCTATATTGTAGAGTTAGTAAGTCTTTATAATTGATGCTAAAAAACCCAATCGAAACCCATGATCGTATGCCACCATTGCTTGCCGCCATATGATGTTGTGCTTCGCCAATTCGTCGCAAATCTTTCTTCGTAGTTCCGTTTTCACACATATTTTTCTTCGAGATAAATTTTAATAGAATCCGTTACTTTATCTATTATTATCGTTGATTTGTTGTAAAGAAAAAAATGGCTAACAATGTAACAGTTTAAAGAAATTTATTTGGATTTTCTTGATTTAACTTAACAAATGATTTAGTTGAAGAAACAAGAACCTGATGGTTTGTTGCTGTTTGTAATCCCAAGAGTTGAGGTTGCAGCTCATGGTATTTATTTGATTTATGTCGATCTTATGTCAGCTATGGAAGCATCGGCTTTGGAATTTAAGCAACGATGGGGTTTAAATTCATTCAAACAATACTTAAATCGTCAGAGAAGATTAGAAGAGCATCGAACGCAAGTTCCCTTTAATTTCATACGCACTTCCATTACTTACTCTCGTAATCCCCTTTTTATTTGCCCTATTTTTTTCGTTTTGATGGCTGTCACAGGCTACGACCATCAAATCCTACAGCGAGGATTTCGTGGGACGTTGGATATCAACAACGCCAATTCAACCACCGACGATGACTGGAGCCTGAATGCTTACGTTTTCGATAAGGCGGCGCTGTCATGGCCGTTGGAGATCAACAACGCGGATTCATTGCTGAGTTTGTTGCATTGATTGCTTAGACTCTGTCTAGACATCATAACGTGTATATAGTTTTATCATTAAAGAAAACTTATTCAAACTTTCTACTCTTTGTAACGTGTATATAGTTTATGATGTAGTTATTTGTACATTTTTACACCAAAAAATTAATGTGCATTCATTTCTTACTAATTAGCGTAATTTACTTGCAACTACATAAAAAATATAGAGTTAAATGCTTTGGTTGGTCCCTGTGGTTTTCAAAAAGTGCAGACTTGGTCCTAGTGGTTTACTAATTACACGCGTGGTCCCAAAACTTGTCAAAAATGCACTCGGTTGGTCCCCAGCCCTAACATCAGTTAAATTTCTCAGTTAACTATGTGTGAAATGACTATATTACCCCTTAAAGCCTAATCATCTTCTTCAACCTCTTACCCCTGAAAGCCCTAATCAACTCCTTCAACCCTGAAACATCTGCATCATCTTCATCACCATCATCATCTTCATCACCGTCATCTTCAGCATCCATCCACCGATACACACCCACAATTACACATAACAACAACCCATACATACATACATACATACACCATATGTATACACACCTGTGTCAGAGAAAACGAACGAAGAATAACAACAGATCCAGTGGGTAACCGTCTCATTAGATAAGCACAATTCTCTCTGTATTCAATCTCCATAATCCCTACAAACATTTTCCCCACTTTCACTAAGACCCACTTCAATTTCAGCTTCAGTTCTATAATCATGTGCTCTATATCACCATACAAGACCCACTTCGATCTCTCCTTCTTTTGCCGACAGAACATCATCAGCAGTTGCAAACCATCTATACCGGTGAAATTCGTCGGAGAATAAACCACCACCGTCATCATTCATCTTCACCATTCACGTCACCATCACCGGACAAACGAGAGGGGAAGGGGCGCCGTTTAAATCCACCACACGGCGGCGCTGCCGTCGTCGATCTGCACATCATCTTCATCATCGGCACCTCACCGTCATCTTCATCCATCATTCTCGTCCCCACCGTCGTTCTGTGTCATCATCAGAAAGGAGGGTTTGTCGGAGCACGTCGACTGGAGTGGTCGTCGGAGAGGCTCGCCGGCTCCTCCATGTGGTCCACCAGACTTGAAAATGAGAGGATAAGAGAGGGTGTCGGCTGTGGTGGTTGTGTGTAACTATGATCTTGTGAGTACGGATTGTGAAGGAGGGTGTCGGATTGTGTTATCTGTGTTGTGTATATAGTTTAGAGAGTTAGGGTTTCAAGAGAATGAAGATAGAAAGTGAGTAGATGATGGTGATGAAGATGATGCAGTGAGTTTTGTTAATAAGTAAGGGTATTTTGGTCATTTAACTTGGACTTAACTGAGAAATTTAACTGATGTTAGGGCTGGGGACCAACCGAGTGCATTTTTTACAAGTTTTGGGACCACGCGTGTAATTAGTAAACCACTAGGACCAAGTCTGCAATTTTTGGAAACTACAGGGACCAACCAAGCATTTAACTCAAAAATATATTTGATATATAGAACGGAGTTGAAAGGGTTATATTGGTTACAATGAGTTCAATCGGATACGTCGAAACAAACATTTTTAAATGGTTAACGCGTTACATAATACTTGAACTAATTTATTTGATGTTCGCAATGTACCCGTACCGCAATGCGCGCGTATATTGTAAGTTGTAACTAGTCTTATATAATAATTCAAGTTTAATTTCCTCACAAAATATTTCGAGTGTGAAGGGTTTTACAGTCATTTCACCAAAGTTTTAAACGGTCGTATGTAGTAGTAATTGGATGTCCACTCATCTTCACCAAAGTTTTTTTTGACGCACCAAGCGTGGGCCCGGTTAAGACAACATAGCCTTGGATGCCGGAGTGGGGCGGAGGTGCCTACCCGAGTTATAGGGTAGGTGCGATCTCTATCGCCTGTTGTAGAAATATCGCCGTTCAAAAAAAAAAGTAGTAATTGGATGTCCACTCATCTGTCAGAGTACAGTGATACGGCTGATCAGCCCTAGTACCGATAAAGATGGCAGAATTACACTACCGTTAGCCGTGATGTTACAATTAAACGCCGTGCCGTTACTTCCGTCAGCCGCCGTGAACTAACACCGGCGTAGATACGTCGGAACACGTGTACATAATATCAGTGATGTTAAGGGCACTCGGGGTGGTCCGTTATACCACCCCGATCACGCGTTATTTTATAACGCTACACCGCCGCCGCCGCTAATTTAACGCGTTATTTTTTAAACGCGTGGAATTGTTAACGCGTTATATTTCGAAGTTGTTGGTGTGAAGTCTGACAATCTTTTATCCAAATGGAATTTAAAGCAGTATTTTATTATTAAAACAGTATATATGGCCGACAATATTTAAAGCTTTTATTTTCTAATTGGACCAATTCTTGTATGTGAGTTGACAATCTTTTATCCAAATGGAATTTAAAATAAAAAATTAAAAAAATTTGGGAGTGATAGAATTCCATTACTAGTGATACCACCCCGCCTACATTTCTATCACTAGTGATAGAATATTGGGTGCTGACATGGCATGATTTGATTGGATAGTGGGAGTGATAGAAGCTATCACTAGTGAACCACCCCCCTCCCCTAACGTGTAATTGATCACGAGGAATCTGTATGCATACAAGGAGAATATTAGACCATTGGGTATGGGGGAGGATAGTCTCCAAAGGACTATCCCCCACATAAGCGCCAAGTAGGCAAAGGAGAAGGACCCTCCCCTTGGAGACTATCCAAGGGTGCGGGGATGTTCATCCTCCATTTTTTATTATTATTTATTTGATTTAAATAATTAATGAAAACAAAGTAAATAAAAGTAAAAAAGTTACATTTAAATAAAACCTTAAAAAACAACAACCTAAAGTTACATTTAAATAAAAAAAAACACACCTAAAAAAAACCTAGAGTTACATTTAAATTAAAAAAAAAACACACTTAAAAAAAACCTAAAGTTACATTTAAAAAAAACTACACTCCCCCACTCCATTTTTTCCTAATTTTGTCCTTTATCATTTGTAAAATGGGACGGTCTTCTGGTGGATAGGAGCTAAGGTCGGCCGTCATTATTTTCCATTCCTCCAACTCGTGCGTTTCTTGTTGCTTCTTTAGCTTCTCATCTGCTAGTTTTTTTTTCATCTTTACCTTCTCGGTTTGCGTGTCGTTAAAGAAAAATATAGTGTACAAATTCGGTTTGCGTGTCGTTAAAGAAAAATATAGTGTACAAATAATATTTAATAACAATAATAATATAAGTTTGTAAGAAAAATATTTTACCGACTATAGGAGACGTTGAATATAGTGTACAAATAAATATTTAATAACAACAATAAAAATATAATGTACAAATAATATTTAATAACAATAATAATATAAGAATAATAATATTTTACCGACTATAGGAGACGTTGAAGAGTTAATATATGCTTTCGCCAACGCCTCTTTCTCAATTTTTGACCATTGTTGCATTTGTTTGCCCGGTGTGTCTTCCTTTTTACCCTTTCCTTTTTTATTTTTCTTTTTTGAAGGTTTAGGTTGCGTTTCTGGCACAACCTCTATGTCATCATCTTCTTCCTCGATTTGTGTTTGAGGTGCTTGTGGCATGTTGGGTTGTTGCATTTGATATGGGTTGAACAGCATGTTGGGTTGTTGCATTTGATATGGGTTGAACGGCATGTTGGGTTGTTGCATTTGCATTGAGTTGAACGGGTATTGGTTGAAAGCGTTTGGCATTTGTTGGTAACCCGCAAAAGCGTTGTCCATTACGGGTGTGTAGCCGGATGACGAAAACGGGTGTGAACTTGAGTTGGGATTATTTGGGTTGTAGGGATCCATAATTTTTTTAAGGTTGGGAGAGGTTTTTTTTTTTATAAAAATGGGAGAAAAGTGGGGAGTAGTTTGGTAAAAAAGTGGGGTGAAAAGGGGTTGAATTTATAGTGGTGGGGTGAATTTTTTTTTTTTTTTTAAATGTTGCTAGTTACCGTTACATGGCCCACCACATTCAAAAAGTCTGGCCCGTCTCCAACGTCCAAATTCGGACGGAACCGCCGTGCCGGGCCCCAAGGGGGCGGTGTTCGACGAGGCTAAAGGGGGGGGGGGGGGGGAAGGCCCTCTCCCGATCCCATACCCAATGGTCTTAATTTAACCGGTCACCGAATCGAAAACAATGATTCGATTTGAAATGTTCACATGGAGGTGGGTGTGATTTGTATTTAAACCATCCATGCTACACTTACTTGTACAATGTGCATGTGATGTAAATTTGTCTTGTGAATAAGTTTTGTTTTGATATTTTTTTTTTTCATTTTTATTTTGGATGGCTTGTGACATTTTTTATTACACTAGTTGATTTTCCGTCCGCGCGTTGCGGCAGGGACCTAATGTCTGCAAAACGCTTGTTAGCAACGGCAAGCAGATACCGAATATCAAAACATAAACAAAAATGACGTGGTAAGGATAGTTACTCCGTTCAAAAAAGCGATTTTAAATAACCTAATATATAATAATAGAGTAAAGTCATTTTTGAGTCTATGTGGTTTGTGTATTTTAACCATTTGAATCCAAAAACCAAACTTGTCTTGATTTGAGTCCCCGTGCTCTCTAATTTTAACCATTTGAGTCCCTGTGGTCTCTAATTTTAACCATTTGAATCCAGAAACCAAATGTTTCTAATTTGAATGTTGTTTACGTTTTGGATTCAAATGGTTAAAATTAGAAACCACAGAGACTCAAATCAAGACAACTTTGGTTTTTGAATTCAAATGGTTAAAATGCACAAACCACGGGGACTTAAAAAGAACTTTACTCATAATAATAGGACCCACACGTCCTACACGTTTGAAATTCAGTTGTTTTCAATTCAGTTATTACGGTGCTAACACGTTAAAATATGGATGAGCTCGGTGCCGGTAACGGCATCGAAAGTACCGATCCGGAAAATCATCGAAATTATGTATCGGCACCGGAAATGCTCGGTACAATACGGTACGGTATTTGAAGGTAAAAATCAATAAATACAGATATGGTGCTAGACCGGTGTCAAAGCGAAAGTAACGATTCTGAAAACGCCAAAAGGTGGGTACCAACTTGGTACCGAAAATGATTTGGTATAATAACTTTGGTACCGATACGATACGAGTTTGATTACAGGATTTGATACGATTTGCACATCAAAAATCTAAATATTCAATTTAATTTTACATGTTACAATTCATCCCCATTCAAACGAAATACAGTTTACTTACTGTGTGTATGAAAAGTAATCTAAACGGTGCATTTACTTGCATTGATACGTTGCTACAGGATTTGATGAGCTCGGTATCAACCGGTACCGAAAATACCGTTACCGAAATCCCCAAAAGTGGGTACCGGTACCGAATATACCTAGTATGGTTCGGTACCGGCCGGTACTGGTACGACAACGGTATTTGAGGGTAAAACCGGTGAATACCGGTGCCGAACCGGTACCGAAAATACACCCGGTTTAGTAAATTTGATACAAGTACCCGTACCCGATACTGTTTGCTCATAAGTTGATGATGTTACTGTGCATTGATACGTTGCTACAGGATTTGATGAGCTCGGTATCAACCGGTACCGAAAATACTGTTACCGAAATCCCCAAAAGTGGGTAACGGTACTGAATATACCTGGTATGGTTCGGTACCGGCCGGTACTGGTACGGCAGCGGTATTTGAGGGTAAAACTGGTGAATACCGGTGCCGAACCGGTACCGAAAATACACCCGGTTTAGTAAATTTGATACCGGTACCGGTACCCGTACCCAATACTGTTTGCTCATAACTTGATGATGTCACTGTTGATGTTACTATTCATTTGATTGTATTTTTAATATGGTATGGTTCGGTACCGGCCGGTACTGGTACGACAACGGTATTTGAGGGTAAAACCGGTGAATACCGGTGCCGAACCGGTACCGAAAATACACTAAGTTTAGTAAATTTGATACCGATACCCTTACCCGTACCCGATACTGTTTGCTCATAACTTGATGATGTTACTGTTGATGTTATTGTTCATTTGATTGTATTTTTAATATATAGGTAACTAGTGGGATTATGCGAACCATGGGGTCGAAAATTCAGTTTCGTATCGAATCGGTTTGTTACGATATAGACACTTGTTATATTAACTGCATGAGAAAAATACTCGTGATTTGTCTAAAAGAATATCGTCACATGTTTTATATCAATAAAAAACAATAAAAATGAATAGTGGTACTGATGTTCGGTCCTAGTTGGTTCGGTTTGTCAGAGTATTGACACTCATTATAGTCGATGATACAAAAATATTATATTTCAGATATAATTTCGTTTTTAACAAAATTTATATTGGAATATCAAGAAAAAAAATTTAAACACAACTGCATATTTATGCATTAAAAATTACCGTACACGAACTATTGGAATACAAATTACGTATCGAATAAAGTGAAATGAAATTTTTTATAAAAAAAATTGACGATATCTATTTACAATTTTATATTAATGTGTAAATTAAATTAAATTAAGAGTTCATTGCCCGGATGGTCCTTTGGTTTCACGTTTAATCCCCATCTATTGGAAATAGCATGTATGTTTCATGTGGTTTGCTTAATAGTTACTCGGATAGTCCCCTCTAGATGGTGGCTAAACTTTCTAGTTAAGTTGATGAGAAATGACTATATTACCCTCTCTACCCACCCACTTTCTTCTCCATCCATTTTCTTCTCCACCTCGGTTTAAAAATCCAAAGCTTGTTATCTATAACAAAAATCCGATCATATTGGCTTCCATTGTGATAAAATTCGAAGCCTTTTCAACTGAAAGAAAGAGGGACTCTTGATGATGTAAAGGAATTAATACCAAAGTATGAATCTTCAAGATACATCAAATCATCGATTTCCTCCGGAAGCTACCGGTAAACAGGTTTGTGTGTAGTTGAAGCATGTAGTTAAAACAAAAATATTCACCGGAACGTCACCTGTGAAGTCTTGATTTCGGTGGGTCTTGATTCCGAACAGAAACAAATCGTCTTAAAAAACCTGTGAACATCAAAATCAAGAACACGACTGCAAGCGCACAACATCATCAATTTCTGCCAGATCATTGATAAGGTGGTTGTTTTGTCGGATGGCCGGAAAAAAACGAAAGTGGCCGGAGTGGTAGGGTGAACGGTGGTGATGGTAGGATGTTGGGTGCCATTGACCCATCTAATTCCATTGATTCAGCGATGGATCGAGGCTCTCTAAAATTAATATGATGAACCGAATACTTCTTAGGTTTTCTTTTCTTGCCTGAAAGATAAAAACGAATTGTTAAGGATGGTTCAAATTGATAAGCCATAATATATATACAGAACCCAATCTTCTTGCCATGTTTTCTCTCACTGTCTGTACTCTGTCACACCCTGCCGGCCTGCCCGATGCCGAAACGTGAGGGCTATCCGTTTGTTGACTAGGGTCCAAAAGGTTGTCCACAGCAGTTGCTCATCAACAGGGGGGCGGGGGTTTGTCTTTAATAGGCTAGGGTTTGCTATTCAGAAAGGGGTAGCGGCGCAGCTTGTTGCTCGCTTACCTGCGATATTGATGTAACTCGGCCAGTTCTTACAGTAATAAATTAAAAATAAACCAACGATATCAAATATATAATTTAAAAAGTTTACAAAACCATAGTATTTGAGTTATCATACATTGTACAAATATACATCATGTATCTCAAAAAAATATTTAGACAAGGTTATAGTTTATAAAAGGGGTAACTTTGTAGAAATGTAACCAAATTTGTTAATTGTTCTAGTTAAGTCACTGATTTTTTTTTTGTCTCTCTAATGTCACAGAAGTTTTATTTGCTATTCTAATATTATGTCATTATTAGATTATCAGGTTTCTGATGTGACGTGTTAGGTTTCTTTGATTATTTTTAAATTTCTAATAAGATGTAGAAAATATAAATAACGAGTGTTTAAGACCCGCGCGTTGCGGCAGTACCAGTAAACCGAACAAAAGAATATGTAAAAACGTTGAGCCGCGCACACGCTTTGCAAAGTTTTCACTTGCAAACGTAGACTAATACAAAAATGGAATTTTAAAAATCTTAAAGATTCAAGTATGGTGAATCTTGGAAGTAAATGTGTTTTTAACTGTGAATAATTACATTTTGTTGTATTCAACCTCAAACTCTCTCATGATTCATGAAGAAGTTTGAGTAATTGCGGGGGTGTTTAGGTTAGCTTATTTTGGAGCAACTTATGACTTATTGACTTATAAAAGTTAAAAAGTTATATTTTGAGTGTTTGGGTTAGCTTATTTTGAAGAGTTTTGTGTGTTGATAAGTCATTTTTGAGAAGTTAGAATTTCTAACTTCTCACTTATGACTTACTAGTGGGGTGCCCGTGCGTTGCGGCGGGAACCGCAATATTTTGGTTGGTGATTTAAAGGTGTACACAAAATGTTCGGTTTAGTTTGGTTTCGAGTCATAACCTTAACCAAAACTTTCGATTAAAGTATTTCAGAAGCCGGTGGATTTCAACTATTTTTGTTTGGTTAAGAGGTTATAAGCATTGGGTCCAATCAGTTTTTGATTAGTTTATTTATTTATTTTTTTGTTATTGTCCACTCCTTTTATGAGCAAGACTATGAGCAAAGTTATCTCTACCTTTCCATGTATTATTCAAATGAAACATGCCTACTATTTATACAAGAGTTGAGGGAAAGTTAATATTCTTAGTTAATTAGAGACTAACAACCTAATAAAAAATAATCAAATGCCATAAAAAACTCTATTTAAGAGTTTTACTATATGAAGAGTTTAATAACAATTTCAATAAATTAATTTCCATTCACAACATTCTATTTTTCCAATATGATTTAATAAAAATATTGAATCACAGTTTATAATCCATAAAAATATCATGACCTCTTCATTAAAAAGTTGACAGTCTCTAAGGAAGCATGATGCAATCCCTTGCCTTTAAGCATCAATACATACAAAGTTTAATACGCTTAAACATAAGCACACCATATCAACCTAAACCTTTATTATTGTCCTATCGCTTCACAGAAAACGTTGGTAATGAAAAAGTTACAACACGTAAAATAAGACAAAAGGTTTAAAACCTCAAGAAGCAGTTGGTTTACCTATTATGCCACTAAGAAAATAAAACCCAAATCAGAGAGATATTTGTGTGAATTGAATCAATAATACCGTTAGTTTTTCCCTTCATGATACTTAATACCGTCAACTTTGATGCCAAGAAACCATAAAAAAATATAGGTACAAATAAAACACCAAACCAAAGGAGAAACATTGGTTTTACAATTAGAGAACTCAAGTTCAGTCGACTTGTAGCATGCTAACAACATATAAATTTTTATACAACACTAATTACATTTCAAGACGATAAGTAACGGCGGTGGGATAACGATTGTTGTGGTGACAACTACTTGCGAGCAGAATGAACGATTCTAGCTTTCAAAACGAACATAGGAGAAGGCATCGACTGTGACCGTGGATTTTGTGGTAGTTGTTGTCGACCGTACGTTTTTCGATGCGGTTTGTGAAGAGGTGGACAAACCTGAACACGTTATGTTAAGACAAGGAGCCATTTGAGTGCTAAAACTAAGACCAGGGCCACCTATTATATGTCGTAGAAGATGTCGGGAATTATCGTCATTAGTGGTCGGTTATGGAATGGTAACAATCTAATTTACGAGGACTTGAATTGCATGTAATGAAGAAAATGGATCGGCCAGAAGTTGGCAACCCTTCAAATGATTTGTAATTTCATTTCATTCAATTCAAACCTTTTATATGTCTATTCAATTCAAATTGTTCATATATATATCATAGTGATTAGTTTACTGAATTACTAATTTTATTTTATAATTGACTACAATAGTGTATTATTTACGTTCATGCATATCATCACTAACAATACATTATTTTTCAACTAAATTAACTATTGTTTTTTATTATATAATTGGCTTAAGTGGGTTGATGATTTTAAGGGTTGTTCGATTCAGTTTAGTTTTGAGCCACGACCATAACCAAAATGTATCATTTAGTTTATTCTCATTTACACTTGTATCATTTAGTTTATAATATTGTGTGTGTATATATATATATATATAAATATAGTATAGATTGTTATTTTTTTTCATTATAAATGTTTAAATTGATTTTATTTTCCTTGTATGGTTAATTTAAGATAAGTCATGACATTCAATTAATTATAGTCCCTAGAGATCCATTTCAATTAATTATAATCGGTTAGAATTAAGATATTAAATGTAATATTCATGTTGGAAGACAAATTTACCCCTAAAACATAATTAATATACGCATCGTGTGTTGTATACTAAGTCTTTCTACTTGTACATCTTAATTTATAAGAAGTCCTTGTAGAAAAATGACAAATTTAACCCCCAAACATAATTAATATATGCATTATGTGTTGTATACTAAGCATTTCTACTTATACCTCTTAACTTTTAAGAAGCCCTTGAGGAAATGTTTTATAATATAGTATAGATAGATATAAGTTAATAAGTCATTTTTGAGAAGGAATCCCAAACACCCACTACATTTCACTATTAATAGTTTCTTGACATTTACACCCACAGATTTGAATTACTACATACTCAGTATAAAATTATTATTTATTTACTTCCTACAACAAAAGAAAAGTAGTATTGGGAAAAAGGAAGATGAGACTTGAAATTTGAAAAGGTAACTCTTTACTGTTTTTTTGGTTGAACGGCCAATGGAAATTCTATTCCAACCAATAAAGTCATCCAGTCATCACAGCCACACAACACAACCACCACTCTCCGCCACCACCAACGGCTGACAGCCAATGCCATCGGCTGACAGCCAACGCCATCAGCACCAAGCCACCACTACCACAACAGTGCAACACCGATCTGACTATCGACAACCACTCGCCGTCCGCCACAGCTAATGGAAGAGCTATCTGGTCTTGTTCCACCTTCGCTAGATCGGAAGCACCGCCTCCCGCCTAAACCCTAGCGCGTCTCCTTTTCTCAGATCAAGATTTAGGTTGTGACTCGAGAGGGAGGGCGGTGCCTGAAAACCGACAGTCACCACAATGTACCACCATCACTATTAGGGGAGAAGTATGGACAGTCAACACAATGTACAGCCACACTATCGTCGGATTCGGTTACAGGTGTAGAGAAGATCGAAGACATAGAGGCAGAGGGAGAGAGAGAGAAGAAAGCAGTGATAGTAAATCGGTTGGTGAGAAAAAGAGTAAGTGCAGTGAATATGGTAGTACTTGTGCAATATTAGATTGTACAAAAGTGAACCTGTGCAATAAAAGATTGTACAAAATTGAACAGTAGTGTAATGAGGGAAAGAAAAATTGTAAATTAATATAGAGGGAATAACACCAAAAATAATTAGAAGTAAAAATATTTTTTTTTGCAAAAAAATATAGATTTTTATTCAAAAATTCATAAAATATTTTTTAATGTGTAAATGAAAAAAAAATTAATCACCAATTTTTATTCATCAATTTGTACTTGTATATATTATGATTAGGCTATCACCCGCGAACTTCACGGGTAGGAAAATTTAATTTATATTAATCGAATCATGTCCTTGAATAAAATAAAAAGACATGTTTTCAAACAGTATATTATTTTATTACCTTAGTTATTTATGTTAAATAATAACAACCCATGAATTGAATCTTTTTATGTGCCAACTTCAACGTCCACTTCCCACATACAAACGTATATATACTACATTGGCACTCCATCATTTATGGATAAAAGTGTAAAGGTGAAGCTGATTTGACTCGATGTTTTATAAAATAAAAATATGCATATTGTTCAAGTGTTAGAAACATGATCACAAATGAAGCCTTTGTAGAATGCAAAGGTCCCTAGTGCCACAATAAACATTTATTTACAATTGAGTTGGTATTATTTGATTTACACCAAAGATTTCATTTATCTCTTTATATAAACCGGAGATAACAACTTAAGTCATTTTATAAAGTCTAAATAAAACAATAAATCATGCTTGTGTAACTTGCATCTCCCATTACTCTTGATTTCACCTGCAAAAAAAAAAAAAAAAAAACCTTCAAAACTTAATAGAGAACCCATTTCACTAACGAAATCGACGTAGCAGAACATAAAGTATAAAGTACATACATAACCTTTATTTTACATGATATATACTCACCATATATATTAGAAATGTTCCATTCAACAGTGTTGGCATAAAATTTGAAATATAAGAAACGTTCTATTACTTATAGAAAATTTAAATTACAATGAACTAAGTTGTATCGAGTGTCGACCGAACAACATCGGTACAAGTATCGATATTATCATAACAAGTTTTGACCTTTGTTATAATTTTTGATCGATGTAAAACACGTATCGTTATTGTAACAACACTCAAAAACACCTTATAAGGAACCCTAATAGAGACCCCAAACATGTACAACGCGACCCGAAATGAAAAACTCGAAACAGGGACCCCCGGAGACACATGTGGAGGGATCCCCTACACTCGATACCCTATCCGATCGATCCTAAACCCAACAACGGATGTCAAGGTGCTGCCTGAATAAGGCTATACTTTGCTAACTACGTTGGGGTTTTGATCTCATATTGTATCGATAAAAGTTGAATTGGGTTATTATGCTAACACGTGTGCATTGTATATTTTATGAGGAACTCGGGAATTTCACTAGGAAATATTATCAGGAAGCTTATAGTTAAACCCTAAGTTTACAAAGTGAGTTATTCTTTCTTTTTACTAAATGCTTTGAAAAAACCCTAAATGTTTATTAGTTATACTTACAGTGATTAAGTTTTTGTATTCTGCAATTACTGCCGGTATGTAGGGTTTTGTATACATTATTTGACACTCGTGACTATTGGGTGAATGGATCCAATAGTAATATGACCACATGCACAGGGGAATTGGCCTCCAGTCGCAATACTGCTGAGAAATTGATAGATATAAACAAATGTAAAAACTCTTGATGCTTTAAAGTTATAACAATGTGTCTTTTTATAAAATGGAATGAACTCGCCAGTATTTCTTGCTAATAAAATATTCTCAAAACACGTTTTAGGTAATTTGCTGTGAAGGTAATAGAAGCCAGCTATGGAGCACTGAAGGCTTAGATAAAGTGGCTATGATTACCTGAATAAAAGAAGAAATTTATGTTTTCAGCAATTAGGGTTTATCCCTATTAAAACATTTGAATGGAATATGGGTTTTAGCCCATTTGTTTAATATTAAAAGTTTGGTGTTTTTACAAACTCTGAAATTATTTCCTAACTACGATCCTGATGATTTATTCCGCTGCAAATTTAAAAAACACCGATACCATCTGACTGGCTCGCGACACCCGTTCCCAGCGTGGGGTCAGGGGCTGTGACAGAAGGTGGTATCAGAGCCACTGGTTTAAGCCATTTAGGTGTTCTTTTCATACCTAAAACTTAAACACTACGTTAGGAAGTTACTGTAATAACTTATGTCTTATTCTATGTAAATAAATCTTAATATTTATATTATGATTTTTTATGTTATTTTAACAAATTTTGAGTTCACAGTATGAGTGATCAAAATACATCTGACGTCATGAAGGACCATCCGGGACTGCATCTGGATATGAGGCAGACACCGAAGAATCTTTTGTTTTCAAAACAAAATCAGCTGAAGCCTTTCCACCCAAGAAGAGGGGATGGTTCAATAAGGGAAAAATGGAAAAGAGAAGAAAAAGGAAAAACCAAGAAGCAACCATAACCTTAGTAGAAGGAACTGCTCAGATACCCGTAACAAGACCTCTGTGGGAGGAACTAGATAGAAGATTAGTTAATTGTGATCTTCTCCAACCCGTAGAAAATGAAATAAAACTCAATCTGTTAGTAGAACCAGAACCTCAGTTGCTATGTTTATACCCAAAACAACCCATTGTACCAATACCAATGTTCCCTGAACCAATACAAGAAAACCCACTACCAATACCAGCATTCAACCCCGAGGAAATACCCAGGTTACCAGTACCAAATCCACTGGAACAATGGTGGACCAATGACTGGGCTTTCCAAAACATGATAAATGAACCAAATCCCTATTTACCATGTGAAGAACCAATACCAGCCTACAGTGAACCCATACCAGCCATACTCCCTCCTATGAGTCAGGAAAACGTAGTTGAACTTCGTCACTATGGCGAAGAACTTATAGAGGAAGGAAATAGGATTCGGGCCATTGGAGAAAATCTCGTCTGGAAGTACGATGAGAGGGAGATGCAGTTCTGAGAAACAACAAACCTAAGATGCAAATATATATATATATATATACTTTGCAAATATATATATATATATATATATATATATATATATATATATATATATATATATATATATACTTTCCTTTAATTTGATAAAAAAGATATAAAATCCATACTAATATATATATATATAGGGAGAAGATCATGCGAGAACCACCTCTTATTGCGAGAACCGCGAGAACCAATGTGAACACAACAAAAAATGCCTAAAAATAGCTAAAAATCATACAAATTTTTTTTAATATTTTTATATAAAAATCGCTACTTTTCGAAGCAAAAAAAAAAAAAAAATTTAAATTTAAAAAAAAAAAAAAAAAATTTTTTTGGCCACTAAAAGTAGCGATTTGAGCATAAAAATATTAAAAAAAAAATAACTTTTAGATTTTTTTTTTTTTAGATTTTTTAAAGATTTTTTTAGGTTTTTTGGGGGTTTAGTTTTTAGCATTTTAGCTTGGGGTGGGGGGGGGGGTTTAGGTTTTTAGGGGGGGGTTAGGTTTTTTTTAGCTATTTTAGGTTGTGTTCACATTGGTTCTCGCAATAAGGGTGGTTCTCGCATGAACTCCTCCCTATATATATATATATATATAGGAGAAGGATCATTACAGAACACTAATTATTGCGAGAACAAAAAGAACAACTCTAAATCACTAAATTTTGGGATTTAAGGTTCATATTTCTTAAATTTTCTGTTTCTTACATTCATAATTGTATTATATATACATAAAAATCATATATTTTTCCCTACACATAGTTTACAAACATGTAGGTAATTTAGCCTACACATAACCTACATGTGTGTAGGTTATTTAAAACCTGAAGGTTTTTCATATTTTATTTTAAATTCTAGTGTGAGAAACAATAAATCTTGCATTTATGACATTTTCATTTACTTTTTAGGTTTTTAGGATTGAAAAAAACGAGTGATTCATTTTGTTCTGTGTGTTCTTGCAATATTTAGTGTTCTGTATAGAACCTTCCCCTATATATATATATCACTTATATATATGTATCGACGCATATAATTATTAACTTGTAGAATTATAGTTGTAGTTTGTATGGATGCATTATATATATAAAAAGAGTAAACGTCGCAATGTTCGACGATTTTGATTCAATGTGCTTGAATATCTGTTTGTTTAAATTATTATGTGATATTAATACCTGATAGTGTTTGCAATTCAGATGTCAAACGAAGTAAATCAAAAAGTTCAGAATAATAACGATAATGGGAACCAAGTGGATAAAAGTGCAATAGAACACATAGTAGCTCAAGGAACAATAGATGCCATGCCATTTATTATCGACACTATTAATAAAAAGCCGGTAAACGATAATACTATAATAGACAGTAAACATACGCACACCAAGCCGAGTCACAGCTTGAACGGAGATAACAGTATTCTTATCAAAGCTCCGATTCCGAAATGAAAGCAAACCATCTCTTATGGTAGTTCTTACAAAGAATTATTGTCGTGCAAACCGATCGAAATCTCAGGCAATGAAGGAGCCATTTCAGCCTTACGCTGGATAGAAAAGACTGAAGCAGTCTTAAAGATTAGTAAATGTGTTGATGAGGATAAGATCATGTATGCTTCTAACCTTTTCAAGGATGAAACATTAGAATGGTGGAATACCATTCTTCAATCAAGGGGAAGTGATATGGTCTATAATATGGAATGGAATAACTTTAAGGAAATAGTTGAAAGGAAATTCTGTCCTCCTCATGAAAAGGAGCAGATTGCCAATAAATTCCTAAACCATAGAATGATTGGGGTAAATTGTAGGGAATTTGCTACCAAATTCTTTGAGTATGCTAGGACAGTACCAACACTGGCTTCGCCAAAGCCAGTGTTAGGATCTGAGTTTACTTTTTTCTGTTGTTTTTATAAGATGAACAATGAAAGAAGATAAACAAAGGAATAATTTGCAGCGGAATGAATGAAAAACTTTATAACACAAATAAGGAAAGAAAAGCTTTCATCATATATACTTTGTGTCGAATTAATCAGTGAAATAAGAGATGTGGTCAAAGTAGCTAGACCACAAACAATTGAAGAAACAGTGGAGCTTGCTAACACTCTGACGGATGGACTGGTACGCACATAGGAAGAAAACCAGAAGAAGAATCTAGCCTAGAGGATTACCCAGGAACTACGTTCTGGTAATTCCTACCGCGAGAATGGAGCAGGTTCATCCTCCTCATCGCCTTTCTGTAAGTCCTGTAAAAAGAAGCATTCAGGAAAATGTGCGAGGTACTGCAACTTCTGCAAGAAGTCAGGATGTAAGGAAGAAGAGTGTAGAAGCAAAGCTAGCACTAAAATATGCTACAACTGCGGAGAGGCAGGTTATATCCGACCAAATTTCCAAAACTAGCTACAGTAACTAACAACAAGGAAAAAACAACAGAAGGGCCCAAGAAGAATGCCAGGGCATTCTTACTAACAGCTAAGAAAGCCGAGTTGATTCCTGATGTAATTACCGGTACGTTTCTAGTTCATGATATCTATGCTAAAGTATTACTTGACTCTGGTGCAAACCAAAGTTTTATAAATATTACTTTCTGCCAGTTACTTAATCAACCACTAACTAAAATTAGCCAAGCTTATACGGTGGAAACGGCAAATGGAAGTTCTATCAGCATAAGCAAAATGCTTCAGAAAGGAAAGATAGCATTTTTAGGTCATAGGTTTACCGCTAACCTTTTACCAATGAATCTAGCCGGACTCGATATCGTATTAGGGATAGATTGGTTGGTGGCCAATTATGCACGAATTTTGTGTGATCAAAATTTTGTAGAAGTTCATACGCCAACTGGTGAAAAGATCACAATTCAGGGAGACAAGCCGACAATGTCCACGAAGTTCAACTCGGTGATGAAAGTTGCAAGCTACACATGAAAAGGAGGAATGATGTATATGATTTCGACAATCGTTAGCACCAAAGGAAAAGAGTTAAAAGATATTCCTGTAGTATCTGATTTCTCAGACGTTTTCCCAGAAGAGTTACCTGGACTACCGCCAGATCGCGAGGTTGAATTTAGAATTGACCTAATACTAGGAACTGCACCGATTTCCAAAGCACCCTATCGCCTAGCGCCAACAGAGATGCTGGAATTGAAGAAGAGATTAGACGAATTATTAGAAAAAATGTTTTCTACAACCTAGATCATCGCCTTGGGGAGCACCTGTGGTATTCGTTAAGAAGAAAGATGGATTGATGCGCATACGTATTGATTATAGGGAATTGAATAAGATTACATTTAAAAATCGGTACCCACTACCGAGAATCGATGATCTATTCGATCAACTTCATGGAGCTCGATTCTTCTCGAAGATTGATTTATGCTCAGGATATCATCAACTGAATGTATAGGAAGAGGACATTCCTAAAACTGATTTCAGAAAAATGTATGGCCATTATGAATTTACATTCATGCTGTTCGGGTTGACAAATACCCCAGCAGTATTTATGGACATGATGAACAGGATATGTAAACCATACCTGGATAAATTCATAGTTATGTTTATAGATGATATACTGATTTACTCCAAGAGTAAGGACGAGCATGCCAAGCATTTACAAATACTTCTATCATTATTGAGAAAGGAAAAGCTTTATGCTAAATTCTTAAAATGTGAATTCTGGTTGTAAGAGGTACAATTTCTTGGACACTTAGTTAATGATGAAGGAATTCATGTAGATCCTATAAAGATCGAAGCTATTACCAAATAGAAAGTCCCTGATTCACCAACAGAAATAAGGAGTTTTCTTGGATTGGCAGGATATTATAGGTGTTTCATTCAAGATTTTTCTAGAATAGCCGTTCCATTAACCAAACTAACATGTTAGTCAGTTAAGTTTGAATAGGGACCAAAACAGGAGGAAGCATTCAAGATTCTGAAGCAAAGATTAACTAACACACCAATACTTGCTTTACCAGAAGGAACTGAAGACTTCATAGTCTACTGTGATGCATCTAAATTAGGATTTGGATGTGTGCTGATTCAACGACAAAAGGTGATTGCTTATGCCTCTAGAAAACTAAAGAAACATGAAGAAAATTATACAACGCATGATTTGGAGCTAGGAGCAATAATTTTTGCCCTCAAGATTTGGAGACATTATCTTTATTCACTATGTTCACAGATCATAAAAGTTTAAGGTATGTTTCATGAGGCAAAGACGCTGGATGGAAATCCTTAGCGATTATGATTGTGATATCTAATACCACGTAGGAAAAGCTAACGTAGTAGCTGATGCTTTAAGCCGAAAGTATCATGAGAAGTCAAAAAGGGCGTGTGCTCTCATATTTAACCTATAAATAGATTTGAATGAACAATTGAAAAAGGTACAGGAAGCAGCAATCAAGGATGATGCTGAAGGATTAAAAGGAATGATTAAAGAATTAGAAAAAAGGAGAAGATGGAATTTGGAGATTGCATAAGAAAAGAATCTGGGTACCTATCCAAGGGAACCTACGAAACCAAATTCTAGAAGAAGCTCATAAATCCAAGTATACGATGCATCCTGGAAGTGACAAGATGTATCAAGACTTAAAGAAAACCTTTTGGTGGATCAGAATGAAGAAGGACATAGCAAGTTATGTTGCTAAATGTTTAACTTGCTCACAGGTTAAAGCTGAACATCAAAAGCCTTTAGGGTTACTTCAGCAATTGGAGATGCCAATTTGGAAATGGGAATTGATAATAATGGATTTTGTTACCAAGTTACCCAAGACACGAAAAGGTAATGACACAATCTGGGTGATTGTGGACAGATTAACTAAATATGCACATTTGTTACTAATGAAAGAAACTTTCAGTATGGAACAATTAGCTAAGTTGTATGTGGATGAAATAGTTTCATTACATGGAATTCCTTTATCTATTGTGTCCGACAGAGATAGTGGTTTTACTTCTCATTTCTGGATAAGTTTTCAAAAAATCAATGGGAACCAGATTAAATATAAGTATATCTTATCATCCTCAAACAGATGGACAAAGTGAAAGGACGATTCTGATCATGAAGGACATGTTAGAGCCTGTGTGATAGACGTTGGAGGAAGTTGGGACTAGCACCTACCATTAATAGAATTTTCTTACAACAATAGCTATCATACAAGTATTAATATTGCACCATTCGAAGCACTCTTTGGACGGAAATGCCGAACACCTGTATGTTGGGCTGAAATAGGAGAAAAACAATTGTCAGGACCTGAAATTGTATAAGAAACAATTGACAAAATAATTCAAGTCAATGAAAGACTGAAATAGCACGAGACCATCAAAGGAGTTATGCAGATAACAGACATAAGCCATTAGAGTTTCAAATCAAAGACAAGGTACTGTTAAAAATCTCACCATGGAAAGGAGTCGTTAGATTTGGTAAGAAAGAAAAGCTAAGCCAAAGGTATGTTGGACCTTTTGAAATTATCAAACGAATTGGACCAGTAGCTTATCAGCTACAATTATCTGAAGAGATGACAGGAGTACATGATGTAACCTAAAGAAATGTTTAGCCGATGAATCATTGATAGTACCTCTTCAAGACATAGAGGTAAATGAAAAGCTTAAGTTCGTGGAAAAACCTATACAAATTAAAGATAGAAAGATCAAGAATCTCAAGCACAAGAGATTAGCACTGGTCAAAGTAAAATGGGATTCAAGAAGAGGATAAGAATACACATGGGAGCTAGAGTCTGAAATGAAAAGAAAGTATCTTTACTTGTTCCAGTAAATCTCGAGGACGAGATTTAAAACAAGGTAGGGAGGATGTAACAACACTCAAAAACACCTTATAAGGAACCCTAATAGAGACCCCAAACGTGTACGGCGTGACCCGAAATGAAAAACTGGAAACAGGGACCCCCGGAGACACATGGGGGGATCCCCTAAAAATTTCTGTGACACGCAATAAGAACATGGACGTGTTTTATTAGATAAGATCGACCACATGGCTATATTTGCAAACAAGGCTACTCTAGGAAAATAGGTCTTCACCAGCGATACACGGAAGGTGAAGGGGGTGGCTGGCGTGACGCGTGAGGCTGAACCTCATGACCTATAAATAGGTTGGCTTGGGACTGAAGCTGTTGTACCATTTTGACAAAATTTCGAAATACTCTCTCGTCCTTTTCTCCGTTTCTTTTAGTAGTGTACCCCTAAATTGTGAAGTTTTGCCTTGTTCTAAGTGTTTTAACCCCTAATCACTAACTCGATACCATGTCCGATCGATCCTAAACCCAGCAAAAGGATGTCAAGGTGCTGCCTGAATAAGGCTATACTTTGCTAACTACGTTGGGGTTTTGATCTCGTGATGTATCGGTAAAAGTTGAATTGGGTTATTATGCTAACACGTGTGCATTGTATATTTTATTAGGAACTCAGGAATTTCACCAGGAAATATTATCAGGAAGCTTGTAGTTAAACCCTAAGTTTACAAAGTGAGTCATTCTTTCTTTTTACTAAATGCTTTGCAAAACCCTAAATGTTTATCAGTTATACTTACAGTGATTAGCTTTTTGTATTCTGCAATTACTGCCGGTATGTGGTGTTTTGTATACATTACTTGACACGCGTTATTATTGGGTGAACAGATCCAATAGTAATATGACCACAAGCACCGGGGAATTGGCCCCAGTCGCAATACTGTTGAGAAATTAATAGATATAAACAAATGTAAAAACTCTTGATGCTGTAAAGTTATAACAATGTGTCTTTTTTTATAAAATGGAATAAACTCACCAGTATTTTCTGCTGATAAAATGTTTATAAAACACGTTTCAGGTAATTTTCTGTGAAGTTAATAGAAGCCAGCTATGGAGCACTGAAGGCTTAAATTAAGTGGCTATGATTACCTGAATAAAAGAAAAAAATATGTTTTCAGCAATTAGGGTTTATCCCTATTAAAACATTTGAATGGAATATGAGTTTTAGCCCATTTTTTAATATTAAAAGTTTGGTGTTTTTACAAACTCTAAAATTATTTCCTAACTACGATCCTGATGATTTATTTCGCTGCAAATTTAATAAACACCGATACCATCTGACTGGCTTGCGACACCCGCTCCTATGGTGGGGTCGGGGGCTATGACAATTATCTTTTGGGGGCATGTCACAACCTTATTTTTTTTTGGTTTCCTCTTTCGGTTTGCTAACGAACCGAATCAATACCGATCGAATTCCCATCGTGTATAGGAAATCTCTTAATTCTATATAATTAACATGTATTTCTTTATCAGATTGTACAAATTAAAATATGAGGGTATAGCACCATAAAAACATGACAATGTAGCTAATCGATTTCTTTAATTCGAACCCTTAATGTACAAATACCTTAGGTAATTTAGTAATTATTTACTCAGAGATGAATATTATAACATTTATTTGTAACATCATACTAAAATGAACTATTAAAAAATATGCATTTTACAGTTTCAATTGGGACGAAAAATGAGAAAAACCCTAATTCTCTCTCCTAGCATGGCGATTTCTGATCCTCTTCCAACCTGAGCTTTCTTTGAGATCTTTTGTATAACAGTCTGTTATTAGAGTTTTGATTCATCAAACATCTATTACGAACTAGTTAGCAATTGTGATCGACTGGAAAGTAGGGTTTTTTTTTTGTTTTCAACCGCCGCCTTAATCCATTGTATAGGAACAGATTGTATAGAGTTGTGAGTCTATCGGTCCTTCTGGTTAGACAGAAACCTTGATTTACTTGTCTCTCTATATGGTTTTGCTAGATTCATGGATTAGGGTTTAAGCTAGATTAGGGTTTTTCTGTTTTTTTGCTTCCGGTTATTCTTGGCTTTCGTTGGAGTTCTTGTGCATGGTTGTTTGTTTTTTGAGTAATGGAGAGGGTGGAAGATTCAAAGCAGTCTGAGCATTCAAAACCTACGGGTAACGTGTTAATTGATCGTGATGGAGGCAACATGAATAAACCTGATGGATTACAAAGCCCGCAAACGAATGCTGTGAACGAGGAGACTACTCCTGGAACAGTACCAGTACGTGGAATTGGTTTACGAGTGACAAATGTAGAAGGCAATCCATTGATACCGAGAAGGGGATTGTATTCTACGAATAATGTGTCTGTGCTTGATGGCTTGTTCGATATTACCAAACCTGTGGAGTATGGAATTGGATACGCGGCTATGAAGGATCCGTCATCTTCCCATGCAAACCCTAAACCTGATAATATAATCCAAGAGTGCAGTTTCGAGGTTCGCTCTGCTGGGCAGCCAATGTCTTTTGCGAAGGTGGTCCAAAGTAAAAAGGAAAGTGTCAAAGTTAATTTTAGAGCTATGGAATCGATTGAAACTATGGAAGGAGCTGATGTGGTAATTCCTATATCGTCGGTTAAACAGGTAAGTGATCGATATGCCAATACACTCTATGGGTATTTCTTAGGAAAACGGCTTGCTTTTCCGGTGGTGGACTATTTTGCTAAAAATAATTGGGTGAAATATGGTTTGGAAAGAATGATGATGAATGCAAAAGGTTTCTTTTTCTATAAGTTCAAGACTAAAGAAGGGATGGATAAGCTTCTTGAAGATGGACCATGGATGATTAAAAATGTTCTGATAATTTTGAAGAAATGGTCTACTACAGTATCGGTTGAAAAAGAGGATATAACATCCATTCCAGTTTGGGTTAAGATGCATGACGTACCTTTGGCAGCTTTTACAAAGGATGGGCTTAGCCTATTAGCATCTAAGTTAGGGACACCAAAGATGCTTGACTCATACATAGCCTCAATATGTGCTGAATTATGGGGGAGGAGCAGTTTTGCTAGGGCTTTAAGTGACACTCATGCGGGAATGGAACTGAAAAAGAATATAACTGTGGCAATCCCTATGCTTGATGGAAAAGGGTTTACTAAAGCAGAGGTTAAAATTGAGTATGATTGGTCTCCTTTACGATGCTTCACCTGTTGTGTGTTTGGCCATGATGAGAGTTGTCCGAAGCAACCTAAGCCAGTTCCGGAGGCTGTTAAGGGGAAAGAAACAGATGGATTCCAGGAAGCTACTAAGAAAAATAAGAAAGGAAGTAATCAAGGAGTTCACATCAAGATTCAAAAGCCGAAGCTTGTGTATCGCCCGGTCGTCAATCAAAAACAAAAAACAAATGTTCGGCCGCATGAGAGCAAGGTCTCAACGTCCAACCCGTTTGATGTGCTTCAAGATGTGACTAGAGAGAGTGATGACCCAGCTAAAAAAGGTAAAACACCTACTGTTATAATTAATCGAGTTAGAAATAAAAAACCTATTGTTGATGAAGTGGTGGCGGATGGTGTGGACGTAGATGAGCTACTAGCGGATATCCCAAAATTTATGGAAAATAAAAATATTGAGGGTGCAATCACACCCGGTGATAATGGTGTCCATGGGTAGTTTAGCTTCCTGGAATATAAGGGGGTTGAACCGCTCCCTAAAACAGAAGGAGGTTCGTCAAGTGATGCTGGATAATCATTTGCAGGTTTGTGCAATCATGGAAACTCATGTAGATTCTTCTAATGTGTCTACTGTTTGTAAAAAAGTTTGCAAGTCTTGGAGTTGGGCTACGAATGCGGATCACTGCACGAAGGGTACCCGTATAATGGTTGGATGGGATGCTAATTTGGTGGACATTATGGTCTTATCTCAAACTGATCATGTGGTTCATACCCAGGTCATGTTTAAGTTGGATCGTAAATTGTTATTTTGTTCTTTTGTGTATGCGGATAATTACTACAAGAAGAGGAGGGAGTTATGGCACAGTCTTCGCGCTTATCACTTGGTTATGCATGACAAACCTTGGTTTATCATGGGAGACTTTAATGTGTCATTATTTCATGATGATTCTAATGTGGGAACGCCGTCTATGTCCATTGGGAATCGCGAATTTAAGGAGTGTATCAATGAGCTGGAAGTGTTTGATGTCAACAGCTCGGGCTTGCATTTTACATGGACTAATAACCAGCAAAAGAGGGGTCCACTTTTTAAGAAACTGGACCGAGTCCTGGGCAATATTCACGGCATTGATGTGTTCCCGAATGCCACAACTTATTTTCTTCCATACCGTGTCTCGGATCATGCTCCTTGTATTTTAACGCTTCCGAATGTTGCCAGAGATAAGCTGAAGCCATTTAAGTTTGTTAACCTGGTGGCCGATAAACATGACTTCTTAGATGAAGTTCATATGGCCTCGAATAAAGAGGTGCAGGGATATCCCATGTATCAAGTGGTGAGGAAATTAAAATCGGTGAAAACTCCTCTTCGGAAAATCCTTCAGCGACAAGGCAACTTTCATAAAAAGGTGACGGATGCGAGGATGAATCTAGATGCTTGTCAAAAAGCGATAGATGGGGATCTGATGAGTGATGAGCTGATAGGCCAGCATAGTCGTCTTCTCCAGGATTATAAGGACGCGGTTCATGATGTAGGGTCCTTTCTAAAGCAAAAATCAAAAGTGGAATGGCTAGCGATGGGTGACACGAACTCAAAATACTTTCATAATGTTGTCAAAACGAAAAATCACCGTATCCGTATTTGGTCCGTTAGAGATGGGAATGGTACTCTTCATGAGGGAGGCGATGTTTCGCAGGCTATGGTCGATCACTATACGCAATTTTTTGGCACCCAAGGAAATATTGATTTAGAGCCATCCCCTGATCTATTTTATAATGTGTTGGATCAGGATAAGGCGGTTCACATGGTTAGGAGTGTAACCGAGGCTGAGATCAAAAGTGCGATGTTTGCTATTGGGGGAAACAAAGCGCCTGGTCCAGATGGATACACGTCGGTTTTCTTTAAAAAGGCATGGGATGTTGTTGGTCGGGACGTTTGTAGGGCGATTAAGGATTTTTTTGACAATGGTAAGCTTCTTCTTGAGCTGAATCACACGATAATCTCTCTAATCCCTAAGGTTAGTACGCCCTCTTCTATCACGGATTACAGGCCAATATCGTGTTGCAACACTTTATACAAGTGTATTAGCAAGATTATTACTACTCGGATAAAGGAAGGGTTGGGTGACATTGTTAGTGTTAATAAATCAGCGTTTGTTCCGGGTAGAAGGATATCAGATAACATCCTTCTAACTCAGGAACTTATGCACAATTATCATCGTAATCAAGGGCCTCCTAGGTGTGCTTTTAAAGTAGATATTCAGAAAGCGTATGACACGGTTGATGTAACAACCCGCTTTTTGGAAAGTCAAAGTACAAGTCAAAGTTAAAGTCAAAGGAAGAAAAGATTGCTAATTGCGATCTGTCACTCCTTGCTTAACTATTGATTGTACGTTAATGACTTGTAATCGAATTATATTATTTAATCGCTTTAGTTGTATTATGTGGTGTATCTATTAATAATCGAGGTTTAATCGCATATTAATCGTTAATCGACTTATCGCTATCGCATTCGCAACTCGAATTATGTGTTCTGGATATTGTTTCATGTGTGTGTGTGTTATTTATGTGTTACTTGTGCATGTTATGTTTATGTTGAGGTGTTAATCGCAATCGCAATCTATCGCATCGCAATCAAATCGCAAACGCTAAACGCAAGTTAATTATAGTGATTGTATGTTAGATATAGTAGTTAGGTTATTTGTGTAACTATTGGGTAATACTATCACGTCGCTCACTCGAATCGCAACGCAACGCTCAACACGCGAAACGAAACGACAAAACTCATTGCGCCGGACGCCTGGATCGAGTGGCCAACCGATCGAGTGGCCATCCGATCAGATTGCCATCCGATCGAGTTGCCATCCGATCGGACTGCCATCCGATTGGTGACCAATCCGACACTTCAGCACTTTCCATTTTGGGAAACCCTATAAATACCCTCCTGTCACATCATTTATGATGTGATAGCTCCTCACTCGAACCAGCCGCACTCAAGCTCTCTTTTCTCTCGATTTCTCACGATTCTTGTAAGTTTCTGTTGGGATTGAACCCTACCAAAGGAACAGATAATTAGAGCCAAAACTGGATCAGAGCAGTGGATCCAGAATAAGCAGATGTTACATACAAGTCTCTCCCCTTGAAAGTGGTTTCAACTTCTGCTGACCTCCTATCTACTGATCGTGCAAACTGCTGACCTACAAACTGCTGATCAAGTAAAGGCCTGATGGAAGACTAAAGCTCTGCTGATTCAATCTACTGCCTTGAGTCAAGCACTGCTGATCCGGACACGTACTGCTGGGTTCACAGCAGTGGAAGGATGCAACAGTTATTTAGATGTCTTTATGTAATGAAATGTAATAGCAGTAGTTAGCATAGCAGTGTCTGTATTGATCAGAGGTTAGCGTTTGTTAGGAGGTTAGATGTCACTTTCATGGTGACGTCAGCTTAGATGCTCAGTGGTTTGCTAGTGCCTATAAATAGAACAGTGCTCTGTACTGTTCTATTAGCTTTTAGCAAAATTGTTTTCCTGCACGAACAAACACTGAGCTCTGGCTGAGGGGGAGTTTGCATTCAATCATCGCATTGTAATCGTTATTGAAATAAATTCAATCTTTCGGTTCTTTGTGGAAAATGTTTTGATTAAAGCAATTCTCTCGTTTGATTGTGTGTAAAGTTTGTTTCAATCTTAATTCCGCTGCACAACTCATCCATCTTCATCTTAATTCAAACGTGAAAACACAATCAAAATCAAACTCAGATCCAACAATTGGTATCAGAGCTTGGACAGTCAAATTTGATTTAACAATCATTTTGACATAAATAGTTCAGCTCATAATCGTTGATATCGATAGTTTGTTCGGTTTGTTGAAAAACAGAGTAAGGATTAATCACCATTAAAGTTGATTAATCAGTGCCTGTAAAACAACCAGGATGGCGTCACAATCACAAGATGATAAGAATAACATTGGCTCGCTTTTTAAACCACCCATGCTTAAACGTAATGAATATAACATCTGGGAGAGAAGGATGGGCCACATCCTTGCTCAACAGAACACTGGATGTTGGAGGTCTGTTGTTTTTGGTCCCCATGTTCCTATGGTGCCAAGTGCTGAGGATGCAAAGAAGTTCGTTCCTAAACCATCTGAAAACTATACTGAAACTGATTTTCAAAAGTTCGAACTCGATGCCAAAGCATTTAGCATCATAGCATCTGCATTACCTAATGAGATCTATGCTGGACTGTTACATTGTAATAGTGCTAAAGAGCTATGGGATGCGTTGAAGGAACAGTTTGGGGGGACAGAAGAAGTCATTGAAAAAATTAGGGAAATTCTGAATCAGCAGTATGAAACATTTTGTCACATCAAGGGTGAATCATTGACTCAGCAGTTTGAGCGATTCAGTTGTCTCATTAGTGAACTAAGGCTTGTTAAAGTAACTTTTCCAAATACAACTCAAAATAGCAGGTTCCTTAGATGACTACCAGAAAAATGGGACACCATAGCTTTTGTTACTAGAAACTCTGCTGAGTTCAAAGATCTGACTGACCCAACTTCATGGTAGACTCCTGACCTATGAAAGGGAGTTGAACCAGAAAAAGAAGTTGCAAGAGTCTGGCAAAGTTACTGATGATTATTCATTTGGTAGCACAACTCTTTTTGGTCAGGAAGAATCTGGCAGCAGTGGTAAGGATCAGGGCTATGATCACTTCATTGATATAACTGCTGGTGGAAATTTTAACAACCCTGATCCTCACTATGCAAATTATGCTTTTACTGCAAATTGTGAGAACCAGATGTCAGATAATTTGTGCTTTGAACTCAATGATTTGCAACACTTTGATCCCACTGACTTAGAAGAGATGAACATCCTGCATCAATTGGCTTTGCTAGTGTAAGAACAAGCAAATTCTACAAAAGAACAGGGAGAAAATTCCCAGGGTTACATGGGAATTTAAGGGTTGGGTTGGATAAATCGAAAATCAAGTGTTATAAGTGCAATAGGCTAGGTCATTTTGCTAGGGAATGCAGGAGTCAAACTACTGGTCCTATAATCACTCATCCTAGCTCAAACCCTAGACCACAAAATCAAAGCACTGTTCACTATACCCAATATACCCCTGCAGCTCATGTTAACACTGCTCACTATGCTGCAACCCCTGTGCCTGTGCATTATGTCCAAACCACTGTTCCACAAATTCAGTATGTTCAAACCCCTGTCCCTCAGGCATAAGTGCAATCTGTTGCACCTCAAACAGCTGCTCCAGCAGTGGTACAACCAGATCAGCAAAGCTTCTTCACTCAAGGCTTTGTTGATTGGAGCAGCATGCCTGATGAGCTTGGTGATGAAAATTTTGCACTCTATGCTTTTAATGAACCTTATAATGATGAATTTTGTTTGATGGCATTAGAGTCAATACCAGAGGGGGGAGAAACTAAAGGTGAACAGCTAAGTGATGAAACAGTGGATGAGGTGACTGAAGCAGTTGTTAATGCAGTTGCTGGTGAACTGCTGCTGGGAGAAAATTCAGAAACCCTGATTGAACCACTGACAGACCCCTGGTCCAAAGAGGACAAAGAAGAAGAGGAAGAGAAGAGAGCAGGTGAGAAGGAAGTAAGAGCTGATGATGAAGAAAATCATCAATGTGATTGTGCCATGATGGCTGCTGCCAAGGTATCACCTCAAGTTCTTGAAAAACTGTGTTCAGAGCAATGCATTATTGCATTTGCTAACATCAAAGAGGTAAATGAAAACCTTAGGGATAAAGTCTTATCTGATGAAGTCAAATTTGAAAGGTCATTAAAAGAACTTAGAAACAAATAGGCTGAAAAGGATAAAGAGATCAGCAGTCTCAAAGAAGAGCAAAGCATAACCAAAACTCAACTCCAAACTATGGTAGAAAAATACCAAGTTTGCAAAAAGGAGTTAGAGTCCACCTAAATCACATGTGAGAAATGGTTGGAATCCTGCAAAGGATATAAGTTATTGCTTGAAAAACAGATTAAAAGCAAAGTGAAATTTGGTATTGGTTATAGAAAACATGATGATGAAAACACTGCTGTTGAAAAATCTGTTCAAACCACTGATGTAACCACTGAGTTCATCCCCACAAACAAGAATGGCCAAGAAGTGAAAATCACTGATAAACTTGGTAACAAAATCACACTTGACAGACCAATGGGATCCTCTACTTTTGAGGAGCTTGAAAAATATCAGTTTAAACCAACATGGTCTGATGAGTGTGACATTCTTGAAAATTTCAAGCCCATGGACTTTACAACCACTGATGGTGTCAAAGCTCCAAAAGCAAAAGTCATTCCTCTTAAGGACATCCCAACAGAGGTTAAAAACTCTGTTGCAAAGGAGTCTGAAAAGAGAAAGAAAAGAGAAAAGATCAATAACTTGTTTTGTGAATTTTGTGAAAAGAGAAATCATCTAACAAAAGACTGTTTTCATCTAAAAAACATATGATCTAAACAAAACAAGTGTCATTGTTCCTGTTGAAAGCTGCACCATCTGTGGTAAAACAAACCACAAAACTCAAGCATGTGTGTATCTCAAAAAGTTTGATGTGAAAAAGAATGAATACACTGCTAAAACATCCTTGAGTCCATCAACATCGTCTGTCAAATTCACCAAGAACCAACCACTGTTTGTGCCAGTTCAAACAGCTGTCACAAAACAGCTGAACCAAACATCTGTCAAAAGAGATGTTCAGGTTACTGATGCACCCCCTGCAAATCAGTTCTGAAAAGGCAAGGAACAATCATCTTACCAAAGGATTCCACACGTTTATGAGACCTACAAAAGGCCTCTAAACCCAGAGTGAACAGACATCCTTTTGGGTACCAACAGGTGATTGGTCAAAACCCACAACAGTGGTTATTATTGATTTGAGCAACAAGTTTTTTTTTCAAGTTTTTATTATTGCTTCAATCTTTTCAACCATTTCTGGTCCAACAATCCTACAACACTCCTTTGTGAAGAATGACCCATACCCCTTATCACTCATTTGTGAAACACTCAGGAGGTTGAATTTCAGATTGTCTATCAGATTGACATTTTCAAATTTTACATTTCCAGACTGCACTGTACCAGACCCCAGAACTTTCCCTTTACTATTATTCCCAAAGGATATATCACCCCCTCCATGAATTTTGAAGTCTTTGAGTAGGGCTTTACATCCTGTCATGTGCCGGGAGCCTCCACTATCTACATACCAAAGACTATCTAAGCATGCAGAAGCTCCCTGCACATGAAGTAAAAGGATTAGTTCATTAGGGTTTCCAAAGCCAATAAGGCTTTGGATGGGGTCTCAACAATGTCTGGGATGGATGTAGATGTATGGACAGTGGTTAGGTCAGGGGTTTGGACAGTTTTAGGACTGTTTCTCTCTAACCACTGTTGTGGGTTTTGACCAATCACCTGTTGATATGTCAAAAGAGTGTCCTAGAGCTGATGCCTGTCTGTTCTCAGCTGTCTCTAACAAAGAGACAGAACTTTGGCACAGAAGATTGGGGCACACAAATCTCAAGACAATCACAGAAATTTCAAAAAATGGCCTTGTAAGAGGCTTGCCACAAAAAATTGTTTTCATGTCCTGAGCACTATGTTTCTTGTTTAAAAGGAAAACAACATAAAAGCTCTTTTAAGTCCATTGAAGAGTCCAAAACAACCCAGTGTTTGCAAATGCTGCACATGGATTTGTTTGGCCCAGTTCAAGTCATGAGTCTCAAGAAGAAAAGATATTGTTTGGTTATTGTTGATGACTTCTCTAGGTTTACATGGACTTTCTTTTTACACTCAAAAGATGAGACTGTAGGCATTTTGCAAGACTTTGTGACACAGGTTGAAAAGCAATTTGACCTTCCAGTAAAAGTCTTCAGGAGTGACAATGGCACAAAATTCAAAAATAAGGAGTTGGATGTCTTCTGTGTGAAGAAAGGGATTGTAAGGCAGTACAACATCCCTAGAACACCAGAGCAAAATGGGGTAGTTGAAAGAAAGAACATAACTTTGATTGAGGCTGCCAGAACCATGCTTGCAGATTCAGGTTTGCCATTAACTTTTTGGGCAGAGGCAGTAAACACTGCTTGCTATGTCCAAAACAGAGTTTTAATAAACCCCTGGCACAAAAAGACTGCTTATGAAATTCTGTATAAAATCAAACCACTGATCTCATATTTTAAAGTCTTTGGCTGCCCATGCTTTATCTTAAATTTAAAAGATTCCATCTCAAAATTTGCAGCCAAAGTATATTGTGGTTATCATCTGGGATACTCAACCACTGCCAAGGCCTACAAAGTGTTTAATACACGAACCAAGGCAGTGGAGGAGACCTTGAATGTAAAGTTCAATGAACTTTCATCATTGAAAATCCCAGCAAATCCTGCAGATTTGTTTGATCTTGATAAATTCACTTTTGAAAATACTGCTGTCAAGACTAACAGTGCAGGTCCATCAGAGGATTCATCACCAGACTATGGGTATGAGATCATCATTCCTCAGAAAAAGTCTGCCACAATGGGAAAAGCATCAGTTGTACAAAACAACTGTCAAAGCTCAACCACTGCTACCTCAACAGTTGTTGACCAAAGTAGCCCATCAACCACTGCTTCCACATCATCAAACACTGCTGACAAAAGTCCCCAAACAGTGGATAAAAGTCAGCATGTGTTCTCACCATTACCTCCCATTCCACCACCTTTTGAAGCCATTGCTGGATCATCAAAGTCACCAGCAGTGGTTAGCTCAAATGATACACATTTGCAGCCTTCACCAACAAATGCCATCTTACCATACCAAGGAGATTTAATCTTCTTGAGATCTCATCCACCTGATCAAATCATTGGCAACATCAATGAAGGGGTGCTCACAAGAAGCCAAACCCAAAACATTTGTCTTTTTGCTGGTTTTCTATCACTCCATCAGCCAGTCAAGTACCAAGAGGCACTGAAAGACAACAGCTGGGTAGAAGCCATGCAAGAGGAGCTCCAACAGTTTAAAAGACAACAAGTATGGGAGCTTGTACCACTGCCAGAAGATGTAAGTCCCATCGGCACAAAGTTGGTCTTCAAAAACAAAACTGATGAAAGGGGCATTGTTGTCAAGAATAAAGCCAGGCTTGTGGTTCAAGGTTACAGACAGGAAGAGGGGATTGATTATGATGAAACATTTTCCCCCTGTAGCAAGATTGGAAGCTATAAGACAGTTCCTGGCCTTTGCTGTCAACCACAACATGAAGGTGTTCCAAATGGATATCAAAAGTGCTTTCCTCTATGGTACAATTCAAGAAGAGGTGTATGTCTGTCAACCTCCAGGTTTTGAGGATCCATTTTATCCAGATCATGTCTACAGGCCGAACAAAGCCTTGTATGGCCTGAAACAAGCACCTAGGGCCTGGTATGAAACTCTTTCCACTTTTCTACTCTCAAATGGTTTCAAAAGAGGTACCATTGATAAAACACTGTTTCTGAAATGGAGAGGAAAGGATTTAATGATTGTCCAAATTTATGTAGATGACATTATTTTTGGAAGCACATGTAATAAAATGTGTGAAGAATTTAGGGAACTCATGACAGCTGAGTTTGAAATGAGTGCAATGGGTGAGCTGCAATGGTTTCTTGGTCTCCAAGTTCAGCAAATGCAAAATGGTACTTTCATTCATCAAAGAAAATATGCAAAAGAACTTTTAAACAAATTTGATATGAATGATTGTAAACCATGCAGCACACCCATGGAAACAAATAAGCTTGTCATGTCTGATGAAAAGGATGAGCTGATTGACCAAACTCTATATAGAAGTATGATTGGGTCTTTGCTGTACCTAACTGTATCTAGGCCAGACATCATGTTTGCAACATGTGTTTGTGCCAGAAGTCAATCAGCCCTAGAAAATCCAACCTTATTGCTGTAAAAAGGATATTCAGATACATAAAAGGTGCTCCCACACTTGGTATCTGGTATCCAGCTAATGGGAATATCAAGCTTTCAGGATTTTCAGACAGTGACTTTGCTGGATGTGACACAACAAGGAAGTCCACATCTGGAGGGTGCCAGTTTCTAGGTGATTGCTTAGTTTCATGGCAAAGCAAAAAGCAAGCAGCTGTTTCAACATCCACTGCTAAAGCTGAATACATTGCTGCTGCAAGCTGTACAGCCCAACTCATGTGGCTTCAAAATCAGTTGCTGGATTTTGGTATCACTGCCTTAAAGACACCACTCATGTTGGATAGCCAGGCAACAGAAAATATCATCAAAAATCCATTCTCTCACTCAACCACCAAACACATCGACATCAGACATCACTTTGTGAGGGATTGCTATGAAAAAAGTTTGATTTCTCTGCATCATGTTCCAACTAAAGACCAGCTGGCAGATGTGCTCACAAAAGCATTAGATACAGCCACCTTTGAAAGCTTGGTCTCTAGGATTGGCATGCTAAACATGGAATAACAAGCAACATCTTGTTTTTCTATGAATAAAAGCATTAAAATGTTTTCAGAAAATCAAAAATCCATCCTTAAAAATAGTTAAAAATGAATTTTTCATTAAAATCCTTAAAAGTCTGCCATAACCATTGATTGTTCAAAAGTCTGCTCTACTTCAAAATGTCTGTCCACCGCTGAAAGCCATCTCCTGTCCTCTCATTTCCTTGATAAACTCTGTTGTTCAAAAGCAATGTCTTATCCACTGATATGCTATCCACTGATAGTGAAAATCATCCACTGCTTCCATTTGTTACCGTTGTAACCACTCCCTTCATCAGTAACTTTCACAAAAGTACTGTCCTTCATTTCTTCAGGGGCTGGCATGTGGGCAGTACATAGTGGTCAGACCTTTTGTAACCGCTACCACGTCAGCCTTCACTTTTTCCTCTATAAAACCCCCACTTCACATCAAAACAGGGTTTTACTGTCGAATTGAATTCTCAAAAATTCTCTTCTCAAAGCAGTTTCTTCATCAAAATCCTTCAACACCTTCTTCGATCCTCATCTTCAAAATGACAAAATCGAAATCATCTACAAAACCCACTCCCAAATCATCTTCAAAAGAAGCCTCTCAAAAGGCTAAACCCACTGGAATTCCACACAAACCATCTCACAATCTTCTGGGTCTCCTCACAAAACCCGGCACTACAGACGCTTTCAATTCTATCCTTGCTACCATATCTGCATCAAAGTACAAAACTTTGTTAACAACAGATGCACCAATTTACTTGACAACCAAAGAGAGTTTTGGAAGAATGCAACCCTTGAAAAACAAGGAGACGCTGTAATTGCCATCAACTCTTCTCTAAAGGGTAAAGACGTCAAGATTACACCACAATCCATCTCAGAGGTCTTTCAACTCGATGATCAGGAAGGTAAAATTACTTTTCCCAAAAAACGAGTTAAAAATGATTTTCTGGAAAGAGAGTATAATGCAGAAGTAAAAAAGGACACCTTACAAAAAGGTTACTTCCCTTCTGCAACACGATTTTTATTTCATACCCTCCTAATGTGTGTTTCAAACAAAACCACTGCTTTCAATGAAATACCATTAAAAATTCAAAACCTGGGTTATGCTATTCTTCAAGGAGAAAATTTTAATTATTCTCAGGAAATTTTTAATGATCTGGTTAAAATGTTGAAACAAAGGCATTCTTACTATTTCCAAGATTTTTGAGTTACTATTTTGAAAAAAGAAACTTGGTAAGAATGATCCTTCTGCAATAAAACAAGGTGAATCTCTTCAAATGCACAGCTTAACTGCTGAAACTTTTACAAGAATGTCAACACCTTGCAAAACACAAGAAGAGGTGCCTGAGCAGAATTTAGCAGCTACCACTGCTCCTCAGGTATCTACTGCTGAGCCCACTGCTCAAGGTGATCAAAGTAGTAAGGCATCTGCTTTGAAACCCACACCTACAATCACCAAAAAGCCAACAAAAAGAAAAACCCAAAAACCACCCAAACCCATAAAAAAGGCAACTCTGGAGGATGAGATACCAGAGCTACTGCCAGTGACAACACAAAAGTCACAAGAAACCACTGCTGCTACTTCCTCATAGCAGTTGGTACAAATATCTCAACCCATAACCGAAACTCCTCCTGCTTCTTCTCAAAAGAACAGGTTGTACACATAGGGACTCCACAATATGATGCTCTGGAATCACTCGCTTCCATCATCCACATCCCAATGCCCGGGGCAAATTCTCTTTCTACACTAAACATCACATCCACAATTCCCCCACCAACGAAACTTTTGTTGGATGCAATTGATTTGAACCAGGCACTAACCAGTCCTTCTCAATCACCTATCAATGAGAACATGCCTCAACAAATGACTGGGTTTGATGTATCAATCTTTGCTAACCCACCAACACAACCTGAGGAGGTTACACCCCCTGAGTTACAAGTAACTCTTGGTGGTAATCCAAGTGAAGCAGCTACTACAAGTGCTGAACCCACTGGTTTGCACTTGGACAGTGGTTACATCAATAAGACTTCCTTGGAGGCAATTCCTTCCATAACACCTCTGACATCCACCAGTGGATTTGTTTTGACCACTGGCAACATCAAAAGGTTGTCAAGTGTTGAAGGAAGAAGACCCCAGTACCAAGAAAAAGGGGCATCAGTAGTTAATGTTTGGAGTACACTCCCTACCTCAACCACTGATAAAACCACTGCTAGTGGGAAATCAGATGATCCCATTAAATTGGGTGATGGTTTAAAATATCTGGATTTGACGGAACAAGTTGATAAACTGGATACAGCTGTTGCAGATATCAAAAACATGCTACAACAGTTGTTGACAGTACAAAATATGTAATCCACTGTTGTTCCACCTCAAGCACCTGCTCCATCCCAAGCAACTGCTACAAATGAGCTCTGGAATCTATTTCAACCTTTTCTCCAACAACAAAAGCACATGGCTGATCAGCAACATGCAATACATGTACAAGAGCTGAGAAACACCATGGAGTCAAGGTTCAAGAACACACAAGCAGATATTAAGGCAATCAAGGCCCATTTATTGGAAACCACTGGCACTGCTCCTCCTACTGTTCTCTTTATTGATCAACTTCCCCCAGATAATGCCAAAAAGGGGGAGAAAATTCTGGAGTGGATAAGGAAGGGAATAGATGAGGGTGTTTACATTGAACCAGAAAGGGATGCTATGACCAGAAAAATTCCTTTGCCAGATGGTAGCAAAAAGGTTGATGCTACCCAAGAAGCACTTGATGAAGGAGTAGCAAGTGTAAAAAGGGATAGAGCGGCAAAGGATATTTCAAGGTGGAATGAAGAGAAAAGAGCTTACATGGAGGTGAATGTGCAGGGTTGTTCTGGGCTAAAGGATGTTCAAAATCCTGTGCCAAAAAGAAATCTCACTACAAAAGTGAGGAAACCTAAGTCCACACCATCCAGACTCACAAAGCATACTTCAAAACCACCATCCAAAAGCCCCCAACATCAATCCTCCATCCAAACAGCTGTTGTAACTCCTGCTGTATCAACTACTACTGGTACTTCAGAGGTTTCAACATCTGTTACCCCTTCAACACACACCACTTCAACACACACCACAACCACTACTTTACCATCACTACCATCTCCATCAAAAACAACCTCACCACCACCGCCTCCTGCCAAAAAGCAGAAGACAACAGATGTTACAACATTTGTTGTAATGTCAACAGTGGTTGAAACACCAGTTGTTTCAACAGCTGTTAGTCAATCACAAATCACTGCCACTCAAATCACCACCACTGATCCACCCAAAACATCATCTGCCTCTCCTACAAGAAAAAGGAGAAGGATTTTCATACCAGATGATGATTCACCATCACCACCACCAACATCTTCAAAATCTCTATCACTTTTTACAATACCCAAACCTGTTCCTCTCTCATCAACTCAAATTCAAAAGCCCTTAGCTCCTGCAGGTGTTAAATTCCCTCTTGAACTTATAGCAGTCAGAGAAGAAATCAAATCTTTCTACTATGAGGATGACCCTGCTAAAAGGAAATTACCATCTGTTGAAGGATATCCCAGGCCTAACAATATTGAAGAATATTTGAAAATCAAGGCTAAGCAAGTAGAGGATATCTCAAAAAGAAATACACATGGGAAATCTGAAAGAGAAATTCAGCAAAATTATCAATACTTGATCACACAAGTCAGATCCCTGGAACAATTTGCAAAAAAATGTATGTCAACAAATCTCAGAGAGAGTAGATGAAACTCTAAGAAAAGACTACATTGAAAGCATCATGCCAACAAAGAAGTACAAGGGAGAAAAGCACATGTACAAGGAGTGGACCATTCCTGAGCTTGAACAAGAAGCAGCCAGGATTCAAGAAATGATAAACAAAAAGGTCAAACACACTCCTCCTGATTGGTCAAAATACAAAAGAAATGTGCCTGAAAAGACACTAGAGCTGAAGAGAATGAAAGAGGAATTGGTTGCTGCTGATTATGTGTCCAAAAATCAAGTGATGAGATGGAAAGAAGATAAAGTCAGGGCTACTTACAAAACTTTGGAGAAATTAAGAAAGACAGATCCTACTGCTCCACAAAAGCCTGACTATCCTGATGCAGAGGTTTCAAAAAGACCATCAAAGCTGCAAATCAGGAGAGCCACTGCTCCAACTGGTGCAACCATATATAAAAGAAGGCCACACAAACAGTCGGGTGCTGAAACCATTCAAGAGCTCATAGAAGGAGATGCCCTTGTAAAAGAAGGCATCAAGAAAATGATTGTAGAAACTCTTGGATTGGATCAACCTGCAAGTACTGCTCAGATAGTCATTAATAGTCCAGCTTCACCAAACACCTCATCAAATAAAAATCTCCCAAGAAACCCACCAGGCTCAAAAGTACTAAAGTGGGAAACTGACAAACAGACCCATGTATTGACTATGTTCAGGTCTGGTGGAGAAGTGAAGAAAATAACAAGACAACAAGCTCTTGGCCTGAGTCTTGAAGATATGCAGGATCTCCTTGATCTTCCACTTGGTAGGGATGAAGATGACACAGATGCCCTAGACTTTGAGTTACAGCTTAAAGGTCAGATAAGGGAGTTGTTGATGAGGCAATAAAGTTCCACAATAATGAAGAGTTTTGGCATTATCTGTTCCAGGGGGAGATTGTTAGGATTGAACCCTACCAAAGGAACAAATAATTAGAGCCAAAACTGGATCAGAGCAGTGGATCCAGAATAAGCAGATTGTACATACAAGTCTCTCCCCTTGAAAGTGGTTTCAACATCTGCTGACCTCCCATCTACTGATCGTGCAAACTGCTGACCTACAAACTGCTGATCAAGTAAAGGCCTGATGGAAGACTAAAGCTCTGCTGATTCAATCTACTACCTTGAGTCAAGCACTGTTGATCCGGACAAGTACTGCTGGGTTCACAGCAGTGGAAGGATGCAGCAGTTATTTAGATGTCTTTTATGTAATGAAATGTAATAGCAGTAGTTAGCATAGCAGTGTCTGTATTGATCAGAGGTTAGAGTTTGTTAGGAGGTTAGATGTCACTTTCATGGTGACGTCAGCTTAGATGCTCAGTGGTTTGCTAGTGCCTATAAATAGAACAGTGCTCTGTACTGTTCTATTAGCTCTTAGCAAAATTGTTTTCCTGCACGAACAAACACTGAGCTCTGGCTGAGGGGGAGTTTGCATTCAATCATCGCATTGTAATCGTTATTGAAATAAATTCAATCTTTCGGTTCTTTGTGGAAAATGTTTTGATTAAAGCAATTCTCTCATTTGATTGTGTGTAAAGTTTGTTTCCATCTTAATTCCGCTGCATAACTCATCCATCTTCATCTTAATTCAAACGTGAAAACACAATCAAAATCAAACTCAGATCCCACAGTTTCCAACCTAAATCTTATACTTCTATGATCTACACACACTTCTTAATCATTTTCACCTTTAAATCTTAACTTTTAACCGTGAAATCACCGGATTTGAGGTGTTCTAGGGTGATGTCATCATGGAGTTCTTATGAACTTCAAGGTTTGGCTTCATTCCACCAAGAACAACTTAGATCTGAAGGATTTCCACATGAATAATCAATGTTTTCGCATAGATCTACACACATTCATGGTTAAAAGGATTGAAAGAAGCTTTTCCAAGTTTCTTTCAACTCTTTTACACTTAATGCAATCAAAACCGATAGAATCGGAGCTCGTTCTAATCTTCTACTCTCTCTTAGTGATGTGTTAGTTCAAGATCTGAATTCTATCCGAGAGACAACTGATTTCGGGTTTGAACACGAACAACCGTCTCAAACAGTGAACTGATCGGACTAGGGTGGTTCCTGTTCGATTGGATCACTTGGGTCAAGATGGGGTTTCTGTTGTTTAAACACGCTATCATAATGTCTCGGTCAAAACTGCAAAACCTTTCAAAATAATCAAGTGTCAAGACGATCAGGTCGTTGGGACGGATTGCCGTCCGATCGGACAGCCATCCGATTGGACAGCCATCCGATCGACTTGCACTTGGTTTCACACTTAAACATTTTTCCAAGTTTCAAAGGACTGGACGTCGAACGGATTGCCGTCCGATCGGATTGCCATCCGATCGAACGACCATCCGATCGTGTGACGCTTGGGACTTTGGTACTTGATCAATTTCAAAAGAACAGTAGTTCCAACGGATTGCTATCCGATCGGATTGCCATCCGATCGAGTGACAATTCTGTTGTGAACTTGTTTTCACTAAGTGTCCTGCCAATCGAATCGCTATCCGATCGGACTACCGTCCGATCGATCGACTTGAAGGGTAGAGATACTTCTCTATTTTCAAAATACTACAATGAAAACTTCAAAGCCATCATACACAAACACATCCTTACCAAATGAATGCCAATCCAATCGAATAGCCATCCGATCGGATGACCATCAGAACGGATTGACATCCGATTGACTGGCCATCCGATCGGATTGCTATCCGATCGGATTACCATCCGACACTTGGTACTTTTGCACCGTTTTATGCACCACTCTTCGTTTATACTATCGTTAACTGTTCAGGCTAATCACCCTAGTGCTCCCTTCAATCCATTAACTTCCATCACTGTGAGTATACTCGATCCCTTTTTGCTTTATGCACTTTTGGGTGTTACATACGTTACTTATTCTAAATGACATTAAACACACGACGCAAACACTATTTATACACTGACCGTTAATGCATGCTATACGTGACTCGATGAATGCCTGTTTGTTATGTTTACACAATGATTGCTGTCTAGTTGCCTTAGCCACAATAATACTATAGTTTGGACTCAACACCTGTTCACTCAGGGGTTTAAGGACAATACTTCACGTGTTCGCAGTGGTGAATATGTGATGCGCACTCGCTACTCGCAGTCAAATCGTAGTCATTGGTATTGATAGGATCCTTGTCGATAACTTACATGCTTCGCTTTATACGTGTACATGATGGTTATGCGTAAACGATTTCGAGCTCTACTATTACTATTAAACTTGTATGCTCACCTTTGCACTATGTGTATTGACCTCTATTTTAACGTATGTGACAGGTGCTTAGGACGATTGCTTGCTGTTTGATGAATCAAGCTAGGATGGAGTCTAGAAACAAACTAAATAAAATCTGAGTTGTCGGAATGGATATTTGTCTTTGAGAACAATGTCTGTAATAACTGTTTTTATTTTATATGTTTGTGGTATGGGACATGAACCTTAATATATTATAACGAATAGTTGTTATGGATTCTCCTGGACAATCTGTTTTGCTCAGTGCCATGCCCCGATGTTTCCGTCATCGGTTGGGGTGTGACAGATTGGTATCAGAGCCATAACTATAGGGAATTAGGCAAGACTCGACCTAGTCTGGGTCGATATCTTAGAAATAACCTAATCTATAGTCTAAGTACCAACAGACCGACTTGTGCATGCCCAGTAGGGGTTTTGTACGAGTTTACTCGCTCAAACTCGCTGTACACTACACACTTGCGCGAACATCGCATACTACAGTTCTGCGCAAGATCAGCCTTTCCTAAGGCTGATTACACACACAAACGGATGATCTGGTTAAGATTAGGTGTGAAAACCGCAAACTCTCAACCAGATTACTCGTTCGAATTGCTATTTTTACTATAAACAAGAGAAATTGCGTTGAAATAGGAGTGAAATCCATACTTTGACGCATATCTCCTTACCTATATCATGATTTCATCATACAAACAGGAACATAGTCGCTAAGTTAGGGGTGAAACCCGAACCTTGATGACTCGTTCTACTCTCTAATGTGGTTTTGAAAAATTCTCACCAAAGTCTCGACGGACTCCAACGACTTGGGTCACACTGTAACTGGAAGGATGCGTGCCGATTACTCAAATCGAAGCGAGAGCACAGTCCCGAAGGCCAAAGTGTACGCTTACGAGTCCATGTGAATAGTCGAATCACTTTGGGTAGTCATGTCTATCTAGCCAAGACAATCTATCCTCAATTTTATGTGTTTCGATTCTAGATTTGCTGCCGTCAACTCTGTGATTTATCGATTTTATGTGGATTTTATGTGATTACGATTTTGGTGATTTATTCGCTTTCGCTGTTCATTTTGATCAACACGCATCACTCGCACTGCACATCTATCTCAATACGCTAACAAATCACTGGTTATTATTCGTAATTGCTACCCTCGAACGCGCAAAACTTGGATGATATAGGAACACAGTCATCACATGTGGGTGAATACATGCTGTGAAGGGTAGGAGAATACGTGCAAAATATAGTATGGTTTCTGTATCCTGACTGCCTTATGAGCTTTGTGCCTTACGCGCTTACGTGAACTATGTGCTTACGTGCTTATGTGCTTCTGTGATTATACGTGTCTACGTGTTTCTTTGGCTTATGTGCTGCGTGCTTCAATATGTTCCTAAGCTTTATGGTGAATCGCTAGACTATACTAGGAATAATTGAATAGCGTTTTGAATCCTATGGCGCTGTATGTTGCAGACAATGTTGTCATTCGAATCATTCCATTCACATTCAGCTCGCCACAATCATGATGACAAACGCATCACCGCCCTCGTCGCTAAGCAAATGGCGAAAGTTATTCCCCAGATTGTTAGTGAGCTGAATGAAAACGCTAGCAAATCTTCTGAAGAATCCAGGAGTGATGCTCCTAAAGCTGCTTTCAGCTTCAAGCAGTTCAAAGGCTGCGGCCCGAAAGAGTTTACCGGCGAAGATGGGCCTACGGCCATGTTCCAATGGTTTGATTCTATTGAAGTCACCCTGCGCTAGAGTGGCTATCCTGACAATCTCCGCACTCTGAATGCAACTGGCGTCTTCCAATCCCGAGCGCTGGATTGGTGGACGGCCGAGAGAAACAAACACGGAAATGATGCAGCTTACGGGCTAATGTGGGATGAGTTGAAGGACGTGATGATTCAAGAGTTCTGCCCTCCCCACGAGCGCCAAAAGCTGGAGGACAAATTCTAGCATATCAGGCAGAAAGATGGAGACAACGCTGGTTTGACTGCTCGCTTCAAACAGCTAAGCATAATCTATCCTAGCCAAGTTACTACGCCCGAAATCACCATCAAAAAGTATATCCGTGCTCTTCCGGATTGCGTGGCTGATTTCGTTCAAGCTGCAAAGACTACAACAATTGAGGAGACCTTTTTACTCGCTGCTGAGATCAACAACAGGTGAGTCAAGTCTGGTTACTGGGATAAAACTCCCAAGAATCTGCATCAAGCTACCATTGCTTCAACCGCTGAAACCGCCGCCGCTCCGCAGACTTCGAAGCTCTCACGCCGAAAAAGGAAGAACAATAGCAGTTCCAGCAACAAGAACTGTGCGATCACTGCAGCTCCACTCCAAACAGTACCAGCACCACAACAACCTCAACACCACCGAGTAACGGCACCGGTCACCAACGCACCACCGGCAAAGCGTGCGTACACTGGTCCTCACCCGGCTTGCCCTACTTGTACCTATCACCACCCTGTGGGAATTGCTTGCAGATACTGTATGCATTGCAACATGTACGTCCACTTCACCGCCAACTGCCGTACAGGTCCACGTCAAACCCCAGCTCCAACACAAGGTTAAGCTCCTGCTCAACAAGCTCTAGTTACTGCTCCTCAAGGCCATCAAGTGGCTCCTGCACCCGCGATCAATGCTAGAGCTTTCTATGCGTGTGGTGATCCCAACCACTTCGCAAATATGTGCCTAAACCGAGTGGTCAAGCAAGAGCCACAACAGCAACAGCCCTAGCAGCAGCCTCAGCAACAGCAGCAACAACCAGCAGCCCGCGGATGTGCTTTCAACATTAACGCTCGTCAGGCTCAAGTGGACAACAATGTGGTCAATGGTACGTTCCTTGTGAATGGTATACATGCTTCGTGTTTGTTTGATACTGGAGCAGATAACTGTTTTGTATCGTTTGAATTCGAAAAGCTCCTCAATCGTAAGCGCGCTCATCTCCCCTCGACGTTTGATGTTGAAGTTGCCACCGGAAGAACCGTCGCCGTCAATTCTGTTTTACGTGATTGTACGCTTGAACTCAACAATCACGTCTTTCCTATCGATCTTATTCCGATGCAGCTCAGTAGTTTTGACATCATAGTAGGCATGGATTTTCTTAGCGAAAATCGTGCTGAAGTTGTTTGCTTCGATAAGATGATTCGTTTCTCGCTCGCTAATGGTGATCTACTTTGTGTGTATGGCGAAACTCCTTCGAAAGGTCTTAAACTCATGTCGTATGTCCAGGCTAGCAGGTATATCCGCAAGGAATACCAACCTTTCTTGGCGCACATTGTAGTAGCGGAGAAAAAGGAAGTTAAGGAAGTAGACCAGGTCCCCGTTGTTCGTGAATTTCCTAACGTTTTCCCCGATATCTACCCGGTTTACCACCCGCTCGTGATATCAATTTCTGAATCGACCTCATTCCTGGATCAAACCCTGTTGCTAAAGCGCCTTACCGTCTCGCTCCTTTTGAAATGCGTAAATTCTCAAGTCAGCTCCAGGAACTACTTGATAAAGGCTTCATTCGCCCTAGCACCTCTCCATGGGGCGCGCCTGTTCTTTTCGTCAAAAAGAAGGATGGTTCGTTCCGGATGTGCATCGACTATAGGGAGTTGAATAAGCTGACAATCAAGAATCGCTATCCCTTGCCTTGAATTGATGATTTATTTGATCAGTTACAAGGTGCTACGTGTTTTTCAAAGATCGATCTACGCTCAGGCTATCACCAATTACGCATTCAGGAGGAAGATATACCTAAAATTGCATTTTGAACCCACTATGGTCACTATGAGTTCGTTGTCATGCCTTTTGGTTTGACTAACGCTCCTGCAGTCTTCATGGACTTAATGAATCGAGTGTGCAAACCCTTCCTTGATCGCTTCGTAATCGTATTCATTGATGATATCCTGATCTATTCCAAATCAAAAGCCGAACACTCATAGCATCTACGTTTCGTTCTTGAGTTACTCCAGGGAAACCGTATCTATGCCAAATTCTCCAAGTGCGAATTCTGGCTGGAGGAGGTCCAATTCTTGGGTCACATTGTCAATAGTCAAGGTATCCACGTTGACCCTGCGAAGATCGAAGCTGTTAAGAGTTGGGTTACACCCAAGAATCCGTCTGAAGTCTGTTCTTTTCTCGGACTGGCAGGCTATTATCGCCGTTTTATTTGGGGAACTAAACAAGATCTAAGATCGCTGTGCCGCTTACCTCTCTTACGCATAAGGACAAACCTTTTGTTTGGGGAACTAAACAAGAGGAAGCCTTTCAAACTCTCAAAACTATGCTTTGCGATGCTCCCGTGCTCTCACTACCCGACGGAAACGACAACTTCATAGTCTACTGCGATGCCTCGAACCTTGGTCTTGGTTGTGTCCTCATGCAACGAGATAAGGTTATCGCGTATGCTTCTCGACTGCTCAAGATCCACGAGAAGAACTACACCACGCACGACCTCGAGCTAGGCACAATTGTGTTTGCATTAAAGATTTGGCGACACTACCTTTACGGTACCAAGTGTACGATCTTCACCGATCATAGGAGCCTACAACATATCTTTGACCAGAAGGAACTGAATATGCGTCAACGCCGGTGGGTAGAACTGCACAACGATTACGACTGTGAGATCCGTTACCATCCGGGCAAAGCAAACGTTGTTGCTGATGCCCTCAGTCGACGAAGCTACTTGCTTAGTGTTCGTAATCCCAAGCCCAGTTTAATCTCGAAGTCCTTATCCGTGACGTGCAACATGCTTGTTTTACCGAGCGAACTTTGAAGAAGGAAAGGATTCTAAACGATGGCGCCCAACTCAAGAATAAATCGGATGGTATCTTTCATTATTTGGACCGAATTTAGATTCCCAAGCGTACAAATTTGTGATAACTTCTGATGGAGGAAGCCCACAAATCCCGATATTCTATTCATCCCGGTGCTGACAAGATGTACCAGGACATGCACTACAAGTACTGGTGGCCGGGCATGAAGAAGGATATCACAATCTATGTTTCGAAATGCCTAACCTGTTCCAAGGTCAAGGCTGAGCATCAAAGACCCTCTAGCTTACTCGTTCAACCCGAGATTCCGATGTGGAAATGGAGAGTATAGCTATGGACTTCATAACGAAACTTTCGCGTACTCAATCAGGTCATGATAGCATTTAGGTTGTGGTTGACCGTTTGACCAAGTTAGCTCACTTCCTGCCGATACGAGAAGACTTTAAGGTAGAAAAACAAGCCCGAATCTACACCGAGGAGATCATTTGTCGACATGGGACGCCTCGTGACATCATCTCTGACCACGATGGTCGGTTTACCTCACGTCTTTGGGTAACGTTTCAATCTGCTCTCGGTACTACTCTTAATCTAAGTACCGCTTTTCATCCCCAAACCGACGGTCAGACTGAAAGAACAATTCACACCCTTGAAGACATGCTTCGATCGTGTGTCATAGATTTCGGTGGTAATTGGGACGCGCACTTACCTTTGGTCGAATTCTCGTACAATAACAGTTATCATTCTAGCATACAAATGGAACCATTTGAGGCTTTATATGGAAGGAAATGTCGATCACCTATTGTATGGCACGAGATCGAAGACGCACAAATTACCGATCCTGAGCTGTTGCAAGAAACAACTGACAAAATCCTCCAAATCTGAGACAATCTGCTGAAAGCTCTGAGCCGACAGAAAAGTTACACCGATAGACGCCGCAAGCCCCTTGAATTTGACGTTGGCGATCACGTACTCCTAAAGGTTGCACCTTGGAAGGGGGTGATCAGATTCGGCAAGAAAGGAAAGCTCACGCCTCGATATGTTGGACCCTTTAAGATTCTGGAAAGGATTGGAAAAGTGGCCTACAGACTCGAACTACCAGAGGAACTTAGTAATGTCCCCCCGTCTTTCCACGTCTCGAACCTCAAAAAGTGCTTGGCCGACCAGGAATTACATGTCCCTCTTGAGGATTTACAAGTGGGCGAAACATTACACTTCGTGGAAAAGCCTGTCGAGATCGTGGGACGAGAAACCAAGGTGCTTAGGAGCTCACGCATTCCCATTGTGAAGGTTCGCTGGGAAGGCAAACGCGGTGCCGAGTTTACCTGGTAACTCGAAAGCGACATGAAGGCGAAGTACCCGCAACTGTTTGTTAAGCCTACTTCTTAAATTTCGGGACGAAATTTCCTAAAGTAGGGGAGGCTGTAACAACCCGCTTTTTGGAAAGTCAAAGTACAAGTCAAAGTCAAAGGAAGAAAATATTGCTAATTGCGATCTGTCACTCCTTGCTTAACTATTGATTGTACGTTAATGACTTGTAATCGAATTATATTATTTAATCGCTTTAGTTGTAAAATGTGGTGTATCTATTAATAATCGAGGTTTAATCGCATATTAATCGTTAATCGACTTATCGCTATCGCATTCGCAACTTGAATTATGTGTTCTGGATATTGTTTTACGTGTGTGTGCTATTTATGTGTTACTTGTGCATGTTTTGTTTATGTTGAGGTGTTAATCGCAATCGCAATCTATCGCATCGCAATCAAATCGCAAACGCTAAACGCAAGTTAATTATAGTGATTGTATGTTAGATATAGTAGTTAGGTTATTTGTGTAACTATTGGGTAATAGTATCGCGTCGCTCACTCGAATCGCAATGCAACGCTCAACACGTGAAACGAAACGACAAAACTCATCGCGTCGGACACCTGGATCGAGTGGCCAACCGATCGAGTGGCCATCCGATCAGACTGCCATCCGATCGGACTGCCATCCGATCGGACTGCCATCCGATCGATGACCAATCCGACACTTCAGCACTTTCCATTTTGGGAAACACTATAAATACCCTCCTGTCACATCATTTATGATGTGACAGCTCCTCACTCGAACCAGCCACACTCAAGCTCTCTTTTCTCTCGATTTCTCGCGATTCTTGTAAGTTTCCAACCTAAATCTTGTACACACACTTCTTCATCATTTTCACCTTTGAATCTTAACTTTTAACCGTGAAATCACCGGATTTGAGGTGTTATAGGGTGATGTCATCATGGAGTTCTTATGAACTTCAAGGTTTGGCTTCATTCCACCAAGAACAACTTAGATCTGAAGGATTTCCACATGAATAATCAATGTTTTCGCATAGATCTACACACATTCACGGTTAAAAGGATTGAAAGAAGGTTTTCCAACTTTCTTTCAACTCTTTTACACTCAATGCACTCAAAACCGATAGAATCGGAGCTCGTATTGCCATCCGATCGAGTGACAATTCTGCTGTGAACTTGTTTTCACTAAGTGTCCTGCCAATCGGATCGCTATCCGATCGGAATGTCGTCCAATCGATCGACCTGAAGGGTAGAGATACTTCTCAATTTTCAAAATGCTACAACGAAAACTTCAAAGCTATCATACACAAACACATCCTTACCAAACAAATGTCAATCCAATCGAATGGCCATCTGATCGGATGATCATCTGAGCGGATTGACATCTGATCGACTGGCCATCCGATCGGACTGCCATCCGATCGGATTACCATCCGACACTTGGTACTTTTGCACGCTCTTCGCTTATACTATCGTTAACTGTTCAAGCTAATCACCCTAGCGCTCCCTTCATTCCATTAACTTCCATCACTGTGAGTATACTCGATCCCTTTTTGCTCTATGCACTTTTGGGTGTTACATACGTTACTTATTCTAAATCACTTCAAACACACGACGCAAACACTATTTATACGCTGACCGTTAATGCATGTTATACGTGACTCGATTAATGCGTGTTTGTTATGTTTACACATTGATTGCTGTCTACCTGCCTTAGTAACGATAGTACTATAGTTTGGACTCAGCACCTGTTCACTCAGGGGTTGTTAAGGAAAATACTTCACGTGATCGCAGTGGTGAACATGTGATGCGCACTCGCTACTCGCAGTCATTGGTATTGATAGGATCTTTGTCGTTAACTTACATGCTTTGCTTTATACGTGTATATGCTGGTTATGCGTAAACTATTTCGAGCTCTACTATTACTATTAAACTTGTATGCTCACCTTTACACTATGTGTATTGACCTCTATTTTAACGTATGTGACAGGTGCTTAGGATGATTGCTTGCTGTTTGATGAATCAAGCTAGGATGGAGTCTAGAAACAAACTAAATAAAATCTGAGTTGTCGGAATGGATATTTGTCTTTGAGAACAATGTCTGTTATAACTGTTTTTATTTTATATGTTTGTGGTATGGGACATTAACCTTAATATATTATAACGAATAGTTGTTATGGATTCTCCTGGACAATCTGTTTCGCTCAGTGCCATGCCCCGATGTTTCCGTCATTGGTTGGGGTGTGACAGTTGACTGGAAGTTCTTGGAGCAGATTCTGATGGGGTTTGGGTTTGACCGGAAAATGGTTAAATGGATCATGAGTTGTGTTACAACCACGTGTTTCTCTTTGGCGCTAAATGGGAACTTGTATGGTTATTTCAAAGGGAAGCGGGGCCTTCATTCCGGGGATCCTATGTCTCCGTATCTCTTTACTCTACTGATGGAGGTGTTAACGTTGATCTTACAAAAACAGGTTGATGTGACGGCTGAATTTCAGTTTCATAATAAGTGTGAGAAACAACGGATTATCAACTTGTGCTTCGCGGATGATTTATTTTTGTTCGTTCGGGGAGATTATAAATCAGCTTCTGTTATTATGGACTCTCTAAATTTATTCAAAGGCATGTCGGGGCTTTTTCCAAGCATGACTATGAGTACAATTTTCTTTGGGAATGTTTCAGCTCGGTCAAGGAGCATATTCGCGGCCTAATGCCGTTTGAGGAAGGTGTGCTTCCTGTTCGATACCTTGGAGTTCCGTTAATCTCTACGAGACTTATTTATAATGATTGCAAGAGGTTGATAGAGAACATGGAGTCTAGAATTACAGATTGGCGGAACAAATGCTTGTCGTTTGCGGGGATTACAATTGATCCGGTCAGTCTTATCTTCTATGCACGTATACTGGGCGTCAGTTTTTATTCTTCCAAAACGTATTCTTAATGATCTTGAAGAAAAATGAGAAGGTTTTTATGGGCCTAAGGTAATAACATCAAAGGTAAAACCAAGGTGAGATGGAGTCGTGTTTGCTTGCCGAGACGTGAAAGAGGATTGGGTATTCGTCGTGTGGTTGACATGATTATTGCGCTCATGGTTGCTCATATTTGGAGCATTCTTTCGGGTAGAGAATCGCTATGGGTAAAGTGGATTCATTCGTATCGCATCTGGGATAGGAGTTTTTGGGACCTTCCAGTCAAAAGTAATTCTACTTGGAGCTGGAGAAAGTTGTTACTTATTAGACCTCTTATTCAGAATCATATATGGACTAAAGTCGGTGATGGTACTAAAACTCTGGTTTGGTATGACAAATGGGAAGAAGCTTGTCCTTTGAGAGCTTTTATCACGCCAAGGATGATCTCCAATGCGGGTTTCACAACAAGAACTACAATGGCTGGTATGTTTGTGAATGGGGAGTGGGTGTGGCCGAGCAACTGGGTGAGTCGATTCCCAGTCTTGCAAAACCTGTCTATGGGCACTGAACACAGATGTCCATGATAGAATAGTGTGGAGAATAAGGTCGGGTAATGAAGTTGATTATTGTACGTACCTCCGTCGTCTGGGATGATCTCCGCTAAGGTCAGGCTGAAGTGCCGTGGGCGAATGTTGTTTGGTTCCCTCAATCCGTTCCTCGTCATTTGTTTTTAATGTGGATCTTAGTGCAAAAGAAAATAAATACGCTGGATATTATGAACCGCTGGAGCTCTTCGGGAAACACTAATTTTAATCATACGTGTTGTTCGTTATGTACAATGGGGCCTGATTCTCACGAGCATTTATTCTTTGAATGTCCATATGCCATGCAGGTTTGGAATGGGATAAAAGATAAAGCAGATATGGGAGCTATTCCAAACATATGGGAGAGGATCTATGATCACTTGCTGCAATTTGCGAAATCTGGAAGGGCAAAACATATTATTGGGAAAATCATTGTTGCTGCGGTTGCGTATTTTGTTTGGTAAGAGCGTAATCAGCGTTTATTCTCTACCAAGAAAAGGAGTGCAGATCAGCTTGTTGAAGTGATACTAACTACAGTTCGGATGAAACTTCATACTATGAAATTCAAAAGAACTAGTCAAGCGAATAATGTCCTTCAGGAGTGGAGGCTTCCGTGAGGTCTGCTGATGGATGAAGATGATGGAGGCTAATGTTGCGGTTTTGTTTTAGTCTTTGTGTCCATCTTTTGTTGATTGTCTAGTGACTTTGTTTTGTCGGTTTGCGTTTTGTTTGCGCTAGTTTACTTGAGTATGGGTTGTCATACTCGAGAACTGTGGAGTACTTCTACTCCTCACTTGTTTTTTGTTGGCTGAGTGATATAAAATTTACCAGGGTAAACCCTTTACCAAAAAAATGAACTATTAATACCCTCGCATTAAGAATATGATTTTTAAATTTTGATTACCAATCGAAATAAAAAAAAATTTCATGTGCCATCATGTCAAAATGACAACCAACCATGCCAAAAGACACCTAAATAAATCAATTAACTAACCATCATGTCACAATGGCAACCAACCAACCATGACAAATAAATAACTAAATAAAGGGTTATTAGATTTTAATAATTCTAAGTTTCACTTGTTGGCCGATAATAATCTCAACTTAAAAAATTCCCTACAGCAATCCCAACTTTTAAACATTTTGCCCTCGTCAATCATTTTCTAACTGGGGTCTAACCCACTTAGTTTTTGCTGACATGGACGCTGATGTGGCCACCACCATTACCATTACCATCTCTATCGTCATCAGCCACCACCGCCACCACCGCAATTTATGGTGGCTGAAGGTGGTTGGTTGTGGTGGTGGAGGTAGGGGAAAGAGATGAAAGAAAGACATATCCACATCATCATTCACGTAAATTCCCATATCAGCAAAAACATCCATGTCACTTGCCACATCATAAAAAATAACTGGGTTAGACCCCAGTTAGAAAAGGCTCGGTTGAGAAACATAAATTGCAAGTTGGGGACTGTCAGAGGGAATTTTTTAAGTTAGGATTAATACTGGACAATGGATGAAAGTTAGAATTATTAAAATCCAATATCCCTCTAAATAAAGCAGTTAACTATCCTTTTAATTATCTCAAACCTTATGGTTTTGCAACGTTCGCCTTCTCGTGCTTCATCCTACATCTTTGGCCACAAGTTCTTAGGGCAATTTTCTATATACCCCTACAAACGTGCAAAATAATATATATATACAAATGAAAAATTATAAATATCATATATACCTTTACAAAGTAGTTGAAATATCATATATATGTCCAATTCATTAAAAACAATTTAATTAAAGACAATTTTACACTTATGTTTCTAAAACTTTGAAGTCTCGTATATAACCTTTAACTTCAAGTATTATATTTACTCATTTCTAGTTTAATTTATGTACCATAAGTATTTTATATATATATATATATATATAGGGCCAGGATTTTGAGAGAACAAGTGAAAGTGTGAGAACGGTGAGAACGATTATGGACCGTCTGATCAAAACAATCTATGGACTACATGAAGCGGTGGCGTTTTCGTAAATAAGATCACTTTTATTAGTCTGGCGCGCTTCCATAAGGACAAAAAGGTAAATGTTCATCTACAAAACACATCAAAGCGTGACCGAAACATATATACTTCCCATAGAAACCTCCCCAAAACCAACGTAAAATGCGAAAACCCTAGAAAACGTGAAACAACAAAAACTATGGCGTCGAAAGATCAAACCAGATCCAGAGGAAAAAAACATAGTGAGTTAACTTTGATTTACATTGTGCTAGCTTATGTTGCTTTTGGCGTTCTAATTTTAACAAAAAAATTGCAGTTTCTACAAGTGTGTAAGAGGAAGGGTCATCTGCTCCAAAACGCCAAAAAACAAACGAGCAACGAAATAAGACAAAAAGAGGACATGGTACACAATGTTACTTTTCGTGATGTAAAAATACACTTTGATACTTTGTTGCCAAAACGCCAAAATTTATATCGTTTCTTTAACAATGTATGAGAACAAAATTTTACATATCACTCATGTGTTACTAAACGCCACAAACATGTATCCTGTCATAGCTTTGTTAATAAACGCCAAAAAATGTATGGTTTCTATTACAAACGCCATTTAACTGTTATTGTCTTATTCAACATCTATCATCTCTTATTAATTTATAAAACGCCATAAATGTATCATAGTTATGTTAAATTATACTATTAAAACGCCATGAAATCATTTTTTATAGGCGAAGTGTAACACCTCGAAAGTTTATGTCCAATAAAATAAAGACACGTGTCACATAAGATAAATGTGTCCTAAATTTCGGATCAAGTTACAAGATGTAAGGTAGGATTTAAAAGCATCAACATGTTAATAAATACCTCTGAGCGACCTACGTATAAATCCCAAACCTTAACCTGTGTTATAAACATCTAATATACATTCAAATCCGGTTAATACTAGTAATAATTGATTCAAATTGTAAAGATGGAATCCTATGAGAATGTGTACGACAAACCTTCATTCATGACCCCCTTTCAAAAGAATCCAAGGCAATTTTAAAGCATGGCAAGGTTGTGATAACTGTTCAGACATGGTCAAGTGGTCCCATACTGATAATAAAGGCCCTAATTCATAATATCAAAGTTGCATGGTCAAACGCAAGAGATTCTCAATTTTTTTGTCTTCTGGTCATCGGTTACGGACCGTAAGGGCTTAGCCTTACGATCCACAAGGATGTCATCTGGGCGAAATAAACCCAAGTTGATTACGGACCGCAAAGCCAAGGTCTTACGGTCCGTAATAGGTACTTACGGTCCACAAGACTCTTATCTTACGGTCCGTATACGGTCCCCAGCATCAGAAACACCCACAGGTGTCTGTCCAGCCCGTTTAACCGACTTATATTGCTTGTTTTCAATACCATGGGCAGCACAAACAAGTTTTTAGGCTCTAGGGGACACTTGTATACATCAGGGAACAATCCTATACTTGTTTGGCATCATCTTGATCAATCAAGATCACTATATAAAGACCCACATTGTTGCAAACTTTGATCATTCATTCATAACTTCACTTCTGATCATTTCTGGAGCACAAGAGCCTTCCCTAAGCATCACTAGTCATGCATAGGACCTTGGTAAGCTTCCTTGACCTTCCTTAATCGTGTTTTACTTAGTTAATTAGCTTAAAGTCAAACCGTCGTAATTAAAGTTTGACTTATCGATTAATCACTAATGGTCTGGTGATTAGCCAAATTGAAAGTAGTTATAAGTTGGTAATTAGGTGGGTAATAAACCCTTAAAAGGGCACCCTCTGATTCTCGCTCTAACTAGGTCAAATGTCGGGTCAAACTTAATCCCAAAAAGTCAACAGAAACTTAATTTTCGAATTAACACATAATTAGCAATGTAGAAGAGATGTAACTTGTTTTACCACTCATATAACTTGGTAATCAATGCAAGAACATGTCTAAGCATGTCCGACCCGACAATTTTCAGTTTAGGACCGGTTCGGAACCGAAAGTCGCATACTTTGACAACTGCTTTGACTTTCAGTTCTGACCCATATTAGCATGATTTTGAAATGCCTAAGAGTTTCATTAGGACCGGGTTATATGATAGTATAACCCTCTGTGATTTGTTCGTTGATTGTCCGATTCGATTACACGTTTCCGTTAATTGCTTAGTGTTGACCATAATGCCCTTTTAACCATAAAACGAGAGTTTTGGAAATATGAGAGGACAATAATCTTTGTTACTGATTTATAAACATGTCCCTAAATTTTCACATCAGTTTGAGGTCTAGTTTAGGAGTTATGCTCAATAGCGTAATTAGGAGGTCTTTTATTAGTTAAACGACATAATTGACGCAAAGCCTATTTAAACCCAATTTTTGACACCAAACCTTTTACCCACTGATGTAATATAATATTTTGGGATTTTTTAAGATTTTTAATTATTTTTAAACTAATCATAACGTAGGGTTATTACCTTGATTCGGTAATTACCGATTATACTCTTTTCGTTTATAAAATGAGTTTTACACGACATCTTGACACCAAATCTTTTACTACTAATTTTATGTGATAAATGAAGTAATTTAAACTTTATAAACTGATCAGGAATTCAGATTTCCTATTCTAACCCGGAAATCGCTTAAAATGACTTTTTACGCATTTTAAACATATAAGACTTATCACCTACTGATATAACTTATTAAAATAAGTAATGTTACTGATTACTTCAGACCCGAACATCAGAATTTTAGTTAATCTCTTTTATAATCTTTAAAATGACAAAAATACTCCTACGGGGCTTAAATTGAGATTAAACTCATTTTGGGAATAATGGAAGGTATCCTACTGATATCACAACATATTTAAAGCATATTAACATAGGAAACCTGTTCATGACTCTTTTGGTTACCCGTTATGCGTTATCCGCGTCCAGTTCGGTTTATGTAACTAGTTTGCGTAAATTGACCGAAACGGGTCAACCCTTATCATTTTCTCCTCAAAATCCAGAATGTGTTTAGTTTACCCATATTATACAAGTCTACAAACTTGTTGGGAATAAATCACATTCTAATCCGGTCTTCGCTTAATCTTGCGTTTTGAACCGTATACTTTTCTTTAAAACTAACCGGTCCAAGTTTAGGCTTAATTAAGACCCGTTAGGAATCTAATAGGTTATTAAAACCTTCGTTCCAGATTTAGGAGACCAGTAAAAGCTATCTGCACTTGCTGATTGAATACGGTTAAGATAAATTTGAATATTTGCTCAGGTAAATACTTTTAACTTATTTTCCCTATACGGGCTTGGGGTACGGTATTATAATAATACTGCTTGGTCGGGTATGAAGTCGTACAATCAGATATTGATTAAAAAGATGCATAACCCGTTTTATTCTGTTTTGTTTGATGCAATGCCTTTGGGGGGTTAATGACCGTGTCCTGGATATCCTCGGCTCATTCATTAGAAATGGCCACGACTTAAGCACGGGGTGTAGGCATACACCTGACAGCTGCGTATGTAAAAAGGTAGTCCACAAGAAGGGTATCTTGTCACACCCCCAAAATCCACACACGGAGTACCACCGCTTGGAGGCGTGACATGACCAGGATCAAGCCACCAATCATATTGAACATAAGTATAAAGTAAAAGTCATTCATCAATACGATAGGTGTTTGCAAAACCAAATATAAACAAGTGTGTAGCGGAAGCATTACTGTAAAACCCATCATAAGTTTAAGTACAAAAAGTTATAATGTTTGACAACACATTCACGATCCATGTCCACAACGACTGTGCCTCCCGTGCAAGCTCCAAAAGTACCTATGGTCCTGCAAGGCATGTAACAGAGAGTCAACAACTAGTTGAGCGAGTTCACAGTTGGTTATTTAGTTATAATGTTCATTTCGTAAATCGTATGTTCGATTAGTAATCATGTATCGTATGTAATAGCATCGCGGCCCTCAAGGCATGTTTGCGAAGATTAAAGTATAGTTCGCGGCCATTCCAGGCATGTTTGCGAAGATCGTTCTAGTATAGTTCGCGGCCATTCCAGGCATGTTTGCGAAGATCGTTTTAGTATAGTTCGCGGCCATTCCAGGCATGTTTGCGAAGATCGTTTTAGTATAGTTAAGGTTGTTGTCCTACCCAAGGAGGACGAACGTACGTATTCTACCCAAGGAGAATACGCAGGATTAATATTGGCATCCTACCCATGGAGGATGGCGGTACATATCCTACCCAAGGAGGATATGTAGGTTCCGTTTAATTTCTTTAACCCATTCCCAACCACCGGGAATCCCATGCCTTAGAAAGTGTGTGAACTCACCTGAGTTTGCTCGGTATGCTAAGTATGTGCTCAAAGTAAGTCAATCACGTCCTAAAGTACGCACGTATAGAATAATCAGTTGGTGTTCAAGTTGCTCACGTATAAGCAGGTAGCACGTATTCACAATCATACAAGTCATGTCTAACGTCTAACAGCAGTTAAATATTCCAGTTAACACTTAACAGAATCCATTCAAGTTACAGCACAGCTCGACGAAACACATATACGGCGAAACACATATGTTGGCGAAACAAGATATTGACGAAACACATTCTGTTTCGTCGAGGTGTCCTCTGGCGAAACAGAACTTCTGATTCGTCGACTACTCTTGGCGAAACACATTCTGTTTCGCCGAGAGTTCTGTTTCGTCGGACGTCAGTTTTGCAGACAACAGATGCAGCAGTTACGAGTATACACAGAACCCTAATCATGCTAGCAGCCGTTATCAGTATCAGAAATCATATGAAGGTCAATGTGCAGAACGAATCATCACAACTCATCATCCAAGAATCATTGTCTAGCATAAACCCTAGTTTTTGTGTATAACATATAAATTTAACATCCAACAATCATATCATTGAACCCTATCAAGATGCTAACTTGAATTCAGAATCAAATCATATTAACAACATTCAGAACCGAGCATTCGATCATATTCAGTTTCGCATAGAATTACGCATCCGATTAACCATGTATATCGCAATCAAGAACATCCTACCCATATACTCCTATATAATCCAGAAATCAAGTATATACACAAACATGAATCGAGCTATTACAGAAATATTAAACCGATTAACGAACACACACTAACCGGAATAAGAGAAATACGAATCGATCGCTAAGATATCGCCGGGAACCTCCAACTGCCGTCGCACAGGAGGGAAAGGGGCTCTAGGGTTTTGGTTGTTTGATAGCAGATGTAAAAACTGATGTTGTTTCACGTTTTAAACTCAAAATAGCGTGTTGGGCCCGAACTGGGCTTCGGTGAAACTGGGCTCGGCGAAACAGACTTCTGTTTCGTCGAGATGCTTTTGGCGAAACAGTCTGTTTCGTCGAGATTTGCTATGGCGAAACACACTTGTGTTTCGTCGGGTTCTTTCATAAGTTAAGCAGTTTACGTTTCTCGACAGGTTCCATGTTATACAATCAAACACATAATCATGTAAACACAATACGTTTATTATAACACGAAGTGTACAGTTACAAGTCAGACAAGTCAAACAACTAAACAGTCAAAGTCAACGTGCAATAAGTGCAAATAAAGAATGTTGGAAATTTCGAGTTGTCACATTATCCCCAACTTGAAAGAAATTTCGTCCTGAAATTTAGTATGCAGTTACTGAGGAAGCTAATAGTGTGACGTTGTTTACCTGTTTCGTATCGCGGCTCCCCGAGCATGTATGCGAAGATTACTGGTTTTCCTGGGGTGTCACATTGTCCCCCCCCCGTTGATTTGGAATTTCGTCCCGAAATTCTGCAATAGTAGCTTCAGCCTCAGTAGTAGTTGCATTGGTTCCGAATAACTGGGGATATTTGAGTTCCATTTGATCTTCTCGTTCCCAGGTATACTCTGGGCCACGACGGGAGTTCCAACGAACTCGTACAAGAGGGATTCTCGTGTTCTTGAGGACCTTAACATCCCGGTCCGTGATTTCAACAGGTTCCTCGACGAAGTGCAACCGCTCGTCGATAGTGAGTTCCTTTAAGGGAACTATGTGGGTCTCATCTGACGTACACTTCTTCAGATTCGACACGTGCAAGACATTGTGAACTGCACTGAGTTCAGGTGGTAAGTTCAATCTGTAGGCCACTTTGCCTATTTTCTCAATAACCTTGAAAGGTCCAACATATCGTGGATTTAGTTTGCCGTGTTTGCCAAAACGAACCACACCCTTCCAGGGTGAAACTTTAAGTAGCGCTCGATCTCCAACCTGGAATTCGAGTAGTTTCCTGTCTCAATCAGCGTATGCTTTCTGACGGTCGCGTGCTGCCGCCATGCGTTGTCGTATTTATGCAATCTTTTCTGTAGTATCGACTACCATTTCTGGACCTGTGATTTGACTTTCTCCCACCTCTGCCCAACAGAGAGGTGACTGGCACTTACGCCCGTACAGTGCCTCGAGTGGTGCAGCTTTAATGCTGGTGTGGTAGCTGTTGTTGTAAGAAAATTTCACAAGTGGCAGATGTTTTTCCCAACCATTGCCAAAGTCAATTACGCACGCCCGAAGCATGTCTTCTAGAGTTTGAATAGTACGCTCAGACTGCCCATCCGTCTGAGGATGATAAGCTGTGCTCATGTCTAGTCGAGAGCCAAAAGATTTGTGCATTGCTTGCCACAGTTCTGAAGTAAAGCGTGCATCACGATCAGAGATGATAGAGGTTGGCACCCCGTGCCTTGAAACCATTTCTTTTAAGTAGACGTCTGCTAGGGTAGAGAACTTGTCTGTTTCCTTAATAGCCAGGAAGTGAGCAGACTTTGTGAGTCGATCCACGATCACCCAAATAGTATCATTTCCGTACTGAGATCTAGGTAAGCCTGTAACAAAATCCATGGAAATTTGTTCCCATTTCCATTGTGGTATCTCAGGTTGTTGAAGTGAACCTGATGGTTTCTGGTATTCGGCTTTGACTCTTGTACAAGTCAGGCACTTGCTAACGTATGTCGCTATGTGGGCCTTCATGCTAGGCCACCAGTATGTAGTTTTGAGGTCGTGGTACATCTTATCTGAACCAGGATGTACTGAGTAGCGAGACTTATGAGCTTCATCCATTACAAGTTCGCGTAAATTACCATAGAGTGGGACCCAGATGCGTCCGGTTACATAGTAGGCGCCGTCTGTCCTTGGTTCTAACCGTTGCCTTGAACCGCGTAGAGCTTCAGCCCTGACGTTTTCTGGTTTCAGTGCTTCTACCTGAGCATCTCGTATTTGTGAAGGAAGACTAGACTGAATGGTGAGTTGCAACGCTCGTACACGCCTAGGTGTAGTATCCTTTCGATTGAGGGCGTCGGCCACCACATTGGCTTTGCCCGGATGGTACTTTATGGCACACTCATAATCGTTCAGCAGCTCGACCCATCTACGTTGTCGCATGTTCAACTCTTTCTGCTTGAAAATATGTTCGAGACTCCTGTGATTGGTGTAGATGGTGCCCTTAGTGCCATACAGGTAATGTCGCCATATCTTGAGCGCAAAAACAACGGCTCCCAGCTCTAAATCATGAGTAGTGTAATTCCGTTCGTGAATCTTAAGTTGGCGCGAAGCATAAGCAATGACTTTATCCCGTTGCATCAACACACATCCAAGACCTTGGATGGATGCGTCGCAGTAAACTACAAAATCGTCCGTGCCTTCAGGCAATGAGAGGATAGGTGCGCTACAAAGTCTATCCTTTAAGTGCTGAAACGCTGTCTCCTGTGTATTACCCCAACGGTAAGCAACACCTTTCTGTGTCAGTAGTGTAAGCGGCTGAGCAATCTTCGAGAAGTCTTTGATGAATCGTCTGTAATAACCTGCCAAACCCAAGAATTGGCGTATTTCTGTCGGTGTGCGAGGTGCAGGCCAGTTCTTGATCGTATCTACCTTGGATGGTTCGACATGAATCCCATCCTTGTTTACTACATGGCCTAGAAAGTGGACTTCACGAAGCCAGAAGTCGCATTTCGAAAATTTGGCGTACAGTTGTTCCGTTCGAAGGAGTTCCAAAATAAGTCGTAAGTGCTGCTCGTGTTCCTCCTGACTCTTCGAATAGATCAGGATGTCGTCAATAAAAACAATAACGGACTTGTCAAGATAAGGTTTGCACACCCTGTTCATAAGATTCCATGAAAACCGCAGGCGCGTCCGTTAGCCCGAATGGCAGGACCAAAAACTCGTAATAGCCGTAGCGAGTTCTGAATGCTGTTTTGGAGACGTCCTCATCCCGGACTCTCAGCTGATGGTATCCTGACCTTAAGTCTATCTTGGAGTAGTAGCTCGACCCTTGCAGCTGGTCGAATAAATCATCTATGCGCGGAAGAGGATAACGATTCTTGATCGTCACCTTGTTGAGTTCACGGTAGTCTATACACATCCTGAACGTACCGTCTTTCTTCTTTACGAATAACACTGGAGCTCCCCAAGGCGAAGAGCTAGGACGTATGAAACCCTTTTCCAAGAGTTCTTGTAGTTGCTTAGACAGTTCTTCCAGTTCCGTTGGAGCTAAGCGATAAGGTGCTCGAGCTATGGGTGCTGCTCCTGGAGCGAGCTCGATCTGAAATTCGACCACTGGAATATCCCCAATCTTTTTCTCTTTCTTCGATGTATCAGTAACGAGTGCTAAAACAGCTGTGTGGCCGTCCTTTCGTAAACACTTCTGGGCCTTCAAGAAGGGTATGATGCCACTCACGACACCACTCTTGTCGCCTTGAACTTCGAGAGGTTCCTTGCCCGAACGAGGAATACGAATAACCTTTTCTTTACATAAGATCTCCGCTTGCTGTTGAGATAACCAATCCATACCAATGACGACGTCAAAGCTACCCAAAGTTATAGGAATGAGGTCGATAGAGAAAGTCTGACCAGCGAGGATAAGGTTACAACCCTGAACTATGTGTGGCTTCTAAACTTTTACCGTTTGCTAACTCTACGACATGTTTGGTGTTCAAAAGTGTTGGTGCGCGTTTAAGCATTTGACTAACTTTCAGAGACATAAAACTGGTATCCGCACCCGAATCAAATAGTATAGTAACATAAAAGTCGTCGAGAAGAAACTTACCCATAATCACATTAGGATCGTTCCTTGCATCAGCCTGACCAATCACGAATGCTCGTTCCCTAGCACCATTGTCATCGTTATTACCCCACGTTGTTGTCTTCCCTAGTTCCCATTTCCTTGGTTGTAGTTCTGATTCTGGTTCTGATTCAATCGTGGGCAGTGTCTCTTGAAGTGACCTTCAGCCCCACACTGATAACATCCCTTGTTACCCTGCCGTTGCTGCTGATTCTATAGATCTTGTATCTGTTGTTGTTGGTTCTGGCTTGCAGAACGTGAGTTTCTACCATCCTTGGCTCCATGACCAAGCTTGTCGCATCATTGACAATGATTTCGGTTGCACTGCCCGCTGTGGTGCAAGTTACATCGTTTGCACTTAGGGTGGTTTCCCCTGTATCCACCCTGCCATTGACTGCTGAAAGGTTGCTGACCAGGACTTTGGTTGTCATCGATCTTTCACTGTTGTGCCTGGGACAGAATCGTAGTCGAACCCTTGCCAGAGGTTCCATTCCACTTTCATTCGTTGTCACTGAGGATAGCAAAAGTAGTTGAAGTAGTAGCACCAATACGTCTAGGCAGCTTGTTCTGTTCCACTGCCTGGTCTGTGGGACGATGAGCAAGATGAGTAACATCTTGAATAGTAGCAAGATTAGCAGTCATCACATGACTTTGAATTTCTGGTACTAAGCCTTTGAGGTACCGCTCTCGGTGCGCTTGATGGGAGGTTCCACCATAGTAGGGCACAAAGTTGCCAGTTCGTTAGATCGCTTCGTATACGTCTCTATTTCTGACCCCGTCATCTTCAGGTTAAAGAACTCCACTTCCAGTTTGTGGATGTTATCATAGTTACAGTATTCTAGTTTGATTAGTTTCTTGAATTCGTCCCAAGGGGTGGCATTAGCAGCCGCCAGCCCCCAGCATCGTAACTTGCGCGTTCCACCAAGTTTGTGCAGTGTCTTCGAGACTATCAGTGGCATATTTCACCTTACTAGCCTCGGGTCATTCGCATAATCGAAGTCCGATTCGAGTTCCTCGAACTTAACGGAGGAGTCCAACAGCTCCTTCCGTGTCGTTGAAAGTAGTAGGACGACAGTCCATAAAAAGTCGTGTATATGCATACAGGTGGCTGAGCGTGTTGACTTGTCGTGTGCGTAAGAGTAACCAAAATTAAGCACAAGTGTTGAGTTACGAGAGTAGGATCTAAAAATCCTAGAGTAAGTGGCGATGGCAGGTTACACCTCCTGCCTGGGCAGCTGCGAGTGCTGCAGTGACTTGTTCAGTGATCGAAGCCGCCAACTGGGCTTGAGTTAGGTTAACGCGTCCACACATGATCTTGACATCAAGGAGAACATGTGGGTGAGAGGTTCGCGAATAGTGCGAAGAGAGTGAGCACCCAAGTATTCTCAAGCAACAACATATAGTAGGTTCTGTAATCTAAGCATACCGCGAGCAAAGTTCTATGTAGTTCTAGCATGTAGGTAAAGTAACATGAATAGTAGTACCTATGATGTTGAGCCTTGCACGTGGAGCGAAGCGTCGTTGTGGATCGTTGAGAGCACTGTTCTGGTTATAGTCTGGTTTTAACGAAATCGTTTTCCCTTTATTAAAACCGAGTTCTCTATAACCAATGGCTCTGATACCAATCTGTCACACCCCCAAAATCCACACACGGAGTACCACCGCTTGGAGGCGTGACATGACCAGGATCAAGCCACCAATCATATTGAACATAAGTATAAAGTAAAAGTCATTCATCAATACGATAGGTGTTTGCAAAACCAAATATAAACAAGTGTGTAGCGGAAGCATTACTGTAAAACCCATCATAAGTTTAAGTACAAAAAGTTATAATGTTTGACAACACATTCACGATCCATGTCCACAACGACTGTGCCTCCCGTGCAAGCTCCAAAAGTACCTATGGTCCTGCAAGGCATGTAACAGAGAGTCAACAACTAGTTGAGCGAGTTCACAGTTGGTTATTTAGTTATAATGTTCATTTCGTAAATCGTATGTTCGATTAGTAATCATGTATCGTATGTAATAGCATCGCGGCCCTCAAGGCATGTTTGCGAAGATTAAAGTATAGTTCGCGGCCATTCCAGGCATGTTTGCGAAGATCGTTCTAGTATAGTTCGCGGCCATTCCAGGCATGTTTGCGAAGATCGTTTTAGTATAGTTCGCGGCCATTCCAGGCATGTTTGCGAAGATCGTTTTAGTATAGTTAAGGTTGTTGTCCTACCCAAGGAGGACGAACGTACGTATTCTACCCAAGGAGAATACGCAGGATTAATATTGGCATCCTACCCATGGAGGATGGCGGTACATATCCTACCCAAGGAGGATATGTAGGTTCCGTTTAATTTCTTTAACCCATTCCCAACCACCGGGAATCCCATGCCTTAGAAAGTGTGTGAACTCACCTGAGTTTGCTCGGTATGCTAAGTATGTGCTCAAAGTAAGTCAATCACGTCCTAAAGTACGCACGTATAGAATAATCAATTGGTGTTCAAGTTGCTCACGTATAAGCAGGTAGCACGTATTCACAATCATACAAGTCATGTCTAACGTCTAACAGCAGTTAAATATTCCAGTTAACACTTAACAGAATCCATTCAAGTTACAGCACAGCTCGACGAAACACATATACGGCGAAACACATATGTTGGCGAAACAAGATATTGACGAAACACATTCTGTTTCGTCGAGGTGTCCTCTGGCGAAACAGAACTTCTGATTCGTCGACTACTCTTGGCGAAACACATTCTGTTTCGCCGAGAGTTCTGTTTCGTCGGACGTCAGTTTCGCAGACAACAGATGCAGCAGTTACGAGTATACACAGAACCCTAATCATGCTAGCAGCCGTTATCAGTATCAGAAATCATATGAAGGTCAATGTGCATAACGAATCATCACAACTCATCATCCAAGAATCATTGTCTAGCATAAACCCTAGTTTTTGTGTATAACATATAAATTTAACATCCAACAATCATATCATTGAACCCTATCAAGATGCTAACTTGAATTCAGAATCAAATCATATTAACAACATTCAGAACCGAGCATTCGATCATATTCAGTTTCGCATAGAATTACGCATCCGATTAACCATGTATATCGCAATCAAGAACATCCTACCCATATACTCCTATATAATCCAGAAATCAAGTATATACACAAACATGAATCGAGCTATTACAGAAATATTAAACCGATTAACGAACACACACTAACCGGAATAAGAGAAATACGAATCGATCGCTAAGATATCGCCGGGAACCTCCAACTGCCGTCGCACAGGAGGGAAAGGGGCTCTAGGGTTTTGGTTGTTTGATAGCAGATGTAAAAACTGATGTTGTTTCACGTTTTAAACTCAAAATAGCGTGTTGGGCCCGAACTGGGCTTCGGTGAAACTGGGCTCGGCGAAACAGACTTCTGTTTCGTCGAGATGCTTTTGGCGAAACAGTCTGTTTCGTCGAGATTTGCTATGGCGAAACACACTTGTGTTTCGTCGGGTTCTTTCATAAGTTAAGCAGTTTACGTTTCTCGACAGGTTCCATGTTATACAATCAAACACATAATCATGTAAACACAATACGTTTATTATAACACGAAGTGTACAGTTACAAGTCAGACAAGTCAAACAACTAAACAGTCAAAGTCAACGTGCAATAAGTGCAAATAAAGAATGTTGGAAATTTCGAGTTGTCACATATCTTCTTGTGGGTATTATACCAAGTGGTGTGTCTATTAATCTTGTTAAACCGGCTCTTCTAACCGGGTTCTAAATGGACGACAAACATGTAAAACTATATACAAGTTTATTTTTAAATAATTATCCCAAGTTATAAAAGATATTTTGTGCCATGTGCATTCAAACTAATTTTCTTAAACTCTTTTCAAAATGAGTCAGTTAATTGTATTTACCCGTGTAAACTGACGTATTTTCCAAAAAGGTTAAGTGCAGGTACTATACGAAATAGGCTGGCTACTCCAGGCATCAATAATCAAGTCTTGCAAGCACTAGATGTTAAAGTCTGTTGAACAATGATCTTATTTATCTTTTGATTCGCCTGTGGATCCTTTACAGACCGTTGTGATACTTTGATATTACTATTCATTCGGTTTGTAATGTGATTTTTATCTTTTGCTTCCGCTGTGCATTTAAATTGTGTTGTTTGACCATGATGATATCAACTACGTCACGATACTCCCCTCCGGGCCCACCGGTAATACGTGGAAATATCGGGGTGTGACAGGTTGGTATCAGAGCCAACACTGAGTGAATTAAACACTATCCTTTTGTGTTTAATCTCAGTTACACAGTTGCATATTCCTAAATTTTCGAGTCTAGACAAAGAACTTAGGACTAATCCAAATTGTTTTTAATTCTAACTTGTCCTTTATATTCCTTTGTTGTATCTTTCATTAGTTTGACAGGAAATATGCCACCGAGGTTCCGAAGAGGAGGACGAGGCAAGGGGCCAATCCACGCCCCCAACGATCACGAGGCCGGGCCTTCACACCGGCGAACTCCTTCTGCTACCATGAGTGCCGGTCCTCAAGGAGACTGGAGGATCCATTCAGAGCCCGCTAGGTGATCTACTTCGTTTAGCTTAACGCCTCCTTACCGCCATTCCTTTGGGCCGCAATCAAAGAACGAGCCTGAAGACTCACGCCACTCCTTCTTGCCGTTGCAGTGATCCCTTTCGCACCATTCCTTTGGCGACCCCACTCCTGTCTTCCAGGGCCGGTTCAACCCGGCAAACTATATCGAAGAACCAGTGGGTTTTAACCCACTAGGACCTTGATGAATCAATGGTTAACCAAGTGGGTTAACTCACTGGTCTCGTCAAGAGGGTTAATCCCTTCTTTCCGAGGATCGCCGGCTGGATCGTCTGGTGGTGGGTTTCCTGCACAAGGAAACAAGCCGTGACTCGTAACAAGGAGGATGGGGTGGGGGGTGCTCCTTGTTACCACTCTCCGACGTGAGAATCAGTAGTTTGCTTGGGAAGCAAAGTGTGATAGTAGTAGTAGTGAGAGAGTTCAGAAGTGATACCTCAAACCTGGTTTGGGGTGAGTATTTATAGCCGAGGAGTGAAGGAGGGTAGTTGAATAGCTGGCCTGACATCGCACAGCTGTTTGCAGGTGTGTTAGACCTGTCGGTTACGGTGGTGATGCCACGTCCTGTTGTGGTGTCAGACTGTTGTATACACGTGGGCCGGTAGGCAACTGTTCCTAGTGCCACTTGCACTTTGGTGTCAGACCCACTTGCCTCGTAGGCAGGATGCGGTGCCAGGCCAAATCGCTGCTTGCGGTCATTGATGTTGTTCCCGCGTTGGTTGTTCCATCCATGATTTTATGCGGGATGCGGTGTCATGCCGCATCGCCTCTTAGTGACTGTTACTGTTGTCCAGATCCCTTGTCGTGACGAAAATGTTCATAGGATGCGGTGCGGGGCCGCATCGCTATGCGTAACATTGGTTTCCGTCCTTAAGGTAAGTCTTCTCATCATTGGACAGATTGGACCGCTGTGTTCGCGTGTGACCACGCGGACACAGGTGAGTTTATTGCTGGTGGAGGTTTTTGATAAGGGTAATGGTCATTCGCGGTCATACTGACGCGAGATCTGGGACCATACCCCTTCAAGTCCCCCCACTCTAGTGTTCCTTCCTTATGCAAGTTGCATGTGGGAGGGATACTGGACTATGTTGTCTAGAAGGTTAAATATGGGCCATGCGGATGGCTCCTTCTTTCAGTAAGTAGTAGGCCTTTCGAGTGGATTGTTCCTTCCTTTGAGAAGGATATCCGGTGAGCAAGTTTCGTCTGATGCGGAATTCTCAGCCAAGGACTTGACTCTTAGTCTACCTTTTCTTGATGTCACCAGCCACCTGTTGGTGTTTCGAACCAACCTTCGAGACGGTGACTGAAGGTGTTATCAGGGTTCGAACCAACCTCTGAGATCGTGACGGAAGATGTACGTCTTCGTCACTCTAGTTGTAACCTCTGCGTCAGCTAGTGCAAAGTTGTAAGTACTTTGCTCAAGCTCTATGTTCAGCAACTGGACATGCAATGATGATCCCTGTTTTGTGGGGTATTCGTGTTCTCCAGTTAAGCTTTCTAGTAACCGCACGTCCTCTGCGGTTTATCTCTCAAGTAACCGCACGTCCTCTGAGGCTTAGCTCTCTATAACCGCACGTCCTTTACGGTTACCTCGTTGCCGTACCTTGTTGGTCATGTTTGTGTGAGGAATGTGGGGTAGTTGCATCATTGTTGGTCGTGTTTGGTCGAACAATGTGAATCTGAACTATGGGCAGATAAACATGGTCATAGGCAGGGTTGTGCCCACCATTGTTTATTCTATGCGGTCCATAGGTGGGTAACTAGTCATAAGCAGACTTGTTACCACTGTTCTGGAGCTACTTTCCTTCACGCTTTGGTGGAAAGTAGCTTTCCTTTAAGCCGTGTTGCCGGCGGAGATTATGTTAGATATTTGGGAAGTTGGTTGAAACTCTTCCGCATTCGTTTTGTAGCCACTTTCCTTCATGTTTAGTTGAAAAGAAGTTTTCCTTGAAGTAGCTTTGCTCCTCCGCGTGGTGATTTAGTTGTGGCTCTTCCGTAGCTACCGTTCGCATAGTTGCGGTTTGTAGTAACTACTCACGAGTGGTTTGCGGTTTGCAGCAAAGAAGTCGCTTCTAGAAGTCTTGTAGCCTGGACGTAGCTCTTGAAGGTTCAGGAGACAGGGTTGCTGATGTGCGGTTGCTCAGCATACTTGTCCTTTTCCTTAAGGAGAAGCTGTTTGCGTTCCCTTCGTGGTTGTGAACCGGAAATGAGGGTTTTGAAGCTTGAAGAAGGTTACATGGAGTGCGGTTTACCGCATCCTGAGAAGCGGTTTTTCGCAGTCCAAAGAACCATGCTGGTTCTGAGTATCTGACGCACCTGTGCGGGTTGGTATGTGTCCTCTCCGCATATTCCACGTGTGCGCGTGGGTATGTGCGGTTATTGCTTATACCCCCTTATATAATTTAAAGATATATATTTTTGCCTTTTTGAGGGGTATGTAAAAAACGACATGCGGTATGGGTTATGGTGCGGTAAACCAGAAAAACCGCATGCCGCTTAAGTTTGGATAATGTTTGTCGCTTTTGTGTTGTCTACGTGGCTGATGGCACGTGTGGGTTGTTGAAAGTTGGTAGGATTCTGACATGTGATGATCTGAAAGGACGTTTGCACTGACCGAGGTCATAACTGCACTGTAGCAAGTAGTGTAAAGGTCTTTTCTGTCAGGCGCGTGGCGGCCACGCGCGCGTGATAACCGTCAGCTGAAAAGCCGCTGAACACGTGGCGATACGTCAGTGACCCTTTTTGAACGTGGTAAGTCGGTTTACTGCATTGCATTAATTGCGATGAGTATATAAGGGGAAACCGTTTGATTTCTCCTTACTTTGTTCAAAATTCAAAAAATTTCTCCGGTGAAAAGAGACCATACTCTTCATCTTCTCCGATCAATCCGCCTGTACTTCCGGTGATCTTCTGAGTTTTTCTTGTAAACTCATACTTCTTTCTTTTTCTTATTTCTGATGGCTGAACCATCTAGTCCACACAATGTGGAGGGTGAAAACCCTGTTCATTCTTCTCCGGTGGGCGGTGAAGACGAAGATGATGGTGGTAGTGCCCCTGGTGGTGGCTTGCCACCCTTGAAGTGGTCGAAAGCATCATTTGGCCAACTGATGACCAGTACACAGATGCCCCCCGAGTTTGGGGCTGTTTATCCCCAAGACGGTGACACCGGTGCTTGTGCTCCAGCCGGTCATGTGACCATGTGGGCCGATTCTTTCATCGATGGTAACCTTCGTTTACCATTGACCGTTTTTGTTGCTGATTTGTTGGAGTTTTACAAGGTTCATATCTCCCAGATGAGTCCTTTTGGGTTTATTTGTATTAGACACTTTGAATCAACTTTTCGTGCTCTTGGTTTGCCGGTTACCGTTGATAATTTCCGGGGGTTTTATCAGTTGACGGTGAACACTGGGTTCTTCTCTTTCAGAGAACGGTACGGAAGTACCAAGTTGATGACCCCTCCCAAGGGTATTACAAAGTGGAAGTGCAAGTTCTTCTATATTAAAGCTGCTGCGGTTGTTCTCAACATGACTTTGCGGAATGTTAATGAGCCTATCCCTGCGGAGGATATTGCCATTCCTAATGCGGAGAATGCGGAGTGGTTCCCAAGGTTGAGGACTATTGAGCATAGGCCGTTGGAGAACAATGAATTGTGTATGCTGCGGATGTTATTGACTAGGGCTGATAGGAATGCAAAGCCCGTTGTGCGGGAGAAAACTGGTGGTAAGTGTTCTTACTCTTGTGCGGTTTCATTATTCCCTTGTTTGCTATTAACTTGAACGTGTATTATCAGAAGTTGTTGTTGAGCTGTGGAAGATATTTGATCCATCCTTTACTGGCAAGGTTGATATTGTCAAGACTGCTGTAGGTGCAGGTTTTAATTTGACCATTCTCCATAACTTCCGCGTTCCTACACGCGAGGCAATGAAGGCACCCCTGCCGCAGGGTAAAGGTATAATTCATAGCCTTCTTTTCTTGTCTTCATAGCCTTCTTTTCTTACCTTTTAAGTTTCATGTTGCTGCTATTCTACTTGCAAGTACTCTTGGGGCCCTTGGTAAGTTTGAGTCAAAGGGTGTTCCCAAAAAGCACGCAGAGAAGAAGCAAGTGGATAAACCCGTGCGGGGTCGTGGCAAGAAGAAAACTGAGGCTCCTGTTGTTCCGCCTTTGGTTCCGCATGCAGCAGGTATCTCTCGTTCTCATTTCCTCAGATATACCGTTTATGTTGTAGTATCTGACACCCTTGAGGGCTTGGGTGTTCCAGGTGCTGGTGCGGCCATCGGTGGAACCACTGCGGGTTCTAAACCCGCTGATGAGAAGAAGAGAAAAGCAGGGAAAGCTGTTGATGCTGGTGAGAAAAAGAAGCCAAAGATTCAGACCAGACGCGGGGCTTTTGTGGGACAAAGGAAGCCTGCGGTTGTTCCTGGTACGTGATGCATAACTTGGACAAATATTTTGTAATTGTACTTGTAGTTTAACGTATTTTTGCTTTGATTGCAGAACCCCAAGATGAAGGGTTCTCCATCTTTGATGCTCCTCCTCCTCCCCCACATGACACTGCTGCGGATGTGGGGGTTCATAAGGCTGTTACGCCTGAGCCCTCTGTGCAGGAGAAGGATACTGGGAAGGGGCCTGCGGCCCAGATCCATGACACGGTGGATTCTCATGACAATGTCATTACCCCAGAGGATGCTGATGATCTGAACCTGAAATTTGCTTATACTGAAAGGCCAAAGTCTCCTACTGCTGGGAAGGCTTCTGGTTCCGTTTCTGGGGGTGCGGGTTTCGTAGAGACTCCCATTCAGCCTAAAGAGTCTGAATTGGAGTATTATTACCGCACCTATACGGAAGATCGGGCCATGGCTTACCACCGCCCCCCTGGACCGTACTGCAAGGGGATGATATTACTGCTGACCCCTCCGCGAGTAGGGAGATTTTGGGTGGTTTGGGCACCCCTTTTGAAGTCAACCGGGCCCGTTCTTTGTCGAGTGAGGCCCAGATTAACCAACTCTCCTCCATGCTTGTTGGGAGTTCCGTAATGTCCAATGCCATTATGGAAAAGTATAAGGTGTTGGGGCGCAGGGAGGAGGAGAATGTGCGCTTGCGTGCCGAGACTGAGGAGTTGGTGAAGGCTGCACGTGAGGGTGTAGAGCAGCTTGAAAGGGATAGGGCTGCGTTTGAAAAGCGTAAGCAGACTGAAGAGTGGGTTGCAACTGCTGAGCTTAAACAGGTTCGTTCCCTTGCAAAACTGCTTTCCACTGAGCGCAAGAGTTGGAAAGAATCTCTTTCTAATGAGTGCGAGACACTTTCTAATGAGCGCAAGGATTGGAAAGACTCTTGGGCCAAACAGAATGAAACTCTCTTTCGTGTTCGCCAGGAGCTTGTCAATGCTAAGGCAGCAAATGCTGCGCTGGTTAAAGAGAAGACAGCAGCTGTTGCGGCTGCCAAAGAGGCCGAAGCTCGCCTTGCAAAGGCTCTTGAAGAGGCCAAGGAGGTGGGGGCCCGCGCCGCAAAGGCTCTTGAAGAGGCCAAGGAGGCGGGTGCCCGCGTTGCAAAGGCTCTTGAAGGGGCAAATGTTGATCGTACCAACTTATCGAAAACTATCTTGGGCCTTCAGGTATAAGTCTTTTTTGCCTTTGAATTTGCGTATGTCTCACAAGTATGTTGACAAAATTTGTATACTTGTGTTCTTCTTGAAAAAAGGGTGAAGTGCGGACCCGGGGGGCCGCTATTGAGGAAGTCTCTGCCCGTGCTGCTGAAGCCGAAGCGCGGGCAAGAGAGGCTGAGGAGGCTAGAGATAGCCTTGCTTCGTCACTTGAGCTGCTCAAGGCTGACAGTGAATGGATGCGTATGCACGGGATTGGGCATGTAAGTATCCGTTGCCTTTTTTATTTTTGTTATAGGTTTGCCTTTGATAACCTTTGTATTCTTGTTTCGCAGATTTTTACTGCCGTCCTTGACGCACCTGAGAATGTATCAGGTGTTAATGAGATTAAGGAGCGTGCCCGGGATGCTGGTTTTAAAGCTGGCTATAATCGCTGTATTGGCCATATGAATGTTGTAGCCCAGGGCGAATATACTGATGAGCGATCCGGGTTCCACGGTGTGGATACTGAAGCGCTTCTTGATGCTGCGGTTGCGGCGTATAACGACACAACCCTTTCCGGTCTTGAGGAGCTTGAAAAATGTCTTGAAGCGGAGGACTATGTGGACCGCCTGCGGGTGCTGTACGCTGATGAGGAAGATGAGGAGAAGCCTGCTGTTGAGGGCACTGATGGTGCGGGTTCCAGCGGGATAAAGAAAGACTAGGCTGGCTTGCGTGCCTTTTTTGTGTCCTCATGTAAATGTCAAGAACTTTATGTAAATCACTTGTGCACCGCGTCGGTGTAAATTTTTTTTGAATATAAAGTTTCAACCGTTCTGTTCAATTTGTACAAGTGTTTTCATTACTTGCATGTTTGAATTTGTATGAGTTTAATGTTACTGTGAGTGACACTAAGTCTGTAATTGCCTTTTGCATATCTAGGTGATATGCAAGTATGAATAACTGTGTCTTGCCGGATAAATAGTGTTGCCATTGCTGGCCTATTATAATAGTTGCATGTGGTTACCACTCTGTGTGGGTATCACGAATGAAGATTTTGCTAATATGTTTTTGTGTATACCTCAGAGTGGAACACGCATTTGTAATTGAAATAAATAAACAATATTGCATTGAATCGTCTATTTATTTATTTGCAAATGGCCCGTGGCCTGATAGGTTACATGGTGAATGTAAAAAACATGGCTTACATATAACAGCGTCGAAGCTGTTGTGCATTCCATGTGCGTGCGATAGTTTCGCCTTCTAATGTTTGAAGTTTATACGCGCCTTTGCCCAGGACCTCTTGGATGAGGTAGGGTCCTTCCCACTTGGGGGCAAGTTTCCCTGGGTGTTCCGTGTTAGATGCTTCATTGTCACGAAGGACGTAGTCTCCCAGGTTGAAAGTACAAATGCGAACGCGTGCATTGTAGTACTTTTCAAGTTTGGTTTTGTATTTGGCCTCGTTGATGGCAGCGTTTTCGCGCCTTTCTTCCAAGAGGTCCAAGTCAACCCTGCGTTCCTCATTGTTGTCTATCTTGTTGATAGCCAACATTCTAGGTGAGGGGAGGCCTACTTCCGCGGGGATCATCGCTTCAGTGCCATAGACCAGGCTGAAGGGTGTCTCACCGTTGCTTGTTTTTGGGCTTGTCCTGTGAGCCCATAAAATACTTGGGAGTTCATCAACCCAGCCACGTCTGGCTGTTCCCAACCGTGCTTTGATGCCTTCCACTAAGCTTTTATTGATACTCTCGACTTGGCCGTTCCCTTGCGGATGCGCCACTGAGGAGAATATGTGTTCAATGTTTAGCTCTTTTAGCCATTTTTGAAAGTCATCGGCGGTGAAGTTGGTACCGTTATCGGTGACGATGCACATTGGTAGACCGAAACGGCAGATGATATGTTCCCACACGAATTTCCTTGTTATCATAGTGGTGGTTGATGCAAGTGGCTTTGCCTCTACCCATTTTGTAAAGTAATCAACAGCCACTATGATAAATTTCACTACACCGGGTGCGTCTGGAAATGGTCCCACCACATCGATTGCCCATTTTTGGAATGGCCATGCGGTGGTGACGGGGATCAGGTTGTTCTTGGGACACAAGGTCTTGGGGTCGCTGACAATTGAAACACTTGCGTAAGACTTTGACTGCGTCCAGGTGCATGCCGGGCCAATAGTACCCGGCGTTCATGATTTTGGCCACGACCATGCGTGGGCCTGCGTGTATGCCACATATTCCCTCGTGAATTTCTTTGATAAGGTATATGGTATCTTGGGGGTTGACGCATCGTAGGAGTGGCCCCAGGTACGATTTACGGTATAAGATACCGTCTCCCATTTGGTAATGACACGCTTTGTATTGTAGCTTGCGTGCTTCTGCCTTGCTTTCGGGAGTAACACCTGATTGTAAGTATGCAATTATCGGTGTCATCCAGGATGTTGTACCGTACTGGATGACATTGACTTGGCGCAGGGGTACTGAAGGATTTTGCAGAATCTCGATGCGTACCTCTTTTGCCAGGTGTTGGAAGCTGGTGGATGCATGTTTTGATAGTGCATCCGCAGGTTTGTTATCACTCCTGTTGATATGGCGAATATTGAAGGAGGTGAACCTTGATTTCAGTTACAAGGCTTGTTCGAGGTAGAGGATCATGATATCCCCTTTTGCGGCATAGTCACCATGTATCTGCCCTGCAACCAGTAGTGAGTCGACATGTGCTTCCAAATGTTTGACGTCGAGTTTGACTGCCAAACGCAACCCTGCCAGTAGAGCCTCATACTCTGCTTCGTTATTCGTGCTTTTAAAATCGAGGCGGATTGCGTAGGTTAGCTCTTGGCTATCGGGGCTGACAAGTCGCAGACCTGCACCAGCACCATCTTCGTTGGATGCACCATCTGTATATAGTGCCCAGGTTTCTGCGGAGGATGGTGGTGATGTAGGGTTTTGTTCTTCTTCGCATTCTTGAATGCGGTTTGCTGGTACTTCAGCAACGAAATCAGCCAAGACCTGGCCTTTGATTGCGGGGCGCGGCTTATAGTTCAGTGAAAGTGCGCCCAGCTCGATTGCCCATTTTGCTAACCTCCCAGAGATGTCGGGTTTGGATAGGATCGGGCCGATCCTGTAGTTGGTTAACACTGTGATGGCATGGTTTGCGAAGTAACGTCGTAAACGTCTCGATGCGTGCACTAGTGCCAGTACCAATTTCTCCATGATGGAGTACCTTGTATCTGGGTCGTTGAGCATTTTGCTGATGTAGTAGATGGGTGTTTGGACTCCTTCCCGCTCCACTATGAGTACCGCGCCTACCGCGTTGTCCGCAGCAGACAGGTATAGAATAAGTGGCTCATCTTTTCGTGGTGCGGTTAAAGTTGGGAGCTGGATCAAACACTCTTTCATCTCCCGGAAAGCTTTTTCGCCCTCTGCGGTCCATTAGAATTGTTCCTTTTTAAGGCAGCTCCGTAGGGTCTTGATGAAAGGGTATGACTTAGCTGCGTGGTTGGCTAAGAATCTGTTTAGTGCGGCTAGCCTGCCGGTTAGTTGTTGCATTTCTTTCATCGTAGAGGGCGATGGCATGCGTTCGATCGCCTGAACTTTTTCCGGGTTTAACTTGAATCCATCTTTGGTTACGATGAATCCGAGGAATTTGCCTTCTTCCATTCCAAATGAGCATTTCCCTGGATTAAGCTTCATGTTGACGCTTCGCAGAGTTTGGAATGTTCTCTCGATATCGTTGAGCATGGTGTCTTCCTCCATGCTCATGACGACCAGGTTGTCCATATAGATTTCGACACTTTTGCTGATTTGACAGCGAAAAGTGTCGTTCATCAACTTTTGATAGGTTGCGCCCGCGTTGCGCAACCCGAACGACATTTTGGTGTAGCAGTAGTTCCCAGTAGGAGTGCGGAATGCCGTTTTGTCTTCATCCTCGATTGCCATCTGTACCTAGTGGTAGCCTTTGTAACAATCGAGGAAGCACTTCCATCGAAATGGTGCGAGGTTATCGACCTTCTCGTCGATCTCTGGTAGTGCGTAACAATCCTTGGGGCAGGCCTTATTGAGGTCTTTGTAATCGACACACATGCGCTAGCCCCCGCTTGGTTTTTCTACCATGACTGGGTTGGACAACCAAGTCTGGTATTTGACTTCACGCAGGATGCCTGCGGAGAGCAGTTCCTGTACCTGCTCTTCCATCGCCGCGTTTTTTGCTGATCCAAGGTGGCGCTGGCCTTGGATCACCGCTTGATACCTGGCATGGTATTCAAGAAATGTTTCGCGATTTCGCGTGGCACCCCTGTCATGTCTGCGGGTGTCCATGCAAAAATATCTTGGTTCCTGAAGAGGAGTTGCTTCAGGCGCGCTCTGATTGTGGCTGTTAAGGCACGGCACAACGTAACGGTTTGCTCTGGGTGTCTTGCGTTAAGCACCCATTTTTCTGGTTGCGTGTTGGGGGTGGGCCTTGCTACCTTGGTTGGACGTAGGTCATCCGTAGACATAACTTCTCTCCGGGCGTATATTATCACGACCCCCGTCTCGGTTGGGAAACCAATGGCAGAGTGAGGGACGGATGTGATCATGTTGAAGTCGCCCTGGGACTCTCTCCCGAGAAGTACGTCGTACTTGGAGGTGTGCGGTAAAACCATGAAGTTTATCTCCTCCGTTCTTGTGTGCCTCCCGTTGGTGAGGCGCACAGGGAAAGTAATCTGGCCTAGGGGGAATACGGTTTCCCCTGCAAATCCGGCCAACGGGTAGTCCGCTGGCTGCAGTCGATCTTTGTCTTCTTGATCAAACTGGTTGAAGCATTGCTCGTATATAATATCGGTTGTACTGCCCGGGTCGATGAACAATCGCTCGGTGCAGTAGTGAGCCAGGTGGCCTGTGATAACCACGGCGCGTCTATCGCGCGGGCCGCCTCGGACTTTTGGAAAGACGACTTGCTCGTCTTTCCAGTCATTGTCCGGTCTTCTTGCCGCCTTGCGCGGCCTTCCTCTTCCCCCATTGATCATGTGGGTAGAGGCCACGTACATGGTCCTCTTACCTGTGGAGGTGCCCTCGTTGTGGGGAGTGATGCGCTTGGTAGCTTTTTGTGCGCCTGTCAACAGATGTTGCAATTTCCCCTCTTTTAGGGCTCGCTCAATCTCCAGTCGGAGACTGATGCAGCTGTTTGTTGTGTGGCCATTGTCCTTGTGATACTCGCAGTAGAGTGCGAGATCCTGCTTCGTTTTGGACTTCATCGGTTGGGCCGGTCGCAGAAATTGTGTGGTCCGTGAGAAGGACGTCGCTTGGCGACTGGTTAATCTCGGTCCAGCTGCGGTCCCGGGACTCCTTTTTTGACGCCCGTTTTTCACGCTGGGCGTTGATTGTAGCCCTTGCGTCGGGCTGGTTGTTTTGTGGGACATATGGTCTGGAATCGCTGCCACGATTCCATGTGTCCCGGTTGCGCTTATTGCTGCGCTTGGGCTCTTGGCGGGAAGACTGGCCTTCCGCTTGGGGTTGTGCCTTTGACATGTGCGGTCTTAGGGACTGCTGAGTCTGGGCGTATGTTTTGACCGCAGCCATGACATCTTCCCACTTCTTAGGCAAACCATCTTTGCCAGAGATATTCATAACCATTTGCTCGTCTTTAACGGCAACAATGAAATGGTTACGTGCCATCTGGTCGGCGACATCGCCTATCTCTAGGCATTCTTTATTGTAACGGACAACGAACGCTTCAAGCGATTCGTTATCCCTGCGCCAGATGTTCATGACGTCCATGGAATCACGTTCATGGCGTTGTTGCTGGCTAAAGTGCGCGAGGAACTTTTCTTGTAAGTCCTCGAATGAGGTCAGTAACCCTGGTGGTAGAGAATCGAACCATGCCCTGGCCAGACCTGTTAGGGTCTGTGGGAAAAAGTGGCACCAGGTGGGTTCATCCCATCTACCGTTGCATCCGGCGCCGACGAAGATGTTGTTGTGATCATCTGGGTCGGTGGAACCATTGTATTTCCCAATGTTTAATGGGAATTTTGTGGTGGTGACATCGGCGTGGGCGATTTCTGGGACGAATTTGGAGTTTTCGGCCGCAGATTTCGGCCTGTAGGGTTGGCCGCGGTGATGCTTTGCAGCGTGGAGGTACGTAGTGCGGGGGTGAGTGGGAGGAACGTAGTTGCGTCCTCCTAGTCTGCTGCTGGTGGCATGGGATTCTGCACGGTATGTACCGTCGTCCGGATCGGTATAGCCTTGCCCTTCACGGTGGGACTGGGGTCCCAGTCGGCTATGAATGCCTAGGCCGTGGTGGGCTGTAGACTGTCGCCTAGTTTCGCCATGTGGGCCTAGGCGACTCTGTATATGGCTCCTGTGGCGGGACCCATATGTGGAGTCGTCCTCCTCAAGTGTGCGGACGTCGCAGTAAGACGAACCGCGATCTTCGTGCCTGCTTTTGGAGGCCGGATTTGTTGGGGCCCTGCCGTCGTACTGTAAAGTACGACCCGCAGGGGTGTGTGGTGCTGGGGTGGGCCCCGCAGATACTTGCGCTTCTGTGCAAGCTCTGTTGTATGTTGCAGCCAGCATAGCTGCTTGTTGGTCGTACCAGGCATGAAGGTTCATGCCTGTAGGTATCACAGGAGCGTACTGTGATAAATCGTGTCCAAACGTAAGGGATGCGCCCCCTTGCGTTGATGTGCCAATGTGTTCAGCATTTGGGGCTAGGGGAATGGTTCCCGCAGGCCCTTGGTTTGCGGGGTTTAGGTTATCCCCGGTAGTGTTGTTTTGACGATCAGACATGATCTTTGGAGAGAAAGGGATGGTTGGAAAAAGTGCTAAGAGTAGCGGTGGGCGCCAATGATGAAACAGTGGTTAACCAAGTGGGTTAACTCACTGGTCTCGTCAAGAGGGTTAATCCCTTCTTTCCGAGGATCGCCGGCTGGATCGTCTGGTGGTGGGTTTCCTGCACAAGGAAACAAGCCGTGACTCGCAACAAGGAGGATGGGGTGGGGGGTGCTCCTTGTTACCACTCTCCGGCGTGAGAATCAGTAGTTTGCTTGGGAAGCAAAGTGTGATAATAGTAGTAGTGAGAGAGTTCAGAAGTGATACCTCAAACCTGGTTTTGGGTGAGTATTTATAGCCGAGGAGTGAAGGAGGGTAGTTGAATAGCTGGCCTGACATCGCACAGCTATTTGCAGGTGTGTCAGACCTGTCGGTTATGGTGGTGATGCCACGTCCTGCTGTGGTGTTAGACTGTTGTATACACGTGGGCCGGTAGGCGACTGTTCCTAGTGCCACTTGCACTGTGGTGTCAGACCCACTTGCCTCGTAGGCAGGATGCGGTGCCAGGCCGCATCGCTGCTTGCGGTCATTGATGTTGTTCCCGCGTTGGTTGTTCCATCCATGATTTTATGCGGGATGCGGTGTCATGCCGCATCACCGCTTAGTGACTGTTACTATTGTCCAGATCCCTTGTCGTGACGAAAATGTTCATAGGATGCGGTGCGGGGCCGCATCGCTATGCGTAACATTGGTTTCCGTCCTGAAGGTAAGTCTCCTCATCATTGGACAGATTGGACCGCTGTGTTCGCGTGTGACCACGCGGATACAGGTGAGTTTATTGCTGGTGGAGGTTTTTGATAAGAGTAATGGTCATTCGCGGTCATGCTGACACGAGATCTGGGACCATACCCCTTCAGACCTGAAGACCATTTCCCCGAAGCTCAGGGAATGGATATAGATGAGGACACGGATCCTGTCGAACCACCTTCTGGGACACCTACTCACCCCATCGAGATTTCGGATGGGTCATCCTTCCACGGATCACCTTACCGTGGCCCAGACAACTACCAGGCGAGATTTAACTAGTATGAATGGTACTTTACACCCTCTCACCATTCATTGCCTCACCAGCAGCAGCAGGATCCCTCTGAGGATTCGCATTTCGTGGCAGTCACGCCACCGCCCCCACCGCCGCCAGTATAACTAGCACCTCCAGAACCATCGAGGCGTAGAAGAACAGGCACACGAATGTCCGTGCGAGAAAGGGATTTTCACTTTAGCACCCCCATCACTCAAGTGGCAGTCACTATCCGCCACTGCATGAAGACCCACAAATGGGTGGGCCTTCAAATCCAGTTTCAGAGGTGAATTCTGCACCTATTGCGCCACCACCATTGGGTTTTGGCAACCCGATTCCTACATACGCCGGTTCAACGGCGTACAATCCATTTGAGCAGCCGACTCACACTAACTACATATGCTGAAGCCGACCCATACCTTGTAGCTGCAAACTACAACGCCCTTCATCCTAAAGGACCATATGGAGCCCCCTGGGGAGTGGGATACCCAGCTCGTGGGTATCAAACACCTGCTACACCTCAGTTTCACCACCAGCCGCAGCCACCACGGTTTTCCCCACCGGAACAGGAGGAAATCCTCCACAGACTAAACAAGGTGGAACGAGAATTTCAAGAAGAACGTAGGAACAACCGGGGATTTCTCAAGGGCCTGGCAAGCTTGTTAAAAGGAAAGAAGAAGAGGGATCATTGAATCCCTATATGTATTGTTGTATTTCCTTATTTCAATCAAGTCCCTGCGTGGACATTTATCTATGTACTTAGTCCCTGCGTGGACTTGGTTTTCTTTAGTCCCTGCATGGACTTGTCTTTCTTTAGTCCCTGCGTGGACATCTATCTTAGTAATCAGTCCTTGCGAGGACTTGTATTATCAGTTTAGCCCCTGTGTGGGCAAGTTATTTCTGTTAAAAGTCCCGTTTAGGTCAATATGTACTCCTTTTAATGTTTAATGGAATATTCGATTTAAAAATTTCATTTTGTCATTATATGCATAAATATATTATACATGAAATAAATAAATTAAAAATCGTTCCTCTTAAAATGATCTGCCTATTTAAATATTAAATAAGAATCTTAAAGGTATAACCTAGCCTGCATGTCGTTATAAGACTTTGCCAAGATGGTAAGACTTGTTTAAAAAGATTCAAATCCTTGTTAACATCTGAAAACATGTTAACACTCCTGGCAGACGTGATTCATTAAAATCACACACGTCATTCTTATAATAGGATTCTTCAAAAGATTCATATCCTAACCTGACGATCTATAAATCATGGGTTTAAATAATCAGTTAAGATGATCACATATTAAACATCCATTGGTGATGTAGTGCCTACGGGCCATAATAAATGCCAAATAAGACAAAAGACAATTGTAGTCTACGACTCCCTGGGGCAGATAAAGGTAAAGAACTATGTTCAAACCTTAATGCCTTGATTCTCTGAAATCATGGCTTATGATTTAGAATGTCCTTGCGATTAGGCTTTTGTGCCATTAATAATACTGTTATTGTTTTATAATTAGGATAAGTTATAATAAAAATCCTAAATAAATATGATTAACGAATTAACCAAACACGGTCGATGTTTTCCATGGTTAATGAATTGCCATAAAAGACAATTCCATAATAAACTCCCAAATAAATTATTGTCAATATCTTATGTAACAGTTTAAACTACTTGGCTGACTCAGATGAGATCAACAGTCACCCAAGGGAGGATCATGATAATACCCGAATTAACATAGCGGGTGCAGAACTGCAAGCATTAATAGACAATGCTGTTACAAAAGCTATAGAGCGGCAGTATAATGAATATAGCGGGACTCGAAGTAGGACCCTATCCGCACCACATTCCAAGCCTAAGACTCATTCAGAGGCTCACAGCAAGCCGCCCTCTAAGAAAGATGAGCCAAAGAAAGATGATGATCAACATTCCTCAAACCAAAACAGTGTTCCATCCAAGAGGATAGTATTTGATGATAAACCACGTACCAAGTCCTGTACTTATAAGTACTTTGTTTCCTGTAAACCCCGAGATTTCACTGGGGAGAAGGGGGCAATTGACTGTATGACTTGGTTAGATGAAATGGACACCGTGGTCGATATCAGCGGTTGTGCTGAAAGGGATGTAGTGAAGTATGTATCCCAATCATTCAAGGGAGAGGCATTAGCATGGTGGAAGTCTCTCATTGAAGCAGCTGGAAAGATCCCACTCTACAATATGACATGGGATCAGTTTGTTGCTCTTATTAAGGAGAATTACTGTCCTCAGCATGAGGTTGAAAGAATTGAGTCAAATTTCTTATCGTTGGTTATGAAAAACCTAGATTGCTAAGCTTATCTTACAAGCTTCAACACAATGTCAAGATTGGTTCCTTACCTTGTGACACCAGAACCCAAAAGGATTGCTCGCTTCATTGGGGGTTTAGCCCCAGAAATCAAAGCCAGTGTTAAGGCTTCAAGACCTGCTACTTTTAGATCAGCAGCTGATCTATCTTTGTCTCTTACCTTAGATGCGGTCAGGTTGAGATCGCTAAAGAATTCTGAAGAAGGTAAGAGAAAGCATGAGGATGATAACTCACGTCGTTCAGACAAGAAACACAAAGGGAACCATGAGAACAAGAAGAGTTCGGGGTTCAACAAAGGTAACCAACAGTCGGGTGAGAAACCCAGATGCAAAGTTTGTCAGAAACATCACTTTGGAAAGTGTAGATTGGAATCGAACTCGCAGACACAATCAAGGAATTTTGGATGTGGGATCTGCAAATCCAAGGAATACAAGACCTTAGATTGCAAAAAGTTGAAGGATGCGACCTGCTAAAACTGCAACGAGAAAGGGCACATTAAGTCGAACTTCCCAAAATATGCCAAGAAACCAGAAGAAGGTAAAAAGACCAACGCTAGGGTCTTCAAATGGATGCTAAGGAGGCAGTGCAGGATGATAACGTGATAACAAGTACCTTTCTTATAAACGATGTTTATGCGAGGGTATTGTTTGATTCAGGGGCGGATAAGTCATTCGTAGATAATAAGTTTTGTAAGCCGCTGAATTTACCTGTTAAAACCCTAAGTGTGAAATATGAGGTGGAATTAGCTGATGGTACCTTAGAAACTGCCTCAACCGTGTTAGATGGATGTTTCATATCCATTAGGAACCACTCTTTTCCGTTATCCTTACTTCCTTTGAAGTTAGCCGGTTTCGATATAGTAATAGGCATGGATTGGTTGTCTCGCAACCAAGCCCAGATCGTTTGTGCAAAGAAGCAAGTAGTTGTCAGAACTCCTCATGGCGAGCCTCTGACAATTCAAGGAGATACTAAGTACGGAATGCCTGAGCAAGTGTCCATACTCAAGGCATCAAGGTGTTTGACAAAGGGTTGTGTTATCTACATGGCGCAAGTAACTATTGATGAACCAAAGCCTAAGATCGAAGACATACCCATTATATCAGAATATCCAGAAGTATTCCCTGAAGAACTACCTGGTTTACCCCCAGATAGGCAAGTGGAGTTCAGGATTGACATTATTCCTGGAGCAGCACCTGTTGTAAGAGCGCCTTATAGGTTGGCACCAACAGAGATGAAGGAATTGAGGACACAACTAGATGATTTGCTAGCCAAAGGTTTTATTAGACCTAGTTCATCTCCGTGGGGAGCACCAATCTTGTTTGTCAAGAAGAAGGATGGATCGATGCGTCTATGCATTGATTATCATGAACTTAACAAAGTTACTATCAAGAATAGGTATCCATTGCCCAGGATCGACGACTTGTTCGATCAACTTCAAGGAGCGAGTTATTTTTCCAAGATCGACTTAAGGTCAGGATATCATCAACTGAAGGTCAAAGATGAAGATGTACATAAGACTGCATTTAGGACTCGTTACGGTCATTATGAGTTCTTAGTGATGCCTTTTGGACTCACTAATGCACCAGCCGCATTCATGGATCTCATGAACCGCGTCTGCAAGCCCTACATGGATAAATTTGTCATCGTCTTCATCGATGATATTCTTATTTACTCAAAGAATAAAGTTGACCATGAGAAGCACCTCCATTGCATTATGAAACTACTTCATCGAGAAAATCTCTATGCCAAATTCTCTAAGTGTGAATTTTGGCTTTGTGAAGTCCAATTTCTTGGACATGTGGTTAGTGAACGCGTAATCCAGGTAGATCCCGCTAAGGTTGAAGCTGTCATGAATTGGCAAGAGCCGAAGACGCCCACAGAGATTCGCAGCTTCTTGGGATTGGCAGGATATTACAGGCGTTTCATTGAAAATTTTTTAAGGATTGCTGCACCCCTAACTTCTTTGACTAGGAAGAATATTAAGTTCGACTGGGGACCGAAGCAACAAAAATCCTTTGGCATCCTTAAGCAGAAGCTAAGCAATGCACCAGTGTTGACATTGCCTGAAGGGATTGAAGAATTTGTGGTATATTGTGATGCATCACACACCGGTATGGGGTGTGTGCTTATGCAGAAAAGCAAGGTTATTGCCTATGCTTCTCGACAGTTAAAGGTGCACGAGAAGAACTACACCACCCAAGACTTGGAATTGGGTGCCGTTGTATTTGCACTAAAACTGTGGAGGCATTATTTGTACGAAGCCAAATGTGTGATCTATTCTGATCACAAGAGCCTCCAAAAATTTTTTAATCAGAAGGACTTAAACATGAGGCAATGACGTTGGATGGAAACTTTGAATGATTATGATTGTGAGATAAGATACCATCCCGGCAAGGCTAATGTAGTCGCCGATGCCTTGAGTCGAAAGGAAAAAGTGAAGCCTATAGGAATCAATGCCAAGAGCATTGAGATAAAGAATGGTTTGAATGAAAGATTGTTAGCTGCGTAGAAGGAAGCTGTGCTAGAAGCTAACTATCCTGAAGAAAAGCTAGGAGTAACTGAAGAACAGTTATCCTACGCCAAGGACAGAATTCTGAGGTTAAATGGACGAATATGGGTTCCAGTTTATGGAGGACTTCGGGATGTTATTCTCCAGGAAGCCCACAGTTCTAAATACTCCGTTCATCCTGGAGCTGACAAGATGTACCAGGATCTGAAAGCAAATTTCTAGTGGATAGGCTTGAAGAAGTCTATAGCTGCCTATGTAGCTAAATGTTTGACGTGTGCGCAAGTCAAAGCCGAACATCAGAAGCCGTCAAGTTTGCTACAACAGCCTGAACTTCTCACTTGAAAATGGGAAATGGTAACTATGGATTTTATTACTAAGTTACCAAAGACAAAGAAAGGAAATGATACTATAGGGGTGATAGTAGATAGACTGACTAAGTCAGCACATTTCCTACCCATTAAGGAGACTTATAGCTCCGACATGTTAGCCCAATTGTACATAGATAAGATTGTATCTCTGCATGGCGTACCAGTGTCTATTATCTCCGACAGAGATACTAGATACACATCACATTTTTGGAAAAGTTTCCAACAATCTTTGGGCACGCGTTTAAATTTTAGTACGGCTTACCATCCTCAGACGAACGACCAGAGTGAGCGTACAATCCAAACTTTGGAAGACATGCTTCGTGCATGTGTGATTGACTTAGGTGGTAGTTGGGATAACCACCTTCCATTAATCGAGTTCTCGTATAACAATAGCTATCATACAAGCATTAAGGCTGCGCCTTTCGAGGCCTTGTACGGTAGAAAGTGCAGAACGCCCGTTTGTTGGGCGGAAGTCGGAGATGTCCAAATGACAGGACTTGAAATAGTCCTGGAGAAAACAGATAAGATTGTGCAAATACGCGATCGTCTCAAAGCTGCCAGGGATAGGCAGAAAAGCTACGCGGACTTAAGGCGTAAACCTTTCAAGTTTGAGGTTGGTGATAAAGTTCTACTTAAAGTATCACCCTGGAAAGGGGTAATGCGGTTTGGTAAGAAAGGAAAGTTAAGACCGAGGTACATAGGACCATTCGAGATCATCGAATGTGTCGGATCAGTCGCTTATAAGTTAAACTTACCTGAAGAGCTCAGTGGTATTCACAATGTATTCCACATCTGCAATCTGAAGAAGTGTCTAGCTGATGAATCACTAGTCATACCACATATAGATGTGCACATAGAAGAGAGCTTGAAGTTTGTTGAAAAACCTGTGTCGATCGAGGATCGACAGGTTAAGAAGCTTCGAAGGAAGCATGTGCCAATTGTAAAACTTAAATGGGATGCCCGTAGAGATCCCGAGTACACATGGGAGGTAGAGTCCACAATGAAAGAAAAATACCCTCATTTATTTCAGCAAATCTCGAGGTCGAGATTTCTTTTAAGGGGGTGAGGATGTAACACCTCGAAAATTTATGTCCAATAAAATAAAGACACGTGTCACATAAGATAAATGTGTCCTAAATTTCGGATCAAGTTACAAGATGTAAGGTAGGATTTAAAAGCATCGACATGTTAATAAATACCTCTGAGCGACCTATGTATAAATCCCAAACCTTAACCTATGTTATAAACATCTGATATACATTCAAATCCGGTTAATACTAGTAATAATTGATTCAAATTGTAAAGATGGAATCCTATGAGAATGTGTACGACAAACCTTCATTCATGACCCCTTTTCAAAAGAATCCAAGGCAATTTTAAAGCATGGCAAGGTTGTGATAACTGTTCAGACATGGTCAAGTGGTCCCATACTGATAATAAAGGCCCTAATTCGTAATATCAAAGTTGCATGGTCAAACGCAAGAGATTCTCAATTTTTTTGTCTTCTGGTCATCGGTTACGGACCGTAAGGGCTTAGCCTTACGGTCCACAAGGATGTTGTCACACCCCGAAATATCAGAGCGTTGGCGTGACTGGACTGGTATCTTCATTGCACAGCGGAAGTAAATAAGCTAAGACTTTTAGTATGTGAACGCCCATTAAGTACTCGACTCCAGATGGTTCTCCTATTCCAACCGTGCCATGATTTCTGAGAAGTAACCTGAGAAAGAAACATGCGAAAAATCAACATAAAGTTGAGCGAGTTCATAGTTTGTTTGTAAAAGATTTGAAATAAATCTTTTTGAATGACCGGTTTTTGAAGTATTGTGGAGAAAACGAATTTAAAATCATTTTCTTGTCATGTTATACGGAAACTTTGTATGAAAACATGGTATGTATCTTGTATAAATCAAGTCTTTCTGTATGTATCTTGTATAAATCAAGTATTTCTGTATGTATCTTGTATAAATCAAGTATTTCTGTATGTATCTTGTATAAATCAAGTCTTCTTGTGTAAATCAAGTATTCTTGTATGTATCATGTTTTCTTGTATAAATCAAGTATTCTTGTGGTATGAACCAAATAAAGTATTCTTGTGTACGAACTTCGTACAAATAAAGTATTCTTGTGTTATGAACCAAATAAAGTATTCTTGTGTAGTTAATGGGTTGCAAGGCCATTAACATGTGACACGGCATAGGAAGTCACCAAACCATAGGCATTTTTCTAGTTGTCGATTCTCGACGGAGACACAAAAGCACTACTCGGTACTAGTGTTCACCGAGAGTGTGGCTGCCCGGACACCCGTTAGATCTAACCTTTTGTTCTGCGGTCTAAGTATATACATGATTAATAGTGCTTATGGTACCCTATTCGTGACACGATTTCTCGTATCATTCCTCAAAAAGCATCATACTTGGTACTAGGGATCACCAAGAGTGCTTCTTTTTTATGTATTCATCATATCAAGTATCAATTCTCGTTTATTATATCAAGTATCAATTCTCGTTTATTATATAAAGTATCAATTCTCGTTTATTATATCAACTATCAATTTTCATGTGTTCGCCCCAAGTTTAAAAAGTATGTAAAAGATTAAAAGTGGGGACACGAACTCTCTTGTAAACATTTAGTAACATGTATTTCACCTCCGAAGTTATAAAACTGAAAATAGTTAAAAGAAAAGGGGGAGCATGAACTCACTTTTCTGTAAACCATTTGTGTCAGTTAAAACTTGCTTGTAAAATGGTTTAGAAATATGTAATTCTTGTATGCTTAGCAAAAAGTGCATGTCTTTCCACCCCGAAAACATTTAGAAAAATGTAAAACCGTAAAAAGGTTGGGGTTATGAACTCAGCTGGATTCCTTGTGCAAAGCTAGCTAATTACGACTTCGTGATGTCGTTTCCAAGATGAGGCTCGCTAGCGTGCATTCTACAATATTCCTAACACGGAATATCTTATAAGTTTCTAATTAATGCGGTAACAAATCTACGTGTTACCGAGCTCTACCGAATCGTTAACTGAACGATTCAACGGTTTGTTGATAACTTAATAGTAATGACTAAGTTATACTCGTTAAGTTCCGTTTAATGTCTTTATTTAATAAGTCTTGGGAAGACTTAGTTCTCGAGAGGTTTAAAATATATATAAATATTTATATAAAATATAAAAATATTTTGGTAGAACCACGTTAGTCGTCTTGAGGAGTCGTACGTGTATGTAACGAATGTTTCATGAAAAGAATATATAATAAACTCGTATTATATGTCGTAAGCCGTTTAGGCGTTTGAAATAAATATAAAAGTTATATTTATTTTATAAAAGGATTCATCGAGTCGTTGCGTGTTTAAAATAAATATATACTATAGTTATTTTATAAAAGAATTCATTATGTTTAATTTATAAACTATATTTATTTATAAAAGCATCGTTGAGTTGTTGCGTTTGAAAATAACTATATTTATCCTTATGAAATAGTTGTCGAAATCTCAAAGTTTAGAACAACTATCTTTATTGTCGGAAATAGTATTCGAATCGTCGTTTTTGTAAAAGTGTCGTCGACAGAAACTATAATAAAAACACTTTTTGTTTTTCTAAAAGATCCATAGAAATCGAATGTTTGTTTTATAATAAAAACAATTTTTGTTTTCGGGTTTTCTCGAAAAACGGGCAGAGTTTCCTCTGTTTTTGGACAATCCCGACATCTCAGTGTCGCTATATTTTTCAAAATTCAACCAATAACTAACGCAATGCAATCAGATATATTTCGTCAAGCATTTCAAAATATAAACTAAATTATAAACGAAATGGTTCGAGCTCGTTCACGTTAATAAAATAATGAATAATTAATGAAATAAATGTGCGCATCCTAAATTCTTTACCGCGTCTTCGTGTCGGAACGCCGAAAAGGGTTTACTTGAGCTGACCGAGTCGTCCCGAGCCGCTTCATAATCTGACCCGAACCATCTTACTCGAACCAAACTGTTGACCACTTGACCTGCTATTGACTGTTTGACCTTGATCCGAACCGAGTTAACTCGGTTTGACCGAGTTGACTCGACTGTCCCGGGTTGACTCGCCTGTTTCCTGCGTAACCCGAACCGAAACCCAAGCCAAAATCAAAATCAACCCTTGAACCGAAATAACCTTGGATCTTGAACCGAACAGACCTCGAACCGGAGCTTCTGTCGTCGAGCCGAACCACCACTGTCGCTGCTACTGCCGCCGCCGTGAGCGGCGGCGCCGCTTCTTCTCCATCACTCTCTCTACTCCCTAGTCTCTCTCTCCATCTCGTCTCTCTCTCTCTCTCTCCATCCTCTCTGTCTTCGTCGCCGCACCACCACCGGACTGTGGTGGTGGTGGTCGTTTCTGTTGTTCGAAAGAGGATGGGGGGGCTCTCTGTCGTCGGCTGGAATAACCGCCGCCGGTAATATGACCGGCAGCCGGCCGTGTCTTCGTCAGAGGGAGAGAGGGGAATCGATAGGGTGAGGAGCTGGGGGTTGGGTGTTGACTACAGTTGTATCGAGATAGAGGAGAAGGGTTGTGGTCATGTTATTGTGAAGATGGTGAATTTGTCTGTGCATATTATCAAGAGGAGGTAAGGTTTTATACTCACTTATGTGGGTATTGTCTAGTGTTATTTTCTTATGTCCTATGTGTTAAGATCCATAGAGATTTTTGGCAGATCTCTTAAGATTTCTTGTATCCAACTTTGTGAGACAAAAATCTACAAGAGATTTTGTAGAGATTTTGATGGGATTTAGTACAGATTTCCTCAATCTTCTATAGATTTTATCGATCTTGTATAGATTTTGCATGATTTTGTGTAGATTTTGTAAAGATCTCATTAGATCTTGAAATGATATATTTATTATATGTAGATTTAGGCTTGTGGGTTTTGGGCTTGGGCTCAGGGCCCACAAGCCCATCTCGTGTGTAAATGGCCCGTAATTCCTACGAGACCCGATATCGCGACCCGAACTCCATAAGCATAAAATTTTCGTGTAACATCGATTTTTGTCGGTGTCGTCAGTATTTCGTACGGTTTCAGTCCGTTGTCATTTGATGTTTCGCAGATTCCACGCGAATCCTCATACGCGTACTGTATAGCTGAACAAACATTTCTGGGAACTCCAAGGGCCTAATTAAGTTAATTTGCGCTGTAATCACTATTTATTATTGCGTTAATCACCTGTTAATCATGTAATTAAGGGCGTAAATTACCGGTTGTCACATTCTCCCGCTGTTAATAAAATTTCATCCTCGAAATTTAGACTACGTTAACTCCTTAGAGTTATATTAAGCGTAAGTAAATACGAATAATACCAAAGTAAACGATCATGAAATCGAATCAAGACTTATTCGAATGATGTGAATTCAAGGACGTATCACAAGATGCAAATGATTTCTAGAAATGATCGCATCCAATAAATGAACTTAGATTTCAACAAGCTCAAATGTAATAGTTTGCATGAAACGTTCGTTCGTGATTAGCGCAAGCTGCAAGTTCTACCGACGCCACAAGGTGTCGTAGTGAATGAAACAATTCAATAATAGCGGTGATTGAACAAGTATCACCTGTGTTTTGTATCAAATGCTCAATCATAATTAGCCCAAGCTACAAGTTGATACTGACACCACAAGGTGTCGAAATCAACAAACGACTTAATGGAGTCGTAGACCAACAAATCTACTATGACTCAGAACAATGAAACGCTTGTTATAACGAATTCGAATATGATGTTTTCAATACATCATTTGGTGTCTTGAATTGAATATGTGTAATGAACAAGTTCAAACAATTGAATTTGGTTTCGGCGCAAGCCGACAATAAATGCATGTATCGACAAGAAAACTTTCGGCATGGTCTCAACGAAAAACCATGTACGTAACTTGAAAAGAAAAGAAATTTCAAGAAAGCGTGTTGACTTGATAACAAAGAAGCCAACAATTACATTAATGCGGGTCATTCGAATCACAAATCAATAATTAGATTTAGCGAAATAATATTTGAACTCTAATGAAACACTTTATTCGAAACGAAACCACATGCGTAACAAACGATGCATGTGCAACATATGAGTTTTCAAGAAACGAAGCATATGAGTATTCGCTATGAAAGAAGTGATCGTGATACAATGACCATGTAAATGAGTAGAGATGCGAAAATCTACTCACTTGATGCAAAAGTCGGAATTTCAATAAAGAAATTTAAGGACTTTTACCCGGGGTTTCATGTGACGACCAGTTGTTAGGTGACATTACCATCGGATGTCGAACATAGCGTACTCGTCGTTAATGCGATTAGGGGGAATGCGGAGACATACGTCTTCTCCTTGGAGTGATTCGTGTTATCGCAGGACCGCGTGCCAAACCGCCGCTTCCTGATCGATAGTTTTTGTACTGACAGAATTTGTATCGGCGCTAAAATGCTCCATCTTGTCTTCTCAAAGATCGTTCCTCGTAATTCGTATGTAACATACTTCAACCTCCGTTGATGTATAGCTTAAGTTTCACGTATACCTGTGCACTAGCGTTTCGTTATGCGTAGGTTGCCTGCTCGGGAAGTCAAAATATCATAGACAATATGGGTAATGGTGTGTGCCTGAGTTAATATTCGCAGTTCCTACGTGATGACCCTTAATGAACTTCAACATGAGTTTCCGAAGGTCTTAAATGCATGTTTCCTAAACTCTCAGAGTTTTATGTACTGTATGTAATTGTTTTTATGTACCATGTGTATAACACCACAATAGAGTATGTTTGAAAACAAAGTCTTGACTGTTTGTTTTTCGGCAATGGTTGGAGACCATATTCGAGTCTTAGGCGTTCTGCATGTATTCAACGTTTTAATAATCTAAGTCCCCAGAGAAATATGAGCTTAGAGCCTAGGTATCTCTACAGAGAACCCTATTCGCTGTAACCTGGCTCTGATACCAATCTGTCACACCCTGAAATATCAGAGCGTTGGCGTGACTGGACTGGCATCTTCATTGCACAGCGGAATCAAATAAGCTAAGACTTTTAGTATGTGAACGCCCACTAAGTACTCGAATCCAGATGGTTCTCCTATTCCAACCGTGCCATGATTTCTGAGAAGTAACCTGAGAAAGAAACATGCGAAAAATCAACATAAAGTTGAGCGAGTTCATAGTTTGTTTGTAAATGATTTGAAATAAATCTTTTTGAATGACCGGTTTTTGAAGTATTGTGGAGAAAAAGAATTTAAAATCATTTTCTTGTCATGTTATACGAAAACTTTGTATGAAAACATGGTATGTATCTTGTATAAATCAAGTCTTTCTGTATGTATCTTGTATAAATCAAGTATTTCTGTATGTATCTTGTATAAATCAAGTATTTCTGTATGTATCTTGTATAAATCAAGTATTTCTGTATGTATCTTGTATAAATCAAGTCTTCTTGTGTAAATCAAGTATTCTTGTATGTATCATGTTTTCTTGTATAAATCAAGTATTCTTGTGGTATGAACCAAAAAAAGTATTATTGTGTACGAACTTCGTACAAATAAAGTATTCTTGTGTTATGAACCAAATAAAGTATTCTTGTGTACGAACTTCGTACAAATAAAGTATTCTTGTGTAGTTAATGGGTTGCAAGGCCATTAACATGTGACACGACATAGGAAGTCACCAAACCATAGGCATTTTTCTAGTTGTCGATTCACGACGGAGACACAAAAGCACTACTCGGTACTAGTGTTCACCGAGAGTGTGGCTGCCCGGACACCCGTTAGATCTAACCTTTTGTTCTGCGGTCTAAGTATGTACACGATTAATGGTGCTTACGGTACCTTATTCGTGACACGATTTCTCGTTTCATTCCTCAAAACGCATCATACTTGGTACTAGTGATCACCAAGAGTGCTTCTTGTTTATGTATTCATCATATCAAGTATCAATTCTCATTTATTATATCAAGTATCAATTCTCGTTTATTATATCAAGTATCAATTCTCGTTTATTATATCAAGTATCAATTTTCATGTGTTCGCCCCAAGTTTAAAAAGTATGTAAAAGATTAAAAGTGGGGACACGAACTCTCTTGTAAACATTTAGTAACATGTATTTCACCCCCGAAGTTATAAAACTGAAAACAGTTAAAAGAAATGGGGGAGCATGAACTCACTTTTCTGTAAACCATTTGTGTCAGTTAAAACTTGCTTGTAAAATGGTTTAGAAATATGTAATTCTTGTATGCTTTGCAAAAAGTGCATGTCTTTCCACCCCGAAAACATTAAGAAAAATTTAAAACCGTAACAAGGTTGGGGTTATGAACTCACCTGGATTCCTTGTGCAAAGCTAGCTAATTACGACTTCGTGATGTCGTTTCCAAGACGAGGCTCGCTAGCGTGCATTCTACAATATTCCTAACACGGAATATCTTATAAGTTTCTAATTAATGCGGTAAAAAATCTACGTGTTACCGAGCTCTACCGAATCGTTAACTGAACGATTCAACGGTTTGTTGATAACTTAATAGTAATGACTAAGTTATACTCGTTAAGTTCCGTTTAATGTCGTTATTTAGTAAGTCTTGGGAAGACTTAGTTCTCGAGAGGTTTAAAATATATATAAATATTTATATAAAATATATAAATATTTTGGTAGAACCACGTTAGTCGTCTTGAGGAGTCGTACGTGTATGTAACGAATGTTTCATGAAAAGAATATATAATAAACTCGTATTATATGTCGTAAGCCGTTTAGGCGTTTGAAATAAATATAAAAGTTATATTTATTTTATAAAAGGATTCATCGAGTCGTTGCATGTTTAAAATAAATATATACTATATTTATTTTATAAAAGAATTTGTTATGTTTAATGTATCGAGAGAGAGGAGAAGGCTTGTGGTCATGTTATTGTGAAGATGGTGAATTTGTCTGGGCATATTATCAAGAGGAGGTAAGGTTTTATACTCACTTATGTGGGTATTGTCTAATGTTATTTTCTTATGTCTTGTGTGTTAAGATCCATAGAGATTTTTGGCAGATCTCTTAAGATTTCTTGTATCTAACTTTGTGAGACAAAAATCTACAAGAGATTTTGTAGAGATTTTGATGGGATTTAGTATAGATTTCGTCAATCTTCTATAGATTTTATCGATCTTGTATAGATTTTGCATGATTTTGTGTAGATTTGGTAAAGATCTCATTAGATCTTGAAATGATATATTTATTATATGTAGATTTAGGCTTGTGGGTTTTGGGCTTGGGCCCACGGCGCACAAGCCCATCTCGTGTGTAAATGGCCCGTAATTCCTACGAGACCCGATATCGCGACCCGAACTCCATAAGCATAAAATTTTCGTGTAACATCCATTTTTGTCGGTGTCATAAGTATTTCGTACGGTTTCAGTCCGTTGTCATTTGATGTTTCGCAGATTCCACGCGAATCCTCATACGCGTACTGTATAGCTGAACAAACATTTCTGGGCACTCCAAGGGCCTAATTAAGTTAATTTGAGCTGTAATCACTATTTATTATTGCGTTAATCACCTGTTAATCACGTAATTAAGGGCGTAAATTATCGGTTGTCACATATGTCATCTGGGCAAAATAAACCCAAGTCGATTACGGACCGCAAAGCCAAGGTCTTACGGTCCGTAATAGGTACTTACGGTCTGCAAGTCTCTTATCTTATGGTCCGTATACGGTCCCCAGCATCAGAAACACCCACAGGTGTCTGTCCAGCCCGTTTAACCGACTTATATTGCTTGTTTTCAATACCATGGGCGGCACAAACAAGTTTTTAGGCTCTAGGGACACCTGTATACATCAGGGAACAATCCTAGACTTGTTTGGCATCATCTTGATCAATCAAGATCACTATATAGTGAACGATTTGAAATTAGGGTTCTTGTTTTGTTTCTCTCTTAATCGCCGCCCTATTCCTTTTGATTTCGAACTGATTGTATAGATTATTTGGGGTTCCGGGTCTTTCAACCTTGATTCACCAATTTATCTATATGATTTAGCAAGATTCATGGGTTAGGGTTTAGCTAGTTTAGGGTTTTTCTTTTTTCTGCTGCTTGTTGTCCTTTTGGTTTTTGGGTTCACGTTGCATGGTTGTATGTCTTATTGTTTCATGGAGAGTGGTACAGGATCTCGTAAGTTTGATCGGAAAAAATATGCCGGTAATGTGCAAGAGACAAGAGGGAAACCTCCTGCTACGATAAAGCCCATTACTAGCCGACATGGGGGTACGAAGGGTAATACTGTACTTCCAAGAAGGGGTATTCTTCATGATCCACTTGCTGAACCAAGGAGAATTAATGTCATAGAGGAACTATTGAAGGTTACTGAGACAGTGATTATTGAGAAGCTGAATTCGGATCAGATTCAGGAAGGGGAAATAAGCATGGCGGAAGTAGGGCAAAATCAGGAGGGTAACATGGCTGGGAATCATGATGCTAAACCTCGTTCATATGCAGAGACGGTTATAAGTCATAATCCCAAAAAGATTAATTTTAGAAGTCTGACAAGTGATATTAAGCATGAGGGTTGTGATGTAGTTCTTCCTCGTGAGTCTGTTAGACGAGTTCAAGAGAAATGGCGAATACTTTATATGGCTATTTCTTGGGTGATCGTATTGCATACCCGGTTGTCGAATATTTCATCAGAAACAATTGGAAAAAGTTTGGCCTGCAAAAAGCTATGATGAACGCCAATGGATTTTTCTTTTTTAAGTTTGCAGATCAGACGGGAATGCTGAATGTTTTGAAGGAGGGGCCTTGGATAATTAGATCGCAACCTTTATTTCTGTATGAGTGGAACCCGAATATTAAATTGGAGAAAAAGGAAGTAAAAACAATCCAAGTATGGGTAAAAATCCATGATGTGCCTATAGCGGCATATACCGAAGATGGTTTGAGTATTTTAGCTACTGCGCTTGGAAATCCGATAATGCTAGATTCTTTCACTACGTCAATGTGTATGGAGGTTTGGGGTAGGAGTAGTTATGCTCGAGCTTTAATAGAAATTTCTGCGGATAGTGATTTCAAAGAGGAAATAACTATGGCGGTTCCGAAGCTTGAGGGAGATGGTTTTCTAAAAGAAACAATGTATGTTGAGTATGAATGGGTTCCATACCGATGTAAACATTGCTGCGTTTTTGGACACTCGGATGACATGTGCCCGAAACAAGTTAAAGCTACATCCAAATCAAACAAGGGTGTGGGGGAGGATGGATACATTGACGTACAGAAACGAAAATTAGCAAAGAGGACTGGTTATCCCGTAATGAAGCATACAATGGAGTACAGACCGAAGAAGCAACCATCAGACCCAGGCCCTAGTAATACTAAAAAGGTGGAGACACAACAGCAGCCAGTTATCCAAATGAAAAACTCATTCGATGTTTTGATGAATGAGCAGAATGTTGATAGTCGGAGAGGTTATAATGATTTTAAAACACAGACTCAGGATCAAGAGAATGATGAATCGGATGAAGAGGAGGTTCTAGAGGTTCAACATGAGACTGCATAATTTATGACGACAAACATAAAATCAGGGGCATGCACTCCTGCTCAGAAAGTTTCCAATGGTTAGTCTTGCCTCTTGGAATATTAGGGGGTTGAACCGCCCGCTAAAACAAAAAGAGGTTCGTCATTTTGTTAAGGATAATTCTCTTAGTTTTTGTGCTATACTTGAGTCGCATGTGGATGTTTCAGCTTTATTTAAAGTCTGTAAGAATGTTTTTAAAAATTGGGAATGGGTGTCGAATAGTGATCAATGCTCAAAAGGTACTCAAATCATTATTAGATGGGATGCTCAGATTCTGGATGTTATGGTGATAGCTTACACGGATCAGGTCATTCATACAAAGGTATTTTTAAAAAAAGAGAAGAAGGCTTTATATTGTTCTATCATTTATGCAGATAACTATTATATGAATCGTAGACAGTTATGGGGAAACTTATCATATCATAAAAATTGTGTTAAAGAAGATCCATGGGTTGCGATGGATGATTTTAATTGCGCTTTGAATCTTGAAGACATTTGTACGGGGTCCTCAACGTTTAATGTGGGTATGAGGGATTTCAAAGAATGCTTAGAGCTAGTGGAACTTTTTGATGTAAATAGTTCGGGTATTCACTACACTTGGAATCAAAAACCAAAATCGGGTGTTGGCCTTCTAAAAAAGATTGATAGAATATTGGGGAATGTGGCTTTAACGGATAATTTTCCTACGTCTATGGCTGTGTTTTATCCTTCTCGAATTTCTGATCATACTCCATGCGTATTGAAGATCCCCTCATTGAATAGATGCAAGCCTCAACCTTTTATATTTGCTAACTTTTTAGTACATAAACCAGGCTTTGCGCAATTGATAAAAGATAGTTGGGTAACTCAAGTCGATGGGGTGAAACAATTTCAGGTTGTGAAGAAGTTAAGGATTCTCAAATCCCCGATTCGAGCGTTATTTAAAATTCAAGGTAATCTCCACAAGAAAGTTCAAGATCTTCGATCTAAGTTAGATGAAATACAGAAAGCTATTGATGCGGACCCTTTTGATGCTAATCTAAGGGAAGAGGAAGGGAAATGTAGGCTGGATTTTCAAGAAGCCAGTTTAGATGAAGAAAGATTTCTTAAGCAAAAGTCTAAAGTGCAATGGTTAGCGGAAGGAGATCGAAACACGGCTTTCTTTCACGTCACTCTTAAATGTAGGAATCATCGAAATAACATACATATGATAAAAGATAGTGGAGGTGTTTTGTATGAGGGCGACCAGGTGCCGAATGCTTTTGTCAATCATTTTGAGCAATTCCTTGGTAATGAAGAAGAGATGACGATGTGGCCCACAACGGAGCTTTTTTCTCACACGCTAGGGGATGAGGCAGCGCTACACATGATTTGACCGGTCCTTCAAGATGAGATAAAAAACTTCATATTTTCAATTGGGGATAATAAAGCTCCAGGTCCGGATGGTTATACGTCAGCATTTTTTAAACACGCTTGGAGTGTTATTGGGGATGATGTTACTCGAGCAATTCAAGATTTCTTCGAAAAAGGTAAGCTTCTCCAAGAGATTAATCACACTATTATAGCGCTGGTCCCAAAAGTAGCTACTACCACGTATGTCACGGAGTATAGACCCATTGCCTGTTGTAATGTGCTCTATAAGTGCATCACAAAAATTATAGCTGATCGTATAAAGGATTATTTGGGGGGAATTGTTAGTATAAACCAATCAGCATTTATCCCCGGTCGGAAAATTTCGGATAATATTTTGCTAACTCAAGAGTTAATGCATAACTATCATAAGCAAGTTGGTCCTCCAAGGTGTGCGTTCAAAGTGGACATCCAAAAAGCTTATGATACTGTTGACTGGCAATTCCTTGAGAAGATTTTGAGGGGCTTTCGGTTTCATTCCAAGATGATTCAATGGATAATGATGTGCATTTCTACATCTTCTTTCTCTGTAGCGATTAACGGGAATTTGCATGGTTATTTTAGAGGTAGAAGAGGATTGAGACAAGGAGATCCTTTATCCCCGTACTTGTTCACATTAGTCATGGAGATCCTTACTCTTATGTTGCAGCAAACGGTTAGTATTGACACTTCTTTTCGCTTCCATCATAAATGTGAAAAACAGAAAATTGTTAGTTTATGTTTTGCGGATGATCTTTTTATGTTTGCACGTGGAGAGGTTCGATCAGTTAATTGCATTATGGAATCACTGAGTGGGTTTTCTAAGATGTCTGGTTTGAAGCCGAAGATTGCGAAAAGTGGTGTGTATTTTTGCAATGTTCTGAACCATGTTAAGGGATTGATTCTAAAACTAATGCCTTTTAAGGAAGGCTCTCTACCAGTTAGGTACTTAGGCGTTCCCCTGGTATCATCCAGTCTCAGATATGCTGATTGTAGTGTTCTTTTGGAGAGACTTAATGATAGGATAAAGAGCTGGAAAAATCATTATCTTTCATTTCCAGGCAGGATGCAACTTGTTATTTATGTTCTATCGGCTATGCATGTTTATTGGGCCTCTGTCTTCATCTTGCCAGGCCGAATTATAAAAGAGCTGGAAGCTACTATGAGAGGTTTTTTATGGTGTCAAGGACCTATGCAAAAAGGTAAAGCTAAAGTTTCGTGGAAAGCGGTGTGTGTTCTTAAAAAAGAAGGGGGCTTGGGTATTAGACGAATTGGAGATATGAATAATGCTCTTATGGCTGCTAATGCTTGGAGTGTCATTGTCAAAAGGGAGTCTTTATGGGTCGCATGGATTTATGATCATTGATTAAAAGGGAGAAATTTTTGGGATTGTCGCATTCCAAACAACTGCTCTTGGAGCTGGAGAAAAATCATGCAATTACGTCCTCTTATTCAGCCTTATGTTTGGGCCAAACTTGGAAATGGAAGACAGGTTTCGGCTTGGTTCGATACATGGAGTGGGTGGGGCCGCTAAATAGATTTTTATCGTATCGCACTATCTCGAATGGTGGATTCAGTTTAAATACGAAGGTAAAGGATATTTCGAATGATGGAGGGTGGACGTGGCCCTTGGTGTGGTACGATCTCTTTCCAGTTTTAAATAATGTCCCTCATCATGTTCTAATAGACCATGTGGAAGACAAGTTTTGTTGGAAACTCAATGACAAGCTTAACGATTTCTCAACATCTATTGTTTGGCAATCCCTTAGAACGAGTGAGATGGAAATTAACTGGATGAATATTGTTTGGTTCTCACAATGTATCCCGAAGCATGCATTCTTGATGTGGTTGATAATACGAAAAAAGCTCCAAACGCAAGACAAAATAAGAGATTGGGGGGCGGCTAGAAGTAATAATATGAATATGATGTGTTGCCTTCTATGTTATGAGGATATAGATTCGCACGATCACTTGTTCTTCGCATGTAAGTACTCGGCTGAAGTGTGGAGTCAAGTTGTTACTAAGTCTGATATGGGTGAGGTTCATCATAATCTGGACGAGATAGTTAAAAGTTTACTTGTTCGACGGTCATGGAAGACGGCTAGTAGTGTTATTGATCGGATTATTCTTGCTGCTACAGCATACAATATTTGGCGTGAACGTAATACCAGGTTGTTTCGTAACTGTACTCGGCCTCCTGACACTCTAGCTAAGGAGATCCTGTCCAATGTCAGATACAAGCTAATGGGGTTGAAGTTCAAAGATACAAGCCAAGTGAGGAAGCTGTTAGAGAAATGGGATGTGCATGGGGATGTTTTTATAGATGGTGATTTTAGAACATGTAATACTGTCTCGTAATTTTGGTTTGGATTATTGTTTCTAGATGCTAGTCTAGGGGTGTGTATGTCGTCATTTTTTGCTTAGTATAGCTGTTTGTTTTTTGTTTCCATAGTTTGGGGTATGCCCCATCTATGATCTAGTGTGTTGCTCTTTCACACTACATGTTCTTTTTTGGTTATTTATAAAATCACCGGGGTAACCCTTTACCCAAAAAAAAAGTAGTTATAAGTTGGTAATTAGGAGGGGAATAAACCCTTAAAAGGGCACCCTCTGATTCCCGCTCTAACTAGGTCAAATGTCGGGTCAAACTTAATCCGAAAAAGTCAACAGAAACTTAATTTTCGAATTAGCACATAATTAGCAATGTAGAAGACATGTAACCTGTTTTACCACTCATATAACTTGGTAATCAATGCAAGAACATGTCTAAGCATGTCCGACCCGACAATTTTCAGTTTAGGACCGGTTCGGAACCGAAAGTCGCATACTTTGACCACTGCTTTGACTTTCAGTTCTGACCCATATTAAATGATTTTTAAATGCCTAAGAGTTTCATTAGGACCGGGTTATATGATAGTATAACCCTCTGTGATTGGTTCGTTGATTGTCCGATTCGTTTACACGTTTCCGTTAATTGCTTAATGTTGACCATAATGCCCTTTTGACCATAAAACGAGAGTTTTGGAAATATGAGAGGACAATAATCTTTGTTACTAATTTATAAACATGTCCGTAAATTTTTACATCAGTTTGAGGTCTAGTTTAGGAGTTATGCTCAATAGCATAATTAGGAGGTCTTTTATTAATTAAACGACATAATTGACGCAAAGCCTATTTAAACCCAATTTTTGACACCAAACCTTTTACCCACTGATGTAATATAATATTTTGGGATTTTTGAAGATTTTTAATTATTTTTAAACTAATCATAACGTAGGGTTATTACCTTGATTCGGTAATTACCGATTATACTCTTTTCGTTTATAAAATGAGTTTTACACAACATCTTGACTCCAAATCTTTTACTACTAATTTTATATGATAAATGAAGTAATTTAAACTTTATAAACTGATCAGGAATTCAGATTTCCTATTCTAACCCGGAAATCGCTTAAAACGACTTTTTACGCATTTTAAACATATTGTTTGGGTTAAAACCATTCTTGTCATGTAAGACTTATCACCTACTGATATAACTTATTAAAATAAGTAATGTTACTGATTACTTCAGACCCGAACATCAGAATTTTAGTTAATCTCTTTTATAATCTTTAAAATGACCAAAATACCCCTACGGGGCTTAAATTGAGATTAAACTCGTTTTGGGCATAATGGAAGGTATCATACTGATATCACAACATATTTAAAGCATATTAACATAGGAAACCTGTTCATGACTCTTTTGGTTACCCGTTATGCGTTATTCGCGTCCAGTTTGCGTAAATTGACCGAAACGGGTCAACCCTTATCATTTTCTCCTCAAAATCCAGAATGTGTTTAGTTTACCCATATTATACAAGTCTACAAACTTGTCGGGACTAAATCACATTCTAATCCGGTCTTCGCTTAATCTTGCGTTTTGAACCGTATACTTTTCTTTAAAACTAACCGGTCTAAGTTTAGGCTTAATTAAGACCCGTTAGGAATCTAATAGGTTATTAAAACCTTCGTTCTAGATTTAGGAGACCAGTAAAAGCTATCTGCACTTACTGATTGAATACGGTTGAGATAAATTTGAATATTTGCTCAGGTAAATACTTTTAACTTATTTTCCCTATACAGGCTTGGGGTACGGTATTATAATAATACTGCTTGGTCGGGTATGAAGTCGTACAATCAGATATTGATTAAAAAGATGCATAACCCGTTTTATTCTGTTTTGTTTGATGCAATGCCTTTGGGGGGTTAATGACCGTGTCCTGGATATCCTCGGCTCATTCATTAGAAATGGCCACGACTTAAGCACGGGGTGTAGGCATACACCTGACAGCTGCGTATGTAAAAAGGTAGTCCACAAGAAGGGTATCTTCTTGTGGGTATTATACCAAGTGGTGTGTCTATTAATCTTGTTAAACCGGCTCTTCTAACCGGGTCCTAAATGGACCACAAACATCTAAAACTGTATACAAGTTTATTTTTAAATAATTATCCCAAGTTATAAAAGATATTTTGTGCCATGTGCATTCAAACTAATTTTCTTAAACTCTTTTCAAAATGAGTCAGTTAATTGTATTTACCAGTGTAAACTGACGTATTTTCCAAAAAGGTTAAGTGCAGGTACTATACGAAATAGGCTGGCTACTCCGGGCATCAATAATCAAGTCTTGCAAGCTCTAGATGTTAAAGTCTGTTGAACAATGATCTTATTTGTCTTTTGATCCGCCTGTGGATCCTTTACAGACCGTTGTGATACTTTGATATTACTATTCATTCGGTTTGTAATGTGATTTTTATCTTTTGCTTCCGCTGTGCATTTAAATTGTGTTGTTTGACCATGATGATATCAACTACGTCACGATACTCCCCTCCGGGCCCACCAGTAATATGTGGAAATATCGGGGTGTGACACGAAGAGAGGTTAAGATTGAGAATCAATGTCCACACTGGAAAGACCTAAAATGCCAATAAGAGGAAGGCATTAAATCAAAATGTTGAGGTTGAGTAAGAACCATATCATGAGTTCAGTGGGGCTAGGGTCTTGTCAAGAGTAAAACCTACAAACTTAACTGCTTGGTTTATGAATCTAAACGAAAATCAAAGAAAGGCAATATACCAAATGGGGTTTGGTGCTATACTAAGGTTGAAAATAGACACCCTACCGACAATGCTTGGGTACTGGTTGGTTGAAAATTACAATGAAAAGAGAAACACCCTAAACATTGGCAACCATACCATACATATTAATGAAGAATTGATAAACTCTTTAACGGGTAACCCGAATGGAAGGGTGCTCGTAAACATGAAAAAAAGACCAATAACTAAAGACTAGGTGGTGGCTGAGTGGAAAGCACGGTTCCAAGGGTTGGGCTGGGTTAAAAGACCAAGTGTGAAGGTATACTTTGATAACGTTTTGCCTAAGATGCATGGCTTTGGGAGAGACTTCTGCCTAAATTTTCTTGTAGCATTCTTCACTATAATGGGGCATGCAACTGACAATGCAGTCGTCAACAAACAATTCTTGCACAACGTTACACCAAACGTTCAAATAAACCAAATGAACTGGTGTAGTTATATCATCCATAGCTTGCAACCCGCCAAAACCGCATGGTCTCCAAAAAAGCATTACACAGGGCCACTGATCTTACTTACGGTAAGAATAAAATTTCACTATTCATTTGTGTGTCATTAAAACGCCAAAAAATATCTGTAATTTGAAAAATCTATTTTGTTACAGCTTGCCTTGGTGAACGATGCTTGCAATAGGAAAAAATGGGACCGAAAAGAAGGATACCCAATTGAGTGGGTTACAACAGATACTCTTGACTTATTTGAGAGTGCAATGGCAAAACGCCTTGTTGGCAATGAAGTAAAAAGGAAAACAGTCAAAAAAGCTAAGGGAAGCAAGCCCAAAAAAACAAGAAAAATGCAGGTTGTTGTCCATGATGAAGCTGATGGTGCTGATGTTGAGAATGAAGATGAAGATGATGTTCACAACGTCAATGAGCATGCTGATAACAATGATGATGAGTTTGATGATAATGATGATGGTTTTGATCAAGATGATCATTATGATTATGATGTGCAGAATGCCATGCACTTCAATGATGATGAAGAGGCTTCACTTCAAAGGATGGTGAATGAGGATAGAGAAAGCCGGGAAATGATGTTTGAAGTTTCTGCATCAGGAAACCATGCTCTTGTCAGAGGAGTAACACAGTATGACAACATTTTTGCTGATGAAGAAGAACAAAACAATGAACCTGAAGAGATATGTTGTTCAAATAATAAATTTAGAAAAAAACCACAAAACACCATGATCAACAAAATCCTTTTTTAATATAACAGGAAATGGCTGATAAATTGGATGGAGCATACAAAGAATTAGAAGATTGTTACAATAAAATGAGCACATTGTTAAAACAGTCAAAGACTGAAACAGCCTCCTGGTACACATTAAATACTCACAATGTATGACATTGTTGAAGAACATCTCAAAATTTGTTGATCAAAACGCCAAAGAAATGTCAGCTGAAAGAGAAGAAGGTGCACATGAAACTGAGGTTGAAAATGAAGTGGTACTAGAAGATGGAAATGAAGAAGAAGGGGAAAAGGAGATGGCTGAAACAGAAAATGCCATTGAAGTGCAAACAGTTCATGAAAACGCCAAAGAATTTGAAAATGAAGAAGAAGGAGAAGGAGGAGATGAAAATGAAGAAGACAGGGGGAACGAGATGGCTGGAATTGAAAACGCCATTGAAGTGGAAAAAGTTGATGAAAACACCATTGAAGTAGAAAGAGTTCATGAAAACACCATTGAAGTTGAAAATGAAGGAGAAGTAGAAGGAAAAGGAAAAGATGAAGGAGAAGGAAAAGGAGAAGAGGAAGGGGAGTCGGAATGGAATGGTGAAGGGGATGGAGAAGAAGAAGAAGAAGAAGAAGGAGAAAGAGAAGAAGAAGGGGAAGGGGAAGGAGAAGGGATATGGCCAGAGAACAAAATACCGAACCCTCGACTGCTACAACAGCCCCCGTATATGATGATGATGAGGATACTATATCATCAGATGAAGATATAAATGAAAACGATATTGAGAGATGGAGTTGTGATTTCAAGACACTTGAATATCACTTTCGAGATACAATGGGGAAAAATAATTAAAAGGAATATTGCTGAGATTTTAGAGCTGCCGGGGTAAGATCTAAAACAAATGATTGATATAAAAGAAGGTCTTGATAATTCAAGAATGGTGGATGAACTGATTAAAGCAATAAAAAAACATCTGCAAACTGCTGAAGAGACCCCAAAAATGTCTGTATTTGATAAGACACCAAACATCCCCATGACATAAACACAATACAGTCAGGCATTCAACACTGAACTAGAAAAAACTGAAGGGGAGATGGTGAACAAAAGTGTTGACCAACAAGGTGCATTGTTTGATAAAACGCCATATGAGCAGCCACCATCTACATGTCGGAAAAACCTCTTGAAAATTTTTGAAGAGGAAGAGACACCCAATAAACCCCAGGATGAAAACGCCATCACCACCAAAAACACCAAACAGGTCAGATATCCAGGAGAAAGGTGATGAGGACAACACTCCAGACATCACAAAGCTGATGCAAGAAAATACAATTTTAAACCATGAAGAGCTGCCTACTGATGAAAAAGATGATGAAGAAGATAAAAATATAAAAAAAGAATGTGGCTGAAGGGAGAAGAGAGATAAGAAATTGAGCAGGACATGTTTGTCACCTTATGTAAGGAGGCAAGTGGTTATACATGAACCAATGACAAACCCTGAAAATAACCTTTCCACATACATCTTCACTGGATAAGGCGATTACGAGTATGTACACTTCTCTCAAAAATAAAACGCCAAACTTTCCATTCATAACGTTTACTTGAAAATATGCATGTAAAAACGATCAAAACGCCATGCATTATAATAGAATGAGTTTGTATAACTAAAACGCCAAACGATGTTTTTTAGGACTGAGTGTTCAAGATGGGAGAAAAGTTTCACTTGAGGGTGATTTGTGAGAGCATGAAACCAGGATTTCAAGCACACGTCTCAATTATTCTATGTTGGGCACATATCCTGAACTATGAAGAAAGATACAAGGCTCCAGAATCACCCTCAAGGTTATTTTGCTCAGAATTACTGCTGGTAACTCCTTTTCTATATTTAATTGATAAAATTATAATAGGACACAGTTTTGTTGTTTAAAATGTGGTACTCAATATTACAGAATACTCCGACATACAAGGAAACGACAGAAGAAAATATACGAAACAAAGAATTCAACAGAAACATGAAAACTGTTCTGAAAAATACACGTTTCAAAGGAGACAAGAAAAATAAAACCATCAAAGATTATGAACTGGTCTTCGTGCCAATAATATGGGAAAGACATTTCTATGTTGTCTGTTTCAACATAAAACACGAAAAAGTTGATGTATTGGACAACAGCGGTGCATGGGATGACGTCAGCATTGAGGACAAGTATGAAGGATTGGTGGAAAGATTGGTAAGTATCTTAAAAACTTTGTATATAGGAACTATGTTGACAAAACACCAAACTAATATATGCGAAAAAATGTGAAACTGCAGCACAGTGCTTTTGCAAACTACTTGCGTATTAAAAAACACCCAAAGCATAAGATCATGAGCAAGGCGAAGATTGTCAGACAACAGATGGATTGGAGGACAACGTCTAACATGCTCGACTGTGGGATTTTCGCAATGAGGCATATGGAAACATACATGGGGGATATAGCTCGTTGGAGAAGTGCTTTGGCAAAAGAAGATGCCCCAAATCAACTCTAGCAAAGACAGCTAAATGAACTAAGGGTAAAAGACATTGGAAAAATCCTGCTTCATAGCGAAAATGAAAACAGAAAACAATTGACAAATTGTGTAAGAACATTCTTGGCTTTAGGGGACAAAAAATACGTGAAATGTTTGACACAGCAGACAAGAGAATAGCACAAAGGATGAAAGATTTTGTAGATTAGCTAAACGCCATGGATTGTAAAATTTAATGTTGACTATTGTGTTTTACTCTTTACATTACTACATCTACATGTTTGGTTGTGTGATTTTCTATCATATTTGTGCAAATCAAAGAAAACGCCATGATTAGAATAATTAACAAATAGTAACAATTTAAAACATAAACAACATTAAAAAAAGGGTTAAAAAAACTAAATCAAAACAAGTAGAAAACACAAAAACGCCATATTTATTGGAGATCAATAGAACGCCATTAAAATATAAACACCATTCGTAAAAAAATACTTTTTAAAAAAACACCATTTAAAACTAGCATAAAGATGAAAACGCCATTAAAACATAAACGCCATTGTTAAAAAAAATACTTTTTAAAAAAACGCCATGTAAAACTAGCATAAAGATGAAAACGCCATTAAAAAATAAATGCCATTCGTAAAAAATATACTTTAAAAAAACGCAATGTAAAACTAGCATAAAGATGAAAACGCCATTTATATTTTTTTTTTTGGGAAAAGGAATCATAACGCTATTGTTTAGCGGGAAGTGGACAATGATAATCGTACCCCCGCATAACAATTAGCGCTCCCAGCCACGTGTTGGGCCAGGATCCGTTCTCACCGTTCTCACACTTTTCACCGTTCTCTCCTGATCCCGTTTATATATATACACACACACACACACACACACACACACACACACACACATATATATATATATATATATATATATATATATATATATATATATATATTTAGGGTTAGGATTTAGAGAAAACAGTGAAAAGTGTGAGAACGGTGAGAACGCTTATGGGTCGTCCGATCAAAACAATCCATGGACTATATTGCGAGGTAGCATTTTCGTAAATAACATCCATTTTATTATGTGAGACGCGCTTCATTAAGGGTAAAAGGGTCTTTTACCGCTCATATTCAAAACGCCATCAAATGATAACACACCATTCAAAAAAAAAAAAAAAAAACGTTATTAAAAACAAAACGCCAAAAATTAGTGATAAAACGCGTTGGATATTACAGGAAGATAAAACAACACAGTAACTGAATTTCAGTTATTAACATTTATTAGAAGAAATTTCCTCCTAAATTACGTGCTAAAAACATCATTATATAAATGAGGTAAAACATAGCTTCCATAATCACTTCAATCTATCCATTTCTGCAAAAAACATCTTTAACCAAAATGCCAACTTAACCAAAACGCCAAAAAATGTCAACAATCGTTTCGTGGAGATACACTCTTGCAATCAGGCGATTCGTCCTCCGTTTTTACAACAGAAGGAGGGTGTATGTTAAGACGGTCAGGGCAATTCTGAAGATGGAAGAAGAGATACAGAGGGGAATCTTATCCCTTGGTATCGCTCTAGACAACGAATGCCATGAAACACATATGCTTATGAAAACATTAACTAGGAAATTTGGACCAATCAAAGCAGATGTGAAGCCGGACCCTGTCATGACATCATGGCATTTTGATGATGAAACAGACATGGTGACCGTTACATACGACATCGGAGAGCAGGAAGTCTACTGGCTAGAAAACATCATGACAAAGCAGCTGTGACACTCTGGATTTTCCCGAACAACCTTCTAGTTTCAGTATTTCGTGTACATATTATTAAATCAAGGGTGTGAATTACTTTGATGTGCTATGTGTTGATAACGTGTATGTAATATATATGTATATGTATAAATACTCGTGAACCGAAACCACGACTCGAGACCACCCGGTCTCGAGTGAACAGTAAACAGTTGGGCCGTTTGGGCCGCACCTCCTTGAGCCCACTCGAGAACCCATTAGGGTACATGGCCCGTGAATTGGATTATAAAACCCCCTCATTAGCCGACATACCCACCTTTGGACAACAATCATTCCCTTATTCTCCCTCCCTCACCTCATTCACTTTTCTCTCACTAAAAGCCCTAAAACCCACTAATCAACCCCCCCATTCTCTCGGAATCAACAAGTGGAAGCTTGGAGCTCCGAAGCTAGCCATCATTCATCACTCAAAGGACTTCTCTTAACCGTTTTTTCCCTCTCCTTCATTCGAACACCATTCGGTTAGTGTGGTTTACTTGATGTATGATAATGTGTGATTAAGGTGCTTGTTTGTGAGTAGAATAGGTGTTTAATAAAGTGACCTTTGAATGATATAATATGAAATGAATGTTATACATGACTATAGGCAATTTAGTACATTATCATGATTCTTGCATATGAATATTTTAAAGAGAAGAAGGAGATGTTACACGATTGTTGCTTATGAAATGCATGTTGTGGGTGTGTGTGTGTTGAAGGTTTATTGTTTTTACTTCTAGGTCCACATAGATGAATCTGAGAATCATAGTGAATGTGTTTATTGAATAATCAAGTTATGAAAACCCTAAATGAAGAACAGTATGAATATGGGATGAATATGGGTTGAACATTTGAAAATGCTTGTTTGATCTGTTTGATTTAGAGTTAGACAAGAAAACATGTTGGTGAAATTGTATTGGTTAGTACTAAGGATCATGAACATGAAATTCTATTGGATAGTACAATTTGGACAGGTTCTAGAAGGATTCGGTCATCAGGTGTGCAAGTCGAGACCCCCGGTCTCGACTCGAGATCATCCAAATGACAACTCGAGACCGCAGTGATTGGGACTCGAGAACTACGAATAAACACCTCGGGACAGACTTCAGGGACTTGAGTCCAGCTTGGTCTCGACTCGAGATCTCATGATCTCGACTCGAGACCTCTGAAGTTGCGACTCAGGCCTGCACTACTCAAGACCAGAAGTCCATGACTCGAGACCTCCTGGTTACGACTCGAGACCTCGTGTTCTCGAGTCGAGACCACCTTGTCTCGACTGGGCTGCTTACTTTAGTTTAACTTAACCATGTGTTATCTGTAACTGTTTAACTGGTAGGACTGGCCCAATGACGTGATACGTATGCTATGTGTTTGTTATGTGTAAAACCTACGTGACTTATCTGTATTCGAGCCTGACCCAAAACTGGTAACCATGTTAGGACGTGGTGACCAGCGTGCTTGACCAAGTAAACTAATCTGCCGAGCAACCCAAGGTGAGTTCACAACTATTAAAGCATGCGTTCCCGGTGGTTTGGGAAACGAAAACTTAAACAACGCTATCCCCTCGAAAGGGATACAAACCTACTTTCTTCCCCTTAAATGGGACTTTTAGTTATTTACTGTTTATACTGGATGCAACAAGCAACACTAAACGAAACTCTATCACTCAAGTCCTCACTTCTTAATACCGATTAGTCGCCGGGGTCCGGTGAACGGGTTATTAGTTGATAGCGCTATTTAGGTCTCACCAACCTCACACCGTGGCCGCGTATGGGATCGGGCGTGAACTAATGTACTCTGGCAAAACCGTCAATGATGATAGAACATTGACGAACGGGGCACTCTACGGAAACATACGGATGAATAGTATTCGGTATTGTAAAAACAGTTTAGTAGCTTACTTACGGGGTAGCTCCCCATGGCATGTATAAATGAGTAAATTAACTAGTGAAACAAGTTTTTGGTAAATAAAAACTGGACAACTCGTGAACTCGCCAACATTTTTGTTGACACCCTACTGCATGCTTTGCAGGTACCCAGTGACTCAGGAGCTTGCTACTTGGGGATGTGTAGTGGTCGTCTAACCCATGTGTTGGGTTCTAAATAATCTTGAACTGTGAACTTTGTTTTGAAACTGTTTGGCTTATGCTTCCGCTGCTTACTTAAACTGTTATTTGAACTTAAACGTTTAAAACTTTAAACTATGATGTTTACTAACTATTGTGGTTGGTGAATATTTTTATTATTAAATCAATGCTCAGTATAACTGGTGGCTGGATCCTGGTCAGTCGCGCCACCAAGCGGTGGTATTCCGCATGTGGGATTTTGGGGGTGTGACAGAATGGTATCAGAGCCATTGGTTATAGTGAACTCGGTTTTAAAAAGGAAGTCTTTTTGAGAAAAACCAGACTATAACCCGTGACTCGTGACGACACTACACTCCAAGGGCAAGACTCAACGTATTAGACCTCATAACTCACACTTGTGTTTACTTGCATGTTTACTTTATGTTGATTGCTCTACTATACATACTAGTGTGCCTAATTAAATAGATACGTATCCCTCTTTTACCTCATTCTCGCTACATTACGACATCACACTCATACTGTGTTTTCTGGTTATGAAGACAATGAGTGGACGCGGAAGAGGAAACGTTAACATGACTTAGGCTCAGTTCACTAACTTGCTCAACACGGTGGCTGCAGCTTTCGCAGCTCACCCTGGAGGTAAACTCGTTAATTTAGGATGTTTAGATCCTACCCCCGCATCATCTTTTCACCTCTAAGCCTATTCGCTTCGCTTCTCACAACAGGTCAGCAAGCGCCTGCGCAACCACGTGTTTGTACTTTCAAAACCTTCATGGATTGCAAGCCTCTCCTTTTCAACGGCACTGAGGGTGCCATCGGCCTTTTGCACTGGATTGAAAAGGCTGAAGCTATCTTTACTGTCTGCGAGTGTCCCCCTGCTAACTGGGTAAAGTTTGCGACTGGTACGCTTGAAGGAAACTCGCTTTCATGGTGGAAGGCACAGATTCAGATGCTTGATTTGGAAACTGCAAATGCTACTACGTGGGAAGACTTCAAGGACATTCATAAGCTCGAAAACGAATACTTTAAGCTCAAGATGGTTGGATCAGAGATTGAGACCTACACCAAGCAGTCCAACGACTATGCTGCACTTTGCCCAAACATGTCCCGACCTATGTATCGAAGGATCGAATTGTACATAAAAGGTTTGGCCCCAGAAATCCGGAGCCATGTGACCTCAGCCAACCTCAATACCATTCAGCCAGTGGTCTGTCTTGCTCACAAACTCACCGATCAGGCTGTGGAGGAGGGCAAGCTGCCCAAAAGGATCAGTGCTACTGCCGGAACTTCCCGTGATAACAAGCGAAAGTGGGATGGAAATCAGGGTAAGGATGCTAACCCCGCTCAGGCCTTAGTTCAGCAAAGGAAGACTGAAAGCAACAAGGGCCCTCAGCAACTGGGTGGCTATCAAGGAAACCACCCCAAGTGTAACAAATGTAATCGACATCACAGTGGGCCATGTGGCAAAAGTCAGTGTCAGCGATGCAACAAGATGGGGCATGAAGCCAAAGACTGCAGGAGCCAGCTTCCAGCTAGGCAGAATCAACAACCACAACAACAACAAGGAAACAACCGTGGATGCTTCAAGTGTGGAGCAACGGGGAACATGCGAAAGGATTGCCCTGAACTGAATCAGAACAACAACAATGCTGGAAATGGTGCAAGAGGTAGGGCTTTTGTGATTGGAGCTGGGGAAGCAAGGAACGACCCCAACGTGGTGGCGGGTAAGTTCCTACTTAATGATCGTTATGTTTCCATATTGTTTGATTCTGGAGCAGATGCTAGTTATGTATCCCTACGTATTAGTAAGAAGCTTAAGTCCACTCTTACGCTGTTAAGTTCTAAGCACATCGTTGAAATAGCTAATGGTAGAAACCTCGAGGCCTCACACGTTATTCCTAACTGCAAACTAGAATTGTCTGGTCAGACCTTCCGTATCGATCTCTTCCCCATCATTCTCGAAAGCTTCGACGTCGTCATTGGTATGGATTGGTTATCCAAGCATCGAGCTGAAATCCTCTGCCAAGAGAAAGTTGTTCGTATTCCCCGTCCTTCTGGCAAACCCCTTATCGTTCAAGGCGACAAAGGCGGAAAAGTCACAGGCATCATTTCATTCTTAAAAGCCCATAAGTGTTTACGAAAGGGGCACACCGCTATCTTAGCACTTGTTGCCGACACGCAGAAAAAGGAAAACAGGATTGAAGATTTTCCAGTTGTACGCGACTATCCTGAGGTATTTCCTGAAGAACTACCTGGACTCCCTCCTCACCGTCAGGTCGAATTTCAAATCGAACTAGCTCCCGGAGCAGCACCTATAGCTCGTGCACCTTATCGACTAGCTCCCGCAGAACTAAAGGAACTTTCTACTCAACTACAAGAACTATTGGACAAAGGTTTTATCCGTCCTAGCTCGTCACCCTGGAGAGCCCCAGTGCTCTTTGTAAAAAAAGAAGGATGGCACATTCCGAATGTGCATTGATTACCGCGAACTGAACAAGGTTACCATCAAGAATCGTTATCCACTTCCCCGTATCGACGATCTGTTCGACCAGCTGCAAGGGTCGAGCTATTATTCCAAGATTGATCTACGATCGGGCTATCACCAGCTGAGAGTCCGCGATGAGGACGTCTCTAAGACTGCTTTCAGAACCCGCTATGGTCACTACGAATTCCTTGTTATGCCTTTCGGAATGACCAACGCACCTGCGATCTTCATGGATCTCATGAACCGAGTGTGCATGCCCTACCTCGACAAGTTCGTGATTGTGTTAATTGACGACATCCTAATTTACTCGAAGAGTCAAGAGGAGCATGAACAACACCTGCGTCTTATTCTCGAACTCCTTCGCAATGAGCAATTGTATGCCAAATTCTCGAAATGTGATTTCTGGCTTAGAGAAGTCCATTTCCTTGGGCACATAGTCAATCAGGATGGGATTCACGTCGACCCCGCTAAGATCGAATCCATTAAGAATTGGCCTATACCTAAGACTCCGACCGAAGTTCGCCAATTCTTGGGATTGGCAGGATACTATCGAAGATTTATCAAGGGATTTTCTAAAATCGCTCAACCACTTACGACCCTCACTCAGAAGGGTGTTGCTTACAAATGGAATGATGCTCAGGATTCTGCCTTTCAGGAACTAAAGAAGAACCTTTGTAGTGCTCCTATTCTTTCCTTACCTGAAGGTACCGACGACTTTGTTGTTTACTGCGACGCTTCTATTCAAGGACTTGGTTGCATGTTGATGCAACGCGAGAAGGTTATTGCTTACGCTTCGCGACAACTCAAGATCCACGAACGGAACTACACGACACATGACTTAGAATTCGGAGCTGTGGTCTTCGCGCTCAAGATTTGGAGACATTACTTGTACGGTACCAAGTGCACGATTTACACCGATCACAAGAGTCTCCAGCACATAATGGAACAAAAGGAGTTGAATATGCGGCAACGCCGATGGGTCGAACTCCAAAATGACTACGAGTGTGCAATTAAATATCATCCAGGCAAGGCTAATGTGGTGGCAGATGCCCTCAGCAGGAAGGAAACCAAACCTAAGCGTGTTCGTGCCTTACAGCTCACCATCCACTCGAACCTCCCTAAGCAAATCCGAAACGCTCAGGTTGAAGCATTGAAAGCCGAGAACATCGGGGCTGAGTCCCTGCGAGGATCAAGGAAATGGCTAGAGCAAAAAGAAGATGGTGCTTACTACGTAAACGGGCGTATATGGGTCCCACTTTATGGGAATTTACACGAGCTTGTAATGGATGAAGCCCATAAGTCCCGTTACTCAGTACATCCTGGTTCAGATAAGATGTACCACGACTTAAAGACTACATACTGGTGGCCTAGCATGAAAGCCCACATAGCAACCTATGTCAGTAAATGTTTGACCTGTGCGAGAGTCAAGGCTGAGTATCAGAAACCATCGGGCCTACTCCAACAACCAGAGATCCCGCAATGGAAATGGGAGCAAATTTCCATGGATTTTGTTACTGGCCTGCCTAGGTCTCAACGCGGAAATGACACCATTTGGGTGATAGTGGATCGATTAACTAAGTCTGCACACTTTTTGGCTATTAAAGAAACAGACAAGTTCTCTACCTTAGCAGAGGTATACTTAAAGGAAGTGGTTTCGAGGCACGGAGTGCCGACCTCTATTATTTTCGATCGAGACGTGCGTTTTACTTCTGAGTTATGGCAAGCTATGCACAAATCCTTTGGCTCACGTTTAGACATGAGCACCGCTTATCATCCACAAACGGATGGGCAATCTGAATGCACCATCCAAACCCTTGAAGACATGCTTAGGGCATGTGTGATCGATTTTGGCAAGGGTTGGGAAAAGTATCTACCATTAGTGGAATTCTCCTACAATAACAGCTACCACACCAGCATTCAGGCAGCACCCTTTGAGGCATTGTACGGTCGTAAATGTCGATCGCCTCTTGCTGGGCGGAAGTTGGTGACAGCCAAATCACAGGTCCAGAATTTGTGGTAGACACTACGGAAAGGATTGCCCAGATCAGACAACGCATGGCGGCAGCTCGTGACCGTCAGAAGAGTTACGCTAATAAGGATAGGAAACCGCTAGAGTTCCAAGTTGGTGACCGGGCTCTACTTAAAGTCTCACCCTGGAAGGGTGTGGTTCGTTTTGGAAAACGGGGCAAGCTTAATCCGAGATATGTCGGACCCTTTGAAATTACCGAGAAAATTGGTAAGGTTGCTTATAGATTGAATTTTCCTGAAGAGCTGAGTGCGGTGCACAACGTCTTTCATGTGTCTAATCTGAACAAGTGTCTGTCAGATGAAACACTCATCATTCCTTTCAAGGAACTCACTATTGACGAACAGCTACACTTTACTGAGGAACCGATTGAGATCACAGATCGAGAAATCAAAACCCTCAAACGTAGCCAGATACCGCTCGTGCGAGTTCGTTGGAACTCGCGCCGTGGCCCAGAGTTTACCTGGGAGCGGGAAGACCAGATGAAGTGCAAGTATCCCCAGTTGTTCCCTAATGAAACTCCCAGCACTGAAGCTACAACCGAATTTCGGGACGAAATTCCAAACTAACGGGGGAATAATGTGACACCCCGTTGAAACATTCTCACCAGCTTGACAGTGGTTGCCTTAACTTTCGGGACGAAAGTTCTTAAAATTTGGGGATAATGTGACACTCTGGATTTTCCCGAACAACCTTCTAGTTTCAGTATTTCGTGTACATATTATTAAATGAAAGGTGTGAATTACTTTGATGTGCTATGTGTTGATAACGCGTATGTAATATATATGTATATGTATAAATACTCGTGAATCGAAACCACGACTCGAGACCACCCGGTCTCGAGTGAACAGTAAACAGTTGGGCCGTTTGGGCCGCACCTCCTTGAGCCCACTCGAGAACCTATTAGGGTGCATGGCCCGTGAATTGGATTATAAAACCCCCCTCATTAGCCGACATACCCACCTTTGGACAACAATCATTCCCTTATTATCCCTCCCTCACCTCATTCACTTTTCTCTCACTAAAAGCCCTAAAACCCACTAATCAACCCCCCATTCTCTCGGAATCAACAAGTGGAAGCTTGGAGCTCAGAAGCTAGCCATCGTTCATCACTCAAGGGCCTTCTCTCAACCGTTTTTTCCCTCTCCTTCATTCGAACACCATCCAGTTAGTGTGGTTTACTTGTTGTATGATAATGTGTGATTAAGGTGCTTGTTTGTGAGTAGAATAGGTGTTTAACAAAGTGACCTTTGAATGATATAATATGAAATGAATGTTATACATGACTATAGGCAATTTAGTACATTATCATGATTCTTGCATATGAATATTTTAAAGAGAAGAAGGAGATGTTACACGATTGTTGCTTATGAAATGCATGTTGTGGGTGTGTGTGTGTTGAAGGTTTATTGTTTTTACTTCTAGGTCCACATAGATGAATCTGAGAATCATAGTGAATGTGTTTATTGAATAATCAAGTTATGAAAACCCTAAATGAAGAACAGTATGAATATGGGATGAATATGTGTTGAACATTTGAAAAATGCTTGTTTGATCTGTTTGATTTAGAGTTAGACAAGAAAACATGTTAGTGAAATTGAATTGGTTAGTACTAAGGATCATGAACATGAAATTCTATTGGATAGTACAATTTGGACAGGTTCTAGAAGGATTCGGTCATCAGGTGTGCAAGTCGAGACCCCCGGTCTCGACTCGAGATCATCCAAATGACAACTCGAGACCGCAGTGATTGCGACTCGAGAACTACGAATAAACACCTCGGGACAGACTTCAGGGACTTGAGACTAGCTTGATCTCGACTCGAGATCTCATGATCTCGACTCGAGATTGGACTCGAGACCTCTGAAGTTGCGACTCAGGCCTGCACTACTCGACACCAGAAGTCCATGACTCTAGACCTCCTAGTTACGACTCGAGACTGCGTGCTCTCGAGTCAAGACCACGTGCTCTCGAGTCGAGACCACCTTGTCTCGACTAGGCTGCTTACTTTAGTTTAACTGAACCATGTGTTATCTGTAACTGTTTAACTGGTAGGACTGGCCCAATGACGTGATACGTATGCTATGTGTTAGTTATGTGTAAAACCTACGTGACTTATCTGTATTCGAGCCTGACCCAAAACTGGTAACCATGTTAGGACGTGGTGACCAGCGTGCTTGACCAAGTAAACTAATCTGCCGAGCAACCCAAGGTGAGTTCACAACTATTAAAGCATGCGTTCCCGGTGGTTTGGGAAACGAAAACTTAAACAACGCTATCCCCTCGAAAGGGATACAAACCTACTTTCTTCCCCTTAAATGGGACTTTTAGTTATTTACTGTTTATACTGGATGCAACAAGCAACACTAAACGAAACTCTATCACTCAAGTCCTCACTTCTTAATACCGATTAGTCGCCGGGGTCGGGCGAATGGGTTATTAGTTGATAGCGCTATTTAGGTCTCACCAACCTCACACCGTGCCCGCGTATGGGATCGGGCGTGAACTAATGTACTCTGGCAAAACCGTCAATGATGATAGAACATTGACGAACGGGGCACTCTACGGAAATGTACGGATGAATAGTATTCGGTATTGTAAAAACAGTTTAGTAGCTTACTTACGGGGTAGCTCCCCATGGCATGTATAAATGAGTAAATTAACTAGTGAAACAAGTTTTTGGTAAATAAAAACTGGACAACTCGTGAACTCGCCAACATTTTTGTTGACACCCTACTGCATGCTTTGCAGGTACCCAGTGACTCAGGAGCTTGCTACTTGGGGATGTGTAGTGGTCGTCTAACCCATGTGTTGGGTTCTAAATAATCTTGAACTGTGAACTTTGTTTTGAAACTGTTTGGCTTATGCTTCCGCTGCTTACTTAAACTGTTATTAGAACTTAAACGTTTAAAACTTTAAACTATGATGTTTACTAACTATTGTGGTTGGTGAATATTTTTATTATTAAATCAATGCTCAGTATAACTGGTGGTTGGATCCTGGTCAGTCGCGCCTCCAAGCGGTGGTATTCCGCATGTGGGATTTTGGGGGTGTGACAGCAGCGTCTTGGTTTCATGGAAGAATTGCACAACGCCACTTGTACCAACACGGAAATAGACTCAAAATTGGAGTTAATGCAAGACATGTTCAAGTGGAGGCTTCAGAATCTTTAGGAACAAGAAGCTGATGAAGGTGAAGGTGATGACATGGATGAAGATCCAGATGAAGACTCAGAGAAGGAAGAAGATGACGCAAGTGATGGATACTTTTCGGATAAAGTACCTTCTGAAGAAGGCTTTCAATTTTTTTCCTCTTTTTTTTTCATCTGTGTAATCTTCTTTTTTTTTAAGATAATTAAATGATATATTTCTCTCTTTATTAGCAAAATGCCCAAAAAAAATACTAAAAATGGTTATTCCTTACAAAACGCCAAAAATAACAATAAATATTTTTCCTGCTTAATATTTTATTTACTCCGTTATTGTATTTTTTTCATCTTGGTCTGCATAACGCCATTTAAAAAAATGCCAAAATTAGAAGATGAGACGTCTATCACCTATAAAACTGATAAAAGCTGATTAACACAGTAAATAAAAAAACAGTAACTGAAGAGACAGTTACTTTATTACTATCATTTATTACAATAAAAAAGTCCCGCCTAAACTACACGCCAAAAAACTCCTATAAGAGAGAGGTCTATACACAATGAAATTGATCACACCCAGAAAACACAAACGCCATATCCTCTAGAAACCACTCACCTTAAAACGCCAAAAAATGTCAGTTAAAAAAACCACAGATGGCAAAGCTTTCACTGAATGGATTCTTCTTCTGAGAGGGTTATCTCAATAATATTTTGCTGAATGAGATGGACAAATATTCAAGAAAAATAGACTGATGACAGTGATAGGCCATCATGTGAGCTTTGTTCTCGATGAATATAGACATGGAATAAAGGGATCAACACAAGTGTAAAATGCTATTTTGGACTCCATTATTACAAATAACAACAAGCAAGAGTTGAACTTTAATGACATGCCACCAAACAAGAATATCACACCAAAAAACAGGATGCCAGTAAGCAGTTTCATCTAAAAAAGTTGGAAAGTTTCCATCTAGCCAAGGTATTCAAAAGGTTGAAAACGCCAAAACAAATTCAAGAAGAAGGAGCTGACGACAGTGAAGATTCAGATGAGAAATTAGATTAGCATTTTTTATTTTTTTTCTTTTTCATTTTATATTGTTTTGTTATCAAGTTATCTGTTGTTTTGTTATCTAATTCTCTACAAATAAAATACATTATTATATAAAACACCAAAAACTACAAACCCCAAAACGCTAGTAGTGTGAAAACTGTGAGAACGAGTGCTGGCAAAGCAACTAGTCAAATCTATTAAACGCCAAAAAATTCATTAAACGCCAAAAAAACATTTGGTCTTATTGTTAAATTATGAAAAAATTAATGACTCGTAATGAATTATTATACAAAACGCCAAAAAAATTGACCAGAAAACGCTATAACGCCAAAAAATTATCTATGTGACACCAAAACAATTAATTCAACGCCAAAAAGTTTAATAAATACAATTAACGCCAAAAAAATCTTAGACGCCAGAAAATGTTATAGCGCTTTAGGAAAATAAAAGAAGATTGAAAAGACAAAAAACCCCTTGGACCCTGATCATGTCTCGTGCCACGTGTTAGGCCAGGATGCGTTCTCACCGTTCTCACACTTTTGAACGTTTTCTCCTGATCCCGTTCCTATATATATATGGAGAATACTATTGTTTATGGGAAAAATAAAAATAAAAATGGGTAAAAGTAGATTAGGCTTAATATGTGTTACATAAAATATTTTTATGAAGGTAAAAGATGAGTATGTATGAAAACATAGAAGTTAAAAAAACAAGGTAAAATGATTAGTTAATTTTGTGTAACAACTAGCCTATTAACATTATAGAGATAAGAAATAGAGATTGGGGAAAATGGGTATCTTATTGATGTCTAAAATGGATTAGATATGCCTCTATTTATAGGCTTACAAGATAAGAGTTAAGTATATGGAGAGATGGGAGTTAAGTATATGGAGAGTCATAACACAAGTGGATAGTCACACAATAAATATATAATAATTCATAACACTCCCCCTTGACTATCCACGTGACAAAATAATATATTATACTTATAATACGCTTGGTGATGCTGCCTTGTTAAAAACCTCGCTAGGAAAACCCAGTGGGATAAAACCATAGCTAACGAAAAAAGAGTGCGGCGCGTATTTTCTCCCCCTGATACTTTTGGATCAGGTGTGTTGCCTCATTAAAAACCTTACTAAGAAAACCCAACGGGAAAAAACTTATTCAAGGGAAAAAGAGTGCAACTTGAATAACTCTCCCCCTCATTTTAACATGTATCCTTTAAGTGACGTGTGTCCATCTTCCTTGAAAGTCGAATAAAGCTTTTGTAGCGAATGATTTGTCGCTTGATCCCTTAATGTGCAATCCTTTATGTTGATCAATGTTGTATAATCTTTTAACGATACTTTAGGTGCCTCCTTCCAAAAAAAATCATATGTCCACGACTGTGTTTTGTTACATTCCTGCATCTACAAGACTAACCAACCTAGTTTTGAGAGGTTAGTAAAATATAACCAAATATCGTTTATACCTGAAATAATTATTTGAACTCATTCCAATGTCTCTTCGCTTGACAAAGGTTATATCATGACAATAAGCTCAAGTGAAAGATATTATAACCATACATAGCTAGCAAAACATTTTAATGCACTTATGCATTTAACGATGGTACTTATAGAATGAGAATCTCTACTTTGGTAGGAGATGATAATAGACATTTCTTATAACAAATGACTTAACAACCTTTAACATACTTTAAGGTTCAACTATGTCCATATTAAAATATCCAAACATCATCTTCTAGATGTACTTGAGGGATTAGTAAAATATAATTACATATATACTCGAACTGCAGTTCGAGTAATAATTAGACCGTGCCAAGGTCATTCAAAAATTCTCCCTCTGAAAGCTCGACAATTTCTCTCAATGATGCCTAGACATCATTACTGTAAATTGCGATTATAGTGAACTTTTAAAAGTAGAATGTTCATAGAACATGGCTAATTTAATCAAACTTATATCCCTCTTTATGCGAATATCTCGAGTTATACAACACTCGACCCAACTATTTTAGCACATGCGTATTTTGTCAACTTTATATAGCACATTCTTGAGGTTTTTATATCAATGCTTCTGGCATTATCAATCCATGAGCGAATTCTGCCCATCTTATCCAAATATACATGTACATTCACTCTTCATGAGTTTTTCTACATAAACTTACCCATATAACACATAGATATCTATATCATATGCAAAATGTCATAAACACTTGCTTTTATCTTCAAAATCCATATTGTACCATGTGTGTACACTATTTATTGAGATATCACAATCACTGGGGTACTAGTTTCTATGTATGTTTATTGGTGCACAAGAATTACATCATTAAGATGTTTTGATTTACCTTTAGGGAACTCAATTGCTTTAGAAAAATCATCAGGAGTTTAATCGTAAACAAAAACGAATCTATATACAATGATCATATTGTTCTCGAGAACTTAACTTACATGATTTTGATCATTAAAATCCTTTAGGGACCTTCATGTACACTTTTAGTATCAAGTGATACATAACATTCATAGACGCACATCAATTCTCTCTCTATATTACCAGACTAATAAAATATTGGAAAGTCAATGCATCCACCTGTGACACCTGTGTCACTTCAACCATCAAACAAATACCAAGCCAATGAAATATTGTATTTCATACTTGGGATCTGTATAAATATGTGTATCTTTTGCACATATCAACTCTTGTTCGATTTCAAGCTTTAAATCGCTTTCTGGAAGGTTATACGCGCACTGATGCGTAAATATAACCAATTTAATGCAACGAACACTCCGGAATAGTGAAATAGGCTTAACATACCTTAAATAACCTTTACATAACTTAGAAATAAGTTTTGAAGGCTTTGGTATGGCAAAATCAAGTTTTGGGTCATTGAGGGACTAAAAGTGTCAAAAAGTGCACAAGTTTGCACTTTCGCGCATAACTTACGTTCTGAATACATCTGGACATCCAAAAATTTATGTAAGCACTAAAATATTTTATTTTAGTGTTTGGCATAAGAAAAATCTATTCGTCACGTCATTTGGATCGTTTTTCGCGCTTGTGCGCATTCCGTTGTAATTAAGCGAACATCGCGTTCGTACGACCAAACGAACCGACATCTGAGATATTTTTGAGCATGTTTCATGTCCACAATGTTTAGGCAACATTTTAGGGCCTTAAAGTTGGCTTTACGGGCCTTAGAAGTGTCGGAAATGGCCTTAAACACCTGCAGGGGCTGAAACTGTCATTTTTGAAAGTTATATGCTGATCAGAAGGGCCATGCGGCCCGCATTAGATTTGTCTGATCCTGAAGCGGGCCGCCTCAGCCTCCCAGAACAGACCAGAACGAACAGTCAGCATATTCCAGCTGTTTTAACCACAACCACAAGCTCACAACTGCACATTCAGCTCATTTAGACCCATTTTTAGCTACCATGAGTTTCCGACAAGTGTACGCATGAGATTCGAGCACGGTTTCCATGAAACGATCTTAACGGTTACCCGAAAACTATAAATACCCCACCCCACAACTTCAAAAACCACTAGAATTTTGATCTTAGAAACTCTAAGTTGAAACCATTGTTTCATACCTGAGATTCTTGGATCGAGATTAGCATTCGGGGACCCTTCGTAAGTATTCTTTCGTTCTTTTCTTTCTTTTATTGCTTTTCGAGTCTTTCGAGTCTGAAAGTCAAACTTTGTTTGTTTGACTTTCTGCATTGACCAGTTTATGGTCAATGCGAAGTTCGTTTGAACTTCGCAACGTAAGTGTAATCACGTTGGTTATAGTCCCTTGGGACTATGCCTACTGATTACCACGTTGTCTAGGGTCGTAGGGTAAGCGATCTAATAAATCGCTTATACCTCGAACCCGACCCATTTGGTCGATCATTAGGATCCGACCAAATACATTAGGTGACCATAGTATATAGGGAATAACTTTCCGAGGTTATACCTTATGGTCACGACGTTTAAGTAGTTGTATGATAGGTAGTTTATATGCCTTAGGTAAATTACCAAAATACCCTTTTTATGTGTAATTGGTAATTAAGCATATGTAACCTAAACTTTCATCACTTAACTGATTATGTAACATGTTTAGGCATATAACACTTGTTATAGGGCTAGTTAGACGTCTCGAGTGCGCTTTTGCGCGCACGACGCGTTAAAGTAGCATAAGCTACCTTAATGGGTCGCGATGGGTCGAAAGCACTTAGGTTAGGTTTCATTTAGTATGTAGGCTTTGTTAAACCATATGACACGAGTCTCCACCCTCGTTTGGTTTACGAACCCTCATTCTATCCAATCATCCGATTTAGGTCCGGTTATTAACATAGTTACCTATATTAGGTGCCGTTTGATATCCGCGATCTCTAGCATTGTTTGGTTGTTACTCAAGGACTACTAAGCAATCTCAAGTGAGTACATAAACCCCTCTTTTACTGTTTTCCAAACTGTTTTGGGGTGAAACACATGTGCCTACTTGTTACATTCATGCTTTCCCGTTTTCACATCATATACCTGTTATGTTCGTTAGTACATTATAGTACATGATTTCATTACATTTTATGCTATGTATGTCCATTGTGTGCATGCTTAGTACATCGTTTTACATTACATTTTATGCTATGTATGTCCATTTAGTTCATACTTAGTACATCGTTTTACATTACATTTTATGCTATGTATGTCCATTTAGTTCATACTTAGTACATCGTTTTACATTACATTTTATGCTATGTATGTCCATTGTGTGCATACTTAGTACATCGTTTTACATTACATTTTTGAACCGTTTATAACTATTTGACTATGTGAACCGTTTGTATCTGTGAACCGTTTGTATCTGTGAACCGTTTGTATCTGTGAACCGTTTGTATCTGTGAACCGTTTGTATCTGTGAACCGTGTGAACCGTATTTGACTATACATAAACAATTCTACAATTGTTAAACATTACATCTTGATGGTTTGGTTTGAGTAAGTGATTTAAGTAACGAGGCGTGTGTAATATGATACAAGCATGGTGGATACGCCGCTGGTACTTCCTATATATAAGTGTTTGTATGGTATTACATATCGTAGCGTTAATTAAATCATTTCAGTTTGAGACATATAACATTTTATACAAATAACATACTTTTCACAATACATTGTTTTACAAGCAACTTATCTTATACAAACTCATTTTACAATGGTTATTCATTTAACCATACATTATTCTCTTATTTATACATATCATCTGATCTTATCGTTTTTCAAATGATTTACAAAACAAAGCAAATTACAAGGTTCATGACTAAACATTTTTTCAAACATAAGTCATGAAACCTATTTTCACAAAACCTATGTATCTCACAGGCATTTTTATGCTGACGTACCTATTTTCACATGTGTTTTACAAGAGCTGTTGCATAAGATGATCAAGATACACATAGGCAGACTTGGGCTTTAGTGACAATAAAAGATGCAAGACTAGTTAATTATGTTGTATTTCCTTGTTTGTTAAGACATTGTAACACTTTTAATCAATAAAACGAAACTTTAATTGCCATGGATTTGAAACAATTAATTCTGTTACAACACTCCCCGACATTTCTGCCACATTTTGTATGTTCTACGTGGTCGGGGTGTGACACCACCACTAGAGAATATGTTTCCTCATAATCAATCATAGGTCTTTGTGAAAATTCTTGTGCCACCAATTTTGACTTATATCACTTAATTTGATTTTCACATGATTTGCGTAAAAGACACATTTGTATCCAACATATTTTATAACTTCAGTTGTATGGACTGTTGGTCTAGAAACATTCCATTTCATTAGTGAACTAAACTCTGCCTTATTTGCGTCTTTCTATTTTGGCCAATCATTTATTAATATTCATTCATAGGCAGATCTTAAATCTTGATCCTCATCATTTAATTATTTTAAGCGCTACATTATATACAAAAGTATAACGACATCGATTTTTATTTTGATTCCATACATATCTTAGACATGATACAACTTATCGAGATTTCTTTATTTTCAGGTACCTGAGGTTCTTCTTGAACCATCATGTCTATTGTCTCTTCAGGATATCTTATTACTGTAACCTCGACTTGACCATCTTAATTACTTGCTCCAATTTTCGAGGAATTTTATTATTGGAATCCACTAGTCTACCACGCTTAAACGTGCAATAGACTCATTACAAAAATACGTGGTTGTCCTCTTGGGACACAAATATAACTGGAGCATAAGCAGTTGATTATGTGACTTACTTAGTCACTCTATTTAGGTCAGTGAACTTGTCTGATAATTTGATCTTTAATATTGGTAAATGAATTATACTTTAAACTTCTAGTTCATAGTTTATAGTCTACGGATCAAGATGACATGATAATTCATTTCACTTTTCACTTTTCAACTGCTTGTTATCTCCCCCTAATGTTGGGAACATTAATTCATTAAAGTGAAAACCAATGAGCCATAAACGAATTTCTCACTAATGGCTTTAAATATTTAATCATAGACGATTATTTATACCCAACATATTCTTAAGCTTTGTAAAAGTCTCATCTTTGTGCGGTGTGGTGGATGAGTTTCAATATTTGTCGCACAACCAAAATCTTTGATGAGACATCTTTGGTTCCTGACCAAAAACTAACTGTACGGGGAGAACTATAACTTATAGGATTGATGTGAATTGATGGTACTATATATAAAATTACATGTACCTAAATGAACTTTTGCTAATCTCGTGATTACTAGCTTTGTAACCAATAGTAGACGTTTAGTGATCACAATAACACTTATTCCAATGATCGTTAATAACTTAGGAATCAAATTCATGATTATCAAATAAATATACTAATCCGGAATAATATGCTTGCTATCACATTAGCTAAGCCACAATCACACAAGCTTTAGGTTGTGGATTTGATAACCATTTAGACGATGCATCGATTTAAAAAAACTAAATGGTATCATGTTGGGATATGCATATCCTTTAATCGCTTCCAGAATATTTAGGTATACACACCCTCGTTTATTTTGCAAATATATAATTTCCCTTGAGAGCAAACATTTCATGCTAATTATTATCTTGAAAAATCTTCTAGTTTTTCATTATGTTTCACATCATCATTGACTCGGTGTGGTCTAACCGGTCATGCCAACTAATTAAATAATTATGATGCATAAACTTCTGGTTTATGGTCGTATGTGTATTACTTGCTCATATGTAATGCAAAACGAATGATACAAGAGGATATATTATAACTTCAAAGTTAAAACCATCACGTTATGCAATCACTCCTTAGTTTGCCACTTTTGGTGGTCTATCTCATTATTAAAATGGTCATCATTACAATTCTTATAGTCAATCTCATCGTTACAAGTGTCTCAATTAGGTCCATCATTACATTTACAATGATTAATATATAAGCACATTCACTTTTGGGAAATGAGTAGAACCGAAACAAGCTTCATAGCTTTCATTATTTACTCGGTCACATGAGTATAATAAAATCATTTCATTTTTTCATAACTCTTATAACGATATTGCTACTTTAGGAGCATATGTCTCAAGTGTGACAAATGAAAAGAACTTAATCGATTTTTCCTTGTAAATAATGTTCTATTTGCTCACCAACAATTGAGAAGTAGTTGATTCGTATAAGATTTATCAATCTTATATCTTACGACCTTTATAACGATCATTGTATAATCATCTCATTATTAACATGGTTGATCTCATTACGTGAGCCTCATAACAATTTTCTCAATTACCTTGATTACGAACTTCACACCAATTATTATATCATCACGTTCAGTTCAAGGAATGAATTATAACCAAACAACTATCATGGTGACATCATTACAATTTTCTTAGTTATTATATACATGATCACCACCTTTACATTGGTCATTATATCATCACATTCACTTCATGAATTGATTAGAATCACACAACTTTCATGGTGGTCGTTTTAAACCTTACATATTCTTTAACAATCTTTTTTCTTCAAGAGCATATTTGAGGTTTGACAATGGAACTTGTTTTGCTCAATGGATTATGATATATATTTTTCTCATCACATGATATAAATAGAGATGTACTTATATAACCGAGACATTCATACTTATCGGTTTAAAATCTTACAAGCTTCGATAAACTCATAATAAGCTTTAAGAAGTTAGATACTCCATGTGTCTTTTTATATAAACCGTGACCACAATTCAATTGTTTTTATAGCTTGTGATCATATACCACAACCCCGGTCACTTTGATGTCCCCTTCCAAATTTATAACATGTGGAACATAATATATACATTATATTATACAATGTATCACTATATAACATGTCACCAAATAAATAGGTTATGATACAACCTTATGAAATAAGATTTTTTCATTACTTGCAAGAAAATGTATGTAAGTTATCCATAAATGTAATATGATATAGTCAATCACAAGTATATCATATATACACATATTTGTCACTATAGTTTAAAATATAAACAAACGTCACTATCAACTTTCTCGATCATATAATAACATATGAATCTTTATTGCTTGTAAATGAGCTTTCTTATACTAATAAATTTTGTTGCTCAAGGAAATATAACAGGTACCTTGGGAATTTTAGTGTCATGTTAATTTGCAAATAATATATTTTACCACACAAATATTTCATAGAATCAAATCACATATTTAAATATCAAATAGCAACTAAAAGGCTTATACAATTGCAATAACAATGATATATAACAAAGTTAACTAAGTAGTTGTCATATTATAACATATTATCATATAAACATGTGCATTATTGAAAATTAATTAACAGAATTGCACTAATGATTATCTTCAAATATAACTATTAGGCATCACCTTTTAATACAATTTGTATTTTGGTAGTCATCATAAATTGTATAAATACTCTTAACAAAAACTAATTAATAGACTAATCAAAACTCATAACCATAATAATAAAAGCACATAATGATATCAAAACTCATAACCATAATAATAAAGGCACATAACGATTTAGAATTTGTAAAGTCTCTTTGAAACCCCAACTCGTTGTATAAAATTTAGAACAATAATAAAAAGGCTATTTAATTACTAACCATAAAATATAATAAAAACAATTTATCCCACAAGTAATAAGTCGATTACAATTCAAAAACCAAAACTGATATACTCCTTAATTTATTAGCTTTTACAAAGATGTATAACATGGATTCACTACGGCATATCATGGCATACCACATTCCCAATCTAAATAATTCCATGTTTAATACATACCACACATAACTAAATCTTCCAAGAGTTAGTTGACATACAAGTAGAATTATATTATTAAAATCTTTAGAGTAGTTTCAAAATGACCAATTGTGGAGATTTAAATATATATTGCATATTTGGGACAACTATATTAAACCATAAATAATCTAGATACTATAACTTTTCAAACCATAGGAAAGTAAACAAAGAAATAAAAACATTATGATCCTGGTTAAATAAGGATGATGTTGATGTGTGCAAAATGCAACATATAAATTACATCAAATGTGGCATAAAACTAACCCTTTTTTAGTACTAATGTTGGAAAAAGTGTGTTTTTGTCTTCCTTTTGTATTTTCAGGATTAAATGAGCTCAAATAAACAAAAGAAGCAAAAAGGCAGCCAAATCTAACATAAATACAAGAAAATGATCAAACATGGCATGCCCGACCCCCGAAAACATCTTCCCAAGCAAACTTAAGAAGACAGAAGGCTGAACACGCCCCGTGCTCAGTGAGCACGGGGGCGTGCCCAAGTGTTAGTAGAAATTACAAAGCTGTAAAAGCTTCTATCACCCACCACGGGGGCATGCCCAGCGGACACGGGGCGGTGGTCAACTCTAAGATTCGCAAAATCTGGGGAAATCTTGATAGAACAGATACGCTTCTGCACACGGGGGCGTGCCCAGCGGACACGGGGGCTTGATCAACTAATGCAGACAAACTGCAATTAATGAAGAAAGAGAAGGAAGGTGGACACGGGGCCGTGCCCGAGTCTCAATTCAGCTTATAAATAGGGGTGCTTGGCTCATTTGCAAACCATCCCTTGGCACACCACCTCTCTCACACTTCACCCACCACCCACCACCATCACAACACCATCATCCACCACCATCATCCATTGTCCATCATAGAGTGTGTAAGTCGTCTCGGGATCCAAGATTGATCGTAAGAGTTCTTGACAATCAAAGGCCATGTTTGCCTAAGCCTCTTACATCACTTGGTGAAGACAAGTGTCTAGTGTAATACTTTTTATTTTTAATCTTTTCGCACTTTTTATTTGGTTATGTATTAATGACTTTAATAACTAGTTTCTTATGTTGAAGGTGATTCTTCCTTATCGTTTGTCCGTGGTGTCTTGGCATTATTTTACTGTCTATATAAAATAAAAGATTTTCACCATTCATATCTCCACGGTCTATATGGAGATATGTTGGCTACCTGGTCGGGGGTTAAGGGAACGGTTTGGTAAGAGTCTTGCCATTGTTCAGTGTATAGATCCTACAAAGGACCTGGGTCAAATTTAGTAGGACCTCCTTCAATACCCACCGGTATTGGATGTGACAACTGGCACAAAACCGGTAATTTCCGTATACTTTAATTATTATTAAATGACTGCAGTTATGTGCTTAAATGTCAACATTGTCTGTTTACGTACTAAACACGTGAATTCATGCACGTTTTATACTACAAGAATTACTTTATGATAGCGTTGCGTCATAAATACTAGTAAACTCACCGGTAAGATACATTGTGTCAACAATTCTGCAGAAAGCAGTTAGACAATAGAATTGGAGCCTAGGTGTAGGTCCAACATCAAGAATAGATTAAAACCCAAGAGTACATACAAGGGTTAACATATAAACATTCTGAAAGCTAAAATACGCACTAAAAAGCACCCGAAACGCACTTTAAATGTAGAATTTTATTAAATTCAGCTATAATCAGCCATAATTCAGCATTATAGCCTTGATATGTTATGCAGAATTCATGAATTGTCATCCAGAATATTTCGCCAAGTGTCGGGAATTGAAAGTGTTACAAAAGGGTACATAAAGGACACTAAACGGTGCACTTTAGCACTCTAACGAACCGGTATCTAACCGAACAACCGGACATTACCCGGAACACCAAAATATTGCTAGAAGCACTGTTAAATTATTTCTTGGCTAGTTATGGTTCCCGAACACCATAACATCTCTTATAACATAATAACACACTAAATCCCTAAACCTTATACTTCAAAGCTTACTTATTCATGTAATTAGGAAATGAAATTACACTTTGCCCCCCCCCCCATATATGTATACGGTTCACATATGGTGGCCCCACCAAGATCACTTAAATCTTCACAAATCTTCCATAATATTTCCTTGGGATTTGGCAAAGATGTGTATGTACTAGAGAAGACACGATGACCATTGGTTAATAAGGATTAGGGAATTATAAGAACTTGATCACCGACATTACAACACACCACAACACCTTCCCCTTGCTCCCTTGCTCTCGGCCGCAAGTAGTCCCACCCCCATCACCATATTCCAATCACCATCCATCCATTCCAAGCCTCACTTAAGGTGTAAGAAGGTCACTAACGAAGTGTGGAACTCACGGATATTCAAGGACCTTCTTCGTTTGCTTTTATCCAACCATTTTGTCATCTTCAAGTTCTAAGTATTATTCCCTAGCTTGAACCTAGTGGTAAGGCTCTCTTGATCTTGTTTACTTCATATTTTGATTGGTTAAAAGACATATTATGTTGAAATAACAAGAACACTAAAAGACTTGAACATGAATCTTGAAACATAAAGCTTGTAATATTATGAAATAGTGTTGAAATGATATTGTTTGGTGCATGAATGATATTTGATAGTTGTTTACTAGAGATGGTGATGTTAATCACCATATTGAACATGTTAGATCATGATTAGAAACATGATTTAACAAGTTAGGAGATGATCATGTGTTTTCTTGTGATGATCATCTTCATGACTAAACATGAACTTGAAGACTTAAAATGATTTCTTGAAAAATAATCATTAAAGTGGGCTAGAAAACTTATAGCTTCAAGACTTGTGAATGATTTTTCCAAAAGAACCAAGTTTAAAATATGATTTTTAGAAGATCTTGGTTTTACTTAAACTTACACTATCTTTGGTGATAAAATAAGTGTAAAGATACTAGAGAAACAAGAAAATGTTATAAATAAACATTTTTGTAAAATGTGATTACAAGTTGTAAAGGACCAAATCTTTTAATAACGTGATTTACAAACAAACAACCATGTTTTTAAGGGTAACTAAACCTACTAAATAACATGGTGGGTTACTACAAGTTTTTGAGAAAGAACAAGTTCATGTTGTCATGTAACTTACTTGGTTTTAACACTTGTTAGATGAGGGATAAGTTGTTGACTGTTGATGATGATTTCAAAGAAAATAAACACATGTTTTGAAAACATGGGAAACCTCCATTTTTAGGGGAAACTATGTCAAAATTTCTATAAAATTTTGACACTTAGAAAAATATAAGTTTTTGAGAAACTTATTCCCTAAAAATGTATCTAAAAGCATTTACCAAGGTTTCCCAAAACTTTTGTGTTAAGAAATGATGATTTCTTCAAGATTAAAATTGATATTAAGTATGTATATTTTTGAGAAAAATATATATATTTATTTATCACCAAATTTGTGCTAAGTGTATGTAGTATGTATTACATGTAATAGTGTATTAGGACTCGAAAATACACTAAATACTCCTAAGGAGTGAAAATACAAAATACACATACAACATGCTTAGACAAATACAAGAAAATATATTTATGAAAATATATTACTTGATAGAATAAATAACTTGGACAAGTTATGAGCATGAAATGAAGATTTAGACAAATACATAATTCGGGTGAAAAATACAAGACACTTATATTTTTTTTTTTGAGAAAATAATATAAGTAAGATACATAGTTAAAAATATAAATTATTTTTAACAAAAGAACACATATACAAAAGAATAGTGACTTGTACTTGTGCGATGCAAGTCTAGTGACTAACGTTAATAAAACACGTTTAGGTCACGACGCTAGATAAGCAAATCCGGTGAAGTTTACGACGCAGGAACGCAAAGTTGTGAGTTTATGCTCCCCCTTTTCTTTTAACGGTTTTCAGTTTTATAACTTCGGGGGTGAAATACATGTTACAAATATTACAATGTTTACAAATGGTATGATGGATACAAAAACAAGAAGCACTCTTGGTGATAACTAGTACCAAGTATGATGCGTTTTGAGGAATGATACGAGAAATCGTGTCACGAATAGGGTACCATAAGCACCATTAATCGTGCACATACTTAGACCGCAGAACAAAAGGTTAGATCTAACGGGTGACAGGGCAGCCACACTCTTGGTGAAAACTAGTACCGAGTAGTGCTTTTGTGTCTCCGTCGTGAATCGACAACTAGAAAAATGCCTATGGTTTGGTGACTTCCTATGTCGTGTCACATGTTAATGGCCTTGCAACCCATTAAAAACCCTGATATACACAAGAATACTTTATTTATACAAGAATACTTTATTTACACAAGAATACTTTATTTTTACAAGAAACATATCACGTTTTCATACAAAGTATACTAGCGTGAAATAAAAAAATTGCATGAATTCACACCAACATTATGTTGACGTTTTTTTTTTCAAAACTCACATGTATTTCAGGTAACTAAAAGTGGATGTGCGCACGGTCTTACTCATGCTCTTGGATGTCGTTTATGTTTATCCTTAAATAAAGTTGTAAACTTTCAGACAATGTGTTGTCTCGTGATGTAAACACTTAAATTATGTTTTCCGTTGTGAAATGTTAATGGTGTTTGAAGTTATTTTTATGAGCATGTAGTATGTTTACCAATCGTATGCAATGAAAACCTTTCATGATCACACCTCGTGCTTCCGCCATAGAAAGGGGTGTGACAGATTGGTATCAGAGCTGTGATTGTAGTGAACCAGGATTCCTTCTCGAGTCTAGACTACAATCTCTAGGATCCTTTCACGAAAACAATTTTTCAAAAAGTTTTCATTGCATAAAACTTCCCGCGACATCCACTACCTAAAACTGTTTACAAGAGTCAAGAAAAGATACTACCAGACTTAGGGTGCACTGGAGTAGCACTTGTCTTTGATTAAGAATTTCTTGCGATTACGTGTGATACTTGATATTTACATATACTAGAAGTAGAGTGTCACATGTATGCGTGACTTTACCTGAAGACAGTGACCTATCGGAAGGAAGAAATACGAGGATGAAATGAACTGTGCGGACTATGTGACATCTGAGCAAAATCCGCAACAATCTTAATTTGTTCACTTCATTCCTCTATGGTTACTTGTCAAATTTCGGGATGAAATTTCTTTCAAGTTGGGGATGATGTGACAACCCGTGTTTTAAAGGTTAGCATTGCTTACATTTCACACAAATCTTAACATGTATTTCCGTGTTTATATATTTATTTACTGCTTGTGAATACGTGTCCCTCTCACTTATAATTGGGCCCGAGGCCCAACCCGAATTAGCACTAATAACCACACATGAATAACCCAAGCCCAAGTTTGAGTCATGGGGTTTAGGACTTGGGCCGCAAACTAGACTAACTCACAAATACAATGATTGGGTTGGACTAAGCACACATAAACGAGATCCATCTTAGTGCATGGATTCATGTCTTAAAGTTGGGCCTGTTAGAGCCCAAATCATGTTTAATCTTGGGGCCGACCATAAACTCTATCATTGATACATATATTGAGTTACATAGTACGTGAACATTATTACCACCAAACCCTAGACCCCTAAGAATAGCGACGGCAGCAGCTCTCAAAGAAACATCCCTCCTTATTTGCTCTAGAACACACTACAAACACACACTCGTCACTATAGTATGATTGCATGAATTGCTTGCTTACATATGATGCGTGGATAGCATGTCATTCTTGTGATTTATCGTCTTGATAACCTCTGTTGACATCTGAGTTAGAGGAACCATTTGACATGAGTTAGGAGGAGCTGAGATGAGCATGCAAATCACAATATTATTGTGGGTGCACACATTATAATAATGTGGGGTGCATGTGAGTCCTAGTGAGGCTTAACAAGTGAAAGAGCGGTTCCGTTCCGTTATTTGATCCATGTGAAACACAACAGTCTATAGGAGTCATAGCAGTGATTGTTTCCTACTCGAACATTATCTTTTCATCCCCTTTCTGAATCCTTACGAATCTCGATGCTATCGAGTATCACCTGATCACACATCTGAATGCCTAGCGAACGGTGTAGAATGTTAGGTGCTAGTACGAACGTCCTTGAGTTGGATGGCTCAGCGTTAAATGATTGGACTATACGTTCCTCACTTATCTTTGTTTGCTGAAACTTAGCGTGTTGACGCCTTAGATCCCGAAGTGCGATCACTTCTGCAACACTCTCGCGACATACCATGTATTACTCGGTCAACCTGCAACATTGATGGGCAAGAGGATGAGTGTAGCACTTTACCGACCTCAGTATTTGGACGACCCCAACTTCCAGCAACGAACATCAGCAATTTGACTCCAATTGAATCTTTAACCCTAGTCAGCGACTCATGGGAGTCAACTCTTATAAATCAATCAGGACGTAAGTGATGGTAACTGAATTATAGGGTGGAATGAGTAACTTCCCACGCAGTGAGCAGTGTCTTAGGACGCGACACGGAATGAGACAGGATGGACCCTGTTGTTGAAAGACCGTAAGGCCCCATTTCAAGCAACAACATTAGAGGCAGCAGTCACGACAACAACCAAGGGAACGACGGCCGTATTGGAAATACTCGTAACGAAAACAACAGACACTGGAAACGATGCTCATGAAAGGGCGTTTAGGATTGGCATAGGCTATACCAGGCGTAATAGCAACACGATAGCTTGGATGGGTAGCTATTCGCTTCGTCTCTGTTCTGTTTAACCCTGATGCTTCTTGAAACCGAACCTGTTGTGGAGTCGGCTGATTCAAGTCAATTGAAGCCTTATATGTTCGCCAAAATGCAAGCTCGACCTTCCTTTTTGCTATCCTTGATGGTCTCGATGCAGTAGTAGTGTAGATTGGTTATCTGGATATCGCGTAAATATACCTTGAGGAAGGAAAATTTTGTGTCACCTATACTTTGAAGTGTCAGAATGGTGTAAGGGTTAGCATCATATCAGCAATGAAGGCCCAGAAGTGTCTACGGAGGGATTACCCCGCAACGTTAGCAACCGTTACTGATGTTAAGACTAAGGAAAAGAGGATCGAGGATCCATCAATTGTTCGTGATTCCTCCCGACGTGCTACACGAGAAGCTTTCGGACCTGCTTCCACAACTGTTAGGCAGAATCTCAGGTTCACCTCACGCCAGGGGCAGCGCTGATTACTTGTACTCATACCGTCTTGCGCCACGAGGGCTGCAAGGATTGTTTAATCAATTTCAGGAACGGTTGGACAGGAGTTTGTCGGACCTAGTTTTTTCGCTTTGGGGAGCCCCAGTTATATCCGTGAAGATAAGCCTTTTTGTATGTGTACTGATTATCCAGAACTCAGCAAGGCGACAGTCAAGAACTGTTTGCCTCGACCATCGTATTGACAACCTGTTGACCAGTTGCGAGGAACAAGCTTCCATTCGAAGATTGATTTACGAACAAGCTATTAACAGATGGAAGTCCTAGGGAAGGATGTCCCGGGAACGGCATATCAAACGCAATACGACCAGTGCGACCTAGTACACCACAACCGTTGGGTTAATCAACACACCAGCAGTTTTATGGACCACATGAATCGACCGTGATTGTCGACGACGTTTTGGATTATTTCCAGGAGAAAGGAACATCATGGACGACATTTGAATCTTATTTTAGAGCTCCTGAGGGAGGAGCCACTCCGCGCGAACTCTTGTTAAAAGTGACTTCTAGGTTCGAGAAGTGCATTTTTGGTCATATAATCAACGAAGCGGTAATACACGTAGATCTCGTTAGGATCCATTCTGTTAGAAACTGATCGACATCAAAGATCCCTTCAAGGATGCAGCAAATTCTTGGACTCACTAGACACCATCACAGATTCGTCGCAGGATTTTCGAAGATCGCGCAACTTAAATCTCTTTAGCACAGCAGGGTGCCGTGTTCGTGAAAGACAAAACATGAGGACGTCTTTTCAGCTTTCGAATTCCAACTCGGCAATGCACTGAGCATCGTCTTTACCCGAGAGTGCGGGTGATTTAGTTGTATAACATGAGGGTCCGAATCAGAGTCCCAGTTACACCCCGATGCAACACGAGAAGGTGATGGCTTACGTAGTGGACTTACAAGAGGAATTGCACGAGTCACAACTTGTGGTGGAAACCCTGGCCTTTGGATTTAAGTTGGAGGCATTACTTGGACGGTACCAAATGCATTACCTAGACCGATCACAAGGGCCTCCTGTATACCGTTGTTTCGAGGGAGCTAAATCATGCGATGACATCGCTGGATGGAACTTTGAATGATTATGATTGTGGAACCTGAGCGTGCACGCGCTTTGCAGCTCACTATTTACTCTAACCTACCTGATCAGACTCGCTCTGTTCAAACTGGAGAACAGAAGGAAGAGAATTTTTAAGTTGAACTCATGCGGAGCATGGAGAAGCAACCTTTGGCAAGTCAGACAGTATTCACTACCTCAAGAAACGAATGTGGATTTCATTACATGTCAACCTTAGGGGAACTTGTGTTAAGCAAAACACACCGGCTTCGATATTCTAGTCGTCTGGATTTCGATAAGAGATATTAGGATCTAAAAACCTTGTACTGGTGGTCGGGCATGAAGGCCCACCTAGCTACGTATGTAAATGATGGTTGACTTGTGGGAAAGTCAAGGTGAAGTATCAGCAACCAGCAACACCCATGTGGAAATGAGAACCGAGTGCCAGGGATTTTGTCGCTAGCCTACTTACAACTCGTAACGGGAACAATATCACCGGGGTGATCGTTGATGGCCTCACGTTACCAGCACACTTTTCTTGCAATTAAGGGAACTGACGAGTCTACACAGCTGTGAATATTCCTCCAAGAGAGACGGTTTTTAGGCACGCGGCGTCAACTCCGGAATACCTTCGATTTTTGTTCATATCTTATTTATGACAGGCATTACACAACCTCTTGGCTCATGTCTAGCCATAAGTATTACTTATCGTCATAGGACGAACGGTCTAAGTAAACGAACCATCCTGACACACGAAGACATGTTGCGAGTATGTGTGTGATTGACTATAGTAAAATGTCAGGGATATTTACCTATGGCTGAGGTCTACTGCGACAGTTACCACACTAGCATTCAGGCAGCTCCGTTTGAAGCATTGTACGGTCAGAAATGCCGTTCTCCTCTTTGTTGGGCTGAGGTGGATGACAGCCAGATTACAGGTCCTTAGTTTGTACTAGAAACTTCGGAAAAGATTGTTCAGATCAGAAACCGTATGGCGGCTGCGCGTGATCGTCAGAAAAGCTATGCTGACAAGCATAGAAAATCTTTGGAATTCGAAGTTGACGATCGTGTCATGTTGAAAGTCTCACCATGGAAGGGTGTGGTGCGTTTTGGGAAATGCAGCAAGCTTAATCCACGTTACGTTGGGCCATTCAAAATCCTGGAGCGGATCGGTAAGGTGGCTTACAAGCTCGAGTTACCTGCTGAGTTGGGTAATATTCAAGATGTTTTTCAAGTCTCGCAGTTGAAGAAGTGTTTGTCTGATGAAACACTGGTGGTGCCGTTTCAAGAGCTAAAGATTGACGACAAGTTGCAGTTTGTCGAAGGGCCTAAAGAGATCATGGACCGGGAGGTCAAGGAGCGTAAACATAGTCGTATTCCGATTGTGAGAGTTCGTCGGAACTCAAATCATGAACCGAAGTTCTCGTGGAAACGCGATAATCAGATGAGGCTCACGTATCCTAACCTATTTGAAATTGTCGAATTGAATTCTGATGCAACTGGCGAATTTCGGGACGAAATTCCCTTTCAAGTTGGGGATGATGTGACATCTGAGCAAAATCCGCAACAATCTTAATTTGTTCACTTCATTCCTCTATGGTTACTTGTCAAATTTCGGGACGAAATTTCTTTCAAGTTGGGGATGATGTGACAACCCGTGTTTTAAAGGTTAGCATTGCTTACATTTCACACAAATCTTAACGTGTATTTCTGTGTTTATATATTTATTTACTGCTTGTGAACACGTGTCCCTCTCACTTATAATTGGGCCCGAGGCCCAACCCGAATTAGCACTAATAACCACACATGAATAACCCAAGCCCAAGTTTGAGTCATGGGGTTTAGGACTTGGGCCGCAAACTAGACTAACTCACAAATACAATGATTGGGTTGGACTAAGCACACATAAACGAGATCCATCTTAGTGCATGGATTCATGTCTTAAAGCTGGGCCTGTTAGAGCCCAAATCATGTTTAATCTTGGGGCCGACCATAAACTCTATCATTGATACATATATTGAGTTACATAGTACGTGAACATTATTACCACCAAACCCTAGACCCCTAAGAATAGCGACGGCAGCAGCTCTCGAAGAAACATCCCTCCTTATTTGCTCTAGCACACACTACATCATCACCGGTTAGTATAATGTTACTGATTTCAATTTAGACTAATTACATGCGATTTGTGTGCTAATACATGATGTGATAATATTAACTTTACATGTTTAAACAACTGGTTGATTGAATCGGATAGCATGGTAGATAACAGTGTATGGTTGATGAATTTTGGTGATTAGTCGAATTGGTGTATGATGTTTACTTGTTACTTTGAGTTGATGTTTGACACGTCTGGCCGAGGGCATGCTTGTTAATTTGTGTTATAAATTAGCCAGTTAATAAGATGCAATGTTATTAATTTATGTGTATGATATGATCATGTTTCCTAGACACGATATATTTGATAAGTCTTGCGTGATACTGTTGATGTATGTAACATGATTCTTTTCGGTTATTTATGATTAATTGCTTTGTGATGTGTGTGAGAGTGTAGAACAATGTTATAAAGTCAGAATTGTATGCATAAATAATAGTGGGATCCCTTATCGAAACTGGTAGCCATGTGATGATCTAGCATCGTTTTATGTTAGGAGGATTAATGATTGTTTTCAGAACATCAATCAATGGGCCATGTTAGGGATTAAAGAATGGCAGGCTATTATTGTTTCTATAGGTAGTCATTGATGGTAGGTTTGGGTGTAATATAGTTGTCAAGCAAATAATGAATATGTAACAATATAAATATATGGAACCGACTTAGTATTGTTTTGTGGGGGGGGGGGGGTTTATTTAAGGGTAACATAATAACTCAAACCTGAAACTTCCGATTTGTTGCTGGACTAGTACAAATTCGCCGGACTGTTTGGATGTGTTTAATAATAGCATTTTCCTTACTGATGGGCCGGTTGTGATGTGGGCCGCACACGGTTACCGAACAGTGGCATACTAGTTTAAATCAATTCGTCACTTGGGCCACATACAAATCGGTTGTATCTGGGTCACCACGGAGCCACTGAACCTCGTGATCTGAACTGGGCCCGCGAGGCTTGGGCCAAGAGAAACTGCCGAGAAAGTGGGCCGCACATGATGCAATTTGGCCAGACTTTGAGGGTTGGATTTGTTAGTTATCGTGATATACACATGATATAGCTTTGGGCCATACACACATTAGTTGATCATGTAGGTATGTATATGGTATATTTGTGTGATTACATGTTAAGCATTGTTTGATACTTTATACGGACGAATAAACTGTTACGAGTAGGAATGCGTATGTGTGTTACATGAGCAATGAATATATTTTATGTGAACTTCGAATGCGTGAATTAACTATACGTGAAAGGTGTGGTATATGTGCATGTGAAACTGACTGTAACTGGTAACCTTTTTAGGACGTGCTTATTCAACTGTTAATCAAGTAAACAATCTTACCGAGCAAAACCAAGGTGAGTTCACTACATTCGAGCATGCGTCCCAGTGGTTGGGGACAGTCAGTGGTTTGGGTAAAAACGGGTATATTGGTTAATATTCTCACCTATCATTTTTGTAAGTCCCTTATTATGTTACCTGGAGGGTAACGGGTATTAGTTGGTAGCGCTACTTAGGTTTGGCACCCTCACACCGCTCCTAGATAGGACGGATGTGAACTAATGACCCAGTCGGGCCCAGTACTAGATAGGAGTACGTGGGAAGGGCAGTCATGTATTTCAGGAGCCGTCTTGTTCGGAAATGAGATATTAACCATATTACTTGCATTTGTCAGTGAACTATTTTACATACAACTGGTAACAAACGTTTTCTAAAACTGTGAACTCGGCAGCTTTGTCTGATACACTTGTTACATGCTCGCAGGTCGTTAGGTACTTGGGAACAGGAACTTGCTGGCTGGAGGGCGTGAGTGGTCATGGTTGCATTGATGGGTTTATTTATCAAACATTCATTTACTATGGTTGTTTGGAAAGTATTTACATTATGATACGTTAACGCTTCCGCTGAACGTGATGGTTTTTGAAATTACTTATGTTTGGATTTTTTTTACTATTAAATGATGAAACTTTATTTTAAACTTGCGATTCAATGTAATTGGTGGCTCATTGCTAGTCGTCACACGCCTAACAGGGACACTCCCTATGTGGTAATTTGAGGGTGTGACAGACTATGCAAGGAGTTACAGAATTATAGATGCATACATAATTATGGGATTCAGTGCACAGAAACCACAACAAGTCTTGTCACGTATAGATTCCCTCAGTACAGGAATAGGGTAATGATTTAGGGTATAAAGACAAGAACCGCCAATGTAAAGTAGGGTGTTTACCTAATTATACATGCTTGTTGCTATATGAATTAATTTATACATTTGGCGGATTGTTTGATGTCACTTATGTGGTATATGCCTGTGTATATATATATATACTACTACTGTCTCGTAGGACGATATCAAACAAATGTCTAACCCTATTATGTTGTGTTCTGTCAGAACATGGCACCCAGAAGAGCTGTGAACGCTCATGATCAACCTCCTCCTCCCCCACTGCCAAGAACTGCTGAAGAGCTGAACGCTCTACTGGAAGAAATAATCTCCGCCGCTATCGCCCAGTACGAGGCAAACCGTACAGAACAAAGTGGAGGACCATGCAATGCAAGACGCAATGGGAATGGAGATTCATCTGGAGGAAACGCAGCTCAGGGCTGCACTTTTAAGCAGTTCCTCGACTGCAAACCACTGAACTACGACGGCACTGGAGGTGCAGTGGCGTTTGTATGCTGGACAGAGAAGACTGAGGCTACTATCCGTATGAGCAAGTGTACCGCGGATCAGCAAGTCACTTTTGCTACTAGGTTGTTTATTGATGAAGCTTTGACTTGGTGGAACTTGCAAATCCAAACCTTGGGTGATGATGCCGCTTATGGCCTGACTTGGGATGAACTAAAGGAAAGAATGAGAGAGAAGTATTGCTCTCGTGCTGAACTCCAAAGGTTGGAGACAGAGTTTTGGCATTTGACCATGGAAGGTGCAGACATTACTGGGTATACTAGAAGGTTCCATGATTTGTCTAGGGTGATTCCTTACATGGTGACTCCTGAATTTAAGCGCGTGGAACGCTACATTTGGGGATTGGCCTCAGAATTTCGCGGCATGGTAACTTTGGCCAAACCTCAAACAATCACTGAGGCTGTAACTCTGGCTGTCAGCCTTACTGAAGATTGTGTTCGTATGAAGAAGTTATCACTGAACCCAACTGAAAAGAAAGAGACGCATGCTGAGTCATCTGGTGACAAGAATAGGAAACATTCAAATCTGAATCAAGCAACCCGCAACACAACAAAGGTTTCAACAACAAGAAGCGTGACACGTGTCACATAAGATAAATGTGTCCTAAATTTCGGATCAAGTTACAAGATGTAAGGTAGGATTTAAAAGCATCGACATGTTAATAAATACCTCTGAGCGACCTATGTATAAATCCCAAACCTTAACCTGTGTTATAAACATCTGATATACATTCAAATCCGGTTAATACTAGTAATAATTGATTCAAATTGTAAAGATGGAATCCTATGAGAATGTGTACGACAAACCTTCATTCATGACCCCCTTTCAAAAGAATCCAAGGCAATTTTAAAGCATGGCAAGGTTGTGATAACTGTTCAGACATGGTCAAGTGGTCCCATACTGATAATAAAGGCCCTAATTCATAATATCAAAGTTGCATGGTCAAACGCAAGAGATTCTCAATTTTTTTGTCTTCTGGTCATCGGTTACGGACCGTAAGGGCTTAGCCTTACGGTCCACAAGGATGTCATCTGGGCGAAATAAACCCAAGTTGATTACGGTCCGCAAGACTCTTATCTTACAGTCCGTATACGGTCCCCAGCATCAGAAACACCAACAGGTGTCTGTCCAGCCCGTTTAACCGACTTATATTGCTTGTTTTCAATACCATGGGTGGTACAAACAAGTTTTTAGGCTCTAGGGACACTTGTATACATCAGGGAGCAATCCTATACTTGTTTGGCATCATCTTGATCAATCAAGATCACTATATAAAGACCCACATTGTTGCAAACTTTGATCATTCATTCATAACTTCACTTCTGATCATTTCTGGAGCACAAGAGCCTTCCCTAAGCATCACTTGTCGTGCATAGGACCTTGGTAAGCTTCCTTGACCTTCCTTAATCGTGTTTTACTTAGTTAATTAGCTTAAAGTCAAACCGTCGTAATTAAAGTTTGACTTATCGATTAATCACTAATGGTCTGGTGATTAGCCAAATTGAAAGTAGTTATAAGTTGGTAATTAGGTGGGCAATAAACCCTTAAAAGGGCACCCTCTGATTCCCGCTCTAACTAGGTCAAATGTCTAGTCAAACTTAATCCGAAAAAGTCAACAGAAACTTAATTTTCGAATTACCACATAATTAGCAATGTAGAAGACATGTAACCTGTTTTACCACTCATATAACTTGGTAATCAATGCAAGAACATGTCTAAGCATGTCCGACCCGACAATTTTCAGTTTAGGACCGGTTCAGAACCGAAAGTCGCATACTTTGACCACTACTTTGACTTTCCGTTCTGACCCATATTAGCATGATTTTGAAATGCCTAAGAGTTTCATTAGGACCGGGTTATATGATAGTATAACCCTCAGTGATTGGTTCGTTGATTGTCCGATTCGTTTACACGTTTCCGTTAATTGCTTAATGTTGACCATAATGCCCTTTTGACCAGAAAATGAGAGTTTTGGAAATATGAGAGTACAATAATCTTTGTTACTGATTTATAAACATGTCCCTAAATTTTCACATCAGTTTGAGGTCTAGTTTTGGAGTTATGCTCAATAGCGTAATTAGGAGGTCTTTTATTAATTAAACGACATAATTGACGCAAAGCCTATTTAAACCCAATTTTTGACACCAAACCTTTTACCCACTGATGTAATATAATATTTTGGGATTTTTGAAGATTTCTAATTATTTTTAAACTAATCATAACGTAGGGTTATTACCTTGATTCGGTAATTACCGATTAAACTCTTTTTGTTTATAAAATAAGTTTTACACGACATCTTGACACCAAATATTTTACTACTAATTTTATATGATAAATGAAGTAATTTAAACTTTATAAACTGATCTGGAATTCAGATTTCCTACTCTAACCCGGAAATCGCTTAAAACGACTTTTTACGCACTTTAAACATATAGTTTGGGTTAAAACCATTCTTGTCATATAAGACTTATCACCTACTGATATAACTTATTAAAATAAGTAATGTTATTGATTACTTCAGACCCGAACATCAGAATTTTAGTTAATCTCTTTTATAATCTTTAAAATGACCAAAATACCCCTACAGAGCTTAAATTGAGATTAAACTCGTTTTGGGCATAATGGAAGGTATCCTATTGATATCACAACATATTTAAAGCATATTAACATAGGAAACCTATTCATGACTCTTTTGGTTACCCGTTATGTGTTATTCGCGTCTAGTTCGGTTTATGTAACTAGTTTGCGTAAGTTGACCGAAACGGGTCAACCCTTATCATTTTCTCCTCAAAATCCAGAATGTGTTTAGTTTACCCATATTATACAAGTCTACAAACTTGTCGGGACTAAATCACATTCTAATCCGGTCTTCGCTTAATCTTGCGTTTTGAACCGTATACTTTTCTTTAAAACTAATCGGTCTAAGTTTAGGCTTAATTAAGACCCGTAAGGAATCTAATAGGTTATTAAAACCTTCGTTCCAGATTTAGGAGACCAGTAAAAGCTATCTGCACTTGCTGATTGAATACGGTTGAGATAAATTTGAATATTTGCTCAGGTAAATACTTTTAACTTATTTTCCCTATACGGGCTTGGGGTACGGTATTATAATAATAATGCTTAGTCGGGTATAAAGTCGTACAATCAGATATTGATTAAAAACATGCATAACCCGTTTTATTCTGTTTTGTTTGATGCAATGCCTTTGGGGGGTTAATGATCGTGTCCTGGATATCCTCGGCTCATTCATTAGAAATGGCTACGACTTAAGCACGGGGTGTAGGCATACACCTGACAGCTGCGTATGTAAAAAGGTAGTCCACAAGAAGGGTATCTTCTTGTGGGTATTATACCAAGTGGTGTGTCTATTAATCTTGTTAAACCGGCTCTTCTAACCGGGTCCTAAATGGACGACAAACATGTAAAACTGTATACAAGTTTATTTTTAAATACTTATCCCAAGTTATAAAAGATATTTTGTGCCATGTGCATTCAAACTAATTTTCTTAAACTCTTTTCAAAATGAGTTAGTTAATTGTATTTACCAGTGTAAACTGACGTATTTTCCAAAAAGGTTAAGTGCATGTACTATACGAAATAGGCTGGCTACTCCAGGCATCAATAATCAAGTCTTGCAAGCTCTAGATGTTAAAGTCTGTTGAACAATGATCTTATTTATCTTTTGATCCGTGTGTGGATCCTTTACAGACCGTTGTGATACTTTGATATTACTATTCAGTCGGTTTGTAATGTGATTTTTATCTTTTTCTTCTGCTGTGCATTTAAATTGTGTTGTTTGACCATGATGATATCAACTACGTCACCATACTCCCCTCCGGGCCCACCGGTAATACGTGGAAATATCGGGGTGTGACAGGTTGGTATCAGAGCCAACACTGAGTGAATTAAACACTAGCCTTTTGTGTTTAATCTCAGTTACACAGTTACACATTCCTAAATTTTCGAGTCTAGACAAAGAACTTAGGACTAATCCAAATTGTTTTTAATTCTAACTAGTCCTTTATATTCCTTTGTTGTATCTTTCATTAGTTTGACAGGAAATATGCCACTGAGGTTCCGAAGAGGAGGACGAGGCAAGGGGCCAATCCACGCCCCCAACGATCACGAGGCCGGGCCTTCACACCGGCGAACTCCTTCTGCTACCATGAGTGCCGGTCCTCAAGGAGACTGGAGTATCCATTCAGAGCCCGCTAGGCGATCTACTTCGTTTAGCTGAACGCCTCCTTAGCGCCATTCCTTTGGGCCGCAATCAGAGAACGAGCCTGAAGACTAACGCCACTCCTTCTTGCCGTTGCAGCGATCCCTTTCGCACCATTCCTTTGGCAACCCCACTCCTGTCTTCCAGGGCCGGTTCAACCCGGAAAACTATATCGAAGAACCAGTGGGTTTTAACCCACTAGGACCTGAAGACCATTTCCCCGAAGCTCAGGGAATGGATATAGATGAGGACACGGATCCTGTCGAACCACCTTCTGGGACACCTACTCACCCCATCGAGATTTCCGATGGGTCATCCTTCCATGGATCACCTTACCGTGGCCCAGATAGCTACCAGGCGAGATTTAACCAGTATGAATGGTATTTTACACCCTCTCACCATTCATCGCCTCACCAGCAGCAGCAGCAGGATCCCTCCGAGGATTCGTGTTTCGTGGCAGTCACGCCACCGCCACCACCACCGCCACCACCACCGCCAGTACAACTAGCACCTCCAGAACCACCGAGGCGTAGAAGAACAGGCGCACGAATGGCCGTGCGAGAAAAGGATTTTCACTTTAACACCCCCGCCACTCAAGTGGCCTTCAAATCCAGTTTCAGAGGTGAATTCTGCACCTATTGCGCCGCCACCATTGGGTTTTGCCAACCTGATTCCTACATACGCCGGTTCAACGGCGTACAATCCATTTGAGCAGCCGGCTCACACTAACTACAACTATGCTGAAGCCGACCCATACCTTGTAGCTGCAAACTACAACGCCCTTCATCCTGAAGGACCATATGGAGCCCCCTGGGGAGTGGGATACCCAGCTTGTGGGTATCAAACACCTGCTCAACCTCAGTTTCAGCACCAGTCACAGCCACCACGGTTTTCCCCACCGGAACAGGAGGAAATCCTCCTCAGACTAAACAGGGTGGAACGAGAATTTCAAGAAGAACGTAGGAACAACCGGGGATTTCTCAAGGGCCTGGCAAGCTTGTTAAAAGGAAAGAAGAAGAGGGATCATTGAATCCCTATATGTATTGTTGTATTTCCTTATTTCAATCAAGTCCCAGCGTGGACATTTATCTATGTACTTAGTCCCTGCGTGGACTTGTTTTTCTTTAGTCCCTGCGTGTACTTGTCTTTCTTTAGTCCCTGCGTGGACGTCTATCTTAGTAATCAGTCCCTGCGAGGACTTGTATTATCAGTTTAGCCCCTGCGTGGGCAAGCTATTTCTGTTAAAAGTCCCGTTTAGGGCAATATGTACTCCTTTTAATGTTTAATGGAATGTTAGATTTAAAAATTTCATTTTGTCATTATATGCATAAATATATTATATATGAAATAAATAAATTAAAAATCGTTCCTCTTAAAATGATCTGCCTATTTAAATATTAAATAAGAATCTTAAAGGTATAACCTAGCCTGCATGTCGTTATAAGACTTGGCCAAGATGGTAAGACCTGTTTAAAAAGATTCAAATCCTTGTTAACATCTGAAAACATGTTAACACTCCTGGCAGACGTGATTCGTTAAAATCACACACGTCATTCTTATAATAGGATTCTTCAAAAGATTCATGTCCTAACCTGACGATTTATAAATCATGGGTTTAAATCATCAGTTAAGATGATCACATATTAAACATCCATTGGTGATGTATTGCCTACGGGCCATAATAAATGTCAAATAAGACAAAAGACAATTGTAGTCTACGACTCCCTGTCAGATAAAGGTAAAGAACTATGTTCAAACCTTAATGCCTTGATTCTCTGAAATCATGGCTTATGATTTAGAATGTCCTTGTGACTAGTCTTTTGTGCCATTAATAATACTGTTATTGTTTTATAATTAGGATAAGTTATAATAAAAATCCTAAATAAATATGATTAACGAATTAACCAAATACGGTCTATGTTTACCACGGTTAATGAATTGCCATAAAAGACTATTCCATAATAAACTCCCAAATAAATTATTATCAATATATTATGTAACAGTTCAAACTACATGGCTGACTCGGATGAGATCAACAGTCACCCAAGGGAGGATCATGATAATATCCGAATTAACATAGCGGGTGCAGAACTGCAAGCATTAATAGACAATGCTGTTACAAAAGCTATAGAGCGGCAGTATAATGAATCTAGCGGGACTCGAAGTAGGACCCTATCCGCACCACATTCCAAGCCTAAGACTCATTCAGAGGCTCACAGCAAGCCGCCCTCTAAGAAAGATGAGCCAAAGAAAGATGATGATCAACATTCCTCAAACCAAAACAGTGTTCCATCCAAGAGGATAGTATTTGATGATAAACCACGTACCAAGTCCTGTACTTATAAGTACATTGTTTCCTGCAAACCCCGGGATTTCACTGGGGAGAAGGGGGCAATTGACTGTATGACTTGGTTAGATAAAATGGACACCGTGGTCGATATCAGCGGTTGTGCTGAAAGGGATGTAGTGAAGTATGTATCCCAATCATTCAAGGGAAATGCATTAGCATGGTGGAAGTCTCTCATTCAAGCAGCTGGAAAGATCCCACTCTACAATCTGACATGGGATCAGTTTGTTGCTCTTATTAAGGAGAATTACTGTCCTCAGCATGAGGTTGAAAGAATTGAGTCAAATTTCTTATCGTTGGTTATGAAAAACCTAGATTGCCAAGCTTATCTTACAAGCTTCAACACAATGTCAAGATTGGTTCCTTACCTTGTGACACCAGAACCCAAAAGGATTGCTCGCTTCATTGGGGGTTTAGCCCCAGAAATCAAAGCCAGTGTTAAGGCTTCAAGACCTGCTACTTTTAGATCAGCAGCTGATCTATCTTTGTCTCTTACCTTAGATTCGGTCAGGTTGAGATCGCTAAAGAATTCTGAAGTAGGTAAGAGAAAGCATGAGGATGATAACTCACGTCGTTCAGACAAGAAACACAAAGGGAACCATGAGAACAAGAAGAGTTCGGGGTTCAACAAAGGTAACCAGCAGTCGGGTGAGAAACCCAGATGCAAAGTTTGTTAGAAACATCACTTTGGAAAGTGTAGATTGGAATCGAACTCGCAGACACAATCAAGGACTTTTGGATGTGGGATCTGCAAATCCAAGGAACACAAGACCTTAGATTGCAAAAAGTTTAAGGATGCGACCTGCTACAACTGCAACGAGAAAGGGCACATTAAGTCGAACTGCCCAAAATATGCCAAGAAACCAGAAGAAGGTAAAAAGACCAATGCTAGGGTCTTCAGAATGGATGCTAAGGAGGCAGTGCAGGATGATAACGTGATAACAGGTACCTTTCTTATAAATGATGTTTATGCGAGGGTATTGTTTGATTCAGGGGCGGATAAGTCATTCGTAGATAATAAGTTTTGTAAGCTGCTGAATTTACCTGTTAAAACCCTAAGTGTGAAATATGAGGTGGAATTAGCTGATGGTACCTTAGAAACCGCCTCAACCGTGTTAGATGGATGTTTCATATCCATTAGGAACCACTCTTTTTCGTTATCCTTACTTCCTGTGAAGTTAGCTGGTTTCGATATAGTAATAGGCATGGATTGGTTGTCTCGCAACCAAGCCCAAATCGTTTGTGCAAAGAAGCAAGTAGTTTTTAGAAATCCTCATGGCGAGCCTCTGACAATTCAAGGAGATACTAAGTACGGAATGCCTGAGCAAGTGTCCATACTCAAGGCATCAAGGTGTTTGACGAAGGGTTGTGTTATCTACATGGCGCAAGTAACTATTGATGAACCAAAGCCTAAGATCGAAGACATACCCATTATATCTGAATATCCAGAAGTATTCCCTAAAGAACTACCTGGTTTACCCCCAGATAGGCAAGTGGAGTTTAGGATTGACATTATTCCTGGAGCAGCACCTGTTGCAAGAGCGCCTTATAGGTTGGCACCAACAGAGATGAAGGAATTGAGGACACAACTAGATGATTTGCTAGCCAAAGGTTTGATTAGACCTAGTTCGTCTCCAATCTTGTTTGTCAAGAAGAAGGATGGATCGATGCGTCTATGCATTGATTATCATGAACATAACAAAGTTACTATCAAGAATAGGTATCCATTGCCCAGGATCGACGACTTGTTCGATCAACTTCAAGGAGCGAGTTATTTTTCCAAGATCGACTTAAGGTCAGGATATCATCAACTGAAGGTCAAAGATGAAGATGTATATAAGACTGCATTTAGGACTCGTTACGGTCATTATGATTTCTTAGTGAGCCTTTTGGACTCACTAATGCACCAGCCGCATTCATGGATCTCATGAACCGCGTCTGCAAGCCCTACATGGATAAATTTGTCATCGTCTTCATCGATGATATTCTTATTTATTCGAAGAATCAAGTTGACCATGAGAAGCACCTCCATTGCATTCTGAAACTACTTCATCGAGAAAAGCTCTACGCCAAATTCTCTAAGTGTGAATTTTGGCTTCGTGAAGTCCAATTTCTTGGACATGTGGTTAGTGAACGGGTAATCCAGGTAGATCCCGCTAAGGTTGAAGCTGTCATGAATTGGCAAGAGCCGAAGACACCCACAGAGATTCGCAGCTTCTTGGGATTGGCAGGATATTACAGGCGTTTCATTGAAAAATTTTCAAGGATTGCTACACCCCTAACTTCTTTGACTAGGAAGAATATTAAGTTCGACTGGGGACCGAAGCAACAAAAATCCTTTGACATCCTTAAGCAGAAGCTAAGCAATGCATCAGTGTTGACATTGCCTGAAGGGATTGAAGAATTTGTGGTATATTGTGATGCATCACACACCGGTATGGGGTGTGTGCTTATGCAGAAAGGCAAGGTTATTGCCTATGTTTCTCGACAGTTAAAGGTGCACGAGAAGAACTACAGCACCCATGACTTGGAATTGGGTGCCGTTGTATATTCACTAAAAATGTGGAGGCATTATTTGTACGGAGCCAAATGTGTGATCTATTCTGATCACAAGAGCCTCCAACATTTGTTTAATCAGAAGGACCTAAACATGAGGCAACGACGTTGGATGGAAACTTTGAATGATTATGATTGTGAGATAAGATACCATCCCGGCAAGGCGAATGTAGTCGCCGATGCCTTGAGTCGAAAGGAAAGAGTGAAGCCTATAGGAATCAATGCCAAGAGCATTGAGATAAAGAATGGTTTGAACGAAAGATTTTTAGCTGCGCAGAAGGAAGTTGTGCTAGAAGCTAACTATCCTGATGAAAAGCTAGGAGTAACTGAAGAACAGTTATCCTATGGAAAGGACGAAATTCTGAGGTTAAATGGACGAATATGGGTTCCAGTTTATGGAGGACTTCGGGATGTTATTCTCCAAGAAGCCCACAGTTCTAAATACTCCATTCATCCTGGAGCTGACAAGATGTACCAGGATCTGAAAGCAAATTTCTGGTGGATAGGCTTGAAGAAGTCTATAGCTGCCTATGTAGCTAAATGTTTGACGTGTGCGCAAGTCAAAGCCGAACATCAGAAGCCGTCAGGTTTGCTACAACAGCCTGAACTTCCCACATGGAAATGGGAAATGGTAACTATGGATTTTATCACTAAGTTACCAAAGACAAAGAAAGGAAATGATACTATATGGGTGATAGTAGATAGACTGACTAAGTCAGCACATTTCCTACCCATTAAGGAGACTTATAGCTCCGACATGTTAGCCCAATTGTACATAGATAAGATTGTATCTCTGCATGGCGTACCAGTGTCTATTATCTCCTACAGAGATACTAGATACACATCACATTTTTGGAAAAGTTTCCAACAATCTTTGGGCACGCGTTTAAATTTTAGTACGGCTTACCATCCTCAGACGGACGGGCAGAGTGAGCGTACAATCCAAACTTTGGAAGACATGCTTCGTGCTTGTGTGATTGACTTAGGTGGTAGTAGGGATAACCACCTGCCATTACTCGAGTTCTCGTATAACAATAGCTATCATACAAGCATTAAGGCTGCGCCTTTCGAGGCCTTGTACGGTAGAAAGTGCAGAACGCCCGTTTGTTGGGCGGAAGTCGGAGATGTCCAACTGACAGGACCTGAAATAGTCCTAGAGACGACAGATAAGATTGTGCAAATACGCGATCGTCTCAAAGCTGCCAGGGATAGGCAGAAAAGCTACGCGGACTTAAGGCGTAAACCTCTCAAGTTTGAGGTTGGTGATAAAGTTCTACTTAAAGTATCACCCTGGAAAGGGGTAATGCGATTTGGTAAGAAAGGAAAGTTAAGCCCGAGGTACATAGGACCATTCGAGATCATCGAATGTGTCGGATCAGTCGCTTATAAGTTAAACTTACCTGAAGAGCTCAGTGGTATTCACAACGTATTCCACATCTGCAATCTGAAGAAGTGTCTAGCTGATGAATCACTAGTCATACTACATACAGATTTGCACATAGAAGAGAGCTTGAAGTTTGTTGAAAAACCTGTGTCGATCGAGGATCGACAGGTTAAGAAGCTTCGAAGGAAGCATGTGCCAATTGTAAAAGTTAAATGGGATGCCCGTAGAGGTCCCGAGTACACATGGGAGGTAGAGTCCACAATGAAAGAAAAATACCCTCATTTATTTCAGCAAATCTCGAGGTCGAGATTTCTTTTAAGGGGTGAGGATGTAACACCTCGAAAATTTATGTCCCATAAAATAAAGACACGTGTCACATAAGATAAAGGTGTCCTAAATTTCGGATCAAGTTACAAGATGTAAGGTAGGATTCAAAAGCATCGACATGTTAATAAATACCTCTGAGCGACCTATGTATAAATCCCAAACCTTAACATGTGTTATAAACATCTTATATACATTCAAATCCGGTTAATACTAGTAATAATTGATTCAAATTGTAAAGATGGAATCCTATGAGAATGTGTACGACAAACCTTCATTCATGACCCCCTTTCAAAAGAATCCAAGGCAATTTTAAAGCATGGCAAGGTTGTGATAACTGTTCAGACATGGTCAAGTGGTCCCATACTGATAATAAAGGCCCTAATTCGTAATATCAAAGTTGCATGGTCAAACACAAGAGATTCTCAATTTGTTTGTCTTCTGGTCATCGGTTACGGACTGTAAGGGCTTAGCCTTACGGTCCGCAAGGATGTTGTCACACCCCGAAATATCAGAACGTTGGCGTGACTGGACGGGTATCTTCATTGCACAGCGGAAGCAAATAAGCTAAGACTTTTAGTATGTGAACGCCCACTAAGTACTCGACTCCAGATGGTTCTCCTATTCCAACTGTGCCATGATTTCTGAGAAGTAACATGAGAAAGAAACATGCGAAAAATGAACATAAAGTTGAGCGAGTTCATAGTTTGTTTGTAAAAGATTTGAAATAAATCTTTTTGAATGACCGGTTTTTGAAGCATTGTGGAGAAAACGAATTTAAAATCATTTTCTTGTCATGTTATACGGAAACTTTGTATGAAAACATGGTATGTATCTTGTATAAATCAAGTCTTTCTGTTTGTATCTTGTATAAATCAAGTATTTCTGTATGTATCTTGTATAAATCAAGTATTTATGTATGTATCTTGTATAAATCAAGTATTTATGTATGTATCTTGTATAAATCAGGTCTTCTTGTGTAAATCAAGTATTCTTGTATGTATCATGTTTTCTTGTATAAATCAAGTATTCTTGTGGTATGAACCAAATAAAGTATTCTTGTGTACGAACTTCGTACAAATAAAGTATTCTTGTGTTATGAACCAAATAAAGTATTCTTGTGTAGTTAATGGGTTGCATGGCCATTAACATGTGACACGACATAGGAAGTCACCAAACCATAGGCATTTTTCTAGTTGTCGATTCACGACGGAGACACAAAATCACTACTCGGTACTAGTGTTCACCGAGAGTGTGGCTGCCCGGACACCCGTTAGATCTAACCTTTTGTTCTGCTGTCTAAGTATATACACGATTAATGGTGCTTATGGTACCCTATTCGTGACACGATTTCTCGTATCATTCCTCAAAACGCATCATACTTGGTACTAGTGATCACCAAGAGTGCTTCTTGTTTATGTATTCATCATATCAAGTATCAATTCTCGTTTATTATATCAAGTATCAATTCGCGTTTATTATATCAAGTATCAATTCTCGCTTATTATATCAAGTATCAATTTTCATGTGTTCGCCCCAAGTTTAAAAAGTATGTAAAAGATTAAAAGTGGGGACACGAACTCTCTTGTAAACATTTAGTAACATGTATTTCACCCGCGAAGTTATAAAACTGAAAACAGTTAAAAGAAAAGGGGGAGCATGAACTCACTTTTCTGTAAACCATTTGTGTCAGTTAAAACTTGCTTGTAAAATGGTTTAGAAATATGTAATTCTTGTATGCTTTGCAAAAAGTGCATGTCTTTCCACCCCGAAAACATTTAGAAAAATGTAAAACCGTAAAAAGGTTGGGGTTATGAACTCACCTGGATTCCTTGTGCAAAGCTAGATAATTGCGACTTCGTGATGTCATTTCCAAGACGAGGCTCGCTAGCGTGCATTATACAATATTCCTAACACGGAATATCTTATAAGTTTCTAATTAATGCGGTAACAAATCTACGTGTTACCGAGCTCTACCGAATCGTTAACTGAACGATTCAACGGTTTGTTGATAACTTAATAGTAATGACTAAGTTATACTCGTTAAGTTCCGTTTAATGTCTTTATTTAGTAAGTCTTGGGAAGACTTAGTTCTCGAGAGGTTTAAAATATATATAAATATTTATATAAAATATATAAATATTTTGGTAGAACCACGTTAGTCGTCTTGAGGAGTCGTACGTGTATGTAACGAATGTTTCATGAAAAGAATATATAATAAACTCGTATTATATGTCGTAAGCCATTTAGGCGTTTGAAATAAATATAAAAGTTATATTTATTTTATAAAAGGATTTATCGAGTCGTTGCGTGTTTAAAATAAATATATACTATAGTTATTTTATAAAAGAATTCGTTATGTTTAATGTATAAACTATATTAATTTATAAAAGCATCGTTGAGTTATTGCGTTTGAAAATAACTATATTTATCCTTATGAAATAGTTGTCGAAATCTCAAAGTTTAGAACAACTATCTTTATTGTCGGAAATAGTATTCGAATCGTCGTTTTTGTAAAAGTGTCGTCGACAGAAACTATACGTTTGTATTTGTTTTTCTAAAAGATCCATAGAAATCGAATGTTTGTTTTATAATAAAAACACTTTTTGTTTTCGGGTTTTCTCGAAAAACGGGCAGAGTTTCCTCTGTTTTTGGACGATCCCGACATCTCAGTGTCGCTATATTTTTCAAAATTCAACCAATAACTAACGCAATGTAATCAGATATATTTCGTCAAGCATTTCAAAATATAAACTAAATTATAAACGAAATGGTTCGAGCTCGTTCACGTTAATAAAATAATGAATAATTAACGAAATAAATGTGCGCATCCTAAATTCTTTACCGAGTCTTCGTGTCAGAACGCCGAAAAGGGTTTACTTGAGCTGACCGAGTCATCCCGAGCCGCTTCATAATCTGACCCGAACCGTCTTACTCGAACAAAACTGTTGACCACTTGACCTGCTATTGACTGTTTGACCTGGATCCGAACCAAGTTAACTCGGTTTGACCGAGTTGACTCGACTGTCCCGGGTTGACTCGCCTGTTTCCTGCGTAACCCGAACCGAAACCCAAGCCAAAATCAAAATCAACCCTTGAACCGAAATAACCTTGGATCTTGAACCGGAGCTTCTGTCGTCGAGCTGAACCACCACCGTCGCTGCTACTGCCGCCGCCGTGAGCGGCGACGCCGCTTCTTCTCCATCTCTCTCTCTACTCCCTAGTCTCTCTCTCTCGTCTCGTCTCTCTCTCTCTCTCTCCATCCTCTCTGTCTTCGTCGCCGCACCACCACCGGACTGTGGTGGTGGTGGTCGTTTCTATTGTTTGAAAGAGGAAGGGGGCTCTCTGTCGTCGGCTGGAATAACCGCCGCCGGTAATACGACCTGCAGCCGGCCGTGTCTTCGTTGGAGGGAGAGAGGGGAATCGATAGGGTGAGGAGCTAGGGGTTGGGTGTTGACTGCAGTTGTATCGAGAGAGAGGAGAAGGGTTGTGGTCATGTTATTGTGAAGATGGTGAATTTGTCTGTGCATATTATCAAGAGGAGGTAAGGTTTTATACTCACTTATGTGGGTATTGTCTAGTGTTATTTTCTTATGTCTTGTGTGTTAAGATCCATAGAGATTTTTGGCAGATCTCTTAAGATTTCTTGTATCCAACTTTGTGAGACAAAAATCTACAAGAGATTTTGTAGAGATTTTGATGGGATTTAGTACAAATTTTGTAACATCTGTGCTTATTATCATTGTGAACAGTTATATTATCAATAAAACAATGTTATTTGATCCCAATGTTTGTTTATTTATGTTTGACATTTTTCATGTTTTGACTTTTATGTAATTTCAAACTCTACATCGCTTTCTGGAGAGTTATACGCAAACTGATGCGTAAACGTAATCAGTTTAATGCGGAAAATACTCCGGAACATCAACATATACTTAACATACCTTAAATAACCTTTACATAACTTATAAATAAGTTTTAAAGGCTTTGGTATGGCAAAAACAAGTAAATTCGCTTACAGGGACTAAACTTGACAAACTGCGAAAGTATGCCAATTTGAACTGTAACGAACATTCCGGAACATGACCATAAGTTAAACACACCTTAAATATCCTTTACATAACTTAGAAATAAGTTTTGAGGGGTTCGGTGTGCTAAAATAAACTTTTGGGTCATTCAGGGACTAAAAGCGTCAAAAAGTGCACAAGTTTGCACTTTCGCGCATAACTCACGTTCTGAATACATCCGGACATCCAAAAATTTTTGTAAGCACTAAAATATTTTATTTTATTGCTTGGAATTAGAAAAATCCATTCGTCACGCAATTTGGATCGTTTTTCGCGCTTATGCGCATTCCGTTGTAATTAACCGAACAACGTGATTGTACGGCCAAACGAACCGAGATCTGAGATATTTTTTAGCACATTTTGAGTTCCCTATACTTTAACTTCCTTTTAGAGCTTTGAAATGGGGTTAACGGGCCTTAAAACACAACAGGGACCAAAACTGCAATTCTGCCAAAGTTCATGGCTTACGGACCGTAAGCCATGAACCTTACGGTCCGTAAGGGGTCTCCAGATGCAGCAACTCGATTTTTTTCTTCTGATTAGTGACCTTTCAGCCTCCAAAGGCCAATTACACATGTTAAACACTTATGGTGGGGGCAAATGACATACCACAACATTACAACAAGTGTACGGGTGAGATTCGATCACGTTATTCGAGAAACGATCCTAACGGTTGTCCATTTACTATAAATACCCCCCCCCACCTTCACTCATTCCTCACAAAATCTGATCTAAAGTGTTCTAAGTTGAAGCCTTTGCTTCATACCTGAACTATTTGGGTCTAGATTGCTTGCGGGGACCCTTTGTAAGTGTTCCTTCGTTCTTTTATTGCTTTTCGAGTCCGAAAGTCAAAGTTTGTTTGACTTTCTGCGTTGACCAGTTTATGGTCAATGCGAAGTTCGTTTGAACTTCATAACGTGAGCGTAATCACGATGGTTATAGTCCCTAGTGACTATACCTACTGATTACCACGTTATCTAGGCTTAGTGACGAGCCGTAGTTTCGGCCAGAATACGTATTCGTGCGTATTTTGTAACCAAACTACTTATGGGTATCAAAACCGTTTGTTTTGATACCAAACCTGTTTCTAAACTTAGTTAAGCATGTTTTAACATGCTTAGCTCGTCACTTTTAGTTTAGTGCTTGTATAGGGTCGTAAGGTAAGCGATCTAAACAATCGCTTATACCTTCGAACCCGACCCATTTGGTCGATCATTAGGATCCGACCAAACACATTAGGTGACCATAGTATATAGGGAATAACCTTCCGAGGTTATACCTTATGGTCGCTTCGTTTAAGTAGTTGTATGATAGGTAGTTTATATGCCTTAGGTAAATTACCAAAATGCCCTTTTGACGCCAAAATTCATTTTAAGCATATGTAACATAAATTTTGGTATCTAAACTGATTTGGTAACAATAGTAGACATGTTAAGGCATATTTTACTTATCATAGGACTAGTTAGGCATTCCGAACGCGGTTCACGCAAACGACGCGTTAAAGTAGCATAAGCTACCTAAACGGGTCGTAATGGGTCGTAAGCACTTAGGTTAGGTTTTATTTTAGTATGTAGGCTTTGTTAAACCATATTACACGAGTCACCATACTCGTTTGGTTTACGAACCCCTCATACTATCCAATCCTCCGATTTAGGTCCGGTTTATTAACATAGTTACCTATATTAGGTGTCGTTTGATTCCGTGATCTCTAGCATTGCTTGGTAGTTATCTTAGGACTTCTGAGCAATCTCAAGTGAGTACATAGAACCCCCTCTTTTAAATGTTTTCAAGGTGTTTATGTGAGTACATAGACCCCTCTTTTACTGTTTTCCAAACTGTTTTGGGGTGAAACACATGTGCCTACTTGTTACTTTCATGCTTTCCTGTTTTCACATCATATACTCGCTATGTTCATTAGTACATTTATAGTACATGATTTCATTGTGTTTTATGCTATGTATGCCCATTGTGTGCATACTTAGTACATTGTTTTACATTTCATTTTATGCTATGTATGCCCATTGTGTGCGTACTTAGTACATTGTTTACATTACATTTCATGCTATGTATGTCCATTGTGTGTATACTTAGTACATTTGTTTCACGTCACATGCTATGTATGTCCATTTGTTACATACTTAGTACAGTTGCTTTCATCACATGTTTACATTTTGGTATGACATTTGGGTTGTTTACAATGGAACAATACATTCATTAACATTAGCTACGCCGTTCGTTAGTAGGTAGTGGTACCATAGGAATTGACAACTCTCGTTCCTGAAATCCTGGGTTTGTTTGGATTGGAAGGAATGACCGAATTCAATATACATAACTTAGATAAACATTTAATTTGTTTAAGGGTTTATCGCCACAGTCTCAAGGCTTAGATGTATGCATTTTCACAATACCGCATAAATGTTTGTATCAGTATAGCATGCATTTGTTCCACAAAACATAACTTTGATTTAAACCATGTTTTACTTCAATACCTTGTTTTTGTGCATTTTACATATGGTTTAGTTGATATATTTCACTTACCATACATGATATTTTTGGGTACACATTACATGATCTACATTAAACATAAACATTTTGACATTGATATACACATTTGGTGGTTTACATTGAACATAGACATTTCGATATGGTTTACACATTAACACATGACAATTCATTTATACATAAACAATTTACATTGGTGGTTGGTTTGAGTAAGTGATTTGAGTAACGAGGCGTGTGTAATATGATACAAGCATGGTGGATACGCCGCTGGTACTTCATATAAACAAGTGTTTGTATGATATTAAATGTCATAGCGTTACTTAAATCATTTCAATATTTGACATATTACGTTTTACATAAACAACTTATTTTCACAAGACATTGATTTACAAAACAACTTATCTTATACAAACTCATTTTACTTGGTTATTCATTTAACCTTACATTGTTCTCTTATTTATACATATCATCGCTTTTTGAATGATTTACAAAACAAAACAATTTACAAGGTTCATGACTGACTTTTGTTAAACAACTTTTTCTAAACTCATAAGTCATGAATCCTCTTTTCACAAATCCTATGTATCTCACAGGCATTTTTATGCTGACGTACCTATTTTCACATGTGTTTTCAGGAGCTTTTGTGTAGGATGATGATCATGACACTAGGGCGGACCTGTGCCTTAGAGACTAAAAATGAAGATAGACTAGTTTAATTATGTTATGAACTCTTTGTTTCCTGTTTAAGACAATATAACACTCTTGTTTAATAAATAAAATATAACTTTGTATGCCATGGTTGTGAAACAATTAATTCTGTTACAACACTCCCCGACGTTTTCCGCCACGTTTTGTATGTTATACGTGGTCGGGGTGTGACAGAAGAGTTGGTATCAGAGCCAATGGTTATAGGGAATTAGGTTATTAGTAATGCTTTAACCTAGACTATAACCTTTCTAGGACCCTAACACAAGTTATCTTGTGTTTAGATCTTAAAACATGCACATCACCTATCCTTTGGTGACTATCAAAACAAGAACCCAATTTTCCGAAACGATTTTTGAAAAACAATCATCTGTTTTTGGATGATTTATTACAAGGTTTTGAACCCTCTATTGTAACGTTTTGAACCCTCTATTGTAAGGTTTTGAACCCTCTGTTATATGGTTTTGAACCCTTCCAGTTTGGTTTTTGGCCTTGTGCCTTCAAATTTTCAAAATCTCGTCAAGGTTTTGGGTTTTAAATAATGTGAACACGTGTAAACTGGAAGAGTGAATGCCTGTATTCTGGGTTTTTTGTTTAGGCAAGCACTTCGTATATATCTCATCAGACGCGAGACCAGTTGTGCTTACCTGGGAATTCTTGGGATGAGTGTTCACTTATAGGCGAGCATGTCTTCGCGTGTCTAGAACGAAACTAGGTAAACCTTTGACAGTAGAAGTTGCTAGTGGTGAACCCATTGTTCTTGATTCTGTTCTTCGCAACTGCCAGTTAAACCTTAACGACCATCTTTTTCCTATTGACCTCACGCCCATGCAACTTGGAAGCTTCGACATTATAGTGGGTATGGATTGGTTATCTAAGCATCACGCAGAAATAGTTTGTTCTGAGAAGATTGTTCGTGTGCCGCTTTCGACAGGCGAGATCCTACAGGTTCGTGGTGAGAAGCCTGCCGATGGTCTCAAACTCATGTCTTGTTTTAAAGCTCGGAAGTATCTGCGAAAGAATTATGTGGCCTTCTTAGCACATGTTACAGCAGATAAAGGCAAGGGTAAGTCCATATCAGATATTCCTGTCGTTCGGGATTATTCTGAAGTTTTCCCTGAAGAGTTACCTGGTCTACCCCCAGCACGCCAAGTCGAGTTCCGCATTGATCTCGTACCTGGTGCAAATCCCATTGCCAGAGCTCCATATCGTCTTGCACCATCTGAGATGCAAGAGTTGTCTAAGCAGCTTCAGGAGCTCTCTGACAAAGGTTTTATACGTCCTAGCTTTTCACCCTGGGGTGCTCCCGTTCTTTTTGTCAAGAAGAAGGATGGATCCTTTAGGATGTGTATCGATTATCATAAGCTTAACAAGCTTACCATCAAGAATCGATATCCCCTACCGCGCATAGACGATCTCTTTGATCAGTTACAGGGCGCTTCTTATTTTTCGAAGATTGATCTACGTTCCGGGTATCATCAACTTCGGGTGCATGAAGAAGATATTCCCAAGACAGCGTTCCGTACTCGTTATGGGCATTATGAATTCACAGTCATGCCATTCGGTTTGACTAATGCTCCTGCTGTTTTCATGGACTTAATGAATAGGGTCTGCAAGCCTTATTTTGATCAGTTCGTCATTGTTTTTATTGACGACATCTTGATTTATTCTAAGACGCGAGCTGATCACGAGCAACATCTTCGTCTTACTCTGGAACTCCTAAAGAAAGAGCAACTTTTCGCCAAATTCTCCAAGTGTGAATTCTGGCTTAAAGAAGTTCAATTTTTAGGACATATTGTCAACGAACAAGGTATTCATGTAGATCCCTCCAAGATCAGTGTGATTAAGGATTGGGATACGCCTACTACTCCTACTGAGGTTCGTTCTTTTCATGGTCTAGCGGGTTATTATCGCCGCTTCATTGAAAATTTCTCGAAGATTGCAGTTCCTCTAACTGCTTTAACTCAGAAGAACAAGCCCTTTGATTGGGGATTCAAGCAAGAGGAAGCTTTTCAAAACTTGAAGCAGAAGCTTTGCGACGCGCCTGTTCTGACTTTGCCTGAGGGCAATGATGATTTCGTCGTTTATTGCGATGCATCTAAATTGGGTCTTGGCTGTGTTCTGATGCAAAGGAACAAAGTCATAGCATATGCATCGAGGCAGTTGAAGATACATGAGAAGAACTACACCACTCATGATCTTGAGTTGGGTGCAGTTGTTTTCGCTCTAAAGATCTGGAGACACTATTTGTACGGCACAAAATTTGTGGTTTTCACGGACCACAAAAGTCTTCAGCATATCTTCAATCAGAAAGAACTCAACATGAGGCAACGACGTTGGGTCGAGCTTCTAAACGACTATGACTGCGAAATTCGCTACCATCCTGGTAAGGCGAATGTCGTAGCTGATGCATTGAGTTGTAAGGAACGTACTAAGCTTCATTGTGTTCGTGTTCAATCTGTTATTCAAGCTCGATCCGATATCCAAACACGCATTTCTCAGGCTCAACAATCTTGTGTTTCACAAGGTTTAATGGATAAGGAATTCCCCTATCACATAACACCTGATCTGGAACTGAAGGACAATGGATCGTATTACTTCATGGACCGTTTGTGGGTCCCAAGCCAAGATAACCTTCGTACCTTGCTTATGGATGAAGCCCATAAGTCTCGCTATTCTATTCATCCTGGCTCGGATAAGATGTATAAGGATCTTCGTACTCACTATTGGTGGCCTGGTATGAAGAAAGACATTGCCTTATACGTGTCAAAATGCCTTACTTGTCTTAAGGTTAAGGCTGAACATCAACGTCCTTCTGGTTTATTGGTGCAACCAGAGATCCCAGTTTGGAAATGGGAAAACATTACTATGGATCTCATTACTAAACTTCCACGCACTAAGAAAGGTCATGATGCCATCTGGGTAGTTGTTGATCGTCTTACAAAGTCAGTGCATTTCTTGCCAATCTGTGAGGATTTTCCTGCTGACAGACTTGCAAAAATCTATGTGGATGAAATTGTAGCTCGACATGGTGTTCCTTTGAACATCATTTCTGACAAAGATGCTCGTTTCACTTCTCATTTTTGGAGAACCATGCAATCTGCTATGGGGACCCAACTTAATCTGAGCACAGCTTATCATCCGCAAACGGATGGTCAATCTGAGAGAACAATCCAGACTCTGGAGGATATGCTTAGAGCTTGTGTGATTGACTTTGGTGGTAGTTGGGATTCACATCTGCCGTTAATTGAATTCTCCTACAACAACAGTTATCACACCAGTATCAAAATGGCTCCTTTCGAGGCTCTCTATGGTCGAAAATGTCGTTCACCAGTCTGCTGGAATGAGATCGGCGAGGCTCAACTTACTGGACCTGCTCTCATTTTAGAGACAACTGACAAGATTAAGAAAGTTCGTGATAACCTTCAGACAGCTAGAAGCCGTCAAAAGAGTTACGCGGACCCAAAACGCAAGCCCTTGGAATTTCAAGTCGGTGATCGAGTATTACTTAAGGTCTCACATTGGAAAGGTGTGATCAGATTTGGAAAGAAAGGAAAACTTGCACCTAGATACGTTGGACCATTCAAGATTGTCGAAAGAATCGGTAAGGTAGCCTAGAGACTTGAGTTACCTCCTGAACTTGGAAATGTTCATCCAACTTTTCACGTGTCCAATCTCAAGAGGTGTTTAGCTGATGAGAACCTCCACATACCACTTGATGAAATTCGTGTTGGTAAGACACTGAAATTTGTTGAGAAGCCAGTGGAAATCATGGAACGTGAAGTTAAGTGGCTTAAACGCAAGCGCATTCCTTTGGTCAAAATTCGCTGGGAAGCTAAACGTGGACCCAAGTTTACTTGGGAACGCGAAGATCAAATGAAGGCGAAGTATCCGCATCTTTTTCCACGAGTTTCCTCTAAATAAATTTCCGGACGAAATTTCCACAAGTAGGGGAGACTGTAACATCTGTGCTTATTATCATTGTGAACAGTTCTATTATCAATAAAACAATGTTATTTGATCCCAATGTTTGTTTATTTATGTTTGACATTTTTCATGTTTTGACTTTTATGTAATTTCAAACTCTACAGCGCTTTCTGGAGAGTTATACGCAAACTGATGCGTAAACGTAATCAGTTTAATGCGGCAAATACTCTGGAACATCAACATATACTTAACATACCTTAAATAACCTTTACATAACTTAGAAATAAGTTTTAAAGGTGGGGGGGGGTTTAAAGCCATGACCCTTACGGTCCGTAAGGGGTCTCCAGATGCAGCAACTCGATTTTTTTCTGCTGATTAGCGACCTTTCAGCCTCCAAAGGCCAATTACACGTGTTAAACACTTATGGTGGGGGCAAATGACATACCACAACATTACAACAAGTGTACGAGTGAGATTCGATCACGTTATTCGAGAAACGATCCTAACGGTTGTCCATTTACTATAAATACCCCCCCCCCCCCACCTTCACTCATTCCTCACAAAATCTGATCTAAAGTGTTCTAAGTTGAAGCCTTTGCTTCATACCTGAACTATTTGGGTCTAGATTGCTTGCGGGGACCCTTTGTAAGTGTTCCTTCATTCTTTTATTGCTTTTCGAGTCCGAAAGTCAAACTTTGTTTGACTTTCTGCGTTGACCAGTTTATGGTCAATGCGAAGTTCGTTTGAACTTCATAACGTGAGCATAATCACGATGGTTATAGTCCCTAGTGACAATACCTACTGATTACCACGTTATCTAGGCTCAGTGATGAGTCGTAGTTTCGGCCAGAATACGTATTCTTGCGTATTTTTTAACCAAACTACTTATGGGTATCAAAACCGTTTGTTTTGATACCAAACCTGTTTCTAAACTTAGGTAAGCATGTTTTAACATGCTTAGCTCGTCACTTTTAGTTTAGTGTTTGTATAGGGTCGTAAGGTAAGCAATCTAAACAAACGCTTATACCTTCGAACCCGACCCATTTGGTCGATCATTAGGATCCGACCAAACACATTAGGTGACCATAGTATATAGGGAATAACCTTCCGAGGTTATACCTTATGGTCGCTTCGTTTAAGTAGTTGTATGATAGGTTAGGTAAATTACCAAAATGCCCTTTTGACGCCAAAATTCATTTTAAGCATATGTAACATAAATTTTGGTATCTCAACTGATTTGGTAACAATATTAGACATTTTAAGGCATATTTTACTTATCATAGGACTAGTTAGGCATTCCGAACGCGTTTCACGCAAACGATGCCTTAAAGTAGCATAAGCTACCTAAACGGGTCGTAATGGGTCGTAAGCACTTAGGTTAGGTTTCATTTTAGTATGTAGGCTTTGTTAAACCATATTACACGAGTCTCCATACTCGTTTGGTTTACGAACCCCTCATACTATCCAATCCTCCGATTTAGGTCCGGTTTATTAACATAGTTACCTATATTAGGTGTCGTTTGATTCCGTGATCTCTAGCATTGCTTGGTGGTTATCTTAGGACTTTTGAGCAATCTCAAGTGAGTACATAGAACCCCCTCTTTTAAATGTTTTCAAGGTGTTTGTGTGAGTACATAGACCCCTCTTTTACTGTTTTCCAAACTGTTTTGGGGTGAAACACATGTGCCTACTTGTTACTTTCATGCTTTCCTGTTTTCACATCATATACTCGCTATATTCATTAGTACATTTATAGTACATGGTTTCATTGTGTTTTATGCTATGTATGCCCATTGTGTGCATACTTAGTACATTGTTTTACATTTCATTTTATGCTATGTATGCCCATTGTGTGCGTACTTAGTACATTATTTACATTACATTTCATGCTATGTATGTCCATTGTGTGCATACTTAGTACATTTGTTTCACGTCACATGCTATGTATGTCCATTTGTTACATACTTAGTACAGTCGCTTTCATCACATGTTTACATTTTGGTATGAAATTTGGGTTGTTTACAATGGAACAATACATTCATTAACATTAGCTACGCCGTTCGTTAGTAGGTAGTGGTACCATAGGAATTGACAACTCCCGTTCCTGAAATCCTGGGTTTGTTTGGATTGGAAGGAATGACCGAATTCGATATACATAACTTAGATAAACCTTTAATTTGTTTAAGGGTTTATCGCCACAGTCTCAAGGCTTGGATGTATGCATTTTCACAATACCGCATAAATGTTTGTATCAGTATAGCATGCATTTGTTCCACAAAACATAACTTTGATTTAAACCATGTTTTACTTCAATACCTTGTTTTTGTGTATTTTACATATGGTTTAGTTGATATATTTCACTTACCATGCATGATATTTTTGGGTACACATTACATGATCTACATTAAACATAAACATTTTGACATTGATATACACATTTGGTGGTTTACATTGAACATAGACATTTCGATATGGTTTACACATTAACACATGACAATTCATTTATACATAAACAATTTACATTGGTGGTTGGTTTGAGTAAGTGATTTGAGTAACAAGGCGTGTGTAATATGATACAAGCATGATGGATACGCCGCTGGTACTTCCTATAAACAAGTGTTTGTATGATATTACATGTCGTAGCGTTACTTAAATCATTTCAATATTTGACATATTAGGTTTTACATAAACAACTTATTTTCACAAGACATTGATTTACAAAACAACTTATCTTATACAAACTCATTTTACTTGGTTATTCATTTAACCTTACATTATTCTCTTATTTATACATATCATCGCTTTTTGAATGATTTACAAAACAAAACAATTTACAAGGTTCATGACTGACTTTTGTTAAACAACTTTTTCTAAACTCATAAGTCATGAATCCTCTTTTCACAAATCCTATGTATCTCACAGGCATTTTTATGCTGACGTACCTATTTTCACATGTGTTTTCAGGAGCTTTTGTGTAGGATGATGATCATGACACTAGGGCGGACCTGTGCCTTAGAGACTAAAAATGAAGATGGACTAGTTTAATTATGTTATGAACTCTTTGTTTCCTGTTTAAGACAATATAACACTCTTGTTTAATAAATAAAATATAACTTTGTATGCCATGGTTGTAAAACAATTAATTATGTTACAACACTCCCCGACGTTTTCCGCCACGTTTTGTATGTTATACGTGGTCGTGGTGTGACAGATTTCGTCAATCTTCTATTGATTTTATCGATCTTGTATAGATTTTGCATGATTTTGTGTAGATTTTGTAAAGATCTCATTAGATCTTGAAATGATATATTTATTATATGTAGATTTAGGCTTGTGGGTTTTGGGCTTGGGCCCAGGGCCCACAAGCCCATCTCGTGTGTAAATGACCCGTAATTCCTACGAGACCCGATATCGCGACCCGAACTCCATAAGCATAAAATTTTCGTGTAACATCCATTTTTGTCGGTGTCATCAGTATTTCGTACGGTTTCAGTCCGTTGTCATTTGATGTTTCGCAGATTCCACGCGAATCCTCATACGCGTACTGTATAGCTGAACAAACGTTTCTGGGCACTCCAAGGGCCTAATTAAGTTAATTTGCGCTGTAATCACTATTTATTATTGCGTTAATCACCTGTTAATCACGTAATTAAGGGCGTAAATTACCGGTTTTCACATTCTCCCCCTGTTAATAAAATTTCGTCCTCGAAATTTAGACTACGTTAACTCCTTAGAGTTATGTTAAGCGTAAGTAAATGCGAATAATACCAAAGTGAACGATCATGAAATCAAATCAAGACTTATTCGAATGATGTGAATTCAAGGACGTATCACAAGATGCAAATGATTTCTAGAAATGATCGCATCCAATAAATGAACTTAGATTTCAACAAGCTCAAATGTAATAGTTTGCATGAAACGCTCGTTCGTGATCAGCGCAAGCTGTAAGTTCTACCAACGCCACAAGGTGTCGTAGTGAATGAAACAATTCAATAATAGCGGTGATTGAACAAGTATACCTGTGTTTTGCATCAAATGCTCAATCATAATTAGCCCAAGCTACAAGTTTATACTGACAACACAAGGTGTCGAAATCAACAAACGACTTAATGGAGTTGTAGACCAACAAATCTACTACGACTCAGAACAATGAAACGCTTGTTATAATGAATTCGAATATGATGTTTTCAATACATCATTTGGTGTCTTGAATTGAATATGTGTAATGAACAAGTTCACACAATTGAATTTGGTTTCGGTGCAAGCCGACAATAAATGCATGTATCGACAAGAAAACTTTCGGCATGGTCTCAACGAAAAACCATGTACGTAACTTGAAAAGAAAAGAAATTTCAAGAAAGCGTGTTGACTTGATAACAAGGAAGCCAACAATTACAGTAATGCGGGTCATTCGAATCACAAATCAATAATTAGATTTAGCGAAATAATATTTGAACTCTAATGAAACGCTTTATTCGAAACGAAACCACTTGCGTAACAAACGATCCATGTGCAACATATGAGTTTTCAAGAAACGAAGCATATGAGTATTCACTATGAAAGAAGTGATCGTGATACAATGACCATGTAAAGGAGTAGAGAGGCGAAAATCTACTCACTTGATGCAAAAGTCGGAATTTCAATAAAGAAATTTAAGGACTTTTACCTGGGGTTTCATGTAACGACCAGTTGTTAGGTGACATTACCATCGGATGTCGAACATAGCGTACTCGTCGTTAATGCGATTAGGGGGAATGCGGAGACATACGTCTTCTCCTTGGAGTGATTCGTGTCATCGCAGGACCGCGTGCCAAACCGCCGCTTCCTGATCCATAGTTTTCGTAGTGACAAAATTTGTATCGGCGCTAAAATGCTCCATCTTGTCTTCTCAAAGATCATGCCTCGTAAGTCATATGTAACATACTTCAACCTCTATTGATGTATAGCTTAAGTTTCACGTATACCTGTGCACTAGCATTTCGTTATGCGTAGGCTGGCTGCTCGGGAAGTCAAAATATCATAGACAATATGGGTAATGGTGTGTGCCTGAGTTAATATTCGCAGTTCCTACGTGATGACCCTTAATGAACTTCAACATGAGTTTTCGAAGGTCTTAAATGCATGTTTCCTAAACTCTCAGAGTTTTATGTACTGTATGTAATTGTTTTTGTGTACCATGTGTATAACACCACAATAGCATATGTTTGAAAACAAAATCTTGACTGTTTGTTTTTCGGCAACGGTTGGAGACCATATTTGAGTCTTAGGCGTTCTGTATGTATTCAACATTTTAATAATCTAAGTCCCCAGAGAAATATGAGGTTAGAGCCTAGGTATATCTACAGAGAACCCTATTCGCTGTAACCTGGCTCTGATACCAATCTGTCACACCCCGAAATATCAGAGCGTTGGCGTGACTGGACTGGTATCTTCATTGCACAATGGAAGCAAATAAGCTAAGACTTTTAGTATGTGAACGCCCACTAAGTACTCGACTCCAGATGGTTCTCCTATTCCAACCGTGCCATGATTTCTGAGAAGTAACCTGAGAAAGAAACATGCGAAAAATCAACATAAAGTTGAGCGAGTTCATAGTTTGTTTGTAAAAGATTTGAAATAAATCTTTTTGAATGACCTGTTTTTGAAGTATTGTGGAGAAAACGAATTTAAAATCATTTTCTTGCCATGTTATAAGGAAACTTTGTATGAAAACATGGTATGTATCTTGTATAAATCAAGTCTTTCTGTATGTATCTTGTATAAATCAAGTATTTCTGTATGTATCTTGTATAAATAAAGTATTTTTGTATGTATCTTGTATAAATCAAGTCTTCTTGTGTAAATCAAGTATTCTTGTATGTGTCATGTTTTCTTGTATAAATCAAGTATTCTTGTGGTATGAACCAAAAAAAGTATTCTTGTGTACGAACTTCGTACAAATAAAGTATTCTTGTGTTATGAACCAAATAAAGTATTCTTGTGTACGAACTTCGTACAAATAAAGTATTCTTGTGTAGTTAATGGGTTGCAAGGCCATTAACATATGACACGACATAGGAAGTCACCAAACCATAGGCATTTTTCTAGTTTTCGATTCACGAAGGAGACACAAAAGCACTACTCGGTACTAGTGTTCACCGAGAGTGTGGCTGCCCGGACACCCGTTAGATCTAACCTTTTGTTCTGCGGTCAAAGTATATACACGATTAATGGTGCTTATGGTACCCTATTCGTGACACGATTTCTCGTATCATTCCTCAAAACGCATCATACTTGGTACTAGTGATCACCAAGAGTGCTTCTTGTTTATGTATTCATCATATCAAGTATCAATTCTCATTTATTATATCAAGTATCAATTCTCGTTTATTATATCAAGTATCAATTTTCATGTGTTCGCCCCAAGTTTAAAAAGTATGTAAAAGATTAAAAGTGGGGACACGAACTCTCTTGTAAACATTTAGTAACATGTATTTCACCCCTGAAGTTATAAAACTGAAAATAGTTAAAAGAAAAGGGGGAGCATGAACTCACTTTTCTGTAAACCATTTGTGTCAGTTAAAACTTGCTTGTAAAATGGTTTAGAAATATGTAATTCTTGTATGCTTTGCAAAAAGTGCATGTCTTTCCACCCTGAAAACATTTAGAAAAATATAAAAACGTAAAAAGGTTGGGGTTATGAACTCACCTGGATTCCTTGTGTAAAGCTGCCTAATTACGACTTCGTGATGTCGTTTCCAAGACGAGGCTCGCTAGCGTGCATTCTACAATATTCCTAACATGGAATATCTTATAAGTTTCTAATTAATGAGGTAACAAATCTACGTGTTACCGAGCTCTACCGAATCGTTAACTGAACGATTCAACGGTTTGTTGATAACTTAATAGTAATGACTAAGTTATACTCGTTAAGTTCCGTTTAATGTCGTTATTTAGTAAGTCTTGGGAAGACTTAGTTCTCGAGAGGTTTAAAATATATATAAATATTTATATAAAATATAAAAATATTTTGGTAGAACCACGTTAGTCGTCTTGAGGAGTAGTACGTGTATGTAACGAATGTTTCATGAAAAGAATATATAATAAACTCGTATTATATGTCGTAAGCCGTTTAGGCGTTTGAAATAAATATAAAAGTTATATTTATTTTATAAAAGGATTCATCGAGTAGTTGCGTGTTTAAAATAAATATATACTATATTTATTTTATAAAAGAATTCGTTATGTTTAATGTATCGAGAGAGAGGAGAAGGGTTGTGGTCATGTTATTGTGAAGATGGTGAATTTGTCTGGGCATATTATCAAGAGGAGGTAAGGTTTTATACTCACTTATGTGGGTATTGTCTAATGTTATTTTCTTATGTCTTGTGTGTTAAGATCCATAGAGATTTTTGGCAGATCTCTTAAGATTTCTTGTATCTAACTTTGAGAGACAAAAATATACAAGAGATTTTGTAGAGATTTTGATGGGATTTAGTATAGATTTCGTCAAACTTCTATAGATTTTATCGATCTTGTATAGATTTTGCATGATTTTGTTTAGATTTTCTAAAGATCTCATTAGATCTTGAAATGATATATTTATTATATGTAGATTTAGGCTTGTGGGTTTTGGGCTTGGCCCAGGGCCCACAAGCCCATCTCGTGTGTAAATGGCCCGTAATTCCTACGAGACCCGATATCGCGACCCGAACTCCATAAGCATAAAATTTTCGTGTAACATCCATTTTTGTCGGTGTCATCAGTATTTCATACGGTTTCAGTCCGTAGTCATTTGATGTTTAGCAGATTCCACGCGAATCCTCATACACGTACTGTATAGCTGAACAAATGTTTCTGGGCATTCCAAGGGCCTAATTAAGTTAATTTGCGCTGTAATCACAATTTATTATTGCGTTAATCACTTGTTAATCACGTAATTAAGGGCGTAAATTACCGGTTCTCACATATGTTTATCTGGGCGAAATAAACCCAAGTTGATTACGGACCGCAAAGCCAAGGTCTTACGGTCCGTAATAGGTACTTACGGTCCACAAGACTCTTATCTTATGGTCCGTATATGGTCCCCAGCATCAGAAACACCCACAGGTGTCTGTCAAGCCTGTTTAACCGACTTATATTGCTTGTTTTCAATACCATGGGCGGCACAAACAAGTTTTTAGGCTCTAGGGACACTTATATACATCAGGGTACAATCCTAGACTTGTTTGGCATCATCTTGATCAATCAAGATCACTATATAAAGACCCACATTGTTGCAAACTTTGATCATTCATTCATAACTTCACTTCTGATCATTTCTGGAGCACAAGAGCCTTCCCTAAGAATCACTAGTCGTGCATAGGACCTTGGTAAGCTTCCTTGACCTTCCTTAATTGTGTTTTACTTAGTTAATTAGCTTAAAGTCAAACCGTCGTAATTAAAGTTTGACTTGTCGATTAATCACTAATGGTCTGGTGATTAGCCAAATTGAAAGTAGTTATAAGTTGGTAATTAGGTGGGCAATAAACCCTTAGAAGGGCACCCTCTGATTCCCGCTCTAACTAGGTCAAATGTCGGGTCAAACTTAATCCGAAAAAGTCAACTGAAACTTAATTTTCGAATTAACACATAATTAGCAATGTAGAAGACATGTAACATGTTTTACCAGTCATATAACTTGGTAATCAATGCAAGAACATGTCTAAGCATGTCCGACCCGACAATTTTCATTTTAGGACCGGTTCGGAACCGAAAGTCGCATACTTTGACCACTTCTTTGACTTTCAGTTCTGACCCATATTAGCATGATTTTTAAATGCCTAAGAGTTTCATTAGGACTGGGTTATATGATAGTATAACCCTCTGTGATTGGTTCGTTGATTGTCCGATTCGTTTACACGTTTCCGTTAATTGCTTAATGTTGACCATAATGCCCTTTTGACCATAAAACGAGAGTTTTGGAAATATGAGAGGACAATAATCTTTGTTACTGATTTATAAACATGTCCCTAAATTTTCACGTCAGTTTGAGGTCTAGTTTAGGAGTTATGCTCAATAGCGTAATTATGAGGTCTTTTATTAATTAAACGACATAATTGACGCAAAGCCTATTTAAACCCAATTTTTGACACCAAACCTTTTACCCACTGATGTAATATAATATTTTGGGATTTTTAAAGATTTTTATTTATTTTTAAACTAATCATAACGTAGGGTTATTACCTTGATTCGGTAATTACCGATTATACTATTTTCGTTTATAAAATGAGTTTTACACGACATCTTGACACCAAATCTTTTACTACTAATTTTATATGATAAATGAAGTAATTTAAACTTTATAAACTGATCAGGAATTCAGATTTCCTATTCTAACCCGGAAATCGCTTAAAACGACTTTTTACGCATTTTAAACATATAGTTTGGGTTAAAACCATTCTTGTCATATAAGACTTATCACCTACTGATATAACTTATTAAAAAAAGTAATGTTACTGATTACTTCAGACCCGAACATCAGAATTTTAGTTAATCTATTTTATAATCTTTAAAATGACCAAAATACCCCTACGAGGCTTAAATTGAGATTAAACTCGTTTTGGGCATAATGGAAGGTATCCTACTGATATCACAACATATTTAAAGCATATTAACATAGGAAACCTATTCATGACTCTTTTGGTTACCCGTTATGCGTTATTCGCGTCCAGTTCGGTTTATGTAACTAGTTTGCGCAAATTGACCGAAACGGGTCAACCCTTATCATTTTCTCATCAAAATCAAGAATGTGTTTAGTTTACCCATATTATACAAGTCTACAAACTTGTCTGGACTAAATCACATTCTAATCCGGTCTTCGCTTAATCTTGCGTTTTAAACCGTATACTTTTCTTTAAAACTAACCGGTCCAAGTTTAGGCTTAATTAAGACCCGTTAGGAATCTAATAGGTTATTAAAACCTTCGTTCTAGATTTAGGAGACCAGTAAAAGCTATCTACACTTGCTGATTGAATACGGTTGAGATAAATTTGAATATTTGCTCAGGTAAATACTTTTAACTTATTTTCCCTATACGGGCTTGGGGTACGGTATTATAATAATACTGCTTGGTCGGGTATGAAGTCGTACAATCAGATATTGATTAAAAAGATGCATAACCCGTTTTATTCTGTTTTGTTTGATGCAATGCCTTTGGGGGGTTAATGACCGTGTCCTGGATATCCTCGGTTCATTCATTAGAAATGGCTACGACTTAAGCACGGGGTGTAGGCATACACCTGATAGCTGCGTATGTAAAAAGGTAGTCCACAAGAAGGGTATCTTCTTGTGGGTATTATACCAAGTGGTGTGTCTATTAATCTTGTTAAACCGGCTCTTCTAACCGGGTCCTAAATGGACCACAAACATGTAAAACTGTATACAAGCTTATTTTTAAATAATTATCCCAAGTTATAAAAGATATTTTGTGCCATGTGCATTCAAACTAATTTTCTTAAACTCTTTTCAAAACGAGTCAGTTAATTGTATTTACCAGTGTAAACTAACGTATTTTCCAAAAAGGTTAAGTGCAGGTACTATACGAAATAGGCTGGCTACTCCAGGCATCAATAATCAAGTCTTGCAAGCTCTAGATGTTAAAGTCTGTTGAACAATGATCTTATTTGTCTTTTGATCCGCCTATGGATCCTTTACAAACCGTTGTGATACTTTGATATTACTATTCATTCGGTTTGTAATGTGATTTTTATCTTTTGCTTCCGCTGTGAATTTAAATTGTGTTGTTTGACCATGATGATATCAACTACGTCACGATACTCCCCTCCGGGCCCACCGGTAATACGTGGAAATATCGGGGTGTGACACGAAGAGAGGTTAAGATTGAGAATAAATGTCCACACTAGAAAGGCTCAAAACGCCAATAAGAGGAAGGCATTAAGTCAAAATGTTGAGGTTGAGTAAGAACCATATCATGAGTTCAGTGGGGCTAGGGTCTTGTTAAGAGTAAAACCTACAAACTTGACTGCTTGGTTTATGAATCTAAACGAAAATCAAAGAAAGGCAGTACACCAAATGGGGTTTGGTGCTACACTAAGGTTGAAAATAGACACCCTACCGACAATGCTTGGGTACTGGTTGGTTGAAAATTACAATGAATGAAGAATTGATAAACTCTTTAATGGGTAAACCAAATGGAAGGGTGCCCGTAAACAAGAAAAAAAGACCAACAACTAAAGACTAGGTGGTGGCTGAGTGGAAAGCACGGTTCCAAGGGTTGGGCTGGGTTAACAGACCAAGTGTGAAGGTATACTTTGATAACATTTTGCCTATGATGCATGGCTTTGGGAAAGACTTCTGCCTAAATTTTCTTGTAGCATTCTTCACTATAATGGGGCATGCAACTGACAATGCAGTTGTCAACAAACAATTCTTGCACAACGTTACACCAAACGTTCAAATAAACCAAATGAACTGGTGTAGTTATATCATCCAATGCTTGCAACCCGCCAAAACCACATGGTCTCCAAAAAAGCATTACACAGGGCCACTGATCATACTTACGGTAAGAATAAAATTTCACTATTCATTTGTGTGTCATTAAAACGCCAAAAATATCTGTAATTTGAAAAATCTATTTTGTTACAGCTTGCCTTGGTGAATGATGCTTGCAATAGGAAAAAATGGGACCGAAAAGAAGGATACCCAATTGATTGGGTTACAACAGATACTCTTGACTTATTTTAGAGTGCAATGGCAAAACGCCTTGTTGGCAATGAAGTAAAAAGGAAAACAGTAAAAAAAGCTATGGGAAGCAAGCCCAAAAAACAAGAAAAATGCAGGTTGTTGTCCATGATGAAGCTGATGGTGATGATGTTGAGAATGAAGATGAAAATGATGTTCACAACGACAATGAGCATGCTGATAACAATGATGATGAGTTTGATAATGATGATGGTTTTGATCAAGATGATCATTATGATTATGATGTGTAGAACGCCATGCACTTCAATGATGATGAAGAGGCTTCACTTCAAAGGATGGTGAATGAGGATAGAGAAAGCCGGGAAATGATGTTTGAAGTTTCTGCATCATGAAACCATGCTCTTGTCAGAGGAGTAACACAGTATGACAACATTTTTGCTGATGAATAAGAACAAAACAATGAACCTGAAGAGATATGTTGTTCAAATAATAAATTTAGAAAAAAACCACAAAACACCATGATCAACAAAATCCTTTTTTAATATAACAGGAAATGGCTGATAAATTGGATGGAGCATACAAAGAATTAGAAGACTGTTACAATAAAATGAGCACATTGTTAAAACAGTCAAAGAATAAAACAGCCGACATTATTGAAGAACATCTCAAATTTGTTGATCAAAACGCCAAAGAAATGCCAGCTGAAAGAGAAGAAGGTACACATGAAACTGAGGTTGAAAATGAAGTGGTACTAGAAGATGAAAATGAAGAAGAAGGGGAAAAGGAGATGGCTGAAATAGAAAATGCCATTGAAGTGCAAACAGTTCATGAAAACGCCAAAGAATTTGAAAATGAAGAAGAAGGAGAAGGAGGAGATGAAAATGAAGAAGAAAGGGAGAACGAGATGGCTGGAATTGAAAACGCCATTGAAGTGGAAAAAGTTGATGAAAACGCCATTGAAGTAGAAAGAGTTCATGAAAACACCATTGAAGTTGAAAATGAAGGAGAAGTAGAAGGAAAAGGAAAAGATGAAGGAGAAGGAAAAGGAGAAGAGGAAGGGGAGTAGGAATGGAAGGGTGAAGGGGATGGAGAAGAAGAAGGAGAAAGAGAAGAAGAAGGGGAAGGAGAAAGGGATATGGCCAGAGAACAAAATGCCGAATTCTCGACTGCTACAACAGCCCCCGTATATGATGACGATGAGGATACTATATCATCAGATGAAGATATAAATGAAAACGATATTGAGAGATGGAGTTGTGATTTCAAAACACTTGAATATCACATTTCGAGATACAATGGGGAAAAAATAATTAAAAGGAATATTGCTGAGATTTTAGAGCTGCCGGGACAAGATCTAAAACAAATGATTGATATAAAAGAAGGTCTTGATAATTCAAGAATGGTGGATGAACTGATTAAAGCAATAAAAAAACATCTGCAAACTGCTGAAGAGACCCCAAAAATGTCTGTATTTGATAAGACACCAAACATCCCCATGACAGAAACACAATACAGTCAGGCATTCAACACTGAACTAGAAAAAACTGAAGGGCAGATGGTGAACAAAAGTGTTGACCAACAAGGTGCATTGTTTGATAAAACGCCATATGAGCAGCCACCATCTACATGTCGGAAAAACCTCTTGAAAAATTTTGAAGAGGAAGAGACACCCAATAAACCCCAGGATGAAAACGCCATCACCACCAAAAACACCAAACAGGTCAGATATCCAGGAGAACGGTGATGAGGACAACACTCCAGACATCACAAAGCTGATGCAAGAAAATACAATTTTAAACCATGAAGAGCTGCCTACTGATGAAAAAGTTGATAAAGATGATGAAGAAGATAAAAATATAAAAAAAGAATGTGGCTGAAGGGAGAAGAGAGATAAGAAATTGAGCAGGACATGTTTGTCACCTTATGTAAGGAGGCAAGTGGTTATACATGAACCAATGACAAACCCTGAAAATAACCTTTCCACATACATCTTCACTGGATAAGGCGATTACGAGTATGTACACTTCTCTCAAAAATAAAACGCCAAACTTTCCATTCATAACGTTTACTTGAAAATATGCATGTAAAAACGATAAAAACGCCATGTATTATAATAGAATGAGTTTGTATAACTAAAACGCCAAACGATGTTTTTTAGGACTGAGTGTTCAAGATGGGAGAAAAGTTTCACTTGAGGGTGATTTGTGAGAGCATGAAACTAGGATTTCAAGCACACGTCTCAATTATTCTATGTTGGGCACATATCCTGAACTATGAAGAAAGATACAAGGCTCCAGAATCACCCTCAAGGTTATTCTACTCAGAATTACTGCTGGTAACTCGTTTTCTATATTTAATTGATAAAATTATAATAGGACACTGTTTTGTTGTTTAAAATGTGGTACTCAATATTACAGAATACTCCGACATAAAAAGAAACGACAGAAGAAAATATACGAAACAAAGAATTCAACAGAAACATGGAAACTGTTCTGAAAAATACACGTTTCAAAGGAGACAAGAAAAATAAAACCATCAAAGATTATGAACTGGTCTTCATGCCAATAATATGGGAAAGACATTTCTATGTTGTCTGTTTCAACATAAAACACGAAAAAGTTGATGTATTGGACAACAACGGTGCAGGGGATGACGTCAGCATTGAGGACAAGTATGAAGGATGGGTGGAAAGATTGGTAAGTATCTTAAAAACTTTGTATATAGGAACTATGTTGACAAAACGTCAAACTAATATATGCGAAAAAATATGAAAGTGCAGCACAGTGCTTTTGCAAACTACTTGCGTATTAAAAAACACCCAAAGCATAAGATCATGAGCAAGGCGAAGATTGTCAGACAACAGATGGATTGGAGGACAACATCTAACATGCTCGACTGTGGGATTTTCGCAATGAGGCATATGGAAACATACATGGGGGATATAGCTCGTTGGAGAAGTCGTTTGGCAAAAGAAGATGCCCCAAATCAACTCCAGCAAAGACAGCTAAATGAACTAAGGGTAAAATACATTGGAAAAATCCTGCTTCATAGCGAAAATGAAAACAGAAAACAATTGACAAATTGTGTTAGAACATTCTTGGCTTTAGGGGACAAAAAATACGTGAAATGTTTGACACGGCAGACAAGAGAATAGCTCAAAGGATGAAAGATTTTGTAGATTAGCTAAACGCCATGGATTGTAAAATTTTAATGTTGACTATTGTGTTTTACTCTTTACATTACTACATCTACATGTTTGGTTGTGTGATTTTCTATCATATTTGTGCAAATCAAAGAAAACGCCATGATTAGAATAATTAAAAAATAGTAACCATTTAAAACATAAACAACATTAAAAAAAGGGTTAAAAAAACTAAATCAAAACAAGTAGAAAACACAAAAACGCCATATTTATTGGAGATCAATAGAACGCCATTAAAATATAAACGCCATTCGTAAAAAAATACTTTTTAAAAAAACACCATTTAAAACTAGCATAAAGATGAAAACGCCATTAAAACATAAACGCCATTGTTAAAAAAATACTTTTTAAAAAAACGCCATGTAAAACTAGCATAAAGATGAAAACGCCATTAAAAATAAATGTCATTCGTAAAAAATATACTTTTAAAAAAAACACAATGTAAAACTAGCATAAAGATGAAAACGCCATTTATATTTAATTTTTTTTTGGGAAAAGGAATCATAACGCCATTGTTTAGCGGGAAGTGGACAATGATAATCGTACCCCCGCATAACAATTAGCGCTCTCAGCCACGTGTTGGGCCAGGATCCGTTCTCACCGTTCTCACACTTTTCACCGTTCTCTCCTGATCCTGTTTATATATATATATAAACACGATCAGGAGAGAACGGTGAAAAGTGTGAGAACGGTGAGAACGCTTATGGGTCGTCCGATCAAAACAATCCATGGACTATATTGCGAGGTGGCGTTTTCGTAAATAACATCCCTTTTATTATGTGAGACGCGCTTCATTAAGGGTAAAAGGGTCTTTTACCGCTCATATTCAAAACGCCATAAAATGATAACACACTATTCAAAAAAAATAAAACGTTATTAAAAACAAAACGCAAAAAATTAGTGATAAAACGCGTTGGATATTACAGGAAGATGAAACAACAGAGTAACTGAATTTCAGTTATTAACATTTATTAGAAGAAATTCCCTCCTAAATTACGTGCTAAAAACATCATTATATAAACGAGGTAAAACATAGCTTCCATAATCACTTCAATCTATCCATTTCTGCAAAAAAACATCTTTAACCAAAATGCCAACTTAACCAAAACGCTAAAAAATGGCAACAATCGTTTCGTGGAGATACACTCTGGCAATCAGGCGATTCGTCCTCCGTTTTGACAACAGGAGGAGGGTGCATGTTAAGACGGTCAGGGCAATTCTGAAGATGGAAGAAGAGATACAGAGGGGAATCTTATCCCTTGGTATCGCTCTAGACAACGAATGCCATGAAACACATATGCTTATGAAAAACATTAACTAGGAAATTTGGACCAATCAAAACAGATGTGAAGCCGGACCCTGTCATGACATCATGGCATTTTGATGATGAAATAGACATGGTGACCGTTACATACGACATCGGAGAGCAGGAAGTCTACTGGCTAGAAAACATCATGACAAAGCAGCGTCTTGGTTTCATGGAAGAATTGCATAACGCCACTTGTACCAACACGGAAATAGACTCAAAATTGGAGTTAATGTAAGACATGTTCAAGTGGAGGCTTCAGAATCTTTAGGAACAAGAAGCTGATTAAGGTGAAGGTGATGACATGGATGAAGATCCAGATGAAGACTCAGAGAAGGAAGAAGATGACGCAAGTGATGGATACTTTTCGGATAAAGTACCTTCTGACGAAGGCTTTCAATTTTTTCCTCTTTTTTTTCTTCTGTGTAATCTTCTTTTTTTAAGATAATTAAATGATATATTTCTCTCTTTATTAGCAAAACGCCAAAAAAAAAAACTAAAAATGGTTATTCCTTACAAAACGCCAAAAATAACAATAAATATTTTTCCTGCTTAATATTTTATTTACTCCGTTATTGTATTTTGTCATCTTGGTCTGCATAACGCCATTTAAAAAAATGCCAACATTAGAAGATGAGACGTCTATCACCTATAAAACTGATAAAAGCTGATTAACACAGTAAATAAAAAAACAGTAACTGAAAAGACAGTTACTTTATTACTATCATTTATTACAATAAAAAAGTCCCGTCTATACACAATGAAATTGATCACACCCAGAAAACACAAACGCCATATCCTCTAGAAACCACTCACTTTAAAACGCCAAAAAATGTCAGTTAAAAAAACCACAGATGGCAAAGCTTTCACTGAATGGATTCTTCTTCTGAGAGGGTTATCTCAATAATATTTTGCTGAATGAGATGGACACATATTCAAGAAAAAGAGACTGATGACAGTGATATGCCATCATGTGAGCTTTGTTCTCGATGAATATAGGCATGGAATAAAGGGATCAACATAAGTGTAAAATGCTATTTTGGACTCCATTATTACAAATAACATCAAGCAAGAGTTGAACTTTAATGACATGCCACCAAACAAGAATATCACACCAAAAACAGGATGCCAGTAAGCAGTTTCATCTAAAAAAGTAGGAAAGTTTCCATCTAGCCAAGGTATTCAAAAGGTTGAAAACGCCAAAACAAATTCAAGAAGAAGGAGCTGATGACAGTGAAGATTCAGATGAGAAATTAGATTAGCATTTTTAATTTTTTTTTCTTTTTCATTTTATATTGTTTTGTTATCAAGTTATCTGTAGTTTTGTTATCTAATTCTCTACAAATAAAATACATTATTATATAAAACACCAAAAACTACAAACCCCAAAACGCTAGTAGTGTGAAAACTGTGAGAACGAGTGCTGGCAAAGCAACTAGTCAAATCTATTAAACGCCAAAAAATTCATTAAACGCCAAAAAAACATTTGGTCTTATTGTTAAATTATGAAAAAATTAATGACTCGTAATGAATTATTATACAAAACGCCAAAAAAATTGACCAGAAAACGTTATAACGCCAAAAAATTATCTATGTGACACAAAAACAATTAATTCAACGCCAAAAAGTTTAATAAATACAATTAACGCCAAAAAAATCTTAGACGCCAGAAAATGTTATAGCGCGTTAGGAAAACAAAAGAAGATTGAAAAGACAAAAAAACCCCTCGGACCCTGATCATGTCTCGTGCCACGAGTTAGGCCAGGATGCGTTCTCACCGTTCTCACACTTTTGAGCGTTTTCTCCTGATCCCGTTCCTATATATATATATATATATATATATATGGAAAATACTATTGTTTATGGGAAAAATAAAAATAAAAATGGGTTAAAGTAGATTAGGCTTAATATGTATTACATAAAATATTATGAAGGTAAAAGATGAGTATGTATGAAAACATAGAAGTTAAAAAAACAAGGTAAAATGATTAGTTATTGTTGTGTAACAACTAGCCTATTAACATTATAGAGATAAGAAATAGAGATTGGGGAAAATGGATATCTTATTGATGTCTAAAAAGGATTAGATATGCCTCTGTTTATAGGCTTACAAGATAAGAGTTAAGTATATGGAGAGATGGGAGTTAAGTATATGGAGAGTCATAACACAAGTGGATAGTCACACAATAAATATATAATAATTCATAACACTCCCCCTTGACTATCCACGTGACAAAATAATATATTATACTTATAATACGCTTGGTGATGCTGCCTCGTTAAAAACCTCGCTAGGAAAACCCAGTGGGATAAAACCATAGTTAAGGAAAAAAGAGTGTGGCGCGTATTTTCTCCCCCTGATACTTTTGGATCAGTTGTGTTGCCTCATTAAAAACCTTACTAAGAAAACCCAACGGGACAAAACTTATTCAAGGGAAAAAGAGTGCAACTTGAATAAGTCTCCCCCTCATTTTAACATGTATCCTTTAAGTGACGTGTGTCCATCTTCCTTGAAAGTCGAATAAAGCTTTTGTAGCGAATGATTTGTCGCTTGATCCCTTAATGTGCAATCCTTTATGTTGATCAATGTTGTATAATATTTTAACGAGACTTTAGGTGCCTCCTTCCAAAAAAAAAAAAAATCATATGTCCACGACTGTGTTTTGTTACATTCCTGCATCTACAAGACTAACCAACCTAGTTTTGATGGGTTAGTAAAATATAACCAAATATCGTTTATACCTGAAATAATAATTTGAACTCATTCCAATGTCTCTTCGCTTGACAAAGGTTATATCATGACAATAAGCTCAAGTGAAAGATATTATAACCATACATAGCTAGCAAAACATTTTAATGCACTTATGCATTTAACGATGGTACTTATAGAATGAGAATCTCTACTTTGGTAGGAGATGATAATAGACATTTCTTATAACAAATGACTTAACAACCTTTAACATACTTTAAGGTTCAACTATGTCCATATTAAAATATCCAAACATCATCTTCTAGATGTACTTGAGGGATTAGTAAAATATAATTACATATATACTCGAACTGCAGTTCGAGTAATAATTAGACCGTGCCAAGGTCATTCAAAAATTCTCCCTCTAAAAGCTCGATAATTTCTCTCAATGATGCCTAGACATCATTACTGTAAATTGAGATTATAGTGAACTTTTAAAAGTAGAATGTTCATAGAACATGGCTAATTTAATCAAACTTATATCCCTCTTTATGCGAATATCTCGAGTTATACAACACTCGACCCAACTATTTTAGCACATGCGTATTTTGTCAACTTCATATAGCAGGTTCTTGAGGTTTTTATATCAATGCTTCTGGCATTATCAATCCATGAGCGAATTCAGCCCATCTTATCCAAATATACATGTACATTCACTCTTCATGAGTTTTGCTACATAAACTTACCCATATAATACATAGATATCTATATCATATGCAAAATGTCATAAACACTTGCTTTTATCTTCAAAATCCATATTGTACCATGCGTGTACACTATTTATTGAGATATCACAATCACTGGGTACAAGTTTCTATGTATGTTTATTGGTGCACAAGAATTACATCATTAAGATGTTTTGATTTACCTTTAGGGAACTCCATTGCTTTAGAAAAATCATCAGGAGTTCTATCGTAAACAAAAACGAATCTATATACAATGATCATATTGTTCTCGAGAACTTAACTTACATGATTTTGAGATATCACAATCACTGGGTACAAGTTTCTATGTATGTTTATTGGTGCACAAGAATTACATCATTAAGATGTTTTGATTTACCTTTAGGGAACTCCATTGCTTTAGAAAAATCATCAGGAGTTCTATCGTAAACAAAAACGAATCTATATACAATGATCATATTGTTCTCGAGAACTTAACTTACATGATTTTGATCATTCAAATCCTTTAGGGACCTTCATGTACACTTTTAGTATCAAGTGATACATAACATTCATAGACGCACATCAATTCTCTCTCTATATTACCAGACTAATAAAATATTGGAAAGTCAATGCATCCACCACTAGAGAATACGTTTCCTCATAATCAATCATATGTCTTTGTGAAAATTCTTGTGCCACCAATTTTGACTTATATCACTTAATTTGATTTTCACATGATTTGCGTAAAAGACACATTTATATCCAACATATTTTACAACTTCAGTTGTATGGACTGTTGGTCCAGAAACTTTCCATTTCATTAGAGAACTAAACTCTGCCTTATTTGCGTCTTTCTATTTTGGCCAATCATTTATTAATATTCATTCATAGGCAGATCTTAAATCTTGATCCTCATCATTTAATTATTTTAAGCGCTACATTATATACAAAAGTATAACGACATCGATTTTTATTTTGATTCCATACATATCTTAGACATGATACAACTTATCGAGATTTCTTTATTTTCAGGTACCTGAGGTTCTTCTTGAACCATAATGTCTACTGTCTCTTCAGGATATCTTATTACTGTAACCTCGACTTGACCATCTTAATTACTTGCTCCAAATTTCGAGGAATTTTATTATTGGAATCAACTAGTCTACCATGCTTAAACGTGCAATAGACTAATTACAAAAATACGTGGTTGTCCTCTTGGGACACAAATATAACTGGAGCATAAGCAGTTGATTATGTGACTTACTTAGTCACTCTATTTAGGTCAGTGAACTTGTCTGGTAATTTGATCTTTAATATTGGTAAATGAATTATACTTTAAACTTCTAGTTCATAGTTTATAGTCTGAGGATCAAGATGACATGATAATTCATTTCACTTTTCACTTTTCAACTGCTTGTTATCTCCCCCTAATGTTGGGAACATTAATTCATTAAAGTGAAAACCAATGAGCCATAAACGAATTTCTCACTAATGGCTTTAAATATTTAATCATAGACGATTATTTATACCCAACATATTCTTAAGCTTTGTAAAAGTCTCATCTTTGTGCGGTGTGGTGGATGAGTTTCAATATTTGTCGCACAACCAAAATCTTTGATGAGACATCTTTGGTTCCTGACCAAAAACTAACTGTACGGGAAGAACTATAACTTATTGGCTTGATGTGAATTGATGGTACTATATATAAAATTACATGTACCTAAATGAACTTTTGCTAATCTCATGATTACTAGCTTTGTAACCAATAGTAGACGTTTAGTGATCACAATAACACTTATTCCAATGATCGTTAATAACTTGGGAATCAAATTCATGATTATCAGATAAATATACTAATCCGGATTAATATGCTTGCTATCACATTAGCTAAGCCACAATCACACAAGCTTTAGGTTGTGGATTTGATAACCATTTAGACGATGCATCGAATTAAAAAAATTAAATGGTATCATGTTGGGATATGCATATCCTTTAATCGCTTCCAGAATATTTAGGTATACACACCCTCGTTTATTTTTCAAATATATAATTTCCCTTGAGAGCAAACATTTCATGCTAATTATTATCTTGAAAAATCTTCTAGTTTTTCATTATGTTTCACATCATCATTGACTCGGTGTGGTCTAACCGGTCATGCCAACTAATTAAATAATTATGATGCATAAACTTCTGGTTTATGATTGTATGTGTATTACTTGCTCATATGTAATACAAAACGTATGATACAAGAGAATATATTATAACTTCAAAGTTAAAACCATCATATTATGCAATCACTCCTTAGTTTGCCACTTTTGGTGGTCTATCTCATTATTAAAATGGTCATCATTACAATTCTTATAGTCAATCTCATCAGTACAAGTGTCTCAATTAGGTCCATCATTACATTTACAATGATTAATATATAATCACATTCACTTTTGGGAAAGGAGTAGAACCGAAACAAGCTTCATAGCTTTCATTATTTACTCGGTCACATGAGTATAATAAAATCATTTCATTTTTCATAACTCTTATAACGATATTGCTACTTTAGGAGCATATGTCTCAAGTGTGACAAATGAAAAGAACTTAATCAATTTTTCCTTGTAAATAATGTTCTATTTGCTTACCAACAATTGAGAAGTAGTTGATTCGTATAAGATTTATCAATCTTATATCTTATGACTTTATAACGATCATTGTATAATCATCTCATTATTAACATGGTTGATCTCATTACGTGAGCCTCATAACAATTTTCTCAATTACCATGATTACGAACTTCACACCAATTATTATATCATCACGTTCAGTTCAAGGAATGAATTATAACTAAACAACTATCATGGTGACATCATTACAATTTTCTTAGTTATTATATACATGATCACGACCTTTACATTGGTCATTATATCATCACATTCACTTCATGAATTGATTAGAATCACACAACTTTCATGGTGGTCGTTTCAAACCTTACATATTCTTTAACAATCTTTTTTTTTCAAGAGCATATTTGAGGTTTGACAATGGAACTTGTTTTGCTCAATGGATTATGATATATATTTTTCTCATCACATGATATAAATAGAGATGTAGTTATATAACCGAGACATTCATACTTATCGGTTTAAAATCTTACAAGCTTCGATAAACTCATAATAAGCTTTAAGAAGTTAGATACTCCATGTGTCTTTTTATATAAACCGTGACCACAATTCAATCGTTTTTATAGCTTGTGATCATATACCACAACCCTGGTCACTTTGATGTCCCCTTCCAAATTTATAACATGTGGAACATAATATATACATTATATTATACAATGTATCACTATATAACATGTCACCAAATAAATAGGTTATGATACAACCTTATGAAATAAGATTTTTTCATCACTTGCAAGAAAATGTATGTAAGTTATCCATAAATGTAACATGATATAGTCAATCACAAGTATATCATATATACACATATTTGTCACTATAGTTTAAAATATAAACAAATGTCACTATCAACTTTCTCGATCATATAATAACATATGAATCTTTATTGCTTGTAAATGAGCTTTCTTATACTAATAAATTTTGTTGCTCAAGGAAATATAACAGGTACCTTGGGAATTTTAGTGTCATGTTAATTTGCAAATAATATATTTTACCACACAAATATTTCATAGAATCAAATCACATATTTAAATATCAACTAGCAACTAAAAGGCTTATACATTTGCAATAACAATGATATATAACAAAGTTAACTAAGTAGTTGTCATATTATAACATATTATCATATAAATATTTGCATTATTGTAAATTAATTAACAGAATTGCACTAATGATTATCTTCAAATATAACAATTAGGCATCACCTTTTAATACAAATTGTATTTTGGTAGTCATCATAAATTGTATAAATACTCTTAACAAAAACTAATTAATAGACTAATCAAAACTCATAACCATAATAATAAAAGCACATAATGATATCAAAACTCATAACCATAATAATAAAGGTACATAACGATTTAGAATTTGTAAAGTCTCTTTGAAACCCCAACTCTTTGTATAAAATTTAGAACAATAATAAAAAGGCTATTTAATTACTAACCATAAAATATAATAAAAACAATTTATCCCATAAGTAATAAGTCGATTACAATTCAAAAACCAAAACTGATATACTCCTTAATTTATTAGCTTTTACAAAGATGTATAACATGGATTCACTACGGCATATCATGGCATACCACATTCCCAATCTAAATAATTCCATGTTTAATACATACCACAAATAACTAAATCTTCCAAGAGTTAGTTGACATACGAGTAGAATTATATTATTAAAATCATTAGAGTAGTTTCAAAATGACCAATTGTGGAGATTTAAATATATATTGCATATTTGGGACAACTATATTAAACCATAAATAATCTAGATACTGTAACTTTTCAAACCATAGGAAAGTAAACAAAGAAATGAAAACATTATGATCCTGGTTAAATAAGGATGATTTTGATGTGTGCCAAATGCAACATATAAATTACATCAAATGTGGCATAAAACTAACCATTTTTTAGTACTAATGTTGGAAAAAGTGTGTTTTTGTCTTCCTTTTGTATTTTCAGGATTAAATGAGCTCAAATAAACAAAAGAAGCAAAAAGGCAGCCAAATCTAACATAAATACAAGAAAAGGATCAAACGTGGCATGCCCGACTCCTGACAACATCTTCCCAAGCAAACTTAAGAAGACAGAAGGCTGAACACGCCCCGTGCTCAGTGAGCACGGGTGCGTGCCCAAGTGTCAGCAGAAAAGACAAAGCTGTAAAAGCTTCTATCACCCACCACGGGGGCGTGCCCAGTGGACACGGGGCCGTGGTCAACTCTAGGATTCGCAAAATCTGGGGAAATCTTGATAGTACAGATACGCTTCAGCACACGGGGGCGTGCCCAGCGGACACGGGGGCTTGATCAACTAATGCAGACAAACTGCAATTAATGAAGAAAGAGAAGGAAGGTGGAAACGGGGCCGTGCCCGAGTCTCTATTCAACTTATAAATAGGGGTGCTTGGCTCATTTGCAAACCATCCCTTGGCACACCACCTCTCTCACACTTCACCCACCACCCACCACCATCACAACACCATCATCTACCACCATCATCCATTGTCCATCATAGAGTGTGTGAGTCGTCTCGGGATCCAAGATTGATCATAAGAGTTCTTGACAATCAAAGGCCATGTTTGCCTAAGCCTCTTACATCACTTGGTGAAGACAAGTGTCTAGTGTAATACTTTTTATTTTTAATCTTTTCGCACTTTTTATTTGGTTATGTATTAATGACTTTAATAACTAGTTTCTTATGTTGAAGGTGATTCTTCCTTATCGTTTGTCCGTGGTGTCTTGGCATTATTTTACTGTCTATATAAAATAAAAGATTTTCACCATTCATATCTCCACGGTCTATATGGAGATATGTTGGCTACCTGGTCGGGGGTTAAGGGAACGGTTTGGTAAGAGTCTTGCCATTGTTCAGTGTATAGATCCTACAAAGGATCTGGGTCAAATTTAGTAGGACCTCCTTCAATACCCACTGGTATTGGATGTGACAACTGGCACAAAACCGGTAATTTCCGTACACTTTAATTATTATTTAATGACTGCAATTATGTGCTTAAATGTCAACATTGTCTGATTACGTACTAAACAAGTGAATTCATGCACGTTTTATACTACAAGAATTACTTTATGATAGCGTTGCGTCAGAAATACTAGTAAACTCTGTAACACCCCAAAAATGTTTAGTATTATAATAAGTGCAAATAAACAAAGAATTCAACTTAGTTAATGAAAGAGTTAATTACATAGTTAGTCCCTGTGGTTTGCACAAAATAACAAGTTTAGGTACTAATAGTTTCTGATAACATTCTAGGGTATTAACTTTTCATTTTGTAACGTTTGAGGGTATTAGCACTGTTTAAAGGCTTAAAATCACATTTTATTAGTACCCTCAAACGTTACAAAATGAAAAATTAATACCCTCAAACGTTACAAAATGAAAAGTTAATACCCTAGAATGTGATTTTAAACTATTAGTACCTAATGTTGTTATTTTTTGCAAACCACAGGGACTAACTATGTAATTAACTCTTAATGAAATTTGGCAAAATGATAGTTATTTTATGGGGAAAAACCTAACTTAAACACTCTTTCAAAGTGGAGGGTTCAATGTGTAAGTAATAAATTAAAAGGTTTTAACTATTAAATAAAAAAATTAAAAAGAAAATACCCATAACTCGGTTCTGGTCGATCGCACAAGAGAGCAGGGAAAGGGGTGAAACCCTAACTTCAAGAAATCAAGAATTGAGCTTGAATCAAAGGAGAAATCTAATGCATGAACCCGTAAATGTGAGTAGCTAACCTCAATTTCTATAGTGGTAAGTTTAATTTTCTGAAATCATGATTTGTTGAATGAGGGGTTCAACCCAATCTCGAATTTTTATGTCTAAATGTGAAAAATCTGAGTTAGGGTTACCTTCTAGGACAAGAATCATGTTGATTTTTAGGTTATTTGAAAGATTTTGGTAAAAACCCACTTTGTGAAATTGTGGTACAAATAGGATGATCAAAGTAGCTATAATCATGTGGAATCTTGAAATATGATGATGTAGTAATGCTTGAATCTTAGAAGATTTATGTAGGATAAAAGAAGGTTATGAACATGGGTTGATTGTTGATGAATTATAAGATGAACTAGTAGGAATTCATGTTTGGTATACTTGTACATAATGCTAGTAAATACGATGCCCACCAAGTGTTTGATGAAATGCTTAAAAGAATAATAGGTATAATTTGGAAGGTGAATGAATGAGATTTAGTTGTACTAAATAAACGAATGAATGTGTTGTTATAGGCGCGAAAGAAGAAGGTTCCAACACTAGGAAATCGGAAAGTTCACGAGATCGAGGTACGTTAGTGTACACTGCATTTCTACATTTATGAAGTTGTCATATGTATAATAAATCCTACTTGCATTGTGTGGTTATGTCAAAGTTGTTAGAATTGAATTCAATGGACATTGAAAGTAATGCTAAAATCCGTCATAAACGGATTGTGAGGAATGATTAAAATACGAAAGTTAACGCATCATATCCGGTACTTTTCGTTGAACCGGGTATGGGAAGTTATGTATGAAATGGACGAAAGTCTATTCGATCCATCCTTCTCGGATCGGAGTATGATGTAAGAATGTAATGACTATGATTGTTCATTATGAACAAATCTAATGAAGGTGATGTAATGATGCTAGTATCCGTTCCTAACGGGTATGTTAAGTAAAGTATGCTTAGCCTCTATTGAGACAAGCATGTAAGGAACCGTTTAACGGTTAGCAAAGTAATTGAATGATGCTTAACCGAGAAAGAAACAAACAGGTTTATTACCTAAAATTGTTAGTGGCGAAATACTAACCTATTTGTTATGTCAAATGTAGGTAAATCCTCAATGTAGGCGACTTGGCAATTTGGAGCGAGCATATGCACACTTTATGATCATCAAGCGCTTCCGCAATTATGTATTAATCTTTTGGGTCAAATGCTTGTTTTTGTATATCATTGTTAGTAGTTACACTTGTTAACACTTGGTGTATGGTTTTTAGTCGTGTCTAGTCGAACGGGTCATAAACTTGTTTGTTTAATGATGGTTAATACAGGGATACACTCGTCTTACGAACGGGTCATGCCCAAATTTTGTTAAAATCATGTATTAATGATATTAGCGTTTTCACCTTTTAAATCGAGAAAGATTTATACACTTTAAAAATTTATGTTTCTAGCATCTTTTGGATGTCATTTCTACTAGACGCAAATAGGGGCCTTACAAACTCACCGGTAAGACACATTGTGTCAACAATTCTGCAGAAAGCAGTTAGACAATAGAATTGGAGCCTAGGTGTAGGTCCAACGTCAAGAATATATTAAAACCCAAGAGTACATACAAGGGTTAACATATAAACATTCCGAAAGTTAAAATACGCACTAAAAAGCACCCGAAACGTACTTTCAGTGCAGAATTTTATTAAATTCAGCTATAATTAGCCATAATTCAGCATTATAGCCTTGATATATTATGCAGAATTCATTATTTGTCATCCAGAATATTTCGCCAAGTGTCAGGAATTGAAAGTGTTACAAAAGGGTACATAAAGGACACTAAACGGTGCACTTTAGCACTCTAACGAACCGGTATCTAACCGAACAACCGGACATTACCCGGAACACCAAAATATTGCTAGAAGCACTGTTTAATTATTTCTTGGCTAGTTATGGTTCCCGAACACCATAACATCTCTTATAACATAATAACACACTAAATCCCTAAACCTTATACTTGAAAGCTTACTTATTCATGTAATTAGGAAATGAAATTACACTTCCCCCCCCCCCCCCCCATATATGTATACGGTTCACATAAGGTGGCCCCACCAAGATCACTTAAATCTTCACAAATCTTCCATAATATTTCCTTGGGATTTGGCAAATATGTGTATGTACTAGAGAAGACACAATGACCATTGGTTAATAAGGATTAGGGAATTATAAGAACTTGATCACCAACATTGCAACACACCACAACACCTTCCCCTTGCTCCCTTGCTCCCTTGCTCTCGGCCGCAAGTAGTCCCACCACCATCACCATATTCCAATCACCATCCATCCATTCCAAGCCTCACTTAAGGTGTAAGAAGGTCACTAACGAAGTGTGGAACTCACGGATCTTCAAGGACCTTCTTTGTTTGCTTTTATCCAACCATTTTGTCATCTTCAAGTTCTAAGTATTATTCCCTAGCTTGAAGCTAGTGGTAAGGCTCTCTTGATCTTGTTTACTTCATATTTTGATTGGTTAAAAGACATATTATGTTGAAATAACAAGAACACTAAAAGACTTGAACATGAATCTTGAAACATAAAGCTTGTAATATGATGAAATAGTGTCGAAATGATATTGTTTGGTGTATGAATGATATTTGATAGTTGTTTACTAGAGATGGTGATGTTAATCACCATATTGAACATGTTAGATCATGATTAGAAACATGATTTAACAAGTTAGGAGATGATCATGTGTTTTCTTGTGATGATCATCTTCATGACTAAACATGAACTTGAAGACTTAAAATGATTTCTTGAAAAATAATCATTAAAGTGGGCTAGTAAACTTATAGCTTCAAGACTTGTGAATGATTTTTCCAAAAGAACCAAGTTTAAAATATGATTTTTAGAAGATCTTGGTTTTACTTAAACTTACACTATCTTTGGTGATAAAATAAGTGTAAAGATACTAGAGAAACAAGAAAATGTTATAAATAAACATTTTTGTAAAATGTGATTACAAGTTGTAAAGGACCAAATCTTTTAATAACGTGATTTACAAACAAACAACCATGTTTTTAAGGGTAACTAAACCTACTAAATAACATGGTGGGTTACTACAAGTTTTTGAGAAAGAACAAGTTCATGTTGTCATGTAACTTACTTGGTTTTAACACTTGTTAGATGAGGGATAAGTTGTTGACTGTTGATGATGATTTAAAAGAAAATAATTACATGTTTTGAAAACATGGGAAACCTCCATTTTTAGGGGAAACTATGTCAAAATTTCTATAAAATTTTGACACTTAGAAAAATATAAGTTTTTGAGAAACTTATTCCCTAAAAATGTATCTAAAAGCATTTACCAAGGTTTCCCAAAACTTTTGTGTTAAGAAATGATGATTTCTTCAAGATTAAAATTGATATTAAGTATGTATATTTTTGAGAAAAATATATATATTTATTTATCACCAAATTTTGTGCTAAGTGTATGTAGTATGTATTACATGTAATAGTGTATTAGGACTCGAAAATACACTAAATACTCCTAAGGAGTGAAAATACAAAATACACATACAACATGCTTAGACAAATACAAGAAAATATATTTATGAAAATATATTACTTGATAGAATAAATAACTTGGACAAGTTATGAGCATGAAATGAAGATTTAGACAAATACATAATTTGGGTGAAAAATACAAGACACTTATATTTTTTTTTTTTTTTGAGAAAATAATATAAGTAAGATACATAGTTAAAAATGTAAATTATTTTTAACAAAAGAACACATATACAAAACAATAGTGACTTGTACATGTGCGATGCAAGTCTAGTGACTAACGTTAATAAAACACGTTTAGGTCACGACGCTAGATAAGCAAATCCGGTGAAGTTTACGACGCAGGAACGCAAAGTTGTGAGTTCATGCTCCCCCTTTTCTTTTAACTGTTTTCAGTTTTATAACTTCTGGGGTGAAATACATGTTACAAATATTACAATGTTTACAAATGGTATGATGGATACAAAAACAAGAAGCACTCTTGGTGATAACTAGTACCAAGTATGATGCGTTTTGAGGAATGATACGAGAAATCGTGTCACGAATAGGGTACCATAAGCACCATTAATCGTGTACATACTTAGACCGCAGAACAAAAGGTTAGATCTAACGGGTGACCGGGCAGCCACACTCTTGGTGAAAACTAGTACCGAGTAGTGCTTTTGTGTCTCCGTCGTGAATCGACAACTAGAAAAATGCCTATGGTTTGGTGACTTCCTATGTCGTGTCACATGTTAATGGCCTTGCAACCCATTAACAACCCTGATATACACAAGAATACTTTATTTATACAAGAATACTTTATTTACACAAGAATACTTTATTTTTACAAGACACATATCACATTTTCATACAAAGTACACTAGCGTGAAATACAAAACTAGCGTGAAATACAAAAATTGCATGAATTCACACCAACATTATGTTGACGTTTTTTTTTCAAAACTCACATGTGTTTCAGGTAACTAAAAGTGGATGTGCGCGCGGTCTTACTCATGCTCTTGGATGTCGTTTATGTTTATCCTTAAATAAAGTTGTAAACTTTCAGACAATGTGTTGTCTCGTGATGTAAACACTTAAATTATGTATTCCGTTGTGAAATGTTAATGGTGTTTGAAGTTATTTTTATGAGCATGTAGTATGTTTACCAATCGTATGCAATGAAAACCTTTCATGATCACACCTCGTGCTTCCGCCTTAGAAAGGGGTGTGACAGATTGGTATCAGAGCTGCGATTGTAGTGAACCAGGATTCCTTCTCGAGTCTAGACTACAATCTCTAGGATCCTTTCACGAAAACAATTTTTCAAAAAGTTTTCATTGCATAAAACTTCCCGCGACATCCACTACCTGAAACTGTTTACAAGAGTCAAGAAAAGACACTACGAGACTTAGGGTGCACTGGAGTAGCACTTGTCTTTGATTAAGAATTTCTTGCGATTACGTGTGATACTTGATATTTACATATACTAGAAGTAGAGTGTCACAGGTATGCGTGACTTTACCTGAAGACAGTGACCTATTAGAAGGAAGAAATACGAGGATGAAACGAACTATGCAGACTATGCAAGGAGTTACATAATTATGGATGCATACATAATTATGGGATTCGGTGCACAGAAACCACAGCAAGTCTTGTCACGTATAGATTCCCTCAGTACAGGAATAGGGTAATGATTTAGGGTATAAAGACAAGAACCGCCAATGTAAAGTAGGGTGTTTACCTAATTATACATGCTTGTTGCTGTATGAATTGATTTATACATTTGGCGGATTGTTTGATGTCACTTATGTGGTATATGCCTGTGTATATATATATATACTACTACTGTCTCGTAGGACGATATCAAACAAATGTCTAACCCTATTATGTTGTGTTCTGTCAGAACATGGCACCCAGAAGAGCTGTGAACGCTTATGATCAACCTCCTCCTCCCCCACTGCCAACAACTGCTGAAGAGCTGAACGCTCTACTGGAAGAAAGAATCTCCGCCGCTAACGCCCAGTACGAGGCAAACCGTACAAAACAAAGTGGAGGACCAAGCAATGCAAGACGCAATGGGAATGGAGATTCATCTGGAGGAAACGCAGCTCAGGGCTGCACTTTCAAGTAGTTCCTCGACTGCAAACCACTGAACTACGACGGCACTGGAGGTGCAGTGGCTTTTGTACGCTGGACAGAGAAGACTGAGGCTACTATCTGTATGAGCAAGTGTACCGCGGATTAGCAAGTCACTTTTTCTACTAGGTTGTTTATTGATGAAGCTTTGACTTGGTGGAACTTGCAAATCCAAACATTGGGTGATGATGCCACTTATGGCCTGACTTGGGATGAACTAAAGGAAAGAATGAGAGAGAAGTATTGCTCTCGTGCTGAACTCCAAAGAATGGAGACAGAGTTTTGGCATTTGACCATGGAAGGTGCAGACATTACTGGGTATACTAGAAGGTTCCATGATTTGTCTAGGGTGATTTCTTACATGGTGACTCCCGAATTTAAGTGCGTTGAATGCTACATTTGGGGATTGGCCTCAGAATTTTGCGGCATGGTAACTTTGGCCAAACCTCAAACAATCACTGAGGCTGTAACTCTGGCTGTTAGCCTTATTGAAGATTGTGTTTGTATGAAGAAGTTATCACTGAACCCAACTGAAAAGACCGAGACGCATGCTGAGTCATCTGGTGACAAGAATAGGAAACATTCAAATCTGAATCAAGCAACCCGCAGCAACAACAAAGGTTTCAACAATAAGAAGCGTGACACTAACCCGCCTCAGGAGGCGAAAACTCTTGCAACCATGAATGACGCTCCTGCCAAAAGGTACCTGGGCACTCTGCCTAATTGCAACAATTGCAAGCGTCATCACGAAGGAGTTTGCCGCATTCCAAGATGCGACAAGTGTGGGAAATTGGGTCACTATGCTGAGGATTGTTGGGGAAAAGGAAAGAACGGGAATGGAAATCGCAACGGTGCCGGTAATAGAAACAATGGGGGAAATGGAAATGACAATAGTAACAGGAATGGTAACGGAAATGGGAAGAACCAAGGATGCTTCAGTTGTGGAAGTAATGATCATTTCATGAAAGACTGCCCAAAGGGAAACAATGCTCAGGCTCGAGCATTTGTAATTGGAGCAAGGAACGCAGGTGAGGACCCTAATGTGGTCACCGATACGTTTCTCGTTAACAATCACTTTGCATCCATACTATTTGACACTGGTGCCGACTATAGCTTCATGTCTGTGGAATTTAAACGCATGCTTGGAATAGGATCTAGTAGATTAGATATTCCTTATTCCATAGAACTAGCCAATGGCAAACTTGTTAAATCGGGCGAAGTTGTTAGAGGCTGCACATTAGAACTTGGTGAACGAAGATTTAGCATCGATCTATTACCTATTCAATTAGGTAGCTTCGATGTAGTGGTCGGAATGGACTGGTTGTCCAAGAACAAAGCTGAAGTTATTTGTCATGAGAAAATCATTCGCATCCCTTTGGCGAATGATGAAACTCTCTTCGTACATGGAGAAAAATGAGACGCGCCTCTGTGAATCATCAGTTGTATGAAGGCACAGAAGTGCTTAAGGAAAGGATGTGTTACTTTCCTAGCGCACGTTGTAGATAAGAAGGCTATGGAGCCGAAACTCGAAGACATTCCTGTGGTGAAGGAATTCCGTGATGTTTTTCCCGAAGATCTGCCAGGACTACCTCCACAACAACAAGTCGCATTCCGTATAGACTTGGTTCCAAGAGCCGCTCCTGTAGCCAAGGCACCCTATCGGCTTGCACCATCCGAAATGAAAGAATTATCTACACAACTCCAGGAGTTGTTGGATAAAGGATTCATAAGGCCAAGCTTCTCGCCTTGGGGATCTCCGGTATTGTTCGTGAAGAAGAAGGATGGAACTCTGTGGATGTGTATCGATTACAGAGAACTGAACAAGCTCACAATCAAGAATCGGTACCCGCTACCGAGGATTGATGACTTATTTGATCAATTACAAGGATCAAGCTACTATTCCAAGATCGACCTTCGATCTGGATACCATCAGCTAAGGATACAAGAAGAAAGCGTGCCAAAGACTGCATTCAGAACACGATATGGGCATTACGAATTTCTTGTGATGCCATTCGGACTGACGAACGCACCAGCGGTCTTTATAGATCTGATGAACCGCGTATGCAAACCTTATATCGATAAATTCGTGATTGTATTTATCGATGATATACTGATTTACTCGCGAACGAAAGAAGAGCACGAACAACACCTCAGAACCATTCTAGAACTACTGAAGAAAGAGAAACTTTATGCAAAGTTCTCGAAATGCGAGTTCTGGATTAGCGAAGTACAATTTCTTGGCCACGTTGTGAACGAGAAGGGCATCCATGTAGACCCATCCAAGATAGAAGCCATAAAGAATTGGGAAGCCCCCAAAACGCCAACTGAAGTTCGACAATTTTTGGGCTTAACGGGCTATTATCGACGATTCATTGAGAATTTCTCAAAGATAGCTCAACCGCTAACGACCCTTACACAGAAAGACAAGAAATACGACTGGGGTGACAAGCAGGAAGAAGCCTTCCAGCTACTTAAGAATAAGCTATGCGATGCACCAATACTATCCTTACCCGAAGGCACTAAAGACTTCGTGGTATACTGCGACGCTTCGCGCCAAGGTTTGGGTTGTGTGCTCATGCAACGCCAAAAAGTCATCGCTTACGCTTCAAGACAATTGAAGGTACATGAAAGAAATTACACCACGCACGACTTGGAACTAGGTGCGGTGGTATTCGCCTTGAAGATCTGGCGACACTATTTATATGGTACTCGATGTACAATCTTCACAGATCACAAAAGCCTGCAACACATACTTGATCAGAAGGAATTGAACATGCGCCAGCGGCGATGGGTCGAGCTGCTAAATGATTACGACTGTGAGATTAAGTACCATCCTGGAAAGGCAAACGTTGTAGCCGATGCATTAAGTCGAAAAGAAAGGGTTAAGACCCTAAGGGTTCGAGCATTGAAAATGACTATTCAAATGAACCTCACTGCACGCATTCGTGATGCACAACAAGAAGCCCTTAACATGGTGGGTTACTACATACTTAGACCGCAGAACAAAAGGTTAGATCTAACAGGTGACCGGGCAGCCACACTCTTGGTGAAAACTAGTACCAAGTAGTGCTTTTGTGTCTCCGTCGTGAATCGACAACTAGAAAAATGCCTATGGTTTGGTTACTTCCTATGTCGTGTCACATGTTAATGGCCTTGCAACCCATTAACAACCCTTATATACACAAGAATACTTTATTTCTACAAGAATACTTTATTTACACAAGAATACTTTATTTTTACAAGACACATATCACGTTTTCATACAAAGTATACTAGCGTGAAATACAAAAATTGCATGAATTCACATCAACATTATGTTGACGTTTTTTTTTTCAAAACTCACATGTATTTCAGGTAACTAAAAGTGGATGTGCGTGCGGTCTTACTCATGCTCTTGGATGTCGTTTATGTTTATCCTTACATAAAGTTGTGAACTTTCAGACAATGTGTTGTCTCGTGATGTAAACACTTAAATTATGTTTTCCGTTGTGAAATGTTAATGGTGTTTATTTTTATGTGCATGTAGTATGTTTACCAATCGTATGCAATGAAAACCTTTCATGATCACACCTCGTACTTCCGCCTTAGAAAGAGGTGTGACATTGGATGGCGGGGGGTCCAAACTCTTTGATCCCCTCATAAGTAAGCTAATATTAAAACTTTAACCCGGCTATTTAGGACTGTATCCCTGCTGACTCAGTCTACTTAGCCGAGGGTAACGTCACCTTCAAAAAAGGGGCCTACCACATTATGCATTAATAACTTAATTAATTATCTTTCAGTAATCCGACCCTTTAGGATTGTATCCTTGCTGACTCAAACTACTGGGTTGAGGGTAACGTCACCTTCAAAAGAGGGGCCTACTACAATAACTAAGATAATCTCTTAAAAAGTGCAAAAGTGCGGAAATAATCAAAGGTTACACTAAACACGAGTCGGATCCAAGTGATTCATCTTGTCTATCTGTTTTTATTTTTATTTTATTTTTCAGCATTTTAGTTAGTTTTTATTTTTCTATTTTAAAAACATTTTTTCTAACTTTTTGATTTGATTAGACGTTGAGGATAAACCGGTATTAAAAGCTCTTGTGTCCTTGGACGACCTCGGTATCTTGCCAACACTATACTACACTCACGATGGGTGCACTTACCCATATGTGTGTTTGGTGTTAGTAAAATATCGTGTTTTATAAATTTAAAACTTGACTAACGTGTAAAAAGGGCTTAAAATATACATTAAAAACATATAACACACGACACGCATCAAGTTTTTGGCGTCATTGCCGGGGACACAAGGATTTTAAGAAAGTTAGGAATCAACGGCCTAATCGTTTTTTCTTATTTTTCTATTTTTGAGGATTTTTCTAAATTTTTCAGCTTCTACAGAACTCAGCACGGGACGTGCCCACTGAACACGCCCCGTGCCCAATCCTTGGAACTGGCAATCCTGTTTTAAGTCAGACAGTAAGCTGAACACGGGGCCGTGCCCACTCAACACGCCCCATGCCCAAGTTTCAGTTACTGAAAACAAAACCGTAAGATACCGACGGTTGGTAATTTCTGACACAAACATGAGTGATACTGATATTTTTTACTTTCGGCACTCTTATGGTACGTGGTGTCATATATTTGGTGGTTCTCATAAAGAATTAGAATGTTATTTTCTAAATTATAAGCCCCACTATATAGACCCATTGTTTTCCTGTAGCCTTAAGAGGGGCGAAAGTAAAAATAATCCCTATCTCTCCCTCGAATGCTCTCAACCGGATCTTCTAGGAGAAATGCTTCTTGATGAACTATTTCAAATGGAAGATCTAATTCTTAATTGGTTAAAAGAACTTAGGATGGATTTCAATAATTTATCTCAAGACGATAACCAAGAAGAATTGTTGGGATCGCATTCAAATAAAAACAACTTCGTTGTTCCCGATGTTACCTCTAACTCTAGCGAGGACTTGAGCGATAGTCGTCCCTGTGTCGATTGTGCCGTGAAGGACTCCCCATCGACTTCGTTCGATGCATACATAGACCTGAGCAATTCGGCATACACCTTCTTTAACGAGAGCCCGGGAAAGGGTTGGACTTGTCCACCTACATTTAGCATAGGAATCACCCTCACCGACAACCTCTTGCGTTCTCGTCTTAATCTAGAGCAATTAAGGTATCTTAGGCACTTTGGGGTTGTTCCATCCGGTAAGGAACCACCCGATCCGGATAAGTTCCTTAGAAATAGACGAAACTTCATATACAGCCTCTAGACACGGGGCCGTGCCCAGGTCAACACGCCCCCGTGTCCACCAAAAGATTCCTTTCTGACTTTTTGTCAGAATACGGACAAAATGTGTCAGGATCCTGTCTGCACACGGGGCCGTGTCTAGCCGACACGGGGCCGTGTGCAGCGTGCTGTCATTTTCTATAAATGCAGCCAAGAATCCTGCACATTTGGACCATCCAGGGACAGAGATTTGAGAGGATCTTCTCACCTACCATCCTAGGTATTTTCTAAAAGAAGGTTCTAACAACCATCTTGTCCTTTCCTCTTTTATCCATTACCTTCTTCTTCATCTTTCTTGCCTCAACACCACCATTGAAGCTAGAGATCACCATGATTCCAAGCTCTATTGTGATGTTTGCTAGGTTTTTGTTCAAGGAATCTTGTTAAAAATAAGTTGTACGACATTGTTTTAAGTTATTTCTGCTAAAAAATGCTTCATAAGTTGGAAAAATAATTTGAAACTCCAAGATTCCTTGTTCCAAAAATCTGCAGAAAGGTGAACACGGGGCCGTGTCCGAAGTTACTGTTTCATTAAAATGAACTATTTTTGGTTTGTTTTCGTAGAATGTCTAGTAAAAACAGTGGAACCTCTTCTGCACATTCCAGAAACAGTCGGAGGGAAAGAAGGTCTTCAATTGAAGCAACTCTCGTACACTACGTAATGGCATTACGTAAAGCTCTTGACGAGATGACTTCGGTAGAGGAGGTCCTTATAGACCGTATAAATTATCTTACGGTAGGGCTGGAAAACAGTTTTCAAGAAATTAACCTCTTGCACCAGAGGTTAAACATTCTTGTAACACCTCCCATGGAACCAATCCTACCGGGTGGGATGACATTCCAGCGGAGCCTCCTCTTGAAGATCTACAAGAAGTCCCGGTGGAGGTAGCACCCTATCAAACCGATGCCAATGAGCCCACTTTTCTTCTCCCAAGGGAGATAGAGGAGTGGCTCGCCGACGTGTGAGGGACCCATGCCCGAAGAAAGAAGTTTTTCAAGCCGCATCCAACCGAGAGAATTATCTTTTCGGAAATTTTGCTAATAGAATAAGTATTAGGCTAGAACTTCTTGGTTTAGATTTCTTGTGTTTCTTTTGTCCTATTTATCTAGAATTTTAACTTATTAGGAATATTATGTAATTCTCTCTATTCAATGGAGTGATGGTTTTAATTAAATTGGTGTTTGGATGATGTTGTAATGGATAAAACACACTCGGGATGGTGAAGGATAACAAGGGAAACTTGAACCAGCACCCCATGCACAAAAACAGAGCCATCCGACAATTTTTTTCTTCATTACACCAAGTTCAGCACGGGGCCGTGCTCGCCCAACACGGCCCGTGCCCAACCATCTGCAGAAAATGCCCAGTTCAGGTAACTGGACACGGGGCGTGCTTACTGAACACGCCCCCGTGCCCAGGCTTCTGTTTCTTTTTGACAATTTCTGTTACTAGCGATCTGAACACGGGGCCGTGCCCGGACACCACGGGGTCGTGTCCAAACGCCCAGTAACATAAATTTTGCTTTTTCACACCTTTTTACACATTCAATCAACCTAAAAACTTATTTTTGGGACACATTGAGGACAATGTGTAATTTAAGTATGGGGGGATGTTAAAACTTTGAATCTTGCAAGTCCTAAATACAAGCCTTACACAAAACTCTATTGGAACCGCTAATCACCCCAAAAAAATTTTCAAAAAATTGTTTTCATTTTTTTACTTGTCTAGGTTTAATTTGGGAATTTCAAGTTCTAAAAAATGTTATATTTTTACAAATTTACAACCGATAGAGTCGTGATAAAAAGAACCAACATAAGAAAATTATGAAACGGCATGACAAGTTTAGTTAAAATTTGATTATATATACTTGATCACATAAAAACCCATTCCCACAAAAAGTGAGTTTTGAGCATTTATTGAGCATACAAATACATATCTTTAAACTAAATGCTCATTTTTCGTTTCTTGTGTGAATAGCCGCTTGGTTCTTACAACTCTAGAACTTGCCACGACGATACATTCCCGGTCCTTACCAACTTAAACCCGAGTAAGTAAATGACAGAGGCACTAGGACTAACCCTTTTATTTCTACACCATTATTTTTCTTTTTTTACCACCTACCCAAAATCCCCATAGTTAACCCCTTTGAGCCTAAACCTTTTCATTTCATAACCCAAAACAAACACCCTTTCACCCACCAAAACCTTTTTTTATTTTTTTAACCCTTTGTTTTAGTAACAAGCTCGGTTTCTCTTATGACTTTCAAAAAAAAAATGATAATGATGAAGCAAAAGAGAAATAAACAAACAAGTTTATCAAAAACAACTTTGTTTGAAAGAAATGCTTCATCAAAATAATTTTTTTTGAAAAATAACAAGTCTTATGAAAACCGACGCTTTTTACGCCTTTCGCCCTTTTACTAACCACTAACCCAACCACCCACCTTTAGCCCAAGCCTAACCCTTCACCCAAAAGTCCTCTTGATATTTACAAAGGTATATAGTTAAAAAGGAGGAGGATTGATTGCTTGGCAAGCCTATGGTAGGAGTAAGTTCCATGCCGCTCTCGAGTGATCCACTAAAATACATCTTCGGCCGAGTGTTGAGTGATCCCCCGTGAGGTATGTGAATTTGTATATAAATGGAATTTTAAAAAAGGCATGTTATGCCCTAATAAGTAATTTATCTTATGTAATGCTTTAAATAAATCATGACGAATAGGATTGTAAACAAATAAAAATAAAACTTAATAAAGAATCTTGGAAATCCCGACACTCTATGATAAACCTAAAAAACCTTCTCTTCTACCCGTTCCATTTGGGAGTGTAAAGCCACATTATAAAGAGTTTTGCTTGAGGACAAGCAAATATTCAAGTGTGGGGGTATTTGATGTGTGCAAAATGCAACATATAAATTACATCAAATGTGGCATAAAACTAATCCTTTTTTAGTACTAATGTTGGAAAAAGTGTGTTTTTGTCTTCCTTTTGTATTTTCAGGATTAAATGAGCTCAAATAAACAAAAGAAGCAAAAAGGCAGCCAAATCTAACATAAATACAAGAAAAGGATCAAACGTGGCATACCCGACCCCCGACAGCATCTTCCCAAGCAAACTTAAGAAGACAGAAGGCTGAACACGCCCCGTGCTCAGTGAGCACGGGGGCGTGCCCAAGTGTCAGCAGAAAAGACAAAGCTGTAAAAGCTTCTATCACCCACCACGGGGGCGTGCCCAGTGGACACGGGGCCGTGGTCAACTCTAGGATTCGCAAAATCTGGGGAAATCTTGATAGTACAGATACGCTTCAGCACACGGGGGCGTGCCCAGCGGACACGGGGGCTTGATCAACTAATGCAGACAAACTGCAATTAATGAAGAAAGAGAAGGAAGGTGGAAACGGGGCCGTGCCCGAGTCTCTATTCAACTTATAAATAGGGGTGCTTGGCTCATTTGCAAACCATCCCTTGGCACACCACCTCTCTCACACTTCACCCACCACCCACCACCATCACAACACCATCATCCACCACCATCATCCATTGTCCATCATAGAGTGTGTGAGTCGTCTTGGGATCCAAGATTGATCGTAAGAGTTCTTGACAATCAAAGACCATGTTTGCCTAAGCCTCTTACATCACTTGGTGAAGACAAGTGTCTAGTGTAATACTTTTTATTTTTAATCTTTTCGCACTTTTTATTTGGTTATGTATTAATGACTTTAATTACTAGTTTCTTATGTTGAAGGTGATTCTTCCTTATCGTTTGTCCGTGGTGTCTTGGCATTATTTTACTGTCTATATAAAATAAAAGATTTTCACCATTCATATCTCCACGGTCTATATGGAGATATGTTGGCTACCTGGTCGGGGGTTAAGGGAACGGTTTGGTAAGAGTCTTGCCATTGTTCAGTGTATAGATCATGCAAAGGACCTGGGTCAAATTTAGTAGAACCTCCCACAATACCCACCGGTATTGGATGGCGGGGGTCCAAACTCTTTGATCCCCTCATAAGTAAGCTACTATTAAAACTTTAACCCGGCTACTTAGGACTGTATCCCTGCTGACTCAGACTACTTAGCCGAGGGTAACGTCACCTTCAAAAAAGTGGCCTACCACATTATGCATTAATAACTTAATTAATTATCTTTCAATAATCCGACCCTTTAGGATTGTATCCTTGCTGACTCAAACTACTGGGTTGAGGGGCCTAGTACAATAACTAAGATAATCTTTTAAAAAGTGCAAAAGTGCGAAAATAATCAAAGGTTACACTAAACATGAGTCGGATCCAATTTATTCATCTTGTCTATCTGTTTTTATTTTTATTTTATTTTTCAGCATTTTAGTTAGTTTTTATTTTTCTATTTTAAAAACGTTTTTTCTAACTTTTTGGTTTGATTAGACGTTGAGGATAAACCGGTATTAAAAGCTCTTGTGTCCTTGGACGACCTCGGTATCTTGCCAACACTATACTACGCTCACGATGGGCGCACTTGCCCATATGTGTGTATGGTGTTAGTAAAATATCGTGTTTTATAAATATAAAACTTGACTAACGTGTAAAAAGGGCTTAAAATATACATTAAAAACATATAACACACGACACGCATCAATGTCAATGTTGTTCATGATGATTTTAATCTTAAATCAAAACCAATAAAAATATCAAGAAAATCCTAAGTTAATTTTCGAGTTTTATCATACCAACAACTAATGAGAAAAGAGGAAATAAAATTAAAACAACTAAGGATTTTCATACCAGTTCAACAATTTTGTCTTTTATCTCTTTCGCCAACGTTGATACGACATGGTGTCTTGTGTTGATACAATCCAACTTCAAAAGCAATTCGTGCTGATAACGTGTTGTGTAACAATTAGCCTATTAACATTATAGAGACAAGAAATAGAGATTGGGGAAAATGGATATCTTATTGATGTCTAAAATGGATTACATATGCCTCTATTTATAGGCTTTCAAGATGGAAGTTAAGTATATGGAGAGTCATAACACAAGTGGATAGTCACACAATAAATATATAATAATTCATAACAGTTATTAGATTGTTATTAATAAATTGGGTATATTTGATATTTTAACTATTTTGTAAGGGCATATATGATATTTTTAGTTTTTGTTGGGTATATATGAAATTCTTTAAGTTTGTAAGTGAATATATGAAATTAATCCGTTCATCTAATGTATTCATGTGAACATGTTCATCTATACACCCTCATGTATCCGAAATCCCGTTAACCTCCTTCTCGACTTGGTTCACTTGCGTAAATAAATATGCAAAAAGATATATACACATGTATTTGTAGTCTAAATCTCAAGTCAAAATCCTTGTACACAATCCATTCATACTCGTCTGATATCTATATTTGGGAATTGACTTGTTATAATTGTTTCTTATTGAGGCTAAAATAAGTTACTATCGCTTGTTAAATTTTTAATATACATAGTTTACCATAAGATGCAACATTAGGAAAACAAACATGCATATCAAGGAAAGCCACCGAATAATGTCAAGGGTTAAGAAAGGAGAAATAGGGCATATCAGGCCATCTGCATTAGTTATACAAAAATAGCATTAGAGGGGGCAATCCTGACCCAAAAGCTATTATATGGGTCATTTTAACCCTTTTAAAAACTACAATAGGTTGTTTTGGGTTAAAAAAATTAAACAAGGGGGTCAAAGTGGGTCATTTAAAAAGTTATAACTCTTATCCACGAGTCAAGCTGGGTTGATGAAATTAAAAGTACGGGTCATTAACTAGGGTTTGAATAAAAAACCACGGGTGAACCTGTGAAGAAGAAGATTGAAGAAACGTCGACTGAATGTCACTGAACATCATCTTCAATAAAGCGGGTTTACATTAGAAGATTAATTCACCATCTTCAATTAGAACATCATCTTCGTTAGGGTTTGAATAGAATCACATGTAGATTAATTCTTCATTATCTTCGTTAGGGTTTGAAAGTTCGATAACGTCGTTTTCCGGTTCGTACATGTTATTTTTAATTTGATTTTGATTATTATTTTTTTTAAGTTTTTGACGATTTAGATGTGTTTGTTATGTTTATTGTTTGTTTTATGATAAAATTTAACTAATTATGTTAGAAAAATAAAGATTTGCATGTGGAATTATGTTTGGAACAATGAATTCAGTCTTGCTTCTTTGTTTTTTATTTATTAGGCTAAAATGTTGTATTTGATTGTATTAAGTTGGGTAGAGTTTTATGGAACTGGTAGTCTGGTACAAACAATAGAGTTATAGAACACATATTCTTGTAGGTTGTAACTTGTAAGTCAATATTAAATTTATCTTCATGAATGCAAGTGTCTAAATAGGCAAAACAATCATTTTGACCTATAGAATTCACACTTTAGGGTGAGTTAAATGTATTTAGATTTATAAAAACAAACTAAATCAGTAAGTGTACTGAACACAAGCTGAAGCAAAAGATATACTAGTTCTTGAATTAAGTTTTATGCTTGAAGCATTTCACCTTAACAGACTGTTTCGGTTTTGACTTATGGTGGTTTGTTATTATATCGCCAAAAGACACAAGAACCAGTTGGTAATACTCTTAATATAAAACTTATATCTGTAGAAGAGGTTGATGTTCTCAATTCTCATGCAACTGCCACAATTTAATATAATTTGATATTTAGTAATTTAATTTATTTTCCTAACTTTTCCTAACTTGCAAGTGCTAGTTTTGTATTATAGTTTCTCAACATTGAAAGTTAAGAGATTGTAATGCTCTTAAGATTTAAATCATTAGCTTGTAACTTAATTGTGTAAAGTGTGTGGTGCCAATCAACAATGTAGAGAAGAAAAAATAGAAGCACAATGTATATCAGGCTTGGGTCATCAACTAGATATAATAATACATGTGTGTTCAATCTATTCGCTTTGTTCGGGAAACAGGTTGCATTTGTTTACTCCTTTGAAACTAGACTAAATAGGTTGTGATCTTGTTTGATAATATTAAATGCAATTTATGTACTATTCATTGCAGTCTTTGCAGTATTTAATGCAATTTCTTGGTGTTCTTATCAGTTCTGATTAGAGTCACATAGCCCACCCGGACCCGTTTCAACCCGAACCGACCCGGACCCGTTTCAACCCGACAAAATTGCCCCTTGGTGTACAATCTTTTTTTTAAATAGCATTGTTTAACCAAACCGACCCGACCCGAAACCTATTCTGACCCGAAACCGTTTCAACCCGAACCCGTTCCGACCCGAACCTGTCTCGACCCGAACCAAAACAATCATTTTTTTGTAACTGACCCGTTTTGACCCGAACCCGTTTTGACCCGGACCCGTTTTGACCCATGACCCAACCTGACCCGTTTGCCAGGTCTAGTAGCATTTTGTATAAGTGTATTTTTTTTATTGGAGTAAAAATTTTAAATGGATTGTTATATATCCAAACAAAACTTGCTTAGATTTGAAAGAGGGTCACAAAAAGCTAGGACAACTACCAAAAAAGATAGCATGAATCTCAGTCATTGCTCACTAAATGGATTAATACGACGTTGAAATAACAAAAAAAAGTGTAGAAGCAATCAGAATATCTAGAATGATAATAATTTAATGATATAGCTTTAAACAAACATGCATAATCATATATTCCATAAATAGATAGGTTCAGCAGTTTGGGTACATTAAAAAAAAGTGAGGCGTAACATTCAATAAAAACGCCTCCTAGCAAGCCGCTAGCAAAGGTAACAAAATGACCAAAAAAATAATTACAAAGCAAAGTGGTCCAACTATTCGAATCTAAACAAAGTAAACTTACCGATTCTTTATCCATAAGAAGGATTGCGACTTGATTTCCCTAAGAATTTTATCTATCTTAACTGGTTGATCTTTGAATATCGCCTTGTTCCTAGCTTTCCACATACACCAGCACGTGACCAACAACATAATGACATAAGTGATCTTTCTTTTCTTTTCCCCTCCCGACGGGTGCTTGTGAAAGTTTAGCACATCTTGCACTGAAAAATACAAATATAGGGGCAATTTACATCATGTCCAAATGGCACTCCAAAGCATAGCGGCCACCACACATGAGGAAAACAGATGCTCAAACGCCTCTAGTTTCGTTCCACATAGCCCACACATAGTCGAAGTTGAAATGTGTGACACCTGTGCCTCCGCGACCATCAAAAAAATACCAAATCAATGAAATATTGTGTTTCAAACTTGGGATTTGTATAAATATGTGTATCAATTGCACATATCAATTCTTGTTCGATTTCGAGCTTTAAATCGCTTTCTGGAAGGTTATACGCGAACTGATGCGTAAATATAACCAGTTTAATGCAACAAACACTCCAGAACAGTGACATAGGCTTAACATACTTTAAATAACCTTTACATAACTTAGGAATAAGTTTTGGAGGGTTTGGTGTGGCGAAATCAAGTTTATTCGATCAAAGGGACTAAATTCGACAAACTGCGAAAGTATGCCGATTCGTACTGTGACGAACATTCCGGAACTAGATCATAAGTTAAATATGCCCTAAATATCCTTTACATAGCTTAGAAATAGGATTTGAGATGTTTGGTGTCACACCCCCAAAATACCACATGCGGAAACCCCCACGAGACGTGTGACGTACCAGGATCCAAGCCACCAATCACATTGAATTCATAAATTAAATAAAACATTCCATTCATTTCAAATATAAATCCAAACCATAAGTTAAACCAAATTAAGTATTCAGCGGAAGCATAACATAAAATGTAATTCAATTGTTTCCAAAACATGAGTTTAGATTCAACGTAACAAATTTCCAAGAGGCTCGACCCACAACCACTCCAGCACTCCCAGATAGCAAGTCCTTATCGAGTATCTAACGACCTGCAAGCATGCAGACAAGTGTGTCAGACGACGCTGGTGAGTTCAAAGTTTTGTTAACGCGTTTAGTTACCAGATATGTGTTTAAAACAGTTCAACGATATGTTTTGATGATGTTATTAACTCGATTACCGTATGTGGCTACTAGATGTGTTTGCCCAAACCCCAATGCCACTATCAAAGCATTGGTCAAGTGGTCAAGGTAAATAGTTCACGCCTGTCCATTCCGGCCCGGTGTGAGGGTGCCAAACCTAATAGCGCTAGCAACTAAATACCTTGTTGCCTTCCCGACAACAATCGGTAGATGTAAGGGGTCTTAAATGATAGAAACTGAGTAATAACAAACATCCCGTTAACCTGACATTCTTCCCTGAAAACGTTACCCGATATCCCTTCCCGGGATGCATGCTTGGGAAAAGAGCAGTGAACTTACCTTGGTTTGCTCGGTTTGATAATGTCCTTCTAGCGTTAATTAATGGTTAGGTCCGTTACACGCGACTAAGGTACATTGCACATAATCTCAATGTAAGTGTTTACGTTCAAATAGGGTTTAAATAGGATTTGCAATCCCTCAGTGTCCAAACATCAGGGTCCTTTATGATTATCGTTTACAGATTTCATCATACAAGACTGAACATACATATAGTAGCACACAGTAGCATGTTAGGTGTTTTTCATGCAACATTTAACAAACTCGAACCAAACCCCCACCTATTAAACTCGGACAAGGCATCCCCTTACAAACTCGGACCCAACAAAATCCATAAAACTTGGACTAATGTGTGAAGGATAAAACTTGGACTAATGTGTGAAGGATAAAACTTGGACTAATGTGTGAAGGATAAAACTTGGACTTGATTTCATAGCAAACCCGGACACCCTCTCCCAACTAAACTCGGACCATATACAAAACAATAAACTCGGATCTTATTCCAGTCATCAAAACTCGGACTCAAGGGGTCCTTATAATGAATCCGGACTTCATGTTTCTTTAATAAACTCGGAGGTAAGTGTCATGTTAAGAACTCGGATTTGTGACTTCACAAAACCCTGACACTTAACTCCGGGTTAACAACATGCGTGATTTCCAAAAACCAATTTACAGTTTTCAATGGAACAGTTACAGGTTACGATCAAAACCCTATTTTCATTCATTGGCAAGGCTGTAATCTAATCAACAATCAAACAATTCTAACATATCAGTCATCTTACTGTCAGGCAAGTGATTAACAACTATTCACAAACCATTTCACAATAATCAGGATGATCAATAAACACAGAACCGTTGTTTGGAGAACTAGGGTTTTCATGAATCAAATGATCAAGGATTAACAACATACAATCATTAGACATTTACCTTAGACTGATTCTAGATGGATTGGAAGATCAAGATTGATGGAAGAGAACTTGTGTAGCCAAGAATGATGAGAGAAATGGTTGTAGAAGGTGACTAGAGAGAATGATTTGAACTGTCGTAGAATGATTTGTGAGGGAGATTTTAGGGTTAGGAGTTATTAAGGTTTCACTAACTACTCTACTCACCCCTAAGTATCATCTTTTACATAAAACACACACACCACATATAGTTTACAGTTAAGGCACAAAGTTCTCGTGTTAGTCAGATAATGCATAAAGTAATGCATAGTTCCATGCAATGCTAAAGATTGTGCGACCAAATTAATTGTTTTAGGTTAAATTATTAACATGAAGTTCCGGGTTGTCACATCATCCCCAACTTGGAAGAAATTTCGTCCCGAAATTTGATAAGCAACCCAAAAAAGCAAGACGGTAACTCAGGATGACTGGGGATTTTCCGCGGGTACCACATCATCCCCAACTTGAATGGGAATTTCGTCCCGAAATTCACTAGTTGCATTAGATCTATATTTGCCAGGCTTGGACTTGTCCTCTGGGAATAAATGTGGGTACTTGAGCTTCATCTGATCCTTGCGTTGCCACGTGAACTCCGGTCCACGCCTTGAGTTCCAACAAACTCTCACAATTGGAATATGACTGTGCTTATGGACTTTGACCTCCAGGTCCATGATTTCAATAGGTTCCTCGACAAATTGCAACTTGTTGTCGATTTTCAGCTCCTGAAATGGTACTACCAGTGTTTCATCCGATAAACACTTCTTTAACTGCGATACGTGGAAGTCATCATGAACGTTACCCAACTCAGTAGGTAACTCCAGCTTGTAGGCCACTTTACCAATTCGTTCCAAAATCTTAAATGGCCCAACATATCGTGGGTTAAGCTTGCCGCGTTTTCCAAAACGCACCACACCCTTCCAGGGTTAGACCTTCAACATAACGCGATCATTAACTTCGAATTCCAAAGGTTTCCTACGCTCATCAGCGTAGCTTTTCTGACGATCACGCGCTGCCGCCATACGATTCCTGATCTGAACAATTTTCTCAGAGGTTTCAAGCACCAATTCCGGGACTGTAATCTGACTGTCACCCACCTCAGCCCAACAGAGAGGTGAACGACATTTCCGTCCATACAATGCTTCGAATGGAGCTGCCTTAATACTGGTATGGTAACTATTGTTATACAAAAACTCTATCAGAGGCAAATGTTTCTCCCAACCCTTGCCAAAGTCAATTACGCACGCCCGCAACATATCTTCTAGTGTCTGGATGGTTCATTCACTTTGACCATCCGTCTGTGGGTGATAAGCAGTACTCATGTCGAGGCGCGATCCGAACGATTTGTGCATCGACTGCCACAAATCCAAAATGAAACGTGGGTCACGGTCAGAGATAATAGATGTCGGCACCCCATGCCGAGAAATCACTTCCTTTAGGTAGACAACAGCTAGTTGTGAAAACTTGTCTGTTTCCTTGATTGCTAAAAAGTGTGCTGACTTCGTGAGGCGATCAACGATCACCCAGATGGTATCGTTTCCGTTTTGAGTTCTCGGTAGCCCGGTGAAAAAATCCATAGCAATCTGTTCCCATTTCCACATGGGTATTTCTGGTTGTTGCAGCAATCCAGACAGCTTTTGGTATTCCACTTTAACTTTCGAGCATGTTAGACATTTACTCACATAAGTTGCGATGTGAGCTTTCATCTTCGGCCACCAATACATGACTTTGAGATCTTGATACATTTTATCTGAGCCTGGATGAACAGAGTATCGAGACTTGTATGCTTCGTCCATCACAAGTTCTCTAAGGTTACCAAACAACGGAATCCATATCCGCTCCATGAAATAGTAAATGCCATCTGACCTCTTCTCAAGTCGTTTCTCCATACCCCGTAAATACTCAGCTTCGTAGTTTTCTCCCTTTAACGCCTCGGCCTGAGCCGAACGGATCTGATCAGGCAGGTTAGAATGAATGGTGAGCTACAAAGTGCGAACATGTTTGGGTTTTGTTTCCTTTCAACTGAGAGCGTCTGCTACAACATTAGCCTTTCCTGGATGATACTTGATTGCATGGTCATAGTCGTTCAGTAGTTCTACCCAGCGACGCTGTCGCATATTTAATTCCTTCTGGTCAAAGATGTGCTGAAGGCTCCTGTGGTCGGTATAAATAGTACATTTAGTACCGTACATGTAATGCCTCCAGATTTTGAGTGCAAACACCACGGCTCCCAACTCCAAGTCGTGCGTCGTATAGTTCTTCTCATGAACCTTCAATTGTCGGGAAGCATAAGCTATCACATTGTTGCGTTGCATCAGTATGCAACCCAGACCCTGTATGGAAGCATCATAGTATACTACAAAGTCTTCTGTACCTTCAGGTAAAGACAAGATCGGCGCACTGCAGAGTTTCTGTTTTAATAACTGGAAGGCCTCTTCTTGTTTCTTTCCCCATGAGTATACTACGCCCTTCTGTGTTAATGAAGTAAGAGGTTGCGCGATCTTCGAAAAATCCTTGATAAATCTCCGATAATACCCAGCGAGACCAAGAAATTGTCGCACCTCAGAAGGAGTGTTTGGTGTCGCCCAATTCTTAACAGCGTCAACTTTTGCAGGATCCACGTGTATCCCCAATTAATTCACTATATGGCCAAGGAAGTGTACCTCCCGAATCCAGAAGTCACACTTAGAAAACTTCGCTTAGAGCTGCTCCTTCCTTAGAAGTTCTAAAATAAGACGCAGGTGCCGCTCGTGGTCTTCCTTGCTCTTCGAGTAGATGAGAATGTTGTCAATAAACACAATAACGAAGTCGTCAAGATACGGTTTGCATACGCGGTTCATGAGATCCATGAAGACCGCTGGCGCATTCGTCAACCCAAACGGCATAACCAAGAACTCATAGTGCCCATAACGCGTTCGAAAAGCCGTTTTTGGAACATCCTCCTGTCGGACTCTCACCTGATGATAGCCCGATCTTAAGTCGATCTTCGAATAAAAACTTGACCCTTGCAACTGGTCAAACAAGTCGTCGATACGTGGCAATGGGTAACGGTTCTTGATAGTCACCTTGTTGAGTTCCCGATAATCAATACACATGCAAAAGGACCCGTCTTTCTTCTTTACAAACAACACTGGGGCTCCCCAAGGCGAAGAACTGGGTCGAATAAAGCCTCTATCCAATAACTCTTGCAGTTGATTAGACAACTCTTACAACTCTCCAGGTGCTAAACGGTATGGAGCATGAGCGATTGGAGTCGCTCCTTGCTCAAGGTCAATCTGAAATTCTACTAGACGGTGAGGAGGTAGACCAGGTAGCTCCTCAGGAAATACATCGGCAAATTCACGTACGACTGGCAGATCCTCGATATTTCTCTCTTCAGACGGAGTGTCAGTAACTAGTGCTAGAATTGCAGGATATCCCTTTCGTAGACATTTCTGTGCTTGCATAGCCAAGATAATACCAACCATCGTCCCACTACGATGCCCTTGAACTGATAATGACTCTCCATCAGGGAGAGGGATACGTACAATCTTTTCCTTTCACAGAATCTCAGCTTGGTGTTTAGACAACCAATCCATACCAACCACTACGTCAAAACTACCGAGGGTAACAGGAAGGAGGTCAATATTAAACACTTAACCCATGAGATCTAGTTTACACCCAAAAAGGACATGCGAAGCTTCTATCGTTTTACCATCGGCTAGTTCTACTACATGCTTAACCTCTAAAGGTGTTGGAGTTAACCCTAATCGCTAGCTAAACTCTTGGGACACATAACTCCAATCGGCACCGGAATCAAATAACACAGAAGCAATAACGTTGTTCACAGAAAACGTACCAGTCACGACATTGCCGTCGTTCCTAGCATCACCGGCACCAAGCACGAATCCCCTTCCCCGAGCACCATTGCCCCCATTGTTTCCATTATTGTTGTTGTTTCCGGCATTGTTGTTATTATTCTGGTGGTTGTTGTCGTTGGCATTCCGATTTAACTGAGGGCAATCCCGCTTGAAGTGACCCTAATCCCCATATTGATAACACCCCCTTTTAAAGCCCTGGTTCTGCTGGGGTTGTTGCCTTTGCTGTCGCTGATACTGCTGGTTTTGCTGCTGCTGCTTTGGCTGCGGGGCTCTACAGTCTTTGGCCTCATGGCCCACTTTCTGTTTCTTTAATAAACTCGGAGGTAAGTGTCATGTTAAAAACTAGGATTTGTGACTTCACAAAACCCTGACACTTAACTCCGGGTTAACAACATGCGTGATTTCCAAAAACCAATTTACAGTTTCAATGAAACAGTTACAGGTTACGATCAAAACCCTATTTTCATTCATTGGCAAGGCTGTAATCTAATCAAAAATCAAACAATTCTAACATATCAGTCATCTTAATGTCAGGCAAGTGATCACACAACTATTCACAAACCATTTCACAATAATCAGGATGATCAATAAACACGGAACCATTGTTTGGAGAACTAGGGTTTTCATGAATCAAATGATCAAGGATTAACAACATACAATCAGTAAACATTTACCTTAGACTGATTCTAGATGGATTGGAAGATCAAGATTGATGGAAGAGAACTTATGCAGCCAAGAATGATGAGAGAAATGGTTGTAGAAGGTGACTAGAGAGAATGATTTGAACTGCCGTAGAATGATTTGTGAGGGAGATTTTAGGGTTAGGAGTTATTAAGGTTTCACTAACTACTCTACTCACCCCTAAGTATCATCTTTTACATAAAACACACACACCACATACAGTTTACAGTTAAGGCACAAAGTTCTCTTGTTAGTCAGATAATGCATAAAGTAATGCATAGTTCCATGCAATGCTAAAGATTGTGTGACCAAATTAATTGTGTTAGGTTAAAGCATTAACCTGAAGTTCCGGGTTGTCACATTTGGTGCGCAAAAATAAACTTTTTGGTCAAACAGGGACTAAAAGAGTCAAAAAGTGCATAAGTTTGCATTTTCACGCATATCTTACGTTCTGAATATATCCGGACATCCAAAAATTTATGTAATCATTAAAATACTTTATTTTAGTGATTGGCATGATAAAATTCCATTTGTCGCGTAATTTGGATCATTTTTTCGCGTCTGTTCGTGTTTCGTCGTAATTAACCGAACAACGCAATCGTACGACCAAACGAACCGACATCCGAGATATTTTTTAGCACATTTCATGTTCCCTATACTTTAACTTCATTTTAGAGCCTAGATATGGGGTTAACGGGGCTTAAACGTGCAACAAACTGAGTTTATCAAGTGCAGGGACCATTTCTGACATTTCTGGATAGTTAGCCCTCGCAGGGCGCGTAAGATGAAGGCTCATCTTATGCGGGTTGCGTAGAGTGCCCAGATCAGCAAATCTATATTCTGGTTTTGCCGCTGGTTTCAGGCTTTTTCCCATGGTTTTCCTCAACCTATGTGCTTGTTTTAAGTACCCATTGTATTACAAATCAGTGGGTGCACTTGTATGGTTGAGATTGAAGCTCAGGAATCGAGGAACGATCTTAACGGTGGACTGAAATCTATAAATACCCACCAAGATTTCATTTTTTCCTCACATTTGGTCTAATTACTCTCTAAGTTGAAGCTCAAAGCTTCATACCTGAGAATTTTTAGATCAAACCTTCCTAGCTTGGACCCGTTGTAAGTATTCTTTCATGCTTTTATGCGTTTTTAAGCGTAAAATCCAAACAGTGTTTAACTTTCTGCTTTGACCAGTCAATGGTCAACACGAAATTCATTTGAACTTTGCAACGTGAGCGTAATCACGATGGTCATAGTCCTTTGTGACTATACCTACTGATTACCACGTTATTTTAGGCATAGTGACGAGTCATAGTTTCGGTCAAAATGCATATTCTTGCGTATTTTGCAACCAAACTATTCTTGGGTATCAAAACCGTTTGTTTTGATATCAAACTTGTTTTCAAACCATGTTAAACATGTTTTAACATGTTTAACTCGTCACTTTTAGATTAGTGCTTGTATAGGGTCATAAGATAAGCGGTCTAAACAACTGCTTAGACTTTCGAACCCGACCCGTTTGGTCGATCATTAGGATCCGACCAAGCATATATTGTGATCATAGTTGTATATGGAATAACCATCTGAGGTTATACCTTATGGTCACTTTGTTTAGTTAGTTGTATGATAGGTTGTTTATATGCCTTAGGTAAAATGACCAAAATGCCCTTTTGCGCATAAATTCATTTAAGCATATGTAACCTAAATTTTGACATCTAAACTGATTAGGAAACATTATTAGACTTGTTAAGGCATATAATACTTTTCATAGGACTAGTTAGGCGGTCCGAACACGTTTTACGCGAACGACGCGTTAAAGTAGCGTAAGCTACCTAAACGGGTCGTAATGGGTCATAAGCACTTAGGTTAGGTTTTGATTTAGTATGTTGGTTTTGTTAAACCATGTCATATGAGTTCCAATACACATTTGGTTTACGAAACCTCATCCTATCTGATCTCCCGATTTAGGTCCGGATATTAACGTAGTTATCTATATTAGGTGCCATTTGATTTCCGTGATCCCTCTAGCTTTGCTTGGTTGTTGTTCAAGACTTCTAAGCATCCTCAAGTGAGTACATAGTCCCCTCTTTTACTGTTTTCAAACATTTTGGGGTGATACACATGTGCCTACTTGTTACTTTCATGCTTTTTATGTTTTTATATCATATACTTACTATGTTCATTAGTACGTATATAGTACATGATTTCATTAGGTTTTGCTATGTATGTTCACTTAGCATGCTAGCACATTGATTTTAGTATATTACATTTTGTTGCATATGTTCATCCAGCATATGGACACATTGTTTTACATTTTGAACTGTTTGAACCGTTTGAAGCTGTTTGATCTATGTGAATTATTTGGACTGTTGGAACCGTTTGAAACTGTTTGATTTATGTGAACCATTTGAAATTGATTGATTGATGTGAACCGTTTGAAATTGTTTGAACTGTTGGGTTCGGGAAGTGATTAGGTAATGGGGCGGGGGTAATGTGCTAAAAGCATGGTGGATACGCCGCTGGTACTTCCTATATATAAGTGCTTTTAACACATTATATTTCGTTGCGTTATCTAGATAACTTGGGCAAGGTTATCAAAACAAAGTTATATTTCAAGGTTTTTCTAACATTATAAAATATTCGAGTTTTATTTAAAAAACGATTTACAATCTGGGTTTATTTAAAACAAATGTTTTGAGTTAAGTTTCATGGTATCGATATTTCATAAAATTATAACTACACTGTTTTGACTTGGTTATTTCAATTTACATTACAAACATTTTACAAAACTTGGTTTTCTAATTATCAAATAACAAAGGTGTTCAAGTTATTTTCAAAATATAAACGAGCCATGAATCTGACACTCACATAAAACCTATGTACTCTCCGGCATTTTATGCTGACGTATTTTCACATGTGTTTCAGGTATCATAGTTGGTGATGATTGATGATGATATTGATGCATGCTCACATAGGAATGGACAAGGCCTTAGTGACTTAATAACAATGAAAGTCTATTTGTTCATGTTTTGTTTCTAATTTCAATGTAATGTAACACATTTAAATTCAATAAAACAGAACTTCAATCCATGTGTTATGAAACAATGATTCTGTTACAACACTCCCCGACATTTCCGCCACGATTTGTTCTTTTACGTGGTCGGGGTGTGACAGAAAAGTTGGTATCAGAGCTCATGGTTATAGGGAATTAGGTTATTAGTAATGCTTTGACCTAGTCTATAACCTTCCTAAGATCCTAACGCGAGTTTACTTGCGTTTAGTTATAAAACAATACCGTCACCTATCTTTAGGTGATAACCACAATAAGAACACAAATTTCGACTCTGCTTTGAAAACTAATCATCTGTTCTAGGATGATTTATTATAAGGTTTTGAACCTTCAAAGTTTTCAAAATCTCATCAAAGTTTGGGTCTTATTAATGTGAACGCGTGCCATCTAGAAGGGTGGATGCCTGTATCCTGAGTTTTCTATCTAAGGCTAGAGTGTTCGTACAAATCCGCAGTATCGGACCAGTCATTCTTACCTGGGAACTCTTGGGGTGAGTGTCCACTTATTGGCGAGCATGTCTTCGCAATACATTATGAGGACCTATTTATTTTGATTCATCTTTAGTGAGTCATTTGTTTGCTTCATGGTTCGAACAAATGACCATCACCCATGCTTTTTGGTCGGTAATTGTAACATCCTATTCTTACCCAAAGCCTTTTCACTTGTTCTCTCTCTTGTTTCCCCTTTTAGAATGCCTCCACGACGCGACAATCAGGTACCTAATGAAGAACTGGCGGCTATCATTACACAGCAAATGGCTGTTGCAATCCCTAACATCATTGCTCAATGTAACCTAGCCCTCAACAATAATAATGCTCCCTGCAACTTCAAGACATTCAACTCTACCAAGCCATCAAAATTTTCTGGGTCTCAAGGAGCGACTGCACTTCTGCAATGGTTCGAAAGTTTAGAGTGCACCTTCAGACACGTTCAGTGTCTAAACGAGTGAAAGGTAGAGTTCGCATCTAGTGTTTTTGAGAAACGAGCTTTAACATGGTGGAATGGTGTGATGAGAGATAGGGGGCTGAGGTAGCACTGGCTCAAACATGGGAAGAGCTTCGAGCTCTAATGATGAAGGAATGCTGTCCTCGTCATGAGATTAGCGCATTGGAAAGGGAATTCGATGATCTTAAGCAAGATAGCGGTGAGCAACGAGCCTACATGGACCGTTATGAGGAGTTAAGTCTGTTATGCCCAAACATGGTTACGCCTTTGGATAAGGCAATCAAAAAGTACATTGATGGCCTCCCTGACTCAGTACAAGACATTGTGACTGGTAGCAACCCCACTACTGTTAGACAGGCCATTGAGTTATCCGCTACCTTGACTGAATCTCAGATCAGGAAAGGTAAACTTTTCCGTAAGGGTGATAAGAAATCGACCGATTAACCGAAGCCAAAGGATGAGCAGACTAAGTCCTCCAAGAAGTCCAAGAAGTGAATGGCTTCTTAGAACTTCGCCGTGGTTGCTCAGAATGATCAAGATGTCCCCAACCAACCGGCTCAACCTCCTGCTAGGAAGCCATACAACGGAACTGCACGCTTGTGCAACCAATGTAGCCTTCATCATCATGCCAGTGTAAAGTGTCGCAAATGCCAAATTTGTGGACTTATAGGTCATACAGCAAGAGTTTTCCCAACTGTAGCTGCACCAAATCAAGCTGGCAACAATCCTGCTCAAGCTCGTTTTCTACCGGGGTCTTGCTACAACTGTGGCGAAATAGGCCGTTTTCGAAGGAATTGCCCAAAGCTTGCTAATGCAAATCCAACGCAGGGATGAGCATCTGACCGATGGGAAGACAACGCTGTTTAGAAATAATCAAGCCTTATGTATTATTTTCTTTTGTTGTCATGGTCTGAGAAACAGTTGTTATTGTTGTTTATAAATAAATCTTTTATTTACATTGCAATGTATTTATGTGGTTGCATGTATAAACAACATATCCCCTACAATACCGACAACCAAGGAACCGTATTCCTTGAAAATCAGACTACTCCCAAAATTCTTCCATTTTTTGATTTCTTGCGATTTCCACGAAAATCCTAAGTACCCGTTTCTTCCAAGGAAACGAAGTACAAGGCGCAAGTTACAACTCTGGACAAATACCTAAAGTACCACTATAAATCCTTAATAGGGTACCTGAGGGTATTTCCGTAAGTCCTTAATTGTTGTCTACCTTAATTCGAATATTACGTTTCCTTGTAAACGAAATCGAATTTCTGGAAAATCATCCTATCTTTGCTAATAGATTCTTGAGGACGTTGAAGTCTGTCGACTGGGTTCGTGGTATACCTTGAATACCCATGATCAGATCGTCATCAAGTTAATATAAATTAATAACAAGATAATAAAAAATTAATAACCAAGAAAACAATCATGTGCTTATGTGTTTAATGTGTTGACCCAATCAAAGTTGTCTCAAGCTTGTTCAAATTCTATCCCTTTCACATTATAAAACAAACTGTGCCAACTGTGCAAGAAATTACATAATTATGGATGCATACATAATGATGGAATTTAGTGCACAGAAACCACAGCAAGTTTTGTCATGTGTCTAGAGTTAATTCTATTCATTTCCATTTCTGATGAAGCACCCGTTGAAAATGACTCTGTCCTTTCATTTTCGTTTCTGAAGAATGTCCGTTGAGGAAATGAATATCCGTTTGATTATCCTTTTCATTTCCATTTCTAAGGAAGCACCGGTTGAAAATGACTCTGTCCGCTCATTTTCATTTCTGAAGAATGTCCGTTGAGGAAATGAATATCCGTTTGATTATCCTTTTCATTTCCGTTTCTGAGTAAGCACCCGTTGAAAATGACTCCGTCCGTTCATTTTCGTTTCTGAAGAATGTCCGTCGAGGGAAATAAATATCCGTTTGATTATCCTTTTCATTTCCGTTTCTGAGGAAGCACCCGTTGAAAATGGCCCCGTCCGTTCATTTTTGTTTCTGAAGAATGTCCGTTGAGGGAAATGAATATCCTTTTGATTATTCCTTCATTTCCATTTCTGAAGAATGCCCATTGAGGAAAATGACTCCATCTGTTCATTTTCGCTTCTGAAGAATGTCCGTTAAAGGAAATGACAGGATTATGCCTTGCATATCTTTGATGGTTATTTAACACAAAGTCACAGACAGACTCCTACGAATAAATTTCGAGACGAAATTTCCTAAAGTAGGGGAGACTGTGACACCTGTGCCTCCGCGACCATAAAACAAATACCAAATCAATGAAATATTGTGTTTCATACTTGGGATTTGTATAAATATGTGTATCAATTGCACATATAAATTCTTGTTCGATTTCGAGCTTTAAATCGCTTTCTGGAAGGTTATACGCGAACTGATGCATAAATATAACCAGTTTAATGCAACAAACACTCCGGAATAGTGACATAGGCTTAACATACTTTAAATAACCTTTACATAACTTAGGAATAAGTTTTGGAGGGTTTGGTGTGGCGAAATCAAGTTTATTCGATCAAAGGGACTAATTTCGACAGACTGTGAAAGTATGCTGATTCGTACTGTGACGAACATTTAGGAACTTGATCATAAGTTAAATATGCCCTAAATATCCTTTACATAGCTTAGAAATAGGCTTTGAGGTGTTTGGTGCGCAAAAATAAACTTTTTGGTCAAACAGGTACTAAAAGCGTCAAAAAGTGCATAAGTTTGCATTTTCGTGCATATCTTACGTTCTGAATATATCCAGACATCCAAAAATTTATGTAATCATTAAAATACTTTATTTTAGTGATTGGCATGATAAAATTCCATTTTTTACGTAATTTGGATCGTTTTTTCGCGTCTGTTCTTGTTTCGTCGTAATTAACCGAACAACGCAACCGTACGACCAAACGAACCGACATCCGAGATATTTTTAAGCACATTTCATGTTCCCTATACTTTAACTTCATTTTAGAGCCTTGAAATGGGGTTAACGGGGCTTAAACGTGCCAAAAACTGAGTTTATCAAGTGCAGGGACCATTTATGACATTTCTGGATAGTTAGCCCTCGCGGGGCGCGTAAGATGAAGGCTCATCATACACGGGGTTCGTAGAGTGCCCAGATCAGCAAATCTGTCTTCTGGTTTTGCAGCTGGTTTCAGGCTTTTTCCCATGGTTTTCCTCAACCTATGTGCTTGTTTTAAGTACCCATTGTATTACAAATCAGTGGGTGCACTTGTATGGTTGAGATTGAAGCTAGGCAATCGAGGAACGATCTTAACGGTGGACTGAAATCTATAAATACCCACCAAGATTTCATTTGTTCCTCACATTTGGTCTGATTATTCTCTAAGTTGAAGCTCAAATCTTCATACCTGAGAATTTTTAGATCAAACCTTCCTAGCTTGGACCCGTTGTAAGTATTCTTTCGTGCTTTTATGCGTTTTTAAGCATAAAAGCCAAACAGTGTTTGACTTTCTGCTTTGACCGGTCAACGGTCAACATGAAGTTCGTTTGAATTTCGCAACGTGAGCGTAATCACGATGGTCATAGTCCTTGGTGACTATACCTACTGATTACCACGTTATTTTAGGCATAGTGACGAGTCATAGTTTCGGTCAAAATGCATATTCTTGTGTATTTTACAACCAAACTATTCTTGGGTATCAAAACCTTTTGTTTTGATATCAAACTTGTTTTCAAACCTTGTTAAACATGTTTTAACATGTTTAACTCGTCACTTTTAGATTAGTGCTTGTATAGGGTCGTAAGATAAGCGGTCTAAACAAGCGCTTAGACTTTCGAACCCGACCCGTTTGGTCGATCATTAGGATCCAACCAAGCATATATTGTAATCATAGGTGTATAGGGAATAACCTTCCGAGGTTAAACTTATTGTCACTTCGTTTAGTTAGTTGTATGATAGGTTGTTTATATGCCTTAGGTAAAATGACCAAAATGCCCTTTTGCGCATAAATTCATTTTAATCATATGTAACCTAAATTTTTACATCTAAACTGATTAGGAAACATTATTAGACTTGTTAAGGCATATAATACTTGTCATAGGACTAGTTAGGCGGTCCGATCGCGTTTTACGCGAACGACGCGTTAAAGTAGCATAAGCTACCTAAACGGGTCGTAATGGGTCGTAAGCACTTAGGTTAGGTTTTGATTTAGTATGTAGGCTTGGTTAAACCATGTCATATGAGTCCCAATACTCATTTGGTTTACGAAACCTCATTCTATCCGATCTCCCGATTTAGGTCCGGTTATTAACGTAGTTATCTATATTAGGTGCCATTTGATTTCCGTGATCCCTCTAGCTTTACTTGGTTGTTGTTAAAGACTTCTAAGCATCCTCAAGTGAGTACATAGTCCCTTCTGTTACTGTTTTCAAACATTTTGGGGTGATACACATGTGCCTACTTGTTACTTTCATGCTTTTCATGTTTTTATATCATATACTTACTATGTTCATTAGTACGTATATAGTACATGATTTCATTAGGTTTTGCTATGTATGTTCACTTAGCATGCTAGCACATTGATTTTAGTATATTACATTTTGTTGCATATGTTCATCCAGCATATGGACACATTGTTTTACATTTTGAACTGTTTGAACCGTTTGAAGCTGTTTGATCTATGTGAATTATTTGGACTGTTGGAACCGTTTGAAACTTTTTAATTTATGTGAACCGTTTGAAATTGATTGATTGATGTGAACCGTTTGAAACTGTTTGAACCGTTGGGTTAGGGAAGTGATTAGGTAACGGGGCGGGGGTAATGTGCTAAAAGCATGATGGATACGCCGCTGGTACTTCCTATATATAAGTGCTTTTAACACATTATATTCCGTTGCGTTATCTAGATCACTTGGGCAAGGTTATCAAAAAAAAGTTATATTACAAGGTTTTTCTAACATTATAAAATATTCGAGTTTTATTTCAAAAACGATTTACAATCTGGGTTTATTTAAAACAAATGTTTTGAGTTAAGTTTCATGGTATCGAGATTTCATAAAATTATAACTACACTATTTTGACTTGGTTATTTCAATTTACATTACAAACATTTTACAAAACTTGGTTTTCTAATTATCAAATAACAAAGGTGTTCAAGTTATTTTCAAAATATAAAGGAGCCATGAATCTGACACTCACATAAAACCTATGTACTCGCCGACATTTTATGCTAACGTATTTTCATGTGTTTCAGGTATCATAGTTGGTGATGATTGATGATGATATTGATGCATTCTCACATAGGAATGGACAAGGCCTTAGTGACTAAATAACAATGAAAGTCTATTTGTTCATGTTATGTTTCTAATTTCAATGTAATGTAATACATTTAAAATCAATAAAACAGAACTTCGATCCATGTGTTATGAAACAATGATACTGTTACAACACTCCCCGACGTTTCCGCCACGATTTGTTGTCTTACGTGGTCGGGGTGTGACAAAATGATATTCCTGCGAGCCAGATTATCAGTGTCACGGCCCCCGACCCGGTGTGACCCGGTCCAGAGGCCGCGGGACAGAAACCCGTGGTATTTATTATTTAATTTGGCAGCGAAAATATTTGACAGGATCTTTTAAGCTGAAAATGCCCAATTATTTTATTCCATAATTTGGGGCAAACCCCATTATTTACAATAAAAAAATTTCACGAGGAAATTCCCTGTTTTACAAAACATGTTTATTTATTTTACTTGGCCACCTCTTCAAGCTTTAGTGCTACACGGCACTTTTTCCTTGGTTCACAGTAAGTCACCTGAAACATGTTTTAAAAAGATTTTATCAGCGGGAAATACTGGCGAGTCACTCAAGTTGCACAAAATGACACTTTGTTATAATTTACAGCATTAAGGGTTTTTATATTTGCCCCTATCATATAATTATCTAGTTCAGATGTCACTCGACCGAATCTATGACTGTGGACATATCACTAATTAGGCTCGCCCACCTAAAGTGATAAATCGTTAGTAGTAATGTGCACAAGACCCCCACATACTACCAGTAATTAAAGATTAGCAAAGACTTATTCACTGCAAAGCATAACTGGAAAACATTTAGGGTTTTGTAAAACAATTTGATAAAAAAGAGAATGACTCACATTGCAAGTTTAGTTGGACAGAACTTTGCCTACTGATTTTAGCCTTGTAACCTTGTTAAGTAACAATGCACACGAAACTAGGTCAGTAACTTAATACAACTTTTTACGATAAACTCACGAAATCAAAACCCTCACGACGAATGACAAAGTATAGCCCGGATTCGGGCAGCACTTAAACATCCATCGGATTGGTTTCAATCAATCGGACATTGTATCGTAGCAGTGATCGAGTTATTACCTTGTAATCGCAGCAGAGATTCGTGTTTGTGTGTGTTTTTGAACTAAACAGTGAATATCTCGACGTAGGAAACGAATTTTAACGTCGTAACAAGAGCTCCATGCAAGTGCCAAACCCCTGGACATTATACTGAAAAATGGTCCCTGTCGCATGGCGCGACAGGCTGACGCGTGGCGTGACTGCTACCCTTTTAGGGTAGGGTAGCCTCGTGTCCACATAGCCTGGGTGAGTCAAAATTTTGACGAAATTCGTTTTGTACAACAAACTGTGAAGATAATTATCAATTAGGGAATACCCCCCCCCCCTGAGTTTTAGGTGCCCTAATCCTAGTTCCAATTGTTCTGAAAATTTTATGGGTCATGCTGTACTACTTGGGGGGTCTCAATTAGGGTTTCCTAATGGACATTAATAAAATAAGAGATAAAAATTTTGGAGAGAGTTGTTACATCCTCCCCACCTTATTTAAAATCTCGTCCTCGAGATTTACTAGAACAAATAGGAATATTTTCGCTTCATCTCTGATTCTAGTTCCCAAGTGTACTCCGGTCCTCTCTTTGAATCCCACTTGACTTTGACCAGCACTAGTCGTTTGTGCTTGAGAAACTTGACCTTTATGTCTTCTATCTAAAGTGGTTTCTCCACAAATTTTAACTTCTCATTTACCTCTATATCTTGAAGAGGTACTACCAGTGATTCATCAGATAAACATTTCTTGAGGTTGGATACATGAAATACGTCGTGTATTCCAGCTAGTTCTTCTGGTAGTTGTAGGCGATAGGCGACTGGTCCTATTCGTTGGATTACTGGGAATGGTCCTATGTACCTTGGACTTAGCTTTCCTTTCTTACCGAATTGGACTACTCCTTTCCAAGGAGAAACTTTCAAGAGGACCTTGTCTCCGACTTGAAATTCTAACGGCTTGCGTCGATTGTCGGCATAACTCTTCTGGCGATCTCGGGCCGTTTTCAGTCTTTCCTTGATTTAAGTGATCTTGTCAGTGGTTTCCTGCACAATCTCGGGACCTGATACTTGACTTTCTCCTATTTCTGCCCAACAAACTAGAGTTCTGCACTTTCGTCCATACAGTGCTTTGAATGGGACAGCTTCAATGCTTGCATGATAACTATTATTATAGGAGAATTCGATTAAGGGTTGGTGGTCATCCCAGTTTCCACCAAAATCTATTACACATGCCCTAAACATGTCTTCCAGGGTTTGGATTGTCCTTTCACTTTGTCCATCTGTTTGGGGATGGTAAGCTGTACTTAAATTTAATCGCGTCCCCATGGCTTCTTGGAAACTTGTCCAGAAATGTGAAGTGAAGCGACTATCCCTATCTGATACAATGGAGAGTGGAACTCCATGTAAAGATACTACTTCGTCTACGTATAACTTTGCTAACCTTTCCATGCTGAAGGTTTCTTTCATTGTCAGAAAGTGAGCTGATTTGGTTAATCGATCCACAATTACCCAAATTGCGTCGTTACCTTTCCTAGTTTTAGGCAACTTAGTAACAAAATCCATTGTTATTAGTTCCCATTTCCATACAGGCATTTCTAGTTGTTGGAGTAATCCCGAAGGTTTCTGGTGTTCTGCCTTAACTTGCGAACAAGTCAGACACTTAGAAACATATCTAGCTATGTCCTTTTTCATTCCTATCCACCAGAAGTTATTTCTTAAATCTTGGTACATCCTATTATTTCCAGGATGCATGGTATACCTAGATTTATGGGCTTCTTCTAAAATTTTATTTCTTAACTCTCCCTGCTTAGGTATCCAAATTCTTTTCTTGTGGAATCTCCAAATTCCATCAGCCCCTTGCTCCAAGTCTTTTATTCTTCCTTTCATTCCTTCAGCATCATCCTTGATTGCTGTTTCCTGAACATTCTTTAGTTGTTCCATTAGGTCTAATTGAAGATTTAATCTAAGAGCACGAACTCGCTTTTTCTTTTCATGATACTTACGACTTAGGGCATTTGCGACTACATTTGCTTTTCCTTCGTGATATTGAATATCATAGTCGTAATCACTTAAGATTTCCATCCATCTTCATTGTCTCATGTTTAATTCTTTTTGCCCAAATATATATCTTAAACTTTTATGATATGTATAAACAGTAAACTTACTTCCATACAGATAATGTCTCCAAATCTTAAGGGAAAAAATTATCGCTCCTAATTCTAAATCGTGAGTTGTATAATTTTCTTCGTGCTTCTTCAATTGTCTTGAGGCATACGCAATTACCTTTTTGCGTTGCATTAACACACATCATAATCCTAGCTTAGAAGCATCACAATAGACTTCAAAATCTTCTGTCCCTTCTGGTAAAGCTAGGATTGGAGTATTTGTTAACTTTTGCTTTAAAATCTTAAAAGCCTCTTCTTGCCTAGGTCCCCATTCAAACTTAACTGTTTTACAGGTTAGCTTAGTTAATGGTACCGCTATCTTAGAGAAATCCTTAATGAAGCGCCTATAGTACCCAACTAATCCTAGAAAACTTCTAACTTCCGTAGCTGATTGCGGGACCTTCCATTTGGTGATTGTTTCTATTTTGGAGGGATCTACGTGAATACCTTCGTGATTCACCATGTGACCTAAGAATTGCACCTCCTGTAGCCAAAATTCACACTTTGAGAATTTGGCGTAAAGCTTTTCCTTTCTTAACAAGGTTAAGAGTGCATGCAAATGCTCACAATGCTTGTCCTGACTTTTGGAATAAATAAGTATATCGTCGATGAAGACAATTACGAATTTATCCAAATACGGTTTACAGATCCTATTCATCATATCCATAAATACAGCAGGAGCATTTGTTAATCCAAATGGCATAACTGTAAACTCGTAGTGGCCATACCTAGTTCTGAAAGCGGTTTTACGTATATCTTCTTCTTGTACCTTTAACTGATGATATCCGGAGCGTAAATCTATCTTAGAAAAATATCTAGCTCCCTGGAGTTGATCAAAGAGATCATCAATCTAGGTAATGGGTATCGATTCTTAATTGTAACCTTATTTAACTCCCTATAATCAATACACATTCGCATTGAACCATCTTTCTTCTTTACAAAAAACACTGGAGCTCCTCAAGGGAACAAACTAGGTTGTATGAATCCTTTGCTAAGCAATTCATCTAGCTGCGTTTTCAATTCTAACATCTCAGTAGGTGCTAATCGGTAAGGTGCCTTGGCTATAGGTGTAGTTCCAGGAATTAGATGAAATCTAAATTCTACTTCCCTATCCGGAGGTAATCCTGGTAATTCTTCTGGAAATATATCCGGGTATTCTGATACTACAGGAACTTCCTTAAGTTCCTTACCCTTAGTGCTAATGATTACCGAAATCATATACACTATTCCTTGCTTTCGTTTGTACCTAGCAACTTTCATTACGGAAATGAACTTCATTGGTTTACGTGGCTCATCTCCTGCAACCACGATTATTTTTCCTGATGGCGCACGAAGTTCTATGGAAATCTTATCACAGAGGATTCGAGCATGGTTGGTTTCTAACCAATCCATTTCTAATACAACATCGAATCCAGCTAAATTCATAGGTAACAGGTTTGCAGAAAATTTATGACCTGAAAGTTATATATTCCTTTTTGCAACACCGTATCTATGTTAACAAAATTCCCGTCTGCTGTTTCTACTGTATAAATCTGCCTAAGTTTGGTTAAGGGTAGCTTAAGAGCTTGGCAGAAAGAAGTATTTATAAAACTTTGGTTTGCACCAGAGTCGAATAATACTTTCGCATAAATGTTGTGAACTAAGAACGTACCCGCTATTACATCTGGAATCAGATCGGCTTCTTGGGTTGTCAGCTGAAAGGCTCTTGCGTTTTTCTTATTAGTTCCTTCAGCAGGTTTGGCCTTATTGTCCACTGGCTTGATCAATTTAGGGCATTCTGGTCTGAAATGCCCAGCTTTCCCACAGTTGTAGCATACCTTTAATTTCTTCTTGCATTCCTCTTCCTGATGGCCCGGAATTTTGTAGAAATTACAATTTTCTCTACTTTTTCCAAAATGTTTCTTTTTGCAATTTCCGCAAAATGGCGGGGTAGAAGATTGCCTAGTTCCCTTTCTTTTAAAAATATTGCCTCCACAGAACCCTTGGGTAATCTTTTGGGCTAACTCCTTTTTCCTATTTTCTTCTCGCGTTCGCATCAGCCCGTCAGTTCAGGTGTTGGCTAATTCCACCGCATCGTCAATTGTGCAGGGTCTCGCGGCTTTGACGATGTCACGAATCTCGCTAATCAAACCCCAAATATAGCAAGAAATAAGTACCGGTTCTGGCGAAGCCAGAATTGGTACAATTCTGGCATATTCGAAGAATTTCGAAGTATACCCTCGACAATTAACATCCACCATTCGATGGCTCAGGAACTTATTCGCCATTTGTTCCTTTTCATATTCGGGGCAGAATTTCCTTTCCATTAGACGCTGAAATTCTTCCCAACTCATGGCATAAGCCATGTCACTTCCCTTGGCTTGCAGTACCATGTTCCACCATTCTAATGCCTCTTCCTTAAAAAGGTGAGAAGCATACATGACCTTATCCTCCTCGACACATTTACTTATTTTAATCACTACCTCAGTTTTCTCCAACCAACGCAGTGCAGAAGTTGCCCCTTCATTTCCTGCAAATTCAACAGGTTTACAGGCAAGAAATTCTTTATAAGTGCAACCAGGTGTTGCAATTTTCATTTTCTTAAGTATCGGGGCTTGAATCACGTTGTCATTATTGCCACCTCTATTAACACTATTACTGAAATTATCGTCGCGCGTGCGTTTACTGGGGTGAGCTTGCGAAGGCTCAACAGGGCTTTTGACAGCAGCGACGATTGCTGGGATATCATTTGCTATTCCCTGGGCGACAATGTTTTCTATATCTTGCCTATTAAGAAAATGATCCTCATTGTTTTGCTCGGATTGGTTAACTTCGTTAACTGGTTCATTACTAGCGTGTTCCATCTGATAATTAACAATATATAAATTATTGGCACAAAATAAGTAACAACCAACATAATAAAGCAATCACACATAAGCACGTATAGCCAAAATTGTCGACTTTGCGACGTTAATATTTTTATATATTAGTAGGCATCCGTACACACCAGTTATATTACAAAAGTTTTATTTTAAGTTATTTTACATGATTATATTTTTATTATGTATTATTGTTTTATTATTATTAAACACACAACCACAGTCAACTGGTATTTCAGAAACGACGCTCCCTCTCGTCGTACTTCCATGAGATCTGTTCCCCCACTTCTCGGATTCGATTTCGTACGTTCACCAGTTCCTCAGCATAGTGGCGGAGTTCAGCCAAGTTTTCTGTGCTCATAGGTGGGTTTGGTGCAGGCTCAGGGTCGAACTGGGGGAAATAGGTGTTAGGGTTATTCAAGAGACTCTGAAATTGCCAGTCAGTGGTCCACCATTCTTCCAGCTCTCCTTGTAGGGGTCGGGGGTTGACAATAGGATCTGGGATAGCAGGTTCCAAATTCACTGGGAGTTGGGATTCAACAGGGTAATTGAAGAGGTTTTCATCGGCAGGTCCGATGAGGTCGCTATTGGCCAGTTTGCGATCTAGCTCCTCTCACGGTGGCATTTCCTCGGCTTGCCCTGAACTTTCCCCGATCTCCTTTCCTTTCCCTTTTTCCTTCGGATCCTCAGTCTTTTTAACCTTCTGTGCAGCTGGTTTGTTCCTACGCCCACGTTTCCAGTCCAAGATTCTCCTTCTCTTTTTCGGCTTTGGTTTCTCTTGCGGTTGGGCCTGAAATACTATTGGCTCTTCAGTATCAGCCTGGTAGCCAGTGAAGGTGCCGGTGGTATCCATATCTGTGCTATGGATAGAAATATTTCGGAGTGCCTCCGACAATTCATTCATGCTGATAACACACATGAAGAAACACACACAAATTTAAATTAAATTTTTGTTTATTGTAAATTAAGTTTTCACAAAATCACATAATGGAAATCAGAAAAATTAAGTATTTCTAAATACTTAATTAGCTTAAATCAATGGCTCTGATACCACCTTTTTATGTCACGGCCCCCTGCCCGGTGTGACACGGTCCAGAGGCCGCGGGACAGAAACCCGTGGTATTTATTATTTAATTTGGCAGCGGAAATATTTGACAGGATCTTTTAAACTAAAAATGCCCAATTATTTTATTCCACAATTTGGGACAAACCACATTATTTACAATAAAGAAATTTCACGAGGAAATTCCTTGTTTTACAAAACATGTTTATTTATTTTACTGGGCCACCTCTTCAAGCTTTAGTGCTACACGACACCTTTTCCTTGGTTCACAGTAAGTCACCTGAAACATGTTTTAAAAAGATTTTATCAGCGGGAAATATTGGCGAGTCACTCAAGTTGCATAAAATGACACATTGTTATAATTTACATCATTAAGGGTTTTTATATTTGCCCCTATCATATAATTATCTGGTTCAGCTGTCACTCGACCAAACCTATGACCGTGGACATATCACTAATTAGGCTCGCCCACCTAAAGTGATAAATCGTTAGTAGTAATGTGCACAAAACCCCCACATACTGCCAGTAATTAAAGATTAGCAAAGACTTAATCACTGCAAAGCATAAAAGGAAAACATTTAGGGTTTTGTAAAGTAATTTGATAAAAAAAGTTTAGTTGGACAGAACTTTGACTATTGATTTTAGCCTTGTAACCTAGTTAAATAACAATGCACACGAAACTAGGTCAGTAACTTAATACAACTTTTTACGATAAACTCACGAAATCAAAACCCTCATGATGAATGACAAAGTATAGCCTGGATTCGGGCAGCACTTAAACATCCATCGGATCGGTTTCAATCGATCAGACATTGTATCGTAGCAGTGATCGAGTTATTACCCTGTAATCGCAGCAGAGATTCGTGTTTGTGTGTGTTTTTTAACGAAACAGTGAATATCTCGACGTAGGAAACGGATTTTAACGTCGTAACAAGAGCGCCATGCAAGTGCCAAACCCCTGGACTTTATACTGAAAAATGGTCCCTGTCGTGTGGCGCGACAGGCTGTCGCGTGGCGCGACGGCTACCCTTTTAGGGTAGAGTAGCCTCGTGTCCACATAGCCTGGGTGAGTCAAAATTTCGACGAAATTCGTTTTGTACAACAAACTGTGAAGATAATTATCAATTAGGGAATACCCCCCCCCCTGAGTTTTAGGGCCCTGATCCTAGTTCCAATTGTTCTGAAAATTTTATGGGTCATGCTATACTACTTGGAGGTCTCAATTAGGGTTTCCTAATGGACATTAATAAAATAAGAGATAAAAATTTTGGAGAGAGTTGTTACAATCAGCTGTTGGGAGTTTGTCTAGCCCCAATCTCCACCCGAAGACGCTCACTTTTAAGGGGGTCCAATTATTCCGGCCATAGTCCACACTATTTGACCCGTACAATCTTCATTCAGCAATGTGTCCCCCCGTTTCATACGGGTCAAAACTGTTGGATGATCAGAAATATCAAAAATAGATTCACAGGGAATGGAAGTGGATTCCATATTCAACCTTGATCTAGTGTGCAATAACAAATGAACAAATAGAGTACAAAAGGAAAACCAGAATGGATATTATGTAAATATCTTGGTGCCGGAATAGTTTGCCGGCAATTGTCTATTTATACATTTGGGATTGACGGTTGATATGGTGGTTTTCCTTTTTGGCGGGAATAGCCGCCATTTGAAACGGTGTTCACCAACCGTCATACCCTTTCACTTATTCATTACATATATACATAAGATCAGTATAATTATTCTAATTACATAATAAGCATACATAATTAAGTTTCTAATCTAATACACTCCCCTAAACTTGATTATGTTTTAGAGAGTGCATAAGAGCACTTTTGTTAGCTTCGTCCACAGCCTTCACCGCTTGCTTGAAATCAAAATGACACCTTTTCTGCAGCTTCTTCATTCCATTCCATGCCAATCATTTCCTGCAAATAAAGCATAATGATGACCTTCTTCTTCAGGGATACAACCTTCGATTCTGGTTCTTTCTCTCCGGTTTGCTGATGGACCTTCATCACTTCTAACAGTTTCCTTTTCCATAACCTTTTCTTGTGTTGATTTGAACTTGTAGTTGTACACTAAAACATCCAGGTACATAGCATACATGATTCTCATTAACTCACCATCACCATAATCATAACCCATATCCTTGGCTAACACTACCCATAGATTGTTGGAGATGACATTCTTATACCCACCATCTCGTTTCACAACCATATATAATTCAAGCAGGTCTATCTTCCTGTTGTCAGCCGAATACGGAGGAATTGGTCTAGTAGAGATTCCCAGTTTGATCTTTATAAACCATTATAACATCTTTTCAAACTTAATCTCTAATTGAAGCTTATACTTAAAAACGAATTCCACATCTTCTAGCATATCTAATAGTGATTTAATGTTTTGAAAATCATGAAATTCCATTGCTTGAAGAATCATTACATTCCAATCCGGTTCAAGAGATGACAAGTTCAGACTTTCAAAGTAAGAATTTAAATAGTCTGACTTATATTCTTCATATACAGAACCATGATTAATCACCTTTTGTTTTTCTTTTATTCCTAATTCATCTTCTTTCGTTAATCCAGTGTTTTCATTCTTAATGTTTGAAACAGGAGGACTGAACATAGGATATATCTTACATTTATCTCCATTCATTTTTACGGTGTAACCTTATAATATTAGTTGATCCATACTTAAAACATTTCGATCCAATTCAGGAGTGTAAAACACACTTTGGATACACAACGTTTCATTCCCAGATTTAACATCAACCGCCCCTATACCCCTAATGAACAGGAAGTTATCTTCTCCTGTTTTGGTCTCTACCCCAATCATATGTTTGATTCGTTTAAAAACATTCAGGTTTCTCGCAAAATGGTGTTTAAAGACAGTATTTACATACCATATTTCTGACCATAATCCTCCTTCTGTACCAGTAACAATTAATTCTTGTCGGAAATCATCTTCGACTTCTTGTCGCTGTATACCAGTGTTAATGGCTTGACTGATTAATTGGGTTGCTTCATCGTTTTCCTCTACCTTGCACGAAAAGATTCGATGTCCGGGTTCATGGCAGTAGTAACAACGATTGTAGATTGATTCCTTCCTGTGTTTTTCTATCTTCTCATTGGTGCAGTGTTCACAAGGCATCAACGTTGATGTTGGTTGCACAACACCGTCGTTCTTAACCATGGCTCTCATACCACTTGTTAGATGATCAGAAATATCAGAAATCGATTCATAGTGAATAGGAGTGGATTCCATATTCAACCTTGATCTAGTGTGCGATAACAAACGAACAAATAGAGTACAAAAGGAAAACCAGAATGGATATTATGTAAATATCTTGGTTCCGGAACAGTTTTCCGGCAATTGTCTATTTATACATTTGGGAGTGACGATTGATACGGTGGTTATCCTTTTTGGCGGGGATAACCGCCATTTGAAACGGTGTTCACCAACCGTCATACCATTTCACTTATTCGTTACATATATACATAAGATAAGTATAATTATTCTAATTACATAATAAGCATACATAATTAAGTTTATAATCTAATAAAAACAGGTTTGCATGAGTGGACGTGCAAACATTTGTTTATATTATAATAATATCTAACACCTTAAACGTGATCACACATATAAGTTGTTACTATGATCTAAAAATTTGAAAAAACATGTTTTAAGAGGCTATAAGCACTAAACCCCCAATTTGACACATTTTCCTTCAGGTGCTTTAATCTTTCGATTTTCCCTAAAAAATCTATAAACCCAAATCTATCTAGCCATAATTAAGCAAGTCATAATTACAACCTCAAAATCATACCATCACAACATTGACAAAGATACATAGAACTTTATCCACTTCTAATTAATTTAATCATATCTTTAAGTATTATCATTCCTTTGAACTTTATATATCACATAAGAAAAAAAAGTTGGTACATAAGAAAAAAAGTTGGTAGTTATATGGAGAAGTAAGTTTTTAACAAAATAATCAACCAATAATCAGAAAGAGTCAAACAACTTAGACTTAGCATGGGTATGTCTATTGTGTATGGCTAACTACATGAGGTTGGTCTAGTTCAATTTTTATGGGCTTGGTTTAATTTTGGCATGTAATGCACCTAGACAGAAGTATAGAACCATGGTGTTCGCCCCACCTATATTGTCCCTATACCAAGGTGGTCTCATCACTTGCGCCTGATCACAAAGGTCGCCTTGCATCTAGTCAAGGCGCCAACCCTCGCCTCTCCTAAGCCCCTAAGCACACCAGGCATTCGCCTTTGATTACACAATTAAAGAGATGACTCGAAACATGACACCAAAAAGACACAAAACTTATTAGTTTTTGGGTTGTCATGTCTAACTTGTTAGACAAAAAAGTTGTGTTCTGTTGATACATTTAACCCTTCTATTAAACATGGGGTGTTGGGTTGACGTGTTTAACTGTACAATTAAACACGGTGACCCAACAACCCGTTTAAATTTAGTATATATATATATATATATATAGGATCTGGTTTAATCGAGAACCAAGCCGAGTTGCGAGAACCGCAAGAACCATTCTTGACCAATTACTGAATGCCACATAAACCCTCCAAGTGTTTAAATTTGAAGGATATAATAGTAATTTTACCTTTTTTTTATTTTGACTCTTGATGCCTTATATCAATCAGCTGCTTTTCTTGATAGAATGATTGGATAAACAGTGTATCACTCAACAATCCCAATACACATATTTCCTTCCATTTTCTCTAATATATTCGAAGTCCCATTTCCTCTCTGCAATTCATCAATCCACATCGTCTTTTACACATAGAGATTTCACCCCATGTCTCACAGTCAAGCCAACACCGGCGACGGCGACGTCTCCGGAGCTACACCTCCGTCGTCCCTGTTATCTGATACCATTCACAATATGGAACCGAGGTCCCCCACCGCCGATTATGGACATCCATTCGGAGATACTATGTTCTTTGGTTTTTATCAGTTCCTTGGATTGAATGCAGATGATTCAATCTTCGACCAAGCATGTAGGTTTGTTAGCACCCAAATTTCCCCTGAAACACCTACCCCGATGAATGTTGAACATGAGCCATCTTCGATCCCTTTCAGTACCCCTTCAATCCCAGCCACTCAAATCAATGAAGATGGTAATATATCCATGTCAAACACTTGTTATTTGTTTAATTTTTTTCTTCACTTGTTATTTCGTTCTTGAATTTCTGACCCTCGATTAAACCCTAGCTGGTGAACATGGCTAAACAAAAGTTACTCGAGAAAGCTGTCATGTTTTTTACTGCAGTCTGTGTTCTAATGCTAGAGTTTTGTTTTCCAGGTTGAATCTTCAAAGTTTGCATTTTGTTAACCACTCTGTCTTTTGTTATTAGTGTCATCTGTGTTGTTACACCCCCCTCCACCTTCCCTCCTAGATGGATAACTTAGGTCAATAATTCTACTCGCTACTGTTTTGATGTGTGTTTTTGTACTGCTAGAGTTTTTGCTTTTCAGTTTGATTGTTTTTAACTTTTGCATTTTGTCAACCACTATGTCTTTGATTTTTTTTGTCTCTGAGTGTACATTTTAAAAAGTGTACCATGTTGTGTTTTTGCAAGTAGAATGCCCATTTGAATGATCCGTATGTGTCATTTATAAAGTTATAAGGACCTGTATGTTTTTTTTTTGTTTTTTTTAGTAATTTTTTTATTTGATATGTAGAGCGTGGCCAGCAATGCGAAGAGGAATGCCCTTCGTGGTTCACCCTCAATGCACGCGTTACTGGACGTCGTATGCCCCACTCCACCTTAGGCCACAAATGTCTGCCATGTTCAAGAAATGACAGGACGTAGTAACAACACTCCCTACCTGCTTTCTCTCTACATTCCAAGTAAGAATCACTACTTTTACAAGTATCACAACGATTTCCACAACGATTTGTCACGAGTTTATCTCTGATTTCATCTAAAACTTCTCTATTTTACGAAAACCTTCATCTTTTTCATCAAAACTTCTGATTTTGCTATGGATTTACACTTAAACGAGTGTATTGGGTTTAGCTTTGGCTTCCCAAGATAGAGATCTGAATTGTTCGCACTCATCCAGTGTTTAATCTAAGGAAAGACTGTTTTAAACTCGATTTTTACACTAAAACAAACCAAAACCGGCATATGTTTTGTTCATTGGATAGTGGGACGAAGCGGTGTCGAAACCGTCATGAAAAGGACTCGAAAACACATCCAGTTCAGGCGAAAACGCAGTTCCGAATGCATGAAGACGCAAAAACAGCCACCTGTACGAATGGGACTGGCTTGTACGAAGGCATCCCCTCGTACGAAGGCATCCCCTCGTATGAAGGTGCCCCCTCGTATGAAGGAACCAGCTTCATACGAAGCTCCCTTCATACAACCCAGCCCATGTTCCCACATGTGACTAAATCGCTCAAAAGACCTCATCGGCTCTAGGTTTAATCAGTAGCTTAAGGCTGGAGGTGAACACTCGATTTCCCGAAGAAAGACGCGAAGAAGACTCGACTTTAGGCACGGAAACAAGCAACTTGAACGAAGGCACCACCTTCGTACGAAGCGGCCCTTCGTATGAGGAATCTGTTTTCCACTCGACACTCCAACTTGACCGTTCAACACTTTGGAAGACTTATGCACTTCTGTTCTCGTAGGCAGGCTGATACGACGCTCCCTACACTCCTTTCCAGGCCGTGTTTAACTGTTAAGCACGCACTGTGAGTATACTCGACCCTTTTTCATTTAACGCACTTTTTGGGTGTTACATACGTTCTTTATCCAAACACGACGCACACAACGCTTAAACTCTTTTAAAACGCTAACCGCTCTCGCATGTTATACGTGAATTGTTGAATGATTGTTTGCTATGTTTATACAGTGATGACTTGCCCTACCACCCTTAGCAACGATAGTACTATAGTTTGGACTCAGCACCTGTTTACTCAGGGGTTGTTAAGGATTTCTTACTAACCTTACGTGCGTGCTCACTACGGTGGACACGTATCGCGCATACTCTACCACGCAGTCATGTTGGTTAGCTTGTATCATTGTCGATAGCTTACTTGATTCGCCCCTTTACGTGTTACATGTTGGTTATGCGTATACGCTTTATTACTATACTTATGCAAACTTGTGTACTCGCCTTTACATTATTGTATTGACTTTTCTTTAACGTATGTGACAGGTTGATGGATTACTGCTGGAAATGGTTTAGGATTCTAGAAACCTGCCTAAACTTAATTGCAAGTTTTGTTATGTCTTGTTTTGTTGCTTGAGAAACTACTGAATTTTGTTTCAGTTTTGTGAGAATATTTGTTTGATTGTATGGGAAATTGAACCATATTAAATATTGTCATAATTAGTCGTTATGGATTTTCTTGAGCAACCTAGTCTCATCATGCCACACCTCGATGATTTCGCCATCGGTTGGGGTGTGACAAAGGAGAATTTGACCCTGTTGGTGACCTTACATATTTAGAGAAATTACTTGAAGGCAAACCAACAAAGGAGATCAAACATACACCAGACCAAGAAAAAGAAAAGAATAAGATAGAGAAGGAATTACATGATCGTAGGTTAAAGAGTGTGAAAGAATTTAAGTCTGGGAATAGATTTTTAGCTAGTGATTCAAGTTTGAAATTATTCCCCAGTGAGCATAAAAGTAGATGGAGAGGACCACACATGGATAGTTCATGGTGTGTGATAGGTGAAGACGAGTGGGATGAGCTTAGTTTGGTAAATGTGAAGGAGAAGGAGTGTGGTGGTGGTATTTTATTGTGTAATTTGAGGTATAAATCCTCATGAATGATCATAAGTAGAGTTGGTTTGATAGTGAGTTGTGGAAGAAAGATGGCTTGAGTATGAGTGATTGTTTTAGGGGCCCTATGGAGATTATCGGGGTGAGTTGGATCTTAAGGATCCCCCGTGAGTGTTGATAGGATGAGTTGGCTTAGGATTAACACCCAAGTTGTAGAGTTTGTATAGGGTTATGTGTTTATTTCTCGTTTTTTTTTGGCTTTTAGTTTTTTTTTTTTTGTCGGTTTGCTTTTTATTTCATGATGATTTTTCATTTTGAGTCGATATTATGCTTGGGTTTGCTTTGTTTTGATTTTGCAGGTTTGGATTATACCGACCATACTCAATCTCCATTCTGGTGGAGATTTCGACCTTATATCATTGTGTAAAAGGCAACCCCAACTTATCGAAGATGGCTGCGAATGAAATGCTATACAACCGTGCGCTTGTATTGGAATTGAAGATTTTGTTATCCAGACAGGTTTGTTCCTTTTATATTTTCTTATTTTAGTTTTTCATTTTAGTACTCTTCCATCTACATTAGGGACAATGTGGATTTTAAGTGTGGGGATGGAAGTCTGTCGTTTAGGTTTGCATATTGAGTCTTGTGTTGCTAGGTTTTGTGTTTCTAGGAAGAGGCGAAAAATTGAAAAATCCAAAAAAAATTGAAAATGTCCCTTGAAAGGTTTGCAATTAAATGGAAAATGATAGTTGAAACAAGGCTTTTGATTTTCATTAATATATTTATGAGATAAATTAAATGGTTGAAAACACATCTAACTTGTGATATGTGGGTAGACCTAACCAATAGAAAGGTTTCTCTAGGATTAATCTAATGCACTTAATTATAATGATTCTTGTGGGTTCTCAGCATAGGAGAAATAGCAAAGCCGAAATTGTTGAATAGTGTTATGGGTCATTTTCTGAATATACATATCCTGACTAATATCCTGCTTTTAATTGTTTGTTTATGACCAGGATACTGGACGGGGATATTGCTAACATCTTGGGCGATATCCTAAGTTTGAGTGAATTAAACACGAGCAGGTTAATGGCTGTAAGTTACTAACGGTCATCAAGACTTCTTCTCCTCAAGACTCGGGCGTATTTGTTATGAGGAAGCCGTTGAACCCGAAAGACTTGGTCCTCAACGTTCAAGTGGGAATATTCGCTGGATCCCGGAAGTTTAGGATAGTTTGTTACATTATCTTTACTATAAATAGATGGGGGCGGATCAGTTTAAGGGACACAATTTTCACTGACACTCTCGAACACTTTCACTCTCTAGCTCATTGCAAACACCACACTTGTATTCAAATTTCATTGTAACACATAGTTGATCCGCACCACATCCTGCACTGTATCCTGACGTTTGAAGTAATAAGAAGAACAAGGCAGCTGCGATTGTCAGCTCCCGAGGTTTTATGCCGGCGATCTAGATTGATCAAGGGCTTTCCTCGTACATCTCGTGTCGTTTACTTTCCTTTTGCTCATAGTTTGATCATAGATACAGCTCTATATCCTGAGCCGTATCCTGAATACTGATTTTCTAAATAACTTAACAAGCATATTTTCAATACACTTTCTAGCACACTACCTCACTAAACTAATTTGATCACTAAATTGCTTAGGTAATTTTTGACCAAAACAATTTGGCGCCCACCGTGGGGCAAGTGGTGCTCTCTTTGCTAATTTTTTTTGTGAAATCGCTAATCGGCTTTCTATTTTCAAAACTTTTTGCCACATTGTCCATAATGGCCTCAAGATCAAACATGAGTTCCTCTACTGTGTCTGCTATGACTTCTGCTACTACTGGTTCGGTGCTTCCACCACCTCCTCCAAGGATGCCAGCCTCTTCACGACCTCAGGATATTATCCCTACTCGCAGTGTTCAGGAATCTGCTCCCGTTCTAGCTTCTAATGATGAAATTCTTACTTTATTTGGAAGTGTGCAGGAACAAATGAGGCAGCAACAGGAAACAAACCAAATGCTTTTAAGGGAAATACAACTCCTGAAGTCTGGCTCGAGCAGATCTGCTGAGGATAATGTCACTCCATTACATCCCAGAACGTTGAACTTTAGTTCAGCTGTGTATACTGAGGATAACAGGGGGAATATTGTGCCCAGCCTTCCTCAGAATCATACTCCTGAAATACCCTCCTCGGTCAGGATGTCAACCATGAGGAGCTCAGGATATGCTTCAGGATATGGGCAAAATCCTCCAATGGGTAACGTGTCAAATAATAATAATACTCATGCTACTAACAATAGTGGATCTTTGCAGGATACAGGTGTAACATCAGCACTTACTAGGGAACTTCAGAAGTTGAAGGACATGATATCTAGTGTACCTGGGGTGGTCCAGCCGATCCCGGAAGTGTCCCAAGACAGCCACAAGATATCTCGTTTTGCATATCCTATCTATGATGCTGAGATCCCAAAGAGATTCCAAACCCCCAACATGAAACTTTATGATGGGACTACGGATCCTGAGTAGCATATTGCTCAGTATAGGGAAAGAATGGAGATTAACCCTATCCCTCCGGAGCTTAAAGAAGCGTGCTTGTGCAAGGGATTTGGTTCTACTCTAACAGGATCAGCCTTAAAATGGCTGTTAAACGTTCCTCCTCACTCAATTACTTCGTTTGCTCATTTGGTTAATTTATTTAACAGTCAATTTTCTTGTAGTCGGAGTTTTGAGAAACTAACCAGTGATCTTTACAGGATAACTCAAGGGCCTCAGGAATCCTTGAGGGATTATGTGAACAAATTCAGTCGAGAATCCTTGGATATCCCACATCTTGATGTTGCAACAGCTGTGCAAGCTTTTAAGATGGGATTACAAAAGGATTCTCAGTTTTATCAGGATCTTGTAATGAATCCCTGCAGGAATCTCGACGAAGCTCGTAACAGGGCTTTGAGATATATCCGTCTGGAAGATGACAGGAAGATGCAAGAAAGGATGAACTCATCTAACACTTATGAGTCAACTAACAGGAAGTCAGAATCCTCATTCAAGTCATATCGGCCTAAGCCATATGGTAGAAATGAAAACAAGAGAGTGAATGCTGTCGAAGATGAGGATCCTGAAGAGTATCCTGAGTTGTCTGAATATTGCTTTTCTGTTAACATTCCTGAATTGATGTATGCCATGCAGGGTCTAGGAGACAAGGCTAGGTGGCCTCGAAAGAATCAACAAAAGGCTGACTGGAAAGATAAGTCAAAATCGTGTGCTTTCCACGAAGATTTCGGACATGTAACTGAGGATTGCATTGCTCTAAGGAAAGAAATAAGCTATCTTCTAAGCAAGGGATATCTGAAAGATCTCTTAGGAAGAAAGAAGAATAAGGGTCAGGATACTGAGAAGGATCCTGAGCGAGCAGCATCACCTCCCGCGGATGCCAAGATAATCAACTTCATTTTGGGAGGATCCGACATTTGTGGAACTTCGTATTCGGCAGCAAAGAGACATGCAAAGGAAGCTAAGGCCGAAAGGGGAGACAAACCTGTCAGGATGACTACCCTCACAACTGACAAAGTGATCACTTTTGATGCTGATGACAGGGATACTGTCCAGGATCCTCACCATGATGCTCTGGTAATAACGTTATATGTGGCTAACCATTTTGTACACAGGATATTGGTTGATAATGGCAGCTCCGTCAACATAATCCAACAAGAAACTCTGAAGAGAATGAATGTATCTCCAATGGATATCACTTCAAAGTCTACCGTGCTTGTTGGGTTCAGTGGAGAGGCTAGAAACACAGTGGGAGAGATAAAGTTGCCAGTATACGTTGAAGGAGTCAACTCGATACAACGTTTCTGTGTGATGGATTCTCTATCCTGCTATAACATCATACTGGGAAGACCGTGGATTCACGATATGAAGGCTGTGCCATCAACATATCACCAATGCATCAAGATACCTACCCCTTGGGGAGTTGTCAAAGTTGATAGTGATCAGCAGGAGGCGAAAGAATGCTACTCATCCTCGATGAAATCCTCAACCAAACCTAGTGCAGCATAGCAATTAAAGACGCGGGCCTAGGATATCGTTGAGGATCCGGAGCAGGATGTGAAGAAAATTATCCTGGACCAGGATAATCCCGATATTTCGGTGCTCGTAGGGACCAATATCCCTCAGGATATTGAAGAACAATTAATTAACTTTTTGAAATGCAGGATGTCAACGTTTGCATGGAAGCATGAGGATATGACAGGCATATCCAAAGATATTATCACTCACAAGCTTGGAATTGATAAATCATTCAAGCCTGTGCAGCAAAAAAGAAGGAAGTTTGCTCCTGAACGGAACACGATTACCCAGGAGGAAGTTGAGAGATTATTAAAGTCCGGGATGATCAGAGAGGTTAAGTTCCCAAGGTGGCTAGCAAACGTGGTTGTAGTACAGAAGAAAAATGGGAAATGGAGAGTTTGTGTGGACTACACAGACTTGAACAAAGCTTGTCCTAAAGACCCATTTCCTCTTCCCCACATTGATGCAATGGTAGATGCCACTGCCGGGCAGGAAATGCTGACCTTCATGGACGCATCCTCAGGATTTCAACAGATCCAAATGGAGCCTTCTGACCAGGAGGATACTGCCTTCATGACACCAACAGGTATTTATTGTTATACAGCTATGCCTTTTGGTTTGAAAAATGCAGGTGCAACATACCAAAGATTGGTAAACATGATGTTCAAAGACAAACTGGGGGACACCATGGAGGTATATATCGATGATATGGTGGTGAAATCTAAAAAGGCTGAGGATCACCTCCAGGATATCAAGGGATCATTTGATATCCTGGATCGATACAACATGAAGCTGAATCCTGCTAAATGCCATTTCGGAGTGGGGGCAGGAAAGTTTCTTGGATATATGGTGACAAAAAGGGGGATAGAAGCAAGCCCAAAGCAGATCAAAGCTATCCTGGATATAAAATCACCCTCAAATATGAAGGACGTACAAAGATTGACAGGCCGAGTAGCAGCTTTAAACAGGTTTATCTCGAGATCCTCAGAGAAGTGCAAAGATTTTTATGATATCCTGAAGAAGAACAAAAGATTCGAATGGGGGGAGAAGCATGAAGCAGCCTTGCAGGATTTGAAACGATATCTCTCAACCGCACCTTTATTGATGAAGCCTGAAAATGGTGAACCACTATCCCTATACCTTGCTGTATCAGGGAATGCTGTAAGTGCTGTTCTTATAAAAGACCATGAAGGTCAGCAATATCCTGTTTATTATGTTAGTAAAAGTTTGTTAGATGCTGAAACTAGGTATTCTCATTTAGAAAAATTAATATTAGCTCTAGTCATGGCATCGACAAAGCTTAGACATTATTTCGAGACACATAGGATACATGTTAAAACAAATTATACTGTCAAAAATATGCTTAGGAAACCAGAGATGTCCGGCAGGATGGCCAAGTGGTCAGTAAAGTTAAGTGCTTATGATTTAGTATATGAACCTAGAAATGGCATAAAGTCTCAAGCTTTAGCTGACTTTGTGGCTGATTTCAGTAGTGATATTCAGGATGAGGTAGACCTAGAAGTTCAACAGTTAGGAGAATCCTCAGGATCCTGGACATTATATACTGATGGTGCATCTAATGTAAGAGGAGTAGGATTGGGAATACTACTAAAATCGCCACAGGGGGACATATTACCCCAGGCTATTAGGTGTGAATTTCCTGCTACTAATAATGAGGCAGAATATGAAGCTTTAATTGCAGGATTAGAATTGGCTAAGAATATGAGTATCAAAAATTTGCAAGTATATGTTGACTCTTTGTTAATTACTAACCATTTTAATGGATCCTATGCAGTTAAGGGTGAGAAATTAATCAAATATCTCGATATTCTCAAAAAATTAGCAGGATATTTCGATGTTTTTATACTTGAACAGGTACCAAGGGAGGATAATGTTGAAGCGGATGCCTTAGCAAATTTGGGATCATCGATCAGGATACCTGAAGGGACCCAAATACCAATACTACATGTCTTGTATCCTGCAACGAAGCCTCAGGATAAAGAAGTAGCGGGTATTCAGGATCCTGGAGCAGAGCATCCTGAAGAGGATCCTAAATCCTGGACGGCTCCAATCATGAGATATCTCAAAGAAGGACACATCCCTGGAAATGAAAATCCTAAGGCATTTAGGATGAAGGTATCACGATTCACTATTATAAATAATATTTTATACAATAAATCTCTTGCAGGACCGTATTTGAGGTGCTTGGAGGATCCTGAAGCCAAAGAAGTACTTCAGGATATACATGAAGGGGATTGTGGTAACCATGCTGGGGGCAGGTCGTTATTCTCAAAAGTATTAAGGACAGGATATTATTGGCCAACAATGAGAAAAGATGCCGCAGAATATGCTCGAAGATGTGACGCATGTCAAAGACATAGTAACATACTGCATCAACCTGCTGAACCATTGTATCCTATTGTTTCCCCTTGGCCATTTATGAAGTGGGGTATGGATATAGTGGGAAAGCTAACAAAAGCTCTGGGAGGAAAAGTCTTATGCTAGCAATGACGGATTATTTCTCTAAGTGGGTTGAAGCTGAAGCATTTGTTCAAGTTAGAGACCAAGAAGTAGTATCCTTCATAAAGAGGAATATCCTGACCAGATTCGGAGTACCAGCCGAGATAATCTGTGACAATGGTTCTCAGTTTATAAGCAAGAGAACTACTGACTTTTGCAAGAGTTGGGGAATCAAAATGATAACATCTACTCCAGTACATCCTCAAGCGAATGGACAAGCAGAATCATCAAACAAGATAATTGTCAATAACTTAAAGAAAAGGCTTGGAGCCAAAAAAGGAAGATGGGCAGAAGAATTACCCTTTGTTTTGTGGGCTGATAGGACAACGGTAAAGAATGCAACAGGCCAAACCCCATTTTCCTTGGTATTTGGAGCAGAAGCAATGATTCCAACGGAAATGACAATACCTACTGCAAGATCTACCCTAAGTGATCCTGAGCAGAATCCTGGAGCCTTGAGTCAGGATTTAGACACTATAGATGAGAAGAGAGATGCGGCAAGGCTAAGGATGGCAGCATATCAACAGAGAATATCCAGGGCATATAACAAGAATATTAGGACCAGAAGATTTAAGGTTGGAGATTGGGTGTTAAGAAAGCTTTTCAGAATACTACTAATCCTGCCGATGGCAAGTTAGCTCCAAAATGGGAAGGACCATACGAAGTTGAATCAGAAGCAGGGAAAGGAGCATACAGACTCAAGAATATGGAGGGGGATATGCTACTGAGATCTTGGAATGCTATACACCTTAAGCTCTATTTCAAGTGAGTTTAGAATTTAATTTCTAACTCAGGATGGTATGAATTCTACCTTTTTTTAAATATGTTTGGTTTAATTTGTTCTTTGTAATCCAATACTGACTTAAGCATCGGAGGGGTGTTAGCCAAGCTAACACCCACCTTATTTTACAATTGTTTTGCACGATATGTTTCAGGATATAGCTCCAGGATATGTACTCGGGATAACTCGAAAGATTAGAGGATTGGCCCCCTCTCTCACGTTTAAGGGATACTGATCCCTTCACAGGTTTAAAGGTATTCACCTTTCTTCCGAATTGGGTTTAAACACCCCGCCTGGAGCGCAAGTTATTCAGGGATAGTTCAAGGTGGCGGGACCAGTCCATGTAAAAGTGGCTGAAAATTTCGTTACTGTTGGCTATATCCTGAATCCTAAAGGTATATGAGGATTGATCACCCTCTCTCACGAAAGGGTATTTTCATACTCTCTAAGGTTTAAAGGTTTTCACCTTTCTAAGTCTTGGAGTTTATACACTCCCGCCTGTAGCGCATGAAAATTTGGGATTTTCCCCAGGATACAAGGGATTTATCTCCAGTACATCCTTGGGTTTTACCCTTGGGACGTAAAAAATTGCCTATACAATGGAAACTGACATTCAGAAGATTTCTAAAGTATTTGAAGACATTGTACACAGGGGACATTCCTACCAAGGTGGTGATGTAAAGCTAAAAGGATGAGGCTCGGAACTAATGCACTAAGTACCTCGCACAAGGGACATCTTCATTGGAAGAATTGCAAAGGGATTGAAGTTTGGTAATAGGTTTATACCCTATTTCTTGTATGATCTTTCCTTTGTAAACACTGTTTGAGTTTTTGATAATATTATGTTTGGTAAGAGATTAAATATCCTGGTATGTTCTCAAAATGTATTTCTCAAAATATCAGATACTAATACTAGTTCGAAACTTTGATCATTTAAGTATTATCGAAAACTGGTTTTGGAAAAATAAATTGTTTTTCAAAAGCTTTCTACAAAGTTGAACGAACTATTGGGAGTCCTATCTAATAAAAAAGTTTTTGTAACATATTGCTGAGCATATTGATCAGGATATAACAATATAAAATTTTTTGCAAAGCTAAGATTTATACTTAGGGAAAACGGAAGATGATGGCAAGAAAAATAAAAAAGATGAAATTATTCTTGAAGCAATCAATACTGGTTGATAACCGAAGGTTTCATCCTGAAACCCAGGACCCATCCACCTTCGGCTATCAAATTCTTTCGATACAAAAATAAAAATTGTTCATAAAAACCTAAAATTGTTCAAACGATTTAAGGTAAATAAGCTTTAGGGAGTAGTGCCTTCTTCGTCCATAGTAATTTCAGCAGCATCCGTCTTGGGATCCGCCTCAGTATCCTTCTCAGCATCGGTTGTTTTTTCAACTGCTTTGGAAGATTCTTCGACAGCTGATTTGAAAGAAACGCCGCCGAGGTTCTTTAGCTTGGTCTCCCAGGCACCAACATCCCAAGAAGGGCATTCGAAGCCTAATGATTTGGCTTCGTGGGCCATCTTCAACCTGGCTTGAAGGAGAGAAATGACGACGGAACTCTTGAGGCTTTCCCGGTAGCTGACCATATCTCGTTCGTATTGCACGTGGGCAGCTTCAAGATCGGTCTGGGCTTGATGAGCAGCTTTGTTGAGAGCAGTTTGGTGTTCTTGAGTCATGGCTTTAAATTTCTGCTCGTAATGACGAGATTTGGCGGCTGCAATCATGCCTTGGTCGGGTTTGGATGTAGCTGTGGTCTTGGGGCTAGGTTCTTTCTTGACCTGGATCTGATCAGAATAACTGTCCAATTCATCGAGGTCAAAGACTTCAGGGATCTTGGCCGGTGCTGCATAAAGGGAAAAGTTTTACTCTTCATTTTATTATTATACTATCTTGACTAATTATTTTGAAAGTAATCCTTACCAGACATTTCGGATGACGAGTATTGACTGGAACTTGGGACGTGTGTGGTGAAAGTTCTGTCTATTGCTGATAACTGGTAAACAGTATTGATTCTTTCTTCTGACTCGGCGGTAGGGGGAGCGACTTCCTTGAAGTTCACTGCATAAAGATCGAAAAGAAGGATATTAATAGAATATAAGAATTAAATGGTCTATGAGAATATTTATAACCCTACCGGTGGTTAACCACTCCACCGGAAGGTTGGCACCCTCAGCAATGGAGTCTCGTTTGACAAAGAAAAATTTGCGTTGCCATCCGTCTTCGTTTTTGGTGGCTTTGAGAATCAGGGGTTTGCTGGAGGTCGAGAAGAGCAAGAACCGGCTAGAGCCATGGGATCGGAGGCGATAAGCAATAGGTAAATCCTCGATGCGGAGGTCGGAACAATGGAGGTTTTTTATTTGGTTAAGTACAATTAGTACTCTCCAAACCATGGGCATGGTTTGAGCAAAAGAGATGCCGGTGGTTCGAAAGAATTGCATCATGAATTCAGGAAAAGGGTATCGAAGACCTAGCGAAAAAGGATATGCTGGAAAACAAACCCATTCAGTGGAAGAAACATCTGATCGGATTGACCGATCGAATGGTCTAAAGACCGTGTTTTCAGGGAAAGCGCCGGAGGCTCTTAAAGCTGCAATGTCTGCGTTGTCAAAAGTACAGATCTCCTTTTCGGGATTTTTAAGGAGATTCTGCTGGGCGAAGGTCTCGGCATCCATTGCTAGAGGCGATGTAAATTGATAGAAAGTAAATCAGAAATGGAGAATTACCTGAAGGTTCTATTGAAGATATCTGCTTTTCAAACAAGAAAAGAGAAGATATAGGGGCATTGTGGATCTTCATTGAGCAAAAAGCGCGTTGGAAGTTACGATGTGATCTTGACCATCGCTTCGTTTTAAATGCCTTGAGTTATGGGATAAGATTTTTGAAATATATCCGTTGGATTGGTATACCAACCGATATATTTGGGGATAATTGTTATGGGTCATTTTCTGAATATACATATCCTGACTAATATCCTTCTTTTAATTGTTTGTTTGTGACCAGGATACTGGACGGGGATATTGCTAACATCTTGGGCGATATCCTAAGTTTGAGTGAATTAAACACGTGCAGGTTAATGGCTGTAAGTTACTAACGGTCATCAAGACTTCTTCTCCTCAAGACTCGGGCGTATTTGTTATGAGGAAGCCGTTGAACCCGAAAGACTTGGTCCTCAACGTTCAAGTGGGAATATTCGCTGGATCCCGGAAGTTTAGGATAGTTTGTTACATTATCTTTACTATAAATAGATGGGGGCAGATCAGTTTAAGGGACACAATTTTCACTGACACTCTCGAACACTTTCACTCTCTAGCTCATTGCAAACACCACACTTGTATTCAAATTTCATTGTAACACATAGTTGATCCGCACCACATCCTACACTGTATCCTGACGTTTGAAGTAATAAGAAGAACAAGGCAGCTGCGATTGTCAGCTCCCGAGGTTTTATGCCGGCGATCTAGATTGATCAAGGGCTTTCCTCGTACATCTCGTGTCGTTTACTTTCCTTTTGCTCATAGTTTGATCATAGATACAGCTCTATATCCTGAGCCGTATCCTGAATACTGATTTTCTAAATAACTTAACAAGCATATTTTCAATACACTTTCTAGCACACTACCTCACTAAACTAATTTGATCACTAAATTGCTTAGGTAATTTTTGACCAAAACAAATATTATAAGAGATACCACTATAAGTAGAAACCCATAAATATTTTTAACTAAATGGCACACAACCGTGGCACCTGAAAAAAATATATTCCATATTTCCATCAATTATATACATAACTGCGGCCTATGTGTTACCCTCCGTGATAGTGACTCAGTTGAAACTCCTCTAGGTTAAGTTATGGAAAAAAGATATAAAAATATAACAAGTTGGTTGAAATATCTGTTGAGTTAAGCGTAAGCAAACAATTTAATTTTAAATACATAAGGCTTTTTATATAAAATGGTATGTTTTAACCCTTTACCTTATAAGCTTGAGAAGGGATTAGATACAGTTGTGGATTCTTAAGTGTGAGACCCATAGATGATTGACCCATTAGAACTTAAATAATCATGAATCGTGGCTTGGAAACCGGTGTTTGGGTTTAAGTGGATAATATACCTGCAAACTGTGTTCTTTACAAACTACTCTTGTAGTTCTCCCATTCATGTGATCACTCATGATCTTCCTCGAAAAATTCTAAGTACCCGTTTCATTCTAAGAAACGAAGTACAGAATATAAGTGACATTTTGAGTAATCACTTTAAATCCTTAGTTAGAAAACTAAGGGTATTATTCGATCCCGTACCCATATCATTTCATTCTAGTTTTTATAACAACATGCATAGTATATATTTTTCAAAAACAACCTTCATGATTTCAAAATATTTCATATAGTTTGAAAACCATTTTTAACATAGTATATTTACTTAATATATCAAGTGCATGATTTCAAAAGCATCATCCATGTTTTCAAAAACCTTATACATAATTTCAAAATTCATCTCACGTGATTTTTAAAACAATTTATAAACATATTTGACTAATACATCTACCATATGATTTCAAAAGTATTATGTAAGGTTTCAAAATCATTAAACACATTTCTAAAGAACCCCATGCATTTCTTTCAAAAACATTCTGCTCGTATGATTGATTTAACATACACAACCTCCAAATTCTGCTTCATATGTCCCCTTGGCATATCTAGCGCCTCGACTTCATGAGCATTTTACCTCGTGTATCGACTTAAGCACGTCTAGTGTAAGGTTTCGAAGCGTCTCCCGCTCTTCGAATTCCAAAATCCATAGAGGATCTTCTTATCTTCATGACTAGATCCTTGAGGATGATTATCATTCAAATCGGAACCCTTAATTGAATTTCATGTATGCCTTAATATGTACATTACGATTCAATAAGGATAAAGCCAAATTCCTATTAAGATCTTCCTATCTTCATAATTAGATTCTTGAAAATGTTTAAAGTGCCAAATTAAATCCACGGATTGGATTCCTGGTGTGCTTTAAATACCCGTGTCCAAAGATAACAAATTAAAGGTCAAGTTAAACAATTATGTGATTATGTGTTTATGTGTTTTCTTTTATGTTTTTGTGTGATCCGAATTTTCGATTATCCAAATCTTCGTAGAATCTTCCATATCTCTGTATGAGAGATTCATAGTAGGATATCCAAAGGTACTACCTTAAATCCTTAACGGGATTCTACGTAATAGTTAAGACCCTTGGATTATATAGTACCATTCCATAATTCAAAAGAGACCCGTTGGGTGGTCTAGTTAAAAAGATTGATTCAGAATCTAGTTAAGAATGGCATGTGGTGAAATAGCTGAATATACTCCTTGGTGGTCTATTTAAAGAGATCATTTATTGATTTAATTAAAAGAACCCTAGGGTGGTCTAGTCACAATCATCATAGGTTCGTTCATTGTGTTTTTTCCCCTACACATTATAAAATGCACTGTGTGGACTATGCAAGGAATTACGTAATTATGGATGCATACATAATTGTAACACCCTTTTTATTATTTTAAAGGTATTCGTATACATAACGAAAATAAACATGTAATTACGAATAAGGATCCTTAGAAAATACGAGTAATTTAAAACTTTTGCAACTTAAAGGTTTACAACATAATATAAATAAGTTTGTCGTTTAAAATGACAACGAAATACCGTGCGGAAGCTTGTATCTTGAACGTGTTCGGTTCTTTGTTGAACTTAATCGTCCTCCGGTACTAGGATTTTACCTGCAACTCATAAAACATGAGTTAGATTAGTCATACGTAGCTTAAAACGTATTTAAATGGGTTCGCAATGCATAGCAGATTAAAAAAACGATTTTCGCGCAACTGGCACCCCGTCGCGTCGCGCGACGGCCTAAGACCCAACCTGTCGCGCGGTGCGACGCCTTCCTTTTTGCAGAATGTTGCAGCTAGTTGCTGCATTTGCCCAACTCCGATTTTCGATCGGAATTCTAACTTTAAAGTTTCATAACTTTTGATCAAGATGTCCATTTTATAAAATATGGGATTACAAGCTCCTGACATGAAATCGAATTACTAAGACTTTTGACCCGTTTAGGGGATTTAAGCTATCTAGTCTAAACTAACTCTTTTCTTTTCACACTTCGTTATTTGACACCTAAAATATATGCTTATATTCCACCACGACTACCTTTGTGGTATTTTTAGCATACCTAACTTATTAACCCAAATATACCCTTCGGTTAGTCATTTTACGCAATCGACCCATTTTAGGCATATAATCCATGAATGTTTATGCCTATAACTTGTATTCATGTATAATGATTTCCAAATCAAAATGCAAGTTCCTAAACAACCCATATGGGTCGTTTGCCCGATTTACCCATCGACCGTGTTTTGGTCAATTTTAGTCCCCCGTTTAATGACAAAGGACTTTCAATAGGTACTTGACCAAAATCGCTCATCTATTTACAATCTTATTTATGCGTACCTGGCTCGGGTCAAGTATTGAGCCGTTTAAAAAATACCTTTCTTTAATAAATCGCTTCTGGATAGCGACGCAATTTTCCATACACTATTCATCCCTATGAGCATAAAACTTGACAAGCGTTTGTTAGTCGTTATTGTCAAATGGTGTTAACTTCACCATTTGACCCATTTAGCCTAAGTGACCAAACATAACATAATTGTAGGAGGATGGTATTTATTTACCATTTCGCTCAATTGGCCCTCCTCGGATTCTCATCATAATGTCATATTTCTTTAAATCTTTTTCTTACATGTTTAACCCATCTTGGCTTATGCCATAGGGTATCTTTTGAACTTAAACTTAGTTTTGTCAACACATGAATAATTTACCATTTTATCCCTTTTTTCTCATTATAAGTTACCCCATGAGGTAACATTTCAAAACTTGTTGTTTGTTCGTCATCTCTTGACTTAATTACCATTTTACCCCTTTTTACCATTCATTATGGTTTTCATCACTTTCGCTTATTCCGACCCGTTTCAATTTACGTCGGAACATCACATTTCAAATATTAGCTTATCATTTTCATAACCTTTATAATCATTACGCATTCTAAAATAAAAGGGTGTAAGATTTACTTACCTTGCATCCATGCCACGCTTTTCTTTTCATACTCGCTCCGTTTGACCCGCTTAATCCACAAGCTTCCACCTAGCTTGTTAAGCGCCAAACTATTATCCAATGTTCACAAGGTGGTTAGATTAACCATAATTTAATACGATTTTCCACCTTACACATTTCTTATCATTAGCATTCATCTGAACACCTAATATAATCACGTTTTACACACAACCAAGTAGATATTTCATATCACTGAAAATGGGCTGTTTTTGGTGACTTGTTTAACCTGTTTACAAGTCTTCAAAAATTATGATTTTTTTATGTGACGTACCTCTCGAAGGATTAGGCCTTTTGTTAAAATTTCAAGATCTAACTCTTTACCAAATATTCATAAAAATTCATTTACTAAGCTGCAATCAGATTCGTCACTTCTGACTGCAGCTTACGAAAAAATTCATTTAAAATTCCTCGTTTATCCGATTGACGAAATTCCAATTGGAGGTTTTTGGAATTACCTGAAGTTACCTACAGTAAAAATTTGAGATCATAAATCAATTCTTAAATTGAATTATGACATTCGTAATGGGTTGCAAATTCTGCCAGAAAACGCAGCCTGAACCTTCGATACCGAAAAATTCATAAAACATTCAATTTTCGTCCAAAAAATGCAATTCCAGTGGGGTTTTAAAGATATTTCCTGGAATTACATTTTAGACTTAAGAAACACATGTTTTTGTCACGTTTTGTCCATGTTACAGCCAATACAAGTTGGCTGTAAATTCTGATCAGCTGTTTGAATTCAGCTTTCAATTAGAACATGTTTATGACATTATAACACTATTTTTAGCAATCAAAACCCCTAAAAAACATCACATACACGAATTTAGTCAAAACCCACTTATCACCTTCAATGGTGATCATGAATTCACAAGAATTAGACCTAATTTCATCATATGCTTGTCTAGGGTTTACTCCTAGACACTACAATGTTCCTATTTCATCATATAACGAACATGCAACCATCTAATTCGAATTCTCTAAGTTTGCTCAGAAATTTAACTAGAGATTTCTCATGAAATTTACATACCTCGTGACTCCTTTCTCAGTGGAGATCACTAATTCGTACTTGGATTTCAATTTAGACTTGATTTGGACCTTCAATTTGAGAGATTTAGCATGAACTAGGGTTGGGGGTTTCCCTTTGGTCGCCCTCTGCTTCAATCGACCAGACACACACACTCTTGTGTGTGTTTGGTGGGTTTTTATTTGTTTTAATTAAATCAAGTTTCAAGTTTAACAAGTTTGGCCCCTCCATTTTCCTTAGTTCATAATTTAAGTGTTTTAACCCACTCATAAGTCACTATCTAACTAGGTTAGAATTATTCCTAGTCAACTTCGTAGGTTCGGTAAGTTCACCCGTTTTATTTTAAATCCCGTTAACTCGGGCTCCTTATGAACTTTTGTCTTCTCAAGTCGTTTGCTCTCTTTTTATTTATTATTAGGCTTATTTATTTGAATCCTAATAATTTTCGGGTTAATCTTTTCTGCTAACGGTATTTTACCCGCTCTTTAGTATTAACGGGGTTTAATTACCAAACCCGTTTTCGGGGTGTTACAATAATTATGAAACTCAGTGCATGAAAACCACAGTAAGATTTATCATGTGTAGGAACCGATAGTGGCAACAGTAACGAAACATGAACAATGTAATGGAGGTATGGTGGACGCACCAATGGCACTTCATATACTTGTATATAAGTATCCATCTTACATTGCAAGCATGATGTTATATAAGTTACTAGAAGTTCAGAACCCTAACCAGTGTTGTTTTATCTTTTCAACTTCATGTTTTGAGCTCTCACAAGTTTCCTCTAAATAAAATTTCAGGACGAAATTTCCTGAAGTAGGGGAGACTGTGACATATGTGCCTCCACGGCCATCAAACAAATACCAAACCAATGAAATAGGTGTGTTTCATACTAAGGATTTGTACAAATATGTGTATCATTTGCACATGTCAATTCTTGTTCGATTTCGAGCTCTAAATCGCTTTCTAGAAAGTTATACGCGAACTGATGCGTAAACGTAATCAGTTTAACGCGAAAAACACTCCGGAACTGTGACATGGGCTTAACATACCTTAAATAACCTTTACATAACTTAGAAATAAGTTTTGGATGGTTTGGTGTGTCGAAATCAAGTTTATTCGATCATAGGGACTATTTGCGTCAAACTGCAAAAGTCTGCTGATTCGTATGGTATCGAACATTCTGGAACATGATCATAAGTTAAAATTGTCCTAAATATCCTTTACATAGCTTAGAAATAGGCTTTGAGGTGTTTGGTACGCAAAAATAAACTTATTTGATCAACAGGGACTAAAAGCGTCAAAAAGTGCATAAGTTTGCACTTTCGCGCATATCTTACGTTCTGAATATATCCGGACATCCAAAAATTTATGTAATCATTAAAATATTTTATTTTAGTGATTGGCATGATAAAATTCCATTCGTCGCGTAATTTGGATCGTTTTTCGCGTCCGTTCGTGTTTCGTCGTAATTAACCGAACAACGCAACCGTACGGCCAAACGAACCGACATCTGAGATGTTTTGGAGCATGTTTCATGTTCCCTATACTTTAACTTCATTTTAGAGCCTTGAAATGAGGTTAACGGGGCTTAAACGTGCCGAAAAAGCATCGAAAACCAAGAATTACACATTCAGGGACTAAAATTGACAAATTTGTCAAAGTCTTCTCTGGCGGGGTGCATAAGAGTAGGCTCTAGCCTACGCGGGGTGCGAGAGCCCCCCAAATTTGCAAAACCCAGATTTCTGCAAACAGCAGCTAGTTTCTGGCTTTTGTGCATGGTTTTCTTCATACTATGGGCTTGTTTTGCACACCCATAGTATTATAATTCAGTGGGCACACATGGAGGGCCAAGATTGAAGCTCGTTTATCGAGGAACGATCCTAACGTTGGTCCGAAATCTATAAATACCCACCTTGTTTCAATCCAATCTTCACACTTGATCTGAGTTTATGCTCTAAGATGAAGCTCTTGCTTCATACTTGAGTATCTTAGATCAAGTTCTTCATTGCCTGGACCTCTTGTAAGTTTCTTTCATTCTTTTATGCGTTTTTAAGCGTAAAAGTCAAACAGTGTTTGACTTTCTGCTTTGACCGGTCAATGGTCAACACGAAGTTCGTTTTAACTTCGCAACGTGAGCGTAATCACGATGGTCATAGTCCCTTGTGACTATACCTACTGATTCCCACGTTATTTAGGCATAGTGACGAGTCATAGTTTCAGTCAAAATACGCGTTTATGCGTATTTTGCAACCAAACTATTCTTGGGTATCAAAATCCTTTGTTTTGATATCAAACCTGTTTTCTAACTTCGTTAAACATGTTTTAACATGTTTAACTCGTCACTTTTAGTTTAGTGCTTATATAGGGTCGTAAGATAAGCGGTCTAAACAACCGCTTAGACTTTCGAACCCGACCCGTTTGGTCGATCATTAGGATCCGACCAAACATGTTTTGTGACCATAGTTGTATAGGAAATAACCTTCCGAGGTTATACCTTATGGTCACTTCGTTTAGTTAGTTGTATGATAGGTAGTTTATATGCCTTAGGAAAATGACCAAAATGCCCTTTTTACGCATAAATTCATTTTAAGCATATGTAACATAAATTATTACATCTAAACTGATTAGGTAACATTATTAGGCATATTAAGGAATATAATACTTGTCATAGGACTAGTTAGGCGGTCCGAACGCGTTTTACGCGAACGACGCTTTAAAGTAGCGTAAGCTACCTAAACGAGTCGTAATGGGTCATAAGCACTTAGGTTAAGTTTCGATTTAGTATGTAGGCTTTATTAAACCATATCATATGAGTTCCAATACTCAATTGGTTTACGAAACCTCATCCTATCCGATCTTCCGATTTAGGTCCGGTTTATTAATGTAGTTGTCTATATTAGGTGCCGATTGATTTCCATGATCCCTCTAGCTTTGCTTGGTTGTTAATCAAGACTTCTAAGCATTCTCAAGTGAGTACATAGTCCCCTCTTTTACTGTTTTCAAATGTTTTGGGGTTATTCATATGTGCCTATTTGTTATTTTCATGATTTCAACTTTATGATTATACATGATAGTACTTATCTTTTGACAAATTGAATGATTTTCAATGGTTTAAACACAAATTTTCAAAGATTATAAAATTAATTGTTGGATTGTACTTATTTTATACATTCACCAAGCCGATTGGTAGTACGATATAGCGCTATAGGATTAGACACCCCATTCCTGTTGTATGGAATGTCAGAAACCAAATTTTTACCAAATAGAAATTGCCTTTGTGGTATTTCTATAGTTTCTAAGGTGTAGTTTGATTCACTAAGGTTTGAATGAATACTAAATCACATTTTCTTTTGTATATTTTGATATACTACCAAAGTATAGTTTGATGTGCTCTCATATGTGATATTATTTACCAAAGTATAATTTGATATACTATGTACAAACCCAACATATATTTTAATATACTACTGGCCTTGTTATTTACTAAAGCATAGTTGATATGATATTTTCAAACCAAAACATAGTCGATATTTTATTTTCAAAACCAAAGCATAGTTTGATATGTTATTTACAAAACCAAAGTATAAATTGATTATACATGAACATTTTTACATTGGTGGTTTGTTTGGGTAAGTGATTTAAATAACGAGGCATGTGTAATATGATAAAAGCATGGTGGATACGCCGCTGGCACTTCCTATATATAAGTGTTTTTATGATATTACATATCGTAGCGTTATTAAAACCATTTCAATTTCGACAAATTACATTTTACACAATTATCATATCTTTACAAAACATTGTTTTATACAAACTCATTTTTACTTGATTATTTATCTAATCATGCATTATTCTTTTATATCATTTGTTTTCTTATCAATTTTCGTATGATTTCTAAAAGAAAATATTTTACAAGGTTCATGACTAATTTTTGTTAAACATATTTTTTAAACTTACAAGTCATGAATCCTATTATAATAAAACCTATGTATCTCACAGGCATTTTTATGCTGACGTACCTATTTTCACATGTGTTTCAGGTGTTGTTGTTAGATGATTATGATGCAAACATAGGATTGGACGAGGGCCTTAGTGAGAATAAAAGATGCAAGACTAGTTGATTATGTTATGTATCTTTGTTTTTAAGACTTTGTAACCTCTTGAAATTTAATAAAATAAAACTTCAATTCCCATGTGTTATGAAACAATGATTCTGTTACGACACTCCCCGACGTTTCCGCCACGATTTGTTGTTTTACGTGGTCGAGGTGTGACACGGAAAAATGATAAATGTGGGGATGTTCGATGTGATGCGGAACACGTCTTATTTTCCTTGTATTTTGTATATGTTTTTTATAGTTTTCGAGTAGTTTCAGTCATTTATATCTTGTACTTAGTGGATTGATGTTCACAGGTTTTCGTGTGCAAAATGAGTGGAAATCGAGTCTAAATTATGAAGAAACGAGTACACAGGAAAAACTGAGCAAAATAGTGTGGTGGGAAAGAGTCTGAAATTTAAATGGTCATATCTTGAGCTAGAAAATGAGTTACGGGACTTATAATATACGAATTTTGGGTAGCTCGATGAGAAGAATTCAGATATAGGGTTTTTGGGCCTTAATTATTAAGGAACAGGGGGTAATCGTCAATTTGGATACGGGTAGTACTCATCGAAAATCTTCCGACGCTCTCGCTGAGTTACTATTGGGACTTGGGCTTAGTATGGGTCGTCTACCCCCAAAAGGGTGCGACTTATACCGGAACCAAATAGGCCCAGACATGTAAAACCCCTACGGTTCAGTATTTAAGCCACCATAATGGCCAAAATTGCTGGAGAGACAATTAGAGGCTACTATTTTCAAATAATTTGAAGAGATTTTAGTAAGGAAAAGTTGTTTGGGATCAAGGATTAAACCTTAGGAGTTGCAAATCGGGTTGGTTATCATCATTTGGTCTATATATTCTAAACTCTTTTGTTTTTCCATATTGTTGAACATCATGTTGATGGATTTTGAGACTTGTACTCTGTTTTTCACCACGATTGTTGGCTAGATCTTGATACTACTTAGGTTATGGATTAATAATTGTTGGCTATTGATACTTTTCTCAGTTTTGTGGTTTTTATGGATGGATTAACACTATTGTAAAGAACTCATTTATGATTGATATGACGTGTTTGCATACTTTGATCTAATTTATGATTACTCTTTGTTCCAAATGTGTCTTGTTGAATATCTTTAAGTTACAGATACATATTAGGTCATCTAATGTTTGTTTGTGATTAGTTAATGGTTGCTAGGCGTCAATATCCACAGGAATATTGATTAAGGTTTTAGAGGATCTTTGTATTCTATTTATCTAGATAGCTAATAGGTGATAGATAGTCGGGTAGTCTTTGGTGCTAGGTGTTTAGGTGTAAAGGCTATGACAGGAGGGTTCCCTAGATTTCCTAGTGTCTTTGCTATTCCGTGTTATCGATTATTCTTAGGTTACCCCTTGCACTTTAGGGTGTATTGAGATTGTGAGACTAATAGGTTTACTTTAGTGTTGTTGGAGAGACTGATGGGTAATCCAACCAACCGGTGAGTTTGACAGCCTCTTAGGGTTTCCTTTTAGGTCACACCCAGAGAATGATCAGGGAGCCAGTAGGTTGTCTAAGGGTTTCGTATTCTAAGATCCCGGTTCCATCCTAGTTTTTATAAACGAGATAAGTTCAAGATTCACAATTAGGATTTCTAACCTAGGTAGGGAGTTTCCCATTTCTGAATTCCTTAGAGTAATCAATTCCACGTTTAGTAGTTCTAGTTTTCCATAATTTTGTCTTCTTTAGTTTAATTGAAAGTAATAAAAGGCCATCTTTAAACAAAACCAATTAAATCTTTAAACCCCGTTTAGTTCTTAGTCGAAGTCTAGTTTAGTTATTAAGAGTCTCTAGGGATATCTGGACTTCGATTAGGCTTTACTACATTCGATAGGTACACTTTCTTGTCTTTGTGGTCTACTTAAAGGTTTTCTAGAGTATTACTAGAGTGTCTAGGTTAGTTATTAGCTAGTTTCCAGTAGATTGTATTAGAACATCAGGACCCGTTCAAGAACCATCCAATAATTATACATATCGAAGTTACTACCATAAGAACCATTCAATAATTATACATATCAAAAGTTAAGTTAATACCAAAAGAACCATTCAATAATTACACATATTGATACCATAATTACTAAGTTAATAATTACACATAATAAAAATAACCAAACTAGTATTATACTAGTCGTGGTGAAGATGGGTGGTGATGGCGGGCCGGAGAAGGGGTTAATGGCATTGGTGCTCTATAGTGATAGCGGGAAAACCACAGTAACCTTGAAGGCGAAGTTGTTCAACCATCATAGAACCATGGTCACCGGCACCACAGTGCGGTGGTTCTGGGTCTTATGGACTCTCACTCCAGCTATAATTGGAAAAACAAGCACCAGTTACGACTTAATTTCAACTACCATTAACACAATGCCCAAGTGAAATCAAGTGAAATCAAGATGGAAATTAACAAAATTGACATGTAAATCCTACCATGAACTAACTCATTTTGAACCTCCCTAGTGAACTCCATGATCGACGATGATGGTGAGCTTAGCAACAGTGGGCTTGGTGACTGGAGTGTATGTATGTATGGTAGATTTTGATGGATCAATTTGTCACACCCCAACCAATGGTGGAAACATCAGGGCCTGGCACTGAGCGATACAGATTGTCTAAGAGAATCCATAACAACTATTAGTGACAATATATTTAACATTAATGTCCCATACCATTAACATATAAAGCATAAAGAGTCATTATAGATAATATTCTCAAAAACAAATAAGTTGTTCTGACAACTCAGATTTATTTAGTTTGTTTCTAGACTCCCTAGCTTGTTTCGTCACAACAATCATAGCATCCTAACAACCTGTCACATACGTTAAAATAAAGTCAATACATATAATGTAAAGGTGAGTACACAAGTTTGATAGCATATAGTATAGCGAAAGCGTTTACGCATAACCAGCATGTAACACGTAGAGATGTGAAGCAAGTAAGCTATCGACAATGACATATGCAACTGACATGACTGCGAGTGTAGAATGTGCAACACATTATCACCACTGCAACCATGTGAAGTAAAACCCTTAACAACCCCTGTCCATGACCGGTGCTGAGTTCAAACTACAGTACTATCGTTGCTAAGGTGTCAGACAACAATCACTGTGTAAACATAACATACAAGCATTCATCGAATCACGTATAATATGCGAAAGTAGTTAGCGTTAAAACTGTTTGTGTTGTGTGTTGATGTGTTTTGATATAGATATCGTGTGTAACACCCAAAAGTGCCTTAAGAGAAAAAGGGTTCGAGTATACTCACAGTATCTGTTTAATAATAAACACAGCCTTGTATTGGATTGAAGGGAGTGCGTGAGAGCTAGCCTGATCATAGAACGATAGAGTAAGCGTTGAACAGCGCGTAAACAGTGTGTTGGGTGAGATAAGTGTCGGATGGTGAGTCGAACGGATGAGAGCCCATTCGATCAGATGATCATCCAGACGGATGGTCATCCGGACGGATGACCATTCGAACGATTGGTCATTCAATTGAGTGAGTGTGTGTGAATTGATCTGAAACTATTGAAGTTTTCGTCGGATCGGATGGCTATTCGAGTGAAAATTTGGTAGTTTGAAGTTTGGTTAAATCAATTAAGTGTGGAAAGTTATAAAGGTCAAGTCACCTGGTCGAATAGTCATTCGATCGGATGGTCATCCGATCGGATGGTCATCCGATCGGATGGCTATTCGATCGGCGATCTATTGTTTGAAAATTTCACAAAGTTTTCTAAGTTAAAAAGTTTAAAGTTTTAACGGAGGCGGCGTGACGACGTGTCAAACAATGGAAACCATACCAAGTCCAGCTCAGTCGATCGGATGGGAATCACCCCATTCGATCAGCCTAACTGTTCCCGATGTAGTTTCATATTTAACCCGTGAGTCAGTCATCTCTTTGGTGGAAATCCGTTCTCAGGTCGGTCCTTGACTAGAGAATGAGTAGAGATATTGAATGAGTCTACATTCCATCGGTTTTGAATGAAAAGTGAAGAATGTTGAAGAAAAGTATGAAAACAGTTGAGAATGTTCAGATCTTGTTGAGATTCTTGTTAAAATGTGTAGAAATCCTTTAGATCTGAACAAATCTTGATGAGATGATGTCACACCTCAGTTTGCACAAGAAACCAAGATGACGTCACCTTCAAGTAGTCCAAATCTGGTGATTTCATGGAGAAAATGTATGATTTTGATGGAAAAAATGGTGAGAAAGTGTGTAGTGATGATGGAAGTATAAGATTTAGAGAGAAATACTTACGGAATACCTTGGAATCGAGAGAAAAGTGCTTGGGAGCGAGTTGGTCGGATAGAGCTCTCACATCAGTGAACAGTAATGTGATAGGTGGGTATTTATAGTGTGAGAGAGGGAGAAAGGCGGTGCAGGTTAAGTGGTCGGGTGGCCAGTCGATCGGATGGCCATCCGATGGTCATCCGGACGGATGATCATCCGGACGGATGATCATTCGATCAAATGGTCATTCAATCAGACGACTGACGCGAGTTAGTTTTCCAACTTTCGTTTCGTTCGTTCAGCGTTGTGTTGCATTTAAGCGAGTTGCGAGTTGCGAGTAAGCGTTGCGATGAGATAACCACATAACATTAAACAAATAAACACACAATTAACACACATAACAAATAAGATGCATAAAAGTAAATCTGCGATTCGAGTTGCGTTGAGGTTGCGTTGCGATAGCGTTTAGTATAAACACGATGCGATATGCGATAAAATGCGTTAAATAGTATGCGTTGTACCTGCTTTTAAATACGATAACTGCATTTTGAATTGGCGTTGTGAATGCGTTGTAAAACATAGTTTAAAAATATCGTTTGAAATCGTTAACAACCAATATAAATAGATTACCGCAACGGGTTAACTATTATCGAATCTCTTAGAGTAATTAAGCAATAAATGACAAGTCTAAGTAATGACCCAAAAAGTCGGGTTGTTACAACCTCCCCTACTTTTGGGAATTTCTTCCCGAAATTAAGGCGCATGCGTAACGAAGAGATGTGGATATTTAGCTTTCATATCACTTTTGAGTTCCCAAGTGAACTCGGCGCCGCGTTTGCCTTCCCAGCGAACCTTGACTATAGGAATGCATGAGCGTCGGAGTTTATTGGTCTCTCGGTCCATGATTTCTACTGGCTTTTCCACGAAGTGTAGAGTTTCGTTAACTTGTAGATCCTCGAGAGGAACATGCAGATTTTCTTCGGCTAGGCATTTCTTGAGGTTCGAAACATGGAAAGTTGGATGTACGTTGCTGAGTTCCTCTGGTAATTCGAGTCTGTAGGCCACTTTGCCAATTCTTTCCAGAATCTTAATGGGTCCAACGTATCGAGGCGCTAGCTTTCCTTTCTTGCCGAATCGGATCACCCCCTTCCAAGGTGAAACCTTTAGGAGTACGTGATCACCAACTTCGAACTCAAGGAGCTTGCGGCGTTTATCGGCGTAACTCTTTTGACGACTCTGAGCTTTCAAGATATTGTCTCGTATCTGGAGGATCTTGTCAGGCGTTTCTTGTAGTAACTTAGGACCGGTAATTTACGCATCTTCGACCTCGTGCCATACAATAGGCGATCGACATTTTCTTCCATATAATGCCTCAAAGGGTGCCATTTGAATGCTAGAGTGATAACTATTGTTGTACGAGAATTCGACTAAAGGTAAATGCGAATCCCAATTACCACCAAAATCTATAACGCACGAACGAAGCATGTTTTCAGGGGTGCGAATCGTGCGTTCAGTCTGACCGTCAGTCTGGGGATGGAAAGCGGTACTGAGATTAAGAGTAGTACCGAGAGCGGATTGAAAAGTTTCCCAAAGGCGCGAGGTAAATCGACCATCGTGGTCAGAGATGATGTCACGAGGTGTCCCATGTCGACAAATGACTTCGTCGGTATAGATTCGTGCTAATCGTTCAACCTTATAGTCTTCTCGTATCGGTAGAAAGTGGGCAGATTTCGTAAGACGATCAACGATAACCCAAACGCTATCGTGACATGATGGCGTGCACGGAAGTTTCGTAATGAAGTCCATAGCTATACTCTCCCATTTCCACATCGGGATCTCGGGTTGTACGAGTAAGCCAGAGGGTCTTTGATGTTCAGCCTTGACTTTTGAACAAGTTAGGCATTTCGAAACATAGAGAATGAAATCCTTCTTCATTCCAGGCCACCAATACCTGGCACGGAGGTCTTGGTACATTTTGTCGGCACCGGGATGAATAGAATATCGTGATTTGTGGGCTTCAGTCAGCACAATCTCTCAGAGATTATTGCGACTTGGTATCCAAATGCAATCGAGATAGTAATAGATATCGTTCGATTTGGTGACGAGCTGAGTTTCAGCACCACACTTCATTTCCTCTTTCGAGGTTGTGTTGGGCTTGAACATTACGAACACTATGTAAATAGCTTCGTCGGCTAAGAGCATCGGCAATGACATTTGCTTTGCCTGGGTGGTAGCGTATCTCAATGTCGTAGTCGTTGAGAAGTTCAACCCATCTGCGTTGGCGCATATTCAGCTCTTTCTGGTCCAAGATGTGTTGTAGGCTCTTATGGTCGGTGAAGACCCGTACACTTAATACCATAAAGGTAGTGTCGCCAAATCTTTAACGCAAAAACAACTGCACCGAGTTTGAGATAGTGGGTTGTGTAGTTCTTCTCGTGGACTTTGAGCTATCGAGAGGCGTACGTGATAACCTTGTCTCGTTGCATGAGGACACAACCAAGACCTAGGATAGAGGCATCGCAGTAGACTACGAAGTCGTTGTTTCCATCGGGTAGCGCGAGTACGGGAGCATCACAAAGCATACGCTTGAGAGTTTGAAAGTCATTCTCCTGTTTGGTTCCCCAAACAAAAGACTTATCCTTATGCGTAAGAGAGGTGAGAGGAACGACGATTTTAGAGAAATCAGTGATAAATTGACGATAATAACCCGCCAATCCGAGAAAGGAACGTACTTCGGACGGGGTTTTCGGTGTAATCCAACTCTTGACTGCTTCAATCTTCGCGGGATCTACGTGAAGACCTTGACTATTGATGATGGGACCGAGGAATTGAACCTCCTCAAGCCAAAATTCACTCTTGGAGAACTTGGTGTAGAGGCGATTCCCTTGATGAAGTTCGAGTACCAAATGAAGATGTTGCGCATGTTCGGCCTTCGACCTCGAATAGATAAGGATATCATCGATAAACACGATGACGAAGCGGTCGAGAAAGGCTTTACACACTCGATTCATGAGATCCATGAAGACCGTGGGTGCGTTGGTAAGACCAAAAGGCATAACGACGAGTTCATAATGGCCATAACGAGTTCGAAAAGTGGTTTTAGGGATATCTTCCTCCTGAATTCGTAATTTATGATAACCAGAGCGTAGATCGATCTTAGAGAAACACGTAGCACCTTGAAATTGATCAAATAAATCGACGATTCGAGGTAAGGGGTAGCGATTCTTGATGGTAAGCTTGTTAAGTTCCCAGTAATCGATGCACACTCGGAACGATCCATCTTTCTTTTTTCACGAAAAGGACTGGTGCGCCCCATGGAGATGTGCTAGGGCGTATGAAGCCTTTATCAAGTAATTCCTGGAGTTGACTCGAAAGTTCACGCATTTCGGACGGAGCGAGATGATAAGGGGCTTTAGCGACAGGGTTAGCTCCAGGAATGAGGTCGATACGGAAATCAATATCACAAGACGGGGGTAGACCAGGTAAATCGTCAGGAAAGACAGCGAGAAAATCATGAACCACAAGTACCTTTTCCATGGGCTTCTTTTCCTTTTCTTTCTCTGCTACTACAATGTGCGCCAAGAAAGCCTTGTATTCCATGCGGAGATACTTGCTTGCTTGAATGCACGATATGAGTTTCAGTTCCTTCGATGATACTTCGCCATAAACACAGAGTTGGTCGCCATTAGCAAGAGAGAAACGAATCATCTTTTCGAAACAAACGAATTCAGCACGATTCTCGCGGAGAAAATCCATGCCTACGAGATATCGAAGCTACCAAGCTGCATCGGAATGAGGTCGATTGGGAAAACGTGATTGTTGAGTTCAAAAGTACAATCACGGAGGACAGAACTAACGGTGACGGTTCTTCCAGTGGCAATTGTCGAACGTTGTTGGGAGGTTAGCGCGTTTACGGTTTAGGAGCTTTTCGAATTCAAACGACATAAAACAGTTATCGGCTCCAGTATCAAATAAACACGAAGCATAAATACCGTTAACGAGAAACGTACCATTGACAACGTTGTTGTCAGTTTGAGCCTGGCGGACATTGATGTTGAAAGTTCTTCCGTGGGTTGTTTGCTGTGGTTGTTGCTGCGGCTGCTGAGGCTCCTGCTGTGGTTGCTGCGGCTCTTGTTACACCATACGATTCGGGCAGACGTTTGCAAAATGATTAGGGTCGCCACACGAGTAGCATGCTCGTGCATGAGCAACGGGAACATGAGGTGCTTTATTACCCTGAGGAGCGGGGAGTGGAGCTGGTAGTGCAGGAGGAGCTTGAGCTTGAGCTTGTTGACGAGGAACAGTGCGACAGTTCACTATGAAGTGTTCGCAGAGATTGCAGTGGACACAGACACGGCAAGCTATCCTAGCAGGGTGATGGTAGGTGCGAGTAGGGCACAGAGGATGAGGACCAGTGTACGCACGCTTAGCAGGTGGTGCGTTGGTCACAGGTGCGGCAACTTGACGGTTTTGGTTTTGGTTGGGTTGGACAGGAACATCGTTGAGAGGAGCGGCGGTAGTAGCGTAGTTCTTGTTGTTGTTACCCTTGCGCTTGCGATTCTGACGTGAAGACTTCGAAACTTGAGGTGCTACGGTTTCAGGAGTGGGAGTAGCAGTTGCTTGATTCAGACTCTTGGTTGAGGTTTTAAAATAACCAGTCAAAACTCACTTATCATTGATCTCAGCTACGAGTTGGAAGGTTTCCTCAATGGTAGCAGGTTTAGCTGCTTGAACAGAATCGGCAACACAATCGGGTAGAGCGCTGATGTACTTCTTGATTGTGATGTCCGGCATTGACACTTGACCAGGACAGATGATACTGAGCTGCTTAAAGCGGGCGGTGAGAACAGCGTTATCACCTCCTTCTTGCTTGATACCCCATAACTCATTTTCCAGCTTCTGGAGTTCATGTGGGGGACAGAATTCTTTCATCATGACTTCCTTCAGTTCTTCCTAGGAGAGTCCATAGGCTGCATCATTACCTCGCCTGTTGCGTTCAGCAGTCCACCAATCCAGTGCCCTAGATTGGAAGACTCCGGTAGCATTCACAGTGCGGAGGTTGTCTGTGCATCCGCTTTGACGGAGGGTGACTTCAATCGAGTTAAACCACTGAAATATGGCGCTAGGCCCATCTTCACGAGTGAAGTTAGCGGGATCGCAGGCCTTGAATTGCTTAAAGCTGAAGGGAGCTTTCGGAGAGTCGTTCTTAGATTCGACGGACGATTTGCTGCTGACCTTATTGATCTCACTGACGATCTGAGGTATGACTTTAGCCATTTCCTTGGCGACGAGAGAAGCAATGCGCTTGTCATCTCTGCTTCTCTAAGCGTTGCGGCGAGTGTGAGAACCAAGGGAAGACATTGTTTGCAGCAGACATCGTCGTATGATTTAGACGAGATTCGATTATATCGGGTTACGTTTTGAAAAACTTATCATATCGTAAAAACTCCTTTGTTGTAAAGCACATGAATACATCAAACACATAGGCACATAGTCACATAGGCACATAAACCGTGTAGGCACGTAAGCATATAAGCACAGAAGAATATAAGTCATGTAAACACATATTTTGTACGTATTCACCTATATTTTGCACGTATTCACATATCCTTCAAGTTTCGTGAGCGCGTTCGAGGGTACGAGTAGCGGGAGCAGGTAGCATAGCGAGTATCATAAGCATCGAGTGTAGCGTACGAGAGTTCTTAGTTGAGTTGTGATTAGTTAGCGTTTGAGATTGCGTGAATGGCGTGTTCTTGAGCTTTATAGTGCAGTGGGAAGTGAAAAGAGATAAAGCGTGAAATCTCCAAAATCAAAACATATAAATATGTAAACACATAAAAGTAATAAAGCGTAAAATCAGCGATTGCGGGCTTAGAATCGAAATAGAGCGTGCCCTGGTTGTTAGGGCATTGACTACCCAAAGTGATTCGACTATCCACAATGACCTTGAGTACACGCTTTGGCCCAATAGGTTGTGCTCTCGCCAAAATATGGCGAACGGTACGCATCCTTTCGGTTACTACGTGACTCAAGTCTTTGGAATCCATCAAGACTTTGGTGAGAATTTTATAAAATCAAAGTAGAGACTGGGACTACTTATTAAGATGCGGGTTTCACCCCTGACTTAACAACTTCTTCCCTGAGATTGTGGTAAGACCACGAGAGAGAGATGGAGAATCTCATCGAGACATGGATTTCACTCCTGACTCAACGAAAGATTCTCGTGCGGAGAGTAAAAATTTTACGTAGAGTGAGCGATTTTATCAAGTGTTCTTGGTTTTCACACCTAATCTCGACCAAATCACTCGATTGTGTTATGCGAGCGTTTTTGAAAATGTGTGTATTGTGTTCGCCTTAGGAAAGGCATGTAGTGTTCGACCTTAGGAAAGGTCGTTCTTGCACGAAGCGGTAGTATGCGGTGTTCGCGCAAGAATGTAGTTTCCATGCGAGAGTATCGAGAGTAAGTTCTCGCAAAACCCCTACTGGGTTCGCACAAGGCGGTCTGTTGGTGCTTAGACTATAGACTAGGTCGGTTCTAAGACATCAGACCCGGACTAGGTTGTGTCTTTCCTAATTCCCTATAGTTATGGCTCTGATACCAATCTGTCACACCCCAACCTATGGCGGAAACATCAGGGCGTGGCACTGAGCGAAACCAATTGTCCAAGATAATCCATAACAACTATTAGTGATAATATATTTAACATTAATGTCCCATACCATTAACATATAAAGCATAAACAGTCATTACAGGTAATATTCTCAAAAACAAATAAGCTGTTCCGACAACTCAGATTTATTTAGTTTGTTTCTAGACTCCCTAGCTTGTTTCATCACAACAATCATAGCATCCTAACAACCTGTCACATACGTTAAAATAAAGTCAATACATATAATGTAAAGGTGAGTACACAAGTTTGATAGCATATAGTATAGCGAAAGCGTTTACGCATAACCAGCATGTAACACGTAGAGATGTGAAACAAGTAAGCTATCGACAATGACATATGCAACCGACATGACTGCGAGTGTAGAATGCGCAACACATTATCACCATTGTGACCATGTGAAGTAAAACCCTTAACAACCCCTGTCCACGACAGGTGTTGAGTCCAAACTATAGTACTATCATTGCTAAGGTGTCAGGCAACAATCACCGTGTAAACATAACATACAAGCATTCATCGAATCACATATAACATGCGAAAGCGGTTAGCGCTAAAAGTGTTTGCGTTGTGTGTTGATGTGCTTTGATATAGGTAACGTATGTAACACCCAAAATTGCGTTAAGCGGAAAAGGGTTCGAGTATCCTCACAGTATGTGTTTAATAATAAACACAGCCTTGTATTGGATTGAAGGGAGCGCATGAGAGCTAGCCTGATCATAGAACGATAGCGTAAGCGTTGAACAGTGCGTAAACAGTGTGTTGGGTGAGATAAGTATCGGATGGTGAGTTGAACGGATGAGAACCCATTCGATCGGATGATCATCCGGACGGATGACCATTCGAACGGTTGGTCATTCGATTGAGTGAGTGTGTGTGAATTGATCTGATACTTTTGAAGTTTTCGTTGTAGTATAAATCAAGTCATTCGATCGGATGGTCATCCGGACGGATGGCTATTCAAGTGAAAATTTGGTAGTTTGAAGTTTGGTCAAATCATTTAAGTATGGAAAGTTATAAAGGTCAAGTCACCTAGTCGAATAGTCATTCGATCCGATGGTCATCCGATCGGATGGCTATTCGATCGGCGATCCGATGTTTGAAAATTTCACAAAGTTTTCTAAGTTAAAAAGTTTGAAGTTTTAACTGAGACGGCGTGACGACGTGTCAAACAACGGAAAACATACCAAGTCCAACTCAGTTGATCAGATGGAAATCACCCCCATTCGATCAGCCTAATTGTTCCCGATGTAGTTTCATGTTCAACCCGTGAGTCGGTCATCTTTTCGGTGGAAATCCGTTCTCAGACCAGTCCTCGACTAGAGAATGAGTAGAGACCCTGAATGAGTCTAGATTCCATCAGTTTTGAGTGAAAAGTGAAGAATGTTGAAGAAAAGTATGAAAACAGTTGAGAATGTTTAGATCTTGTTGAGATTCGTGTTAAAATGTGTAGAAATCCTTTAGATCTTAACAAATCTTGATGAGATGATGTCACACCTCAGTTTCCATAAGAAACCAAGATGACGTCACCTTCAAGTAGTCCAAATCCGGTGATTTCATGAAGAAAATGTATGACTTTGATGGAGAAGATGGTGAGAAAGGGTGTAGTGATGATGGAAGTACAAGATTTAGAGAGAAATACTTACGGAATAGCTCAGAATCGAGAGAAAAGTGCTTGAGAGCGAGTTGGTCAGATAGAGCTGTCACATCAGTGAACAGTGATGTGACAGGTGGGTATTTATAGTGTGAGAGAGGGAGAAAGGCGGTGCAGGTTAAGTGGTCGGGTTGCCAGTCGATCAGATGGCCATCCAATCGGATGGTCATCCGGACGGATGATAATTCGATCGAATGGTCATTCGATCAGACGACTGATGCGAGTTAGTTTTCCAACTTTCGTTTCGTTCATTCAGCGTTGCGTTGCGTTTAAGCGAGTTGCGAGTAAGCGTTGCGATGAGATAACCACATAACATTAAACAAATAATCGCACAATTAACACACATAACACATAAGATGCATAAAAGTAAATCTGCGATTCGAGTTGCGATGAGGTTGCGATGCGATTGCTTTGCGATAGCGTTTAGTATAAACATGCGATGCGATATGCGATAAAATGCATTAAATAGTATGCGTTGTAAACTGCGTTTAAATGCGATAACTGCGTTTTGAATAGGCGTTGTGAATGCGTTGTAAAACATAGTTTAAAAATATCGTGTGAAATTGTTAACAACAAATATATATATAGATTACCGCAACGGGTTAACTATTATCGAATCTCTTAGAGTAATTGAGCAATAAATGACAGGTCTAAGTAATGACCCGAAAAGTTGGGTTGTTACACAATTGGTAAAGTGCAGGTGTCAAACCAAAATGAAATGAAGATAAGGGAGGTTTCGAGTGTATTTAAAAAGATTCAATTATGAAATGTTCATCCTACCTATAGCATTAACGGTCAATTAACGTTTGTCTGACGGTGTCGAAGTGCAATGAAAATTTAACCACGGGGTGCTATAAAACAATGAGTGGAAAATAGGGTGTCAAAGTGAAAGTTGGGACAAACCACATGGAGCAAATTATAGTTTACTAAAAAATAAATGAGCTGAATTGAGCATTTTGCGAGTCTTAAAATAAATGAACCGAGTCGAGCATGCACGTTTACAGCGGTGGAGTATGTTTGATAACTTTAATAGAAGATGAGTGGTACAAACATAAAATTTAGATTAATCCACATCTGATAAATTAGTAACTGGTTGTGTCACGTGTTACAATTCAATAAGTTCATAATTATTTTCTCTGCTTATTTTATTTTACCCTTTTGTATTCTATCTATTATTTTTTTTATAAATATACCTATCTTTTAATTATTTTTTATGATTCTTATATTTTATTACTAACTATATAGTATTTCTTTTGTTCAATCCGCGTAACACACGAGTTTTTAACCTAGTATATAATAAATGAATAAGACATATAACAAAAGAGTTGATGATGAATGTGATTTATTAAATAAATGCATCAATTTGGATGTCTATCTTAGTTTAAGTTATTAACTTGATCAATGATACACTTTTCCCTTTTCACTAATGGAAAGAATTTCTTTGACTAAGCCAATTCATCTTACAATAAGTCAAACCAATCACTCGATTGACATTTGACCAACTACACAAGAATGATAAAAATTTCTTCTTGCCATTGTTTATCGAAGTGGGGTTTCTATACCACTACCAAAGTACGTAAAAAGGGCTTTGAAAGGGTAAATATATAAATTTTAAAAACAAGAAATTGTGTCATGGTTTGTTTTTAAATAAAAAAAATACGTAACATGCATTTAGTGAACTATCTTTCCATGATGTAATGATTATATTATACTAGAAATAGAAAACCATTCCTTTTGAACAAGTCACATGTGGTGTTAATTCATTGTTGCGACTAGATATAATCAATAGGTTGTGACATAAAATTTTGAAATAGAAGTAAATCTAGACAATTGATGGTTTGAAATGATTGATTACCGTTTCCACTTAACATAGCCTTGGTTGTGTATGGTATATAGTGAGTGGACAAGCATGTTTCGATTTTGATAAAATGGAGACATTGAAGGGTGGTGGTGGCACCAAACATGATAAGAATATAAAGGAGTTGATTGGGGTTGATATTCCACGATAAGAATAGATTATAGAAAATTTAGGTTAGGTAGTCTCTAGGTTAAGTAGTCTAAACCATTTATAAATATACGTTATATGTTATATTGTTTCAGAGTTGTAGTAAAATTAAACAGGTTAACACATAGACCAATCTAAAATTACACTATCTTTATATAAAATGTATAAATTCTAACTTCACTCGTGAAACGCTTTAGGCTTGCCGTTGTGGAGCCAAACCCTTTGACGCCCCCTCCATTTAGAGGACTTTGATTGGGCCAACAACGCTCCAAAACGGGGTCCACAATTATTGCCACTCTCACGCCAGCCTCTTTGGTGCCCTGGGCGGTGTTCGTGGCGTTAACAGGCTGAGCTGGACGGGGGGCGCTAGTCCACACCGTCCAGCCTTACAACCTATCTTACAACCGGTTTAAACTATTTACAATCAACCAATTTATGACTAATTTAACCTTTTTACAAATTCATTTCAACATGTCAACCTTTTTTAACTTTCTGATCCGTTTAACCCATTTGAATAAAGTGCTTACACCTGCGGTGTTTGTGCTACATGATTTTAAATGTGTTTTCCTGTTAGAGTACATGTCTTTGACATGAAAAAGTATACAAGTCATCTTTGGATTCATCAAGTTCAACCCAATGGGACAAACCTATTTATATCCGAGGGTGCAAAATACGTTATATAACAAGCAAAATCAAACCAAACATGAACATATGTTGTGATTGGATGGTAGGGTTATATCAATTCACTTTAACATTTCAACCAACCGCCTACTTGTTAACCTAATCGAGCAGTTTGGTATGAAGTCATTATAAGTATTCATGATCATCACAATCAAATCTTATAATATAAAGGAGTTGATCGGGGTTTATTTTCCACGATAAGAATAGATTATAGAAAATGTAGCTTTTGATTTTTGCTCCATGATTGTGCCATCTTGATGAGCAACACCCTTCCAACTGTTTAATACACCATAGGGGAAACGCACGGGTAGATACTTTTTGATGGATATATTGACGCATGATCCGACCCTTTTTACTAAAGTATGAGCAATGTCAAGTAAAATACATTATTGGTGCCCTTACATTTTCATGTATTACCATTATACCCAACCATTTTTTTAAACTTTCATCCTTCATATTCATTTTCTTTATGTGTGTATATACATACAATTTTTATTCATGTATAATATTTTTATATAATAGCAGAACTCCACTATGCGTTGTGTTAGGAATTCGTTCGGTACTGGTTCAGTTCATTAAGGTATCAGTATGGTACTAATACTTAGTATAGCAACCGAAATATAAAACCAAAATATAAAGTTATGATATGCTTAAAAGGATATGGACGCGTGTTTTACAATCAAAAATCATAAAAACGAAAATCAGTAACGGTTTTGATACCAGTAACGATGTTGTTCGGTCAGAATCGACGTGGTACCGATATTGTTGGGACGGTATCAGTTCAGTTAATCATGGTATCTATACGGTTCCGACACTCATTATAGCTTACAATATAAAAAGATACTCTATACTACTATCAAAGTTGTTCGATTGTCAATTTAGGGGTGCAAACGAGCTGAGCAGAACCCGAGCTCGACCAGGCTCGAGCTCGAGCTCGATTAACTTATGAGAGCTCGGGCTCGAGCTCGGCTCAATTCGAGCTTTGTTTTCAAAGCTCGAGATCGGCTCGTGGGTATTTTCTGAAGCTCGAGCTCGGCTCGTTTATTATCTATAAATTAATATATTAAATAAAAATAAGATAAATAATACACTTTTTAGGCTCGCGAGCTCAATAAGTGAAGCTCGGGCTCGGGCTCGTTTACTAAATAAGCTTAATTTTAGGTTTGAGGTCGGCTTGTAAACAAGTTTAAATAAACTCGGCTCGACTCGGCTTGTTTACAATAAGGCTCGATAAGGCTCGAAGAGCCTAACGAGCTTCACATGTGAGGCTCGGGCTCGGGCTCGATAAACAAACGAGCTTTATTTTAGACTCAAGCTTGGCTCGGGCTCGATAAGGCTCGGATCGTTTCGAGCTTTTTCTCGAGCCGATCTCGAGTAGCTCGCGAACCACTCGAATCGTTTGCACCCTTAGTTGTCATAATAAAGAACAAAAAGTCAATTCTATTTGAACAAAACTGTAAGTCCCAAATACTACAGGTTACAATGATAGTGATTGATTAATCACACAAACACCTATTGATTAGGTGTATGGGTGATGAACTAAAAGAAATTAGATGAAAATGGAAGAATCTTGTAAACCAAGTGTGAATCAAGCAACAAATACGATGAATACCATTAGATGAACACAATAAACAACCTAGATTACACGGATTAAGCACTGAATAACTTTTGGATGTCACTAATCAAGCAACAAATATGATGAATACCATTAGATGAACACAATAAACAACCTAGGTTCGTACGAACTGGATTTGTCAGATTCGTGCGAACTAGACAAATCAGATTCGTGCGAATGTGTCTTGACACACTTAAACGAATCTCGAAACTCAAGTTACGTTTTCATGGTTTTTCCAAGAATTTTTAGTGAATTAGTTCGAATTTTGATTTGATTCTTTCAAGGATTGATTAAAACGTGATTTCGCACAACATATCCAAAAATCAGTCAATTTTTTCCATGAATTCGACGTTAATTTTGTGTTTTAAGTTTGAATAAAATGAGTAGAAGAAGAATGAGTAGAAAGATGATGAATTCAGATCCAAATCAGCTTCAATCTGCTTGAATCTTGTGTCTTCAATCCTTGAAACCGGTCTTCTGCTCTGATACCACTTGTGAGGACCGTTTCGGTGGTCCCGAATGCTCCGACCGGCTAGTTTGACTCCATATCTCATGCGGAATCCGAGTATGAAGGTGACATGCACAAGAACAAGCTAATTAAATTGGTTTCTATTAATTGTTTGAATGTACAAAACCATGAAACCAAATGGACAGAGTTTCCTCTCTCTAGTCCATGTAAGACCCTTACTTCTATTTAACAGTTTTCATATTGTTTTCGACTATTAATGTGTATTTACGATTACACATACATTAGAAAAATGTGGGCTTATTAAAACATTTTCAAATTTAAAACAATATAACATAATGTATAATAGTTCGTCATTAAAAAATGACGACGAAACATAGTGCGGAAGCTTATATCTTGATCGTGTTCGGTTCTTCATCGGGCTTGGTCGTCATCCGGTACTTATAGACAACCTACATTCCATAAATGTGAAATGATTTCAGTTATATTATGTTTATAACATATCTAAACATGTCTGTATGTCAAAACGAACAAACAAATAACAATTTGCCAGATTTTGGGCCCCTTGAGGGGCGCGACAGCTGTCGCGCTGCGCGACGGTCTTTGCTTCTTCTTGTCACGTGACGTGACACCCCCTTTTTTACTTGTCACACCCTGACTTTTGCGGAAGCGTGATTTGGTGTGACTTGCTTAATATCATTGCATTCAACCATAACAAACAACTATATGATAAAACCCAAGATGTTCATCCATAAATAGTTTTAAAACATTACAAACAACGTTGTCTTAAAATCCAAACACCGACTTCAGGTTCAAAATACATTACCAACAAGTTTAAAGTTCCATAAGGTCTTCACAAAAGACACTTAACAAACTATGTTTTGAGCCATGTATCTTATCCAAGATAAAATACATAACCTAAACCCTTCGACTTCGGATGACACCTTTTATTTGAAACATGGCTTGTAAACTTCAACGCCCGCCAGATCCATACTTAATTCCCTGAAATACATGTAGTTTGAAAACATCAACAAAAGTTGAGCGAGTTCATATGTTTAGTATGTGTGCACGAACATCCTTGTAAACATTTGTAAGTATGTATGTATGTACTTGTAAACTAGTATGAAGCAACAAGGAACAGATCAATTAATGTGTAGCTAGTACATTAACATGTGTGAACTTGTGCAGGAAGGCTCAAACCTAGCAGATTTGTACCGTGCCTCCGGCTGTAAGACATAGTCACCTCATGGGCCAAACCCCGGTCCACATGGGTGTGGGCTCGCTACACCCAGATAGATCTATCACTCATGTCCCTCGGTCCTAACACGAGGATTAATGGTCTTAAGAGTGCGTCTACCAATTCACATGATCTAACAGAATTTTCCTTAGCTAACCATACCATTTGTAATTGTCTGTAAACATTTAGTAACATGTACTTCGCCCCGAAGTTATAAAACTGAAAACAGTTAAAAGAAAAGGGGGACATGAAATCACAGTCTTGTGTTCTTCGTAATCAACTGTAACTCAAAGCTTCTCCTGGCGTACACGACAACCTACAACGTACTATGATCTATTAGACGAGCGGGTCGTGCCTTGACTTAGTATTAGTTAGTCTCTTTGAGTTGCGCCTCTTTGTGTCTTCAATATTATTCCAAGTTATATAATTATTTGTTAAAATAATAAATATTTTAACTTAAATTATATTTATCAAATTTTGGAAGAATAGTTAAAATAATATATTTTAACTTGTTACTTTTCAAGTATTTATACATGTGTATCATTCCCAAGGATGGGCGTATTTGTATTAGTATTCTTACACTTGTATATTTTTGCCATGTATAGGTGTCGTATTCCGGAGTGTATTTAAATGTACGAGAATATGTATTTTCTTGTAATTGTTAAGTATTCTTATACTTAATTTTGTATAGGTTTTTCCGGAATAATATCTCTTAATAAAAAATACATCAATATGTATTTTGAGAAATATTACTTAGAAAAATTATTCAAAATTTTTCCCTTGGCAAAACTATTTTTAAATCTCATACAAGTCTCAAAAATAATATATTTCCAAGTCTAACTTAGAAAGTATGTATAAACTTATTTTAACTCAAAAATAATGTATTTCAAGTTTATTTAAGAAAATACATTTTATCCCAAAAATAATGTATTTAATGTTTCTTTGAGAAAATATATATTTCCTTCCAAAAATAATATATCTTCTAATAATTTCAAGAAAAATATATATTTTTACTTGCTCAATGATAATACATTTCCTTCTTGTCAAAAATATGATATAAATTTGTAATAATTGTGAAAATCATATTTTCATTCACTTGGTGTCCAAAATATTAATTACCAAACTATACTTATGAATAATATTTCCTGAATATTTTGTAAGTTATATTCCTTTGTTCGGTTTCACCAAGATTTTGGGTATTCTTTGTATATTTATTCCTTGAAATTTTGATAATATTTTGGATTGTAATTTTTTTGGTATTTTGATGAGTTATATTATTTCAATTCCTAAAATAATATAACTAATACACATAATATACAAATAATCACACACTTGGTGACTTCTAAATATATATTTCCTAAATACATATTTAATCACTTTTATTTATAAAAATCAACCTCCAATATTTGTAATTTTTGTAACAAAATTTATGGCAAACTTTATGTAAAAATTCATGGTTTGAAATATACTCACAAATATTTGTTTAGAAATATTTTTCTAAGTGTTTAATTTTAAAAAAACAAATCGCCATAGTTTCCCCTAAAAATGGAGGTTTACATGCCTTCAAGGCATATCATGTTCTTTTGTAAATCAACACTATCAATCAATAATCAACAATAAACAATCTACACTTACTAATTTTGCCAAAAACAAGCATAAACTACCACTTCATGAACTTGAAAATTTACAAAAATTTGTAGTAACTTATGTGTTTAGTGGGTCTAGTTACCCTTTAAAGCGTGGTTGTTTCTTTAAAACGTCATTTTTAAAGAAGTTAGTTCTTTACAACTTATAATCACATTTTATAAAAATGTTTCTTCTTGGATTTTTCTTGTTACATATGTGTTTCTATACTTGTTTAACCACTAAAAACATGATTGATTTCTTTAAGAACCAAGATATAGTAAACTTCGTATTTTTAACTTGGTTTCTTGAAAAATCATTCTTGATATCTTAGATTTACAAGACTTACATCCCATTTTAAACATCATTTTACAAGAAAACAACTTATTCTTTCAAGTTCATGGTTTATGTGAGGATGATCTATGAATCTTTAACATTTTCATCCTCTCATCTTACTAGATTATATTTGTAATCATGATCTAGCAAGATCATATGATGATCTACATCATTAACATAAACAATCAATCATCAAGTATCACAACAACACTTAACACATGATTTCTTTAATATTTCTTAAAATTTTAAGCTTATGTTCATGTTTCATCTTCTTATTTCTTAGTGATCTTCAAGATTAACATCATGTATCATTCTTTAACCACTTAAATAAGATGTAAAATGAAGAGTATAGTGTTCTTACTACTAGCTCAAGGCTAGGGGTGATCAAGAGAAGAAATGGAGTGGATAAAAGCGAATGGTGAAGATCTTTCAATCTCCGAAAGCTCCAAGCTTCCTTACTATGCTTCTAACACCCTTGTATATGTGTGGAATGTATGTAAGATGAATGATAATGATGATGATGATGATGATGATGATGATGATGGAGTGGGAGTGGTGTTCAGCCGTAGCTATGGGGATGAGGAAGGAGAGAAGTGGAGTGGTGTGATGTTGATGAATGAGAAGTTATGTTCTTGAGGCATTCTTATAATCCACTAATGCACATTTTTCCAATGGTTTTTGTGTCAAATAATTAGGGAACATGATCTAATAAAGAATTTACAGAAAATCTATTGTGGGGGCCACCATGAAACCGTATATAGGTGGGGGGTCTTAGGCTAGGTTGTAAGTATTAGTTAGTTTATATAGTTAGATTTCAAGTATATAGTTAGGTTTGTTGGTTACTAGATGTTATATAATGTGTTATGATGTTCCGGGACCATAACTAGCTTGGTAATGTTAAAACAGTGCTTCTAGTGAAAATTTGGTGTTTCGGGTAGTGTCTGGTTGTTCGGTTGGTTATCGGTTCGTTAAGGTGCTAAACTATGCAGTTTCGTGTGCTTTATGTTACCTTTCATGACAGTTTTGATTCCCAACACTTAGGAAAGCATTCAGGACCATTTAACCATATTTCTGCATGATATTAGGGTGTTTAAATGCTGAATTTTGCTGATTTCTCCAGAATTCTACAGTTTATGTGAGTTTTAGGCACTTTCCAGCACTTAAACTATCACTAGGAATGCAGTTTTGTGACCCTTACTTTCCTACACACTATACTAGTGTAACTCTTGATTTCTGGCTCATTATGTATCTCAATACCATATCTGTCTATGTACTAAACTCCGTCAGCATTTTTCTGATTTGTCTGATAACTGTGCTATCTTTGTTTCGTGAATCATTTGAATCAATAAAGTTTGCATGCAGTAATGTTATGTCATTTTCAATATATGATGCACATGTATATGGTAATAATCATAAAGCTGTTCAAGTAATTAATTGTAATTCAGCACAGTTATTAAGCACTAATCATTGTTTAATAATTGTACGGATACCTGAAATTTTGATAGTTGTCACATTCTCCCCCTGTTAAGAAAATTTCGTCCTCGAAATTTATACTACATTAACTCCTTAGGGTTACGTTTTACGTGCATGGATATGAATAATTTCAAAGTGCTTAACAACGAAACCGAATCAAAACTTATTCGAATCAGGTGAATCCAAGGACATATTACAACAACAACAACCCAATGGTTAAAGGTATGTGTTCCAGAATTTGATGTCAAAGGACATGAGACGTATAGATGTATAATCCAGTGTAACTTATTTCACAGGGGTTCAATGAAAGAGGAGTTTCGACCAATAGAATTCCAAACGATAATATGCAAATGAGCTCTAGAAACAATAACATCCGCTAGATGAACTCAAAATCAGCAAGCTCAAATGTAATCGTAACATGAATATGTTATGTCAACTTTCGAACAAATGAATGGATAAAATTAGTGTGTTGACATTATTAAATTTGCGAGAATACACCGGAATGAAATACAACCGAATCTGGTATACCATTGTCTTAATTCGTAGTTGCATTAAGAGTGATTAAATGATGGGTCAAACAAAAAGTATGCGTAATTTCGTATGAAACGGTTGACCATGACTAGCACAAGCTACAAGTTTGTACCGACACCACAAGGTGTCGTAATGACATAATTCAATAATAGCGGTGACCAAACAAGTTCACTGTGTTTGAAATCAGATGAAAGTGTAATGAAGCAAACCTGAGAATTTGATTCAAACGGCATCGGAGGGTTTTTCAATTGAATATAGAATACCAAGGAACTACTGTTTCCGATCGAAGATGAAAAAGCAGTAAATACTGCAAGGCATTTGATTAATAATGAAAGAACCGTTAGGAGGTACACTGTAAGGTAAAATGAATTTATGTACCATTGTCTTAGCTCACGATTGTGTTAAGACTGCTTTATTTATGGTAAACCAGAGCGGATTTAGAGCAAGTCAATAAATAAACAATTAAACCCGTGTATAAGATGCGTAAACGGGATTAGCGCAGGCTTCAAATTTAACGAGACACCACCACAAGGTGTTGGAATCAACAGACGACTTAATGGAGCCGTAGACTAAACAAGTCTACTGTGACTCGGAACCAAAGAAATACTTGCAAAAAGTGAATCTGAATATGATGTTCTCAATACATCGTATGGTGCCTTGAATTTAATATGCGAAATGGACAAGTTCAAGCAATTGAACTTGGTTTCAGCGCAATTTGATAATAAACGTTTGTATTTGTCAAGGGAATTTCGGCATGGTTACAAAGATAAACCATGTATGTAACTTGAAAGAAAAAAAGTTTCAAGAAAGTGTGTTGACTCGATAACAAAGGAGCCAACAATTACAATAATGTAGGTCATTCGAATCACAAGTCAATAATTAGATGTAGCAAAATGATATTTGAACTTTGATGAAGCGCTTATTCGAAACGAAACCACATGCATAACAAATGGTGCATGCGTAACATATGAATCTCCAAGAAATGAAACAATGAGTATTTACTATAATGAAGAAATGATCAAGTATCGAGACAAAGGAGGGTTCACTTTAATGAAGAAAATTGTCGTGATGCAACTACCATTAAGAGGAGTAGAGATGTAAAATCTTCTTGCTAGATGCAAAAGTGGAGATTCCAATAAAAGAAATTCGAGTACTTCACCTGTTCGATTGACTTAAAATAACATATATGCCAGAATAATGGTGTTCGCCCGAGTTAATAGACGTGGTGTTTACGAGATACCTTCTAATGGACTTTGACATAAGTCCCCGAAGGTCCTAAATGCATGTTTTCGCAAGCCCTCAAAGCGTTGTACTCGGTGTGTAACAGTTTTGTGTACCGCGTATAAACACAACATTAGTGCATATCTAAAAACTATTTTTAACTCTGCGTTCTTCGGTATACTTTCTTCCTGAATTCGCAGCTAATGATACTCGATCAATGATCAGTCTTGGAATAGTAGTTGGATCCTCGCAGTCAGTCGAATAAATCATCACTCCTCGGAAAGGGATACTGATTCTCGATGGTTAACTTGTTCAGCTCTTGGTAGTCGATACTCATTCGAAAACCACCGCCTTTCTTCTTGACGAACAGAACTGGAGCTTCCCAAGGCGAGAAGCTTGGTCTTATAAATCCCTTATCTAGCAACTCCTGGAGCTGCGTTGGCGACTCTTGCACCTCTGAAGGCGCACGTCGATAAGGTGCCTTGGCTACAGGCGCGGTGCCTGGAACCAAATCAATGTGGAATTCGTCTTGTCGTTGAGGAGGTAATCCTGGCAAGTCTTCGGGGAAGACTTCAGGATATTCCCTTACCACAGGGATGTATTTAAGCCTCGGTTCTTCGGCCTCTTTATCCATGACAAGAGCCATGAAGGCAACACATCTTTACGCAAAAACTTTCGTACCTTCAAATAACTAATAATTCGCAGAAGCGTATCCTGCTTCTCCCCGTGAATCATGATCGTCTCTTCATTCGTCAATGGGATACGGATAATCTTCTCATGGCAAACAATCTCTGCTCGATTGCTCGACAACCAACCCATCCCAAATACAACTTCGAAGCTTCCCAATTCAACTGGCAAAGGATCTGACGAAAACTCATGCCCTCCAAGCTCTATAACGCAACCTCTAATTACTTCATTAGCTTCTACTAGCTTCCCACTAGCTAGTTATTATCAAGTACGGGATGTCTAACTTACTAGCTATTAAACCATGTATATTCTTAAATTCTAGGGATACGAAGCTATAGTCGGCACTGGTATCAAATAGCACAGATGCAAAGTGTTGATTAGTAGGGAACGTACCAGTGACTTTGTTCGGATCCTGGCGTGCTTCATGAGCTTCAATGTTGAACACTATTCCACGAGCTTGGTTATTCTTAGGGCAATCTTTCCTAAGGTGCCCCACGTCCCCACATTTGTAACAACCTGGAACTCTACCACTATCGTTCCCGTCTCGGTTTTCGTCACCATTTCCTCCTTGTCTGGGATACTTCGCCCAACAGGCATCCTTGCTGTGTCCTTCCTTTCCGCACCTATCGCACTTAGGCCTCAGACATCGACCTTCATGGTGAAACTTGCATTCATCACATCTTGGCTTAGTCCCCAAGTAAATCTTACCACCGGCCTGGTTGTTTTTAGGGCAGTACTTCCTGAAATGCCTCACATTACCGCAGTTAAAACACCCCTGTCCACATCCTTGATTGTCACCATTTCTGCCTTGATAGTTGTTGTTGTCGTTGTTTCATTCGCGATTTCCGCTACCATCTTGACCTCCATTTCCACGTTCAGTGTCCTGCCTACACGTCTCCTTGACATGCCCCACTTTGCCACAGTTATCACATTTTCCATATTTACATCACCCTATATGATGACGTCGACAATTGTCGCACTTAGGTAGGATACCCATGTGCTCTTTTCCCTTTTTGGCTTTGTTGTTGTTATTCGCTCGAGCGCCCTTTTGGAAATCAGTGTGCTTCCGTTTGTTCTTCTTGGATGTCTCCGTATGAGTCTCCTTCTTCCCATCAGGGGTTGAAAGTTTTTCCAGTCTATCTGCTTCTTTATTGAGCTCCACACTTAAGTTACTCGCATCGATAGTTGTTGGAGGCGTTGATGCTGTCATCAAGCTCAAAACCTGAGGTGCCAATCCCCAGATGAATCATTCTATCCTCCTAAATTCTGGTTCCACCAGATATGGAACAACTTGCATCAAATCGTGAAGTCTCTACACATATTCCACCACCTTTGGACCTTCCATCTTCAGATTCCAGAATTCAATTTCCAGCTTCTGGATTTCCATATGAGAACAATATTCCCTACGCATCAGCTCTTTCAGCTCATCCCATGACAAAGCATACGCAGCAGCCTCGCCCAGCGTCTGAACCTGAAGGTTCCACCATGACAGAGCCTCATCTTGAAACAGTGCAGAAGTGTATGTGACTTGTTGCTCTGGAGTACATTTGCTCATTCCCAAAACAGAATCCGTATTCTAGACCCATCTCACAAAATCTACGGCACCTCCAGTGCCGTTGTAGTTCAGAGGCTTGCAGTCCAAAAACTGCTTGTAAGTACAGCCTGTACAAGCAACATCATTCACAGAAGGCATTATCAAAACACACTTGGAAATGTCCAAACGGATTGTAATGTGTCTTAGGTGACTTAAAATTTTACCGTTAGGTGGGTTATTCCCTGAGGTACCTCCGCTGTGTCTGTAGCGAAGAACCTCGTGTCGTGCGATGGCCTGTGTGATGTGCGCTTGTAATTCTACCTCGGTCATGGGCAGCCGAATGATCTCTTGAGGAGGCATCTTTTAAGAAAGAGATCAGATTGGTCAGATCTTATTTGTTCAGGATATGTTTATAATGATCTAGGGGTCGTATGCACATACATATAATAAATCATCATATCAAACAATCAAGCAACATCACAATCATAACATAAACAAGTAAATCAACAACGTAATTAATGAGAACATGGCGATTGAGCTTTCATTAATCATCGATCATAAATAATTATTACATGTTTCACAAAGTGTATCATATCAAAAGAAACACAGGGTCACACTACCCTTGTCCAACAAGTCTACCAATCTACAAAAGTCATGCAATCAAAAGTGATCTCCAAAAGGCTTCACAAGCTCAGCTCAATAGTGGTGCTCTCTGTCACACCCCCAAAATCCACAAGCGGAGTATCACCGCAGGAGGCGTGACTGACCAAGATCCAGCCACCAATCATATTGAACAATGTAATTTAAATAAATAAAAGTCCAACCACACAATATAATTGGTGTTCAAACAAGTCAACCCAATTCAAGTTATTAGCGGAAGCAATAAAGTTTAAAACCAAAAACCAAAGCATAAGTTTAAAAGTTTAATGTTTAACATGGAACTCAACAGTCCATGAATCACAACGACTTCCGCTCCCCTGCAAGCTCCAGCTAACATTTAACGACCTGCAAGGCATGTAACAACGAATCAACAAAAAAGTTGAGCGAGTTCACAGTTGGTTATCCAGTTTATAGTTGTTTCAAAAACCACGAGTTCATTCAAAAACCATGAGTTATCCAATTCATTGTTTCCCAAACCATAACCAGTGGGGGTTACCCCATGTAACCACTAGACCGTTACCATATCGACAACTGACTAAGAAAGTTGTGCCCTATGTCAATTTCTATCATCACTGACTAAGTGCCCAGATCCATTAGTACACGCCCGTCCTCCCGGCACGGTGTGAGGCTTGTCAACCCTAATAGCGCTATTAACTAATGACCCGCTCGCCATTGGCCCGGCGATTAAGTCGATATAAAAATGAGATACTTAATGATATAGTTTTGTCTAGTAAGTTATATGTTGTCGTCCTTCCCAACTGAGGACGGAGGTACGTAATCTATCCAAAGAGACTACGCAGATTAATGTTGTCATCCTTCTCAATGAGGATGGAGGTACATATTCTGTTAAAGGTGAATATGTAGGTTTCATTTTAGCTTCTTAACCCATTCCCAAACCACAGGGAATCCCATGCCTTATAAAAGTGTGAACTCACCTTGGTTTGCTCGGTTTGTTAATCTATTTGTTCACAGTTAATCAGTCAAAGCCTATAGTATGCATACATACGTAATCAGTTGGCATTCACAAAGTTCACATGTAAATACAAATCAGAGTGGGTATTCAATCAGTAATCACTAGATAGCACATGGCAGTTACACAACTTGTTCAAATTCACATCTCACATGTATGTCTAGTAACAATGCTTAACAGTCAAGTATGCTAATCAAAACTGAATCATGTTTCCTCATACATATCTTCAACAGACAAAGGTCAGCATATAATCATACATCATTACACTTGCATCAAACTACATTCTGTTTGCGAGGTTCTGACCTACGGCGAAACCCCTAGGCGAAGAAACCCCAAGGTGACGAAACCTATTAGGTTTCGTCGGCATGGAGGTGTGACGAAACCTCCAATGTTTCGTCGGGTTGAGAGAATGACGAAACTCTCCTATGTTTCATCGACCAGAGTGTTTCGTCGAGGTGAGACTTTCGTCGGCAATGCAACAGTTAAGCATACATACTGAAAACCCTAATCATCAACAGCCGTTACACCATTATCATCAATCATACAGTTATCATTCAAATACAATAACATTAATGCTACTTATCATCATTCCAAATGCATCACAGCACTTAATATCTAGCATGAACCCTAAATCATAGAATAACCATACATGATCTAGATTACAACTTGAATGTATTCGATGATCAGATCCACTCAATCACAAGTACAATATCAAACAGAAACATGGCTCTAATTAGTGAACATGAAAGAATACATTTCCATGGGTCATCATCATGCAGTTTATAAACAAATCGATTTGCACTAGAACATCAAAACCCTAATTACATGATTTTCAATTTAAGCCTCAATCATAGCCAAGTCATTTAGCAAACAACCTCACTTATGCTGATAGTTATCTACACACACAGTAACACGTAAATCGAATCAACCATCAAGACTAACCGGTTGTGAGATGAAACACAAGAACTCCAAGAGAGATGATGGTTGTCGTCGGGTGCCAAAGAAAGAAAGAAAGAAAGAGAGTTTAGGGTTTCATGTATTGTGGCGTGTGTAATATATATAACATAATTGCTGATTTGATTGGGCTAAACTTGGGCCGAAGCCCATGTTGGCGAAACTCCCTAGTTTCATCGGGAGGTAAATGATGAAACCCCAAGGTTTCATCGAGTGACCCAAGGTTTCGTCGAGTGAGAGTGGCGAAACTTCACATGTTTCATCGTGGTGTGTGTGTGGCTCACCAAGTTTCGTCTACTGTGGGTTTATAATCTCAAATAGTTAATAATTTCTATCACTCATAAATCAAATAGTAACAAAATATCTCAAGCATATAATCACACATGTACAACTACAAAGCATCCAAGTTATGCAAACACAATTATGAACAAGTAACGTGTAGAGGAAAGACCTTGAAAACTCGGGTTGTCACATCATCCCCAACTTGAAAGAAATTTCGTCCCGAAATGTAGCACGTGGTTACTGAGGAAGCTAGTTTGGTTGCGTGGTTTCCTTGGTTTTCCTGGGGTGTCACATCATCCCCCAATTGGTTTGGAATTTCATCCCGAAATTCCATAATAGCTTCAGCCTTAGTAGTGGTTGTACTTTTCTCAAATAGCTGGGGATACCTGTGTTTCATTTAGTCTTCTCGTTCCCAGGTGAACTCTGGGCCACGACGGGAGTTCCAATGAACTCGAACAAGAGGTATTCTGGTGCGCTTGAGAACTTTAACATCTCGGTCGGTAATCTCTACTGGTTCCTCGACGAATCGCAGCTGATCGTCGATAGTGAGCTCCTTGAGAGGAACTATGAGGGTCTCATCTGACATATACTTCTTCAGATTTGACATGTGGAATACGTTGTGAACTCCACTGAGTTCTTCGGGTAGGTTCAGTTTGTAGGCCACCTTGCCCATTTTCTCTATGATTTCGAAAGGTCCGACATATCACGGGTTGAGTTTGCCTCGTTTACCAAAACGAACTACACATTTCCAAGGTGAGACTTTAAGTAGTACTCGATCCCCAACCTGGAACTCGAGTGGTTTCCTTCGCTTATCAGCGTAGCTTTTCTGACGGTCACGAGCTACCGCCATTCGTTGCTGTATCTGAGCGATCTTCTCTGTTGTGTCAACGACAAGTTCTGGGTCAGTGATTTGGCTGTCGCCAACCTCTGCCCAACAAAGGGGTGATCGGCACTTTCGTCCGTACAATGCCTCAAACGGAGCAGCCTGAATACTGGTGTGATAACTGTTGTTATATGAAAACTCCACTAACGGGAGGTGTCTTTCCCAGCCACTACCAAAGTCGATTACACATGCTCGAAGCATGTCTTCAAGGGTTTGGATGGCGCGTTGTTGAAGTAGGCCTGACGGTTTCTGGTACTTGATTTTGACTCTCGCACAAGTCAAACATTTACTAACGTAGGTTGCTATGCCGGCTTTCATGTGGGGCCACCAGTACGTAATCTTGAGATCGTGGTACATCTTATCCGAACCAGGATGTACCGAGTAACGAGACTTGTGTGCTTCATCCATCACAAGCTCATGTAGATTACCTTAGAATGGAACCCAGATGCGCCCTGTTACGTGATAAGCACCGCCTTCCTTTTGTTCTAACCGTTTCTTCGATCCTCGTAGGGACTCAGCCCTGATGTTTTCTGCTTTCAATGCTTCAATCTAAGCATCTCGTATCTGAGCGGGAAGACTAGAGTGGATGGTAAGCTGTAACGCACGTACACGCTTAGGTTTAGTCTCCTTTCGACTGAGGGCGTCGGCCACAACATTGGCTTTGCCCGGATAGTACTTGATCGCGCATTCGTAATCATTCAGGAGTTCGACCCATCGACGCTGTCGCATGTTCAACTCCTTCTGTTCGAGGATATGCTGGAGACTCCTGTGATCGGTGTAAATGGTGCACTTGGTACCGTACAGGTAATGCCTCCATATCTTGAGTGCAAAAACAACAGCTCCCAGCTCTAGATCGTGAGTAATGTAGTTCCTTTTGTCACACCCCCAAAATCCACATGCGGAGTATCACCGCTTGGAGGTGTTACATGACCAGGATCGAGCCACCAATCATATTGAAAAACGTATTTTAGTAAATAAAACCAATCACAATACAATTGGTGACCAAAAGGAAGTTAACCAAGTTCAATTTAAACAGCGGAAGCATAAGACGTTAAACCAAAACATAAGTTCGTAGTTCATAAGTTTAAAGTCCCAAAACATAAGTTTCACTAGTTCATAAAGTTTATTTATTGAGTACGGGACATATCAATTCGCATCCCACAACGACCACCTCCATGCGCAAGCTCCATAGCATCTAACGACCTGCAAAGCATTTAATAACGAGTCAACAACAAAGTTGAGTGAGTTCACGGTTGGTTGTCCATTTTAGAGTTGTTTCCAAAAACGTAGTTTAATCTCATTCAGCTATCCAGCCGTGGGGGTTACCCCATAGTTCTAAAACATTTATTAGTTAACCATCCCATGTCCACCTTCCCTGGCTATCCAGCCCGGCACTCCGGCCGTGGGGAGCTACCCCATTATTTTAAACTACCAGACTCGTTTATCATATCGACTACTAACAAAAATTTATTGTGCCCTAGCGTCGATGTCTATCACCACCGACGTGCCATAGTCCATTAGTACACGCCCGTCCGACTGGCATGGTGTGAGGTTTGTTAAACCTAATAGCGCTATTAACTAATGACCCGCTCGCCATAGCCTCGGCGATTAAGTCGATACAAAAAGGGAGGGACTTCGCTGATAGAGTTCTAGTCTAGTAAGTCTAATCCGTCCCAGCAGGACGAGGAATTTACATTCCTGAACACGTCTCTAGGACGAGGAATCCACATTCCTGAACGCATCCCAAAGGACGAGGAATCCCTATTCCTGTACCCATTCCCATTCCCACCAGGAATTTACCATGCTTTGTAGAAAAGTGTGAACTCACTTCGGTTGCTCGGTTTGGCTCTCACAAATAGCTAACAATCAAGGTTGGTCAATCACGTCCTAGTATGATTACCAGTTAGTCATTTAGTGGTTTCAAATAGAGCACAAAGTTCCTACACGTATCTATCACATAACATGCATCACTTTAACGGTTTATGCCCATATAAGTTTCCCATCCATTCCCCACTCATAAACAAACATACGATAATGCACATAACACATATAACACGTTATATCATTCACAGATAACCTACCCGACATTTAGACATGCAAGTTACAACTTATGTCATTTCAGCATTAATATTCAAAACCTCGGACATCTTAATAAAATAGTTAACTTGTTCCAAAAATTTCCAAATTTTTACAGAATGTCTTAAACGATCCAAATATTATTGTGTAAAAATATCGGGGTCCAGTTCATTACCAATATTTAATAAAAATTCATTTTCCGGACTGAAATCAGATTTATCTTTTTCTAACCATAGTCCACGGAATAATTTATTTAAAATTTATCGAGAGTCCGATTTACGAAATTCCAGTGAGAAAATTACAAATACATCGGTGATCATCTACAGTACAAGTTTCATGATCTAACTCTACACAGAACTAAAGTTATGACAGAAAACAAAACGCATATTTTCAGCAGAAAAAATGCAGCTCTAGCTGTTGTTACAAAATGACACTTTAAAAATAGTAAACGAAGTCCAAAAAATACGATTCCGGTGCCATTATAACCATATTTCATAATAACACGTTATAGACTCAAAATATCGGTTTTTCGTTGAGTTATGACCTGTTTACAGCCAACTGAAGTTGGCTGTAAAAGCTTGGACAGATTCTGTTTTCAGCCTTTGGCTTTCAAATTCGTGTTCGATTGATTCCGTTAACATGTTTAGTGGTAACAACAACATCAAACATCAATATTAACCAGCAAATCATCAGAAAATCAATCAAGAATCATAACAACACAAGATCTACATGATTTACACACATAACTTCTCTTTATCCATCTTTTATTCCTTATGTTCAAGACTTTTGGTTATGTTCATGTGTGTTTTTGATTTTTAACCATTACATCTACTATTAACCACTTTAAACAAGATCAAGATGATGTTTATAGGCACTTACTACTAGCTCAAGGCTAGGGAAGAAACAAGACGTAAACGAGGTGGATAAAAGAAATCTAGAGAGGTCCTTGAGTTTCCGAAAGCACCGAGCCTCCTTGTATGATCTTTAACACCTTTGGGTATGTATGGATGGCTTGAAAGTGAACAAGTGATGATGATGGTGGGTGTTGTTGGGTTCGGTCGCAAGCAAGGAAGAGGGAAATAGAGTGAGTTGGTTGATGATGGTTTATGAAAGAGAAGGATTATCTTAGGTGCCTTTTTATAAACCAAATCAAGCTTTTACCCTTCAAGTAATGTGCTAGCTAGATATTTAGCAAGATCAATAAAATAATCAAGAAATGTGTGGGGGTGTCCCCACTCCACAAACCGTTCGAACTAGGGGGTAAGGGTTGGTTTGTAATGTTATAGTTAGTGTTTAGTTGAAAACAAATGGCACTTTGTTAGGATATTTGTGTGCGTTATTTAATATAACGGGTGTTAGGGTATTCGGGGACCCTAACTCGCTCAGAAAAGTATAAACAATGCCTCTGGTAATATTTTAGTGTTCCGGGTAAAGTCCGGTTGTTCGGTTCGATACTGTTCCGTTAAACTGCTTAATTAATCCGTAAAGCGTCCTATATATATATATATTTTTCTAACGTTTTTAATTTTAAACACTCAGGAAAGCATACCGGACTATTTAGTAACTTTTCTGTATACTACTAGTATGTTAACAAATACATGTAAGTATAACACAGTAATCAGAGAGCAGTTAAATGATTCAGCACAGTTATCAAGCACTTTAATTAACATTAATAGATTGTACAGTTACATGTAATTTGAGGGTTGTCACATTCTCCCCCTGTTAAGAGAATTTCGTCCCGAAATTTAGCGCGTGGTTACTGAGGAAGCTAGTTAAGTTGCGTTGGTTTCCTGGTTTTCCTGGGGTGTCACACCTTTCGTGAACCTTAAGTTGGCGTGTTGCATAAGCAATGACTTTCTCACGTTGCATCAAAACACAACCAAGTCCTTGGATTGATGCGTCGCAATAAACCACAAAATCGTCAGTGCCTTCAGGTAACAAGAGAATAGGTGCAAAGCCTCTCCTTTAAGTGCTGAAATGCGGATTCCTGTGCATCACCCCAACAATAGGTGACACCCTTCTGAGTTAGCGAGGTGAGTGGTTGCGCAATCTTTGAGAAATCCTTGATAAACCTTCTGTAGTAACCCGCCAAACCCAAGAATCAGTGGATTTCAGTTGGTGTACAGGGTGCAGGCCAGTTCTTGATCGAGTCAACCTTGGATGGATCCACATGAATCCCATCCGCATTTACCATGTGGCCTAAGAAATGGACTTCACGAAGCCAAAAGTCGCATTTTGAAAACTTCGCATACAGCTGCTCTGCTTGAAGAAGTTCCAGAATAAGACGCAGGTGATGACCGTGCTCATCCTGACTCTTAGAATAGATCAGGATGTCGTCGATGAAAACAATAACGAACTTATCCAGGTAAGGTTTGCACACTCGGTTCATGAGATCCATGAAGAGCGCAGGTGCGTTTGTCAATCCGAAAGGCATAACCAGAAACTCGTAGTGCCCGTAACGAGTCCTGAATGTTGTTTTGGAGATGTCCTCGTCTCGGACTCTCAGCTGATGATATCCCAATCTCAGGTCAACCTTAGAGTAGAAGCTCGACCCTGGCAACTGGTCGAATAGGTCATCAATACGCGGAAGAGGATAACGATTCTTCACGGTTACCTTGTTGAGTTCGCGATAGTCAATACACATCCGGAAGGTACCGTCTTTCTTCTTCACAAACAAGACTGGAGCTCCCCAGGGCAAAGAGCTAGGACGAATGAAACCCTTGTCTAATAGCTCTTGAAGTTGTGAGGACAATTCTTCTAGTTCTGATGGAGCTAAATGATAAGGTGCACTAACTATTGGTGCTGCTCCAGGAGCTAGCTTGATTTGAAATTCGACCTGACGATGAGGCGAAAGGCCAGGTAATTCCTCGGGAAATACCTCAGGAAAATCGCGTACAATAGGAATGTCTTCTATCTTCTTCTCTTTCGTGGAGGTGTCAGTAACGAGGGCAATAATAGCAGTGTGGCCCTTTCGCAAACCCTTCCCAAGGATGGGCATATTTGTATTCGTATTCTTACACTTGTATATTTTTGCCATGTATAGGTTTCGTATTCCGGAGTGTATTTATATGTACGAGAATACGTATTTTCTTGTAATTGTTAAGTATTCTTATACTTAATTTTGTATAAGTTTTTCCGGAATAATATCTCTTAATAAAATACATCAATATGTATTTTGAGAAATATTACTTAGAAAATAATATATTTCCAAGTCTAACTTAGAAAATATGTATAAACTTATTTTAACTCAAAAATAATGTATTTCAAGTTTATTTAAGAAAATACATTTTCTCCCAAAAATAATGTATTTCATGTTTGTTTTAGAAAATATATATTTCCTTCTAAAAATAATATATCTTCTAATAATTCCAAGAAAAATATATATTTTTACTTGCTCAAAGATAATACATTTCCTTCTTGTCAAAAATATGATATAAATTTGTAATAATTGTGAAAATCATATTTTCATTCACTTGGTGTCTAAAATATTAATTACCAAAATATACTTATGAATAATGTTTCCGGAATATTTTTTAACTTATATTCCTTTGTTCGGTTTCAGCAAGATTTTGGGGATTCTTTGTATATTTATTCCTTGAAATTTTGGTAATATTTTGGATTGTAATTTTTTGGTATTTCGATGAGTTATATTATTTCAAGTCCTAAAATAATATAACTAATACACATAATATACAAATAATCACACACTTGGTGACTTCTAAATATATATTTCCTAAATACATATTTAGTCACTTTTATTTATAAAAATCAACCTCCAATATTTGTAATTTTTGTAACAAAATTTATGGCAAACTTTATGTAAAAATTCATGGTTTGAAATATACTCACAAATATTTGTTTAGAAATATTTTTCTAAATGTTTAATTTTTAGAAAAATTTCGCCATAGTTTCCCCTAAAAATGGAGGTTTCCATGCCTTCAAGGCGTATCATTTTTTTTTAAATCAACACAATCAATCAACAATCAATAATAAACAATCTACACTTACCAATTTTGCCAAAAACAAGCATAAACTACCACTTCATGAACTTGAAAATTTACAAAAATTTGTAGTAACTTATGTGTTTAGTGGGTCTAGTTACCCTTTAAAGCGTGGTTGTTTCTTTAAAAACATCATTTTTAAAGAAGTTAGTTCTTTACAACTTATAATCACATTTTCTAAAAATGCTTCTTCCTGGATTTTTCTTGTTACATATGGTGTTTCTATACTTGTTTAACCACTAAAAACATGATTGATTTCTTTAAGAACCAAGATTTAGTAAACTTCGTATTTTTAAGTGTGGTTGTTTCTTTAAAAACATCATTTTTAAAGAAGTTAGTTCTTTACAACTTATAATCACATTTTCTAAAAATGTATCTTCTTGGATTTTTCTTGTTACATATGTGTTTCTATACTTGTTTAACCACTAAAAACATGATTGATTTCTTTAAGAACCAAGATTTAGTAAAATTCGTATTTTTAACTTGGTTTCTTGAAAAATCATTCTTGAAATCTTAGATTTGCAAGACTTACATCCCATTTTAAACATCATTTTACAAGAAATCAACGTATTCTTTCAAGTTCATGGTTTATGTGAGGATGATCTATGAATCTTTAACACTTTCATCCTCTCATCTTACTATATTATATTTTTAATCATGATCTAGCAAGATCATATGATGATCTACATCATTAACATAAACAATCAATCATCAAGTATCACAACAACACTAAACACATGATTTCTTTAAGATTTCTTATAATTTTAAGCTTATGTTCATGTTTCATCTTCTTGTTTCTTAGTGTTCTTCAAGATTAACATCATGTATCATTCTTTAACCACTTAAATAAGATGTAAAATGAAGAGTATAGTGTTCTTACTACTAGCTCAAGGCTAGGGATGATCAAGAGAAGAAATGAAGTGGATAAAAGCAAATGGTGAAGGTCCTTCAATCTTCGAAAGCTCCAAGCTTCCTTACTATGCTTCTAACACCCCTGTATATGTGTGGAATGTACGTAAGATGAATGATGATGATGATGGAGTAGGAGTGGTGTTTGGCCGTAGCTATGGGGAGGAGGAAGGATAGAAGTGGAGTGGTGTGATGTTGATGAATGAGAAGTTATGTTCTTGAGGTATTCTTATAATCCACTAATGCACATTTTTTCAATGGTTTTTGTGTCAAATAATTAGGGAACATGATCTAATAAAGAATTCAAAGAAAATCTATTGTGGGGGCCACCATGAAACCGTATATAGGTGGGGGGGGGGTCTTAGGCTAGGTTGCAAGTATTAGTTAGTTTATATAGTTAGATTTCAAGTATATAGTTAGGTTTGTTGGTTACTAGATGTTATATAATGTGTTATGATGTTCGGGGACCATAACTAGCTTGGTAATGTTAAAACAGTGCTTCTAGTGAAAATTTGGTGTTTCGGGTAGTGTCTGGTTGTTCGGTTGGTTACCGGTTCGTTAAGGTGCTAAACGATGCAGTTTCGGGTGCTTTATGTTACCTTTCGGGATAGTTTTGATTCCCGACACTTAGGAAAGCATTCAGGACCATTTAACCATATTTCTGCATGATATTAGGGTGTTTAAATGCTGAATTTTGCTGATTTCTGCATAATTCTGCAGTTTATGTGAGTTTTAGGCACTTTCCAGCACTTAAACTATCACTTAGGAAGGCAGTTTTGTGACCCTTACTTTCCTACACACTATACTAGTGTAACTCTTGGTTTCTGGCTCATTCTGTATCTCAATACCATATCTGTCTATGTACTGAACTCCGTCAGCATTTTTCTGATTTGTCTAATAACTATGCTATCTTTGTTTCGTGCATCATTTGAATCAATAAAGTTTGCATGCAGTAATGTTATGTCATTTGCAATACATGATGCATATGTGTGTATATGGTAATAATCAGAAAGCAGTTCAAGTAATTAATTGTAATTCAGCACAGTCATTAAGCACTAATCATTGTTTAATAATTGTACGGATACCTGAAATTTTGACAATTGTCACATCACAGAGGGGTTTGCAGCTGGTGCTGCATCTTGCGCAGCTCTACATTTTAAACATGTTATGCACAAAAAAACTTGCATAACTTTCAAAATACATGTCTGTTTTACGATCCGTTTCTTCCTATGTGATCTTAATTTAATTTCCCATCGTATGGGTTCAAACCCCAATATCTGAATTCATAAGATGCTATAATTCAAACCCTCGGCTTAAGAATTAAGTTTTTAAAACTTTTGACCCGTTTCATGATCTATTAACCGAACTTGTTTCTCAATTATTATAAAACTATGGACTACTTATTTAACTCCAAATCTTTATCTGATACTTAATCTTTAATGAAATACACAGCCATTTTCCGAGTTATGCGCGTAATCCATTTTGACCCGTTTAGAGGATTTTACTGTAACAACCCGCACTTTCGTGAATTGTTACCACTCGCTACACTCGTTACGCCTAGCACCAGAGATTCAGATCATAATGTAACCATATCGCATACATCGCTATATCGAAACATTTTCGCATATTATCGCATATTTTATCACTATCACATCACATTGCACTTGCCGACAACCAGGAAGATGTCAAGTGAGGACCAATTCTACCCTTCTTGATACCCGTGATGTGTCGCAGGGCAACTCATTACTTGAAACACACAATAACGTTCACGATGACATAGAGAGGGGACCTACTCTACCCTCCTCAATGACCGTGAAGCGTCGCAAGGTAATCGCGCACTCGAAACGAAACCCGGATTATTGTATCGCAACTTTAACATATGGATACGTAAATACGGCCCCAAGTGATTAAATATATATATATATATATAATAATAACAATAATAAAATATAGGAAACGCGTACCCAAAACTATCGCAACGCTCAAAACAATGAACTTCCCCGCCCCAAAGATCCAACCGGAATGGCCATCCGAACGGATGAGCATCCGACCCTGCACACTCAACCTCCTCTCCTCCCCTTGCCTATAAATACCCCTCAGTCACATCAACAACACTTGATGTGACTGCTGCTGTTCGACCAGACGCTCCCACCCCTTCATCTCTCGATTTCTCGCGATTCTTGTAAGATTTCTACCTAAATCTTGTACTTCTATGAACTACCCTTAATTCTACACCATTCTATCTTTTAAAACTCAACTTTTAACCGTGAAATCTACTGATTTGAGGTGTTCTAAGATGATGTCACCAAGAGTTCATATGAACTTCAAGGTGTGACCTCATTTCACCATGAACAACTCAGATCTGGGTAATTTCCACATGTTTTCATAACAATCTCACCTAAAAATATATGTATCTAACCAAAGTACTGTGCGATTTTGGGTTAAACATGAGAAACCGTCAAGAACGGCCAGATCTGATGGAACGGGGTGGTTCCCGGCCGTTAGAACGGGTCAGAACTGATGAAATTCCATTTGTTTAAACACGATATCACACCATCTCAGTAAAACCACATGTATTCCTTCCAAAAACCATCAAGAACAGTTGATCGAGACGTTGGAACGAACTGTTGTCCACCAGCCGGACAGGTCATCCGAACGGATAGCGTGTCATCCGACCGGACAACATGCCATCCGACCGGACAACATGTCATCCGACCGGATAACATGCCATCCGACCGGACAACATGTCATCCGACCGGATAACATGTCACCCGACCGAATAGCATGCCAACCGACCAGATAACATGCCATCCGACTGAACAACATGCCATCCGACCGGATAACATGTCACCCGACCGGATAGCATGCCAACCTAACAGACAACATACCATCCGACGGGATAACATACCATCCGACCGGACAACATATCATCCGACCAGATGTCTGTCATCCGACCCAAACCACTGTTATCTGACCGGTTACCAGCATCCGACCCAAAGAACTGTTGCCCGACCGGATGAGGTCATCCGACCGGATGAGCACCATCTGACTGGATATCAGTCATTACGATAATATTTCCGTTTAGCACACCATCGCTTACGCTACCATTCCATGCTTATGCTAACTCAGGTGCACTCTAACTCAATCCAATCAAGTTGTGTTTGCTTGTCGAACACCGACTGTGAGTATACTTGAACCCTTTTTTCTTTTGCACTTTTGGGTGTAACATACGTTGTTATCAAATCGAATTATATCAAATGCTTAAACTACTTATCACTTGCGAATGACTTACGTACATAGTTATACGTGATGCTAGTTACATATGTGCTAGGACTTATACTCGCGACGTCCCACCATGACTAGTATAGTACTATTGCGCCCGACGGGGTCTAGTTTGCCATCGTGTATTCGAGCATCGAGGACTTAGCTGGTAGTATCGGTTTTATGAGTATGTATGTCGTGTATCTCGTTTATGTATGTAGGAGATTCGCAGCACTTTTAAATCTATTATGCTATTATATATCAAACCTGTATACTTGCCAATACTTTTGTATTGACTTTATTTTAACGTATGTTGCAGGTTTAGAAGCAGACTACATCAAATCAAGCTAGGAAGTCTAGAAACTTAACAAAAATCTAGGTTGTCGGATTTGTATTGTTCGAGAGAACACAAAATCTATGATAACTTATGTGACTGTAATTGTTTATTAGTATGGGATAATGAACGCATTAAATATTGTCGCTAATAGTTGTTATGGATTCTCCTGAGCAATCTGATTCACCTAGTGTCGCGCCCCGATGATTCCGCCATCGGTTGGGGTGTGACAGATTGGTATCAGAGCCATAACTATAGGGAATTAGGCAAGACTCGACCTAGTCCGGGTCGACGTCTTAGAAATTAACCTAGTCTATATTCTAAGCACCCACAGGCCGACTCGTACGAACCCAGCAGGGTTTGTCTTGGGCCTACTTGATACTCTCGATCGAAATTGCTAAAAACTACAACTTTGTGTGAACACCACGTACCACAGCTTCACACGAAGAAGCCTTTCCTAAGGCTGAAATACTACTTAGCATTTCCTAAGGCTGACACAATACACATGTTTTCGAAAATACTCGCATAACGAAACCGAGTGATCCAGTCGAGACCAGGTGTGAAAACCAAGAACTCTCGATGAGATCGCTCACTCAGCGTTTTTTTCTAGCACGAGAACCTTTCATCGAGTTAGGAGTGACATCCACATCTCGACGAAAGTCTCCATTTCGAAATCTAGTGGAACTCACGAATTTATTCGAAGAGCATAACCACAATTAGGAATGAAGTTGTTAAGTTAGGGGTGAAACCGGTACCTTAATAAGCCGTTCCACTCTCTATAAAATGGTTTTCAAAAAGCTCTCACCAAGGACTCGACTATCACGATAACTCGAGCCACGCGATGACTAGGAGGACGAATGCCATAAGCTGCATCCCAGTGGAAGCATAAGTCTTCTAGGTCAACGCGCGCACACGAATTTGTTGGGTATAGTTGGGTTACCTTGGGTAGCCGACACCTAAACACCCGAGGCACTCTATCTACTTTTCTAGCTTACGACTCGCCGATTTTACGCTATATGGAATCTATTTACGCTTAAGTGTTTACAATTTAAACTTTACGCTTTATCAATTTCGAGATTTATCAATTTTCGCTCCCTGTTTTACAAAACGCACAACTCGCACAGCCATCGCAATCTAAAACGAAAACCGAATGTTCGCAACAAAACCAATGCATAATCTCTCGCTTTCTCACCTCAACGCGTCCTCGCATACTCTAAATCGACCGGATAACATACCATCCGACCGGATAACATACCATCCGACCGGACAACATATCATCCGACCGGATGTCTGTCATCCGACCCAAACCACTGTTATCCGACCGGTTACCAGCATCCGACCCAAAGAACTGTTGCCCGACCGGATGAGGTCATCCGACTGGATGAGCACCATCCGACTGGATATCAGTCATTACGATAATATTTCCGTTTAGCACACCATCGCTTACGCTACCATTCCATGCTTATGCTAACTCAGGTGCACTCTAACTCAATCCAATCAAGTTGTGTTTGCTTGCCGAACACCGACTGTGAGTATACTTGAACCCTTTTTGCTTTTGCACTTTTGGGTGTAACATACGTTGCTATCAAATCGAATTATATCAAATGCTTAAACTACTTATCACTTGCGAATGACTTACGTGCATAGTCATACGTGATGCTAGTTACATATGTGCTAGGACTTATACTCGCGACGTCCCACCATGACTAGTGTGGTACTATTGCGCCTGACGGGGTCTAGTTTGCCATCGCGTATTCGAGCATCGAGGACTTAGCTGGTAGTATCGGTTTTATGAGTATGTATGTGGTTTATGTATGTAATAGATTCGCAGCACTTTTAAATCTGTTATGCTATTATATATCAAACATGTATACTCGCCAATACTTTTGTATTGACTTTATTTTAACGTATATTGCAGGTTTAGACGCAGACTATATCAAATCAAGCTAGGAAGTCTAGAAACTTAACAAAAATCTAGGTTATCGGATTTGTATTGTTCGAGAGAACACAAAATCTGTGATAACTTATGTGACTGTAATTGTTTATTAGTATGGGATAATGAACGCATTAAATATTGTCGCTAATAGTTGTTACGGATTCTCCTGAGCAATCTGATTCACCTAGTGCCGCGCCCCGATGATTCCGCCATCGGTTGGTATGTGACATTTACGCATTTAGGCATCAATCTCGCTCTTCTCTTTTCACACTTCACATTTCCACATTATAATGTCTCCTTATATTCCACCAAAACTATTTTTGTGGTGGATTTGATATAATAAACCAATTATCCCAAATATTACTCGGTTAGTCATTTTACGGAAAAAGACTCATTTTAGGCATTTGACCAGAGAAGGCTTATGCCTATAACTTTCATGCCTATCTAAGGCTTCCATTATCATTATACATGTTTCTAAACAACCCTTAAGGGTCGTTTGCCCGATTTATCCATCAAGGGCATTTTGGTTAACTTTAGTCCCTCATTTTACGACGAAGGACTTTTACTAACTATTTGACCAAAATTGCACGTTTAACTATAACCTTATTTATGCGTACCTGACTCGGGTCAACATATTAACCCGTTTTAATACCTTGCCTCAATAATTTGCTAATTCATAGCAACGTTAATTCATAAGCCGTTTTATCCTGTGAGCATAAGACTCAACAAACACTTATTAGTCGTTATTTGTCAAATGGTATCAACATTACAATTTGACCCGTTTGGTCTAAATGACCAAAAATTTTGCGCTTATATTTGAATGGTATTGATTTACCATTTCGTTAATTAACTCATTTCGGATTTCTCACCGTTTAGTTATGTCTCTTAAATCCGTTTCTTACGCGTTTAACCCAACATGCCTTATGCCACTTGGTGTCGTTTTAAACTTCAACTTCTATCCATTTATACGTGACTAAATCACCGTTTTACCCTTTTTATTCGTTTAGGCTTACTTAAAAAAGCAGCCATTCGAAAACTCATTCTTATATATGTCATCTCATGATCAAATTACCCTTTCACCCCTTTTACCATTAAACATTGTTTTTCATCTTTTGATATGTTCTGACCCGTATCATTTCGTATCGGAACCATATTTCGGATATAACCTTTGTCATATTTATAACCTATAAATAAATATATATTACAAAAAGGGTGTAAGCTTTACTTACCTTGCATCCAAACTACGCTTTTCTTCCATACTTGATTCGTTTGACCCGCTTCCTTACCAAGCTTCCACCTAGCTTGTTAAGCATCAAACTATCATTCATCATTCACAAGGTGGTTAGATTAATCATAGTTTAATACAATTATTCCACCTTACTCATTTTACATCAAAATTATCATTCATCGTATTATAGGTCAATTTGACTTTTTAAAAGTCAACTGCCTATTAGCATATGAAATGCACAATCAAGTTCAACAACTAGTTTAGGCATTCCATTAATTACCCGGTAGGCATTATCTTTAGGCAACCGTTTTAACTAAAATTCTAACCAAGTTCATTACATTTCAAACACTTTAACTAGTTCAAGCGATTATCAAATCTAATTTATTTATTCATTTCGCAAGAACTAAGGGTTCTCGTCTATAAGTGAAACCTGTTTCATCATATCACTAGACATTCATCCGAACACCTAACATAATCAAGTTCTACTTACAACTAGTAGAGGACATGCTTTTAGGCATCTATTCACTTGAATATAACTTTGATTTCATCATGACATATTTAACCCATTTCATGGAAATTATGAACATATACTCAAACTCATAATTTGTTCAAGTATCTTCCTAATACTACCATCCAAGTTGGTTTTAAACATAATTATATCATAAACTTTATCATATACTCAAAACCCACTTGATAATCTATTTGTTCATCACTTAGAAGTAAACTTACATCAAGTTCTTCATAATTTCATCATAACTAACGAAATTAAGCATACATAAGCATTCAATCTCATCTTTGGATTATATTCCAACAATCTATTTACAAGTAACCTACTTGTCTCAAATTTCAACTTTCACCAATCTAGGTTTTGTGACATACCTTATGATCCCCATGACTAGGTGATCGTTAATATACATTCACACATGAATTTGGTCTTTGATTGGCCCTTCAATTTGAAGATTTTGTTGAACTAGGGTTTGCACCCCTTGTTCTTGTTCCTAGTCGATCACGCACACACACACACACACACACACTTAGTGTGTGTTGTGTTTTTTTTTTATCATTAGTTTTTAATAAAACTAAGAGTAAACTGCAATTTTACCCCCTGGGGTTTAGGCCAATTGGCACTCTGACCCCCTCTAACGAAATAATTGCAATTCCCCCCCCCCCCCAACGTTGTTGTTATGTTGCACATTTACCCCCTGGCGTCAAATTCCATGGTTATCTTTAAACGGTCAAAGGGGGTCAAAGTGCAATGTAATTTTACCTTAATAGTTACCTTATATAATACTATTACCCCTGTACTATTACTTCCAACTAAAATCTTACCCCCTAAGCTTGTCGACCACACTCCCCCCACACCTTCTTCCTCATTAACGGCGACCACACTACCGGCGATCTTTCCTGTCCGTTCACCGGAGAATGAGCCAATCAGAGGAGACATTGCTTCCACCTCCACCACCAGAGCCGATCCCCCTGTCCACACCACCGGCGATACCCCTGTCCACCGTCGATCCACCTGTCCACCGGCGATCCTCCTTGTTCTCACACTTTTCAGGTAAAATCGAACAAGTATTGTGATTGTGGTTAATGAACAAGTAATGTCAGGTTAAAAAACAGGGGTTATTGAACATGGGTTTTTGAAAAAAAAAACAGGGGTTATTGAACATGGATCTTTCTGTGTTTCCAGTGGACATGAGGATTCGTGTTTCACTAGGATCGATTGTGGTGTCCTTGGTTGTCAAAATGCGAGGCCGCCCTTTCCTGAACTTCCAGTTTCCCCCTTAGCAGGAAATGTTTGCGTAGTTGAACTGTAATATATTAGGATGTTTTGTGTAATATGTAGGTTAAGTTAAGTTAAACATGCATTTTGTGTATATATCATGATCCTTGGTTATGACAATGTAGTATGCAACATTGTAGTAGGACTAATAATCTTTAACAATGATCCTTATTTAACTATGCTTACTGTTGAATGCCTATTGCATGGTATGCTTGTTTTTTAATGTCTATTGTTTTTTTACTGTTGAATGTCTATTGGAATGAATGTCTATTGTGAGTTAGTTATATATAGAAGAGTTATGCATAAGTCAAGGCTGTGATTAGCATAAGTCAAGGCTGTGATTAGCATAAGTCAAAGCTTTGATTAGCATAAGTCAAAGCTGTGATTATCTAAGTACTATATGCACATGTGCATGATTAGCTTGGGTATGTTATAAGATATTGTATATAGTTAATATATGCTTGATCAGCAGATTGATGTGCCTATAATGTGCCTAGTTATAAGAACAGCAGATTGATCAGCAGATAGCAGATTGACCAGCAGATTGATCATGGATTTGACTAGGGAATAAGTCATGCTTATTGTTTGGACAGATTGTATACTACAACCTGTTTCAACAGGTTCTTGTTTCAACAGGTTGTTGGTTCATAACCTGTATTGTTAGCATAAGGAATTAGTTGAGGGGTATAATTGTAATAGTCATAAGAGAAGGGACTGATATGTAACAAATGATAGTTGGTAGTTATAGGTGGTTATGTAACAAATAATAGTCATAAGGAATTAGTTGAGGGGTACAATTGTAATAGTCCCTCTCTTTTCTGTTTTCTCGAATTAGGCTAACATGTATACTACAACCATGTATGTGTTTAAACTGATTTTGACCATAAATTGATCTTGCAAACAGCTGCAGCCAGGTATGTTCTGAATACATTTTGAGTGTGCATACATGTTCTGAATGCTGCAGCCAGGTATAACAAATGATAGTTGGTAGTTATAAGTGGTTATACACGACCAGGTATGTGTTTAAACTGATTTTGAGTGTGCATACATGTTCTGAATGCCGCAGCCAAACATTGTAATCAGACATAGAACAGGTTTGATAGTTGGTAGTTAAAGGTTTCTGATTTTGAGTATACAAACATAGAACAGGTTTGACTACAAGTGTGTATTAAGTTTAAGTCAGATTTCTTGTTAATTACCATGTGTAGTTGACTTTGGTTGGTCAAACTTTTTTGGCGGGAAGGGTTTTGGAAGTTGCAGGGGGGTAATATTGTTTCTTAACACAAAGTATAGGGGGTAATAAGAAAGGACAATTTAGTAATTTACCAGTGGGGGGTAATTATGCGACATAACAAGAACGTTGGGGGTAATATTAAAGGGTAAGATAGTCATTTCACATTAAAGTTAACAGATATGTTAACATAATTGACGCCAGGGGGTAAATGTGCGACATAACAACAACGTTGGGGGGGGGGGGGGGAATTGCAATTATTTCGTTAGAGGGGGTTAGAGTGCCAATTGGCATAAACCCCAAGGGGTAAAATTGCAGTTTACTCTAAAACTAATTTACCCATTTGGCCATATTAGTCCCTGATGTTTCATTTTGATCAAATGAAGATATAACTCATAGTTTATCACTTAATTACACATTACTAACTAGGTTAATTATACCTAGTTAACTTAGTGGGTTCAGAGAGTTATAGCCCGTTTTATTTTAAGTCCCGTTAACTCGGGCCTCTTATAAACTTTGTCTTCTCAAAGCGTTTATTCTTATTTTTAATTAATATTAGGATTATTGTTTAAATCCTAATATTCACCGGGTTAATTTTACCACTAAGGGTATTTTACCCGTCTTTTTAATATTAACGTGGTTTGATTACCAAACCTGTTTTCGGGGTGTTACAGTCCACCAAAATATACAAATGACAAGACATGACCACCTATTTATAGACCCAGCCCATCCGCACTTACATGTTAGGACGAATGTGCATTATGCGCGGATGGCATCCAGATGCGGATCAGGCCCATTCGCACGAACCTGCGCATTCGTGCGAATGTGCACTTCATTACAAATCTTGTCTTGTCCTAATCTATTTACAATGACTCGATACATTCGACACTTATGTACATGATTGACGGAAGCGATAGACATAGTGCATTCACATAAAGTTATGTTATGTTTGTTTTTTAATATTAATGATTTTATTTTATAACTTATTAAAGGTTAAAAAAACATGTTGAATTTTTAAGAAAAAAAATTAAATAAATGAGGGAGGTCCATCCTTGGAGGAGCATCCTCCTTAAATGTTGACATGGCGATGACCTAAAAGGGCATCCTCTAAGTACTTGCCAGTTGTGTAATTTAGTGTATCCTTTTATATTTTATCACTTTGAATTCCATATCTGATGAGCAGGGATAATCAATGTAACTTCTCAAACTGAAATACAAAACCTATATAAATAAACACAAGAACATCTGTGTAACTACCCCTTTTTATCTTATCTAAATTTCTTTTTATATAGGGCTGGCAATAGATATCTGTATAAGACACGATTAGACCTATTTACTTAAAAAGTACACAATGTCATTTTTTTATTTTTTAAAAATAAATATAATTATTAGGTTAGGATCCATCATTTCTTCTTCTTGTTACATAAAATCTAAAATTGTGTTACAAACATGAGATATTAAGTAGTTAAACGAGTTGTATTCATGTTTAATACTTGTGTTACACGCGTCGCTAGAGACCTATTAAACCCGATAAGACACGATTTTCCATTCCTATTTTTATATGTATGTTAATGTTTAAATTCTTTTTTATATCTATGTTAATGGTTAATATTTTACAACGATTAACCAACTTTTACGTCATTTCTGTGTGATGGATTCCGCACGTGTGCATAGAGTTTAAGATCCGGTCGGAGCGTTACGAAGACGAACACGGTCCTCATAAATATTATCAAAGTTCCTTGCGATTATGGAACAAGGTCCGTATCGTGATCTCGATTCCGTCGCTTCGAAGTGGTGAAAGATGCATCCGGTCGTGAACCGAATTGTCTGGATATATAATGTGGGCAGAGTGACGAAGATGTTTTAAAAAGGCGACGCGTAGATACGAAGATGAGCATCGGGTTGTTTTCCCACACGTCCGGGCATGGAAGGTTATGCGAACCAATAAGAAGTGGGCGTCGGTTCCAAACGAGGTTGCAAGCGCTAAATGAACAAAAACCTCGGAGACCAAAAGTTATAGTGTAGGGGGCTCGGACGCATGATGCCAAATAAATATAAACGACGAGCCGGAATTTGACGAAGAAGAGCACGTAGTTCGAGAGGAGACACGTCCCCCGGGCAGGGACAAAGCCGAAATGGTTGTGACTGCAAAAAAAGCCACAACGGGGGGGGGCAGTTCGAAAATGGACGTCTTGATGGGCCAGTTCAAAGCACACACCGAAGTGACAACCCAAAAGGCACAAGCGAAGCAACGTGAAGTGGACGAATGGGTTCGGTTGAAGCAAGAAGCGGTAGAACTAAAAGAATGACAATCGATATCAACTCGTATCCGGAAGAAGACCGTCCAGTTTTGCGTAAAATGAAAGAAAATATCACTAGAAAATGGAATTCTTAGGATTTTTAATTTTTATCGATGTAGTATTTTTTTTTAAGTTATGTTTTTTTTAGTTATGTAATGTTTGTTTTTTAATATTAATGATTTTATTTTATAACTTATTAAATGTTAAAAAACATGTTGAATTTTTAAGAAAAAAATTAAATAAATGGGGGAGGCCCATCCTCCGTTTCCCTTGGTCCATCCTTGTAGGGACATCCTCCTTTGATGTTGACATGACGATGACGTAGAAGGACATCCTCCAAATACTTAGGCTCCTCAACACCGAGTACCCTTTGAGTTGGGTAATTTAGTGTATCCTTTTTTTTATCACTTTGAATTCCATATCTGATCAGCAAGGATAATCAATGTAACTTCTCAAACTCAAATACAAAACCTATATAAATAAACCACAAGAACATCTGTGTAACTAACCCTTTTTATCTTAACTAAATTTCTTTTTTATATGTATATTAATGTTTAAATTCTTTTTTATATCAACTAGGGTTAAGACCCCACCCGCGTTGCGGCGCGGGTAAATCATAAACATTGAATGGATTAGTCCAAACGTTATATGATGCATTAACCATATGAAAACACACATTTTGACGTTTCCAGTTGAACTCAATGTAACATGTATAAGCATTGTGATTGGATCAAACGTAAAGTAAATCAAATTCATATCGAACAATCATAACGTCTTATATGTGACCAAACTCATACATAGAAAACGTAACGGGTATGAAGGAAAATATGCACATGTAATCAAAAGGGATTAATTAAAGCTTTCGAAAAAAATGGGAGAAAAAGAAACCATAATTTGACTTCACTCATCATACATAAAATAAACACGAAAACCTATTATATTTGACATGAATTATTTCCCAAAAAAAGTTTACGTCGAAACGTAGAATAACTTGCATTTATACGAAAACGTACATAAAAATATCCACGTAAAAATGGTTTCTTTAAACGAAAACGTATTATATTTGAACCGATCCGTCTATAAAAAAATTTTACGTCAGGATGTAGAACAAATCATATTATACATACCCGTACATAAAATATGCACGTAAAAATAGTTTTTATGTAAAGGAAGTATAGGGGTAAACCGAAACCAAAAATTAGTAAAAAATTTAATAGGTTAAAAACGTTTTGTAAAACCGTGCCAAGTAGCACCAATGCCACAACCACATCGACTCTCAACATCGTAAAAATAAAATAGATAAAATGGTAAAAATTACACTAAACGAAAAGCAGACTAAAATCGTTGAACCACGCACACCCGTTCCAGTGTGTTAATGCGAAGAAATTAACAAGAAACGTAAAACGTTGAAAAATAATAACTTAGTCGATCTAGGACCTGCCCGTTGCGGCGGACTTTTCAAAAGGAAAAAAATGGACGCGTTGCGACAGGTCTGTCAAATATGAAAAAATAGAGCAAAAAACGTTGAACCTCACATGCACGCTACGACATGTTAACTCGCAAAATTTAGAACGAAATGTAAAACGAAAAACTTGTGAAAGATAAAAAGTATGGGGAACCAAAGTTGTAAATAATAAAGTGTAGTGTTAAATTACAAAAGATGAAAAATTTTGAGTTAAAAGTAAAAAATTCAAATGGGATAAAATGTAAAAGATAAAACGTCTGGGTTGAAAATGAAATATTAAAGTTCTTTTTTTTTTTTTTTAAATACTCCCCAAACTTGGGGTACAAATGCATAAAAAAAAGTTGCTAATTTATAATTTATAATTTATATATGGAATAATTTTAACCGTTAATATTTTACGAAGATTTTTAACCAACTTTTTCCTGAGATACATCATCATCATCACACAAAGTCACAAAGTATATATAACATACGAACACAATGATCACGCTCCCATGTCGTGACACACACAAATAATGATTCAGCTCTTAACAACAATTCTGCTCTTAATCATTTTATACATCTTTTATAATGTTTACCGAAGCCAAAAATCCGGAACAAGCAAAATCAACCTGCCCCCTGGAAGCTTCGGGTGGCCGTTCATAGGCGAATCTCTAGCGCTACTACGCGCAGGCTGGGACGGAGTCCCGGAGAGGTTCGTCTGTGAACGGATAGAGAAACACGGAAGTCCTCTAGTGTTTAAGACGTCGTTGCTTGGCGACCGCGTGGCGGTTTTGTGTGGGCCTGCTGGTAACAAGTTTTTATTTAGGAACGAGAACAAGCTGGTGGCTGCGTGGTGGCCGTTGCCGGTGAGGAAGCTGTTTGGGAGGTGCTTGATTACGTTAGGTGGTGATGAAGCTAAATGGATGAGGAAGATGTTGTTATCATATCTTGGTCCTGATGCTTTTGCCACTCACTATGCTGCTACTATGGATGTTGTCACACGACGGCATATTGAACTTCATTGGCGAGGTAACAACCTTTTTATCTCATCATTTGAAGGATATCATTTTTTTCAGACCAATACTTTATTCAAGAAATTCCATATAAGATATCGAATTCAACGTATTAAACTTTGCAATCAACAATCAAACAAACAGTGATCTTAATTTTTTCCCCTTAGCTATTAAAGGCTTGATTATAGTTTTTTTTATCAAGCTTTAGACCTAAGACACATAACACTCAAACAATCGGGACAGAGACTGATTGGTGTATGTACCCCGTGTCTTTCAGCTATCAACGTCACCACATGATGCATGATTAACCATCCGCCGCTTTTAACATTATTTTCACGAAATTAGTAAAATAACATAAAACTAGTACCATTTCACTTTTGCCTCCCGAACGCCCACACATACATATATTATATGTGCGCACCGCAAGCGAGGCATAAACCAAAGTTAAGATCGCGTCGAAGTTCAAACACTATAAAGTTAAGATCGCATAAACCAAGGTTATTGCATATTACGAAGATTTAAAAACCAAAGTTAAGATCGCGTAGAAGTTCAAACACTTTAAAGGTCCATTAATCACCATCACTTTTCAAAACAACATATTTTTAGACTATTAGATGTATTAATACTGTTTCAAATGAATGCATGTTTGAAGGCATGGAAGAGGTGAACGTATACCAAACTGTTAAAGTATACGCCTTTGAGCTTGCCTGTAGGTTATTTTTGAGCCTTGAGGACCCAAACCATATTGCCAAACTCGGTTCATTATTCAACATCTTCTTGAAAGGGATCGTTGAGCTACCTATTGACATCCCAGGCACACGATTTTACAGCTCGAAAAGAGCAGCTGCGGCTATTAGGACCGAACTCACGACAGTTATCAAAGCAAGAAAGGCGGAACTGGAAGAAGGAAAGGCATCATCTTCACAAGACCTCTTATCACATATGCTTTCTTCTTCAGACAAAAATGGTAAGTATTTAACCGAGATGGAGATTGCGAACAACATTTTGTTGCTACTCTTTGCTGGTCATGACACCTCCACTGTTACGATCACGTTGGTTATGAAGGGACTCAGTGAACACCCTAGTGTTTATGACAAGGTGTTGAAAGGTGAGTTGTTTCATAGCTTTTTTAAAAGATCGGTTATTTTTTTTGTTGGACTTCATATCTAGGTTAGTCGTTATCTAGCAACTTCAAATAAAAAAGTCAAAGTCCACTATATAAATTGTGACTTTGACTTTTTTTTTATTTGAAGTCGCTGTCACTATCTTAGACACTGACTAACAATGATTTTAAATCCCACAAAAAACCCACTCGTTTGTTATCATCTCATTTCAAAAGAACCTATTTCTAAAAGAATATATGTCGCGCGATTGTAATGACGAACATCTCGTATGTTCCAGAGCAACTAGAGATTTCTAAGGCGAAAGAAGCAGGTGCATTACTAAAATGGGAGGACATACAGAAGATGAGATACACGTGGACTGTCGTATGTGAAGTCATGAGACTAAACCCACCTGTCACGGGAGCCTTTAGAGAGGCCCTAGTTGATTTTGAGTATGCAGGTTATACCATTCCTAAAGGATGGAAGGTAATAATTAATGCGATTATATGTGTCTAGACTCATACGTGTTCTTATAAAATATTGTCCATAAATGGGTTATATTTCTAAGAGGCTTATGACAAATATGGTAATGCTTTACTGTTATGAATTCGAGACTACTCTCTATCTAAGATAGCGACTTATTTGTCTTGAAGTTTCCAAAACTAGTCAGTCGTTTTCTCTTTTCAACTCATATAAAATCTGGACACTAGACTGGTATATTGGCAACTCAATGGCACGATAGTCGCTAAATGGCAACTTATAACCTAGAACCAGAAACAAGAAAAAAAGACCTCATTGTCATTAAGTCTTTTGAAAATAACTCATTTTAAAAAAAAAAAAAAATTCCATGTTGTTGTCTCACTATAGTCTTATAAGATGAGCTAAACTTGTGTTGCATCTTTAGCTATACTGGAGTGCTTCATTGGCACATAAAGATGAGACCAACTTTGAAGATGTGACCAGGTTTGATCCATCAAGGTTTGAAGGGGCAGGACCAGCTCCATTCACATATGTTCCATTTGGAGGGGGGCCTAGGATGTGTTTAGGAAAAGAATTTTCCCGATTGGAAGTACTTGCATTCCTTCACAACATAGTCACCTCATTCAGATGGGATTTGTTGATAACCAATGAGAAAATCGAGTACGATCCCATGGCTACACCTGCAAACGGGCTTCCAATTCGGCTGTATCCTCATGAACGGATCTATGGTAAATTGTAATCAATCTCCCATACTCGAGTAACCATGGAACTTTGATCGAAAATGGTCATATATAGTAGCTTTTTTTTTATTATTTCCGTTAAAACTTGGTATGTTCAAAAAAATGTATAAACCCACGCCAACACCATGCTAGCTAGATGGGTCAGGTAATTAGGTGTTATTATATGGGTTTGCTTTGCATGTCGTAATAACTACAAGTATGTTTATCTACAGGTGATCTTACAACTTACATACTTAATCTGCTCTATTATTAATTACAAACAAATATCTTGAGTTGGATGTTAGGTTGATGGTCAATGAATTAGATTGCTTATATATGTTATGATTAAGATTAAATATATTCTCACTCATTACCGTTGGATCATAATTTTGACATATTACTAAATATATGACCATTTTAATGTAAAATGATTGATGATCATATATCATTTTTATGACCATTTCTGATTCGAGAATACTGAACTCTCCAAAAGGAAAAAAAAGTTAATTTTATAGACTTTGGGGTTAGGGCACAACTTATTATTTATTTCGAGAAAATATACACATGTATAGTTAAATATAATTATTTATATATTATTGTTATTGCAATAAAATTTAGATGATGGTGAATAGGTTATTTTCGGTGTTTCAAAGATTAGAACTTATTCACCATCATAAGTTACGTATTACCTTTAAAGTGTGATTTCTTTAGAATGATTTTCTTGCTAAAAGAAAGATTAGAATGATTTCTTTTTGGGACAACTATAACAATAACCAAATCAAATAAAAGATAACGATTAGAAATATATCATCAGACAAAAATTATGATGTAAATCTGTTCCATGGATGTTAACTAATTTACCGTACGTCCCGATCAAGAGTTATCTTCGCTATGAAACATGTCTCTAAACTTGGTAGAGGTTACCGTTACAAACGTCTCACCCTTAACTTCTTTTTTTCAAGGTTGAGATAACCTTTATGCCTCCCTTATGTTCAACTTTGAAGGAGTCACCAATAAATGAAGATCATAAGTGGTATTGTGTTTGTGCTAAACTTGACTTGATCATCGATTTGGAGCTATAGATCTTCTTTTTCTTGCTTGATAATCTTGAAGTTTGATAAGGCTCAACGAATTCACTCAATAGTTTGAAAGTAATGTGTAAAATTTTGTTTCCAAGGGGTGAGTTAAAATAGCCAAGAGGAGAGGGAACAAAAGATTTTTTTAGTTGGATGGTCGATGGCACGGTTGACCGCTTAATATCCTCTTTCCTCTTGACAATTACATATGTTGTGATATGTCAAAAACTAAGTTTGACCATCTTAGAACAATCATATGAGTCAAGCAAGAAAATAACCACATGAAACAAACAAAGTTAAAGAATCAAGCAAGAAAATAATCACATACAAAGTTAAAGAATCATATGTTGTGGATCGACTATGCCATGTTTTGAACGATCATATGAGTCAAGTTTCGATATTTCAAGTCAAATCAACAAAGGTAAGTTAAGGAACGAAAGTCAAAGATCAAGTGAAATTCAAGATCAACCACAATTATCAAATATAAGACTTTTAATAATCATTTCAACGAGTTATATGTAATCAACAGAGTATTTACACAAATGAACCTTAATAGAAATCAATACAAATTTGTTGATGATATTTATAAAACTATTCAAAAGCTTATAACGGGTTTCAAGTGTTACTAAAACTACAAGTACCGGCTGATGGTACCGTTTTTCCTGGTTGATGACCCGTGTCCTGTATGTCGGAAGTCTTGCTTGGATTCTTTTGGGGAGCATGCAGTCCATTGCAAAGAATTGCCGGGATTTAAACATCGACATGATGTGTTTTATGATGTCCTTAAGCGGGCAGGGATCTCGGCAAAAAAGGAAGCTCTGGTGAACTTATTGACCGATCCATTAGAAGTGAGATCTACCCTACCACCCGCTGACATTCTTGTTTTTGGATGGGAAGGAGGGAAACACGAGTGTGTTGATTTGACAGGTGTGTCCCCCCTCGTTGGGCTAAGGGACCACGGGTTTGTGGCGGGCCAGGTGATAACCAAGGCAGAGACGGCGAAAGTAGTTAAGCACGAAAAAGCTTGCATCAAGAATCAGCACGTGTTCGTCTCGTTCGCTTTCGATACTTTTGGCGCTCTCGCTCCTGACGCGGTGCGGTTCCTCAAGCGGGTTCAGCAGGTGGTAAGCAATAACACCACGCATGTTAAGGGGCATAATTTTGTGTTTAGCAAGGTATGGTTGTTGGTTCAGTTCTGTTTTGAACATAAAGGAAAACATGAAAACATACCTTTGGTTGCATCAGCACAGGTTAGCAGAGAATCCATTAAGGGTTGACATGATTATCATCTTGGTCTGGTTCCTCCTTAGGGTGCTGACTGATGATGGTGGCTAAGTAAAACCGATAAGGGGATCGGTATAGGAGAGGAGGTCGAATTGATGTTATGACTAATGGGGTTTGTCTGATTGTAAAACTGAGTAACCCTCTAACCTCCACATAATTCTCCTTATATAAGCACCCAGGAGGAAACCCTAATTAGTTAATAAGGGTAATATGGTCCATCAACAATTACCAACTAATTATTTAATAGGATTGTTATATATTTTGATCTCTATTATGTAAATGATTATAATGGCTATAGATTAAATATTAATACATAATATATTTAATCTTACATTCTCCCACTTAGCCGAGTAATCATTTACTATGAGTATTAGATAAGCCTGATCAGGAGTTAACACTCATTTTAGCCTTAAACAAGTACTATAGCAGAGAAATACAGCCGTTGAATCATTATGCGACTCAGGACCCCCATTAATCATACTACAGCCTTAATTTAAAACCTAATCGTCATGATCAAAATACGCGTAAGCCCTTTGTTTGATTTGTAACTTTATTTGTCTTATATGCCATTATGTCGACTTGACATATTCTTAGAGACGTACAAAATCAAACTGATGAGGAAAAATTAACTAATACTTAGTCATTCATAGTACGATATGCAGTTGCGCATGGCCATAAACTAATACCCGTCTATGAGCTCTCTTAATAAGACTTATGGGTAATAGCCATTCAGTTATAGGATCCTTAAGCATATCATGAATGTATTCGATACAAACTTAGTTTCCTCAATTCGTTCATAAACGAATAATTAATTGCGTATCGAAACTTAATGCAGCACCTCTCAAACTGTTACTGTTCAAGGAGTTATGGTAGCTGACTTTATCACACTAAGTCTTCAAAACATTAATTATATGGAGTTAATAAACTTATGAGTCTACTGATATATTTCCAACAACATTTAGTGACTATATTATGTCGTTATAACTTAGGTTGTTAATATCAGTGCATTATGACTCCTCCATGAGATATGTTTTGTCTGCTGACATAAGGATATACCCGAAATTACATTTTGTCATCTTTGAACATTACAAAATTAACGTAATAAACCGGTTTTAATTCTCACTTCTTCTTCAAATAATAGCCTCTCGTTTCTTTTAAAGATATTGTAATACTCCATTAGATGCTACACATTAATCTAGACATATCTAGTGTGTTGCAATGTGAGTAATATCTAAACGAGTATAGACTTAAACTTACATAAGGCTTCTAATTTTAATGAAGCGTAAATAAATAATCTCACTTATCCTATTATCCTCTAAAGGAGAGCAGTATTGTTTGTTACATATGTAAGGACCCATTTAAGGTTAAACTTATGGAAAAGAACTAATATCCCATTGGGTCTATCTCAGTATGTTATGATATCAATCACGTAAGAGATATCTTTGAGATCTATTATATCAAAGTTTGTGTTAACAATGTTTTGACTTATGTAACATATACTTGTCAAAAGAATGTCATCTATATAGACAAGTTTATCTTAGTTGCTCCCACTCATTTTGAGGTAGGTATATTAATCCACTTGATTCTTGATGAAAATAATTACGTTAGCTCTTCATCACATTATGATGTTTGCATTAACCCATACATGGATATTATTGGCTTACAAATAAAGTGTTCTTTAACCTTCAGTTTAAAACTTTAGGTTGTTATCTAATGAACATGTAAATGTGTCAGCCATTTGTTATGGAAAATTGTTTATAATGTTCATCTAATGTAGCTTTAAACTATTATAAGCTACTAGAACAATGATGATCCTTAAAGAAATCTTTTGTTAGATATGTAATAAAGATTCTTTAATAATTTATCTCTTCCTGAGTATAACCTTTGACAATCAATCATGCTTCTTCGTGTGTTAACGCTTATATTAGGATTTGATTTAGTTATGAACACTCTTATGTAATTCAATCAAATCCCAAACGTTGTACGAACACATAAAATCAGTTTTACTAGAAAACTGTTTTATTCCATTTAGAAAATTGATTGACACTAATGGCTTAATTTGAAGAGATAGGATCAGTAAACATTTCCAAAATCCATTTCAACTTCAGTTAGGGAGGTTATGTAATCATCAAAATTAGTAGGCTTTTAAACCTAGATGACCTCCTGAGTTGATTATTGGGTTCATTAGAAGTTTCAGTTTTATGGATTAGCTCTTGGTTAGGTTGCTATCATTTTCATGATTCTAAGTTTGTAAGAGTTGGTGCAGTATGGTGTACAAGAGGTGTAATCGGAGTTAAATTTAGAGTGAAATTTAATGACACTCTTCCCCCCGCCTCTTGTATTCCTTGCAAGTCATGATAAGGACTTTGACTGCTCCCACTGACCTTAGGGATCTTTAGGAACTCAGCATGCTTAGGGTCAATACTTAATGACCAACAAAATTCTAATAGAGAAAACAAATTAATGACGTCAGTCGTGATTTCTCTTGTTGAGGATTATATTAGTTTATGTAAGAAATCTAAGTGTGCCCACAATTAAGCAGCAATGAAACTTTTGTAAGAGTAGCATTAGATTTAAGGAGATAAGTTATGATAGAACAGTGTCATAATGGAGCAGTGTCTTGTACAAGAGGTGCAAAGGTAGGTAATGTAAAATGTTCACTCCCCCACCTCTTGCAACTATTGCAAGTTATTATTAAGACATTTAATGCTCCCACTGATCTTTGATATCTCTAGAAATGCTACAAGAGAAGTTTCAATGAGGTACGTTACGTGGGAACCTATCATATATACGTTAGACTTTATTTGATTTCTTTAAAGTCCAAATGTCATAAGAAACTTAAGGACATATGTAATAGAAATCTAATTAAGTATATATATGAATAGATTTCTTCTAAGACCGTGTGCCATATGCGACAAAATTTAGATACAAGTTTATAGTCTGTTAAATGATAAATGAATTATGTCTGAATATTCCATTTGGAATAAGTTCCACGAATGTCAAAGAATGACTTATGATGGACCCATACTTATTCCTTAAGCCAAGTTATATTTTAGGGCTTTAACGTCATGATTTGAAATCACTTAGAATGAGATTAGATGAATAATCATCCTCATTAACCATGTCATGATTTCTCATAAATTTTGGTTATAATGGATGAAATTTATAAGTCTCATTTTTCTTTTGTCAAATTCTTATTTGCATGATGACAAAAGTTGTGAAAATGTAAGGTATCATCTAGTTTCATTTTAGTAATGTTTCAATCCAGATATTTAGAACAAATAAGATGAGAGTTTAAGGTAAGTGTGATTTTATGTTGACTATGCAAACCTCACAACCTTCATAACATTGCTTAATTAATGATACTGTACTCTGATTAATAATCAGAATATAATGTATCGAAAAGCTTTGTTAGAAGACTGCTTCATTATGGTTCTTATAACGTTAACATTTAATTTTGTCACTAACTCTCATGTTAGTTATTTGTCGAGTTCTGGTAAGGAAACGTATGGAACTAGAGTCAACTAATCATGTGTTAATTGGAATATTAATGAATTATCAGACTTAAATATCATTAGTAAGTGACTATCTAATTAATTTACCCAACTGTTCTTTAGAATAATGGATAGTCTCGTTGCTTATGTCTAGTCTAATGACAGAATTATGCAGTGAGATTTTCCCTTGAAGAACCTTAATGTTGGAATTAGCACTTGTAATTTGTCTATGGACCTTAGAACAATCCTCTTTTAAACTATTAGTGGTTGTAAGGTGAATAACAACTTATTTTCCAGCTTTAAACATTTACTTCTTTGTACATATGTTGCTTATCAACACACTCGTTATACTTTGGTATTTCTGAGTGTTGTAGTTGATTTGTAATGCATCAAATTTGTACAAGTGAAAATCTTAGTATGTAATGTACTGGAAAAAATGTACTTATTTCCATGCGTAAGCCCTTAACTTTATGGGTCATGGTTTTGTACATTATAATGTATTCACATATACCACTTAACTTTATAGTTTAGAGTTTCAAATTAAGGCATGCATCTTAGGAGTTCTAGTGATTATTCCACAGATAAAGATTAGTCTCAGGAAAGACTTAATCTGGAATAACTTTAGTGATAGCATTTACGTTAGAGAGTTCTTGATTATCATAAGAGACATCATGTTCGATTTATCCTATTCATCATGCTCTAACTTTCTTCTTTACAATCTTTATCAGAAGAGAGCAATAGGATTATCGTGTCTTAGGGAATAATCAAGAATTTAATTTAAGAGCTAATTCTAATAGAAACTTTAAATAAAGCAAACATTTTAGGTTTAGGAATTAGAGTGGATGAGATATAGACTTATAGAAGAAACATTATAGTGAGTAAAAAAATATGGGTACTAAGAATAAGGCAGACGAAATGATCATAAAAACTTAATTAAGGATCATTAATCTAAGGATCATTATGTGAAGAGATTGTGATATGTCTATTACTAACATCAAAATAATAGACTTAGCTAAAAAATTCTACTTAAACGAAAACAAAACAGCTTTGGCCAGAAGTGTAATCATTTAAGCATATGTGCAAAGTAGTTGTAACAAATCAGCTTTGGCCAGAATTGAAACAGTCACTTTAGTTATGCACTTGTTGAGTATGCCATCGATGAATGAATTAAATCAGCTTTGGCCAGAAATTAAGACATTCATGCTTATGATGCATACACAACATAGCTTTCGTAATACTTGAATGATAAGTAGATGTATCAAGTCAGCTTTGGCCAGAAATGATATATCAGAAGCTCATTCAAGTTAAGCTATTTTGGTTTTGTAAAACATTATGTGATCCTTATTAATTAGCTAAGTAATTACAAAACCAATTATTTAATAGCAAACCACCTGTTAGGTCACATTAAACAGCTTAAGTAATGAGATTTCGAATCTTGTGCGATCAGTAATGACTTGTGCGATCGGTAATGCCCAAGTCTTATGCGATCAATAAGGCCCAAGTCTTGTGCGATCCATAAGGCCCAAGTAGACTTGTGCGATCCATAAGGCCCAAGTAGACTTGTGCGATCCACAAGGCCCAAGTAGACTTGTGCGATCCATAAGGCCCAAGTAAACTCGTGTGATTAATAAGGCCCAAAACTTATGGATCAGTAATGCCTTGTGCGATTAGCAAGGTCTTGTGCGATCCACTAAGGCCTTGTGCGATCCGTTATGTCTTGTGCGATCAGATCCTCCTTTTTTTTTTTTTTTTTTTTTTTTTTTTTTTTTCGAGATCTGATCTTGTGCGAATGTTAAGGGGCTTGTGCGATCATGAACATTAATGATTTCGAAATCACTGATAAGGCTATTTATTTGTGATAACATAATTGAAAATTCGAAAATTATGAATTGAGATATAGTTTCCAATTATTAACATTGATCTATTTTTATCACTAAATTTCGAAATCATATCTGTTTATCATTTAACAGATTTCGAAAAAACTTGATGGACAAGATTAGATCAAAATTAGGGAAACATCTAACAATTCAAATCACATTCCAAATCATAAAGGAAAAAATTCGAATTTCTCATAAGAACATAAGAACATTATGAACCCTAAAAAAATAAAAACATAATTCTGGGTTCCGAAATCTAAATTTTAAGAATTTTGTTAACAGATTTCGAATATTAGGTTTGTCCATTATGATTTCGAGTCAAAACATTAATACATTAACTTCCGAAAACAGGGATTTCGGCTCATTAAACTCGAAAACAGTTTTTTTTTTTTTTTTTATTTCGATGAACTTTTTAAGGCTTTAAAACTTTCGTTTTCCAGATTTTTGATCCCAGAATAATGGATACAAAAACAGAACCGACTAATCAACATATGCTCTGATACCACATGTTGGTTCAGTTCTGTTTTGAACATAAAGGAAAACATGAAAACATACCTTTGGTTGCATCAGCACAGGTTAGCAGAGAATCCATTAAGGGTTGACATGATTATCATCTTGGTCTGGTTCCTCCTTAGGGTGCTGACTGATGATGGTGGCTAAGTAAAACCGATAAGGGGATCGGTATAGGAGAGGAGGTCGAATTGATGTTATGACTAATGGGGTTTGTCTGATTGTAAAACTGAGTAACCCTCTAACCTCCACATAATTCTCCTTATATAAGCACCCAGGAGGAAACCCTAATTAGTTAATAAGGGTAATATGGTCCATCAACAATTACCAACTAATTATTTAATAGGATTGTTATATATTTTGATCTCTATTATGTAAATGATTATAATGGCTATAGATTAAATATTAATACATAATATATTTAATCTTACAATGGTTTGCTATTTAGAAGGGGGTAGCGGCGCAACTTGTTGCTCGTCTTCCAGCTATTAGTCTGTAATCATCTCTGTTTTTTTAATATATTGTTTAATTCTCTAAAAAAATGTTCATTTTGTGGTAAATTGACCTTAGAAAATGGGAGCCCATAATTGATCGGGTTAGGAAGACACTAAACACTTGGAAGTCGAGCCAGTTATCTTTTGGTGGTAAATTGACCTTAGTAAAATCAGTATGGGGCACGTTATCACTTTATTACTTCTCTATGTTTTAGGTTCTTAAAGCGGTATTAATAGTAGTTCTGGAAAGGACTAGGAATAGTTTTTTAGGGTGGAAATGAAACATATAGGAAGGTACATTGGGTAGCGTGGTGGTTGAATGTAGTAAAGCCAAAGGAATATGGCGGGTTAGCGGATTTGAGGCTGTAAACGAACTGAACGTGTTCAGTGAAAAGTTCCTTTATGTTCGTTTGTTTGATTAATGAACGAACATAAACAATAAATTTCGTTTGGTTAGTTAAATGAACGAGCATGTATAAATGTCTCATTCGTTCAATTGCATTCGTGAACGTTCTGTAATGTGTTCGTGAACATTCGTTCATGTATGTTTGCTTATGTTGCTCATTAAAGATTTCTTTTATAATTTATTTATATTATCTAAACTTTTTTATATTCTTTAATTCTTATTTATCTCCTTACCCAAACAAATAAAATAGGAAACTCTGTCCCACCTTGTTTATACATTGTTCCACTTTCCTTCTCATTATTCACATTGAAAAACGCTATCGGCCTTCGTTCAACGATTAGGCTTTCAAGGTCTAGCGTCACTCTCTCTCACCATCCACCTCTAGCCACCGTCGTCTTCGCCGATTTTAACTGTGTCGTGAACATGTTCATTTCCTTAATGAACAAACACGAACAGAAAATCTCGTTCAATAAGTGTCACACCCCAATCGATTGGCGGAATCATCGGGGCGTGGGACTGAGCGAAACAGATTGTCCAAGGGAAATCCATAACAACTAAATTACTGGATAATTAACATTATGTCCCATACCATAACTTATCAAATAAAGCAGTTATTACAGACATAGATATCCCAAAGACAAATCATAGTTTCGACAACTCAAAATATTAATTGTTTTGTTTCAAGACTCTTCCTAACTTGGTTCCACATAGCAAGCATCCTAGCATCTCAAACACCTGTCACATACGTTAAAATAGAGGTCAATACACATAGTGTAAAGGTGTGCATACAAGTTTAATAGTATAATAGTAGCGAAAGCGAGTTTACGCATAACCAGCATGTAACATGTATAATGTGAAGCAGGTAGGTTATCGACAATGAAATATGCACTTACGTGACTGCGAGTTGTAGAATGCGCAACACATATCACCACTGTGACACGTGAAGTAAAACCCTTAACAACCCCTGTCCACGACAGGTGCTGAGTCCAAACTATAGTACCATCGTTACTAAGGTGTCAAGCAACAATCACTGTGTAAACATAACATACAAGCATTCATCGAGTAACACGTATAACATGCAGTGTGGTTAGCGTATAGAAAGTGTGTTTGCGTTGTGTGATTGATGTGATTTGATATAGATAACGTATGTAACACCTAAAAGTGCGTAAAGCAAAAAGGGTTCGAGTATACTCACAGATTGTGTTTAGTAAATAAACACTCTCTTGGATTGAAGGGAGCACTGGAAAGTTAGCCTGATTACAGAATGATAGCATGAGCGATGAACAGTGCGTAAAACGATGCGAGTGAATAGAGCGACGGAGGGTCATCCGATCGGATGACAATCCGGGCGGATGGTCATCCGGTTGGATGGCCATTCGATCGGTTTGTCATTCGTTGGAATGGATGTATTTGTGTATGACTTTGAAGTTTTCTTTGTAGCATTTTGAAAACTAAGAAGTGTTTCTACCAATCAGGTTATCCGGCAGGATGGTCATCCGGACGGATGGCCGTCCGTTTGGATGGCGATTCATTGAAACCAAATCCCTTGAAACTTTGTGAAAATTATTTAAGTGTTGGAAAATATCACAAGCACTGAATGTCTCAAGTCATCTGACCGGATTGTCGTTCAGCAACCTGTTCGTTCTGAAACTTGTAAAATTTTGCTAGGTTTGGAAAGTTTTGCGATTGTACCGAGACGGTATGACAACGTGTCAAACAACGGAACCCCATCAAGTCCAAGGCATCCGATCGGATGGGAATCACCCCGTCCGATCAGTTAATTGTTCTTGACGGTCATTCATGTTCAACCCGTGAACCGGTTGTCTCTTTGATAGAAACCCGTTCTCAAACCGACACTCCATTAGTGAATGAGTAGGAGGCCCGAATGAGCTCAGATTCTACCGGTTTTATGTACGAGAGTGTAAAAGAGTTGAAAGAAGTATAAATCGGTTTGAAAAATGTTTAGATTTAGGTGAAATCAGTGTTTAAACATGTTGAAATCTCTTAGATCTGAGTTGTTCTTAGGGGAATGAGGTCTCACTTTGAAGTTCTTGAGAACCCATGATGACATCACCCTAAACAGCCCAAATCAGTCGATTTCATGGTGAAAAGTTAAGATTTGATGGTGAAAATGATGAAGAAGTGTGTGTAGATCATAGAAGTACAAGATTCGAGGTAGAAACTTACAAGAATCGCGAGAAATTGAGAGAAGATAGCCCAAGTGTGTGCTGGTCGGAGGAGGAGTTGTCACATCATATGAACAGTGATGTGACAGGTGCTATTTATAGGCAAGAGAGGAAAAAGGCGGTGTGAAGTACTGGATCGGAGGGCGATTCGATCGGATGGCCATCCGATTGGATGGTCATCCGGACGGATGACCATTCGATCGAATGGTCATTCGATTGGATGGGTTTGGTGAGTTGGTTTTCGACGTTTCGTTTCGTGCGTTGAGCGTTGCGATGCGTTGCGAGTAAGCGATGCGATAGTACTACCCATTAATTACACAAATAACCTAACTACTAAATAACATAAATATAATACTTAAATCTCGAGTTTGCGATGAGATTGCGTTGTGATAGAGTTGCGATTGCGTTTGCGATTAATCACCTCAACATAATCATAACATGCACAAGTAACACAGAATAGCACACACACGTAAAACAATATCCATAACCTGTAATTCGAGTTGCGATGCAATAGCGGTGCGATTAACGATTATATTGCGATTTATAGCATATACTCCACATAATACAACTAAAGTTAGCATAAATTTAAAGTATCGTATAATAGTCAAAGAGTACAAGCAATGATTAATCAAGGAATGACAGATTCCAATTAGCAATCTTTTCTTCCTTTGACTTTGACTTTGACTTATACTTTAACTTCAAAAGTCGGGTTGTTACAACCTCCCCTACTTTAGAAATTCCGTCCCGAAATTTAAGGCGCATGCGTAACAAACAATTGTGGATACTTAGCCTTCATATCACTTTCGAGTTCCCAGGTGAACTCGGCGCCGCGTTTGCCTTCCCAGCGAACCTTCACAATGGGAATGCGTGAGCGTCGGAGTACTTTGGTTTCTCGGCCCATGATCTCAACATGCTTTTCCACGAAGTGTAATGTTTCGTCCACTTGTAAATCCTCAAGAGGGACATGTAAATCCTGGTCGGCTAGACACTTTTTAAGGTTCGAAACATGGAAAGTCGGGTGGACGTTACTAAGTTCCTCCAGTAGTTCGAGTCTGTAGGCCACCTTGCCAATTCTTTCCAGAATTTTAAAGGGTCCAACATATCGAGACGCGAGCATTCCTTTCCTGCCGAATCTGATCACCCCTTTCCAAGGCGCAAACTTTAGGAGTACGTGATCGCCAACGTCAAATTCAAGGGGCTTGCGGCGTCTATCGGCGTAACTCTTTCCATCTGATCGATGTGTCGTCCGATCCGACACTCGTGCTCCCCTTTCCTCTTTTGGCAACCTATAAATACCCCTGTCACATCACAAACAGTGATGTGACAGCTCTCTCACTCGACCAAGCGCCTCCAGCCCTCTTTTCTCTCTATTTCTCGCAATTCTTGTAAGTTTCTACCTCAAATCTTGTACTTCTATGATCTAAACGCACTTCTTCATCATTTTCACCTTTGAATCTTCACTTTTAACCGTGAAATCTACGGATTTGAGGTGTTCTAGGATGATGTCATCATGGGGTTCTTATGAACTTCAAGCTTTGGCTTCATTCCACCAAGAACAACTCAGATCTAAGGGATTTCAACATGATTTAACACTATTTTCGCATAGATCTAAACATTTTCATGGGTAGAAGGATAGAAATATGGTTTCATAACTTTCTTTCAACTCTTTTACACTTAATGCACTCAAAACCGATAGAATCGGAACTCGTTCAGGCCTTCTACTCATTTACTAGTGAAGTGTCGGTCTGAGATCTGATTCCTATCAAAAGGACAACCGATTCTGGGTTGAACATGAACAACCGTCACGAACAGTGAACTGATTGGACTGGGGTGATTCCCACTTCGGTCGGATGACTTGGACTTTATGAGGTTCCATTGTTCAATACATTGTCATACCGTCTCAATCAAACAGTAAACTTTTCAAACTTAACAAAATATTCAAGTTTCAAAACGATCAGACTGTCGAACGTATTTCCATCCGATCGGATTGCCATCCGATCGAACGACAATCCGATCGGACGACACATAATCTTCAACACTTAAAAATTTTCAAAGATCATCAGTTTCTGACGGATTGCCATCTGATCGGAAGACCATCCGATCGAATGACAATCCTGCTGTGAACTTGTTCTCTGAGAAATGTCTAACCGACGTATCGCCATCCGATCGAACGACCGTTCTGATTTGTCTGATAACTGTGCTATCTTTGTTTCGTGCATCATTTGAATCAATAAAGTTTGCATGCAGTAATGTTATGTCATTTGCAATATATGATGCATATGTATATATATGGTAATAATCAGAAGGCAGTTCAAGTAATTAATTGTAATTCAGCACAGTCATTAAGCACTAATCATTGTTTAATAATTGTACAGATACCTGAAATTTTGACAATTGTCACATCACAGAGGGGTTTGCAGCTGGTGCTGCATCTTGCCCAGCTCTACATTTTAAACATGTTATGCACAAAAAACTTGCATAACTTTCAAAATACATGTCCGTTTTACAATCCGTTTCTTCCTATGTGATCGTAATTTAATTTCCCATCATATGGGTTCAAACCCCAATATCTGAATTCATAAGATGCTATAATTCAAACCCTTGGCTTAAGAATTAAGTTTTTAAAACTTTTGACCCGTTTCATGATCTATTAACCGAACTTGTTTCTCAATTATTATAAAACTATGGACTACTTATTTAACTCCAAATCTTTATCTGATACTTAATCTTTAATGAAATACACAGCCATTTTCCGAGTTATGCGCGTAATCCATTTTGACCCGTTTAGAGGATTTTACGCATTTAAGCATCAATCTCGCTCTTCTCTTTTCACACTTCACATTTCCACATTAGTCTACTTATATTCCACCAAAACTATTTTTGTGGTGGATTTGATATAATAAACCAATTATCCCAAATATTACTCTTCAGTTAGTCATTTTACGAAAAAAGACTCATTTTCGGCATTTGACCCGAGAAGGCTTATGCCTATCTAAGGCTTCCATTATCATAATACATGTTTCTAAACAACCCTTAAGGGTCGTTTGCCAGATTTATCCATCAAGGGAGTTTTGGTCAACTTTAGTCCCTCATTTTACGACGAAGGACTTTCTAAGGCTATCTATGGCTTCCATTATCATAATACATGTTTCTAACACGATCTGTGAGTATACTCAATCCCTTTTTGCTTTAAGCACTTTTGGGTGTTACATACGTTACTAATATCAAATCACATCGATCACACAACGCAAACACTTTTATACGCTAACCGTTACTGCATGATATACGTGTTACTCGATGAATGCTTGTATGTTGTGTTTACACAATGATTGTTGCCTGATACCTTAGCAACGACAGTACTATAGTTTGGACTCAGCACCTGTCGTGGACAGGGGTTGTTAAGGGCTTTTCTCACATGTTACAGTGGTGATATGTGTTGCGTATTCTACAACTCGCAGTCACGTCTGTGAATATTTCATTGTCGATAACCTACTTGCTTCACAATATACATGTTACATGCTGGTTATGTATAAACTCGCTTTCGCTACTATTATACTATTAAACTTGTATGCTCACCTTTACACTATGTGTATTGACCTCTATTTTAACATATGTGACAGGAGTTTAGGATGCTTTGCTTGTTACTTGCTAGAATCAAGAGAGGATGGAGTCTAGAAACAAACCTAATAAAATCTGAGTTGTCGGAACAGTTTGCTTGTTTTTTAGACAATTATATGTAATGACTATTGTTACTTTATCTGTTAGTAGTATGGGATATTAACATTAAAGATTTGGTAATTTAATAGTTGTTGTGGATTCTCTTGAACAATCTGTTTCGCTCAATGTCGCGCCCTGATGATTCTGCCATCGGTTGGGGTGTGATAGATTGGTATCAGAGCCATAACTATAGGGAATTAGGCAAGACTCGACCTAGTCCTGGTTGATGTCTTAGAATCGACCTAGTCTATAGTCTAAATACCAACAGACCAACTTGTGCATACCCGGTAGGGGTTTCGCACGAGCTTACTTGATACTCTCGCTCGAACTCGCTGTACACAACACTCTTGCGCGAACATCGCATACTACAGTTTCGCGTAAGATCAGCCTTTCCTAAGGCTGGACACACACAAACGGATGATCTGGTTAAGATTAGGTGTGAAAACCGCAAACTCTCGACCAAATCACTCGTTTGACTCGCTATTTTTACTATTAACAAGAGAATTTCCGTTGAATTAGGAGTGAAATCCATACTTCGACGCGATTCTCTCTATCTATCTCATGATTCTATCACACAAACAGGAATGGAGTTACTAAGTTAGGGGTGAAACCCAAACGTTGACAACCTGTCCTGCTCCTTATTTTGGTTTTTGCAAAACTCTCACCAAAGTATCGATGGGTTCCAATGACTAGGGTTTCGTAATGGCCAAATGGGTGTGTATCGATCGCCCGGATTGAGGCGAGAGCACAGTCTACTAAGCCAAAATGTGCACCCAAGGTCCTTGAGAGCAGTCGAATCACGTTGGGTAGTCGATATCTATCACGCCAAGACAATCTCTCTTCAATTTTATGTGTTTCGATTTTGGTTTTCACATCCGCTAACTCTGTGATTTATCGATTTTATGTGTTTTAAATGCCATTATATGATTATTTGTTAGCGTTTTGAGGTAGATAGTACGGTGGTACTGATGGTTTCGATTGCACGTTTCTCGCTCCGGCCAATCACGCACAACGCACACCACGCCAACAAATCGCTTGTGTTGTTCGCAATCGCTACTCGCTAATCGCACTCGCAATACTCGATCACTCTACGCTACTGTGAACGGTAGGTGAATACGTGCAACATAGGAAGGTGAATACGTGCAAAATATAGTTGAATACATGCTTTCGTGCCTAAGTGGACTACGTGCTTATGTGTTTCTGTGTTTATGTGATTCTGTGGATTTTGTGCCTACGTGATTTTGTGCCTTGATGTGATCCTGTGCTTTATAAAGTAGCTCTTGTGAATTCGCTAGACTATACTAGGGTTAATCGAAACTGTGTTTGAGTCCTGTGACGATGTCTGTTTGCAGATAATGTCGTCATTTGGATCACACACTGCTCGCTCAGCTCGACGCAATCATGAAGACAAATGCATCGATGCACTAGTCACCAAGCAAATGGCGAAAGTCATACCGCAAATTGTTAGCGAGCTGAACGAGAATGCTAGCAAGTCCTCGGAAGAGTCCATGACTTATACTCCTAAAGCTACTTTTAGCTTCAAGCAGTTCAAGGCATGCGGACCCAAAGAATTTACCAGCGAAGATGGGCCTACGGCCATGTTCCAATGGTTTGATTCGATCGAAGTCACCCTGAGCCAGAGTGGCTGTCTGGAAAACCTTCGCACTGTTAACGCCACCGGCGTCTTCCAATCCCGGGCTCTAGATTGGTGGACTGCCAAGAGAAACAAATGAGGGAACGATGCAGCATTTGGGCTAACGTGGGACGAGTTGAAGGACATCATGATGCAAGAGTTCTGCCCTCCCCACGAACTCCAAAAGCTGGAGGACGAGTTCTGGCATATCAAGCAGGATGGTGGAGATAACACTGGTTTAACTGCTCGCTTCAAGCAGCTGAGTATCATCTGCCCTTGTCAAGTTACTACCCCCGAGATTACGATCAAGAAGTATATCTACGCTCTGTCGGATTGTGTTGCAGACTTTGTTCAGGCTGCGAAAATGACAACTATCGAGGAAACCTACCTACTCGTCGCTGAGATCAACGATAAGCGAGTCAGAGCTGGTTATTTTGATAAAGCCTCCAAGAATCTGCACCAAGTCACTGATGCCCCCACCGCTGAAACTACCGCCGCATCGCAATCTTCAAAGTCCTCTCACCGTAAGAGAAAGAACAACAGCTCCAGCAACAAGAACTGTGCAGTTACTGCCGCTCCACTTTAAGCTGTACCGGCTCAACCGCAACCCCAAAACCGCCAAGTAACGGCGCCTGTGGTCAACGCACCGCCTGCCAAGCGTGCGTACACTGGACCACACCCGCTCTGCCCTACTTGTACCTATCATCACCCGGTTGGAATCGTATGCCGGTTTTGTGTTCACTGCAACCTGTATGGCCATTTCACCGCTAACTTTCGTACCGGTACTCGCCAAGCACCAGTCCAAGCTCAAGCTCCTGCTCTACCAGCTCCGTAAGGACAGCAAGTAGCTCCTGCACCCGCTGCTCAAGCAAGAGCTTGCTTTGCGTGTGGTGATCCCAACCACTTCGCAAACGTCTGCCCCAACAGAGTGGTTAAGCAAGAGCCACAGCAGCAGCAGCCAGCACCGTAACAACACCAACAGCAGCAGCAGCAGCCAACTCAGCAAGCAGCCTGCGGGCGAGTCTTCAACATCAACGCCCGTCAGGCTCAGGCAGACAACAACGTTGTTAATGGTACGTTTCTCGTAAATGGTATATATGCTTCGTGTTTATTTGATACCGGAGTCGATAACTGTTTTGTTTCATTCGAATTCGAAAGGCTCCTAAACCGTAAATGCGTTAACCTCCCATCAACATTCGGCATAGAAGTTGCCACTGGAAGAATCGTCACAGTTAGTTCCGTTCTGCGTGACTGTACTCTTGATCTCAAAGGTCACGTTTTCCCGATCAATCTCATCCCGATGCAACTTTGTAGCTTTGATGTCATAGTAGGTATGGATTTCCTTCGGGGGAATCACGCTAAAATTGTTTGCTTCAATAAAATGATTCGTTTCTCCCTCACGAACGGTGATCAACTGTGTATTTATGGCGAAGTCGCTTCGAAGAACTTACAACTCATATCGTGTGTCCAAGCTGGCAAGTATCTCCGCAAGGAATACCAAGATTTCTTGGCACATATCATAGTAGTGGAGGAAAAGAAAGTTAAGGCAATAGACAAGGTGCCTGTGGTTCATGAGTTTCCTAACGTCTTTCCTGATGATTTACCTGGTTTACCTCCCACTCGTGATATTGATTTCCGAATCGACCTCATTCCTGGAGCAAATCCTGTTGCTAGAGCGCCTTATCGACTCGCTCCTTTTGAAATGCGGAAACTCTCGAGTCAGCTCCAGGAACTACTTGATAAAGGCTTCATTCGCCCTAGCACCTCTCCTTGGGGCGCGCCTGTCCTTTTCGTCAAAAAAAAGGACGGATCGTTCCGGATGTGCATCGACTACAGGGAATTGAATAAGCTGACTATCAAGAATCGTTATCCCTTGCCTCGAATATATGATTTGTTTGATCAGTTACAAGGTGCTACGTGTTTCTCGAAGATCGATCTATGCTCAGGCTATCACCAACTACGGATTCAGGAGGAAGATATCCCTAAAACCGCTTTTTGAACCCGATACGGTCACTATGAGTTTGTTGTTATGCCTTTTGGTTTAACCAACACGTCCGCAGTCTTTATGGATCTAATGAATCGCGTGTGTAAACCCTTTCTCGACCGCTTCGTTATCGTGTTCATCGATGATATCCTGATCTATTCCAAGTCAAAAACCAAACACTCGCAACATCTCCGTTTGGTTCTTGAGTTACTCCAGGGAAACCGTCTCTATGCCAAGTTCTCCAAGTGTGAATTCTGGCTTGAGGAGGTTCATTTCCACGGTCACATCATCAATAGTCAAGGAATTCATGCCGATCCTGCGAAGATCGAAGCTGTTAAGAGTTGGGTTACACCAAGGAACCCGTTCGAAGTTCGTTCTTTCCTCGGATTGGCAGGTTACTATCGCCGATTCATCACTGAATTTTTGAAAATCGTTGTGCCTTACCTCGCTTACGCATAAGGACAAACGCTTTGTTTGGGGAACTGAACAAGAGGAGGACTTTCAAACTCTCAAAGCTATTCTTTGCAATGCTCCCGTGCTCTCACTACCCGACGGAAACGACGATTTCGTAGTCTTCTGTGATGCCTCTATCCTCGGTCTTGGTTGTGTTCTCATGCAACGGGACAAGGTTATCGCGTACACCTCTCGACTGCTCAAAATCCACGAGAAGAATTATACAACCCACGACCTCGAGCTAGGTGCAGTTATTTTTTCATTAAAGATTTGGCAACACTACCTTTACGGTACCAAGTGTACGGTCTTCACCGACCACAAGAGCCTACAACACATTTTTAACCAGAAAGAGCTGAATATGCGCCAACACTGATTGGTTGAACTCCTCAACGATTACGACTGTGAGATTCGTTACCATCCAGGCAAAGCAAACGTCGTTGCCTACGCTCTCAGTCGACGAAGCTATTTGCATAGCATTCGTAATACTCAAGCCCAGCACAATCTCGAAGCTCTTATCCGTGACGCCCAACATGCTTGTTTTACCAAACGCACTTTGAAGAAAGAAAGGATTCTTAACGATGGCCACCACGAGTACACTTAGTGCCGTAAAGGTAGTGTCGCCAAATCTTCAACGCAAAAACAACTTCACCAAGCTCGAGATCGTGGGTTGTGTAGTTCTTCTCGTGGATCTTGAGCTGTCGAGACGCGTACGTGATAACCTTGTCCTGTTACATGAGAACACAACCGAGACTGTAGTAGGCAGTGCGAGTTTAGCGTATGTAGACGGGAGTATAGAGAGTAAGCTCGCGCAGAACCCATACCTGGTTTACACAAGTCGGTCTTGTTGGTACTTAGACTATAGACTAGGTCAATTTTAAGACATCGACCCGGACTAGGTCGAGTCTTGCCTAATTCCCTATAGTTATGGCTCTGATACCAATCTGTCACACCCCAACCGACGGCGGAATCATCGGGGCGCGGCACTGAGCGAAACAGATTGTCCAAGAGAAATCCATAACAACTAAATTACCGGATAATTAACATTATGTCCCATACCATAACTTATCAAATAAAGCAGTTATTACAGACATAGATATCCCAAAGATAAATCATAGTTTCAACAACTCAAAATATTAATTGTTTTGTTTCTAGACTCTTCCTAACTTGGTTCCACATAGCAAGCATCCTAGCATCTCAAACACCTGTCACATACGTTAAAATAGAGGTCAATACACATAGTGTAAAGGTGAGTATACAAGTTTAATAGTATAATAGTAGCGAAAGCGAGTTTACGCATAACCAGCATGTAACATGTATAATGTGAAGCTGGTAGGTTATTGACAATGAAATATGCACAGACGTGACTGCGAGTTGTAGAATGCGCAACACATATCACCACTGTGGCACGTGAAGTAAAACCCTTAACAACCCCTGTCCACCACAGGTGCTGAGTCCAAACTATAGTACCATCGTTGCTAAGGTGTCAGGCAGCAATCACTGTGTAAACATAACATACAAGCATTCATCGAGTAACACGTATAACATGCAGTGAGGTTAGCGTATAAAAAGTGTGTTTGCGTTGTGTGATTGATGTGATTTGATATAGATAACGTATGTAACACCTAAAAGTGCGTAAAGCAAAAAGGGTTCGAGTATACTCACAGATTGTGTTTAGTAAATAAACACTCTCTTAGATTTTCGGGAGCGCTAGAAATAAGCCTGATTACAGAACGATAGCATAAGCGATGAACAGTGCGTAAAACGATGCGAGTGAATAGAGCGACGAAGGGTCATCTGATCGGATGACAATCTGGGCGGATGGTCATCTGATCGGATGGCTATTCGATCGGTTTGTCATTCGTTGGAATGGATGTGTTTGTGTATGATGTGACTTTGAAGTTTTCGTTGTAGCATTTTGAAAACTAAGAAGTATTTCAACCAATCAGGTCATCCGGCCGGATGGTCATCCGGACGGATGGCCGTCTGTTCGGATGGCGATTCGTTGAAACCAACTCCCTTGAAACTTTGTGAAAATTATTTAAGTGTTGGAAAATATCACAAGCACTGAATGTCTCAAGTCATCCGACCGGATTGTCGTTCGATCGGATGGCAAGCCAATCGGACGGCAGTCCGTTCAGCATCCTGTTCGTTCTGAAACTTGTAAAAATTTGCTAGGTTTGGAAAGTTTTTCGATTGTACTGAGATGTTATGACAATGTGTCAAACAACAGAACCCCATCAAGTGTCAAGTCATCCGATCGGATGGGAATCACCCCGTCCGATCAGTTAATTGTTCTTGACGGCCATTCATGTTCAACCCGTGAACCCGTTGTCTCTTTGATAGAAACTCGTTCTCAAACCGACACGCCATTAGTGAATGAGTAGGAGGCCCGAATGAGCTCAGATTCTATTGGTTTTATGTATGAGAGTGTAAAAGAGTTGAAAGAAGATAAATCGGTTTGAAAAATGATTAGATTTAGGTGAAATCAGTGTTTAAACATGTTGAAATCTCTTAGATTTGGGTTGTTCTTGGGGGAATGAGGTCACACTTTGAAGTTCTTGAGAACCCATGATGACATCACCCTAAAACAGCCCAAATCAGTCGATTTCATGGTGAAAAGTTAAGATTTGATGGTGAAAATGATGAAGAAGTGTGTGTAGATCATAGAAGTACAAGATTTGAGGTAAAAACTTACAAGAATCATGAGAAATCGAGAGAAAATAGCCCAAGTGCATGCTGGTCAGAGGAGGAGCGGTCACATCACATGAACAGTAATGTGACAGGTGCTATTTTTAGGCAAGAGAGGAGAAAGGCGGTGTGAAGTAGTGGATCGGAGGGTGGTTCGATCGGATGGGTTTGGTGAGTTGGTTTTCGATGTTTCGTTTTGTGCGTTGAGTGTTGCGAGTAAGCGATGCGATAGTACTACCCATTAATTACACAAATAATCTAACTACTAAATAACATAAATATAATCCTTAAATCCCGAGTTTGCGATGAGATTGTGTTGTGATAGAGTTGTGATTGCTTTTGTGATTAATCACCTCAACATAATCATAACATGCTTAAGTAACACGTAATAGCACACAAACGTAAAACAATATCTATAACCTGTAATTCGTGTTGCGATGCAATAGCGGTGCGATTAACGATAAGTCGATTAACGATTATACTGCGATATATAGCATATACTCCACATAATACTGATGCGTGTGTAGCGTTATATGTTTTTATGTATATTTTAAGCCCTTTTTAACACTTTAGTCAAGTTTTAAATTTATAAAACACGATATTTTACTAACACTAAACACACATATGGGCAAGGGCACCCATCGTGAACGTAGTATAGTGTTGGTAAGATACCTAGGTCATCCAAGGACACAAGAGCTTTTAGTACCGGTTTATCCTCAACATCTAATCAAATCAAAAATTTAGAAAAAGGTTTTAAATATGAAAATAAAAACTAAAAATGCTGAAAATAAAAATAAAATAAAAACAGATAGATAAGATGAATCACTTGGATCCGACTTGCCTTTAGTGTAACCTTTGATGATTTCCGCACTTTTGCACTTTTTAAGAGATTATCTTAGTTATAGTAGTAGACCCCTCTTTTAAAGGTGACGTTACCCTCAACCCAGTAGTTTGAGTCAGCAAGGATACAATCCTAAAGGGTCGGAATATTGAAAGATAATTAATTAAGTTATTAACGTGTAATGTGGTAGGCCCCTCTTTTGAAGGTGACGTTACCCTCGGCTAAGTGGTTTGAGTCAACAGGGATACAATCCCAAGTAGCCGGGTTAATGTATTAATAGTAGTTTACATATGAGGGGATCAAGCTATTCGCACCCCCGCCATCCAATACCAGTGGGTATTGAAGGAGGTCCTAGTAAGCTTGACCCAGGTCCTTGCAGGATCTATACACTGAACAAGGCAAGAACCTTACCAAACCATTCCCTTAACCCCCGACCAGGTAGCCAACATATCTCTATATAGATTGTAGAGATATGAATGGTGTAAATCTTTTATTTTATATAAACAGTAAAATAACGCCAAGACACCACGGACAAATGATAAGGAAGTTTCACCTTCAACATAAGAAACTAGTTATTAAAGTCATTAATACAAAACCAATTAAAAAGTGCGAAAAGATTAAAAAATAAAAGTATTACACTAAATGCTTGTCTTCACCAAGTGATGTAAGAGACTTAGGCAAACATGGCCTTTGATTGTCGAGAACTCTTACTATCAATCTTGGATCCCGAGACTACTACACACACTCTATGATGGATGATGGTGGTGGATGTGGGTGTTGTGATGGTGGAGGAGTGTGGGTGAAGTGGGAGAGAGGTGGTTTGCCAAGGGATGCCTTTGAAGTGAACCAAGCACCTCTATTTATAGCCCGCACAGAAGTCCGGACACGGCCCCGTGTCCATCCACTTTCTCTTTCTTCATTAATTTCAATTAGTCAGTATTAGCTCCACACGCCCCGGTGTCCGCTGGGCACGGCCCCGTGTGCAGAAGCGTATCTGTACTATCAAGATTTGCTTGGATTCTGTGAATCTTAGCGTTGACCACGGCCGTGTTGAGCCGGGCACGCCCCCGTGCCGGGAAATAGAAGCTTCTATAGCTTTGTCATTTCTGCAGACACCTGACCACGCCCCTGTGTACGCTGGGCACGGGGTCGTGTTCAGCCTTCTGTTCACTTGTTTTTGCTTGGGAAGATGCCATCGAGGGGCCGGGCATGCCACGTTTGTTCTTTTTCTTGTAATTATGTTAGATTTTGCTGCATATTTGCTTCTTTTGTTCATTTACGCTCATTTAGTCCTGAAAATACAAAAGGAAGACAAAATTACACTTTTTCCAACATTAGTACTAAAAAGGGGTTAGTTTTATGCCTCGTTTAATTTAATTTATATGTTGCATTTTACACACATCAAATACCCCCATATTTGAATCTTTGCTTGTCCTCAAGCAAAACTCTTTATAATGTGGCTTACACTCACAAATGGAATGGGTAGAAGAGAAGTTTTGGGCTTGTCTTGAGTGTCGGGAATCCAAGATCTTTATTAGGCTTTATTTTTATGTTATTTACAATCCTATTCGTTATGATTTATTTAGAACATTTCATAAGAGAAATTACTTATTTTGGCATTACATGCCTTTTTAAAATTCCATTTATATACAAGTTCACATACCTCATGGGATATCACTAAACACTCGGCCGAAGATGTATTTTTGTGAAACACTCGAGACCGGCATGGAACTTACTTCTACCATATGCTTGCCAAGCAATCAATCCTCCTCCTTTTTAACTATACACCTTTGTAAATATCAAGAGGACTTGGGGAAGGGTCCGGCTTGGGTTAAAGGTAGGTGGTTTTGGGTTAGTAGTTAGTAAAATGGCGAAAAGCGTAAAAAGCGTCGGTCGTCGTAAAACTTTTTGTTTTTGTGACTTTTATTCATACGAAGCATTTTCAAACAAAGTTTCTTTTGAGGAACTTGTTTGTTTATTGCTATACTTTTTTTTCAAGGAATGTCACATGAAGACCGAGCTTTTTACTAAAATAAAGGGTTAAAAATAAAAAGGTTTTGGTGGGTAAAGTGTGTTTGTTTTGTGGGTTTAGAAGTGAAAAGGCTTACGCTCAAAGGTGTTAACTAGGGGAATTTTGGGTAGGTGGTAAAAAAATGAAAAATAATGGTGTAGAAAAGAAAAAAAAGGGTTAGTCATAATGCCTCCATCATTTACTTACTTGGGTTTAAGTTGGTAAGGACCGGGAATGTATCGTCATGGCAAGTTCTAGAGTCGTAAGAAACCAAGCGGCTATTCACACAAGAAACGAAAAATGAGCATTTAATTTAAAGATATATGCTTGTATGCTCAATAAAGGCTCAAAACTCACTTTTTATGGGAATGTGTTTTTAATGTGATCAAGTATATATAATCAAATTTTAACTAGATTTGTCATGCCGTTTCATAATTTTCTTATGTTAGTTATTTTTATCACGACGCTATCGGTTGTAAATTTGTAAAAGTATATCCTTTTTAGAAGTTGTTATTCCCAAATTAAACCAAGACAAGTAAAAAAAATGAAAAGTTTTTGAAAAAAATTGGGGTGATTAGCGGTTCCAATAGAGTTTTGTGTAATGCTTGTTATTATGACTTGCAAAATTCAAGGTTTTAGCATCCCCCCCCCCCCCCACACTTAAATTACACATTGTCCTCAATGTGTCCCAAAAATAAGTTTTTAGGTTGATTGAATGTGTAAAAAGGTATTTAAAAACAAAAATTTATGTTAATGGGCGTCTGGACACGGGCCCGTGTGGATCCAGGCGCGGCCCCGTGTTCAGATTGCCAGTATCATAGTTTACAGAAGGCTGGGCACGGGGGCGTGTTTAGTGAACACGGCCCCGTGTCCAGTTACCTGAACTGTGCATTTTCTGCAGATCATTGGGCACGGGGCGTGTTGGCTGAGCACGGCCCCGTGCTGAACTTGCTCTAATGAAGAAAAATTGTCGGGAGGCTCTGTTTTTGTGCATGGGGTGTAGGTTCAACTTTCCCTTAGTAGCCTCCATCATTCCGAGTATGTTTTATTCCTGAAAATTAAAACTAAACTAGAGGCATAAAAGTTAATCTAAACTAAAACTAAGGATAGTTCCGCAGAATGCCTCCGTGGTGCGCCACGTTTATAAGGGTCCTTAGCTAGACCCAAAGCCAGTCATATGTTAACCAAGTGGGATGTTTTGCATCCCATGTTGCACCGTCGGAAAGCATCATTCAAACTGGAGTCTATGACTTTCATGTAGTTGACCGGGTCGTCGTCTTCTACTTTTTTCCCAACCCCAAACTTCATTTCCTTGTCCCCAACCCTTAATGTTAGTGTCCCACCATTCATGTCTACCATTGCATGGGTTGTAGCTAGGAATGGCCTTCCTAAGATGAGTGGTACTTCGGTATCTTCCTCCATATCTAGTATGACAAAGTCGGCCGGGAAGACAAAGTCTCCGACTTTTACCAATAGATTTTCGGCGACACCTTGTGGATATTTCATGGACCTATCGGCGAGTTGTATGCTCATTTTTGTAGGGCTTGTTTTCTCTGGTCCGAGTCGGTCAAACATTGATGTGGGCATGAGGTTGATACTAGACCCGAGATCGGCTAGTGCATTGCGTATGGGTGATCCCCCAATCGAACAAGGGATAGTGAAGCTTTCGGGATCGATCTTCTTTTGTGGGAGTTTGTTGAGTAGCAAGGCGGAGCATTCTTCGCTTAAATTAACTAATTGCAATGATTTGATTTTCCTTTTGTGAGTGAGGAAGTCCCTCATAAACTTTGAATATTTAGGCATTTGGGTTAGGACTTCGACAAATGGAATATTAACATGCAATTGTTTTAGTAAATTTACTAATTTTGTGAATTGATCATCGGTCTTTTGGCGAAGTAACCGACCGGGGTACGGTACCGGGGATTCTTGGTAGGCTCTTGATTTGGTGGAGGAGTCGTCTTTTGTTGGGGCGTCGGCGAAGTTGCGGTTTGGTTAGACAGGCTCTTTTCAGTTGGAGGTAGCGGAGCCTCCTCGGGACCTACGGTACGGTTTCTCAACGTGATGAGATGTACTTGCGCCTTTGGGTTGGTTTCGGTATTGCTGGGTAATGCGCCTTGTGGTCTCTCGGAAAAATTTTGAGCTAGTTGATTTAGTTGTTTTTCAATGTTTTGAATACTAGCTTGTTGATTTCTAAAGTTCGATTCCATTTGTTGAAATCGATCCGAGTTTTTCTTTTCGGTGTCGGAGATGAGGCGAGAGATAGTATCTTCAAGCCTCTCTCGTCCCCCTTGTTGTTGAGATAAATTTTGTGACTCTTTTCTCGGTTGTTGAAAGTTTGTTCATTGGTTTTGATTTTGTTGGTTACTACTATTGTCGGGTTCTCTCCAACCGAGGTTAGGATGGTTACGCCATCCTTGGTTATAGGTACCCGTCGGAGGACCTGACGGCCTAGGTCTATTATCAATGTAGTTTACCGCTTCTGTTTGATTATCCATTTCTTTCATACAACTCCAATTTTCATGTGACCGCACCCTTCACAAGCCATAACTGATTCCGTTTTTGCCATTTCTTACTTTTTTATTTTTGAAGAGAGGGCCTCGATTTGGGCTTGCAAATAGGTGCTTTCGTCAACCTTATGGGCGCCCAGGGCAATAGATTTTGTGCCTCGGGGAGTGTGCCACTGAAAAATGGTTTAAGAAATTTCCTCAATTTGATTATAAATTTCATTTGGGCGACGATTACCTAAAAGTCCACCGGAGCTAGAGTCAAGTGTTTGTCTTGTGTGTGGCAACAACCCATTATAGAAAGTGGATACTTGTTGCCATACCGCAAGACCGTGATGAGGACACTTTCTTAGTAGCTCCTTGAACCTTCCCAAGTTTCATATAAGGATTCCCCGTCCTCTTGCGAGTATGTATTAATTTCAGTCATTAATTTAGCCGTTTTAGCAGGAGGGAAATACTTATACAAAAACTTTTGGGCTAGTTCATCCCAGGTGTTTACCGAACTAACTGGGAGGGCGTTAAGCCAAGCCTTAGCTCGGTCTTTTAGTGAAAATGGAAACATTCGGAGGCGGATGGCGTCATTTGATGCTCTGTTGATCTGAAAAGTATCACATATTTCCAAAAAGTTGGTAATATGTAAATGGGATCTTCGTCCGCAAGCCCATGGAAAGTTGCGGAGTTTTGGAGCATTTGGATCAAATGCGGCCAAAGTTCAAAGTTGTTGGCATCGACATTCGGCGCATTGATAACAGCGCCAAGATTACCTACTGTGGGTCGTAGGTAATCCATGAGTCCGCCATTAGAAGTGGGTCCCCCGAAACTTTCTCTTGGTTTTTGGCTTTAAGTCTTTTTCTTAGAAAGCGTTCGGGTTCGTATAGAGGTTCTTTTATGTCTTTACTGGAACTGGAGCTCATACACTGCGTAGAAAGTTCAGGTGTGGCGCCTGGGTTCCAAGTCCTGCGATAAAAACAAAAAGAATGTCGGTTAGAAGTTTCACCACGGCCCCGTGATCAGATGAACACGGCCCGTGGTCGGAGTTACAGTGATTGTTTTCCGGATCCCTGTTACTGGAGAGTTCAACACGGCCCTGTGCTGCACCGACACGGCCCGTGCTCAACTCTCTGTAACTCGGAAAATAAAAACTGCCAGTAACGATGCTGGGCACTGCCCGTGTCCGACCAGGCATGGCATGGCCCCGTGCTGAGCTCTGTAGAAACTGAAAATTTAAGAAAAATCCTAAAAAACAGAAAAAATAAAAAAAACGATTAGGCCGTTGATTCCTAGCTTTCTTAAAATCCTTGTGTCCCCCGGCAACGGCGCCAAAAACTTGATGCGTATGTAGCGTTATATGTTTTTATGTATATTTTAAGCCCTTTTTAACACTTTAGTCAAGTTTTAAATTTATAAAACACGATATTTTACTAACACTAAACACACATATGGGCAAGTGCACCCATCGTGAGCGTAGTATAGTGTTGGTAAGATACCGAGGTCGTCCAAGGACACAAGAGCTTATAGTACCGGTTTATCCTCAACGTCTAATCAAATCAAAAATTTAGAAAAAGGTCTTAAATATGAAAATTGTCACACCCCCAAAATCCACAAGCGGAGTATCACCGCAGGGGGCGTGACATGACCAGGATCAAGCCACCAATCATATTGAACATTGTATAATATTAAAGATAAAACCAACCACAATATAATTGGTGTCCAAAACAATTTAACCAAGTTCAAGTTATCAGCGGAAGTGTAAAACCAAAACATAAGTTTTAAAGTTCAAAAGTTTAACATGGAACTCAACAGTCCATGTCCCACAACGACCTCTCCTTCTCGTGCAAGCTCCAAGTAAACACCTAACGACCTGCAAGGCATATAGTAACGAATCAACAATAAAGTTGAGCGAGTTCACAGTTGGTTGTCCATTTTAAAGTTGTTCCAAAAACCATAAGTTCATTCGAAATCCATGAGTTAACCAATTCCTTGTTTCCCAAACCATAACCAGTGGGGGCTACCCCATGTTAACCACTAGACCCGTTACCATATCGATAACTGACTGGAGTCATTTTTATGTGCCCTACGTCAATGTCTATCAACATTGACTAAGTGCCCAGATACATTAGTCCACTCCCGTCCTCTGCGGAACGGTGTGGGCTTGTCAAACCTAATAGCGCTATTTAACTAATGACCCGCTCGTCATTGGCCCGGCGATTAAGTCGATATAAAAATGAGTGACATCATGATAGAGTTTTGTCTAGTAAGTTATATGTTGTTATCCTTCCTATGGAGGATGGAGGTACGTAATCTACCCAAGGAGAATACGCAGGTTAAATGTTGTCATCCTTCCTATGGAGGATGGAGGTATATATCCTACCCAATGAGAATATACAGGTTCCATTTTAGTTTCTTAACCCATTCCCAAACCACCGGGAATCCCAAGCCTTGTAGAAAGTGTGAACTCACCTTAGGTTAGCTCGGCAGATACACGAAAAGGTCACTTGAGCTATATGTGGTCAACCACGTCCTAACAGGGTTACCATACAAGTCAGGTCTAGGTTCAAGTAGTACACATAAGTTTTCACATAAACTAACAGGTTACAACACGTAATGATCATGGCAAACATATCCAACACGTTAACAGTCAAGTATATATCATATCCGAACTTGTGCGATTCAAATGATTGGGCTCTCACAAGTTCAATGGTCCAACAGCCTTGTGCGCTTCACTAATTGAAGCCCAACAATAATAGGCTCAACCTGTTGTGCGTCCAGCACAACTTGTACGACTCACAACGGGTTGTGCGACTGAAACAAAACCTGGCCCAATAACATACGCAACCCAACATGTACACGGCCCAAACAAATAAACAGAAATCAACTTGTGCGGTCCATTTAACCTTGTGCGACCCGGGTTAACTTGTACATTTACATTTATCTTGTGCGACTGGGTATTGGGCTGTTCGGCCCAACATCATAACATAACTTAACATACTGTGTAGCCCAAGGTATTGTGCGATTGACATGGTCTTGTGCGATCCACAATACCTTGTGCGATCGTGCATAGCTGAGTTGTACTGTGAGCTCCAAACAGTTGCACCAAGCTTGTGCGACTGTCTTATGCGACCAGTCCCTTGTGTGATCCGATAAGATCTTGTGCGATCAAGGATGGTCTTGTGCGATTAGTTATCTAATCCCCTAATTTCATGCAATCAGTTTCAATCATTCAACAGTTTCCTATTTTGCATTTATTGAATCAAAATAACAGTTTCCAATCATGCACATAATCGATCAAACTAAACATTTACAAATTAATTCTTATAAACCCTAATCATAATCAAAACATAAACAACAACCTATAACATTGAACTACCCGATTAATGGTTTCAAATCATCATACAATACTTCATGTTTGACCATACAATTGATTCACATACACATACATGCAGCCGATTCATTCCATCCATTCGGTTCTTAACTATCTAGATCAATATTAAAGCATTTATCAATCCCTATGGTGATCGAACAGTTTGTTTATCAAAAGCTTTGCTAACATAACACATTAAACATCGAATAACATATAGACAATCATTCAACAAGCATCAACCATAACCAAAATTAAACAATGATATGACACTAACCGATTAGAAGATAGAACAAGGATGATCCGAATCAAGAAAGCTTCGAGAGAAGGGATGTGATGTCGTCGGCTTCAAGAGAGAGGGAGGAGAGAACTAGGGTTTGGTGTGTGTTGTGTTTTGCAAGTAATGAGGAGTATACCCCCTCCTCATGAGGTTATGCGCACAATTGGAATGGGCCAAACCCATTACGGGCTGCCCTAGTGGTTCGAGTGCAAAGAGTGTGGCCCAAAAAGGACTCATTCAAATCGGGTTGAGGTTGTGCGGTTGTGTTCGTGTTGTGCAATCCCATTACCTAAACGTACATTACACAATCCACATAAATGATAAAACCTACAATCCATTAAAATCACATAGTCACATAGTCACATAATCACATAACGTCCACACTGGTTACATCAAAGTATAAAGGAAGGTTCTGAAATACGAGTTGTCACAAAAATAAAAAATAAAAATGCTGAAAATAAAAACAGATAGACAAGATGAATCACTTGGATCCGACTTGCCTTTAGTGTAACCTTTAATGATTTCCGCACTTTTGCACTTTTTAAGAGATTATCTTAGTTATAGTAGTAGGCCCCTCTTTTGAAGGTGACGTTACCCTCAACCCAGTAGTTTGAGTCAGCAAGGATAGAATCCTAAAGGGTCAGAATATTGAAAGATAATTAATTAAGTTATTAATGCGTAATGTGGTAGGCCCCTCTTTTGAAGGTGACGGTACCCTCGGCTAAGTGGTTTGAGTCAACAAGGATACAATCCCAAGTAGTTGGGTTAATGTATTAATAGTAGTTTACATATTAGGGGATCAAGCTATTCGCATCCCCGCCATCCAATACCAGTGGGTATTGAAGGAGGTCCTAGTAAGCTTGACCCAGGTCCTTGCAGGATCTATACACTGAACAAGGCAAGAACCTTACCAAACCATTCCCTTAACCCCCGACCAGGTAGCCAACATATCTCTATATAGACCGTAGAGATATAAATGGTGTAAATTTTTTATTTTATATAGACAGTAAAATAACGCCAAGACACCACGGACAAATGATAAGGAAGTTTCACCTTCAACATAAGAAACTAGTTATTAAAGTCATTAATACAAAACCAATTAAAAAGTGCGAAAAGATTAAAAAACAAAAGTATTACACTAAATGCTTGTCTTCACCAAGTGATGTAAGAGACTTAGGCAAACATGGCCTTTGATTGTCAAGAACTCTTACTATCAATCTTGGATCCCGAGACTACTATACACACTTTGTGATGGATGATGGATGATGGTGGTTGATGTGGGTGTTGTGATGGTGGTGGAGTGTGGGTGAAGTAGGGGAGAGGTGGTTTGCCAAGGGATGCCTTTTAAGTGAACCAAGCACCTCTATTTATAGCCTGCACAGAAGCCCAGACACGGCCCCGTGTCCATTGGGCATGGCCCCGTGTCCATCCACTTTCTCTTTCTTCATTAATTGCAATTTGTCTGCATTAGCTCCACACGCCCCCGTGTTCGCTGGGCACGGCCCCGTGTGCAGAAGCGTATCTGTACTATCAAGATTTGCTTGGATTCTACGAATCTTAGCGTTGACCACGGCCGTGTTAAGCTGGGCACGCCTCCTTGTTGGGAAATAGAAGTTTCTATAGCTTTGTCCTTTCTGCAGACACCTGACCACGCCCCCGTGTCCGCTGGGCACGGGGCCGTGTTCAGCCTTTTGTTCACTTATTTTTGCTTGGTAAGATGCTGTCGAGGGGCCGGGCATGCGACGTATGTTCTTTTTCTTGTAATTATGTTAGATTTTGCTGCATATTTGCTTCTTTTGTTTATTTACGCTCATTTAGTCCTGAAAATACAAAAGGAAGACAAAAGCACACTTTTTCCAACATTAGTACTAAAAAGGGTTAGTTTTATGCCTCATTTGATGTAATTTATATGTTGCATTTTACACACATCAATATAACTAAAGTTAGCATAAAATTAAAGTATTGAATAATAGTCAAAGAGTACAAGCAATGATTAATCAAGGAATGACAGATTCCAATTAGCAATCTTTTCTTCCTTTGACTTTGACTTTGACTTGTACTTTGACTTCAAAAGTCGGGTTGTTACAATAAGTGTTCATGAACTGTTGATGAACACATTATATCCTTAACGAACGAACACAAACAAGGCCTTGTTTGTGTTCGTTCGGTTCGTTTACAGCCCTATGTTGGAAACTTTAGGTTATTGAACTAGCCCTTGATTTCAAAATGTGGCGGATGAAAATAGAGGAGAAGTCTATGCGGTACAAGTAGGGATGAGATCAGTATAATACCGGTACCGTACGGGTACCGATACCGAAAATACCAATACCAAAATTGAGAAAAAGTGGATACCGAATACCGTACCGCATATATCAGTTTGTTACCGGTATGTGTACCTGGTTTTTTTTCTGTACTTTACCGCATTGGTACCGCTTTGGTATTTCCCATTGTTTTACCTAATTTCCATACTGATGGATATAAACTATTGTATTACAAATAAGTTCAAATTATCACACTAGAAAATGTCGGGAATGAGTATACTTGGGTCATGCTTTTTACTGATGATGAAGATGCCATGAACAATTTAGAAGAAAAACCGTGCAGATGGGATATTGGTTTGGAATTCAGATCTAAACAGAAAAGTACAATATAATGAAAAATAAATAATGAATGAGTACAAGATAATCTGGCACATATGCATAATTTGTTTTAATCATTCGACTCAATGATGCAACTCCTATCAAGTATCCGCCTATTGTTCATTTCACAAACTATTTAAACACTTATATGTTTAATTTACAAAAACAATAAATAACAGAACTTATTGTAAACAAATATTCAACTGGTTTATAAGAAAATATACATCACCCAAGTTAACCCATCTACCATTATTTAAAATATAAATTGAATGATAAATTAATTAAATAGGGGCAAAAAAAAACCTTAAAATTCCTTAGTAAAATTCAGTACTAATACCCGTTTTTACCGAAAAAATATCGGTGCCAATACCGTTATTTACAGTTACCAAAATTCAAAAAAATTAATACCGGTATCGGTACCATTTTTAATCGGTACAATACCGATACGATACCGGTATTTCAATATAAAAATCTCATCCCTGGCTACTAGTGCATAATGTCAATTCAGGTTTAACAGCTCTTATAATATTTTAGCTAATTAAATTAAGCTAGAAATGAGTAAATATAATATTTGAAGTTAAAGGTCATGTTGATCCCATATAACAATGCTCTTTTAACTGAATTTGGCAAGTGATTCCAACAAGTATGAAAATAATGTGCGGAAATAGAAATCAAACTTTCAAGAAACACAACTACAGAATTTTGAAGTTTATATCACTTTGAAACAATGTTTACAAGGTGATTGTGAGGTTATTGGCTAGTACAAACGAATACTTTAAGAATTATGTAATGAAGGGTAATGGAGTTTTGGTTGTATGTAATAATGCTTGGCTTAACTCATTTCCCTTCGGTGGTGACTTCTCTATTTATAGAAAGTCTTTGACATGAATAAAATTTTTGTTTATTCATGCACTTGTCTTCATAAAGTAGCCTTTTGGTATATTCATTGAATTCATCCAAGGTCAACTTGCTACTTTACTTTGGTGGCAGAACCTTATCTCTTTGACAAGTTGGTCCATCAGAAATTCTGATGACCAACTTTTCAGAAATCTGATGATATTTCTGATGATTAGAAGTTACCAGATTCTGGTGATAAACATTAGATATATCATCAGACTTATCATATTGGTCTTCTCTGATCGTCATTCTTCAGTTGTGATCTGATTCTGATATTTGTTGAAGATGAATCTGCCTTTCTGCTTTTGGCATGTTTATCTTGCATCTTCCTTCTGTTTGATCCTTTTGACTTTATCTTCCGCATATGATCAGATTGATCACATTTTTCTTCAATACTTACATAAAGTTTCCTAACAATTTCCCCCTAAGTATGGTAAGAAAAATAACTACTCATAACAAAGAAAAACGGTTATGATAATATCTTCCTATTTGTAATCTTTTTATTCAATGAAAAACGGTTGTTGATAATATCTTCCTATTTGTGTGTTTGCATTCATTTGTCTTTGAGTTTATAAACTGTTTGTTCTTATATTTCTTTGCGATGGATGAAACTCCTAAACACTTAAAGATCGGGTATGCTATTGTTTGTATGGAAAGATTAGCGGTGTTATGGCATCAATCTTTTGTTCAATCGAGAGGAGGAAGTATAGAAGGTATCTTGTGGTCAGAATATATGAGTTTTATAAATGCTATATTTGGGTTTTTTTTAATTAAGATGCTATGGGAGCATTGGCTTCTTTAAAACAAACTGGAACTTTAAAAGAACTATGTCAAGAATTCGATTTAGCTTTGACAAAGGTGTCAATATGTGATGAGTATGCTGTAAGTTTGTTTCTAAGAGCTGTTAAACCTGAAATGGGGTTCCCAGTTAGGTTGTTGAGGCCTGGTAGTTTACCTGAAGCATATATGTTGGCTAGGATGCAGGAAGTATCACTGACTGCTATACAACCTACTCATGTTAGAAATTCTGTCAAAACCAATTATAATAACAGAGGTACAGATTATAATAAACAAGTCTCTTATTGTAACTAGTGCTAATAATCAGTCTACTTGCTCATGTGAGTAAACTACACCCTATCAACTCTAGAAGATTAACACACAAAGAGATTGAAGGAAAGAGGGCTAAGGGTGAATGTTTCGGTTGTAGTCACAAATATACCCATGGGCATGTGTGTAAGAATAAACAGTTGTTTTCATAGAGTTGATGGAAGTAGATGAAATTGAGGAAGTAGATTTGAGTTAAGTCATGTTACAAGAAATTCAAGAACCCAAGGTATCTTTGAATGCTATTATGGGGGTACCTTCATTTTCAACAATGAGGGTAAAAGGGTCAATTGGTACAAAGTGTTAAACATTTTGATTGATTCAGGATCTATACATAACTTTCTGAATTTAGAGTTAGCTACAAAAATGGGTTGTCCAATTAAGGTTGTAGGGGCTTTAAACTTTACAGTTGCTGATGGAAATGAGATGTCTTGTACAAAACTGTGTGAAAACTTCAAATGGGTCATGCAGAATAAGTGGGTCAGTACTGATGTAATGTTGATACCATTAAGCAATTATAATACAGTCTTAGGGGTTCAGTGGTTACAAACTTTAAATGATATTATGTGGAATTTCAAAAAAGCTTACTATAAAGTTCAAAGCAGGTGATCAGTGGGTTAAGTTGAAAGGTATTGATTCTAATCATATTACCATATGTTCAGCTGAGAAGATAGATAGTTTGGTAAAAGGAGGTTCTAGTGTAGCAAGTGCTCAGATGTTCAGCTTACAAATAGAAGGAAGTGGTTCTTATCAGCATGAAACTAAGGTTACTAATGTGGAACCAAATAAGGCTTTGGAGGAATTATTAAAGTAGTACAATGATATTTTTGAGGTACCTATATCATTACCACCCAAGAGAGATTGTGATCACAGGATTGTGTTAACAGATGAGAGTGTGACTATTAATCAAAGAGCTTACAGGTATCCTATAGCTCAAAAAGATGTATTAGAAAAATTGACTCAAGAATTGTTGGATACAGGAGTGGTAGCAAGAGTGCATTTGCGTCTCCTGTTGTATTACTTAAGAAAAAGAATGGATCCCGGAGATTTTGTGTAGATTACAGGCAGTTAAATGAGGTAACAGTGAAAAATAGGTTTCCTATTCCATTAATTGAGGATTTACTAGATGAGGCGGGAGGGGCGTCTGTGTTTTCTAACTTGGATTTAAAAGTTGGTTATCATCAGATAAGGATGGATGAATCTGATGTTCATAAAATTGCCTTTAGAACTCATCAAGGACTGTTTGAGTTTGTAGTGATGCCATTTGGATTAACAAATGCACCTGCAACTTTTCAAGCTCTAATGAATTCTACATTTAAACCTTTGATGAGGAAGACTACTTTGGTTTTTATAACATTTTGGTGTATAGTCCCACCATGGCACATCATATTTTGGATTTGGAACATGAGTTACTTTTATTAAGACAAAATTCATTGGTGGCAAAGAAATCTAAGTGTGCTTTTGGTGGGGTGGGGTGCAGACAGATCCTCAGAAAATCTTAGCAATTAAACAGTGGCCTAATCCTAGTAATCTAAAACAATTGAGGGATTTTCTTGGATTAGCAGGGTATTACAGGAGATTTATTAAGACCTTTGAACTTCTTGCAAGACCATTGACTGATTTGTTGAAGAAATATGCCTTTTCATGGTCTACATTAGCTCAGGAAGCTTTTGAGCAGATGAAGCAAGCCTTAATCTTTGCACCAGACAACAGTTATCAAAAGGGTTGGGAGTTGTTTTAATGCAAGAAGATCATCCATTAGCTTTCCTTAGCAAACTGTTATCAACCAAACAACAGTTGTTATCTGTATATGAAAAAGAGTTGATGGCTATATTGTTAGCAGTGAAACGGTGGCATCATTATCTGATTGCTAAGAAGTTTTTAATCAAGAAAGATCACAAAAGTTTAAAGTACTTATTGACACAAAAGATTACAACTCCCTTACAGCAAACTTGATTCGCAAAGTTAATGGGATACAGGTATGAGATGGTTTATAAGAAAGGGGTTGATAACGAGGTAGCTGATGGTTTGTCGAGAATTCCTGGATTGGCAATGTTTGAGATGGGGATGAGTTCTTTGGATCCTTTCTTATTGTCTAGAATAAAAGATTCCTGGAAGTAAGATACTCATTTGAATAATGTTATTCAGTTAGCTCAGCAAGGGCTGTTTGGGGATAAAATTACTTGGGTTGGTCAATTGTTAAAAAGAAAGGGTAAGTTGTGGATTAGTAATGATGAACAGCTGAAGAAGGATATCCTACAATTATTTCATGATTCTCCTATGGTCGGCATTCAGGTTTCACTCCTACACTCAAAAAAGTTAAGAGCTTTTGTTACTGGAGAGGGTGTTTGAAACAGGTGTACAAATTTGTTAAAGAGTGTCGTATATGTCAACAAGCTAAGTATGAACCAGTTTTGAGCCCTAGATTATTACAACCCTTTCCCGTGCTTGTTTAGGTTTTCACTGGATTTTATTGGTGGGTTACCCCAGGAAAGGACACTATTTTTGGAGTCATGGGCCGTATGACTAAGTATGCACATTTTGTGCCCTTGTCTCATCTGTATACAGCTACTCAAGTGGCTCAGGTTTTTATGGATTCAGTATTCAAGTTACATGAATGTCCTATGACAATTGTGTTTGGTCGAGATTCCATCCTTCTGTGTCAATTCTTGAAAGAGTTCATGCGTTTGGTAGTGGTACAATTGTCTTTCGCTACTGCATATCATCCGAAAAGTGATGGTTAAACAGAGGTTCTTAATCGAAGTTTAGAAACTTATCTGAGGTGTATGTGCATGCATGATCCAAAGCAATGGGTACAATGGTTGAGTTTAGCTGAATGGTGGTACAATGTTACTTATCGTTCTTCGATTAAAACTAGTCCTTTTGAAGCTTTGTATGGATTCACAAGTATTCAAAGTTGTGTATAGAGATAGGGGGTGATGTTGCACCAATTGAAACAGTCCTTATTGGAGGCACAAAATCGGATGAAGCAGTATGCGGATAAGAATCGAAGTGAGAGAGGTCTTTTGAGGTGGGGGACTAGGTTTACTTAAAGCTCAGATCTTTTGTACAAACTTCTCTTCGGATTCACAAGTATTCAAAGTTGGGACCTCGTTATTTTGGTCGTTTCTTAATGATGGGGAAGATTGGCAGTGTTGCTTATAAGCTCGATTTACCGGAGACTTCGCAAATTCATCCATGTTAAAAAAAAAGGCTTATAGATCTCATGTGTCTATTTTACCATTGCCAAGTTGTGCTCGTTTTATGTTACAGCCGAGAGCTATTGTGGATACAAGGGTGGCACGAAGTGGTGATAAGTTGGTTCAGAAGGTTTTCCATAGGCCTCATGGGAATATTATGATGATCTCAAACTACGTTTTCCAAACTTTATTTCTTGAGGACAAGAAAGTTCTTAGGGAGGGGCGTTATGTTACTATTGTTTTGGTTAAAAGTGTAATAGAGTGAAAGTATAGGGACTTATTATGTCATAAATGTAACAAGTTTCTGTTAGTTGTTAGAATTAGTTAGTTGGGCGGGAAAGTTAGTTGAGTGATTGTATAAGTGTGAGTTGGGTATAGTGATTTATAGCTTTGATTGTGTGAATCCTCTTCCCTGTATTCTTCGCATTTCCGAAGCTAAAAGCTATGTGGGCGCCTATAAAGGCTGTTTGTTTTATATGGAGGCTAGTTTTGGATATAATTCCACTCGCGAGAAATTTGAGAAGCAAGGGCATTTTGGTCAGTTTTGTAGCACGTAATTTATGCTTGAAGGAAGAAGAGTTGGTGGAACATGTCTTTGGCTTATGCCAGGATGCTACTGGAGTTTGGGAGGGGGTGGACAGGTGGTGCGAATGTGTGCTAGAGCAAAAGGCCACTGACGCCCGTGAACGCAGATAGTGCTACTGACCAAGCATGTATCACCGCCCAAAGGCCCACTGTAGTAAAATCTCTGGCCCAACCCAAAGCATTTTCGTTGGTTGGACGTATATTTGGAGTTGCTTTCATTAATGTGTTTTTGTTAGTATCTGTTTGTATCTCAAAAGTGGTGTAGCTTTTTTATGTAAGCTGCAGTCGGGTGATGTTTGGCTCTGCTGCTTGCTGTGATATTTGTCGTTTACTGTTAAAAAACATGTATTAATTTGTCATACTCACCAATCCAACCCTTACTGAACGAGTTTATTGCCAGGAAAACAAAAGTCGGATACCATAAAAACCACAAGACTAAACAAATCGTTTATTTTTCCATTTCATTCTCATAAAAAGTTGTTGTTCATCTCATACATGCCTCGACTCGCCTCATCTAAACTAATACCAAAATCCAATCACCTTGTTACACATTCCTCAAATGCATTAGTATCCATAGCCTGAACAAACAAACAAACAAAATCAATCAGCAACTTATGATACATATTCGCAATTTTTATCAAATTGAAGTTGGAACTATTTAACTACCAGAATTGTCCATTGGGTTTCCAACAGGCGCAGGCGCTGGCTCCTTGATCTCTACAACTACACAGTCCGACATCAAAAATGTTTTTGCAACCGATGAAGCATGCTCTAGACAACATCTCACCACCTGAAATTTGACCCAACAAATAGGCAGCGCAACATAAAAATTAACTCTTAAATCACAAAACTCCTTTCAATTTAACAGAATCTTGTGCTGCAGTAACATACCTTAGTTGGATCGATGATTCCAGCTGACATTAAATCTTCATATGTATCAGTAGCAGCATTATATCCAAATCTGACATCATCAGTTGCCAGAACCTACGAGAGTCAAAACAATAACATTACAATATTTCATACAGTCTCACTAACTTGATACATCTTTCAAAAGTATATGATACGAAGAAATTGGCATTTCATACCCTCTCACTAACAACACTTCCGTTGACACCCGCATTCTGTGCAATCAACTTCAGGGGGTAACTCAAGGCTCTCTTAACAATATCTGCTCCAACCTGCAATCCAGTCAAACATCAACATCAGATTTATTGATATGATCCAAAGAACGTAAGCGTGATTTATAAAACTAATACGAATGTGACTCGAGAAACATACCTTTTCTTCATCATTATCGAAGGTCTCCTTGATAGCTTCCACTTTAGAGGCAAGTCTCAACAGAGTGCATCCACCACCGACAACGATACCTTCCTCAACTGCAGCCTGCAAACCAATAACATTGTCCATTCGTCACAACAGATTATTAGATTACATGGGTTCCATAAAAATCAAAATACATGAAAACTAAAAAGTAAAATTTATTCACCTTTGTTGCATTAAGAGCATCTTCTACACGAAGTTTTTTCTCCTTTAGCTCTGTTTCAGTTTGTGCTCCAACCTAACCAGAATAAACATTTATAGCTTCATATCCCTGGTTAGTTGTACATGAAACCCCTCAAATAATATTCAACTACCCGCCACGTGTTGCGGTAATGTCAAAACTTAAAATAACTCGAACTTATTCCGTCAAATATTCGACCCGACTTGTTTTCGAACAAAAATAACGTCAAAACGTAGACCAACTGAAAACGCACATGAAAATAAGCACCAAAACGTATTTGACATGACTCATTACCACTTGGTGAAAATGTATTATTTTTTACCTGACCTGTTTCCTAACAAAACATAGACCAACCAAAAACGTACATAAAAATAAACACGAAAATGTATTATATTTGATCCACGTACATAAAATAAGCACGTAAAAACTCGCGGGTGTCAAAGTGACATTTTAAAAAGTTTTTAGAAAGCTGGGGTGTAAGTGGCAATGCTAAAAGTTGAAGGGTCGGATACACAGAAAGAAAAAAAAACATGAGTTAGATGGCATTTTTGTAAATTTGATAAAGAAGAATAATAAAAAAAGAGGTTGTGTCTTAGGAACTATTACTTTGGTTATATACAAAATACGAACCTGAATGACAGCAACACCGCCAGCGAGTTTAGCAATTCTCTCATTAAGCTTTTCCTTTTCGTAATCTTGCTCAGCTGCCTGTTTAGTTAAAACATACACAACGATGATTAACAGAAATTCAATTCGAACAAGAAAAACAAGTAGTGGTCTCAAAGTGTTAACCTCAATAAGGTTTCTAATTTGTGCCACGCGCTTTTCAACCGCTGCTTGAGAGCTCCCGTCACTAACAATTGTAGTAGAATCCTTTGAGAGAACCACTTTTGCCGCATGGCCCAACACGGAACTGTCGGCTTTGTCTAAGGTGAGCCCCACTTCATCTCTAATAACAGTTCCTATATTTATAAAAATAAAATTACAAATTTTATCAAAAGGAATATAAAAGTCATTGAGAAGTCTAGAGCTGCAAACGAACAAAACGCTCAGCGAGCAGGTCGTCAACTATTCGGCAGGAAGTTCGTTTGTGCTCATTCGTTTAATAAATGAACAAACACGAACAAGAAATTTTGTTCGTTTAGTTAAATGAACAAACATGAACATAGGTCGCGTTCGTTCATTTGTGTTAGTGAACGTTCGGTAACTTGTTCGTTAATGCTCGTTTGTGTTCAATAGTTCATTAATGTTTTTAGTTTTTATATTTTATTTAAATAATTCAAAATTCCAACAAATAATTGCCTAAAATTAACAAACGAACATTCGTTTGCATTCATTGCCTAAAATTAACAAACGAACACGTTCATTTCCTTAACGAACGAACACAAAAAAAAATCCCATTCGGTAAGTGTTCATGAACACATATTTCCTTAACAAACGAACAACGTCTTGTTCATGTTCGCTTTGTTCGTTTGCAGCCCTACGAGAACAGCTGATAACAAAACCCTAGAACTAACCTCCGGTCAAGATAGCAATGTCATCAAGATACTGGCTTTTCCGCTCTCCGAAACCCGGAGCTTTTAGCGCAGCGATCTTTAACGACCCTCTAAGTTTGTTCACAACGAGAGTCGCTAACGCTTCTTGTTCAATATCTTCGGCGATTATGAGTATAGGGTAGCCGTTTTTTATTGCGTCTTCCAACACACTGATGAGATCTCTCGCACTCGTTACTTTCTTGTCCACCAATAATAACTGCACACGCATAACCGACAATCTTAAAAAATTACCGACAATTGACTATTTCTGACTATCTTTTACAACAAGATAGATCGTTTCTCCACCTTGCAGTTCTCATATTCGGTAACCATTTTCTCACTATCGGTTACAAAGTAAGGTGAGATGTAACCGCGGTCAAATTGCATCCCTTCAACAACGTAAAGACTGTTTTCGGCACTTTTGCCCTCCTCGAGAGTCACCACACCCTTGCGTCCAACTTTACTCATGGCTTCCGCTATCATGTTTCCTACCTCGTAGTTGTTCCCAGCACTAACCGCAGCAACATCGGCTAGTTCGCTATCTTCAACCTACAACCCCAACGTTAATACAAAACAGATGCAACCACGTTAAATAAAATCAAAAGTAAAGTACATGGATGGTCCCTCTGGTTTACCAAAAATAAAATCAAGAGTAAAGTACACAGATGGTCCCGTTGGTTTACCAAAAATAAAATTAAGAGTAAAGTACACAGATGCTCCCTTTGGTTTACTAAAATTTGGGATTTGGTCCCTAGCTTTTCAAAAGTACATAAATGGTCCATGTGGTTTGCACTTTGTAGCACATTTCATCCCAAGCTTTTTCCAAAAGTACATGGACGGTCCTTGTGGTTTGTACTTTGTAATGCATTTAGTCCCTAACTTGGGCATGCTAAAACCTTTAGATTTGTTAGCTGGGGACTAAATGTGTTACAAAAGGCAAACCACAGGGATCATCCGTGTAGTTTTGGAAAGATAGGGACAAAATCCAAAATTTTGGTACACCATAGGGACCATCCGTGTACTTTACTCTAAAATCAAGATGGTCTGGTGAATTACTTCTTTTGAGATCAACTTGAGCTCAGCCACCAAAGCTTTAGTTGTCTTCTCGATGCCTCTGGTGATAAGGACCGGATTTGCACCAGCTGCTACAACCTGATAAGAACGTCTCCATTAGTTTCAGAAAAGAAAAAAAATGCAAGCCAACTAGACCTGTAAACGAACCGAACGCCACGGACGGAGACATGTTCGGGTTCGTTCATTTAACTTCCAACTGAGCACGAAGATATAAGCGAATAATTTGTGTTCATGTTCGTTCATTATGAAAATGGGCATGTTCGTGTTCGTTTATGTTCATTCTTTTAGAGCCTAAACGAGCAGTTCACAAACATAGACAAACTTAAATCAACATAATTTAACAAACATAAAACAACACAAATTAACATAAATGAACAAACAAAAATGAGCATAATTGACCAAACATAAAGTAGTTTTTATATAAATTAGTGATAAATTACGATAAGTTCCAGTGAAAACTCATTTTCATTACTAGAAAGCGCAGTTACTAATTAATTATATTTATGTAGGCAGTTAAAAAGCCAATTTTATGTTTATATTTATATAAATATATAACTACTTAAGTATTTTTTTAAACTTAAATGAGCATAAGCGAATGTAAATAAACAAACATAAACGGACATTCACGAACATAAATGAATGAACAAAGCGTGTGTTCGTGTCCGTTCGTTTAATTAAATGAACAAAAAATTTTGTTCATGTTCCTTCATTCGTTTAATAAATAAACGAACAGAACTTCCCGCCGAACAAGTTCATGAACGTTTGGTTCGATTACAGGCCTAAACAAAAAGAATAGGATGCGAATGTGACTCTCAGACCGACCTTGACACCTTCTGTAATAAGACCCTGTGCAAGGACTACAGACGTTGTGGTTCCATCTCCAGCTAAGTCATTGGTCTTCGCAGCTGCTTGTCTAACAAGTTTCGCACCGATGTTCTCCACCGGGTCTACCAAATCAATCTATAAACCAAAAACAAAACAAACAGAAAAATAATATGACTAATGTACATGTTTGACATATAACTTTGTACGTATAAAATATATCTGGTTATGAAGGGCACCTCTTTGGCAACAGTAACACCGTCATTCACAATTTTGGGTGCACCGTACTTGCTTTCTAGAACTACATTTCTGCCCTTAGGGCCAAGAGTAACACCGACGAGATCAGCAAGCTTGTTTACGCCAATCTGCACAGAAAAAAGAGAACAAATAACTAAGAGATTAAGCATAAGAAATGGATTACAATCTAGCGATTATTAATGCTTATTGTGGACTCACCTGTAGCTTCTTTGTCGCTGACCCGTCCTTGTTAAAGTACAGTTCCTTTGCGGCGGCTTTGATTTGGGAAGTTTGTGGGGCCCTTCGGAGAGGAAGGTTGTGTCTCCTGCCCAATGAGCTAGAAGATATTGAGGCAAAAGACGATAACTTATTGTTACCGGAAGAAGCCAATGATCCAACTGCTGTGACACCAGCAAAAGTCGAGGCCATCTGTTGTATAAAGACCGTAATTAGAATAACTTTATTGTATAAAGGTAAGCAATCAAGTGGCATAACATATCGAGTAGATGTTATATACGTTCTTATTCATGCAAACACAAAAACTAGATATGGTAGTTAAATTCTCACAATTCTTACAAACATATATGCGTTCAGTAAAATTAGGATTATCATAAACCATTTAAACCGCCCAAACCATCCAAGCTGAAGCCAAACAGAAGGTTCAAGTGGTTTCAGATATGCCGTTTCACTCGTTTCCCTTTTATCAAATTTTTGAACCGCTAACTCACACATCCACTAATACAAGCCCCTTGAATTATTCTTTTAGTTTTTGAGATGTGCACTTACGCATATGAATAACATTTATGAACAACCTTTTACGGACTTAGAATTTATATTTTCAAAATAACAAAAATCCATTTCAAACCCAATCCGCCGGCACCAACCAAGAAATTTAAGACTTTGGCCAGTCCTGCCCACCCAACCAGCCCGAACCGTTTGTTTTTCAATTTTCAAAAACATACATAGCAGTTCAAGCAACAACTTTCATCAAATCCAGTCACCAAAAGGCAAAGAAAACCCCTAATAAAACTGTATCAACTACGGAAATAAAGATTAAAACATTAAACTCAAGCAGTAAGCCTATGAAAACAAACTCACATTCCAAAAAGTATGACAAATCAACCTAATCCTCCATTTCAAATGCAAAACCTAAACCTAAAAAATGCAAAAACAAAATAGCAACAATAATAACCTAATTCAGTAAACTAAACAAAGCCTCAAAACACATCAATTCACAATAATAATGAAGGAATATAGAAAGATTGATGTGATATGTAAGTAAATTAGCTTACCAGATAAGAGATTTGACGGAGAGTTCAAAGAAGGATGGAGATGGAGGCGTTTGCACAAAAATGGAGTGCGTGTGAGGATGGGGTTTATTATCAGGTTAGGTATAGTACGTAGGAGTGAGTGTTTAGTTTATTTATATAGCAAGCTCTCATCTTCAAGGTTTCCTTCGATTTGCACCGTTAGATTAGTCAGCACACGAAACTTCTAGAAGGACAAATGTTGTATCATTTTTATTTTATTTTTTTCTTTCCCTTGTTTTAAAAGTTCGAGCTTTGGTCCGGTGATAGTTGATGTTGAAAACTATATATTTTTGATGAAACACTACATAGCACTCGACGAATGATTGATTCTTCCAAGGTATCCTGCAAAACGAAACAACACTGGAGACTCGCTATAAGGAGGAGAAGATGGGGGTTCTTCTTGTAACCACCCTACGGCATGAGAATAAGTAATCGCCTTGAGGATAAGTGTGTGTATAGGAGAAGATGGGGGTCCTTCTTGTTCTTGTCGCCATGTGTCATCTTCCAGAATCTTCTAGAACCTTCTAGATGCTTTCGTGTGGCAAGACTGCCAGCTTGGAGTGGTATGGTCCCTCTGACACGTGTCCACCTGTGATTTGAGATCATACCTCTTCACTTCATGTTGGACTGTATTGAAAGTTTTCTCGATATTCTGCAACATATTATCTTCCTCTTTGCTCATGATTACCAGATCATCCATGTAAACTTCCACGTGTTTACCAATGTCATCCTCAAACAATTCGTTCATCAATCGTTGGTACGTAGCCCCTGCGTTGTGCAGTCTGAAAGGCATCGTGGTATAGCGGTACAAGCCCATTGCGGTGTGTAATGTTGGTTTGTCTTCGTCTTCTAAGGCCATTTGAACTTGGTGATAGCCTTTGTAGCAATCAAGAAAACATTTCCACCTGAAAGTGGCCAAGGAGTTGATTTTTTTCATCGATTTCAGGTAATGAGTAGCAATCCCTTTGGCATGCTTTGTGCAGATCTTTATAGTCGACGCACATGCGCCACCCTCCATTTGCCTTTGGAACCATTACTGGGTTTGCGACCCACGTTTGGTAACGCACTTCGCGTAGAATTCCGGCGTTTACCATCTCCATTACTTGCTCTCTCATTGCCTTATTCTTTTCTGGCCCAAATTACGCTTTTCTGTACAACTGTTTTACGTTCTCTAAAACGTTTAATCGATGTTCTGCGATATCTCGTGGGACACCCACCATGTCTGTTGGGGTCCAAGCGAAGATATCTATGTTTTTAAACAACTGTTTCAAAAACGTGCGAATGTTCTCAGAAATTGCGGGTCCCAACATGATCGTTTGATCTGGGTACTTCCTATTGAGGATCCATTTTTCTGGCTCGGTTCGCGGAGTGGGTTTACTTGCTTTCGCTGGGCGCGCTTCTTCTGTTACTAGCACTTCCTTGCTTGCATAAATGATTGTTATTCATGTTTCAGTTGGGAATTCGAATGCGGAATGAGGTCCTTAACAGATCATGCTGAAGTATCCTTGAGATTCTCTTCCTAGGAGGATGTCATGAAGAGAGTTGCCATGTAACACCATGAAAGTGACATCTTCTGTTCGTGAATTCTTCCCATCCGACAACAAGACCGGGAATGATATTTGGCCCAGTGGAAAGACAGCTTCATTGCAGAAGCTGGTAAGAGGGTAGTCGACCGGTTCTAAGTGTGCCTTGTCTTATGGGTCTAATTGGTTAAAGCACTGTTTGTATATGATATCAGCGGTGCTGCCGGGATCGATGAAGATATAGTCTATTTGGTAATGGCCAAATACACCTGAGGTCACAACGGGTCTTCTTTCTCATGGTCCGCCTTTGACGACAGGAAAAACAACTTGTTGTTCACGCCACATGCCATCCTGCACTCGCTTGTTGTAGTTTTTTTTCCTCTTTTGGGACCGCCTTGCACCATGTACGTTTCTAATCGGCGTAATATTTTGTTGCTTGGCCCTTCATCTCTTCAATTGATGTGGCGCGTGTCTTTCCTGACGTTCTTTACCAGGTGTGTCAATTTTCCACTTTTTAACGCCCTCTCAATATCTTGCCTTAAGCTTATGCAGTCATCCGTTAAGTGGTCGGAATCTTTGTGATAGTCACAAAAAAGATTTGGGTCTTGCCCCTTTTTGTTGTGCATCTGTTGTGCAGCTTTGAACTGATGATTCTCGGTGGATAGTAGTTCGGATGGAGCCTTGGTGAGAGGTGTCCATTGTTTTTCTCTGTTTCCTTGTTTAATTTCTTTCTGATATCCGATCCGATTGATGGTTGCGCGGGCATCCTCTGAAGGTTGGAGCCTTTCGTTATAACCAAACGCTTTCCAAGAAAGGTTTCGCCCTTTTTTGTTACGTCTTTCATTGGCGTGCTGGTTATGATTTACTGACGGTGTAACACCTCGCAAAATCATGTCCAATATAGTAACGACACGTGTCATAAATTTTAAACGTGTAATGAATTGATTTCGAGGGACTAAAGTTAACAAACAAGGAAAAGATATGTGTGAAGGATCCAAAGTGTCAACATACGAAAATTATGCCTTTTAATAACCCTACATGATGCTTATACTCTTAAACGGATAAATTGTGAAACGTATGAAGCCGTTTGTGAAAGAAAGTGAAAGTTTACAGGACACGGGGGTTAAACGTATCAACATGTTAAATTACTACCTCTGAGTGACCTTTTAACGAACCCGGGGCTTTGTAACGATTGATTATACTCTCAAGAACAAGTGAAGAAAAATTCACGAGGTTTCGATATCGTTTGATATTAAATGCGTTAGCTTTCGTAAATAAAGGGTTAAAAGCGTCAACTTGATGAAACTAGTGTTTTCGGTTATCGTTTAACGAAACCGGACCTAACGATGTTTGGTTATATCCTAAGGATCATCCAAATATAAACTTTATGGGTTAAAAGTGCTTAAAATAGAAGTTATTACGTTTTAAAAGGTCCAGGGGTTGATTATGCCAAGATTGAAACTCAAAAACTAGTCCCCCATAGGGCTCGCGCTACGCGACCCCAAGACAGGTGTGCCGTCGCGCTACGCGACGGCCTGTTTTTCACAACAACATGCACAGGTGCAGGTTCTGCGATTTTCTTCACCATTGCATGCTGGTTTTTGATTCTATGGACTGTGTTAATGGTTTTCCCTGACACCAAGACACTTGTGAACATCTGGTGACCTCCCTTAACAGCTGGAATGATCCTAGATCATCCAAAATCCTATATAAAGGGCCATGTTTTGAGTCCTTGAACTTGCACACTCAAAGTTTTCACTCCCAAACACTTCTCCGGAGCATCCTGGACATCTAGGAAGCTTACTCAAGTTTAATCTTCGTACTAAGGATCCTTGTAAGCGTTCTTAGCTCATGTAGTTAAGTTTTTATTAGCTTTATGACCGAAAGTCAAAGTTATCGTAATGATAATTTAACTTTGTGATTAATCACTAACGGTCCAGCCATTTTTCGAATTGAAAGTGGCTATGTGTTGGTAATTAAGTAGGTGTTAATCCCTTAAAAGGGCACCTCCTAATTATCACGTTTACTTAGTCAATTGTCGGGTCAAAGTAATGAACAGAAAAGTCAAACGAGTCAGTTTTTATAAAATAATTCATAACTGATAATGTAGAAGCTATAAAATATGTTTTATCACTTAAATAACTTGGTAATTAATATAAGAACATGTTTAGACATGTTCAACCTGACAATTCTAAGTATTAGGCTCGGTTCGCAACCGAAAGTCGCAAAAGTAGACTTTTGCTTTGACTTTCATTTCTGACCCGAATTAGCTTAGTTTAGATATGCCTTAGGGTTCCTTTGTGACCATGTTATATGTTAGAATAACCTTCTGAGGTTATACTTCATGGTCCCTTAGAAATCATAGTACATTACATGTTCCGTTATTTGCTTAAAAGTTTACTATTATGCCCTTATATTATAAAAACGAGATTTTTGAAAATGTGAGAGGACAAAAAGCTTTATTATTGATATATAAGTATGTCCATAAAGTTTGACATCTGTTTCTGGTCCCAAACAAAAGTTATGCAAGATAGCGTAAAATGAAACTTTTTGTTAATTAAATGACACATTTAGCATATATCATATTTAAACCCAAATTTTGGCACCAAACTCATTACCTACTATTTTGATATAATTTTTAGGGAATTTTGGAAATTTTTGTCAAATTTTATACTGACCATAACGTAGAGTTCTTGCATGAACTCGGTAATTGACGATAATGCCTTTTTCATTAATAAAATAAATTTTACACATCATTTATATATCAAACCTTTTCCTACTGATGTTATATATTAAATAGAATATTTTAAGCATTCAAGACTGATAAAAATCTCAGAATTTTATAAACATCTTAAATATCGTCAAATACCGACTTTTATGCGAATTAGGCGCATAGTATAGTTTAAAACCATATTTAGCACCTAAGACATGATACTTACTGACTTCATAAATAAATTTTAATATCTTAACAGTCAGTATAAGTCTTGGACTCAGATTTACAATTTGGTCCTTAAAACATATGTGAAATGACCAAAATGCCCCTCTAGTGCATTGTTTGGCCATAAATGGTAACCCTCACATATGTATGATATTTTACTGATGTAACATGATAAAATAATTATTTTTACTGATTATTTTAGACCAGAACCTCAGTTTTCTATTTAACCTCTTTTATAAACTTTGAAATGACCAAAATACCCCTACGGGGCTTAAATTGGTTTTAAATTCGTTTTGGGCATAATTGAAGATATCCTACTGATATCACAACATATTTTAAGCATAATAACTTATGGAACTTGTACTTGTCTCATCCGGTTACCCGTTATGCTTATACGCCTTCGGTACGGTTTATGTAACTAGTTTGCATAAATTAGCCGAAACGGGTCAAACCTTATCATTTTTATTTCAAAATCCAGAATGTATTTAGTTTACCCATTTTATACAAGTCTTCATACTTGTTGGGTCTAAATCACATTCCAATCCGGTCATCTCTTAATCTCGCGTTTCGTACCGTAAACTTTTCTTTAAAACTAACCGGTCTAAGTTACAACTTAAATAAGACCCGTTAGAAATCTAATAGGTTATTAAAACCTTCGTTCCAGATGAGGAGCCCAGTAAAAGCTACCGACACTTGCTGATTAGAATATATGGCTGAGAAAAATTTACATTTTAGCTCAGGTAAATACTTTTAATTTATTTTCCCTTATACGGGCTTGGGATACGGTAAATTATTACCGCTTGGTCGAGTATTGAATATTTAATCGATTAGTGGTTAAATCATTGAGAGAACCCGTTTTAATCTGTCTTGTTTGATATAAAGCATTTGGGGGTTAATGACCGTGTCCTGGATATCCTCGGCTCATTCATTTGAAATGGCCACGACTTAAGCACGGGGTATAGGCATACACCTGAAAGTTGCGTATGTAAAATGGTATCCCACTCGTGAGTTAAACTTCTTGTGGGCTTATACTAGTGGTGTGTCTATTAATCTTGTCTCGGCTTCTAACCCGGGCCCTGAACGTACGTCAAACATATAAATCTGTATACAAGATTATTTTATATAATTATCCCAAGTTATAAAAGAATAATTGTGCCTCGTGCATTTAAATCAATTTTCATAAATGTTTTTAAAAGAGTCAGTTAATTGTATTTACCAGTGTAAACTGACGTATTTTTCAAAAAGCCTAAGGGGCTGTTTGGTAGCCTCTTAATAACCATTCAGATGCTACCTCTTAATGGTTTAAAACCTCTGAATGAATAAGAGGTAACCTCAAGTCTGAATGGTTAAGAGGTAACCTCTGAATGGTAAATCATCACATGTCACATTCTTCTACCTTCTCATTGGTAAAATTCTTAATGGTTCCATTAAGAGGTAGCCTCTTAATGACCATTCAAAGGCTACCAAACAACCCCTAAGTGGCAAGTACTAAACGAAATTGGTTGGAAGCTCCTGGGCACTAATTAAGGAATCTTGCAAGTTCTTAGTGTTTAAAGTCTGTCGAACAATATTTTAGTTTATGTTTTAGATCCACCTGTTGAGCCATTTACAACCGTTAGTATAATATTTTATTATACTTTGAATTTCGGTTTGTAATATTATTTTTATCCAAGACTTCCGTTGTGCATTAAACTGTGATTATTTGACTATGATTATATCAACTACGTCACGATACTCCCCACCGGGCCCCCCGGTAATACGTGGAAATATCGGGGTGTGACAAGTTGGTATCAGAGCCAACATTGAGTGAATTAAACACTAGCCTTTTGTGTTTAATCTCAATGACACAGTTGCACATTCCTTGACTTCCGAGTCGAGGCAAACAACTTAGGACTAATCCTAATCCTAATCTTAATCGTTTTGCTTTATTTGTTTTTGTTTTGACAAGACTTCAACCAACATGCCACCAAGAGTTAGGGGAAGGAGCAGACGAGGAAAAGCCCCAATGAGGGGAATGAATGATCACGAGGCTGGACCATCTCACTGGCGCACACCATCGGCAACACTCAGCTCTAGTCCACATGAAGACTGGAGGACCTATTTGGAGCCCGTGAGACGCTCTGTCTCGCTTAGCTCCTCACCGTCTTACCACCATTCATTCGGGCCACATCAGGATAAAGAGCCTCATGATTCACATCATTCTTTCATTCCTTTGCAGCGTTCGGGTTCTCACAGTTCTTTCCAGAACCCAACTCCTTATTTCCAGAGTCGGTTCAACCCGTTGAACCAATTAGAAGAACCAGAGGGTCCAAACCCTTTGGGACCAGCTGACCTTTTTCCTGAGTACCAAAACATGGATGTGGATGAGGATCCAGATCCTGAGATGCCGCCATCAGGGACGCCGACGCATCCCATCGATATTTCTTCATGGTTCTCCTTACAGGGGCCCTGATATCTGGGCCGAGAGATGGAGCACGTACAAGTGGGAGTATACTCCCCCTCACCGCTGGTCACAACCACACCAGAGCAGCCACCGCCACCATCAGCGCCAGAGCAGCCACCGCCTCCAGAACCATTGAGGCGGAGAAGAAGTGCACGGATGTCCGTGCGTGGGGGTTTCCACTTCAGCGCCCCCCAACACTCTAGCAACAACAACTGCCCGCCGCTCTATGAAGACCCGCAAATGGGTGGGCCTTCAAATGCAGTATCTGAAGTCGACTCTGCACCAGTCGCACCTGCACCACCCATGGGTTATGAAAACCCAATTCCATCTTACCCAGGTGTAGCTGGGTACAACCCGTTTGAGCAGCAGGCTTATTCGGGTTATATCTACAACAATTCACCTGCCGTTGACATGTACATTGAAGCAGCAAACTTCAATGCTCTCTACCCTGGTCCCTTTCCACCTACGTACCCAACTGGGTACCCTGCATATGGGTATCAATACCCACCACCTCCACAACCTCAGCAGCAACAACCGCCGCAGCCATTACAAATTCAACCACCACAGCAACAAGAAATTCTTCAAAGGTTGCATGAAGTGGAACAGAGGGTAGACGAATAGCGTAGAAGTCGTCGCGGTCTTCTAAAGGGTTTGGCAAACCTCATTAAGGGGAAGAAGAAGAAGGATTATTAGAAATCCTTAATTATTGTATTGTTATTTAATTTCAATTAAGTCCCAGCGTGGACATTTCATTTATGTAATTGGTCCCTGCTTGGACTTGTCTTTCTTATTTTAGTCCCTACGTGGACAAGTTATTTGTTTAAAGTCTCGTTTAGGGCAACTATTGTACTTCTTAAGACAATTTATTGAATATTTCATTTTAAATTCTTGTTGTCATTATATATATGCATGTACAATATAAAACAAATCAAAATATCAAATTCAATTTTTAATTGATCTGCTATTAAAGATTGAAAGAAAATCTTAAAGGTATGACCTAGCCTATATGTCATTTTAGACATGGCCATGATGTAAAACCTTTTTAAGATTTAAAAATCTTTGTTAACATCTGAAAACATGTTAGCACTCCTGACAAAGGTGATTCGATAAAGTCACACTAGTCATCCTTATGTTGGATTTTTCCAATTCCTTATCTAACCTGATGATTAAACAGCCATTAGTGATGAAGTGTCTACGGGCTATACTTATTGTCATATAAGATAAATGACAGTGTAGTCTATGACTTACTGTCAAGAAAAGGTGATGAACTATGTTCAACCCTTAATGCCTCGATCCTATGAGATCATGGCTTATAAATTAAACTGTCCTTGTGACTAGGCCTTTTGTGCCACCATAATATCCCTAATGCTTTATAACTGGGTATAATTATAATGGAAAATTTTAAAAAATTAACCAATATGGTCTATATATACCATGGTTAATGAATCATCGAAAATGATGATTCCATAATAAACTTCTGAACAAATTATTGTCAATTGTTTTATAGCAATCAAGCTTCATGGCTAAATCTCAAGAGGTTAACAGTCATCCAAGGGAAGGAAATGATAACACCAGAATAAATGTAGCTGGTGCATATCTACAAGCATTAATAGACAATGCTGTTACTAGAGCTATTGACAGACAGTTCAAGGAACCAAGTATTACTTGCACAAAGACTCAATCTGTGGCTCATAGTAAGCCCCCTTCTAGAACACATGAGTCAAATAAGGACAATTCTCGTCATTCGTCGAATCAGAAAAGTATCCCATCCAGACAAATTGTGCTTAATCAGGAACCGTGCACAAAGACTTGTTCTTACAAGTACTTCGTCTCTTACAAGACAAGGGACTTTACAGGCAAAAAAGGTGCCATTGACTGTATGACATGGCTTGATGAGATGAATACCGTTGTGGATATCAGCGGATGAGCGGAACAGAATATTGTGAAGTTTGTTTCACAGTCGTTCAAAGGGGAAGCATTGGCTTGGTGGAGGTCATTAATCCAAGCCACGGGGAAGATCCCACTATATAACTTATCATGGGAGCAATTTATGGCACTGATTGTAACACCTCGTAAAAACGTGTCCAATTATGTGAAGACACATGTCCTAAACCCTAATCGTATGGAAGATTGAGTTTGAAGGACTAAAGTTGTAAAACGATGAAAAATAGGTATGCAAAGGGACTAAAAGTGTCAACATGCCAAACTTGTGCCTCAGAATGACCACACACGAATAATATATTCTTAAACGAGCAATTATTCGAATACAAGAAGCCGTTTGTGAAAATAATTGAAAGATTATAAACTACAGGGGTTAAACGTGTCAACATGTTAATTCTTACCTCTGAATGACCTTTTAACGAACCCAGGGCTAATGAATATTCAAATATACTCTCAAGAATAAGTGATATCAATTTCACGAGGTTTCGAGATCATTATGTGTTGTTTACACGAATTCCCAAGAATTAGGGTTAAAAGCATCAACGAGGCGAAACTTATGTTTTCGATGATCATCTAACGAATCCGGGCCTAACGGTATTTGGTTATACTCCCTAGATCATCTACAAACTAACTACAAGGGCCTATTGTGCTTAAAATGAATGATATGAAGCTTAAAAAGGTGCAGGGACTGAATATGTCAAGAATGAAACTTGTTTAGCTGGTTATGGGGGTGTCGAGCTGCGCGACCATAGAACCATTCTGCCGTCGTGTGACGCGACGACTCTAGTTTGATAGTACAGTGAGGACAGGTGCTGGTTATCTCCTTCCTTGTGCTCCAAACCAAAACAATTCGAAAACTATGGCTTGTTGATGGTTTTAAATTACCACCAAGACACCTGGAGCCATCCTACAATCCCCCTAAACACCTGTGATGATCTTGGGCAATCTCTTTTCACTATAAATAGGACTTGTAGTGCAGGCATTTCACTTGCACCATTCACTCAAATCACACCTCTCTTTAGTTCAAGTGTTTTCTTGAGCATTATGGGATTCCTGGTCATAAGGAAGCTCATTCTTTAGTAGAAAAGATTGCTAGGACCCTTTGTAAATGTCTTAGCCCCCTCTTTAGTTCAGTTTTCTTATTTAAAAACCGAAAAGTCAAAGTTACGTAAAATAGCTTTGACTCTCGGTTTAAACTCAAATGGTCCAGCCATTGTTCGAGGCGAATATGGCTATGCGACCATAATTAGGTAGGTGTTAATCCCTTATAAGGGCACCTCCTAATTATCTCGTTTGCTTAGTTAATTGTCGGGTCAAACTATTAATTAAAAAGTCAAATTGAACAAATTTTTAAATAATAATCAAAACTAACAATGAAGAGGTCATAAATTATATTTTATCACTCTAATAACTTGGTAATTATTATTAGAACATGTTTAAGCATGTTCAACCCGACAATTCTGAGTTTAGGGTCGGTTCGCAACCGAAAGTCGCAAAAGCTTGACTTTTGCTTTGACTTTCAGTTTTGACCCGATTAAGCTTAAATCTTCTATGTTTTAAGCTTTCATTAGGACCATATTATGTTGTAGTATAACTCTCTGAAGTTATATTACCTGGTCATTAGTATTTTGAATTATATGCTAGTTTCCGTTATTATGCTTATATTTGACCATTATGCCCTTATATCATAAAAACGATAATTTTGAAAATGTGAGAGGACAAAAAAGCTTTATTTCTGATATATAAGTATGTCCACAAAATTTGACATCAGTTTCTGGTCTCAAACTAAAGTTATGCATGATATCGTAAACTAGAACTTTTTATTAATTAAATTACGCTATTATGCATAAGTCATGTTTAAACATAGGTTTTAAACCAAAACTCATTACCTACTGTTAAGATATTATTTTTAGGGATTTTTGGAATTTTTGGTCAGATTATAAACTGACCATTTCATTGAGTTCTTGTATAATTCGGTAAATGACGATAATACCCTTTTCGTTCATAAAATGAGATTAACATATGATTTGCACACCAAACCTTTTCCTACTGATATTATATATTAAATAAAATATTTTAAACATTTAAGACTGATCAAAATATTAGATTTCCATAAACATCTTAATTATCGTCAATTATCGACTTTTACGCTAATTAAGCGCATAGTATGGTTTAAAACCATACTAAACACCTAAGACTTGTTACCTACTGATTTTATAAATAAATTTTAATATTATTACAGTAGGTATAAGTCATAAACTCAGACTTCCAATTATGTCTTTAAAAGCATATGTGAAATGACCAAAATACCCTTTCGAGGCATAGTTTGGCAATAAATGATAAACCTCACATATGTATGATATCTTACTGATGTAACTTGATAAAATAAATATTTTTACTGAATGTTTTAGACCAGAACCTCAGTTTACTATAAAACATCTCTTATAAATGTTAAAATGACCTAAATGCCCCTACGGGATATAAATTGGTTTTAAATACTTTTTGGGCGTATATGTTAACATCCTACTGATGTATTAACATATTCTAAGTATAATAACTTGTGGGACTTGTATATGGTTCATTTAGTTACCGTTATGCATTTATGCGTTCGATTCGGTTTATGTAACTAGTTTACGTAAATTAGCCGAAACGGGTTTAACCTTATCATTTTTCACTTCAAAATGCAGAATGTGTTTAGTTTACCCATATTATACAAGTATCCAAACTTGTCAGGTCTAAACCACATTCTATTCCGGTCTCCGCTTAATCTAGTGTTTAGAACCGTTAATTATCTTTCAAACTAACCGGTCTAAGTCTTTGACTTAAATAAAGACCCGTTAGTATCCTAATAGGTTAATAAACCTTCCATACAAATTGAGTAGCTTCGGTAGAAGGTATTTTCATAAGGCTTTAGGAAACATACGGCTGAGTTACTTCTCACACATCTAGCTCAGGTAAATACTTTTAACTTATTTTCCCTTTTACGGGCATGGGATACGGTATTATAATAATACCGCTTGGTCGGGTATGAAATCATTTAATCGGATTGTGATTAATAAATTCGCATAACCCATTTTAATCTGTATTGTTTGATAACATAAACATTGGGGGTTAATTTGACCATGTCATGGATATCCTCAGCTCATTTCATTTGAAAATGGCCACGACCTATGTGACTTGCACAAAACTAGTAATTTCCGTACAGTTTTAATTATTATTTATTATCTGCAATTATGTGCTTAAATGTCAACATTGTCTGTTACATGCTATACATGTGAATTCATGCACAGTTTATACTTCAAATATTGCTTTATGCATTACTCTAAGCGTTGCGTCAGAAAAACTGGTAAACTCACCGGTAAGACACACTGTGTCAGCAATTCTGCAGAAAGCAGTCAGATAATAGAATTAGGGCCTAGGAATAGGTCCAACATCTAAAATACATTAAAACCCCAGTATGGGTACAAGGGTTAACATATAAACTATCCGGAAGCTAAACTATGCACTAAAAAGCACCCGAAACGCACTTTAAATACAGAATTCTGCATAAATCAACAATAATTCAGCTATAATCAGCTATTTAACACAATAATATCATGCAAAATTTATGTTTTATTGTCCAAAATAACTTACAAAGTGTCGGGAATTGAAACTGCCTCAAAAGGTGCTTTATACTTAGTGAAACTGTGCAATTCAGCACTTTAATGAACCGAACAACCGGACAATAACCAGGACATCAAAATTTGACTAGAAGTAATGTTTTTATGATATTAAACTAGTATTGGTGCTAGAACACCTTAAAAATCATAAAAACCCCTAAGCATACTTAAACTAAGTTAAACCCCCTCGTTTGCACTTTAAACCCTCAACTTCCCAAATTTTACACTTTACCCCCCCCCCCCTTTTCACCATTGCCAGCCCCTATGGGCCCATATGCTTTAGAATATTATATTTAACTTGGTCACCTAACTAAAATAAAGGAAGTTTATGTTGGATTTTTTTATAAATAACCCTAAGTGTTTACACATTATCCACCATTCACAAAATTCATCATCTCCTTCCTTCCTTCACCCCTTGCTCTCGGATCATATACACCATCATACCACCAACATTTTCAAGCTTCAATCTCATGATCCAAGGCCACTAGAAGGTGTAAGAAGCTCATTTAAGAAGGTGTATGGTGCTAGAACTTGAAGGACCTCTTTGTGGAGCTTTTAACCTCTCATTTTCTTCCTTGATCATCTTCTTCATTTTTGTGCCACTTCCCTAGCCATTAGAGCTAGTAGTAAGCTTCTTGATCACTAATTTAAGTCATGTTTATGTTATGTACAAGTTTCACCATCTAAACAACTTAACTTCTAAAGAAGAAAATGAAAAGATCTAACATTTTTATGAAGAAATCAAGTGATTACATGAATTTTTAGTGTATGTAAAGAAGTTGTTGATGTTATATCTTGTGTTTATGTTTAGATCAAGTATGTTAAAGCTTAGATCTAACAAGTTTAAGCATGGATCTTGAAGGATCCATGGTTAAACTTGAAGATGAACATATGAAGCATGATGTGAACTTGAAATATGAATTTTTATGCATAAACTTGTAATTTTGAAGTAATAAAGTGTGTCTAGAACTAATTTTTGAAACTAAATCTCATGGAAAGTTTGTTAAAAATTTAACATAAAGCTTATTTTTTAAAGATCTAAAGTTATTAAGCATGGATCTTGAAAGATCCATGGTTAAACATGGGATTAAAAACAATGATCTTTCTAATAAACATAAAAGTGGTTTTAGGAACATGATTTATAAACTTTGAAACCATTAAACTCATGGATGAGTTGGTTAGTAAAATAAAGTCTTATAAAAGTTTGTTTAAAATACTCAAGAACACTTATTTTTGGAAAGATCATCTTATGTAAAGTGTAGATCTAAAAGACTACACATTTTTAACAAAAATCAAGATCACCATGATGTTCCATATGGAAAAATTAGTATATGTTGTTGGTGATTATTGTTGGAAAATTGTTTTGATGTTGAAAAGAAAATAAGCACATGTTTTGAAAACATGGGAAACCTCCATTTTTAGGGGAAACTATGTCAAAATTTTTATAAAATCTTGACACTTAGAAAAATATAAGTTTGGTGAAACTTATTCCCTAAAAATTCACCTAAAAATATTTACCAAGGTTTCCCTAATTTTTGTGTAAAATTACAAGTCAAGAAATGGTGATTTCTTCAAGTTAAAACTAATATTAAGTATATATATTTTAGGGAAAATATATATATTTAGTGATCACCAAATTTTGTGCTAAGTGTATATTATGTGTATTATACGTAGTAGTGTATTAGGACTTGAAAATACACTAAATACTCCCATGGAGTATGAATACAAAAATACGCATACAAATACATGAGAATACAAGTATACAAAAATTCCCCACAAGGAAATACATGGACAAATACAAGAAAATATATTCAAGAAAATATATTTCTTAACATATTATTGAATTTGGACACTTTGGGCTTAAAAATATATTTTTGGACAAATATATGACCATTACCAAGTAACGGAATTTATGTAAAAATCGGGTGAATATCAAGAATAACCATATATATATATATATATATATATATATATGCATGACAAAATATATATATTTCTTACAAGTCTTAAAAATACATTATTTTTAAGAAATATAATTCCGGAAAGTAATAAAAATCAAAGTATTGATTTTTGGTGAAAAATACAAAATACACAAGTATTTACATAAAATACAAGTATACTTTCCTAAGAATACTTATACAAAAATAATATTGAAAATAATTTCACAAAATACTTATATTTATTTTTGGAAAATAATATAAGTAACACACATGAAAAGTTAAAAATATAAATTATTTTTAACAACTTATTACCTTGAAAAGGCTACATGAACGAATATATATTTGAGAAGTAAAATATATATTTACAAAAATACAAAACATATTCAAAGTGTAAAGACATGACAAACGGGCACGACCCTCACTAAGAATGAACATACAAAGAACATATACATAAACTAAAGATGCTGACTTGTACTTGTGTAATACAAGTCTAGTGACTAACATTAATAGAACACGTATAGGTCACGACGCTACAAAACCAACCAGTGAAGTTTACGGCTCAGGATACGCAAAGTTGTGAGTTCATGTCCCCACTTTTAAACTTTTACTTGTTTTCTAAACTTGGGGAAAATACATGTGCTATGGTATGTTGAATACAAAAACTAAGGAATGATACTTTAGATCATGTCACGAATAGGGTGCCATAAGCACCATTAATCAGTTACATACCAAGACCGCGGAACAAAATGTTAGATCTAATGGGTTTCAGGAAACCACACTCTTGGCCACTCTTTTACCAAGCATTGCTTTTGTGTCTCTAGTCATGAATCGACAGTCGTGAATTGACAAGTAAAAAATGCCTATGGTTTGGATGCTTCCTATGTCGTTACATATGTTGGTGGCCTCGCGAACCATTAGCGATCTCGTATTCCTTACATTTACAGAAGTACTTATTTTTAGTACAAATTACATACCATGTTTTCTACAGCAAATGCTTAAATGTTTTACACAAAACTGCATGAATTCACACCAACATTATGTTGATGATTTTCCAAAACTTACATGAATTTCAGGTAACTAAAGTGGATGTATGTGCAGTCTTACCCTTCCTCTGGGATGTCGTTTATGTTTTAAGCTATGTTGTGTCAAGACTCCGATGCCTGTTTTTGTGGGATTTGGTTATTATATTCCATCATGTGTGGTGATATAAGAATCAAAGCCTTGATGTTTGTCTTTTAAATAAAGTTGTAAACTTTTCAAACAATTATTAGTCATGTGATGTAAACACTAAACTTATGTTATGTTTTGATTATGTAATGACAATGGCATTTTGGAGTTATTATACGAGCATGTAGTATGTTTACCATTCGTATGCAATAAGAACCTTTCAGGATCACACCCCGTGCTTCCGCCTTAGAAAGGGGTGTGACAACCTATGCACTGGGTGTAGGCATACACCTGACAGATGCAAATGCTAAATAACCCACATGTTGGGGATAACTCCTTTGTGGGTTCTATAAGTGGTGAGTCGGTTAATCATGACCGGCTTCCAAACCGGCCCCATATGTATGACAAACATGTAAAACTGTATACAAGATTTTATATAAAGATTATCCCAAGTTATAAATGGTTTGTGCCTTGTGCACTTAAATCAATTTTCATAAACACTTTTCAAATGAGTCAGTTAATTGTATTTACCAGTGAAAACTGACGTATTTTCCAAAGACTAAGTGACAGATACCTCTCGTAACTAGGCTGGAGCTACTTGGTGTCAAATAAGAGGATCTTGCAAATCCTTAGATGCCTGAAGTCTGTTATTTCAGTTTTCTTGTATTTTGTTTTATGATCCGCCTGTGGATCTCTATTACAACCAGTCTGTATATTCTTTTATTTAGACACTTGGACACTATGGTTTGTAATAGTAATATTCTACCAAGCCTTCCGCTGTGCTATTATATTGTGTGTATTGACTATGATGATATCAACTACGTCACGATACTCTCCGCTGAGCCCACCGGTAATATGTGGAAATATCGGGGTGTGACAGGTTGGTATCAGAGCCAACATTGAGTGAATTAAACACTAACCTTTTGTGTTTAATCTCAATGACACAACAAGCACATTCCTTAGACTTCCGAGTCTAGGCATATGACCTAGGATTTATTCTTAACTTTTCTTTTGTCGTTTATATGTTGTTTTATTGTTTTGACAGGTTAATTAAAAAATGCCACCACGCGTTCGAGGAAAAGGAAAAGGTCCTATGATGGGAGGGCCATCTAGCAATGCGGTACCCTCACATAGACGCACGCCATCAGTGTCTTTTACTAGCTCCGATTCGTGAGATAATTGGAGACATTCTTTTGAACCGGCGAGACACTCCGTTTCGTTAGGTTCTTCACCTTTAGATCACCCACCTTTTGGGCTACCTATTCAAGACGATCTCCAACATTCGTACCATTCTCACCACTCACATCATTCACATCACTCTTTGCATTCCCTTTCTTTTCACCATTCTGGTTCTCACGATCTTTACTCACCGGGTCAATTTAACCCAAACGACTATATTTATGAACCACAGGGTTATAACCCTCTTGGACCCGAGGACCACTTCTCTCAAGATATGGAGATGGACGACGATCCAGATCCAGAATTTCCACCAACTGGGACGCCATCACATCCCATCAACATCTCCAGCGGTTCTCCTTATGAAGGATCGCCATATCAAGGCCCCGACTCATGGGCCGAAAGGTGGAACACTTACACTTGGGAATTCACCCCTTTTTTTCATTACTCTCCACAACCTCCATTGGAGGAACCGTATCTTCAGGCGGTTACTCCACCACCATTGCCCTTTGAGGAACCACCTCAACAACCACCATAACCGCCTCTTGAACCACCAAGGCGAAGGAGGAACGCACGGATGTCCGTGCGAGGGGGACCTAGGTTTAGTTCCCCTTAAGATTCAAGCACATACCCTCCAATCCCCGAAGATCCACAAATGGGTGGACCTTCTCACATGGTGCCGGAAAATGATCCCCCGCCAGTTACTTTTGCATCACCGCCACCACCAGTGGGTTATGAAAACCCAATACCGACTTACCCAGGTTCGTCTGGGTATAACCCATTTGAATATCCAACTCCTACGGATTATGGATATCAGGCCCCTGCCCAAGATCCATATCTTGAGGCAGCTCAATTTAATGCACTTTATCCCTCACCCTTTCCTCCAGTATACCCAACTGGGTATCCAGTGCAAGGGTATTAATACCCTCCTTATCAACAGCAACCCCCACCTTCACAACTGCAAACACAACAAATTCTGCATAGGTTGGATCAGGTTGAACAAAAAGCGGTGGAACTCGAGAAAAAGCATAACAAATTTCTTAAGGGCCTTGCGAACTTCAAAAAGGGAAAAAAGAAGTAGAAGTCTGTTTTATTTTATTTTATTTTTGTATTGTAATTTCAATAAAGTCCCTGCGAGGACATTTTATTTCTGTATTTAGTCCCAGCGTGGACTTGTTTCTTTTCTGTAGTCCCTGCGTGGACAGTTTGTTTATTTCAAGACCCGTTTAGGGCATTTCTTATAATCGCTTAGTAATTTAATGGAATTTCTTTTGGAATTTTTATATATGTATTTTAATACATCAGCAAGCATATCTCATTTCAATTTTTAATTGATCTGCCATAGAAATTTCAAAAGAAGTTCTTAAGGGTATAACCCAGCCAAAATATTAATGGCCATGATGGTATAACCTTTTAAGGACAATGATTCTCTGTTAACATCTTAAAACATGTTAACATTCCTAGCAATGTGACTTGAAACCACACTAGCTTCTCAAAAAGTACTTGGATTTTTCCAAGCCATCTATATGGCCTAAATGATCAATATGAATCATGGCTATTAACATCAAATATGATGTGTACACCAAAACATCCATTTGAGGTGTATGCCTGCGGGCGAAGGTGTATTCATGAAAATGATAGTTTTATTTTATAAACTTCTTGTCAAAAAGGCGATGAACTATGTTCGACCCTTAAAAATTACTGATTCAAGAGATCGTTGATTATATTTTAATTGTCCTTGTGACAAGGATTTTGTGCCATCTAAATGTCCTTCAACACAAGCCTTTTGTGCTATCTGAAAATGTCTTTAAGACATTGACAGTTGTGACTTATGTCCCCTGTCTGATAATTGTAAAGGATTATATCCTACCTGATCGCCAATAATGGTTCATTCGTAGCCTAGGCAAATCATGATCAAATAAATTTTGACTTGTTATCTAAAAAAATGGTCTATATGGTTTATTAATACCATGACCATCTAATCATCAGATACGATGATTCATTATATAATCTAAATAAATCATTATTGTTTGATTTTAGTATTCAAATCATGGCTGGCTCTGACGAAGCTAATAGTCATCCTGTGGAAGGAAACAATAATACCAGGATAAATGTTACTGGTGCTGAATTACAGGCAATGATAAACACAGCAGTTGCTCAAGCTGTGGATAATATGTTTAAGGAGCCGATTATTGTTCGGTCCAAAACTCATACAAAGTCCTTATCACATTCACATACATTGAAAAAGGATGAATCTCAGCATTCATCCAACCAGAGATCTGAATCTCAAAAGATTGTGCTGGATCAGACTCCCAGGTACAACAAGGGTTGTACCTACAAATACTTCGTCTCTTGTAAACCAAGAGATTTCACGGGAGAAAAGGGAGCAATAGACTGTATGAAGTGGTTGGATGAAATGGAAACGGTGATTGATATCAGTGGGTGTACTAAGGAGGACATCGTTAAGTTTGTATCTCAGTCCTTCAAGGGCGACGCCCTAACATGGTGGAAAGCCTTGGTGCAATCCACTGGAAAGATCCCTCTATATAACCTTTCCTGGAATCAATTTGTTGATCTTGTGAAGGACACTTATTATCCGCAGCATGAAGTTGAAAGAGTGGAGACTGACTTCCTCACTCTGGTAATGAAAGATTTGGATTGCAGGTCTTATGTGACCAGTTTTAACTCGATGTCTCGACTTGTACCTTATCTGGTCACCCCTGAACCCAAACGCATTGCGTGTTTTATCAGTGGTTTAGCCCCTGAGGTTAAAGGAAATGTCAAGGCTTCTAAGCCTGCTACATACAGATCGGCTGTCGATCTATCATTGTCTCTTACTCTCGATATTGCAAGGAGTAGGTCAAAGAAATCCACCGAAGAAGGAAAGAGGAAAAGGGAGGATGACCAGTCCCAACAATCGAACAAAAAGAAGAAAGGAAACTCTGGTTTCAAGAAAGGGCAGTCAGGTGATAATCCCAGGTGCAAAATTTGTGACAAGAGGCACTTTGGGAAGTGCAATCAGGACCCACAAGCCAAACCTTGTGGAATTTGCAAGAAGAAAGGGCACAAGACTGTTGAGTGCCGAAACATCAAGGATGCAACCTGCTATGGTTGCAATGAAAAATGGCACATCAAAACCCATTGCCCTAAAAATGTTAAGAAGCCTGAGGAGGCAAAGAAAACCAATGCAAGGGTTCTTCAGATGAACGCCAGGGAGGCGGTGAACGAAAATAACGTTATAACAGGTACCTTCGTCATTAATGATATTTATGCTAGAGTTTTATTTGATTCAGGTGCGGATAAGTCTTTTGTAGACCATAAGTTTAGTAAGTTACTGAATCTGCCTATTAAAACTCTAGACATAAAATATGAGGTAGAACTCGCAGATGGTACCTTAGAAACAGTGTCAACTCTTCTTGATGGATGCTTTATATCCATTAAGAATCATTTCATTCCGCTGTCTCTTTTGCCAATGAAGTTGGCAGGGTTTGATGTAGTTGTCACACCCCGACCACGTAAAACAACAAAACATGGCGGAAACGTCAGGGAGTGTTGTAACAGAATCATTGTTTCACAACCATGGATTAAACAATTTCGTTTTATTTAATTAAATGTATTACATTACATTGGAATTAGAAACAAAACATGAACAAATAGACTTTTATTGTTATTAAGTCGCTAAGGCCTCGTCCGTTCCTATGTGAGCATGCATCAATATCATCATCAAATATCATCAACTATGGTACCTGAAACACATGTGAAAATACGTCAGCATAAAAATGCCGACGAGTACATAGGTTTTATGTGAGTGTCAGATTCATGGCTCGTTTTACATGTTGCAATACTTATTTAAAAACCTTGTTTTGAAAAGTATAATATTGCGACATAATTAACCAACTCAAACCAAGTTGGTTATAATTTGCAAAATCTCGTAGCCATGATTCTTAACTCCAAAACATTTGTTTTATTAAATCAAATTGTAAAATATCTCATAAAAACTCGTTAATAAAACTCGTATGGTTTATATTATTCAGAAAACATCATTGTGTGACATTATTTCGAAATCGTTTACCCAAGTGATCTAGATAACGCAACGATATATAATGTGTTAAAAGCACTTATATATAGGAAGTACCAGCGACGTATCCACCATGCTTTTAAAACATTACTCCCAACCCGTTACCTAATCACTTCCCTAACCCAATGACTCAAACAGTTACAAATGGTTCACATAAATCAAATGGTTACAAATGGTTCACATAAATCCAACGATTACAAATGGTTCACATACATCAAATGGTTACAAATGGTTCACATACATCCAATGATTTCAAATGGTTCAAAACGTAAAACAATTGTGCTAGCATGTTAAGTGAATATACATAGCAAAACATAATGAAATCATGTACTAATAGTGTACTAATGAACATAGCAAGTATATGATATAAAAACATGGAAAGCACGAAAATAACAAGTAGGCACATGTGTTTCACCCAAAAACGTTTGGAAAACAGTAAAAGAGGGGTCTATGTACTCACTTGAGATTGCTCAGAAGTCTTGAATAACAACCAAGCAAAGCTAGAGGGATCATGGAATCAAACGACACCTAATATAGGTAATTATGTAAATAAACGGACCTAAATCAGAAGATCGGATAGAATGAGGTTTCGTAAACCAAATGAGTATAGAAACTCATGTAATATGGTTTAACAAAGCCTACATACTAAAATGAAACCTAACCTAAGTGCTTACGACCCATTATGACCCGTTTAGGAAGCTTACGCCACTTTAACGCGTCGTTCGCGTAAAACGCGTTCGGAACGCCTAACTAGTCCTATGACAAGTATTATATGCCTCAATATGTCTAATATTGTTTTCTAATCAGTTTAGATATAAAAAATTATATTACATATGCTTAAAATAAATTTATGCGCCAAAAAGGGCATTTTGGTCATTTACCTAAGGCATATAAACTACCTATCATACAACTACTTAAACGAAGTGAACATAAGGTATAACCTCGGAAGGTTATTCCCTATGCAACTATGGTCACCTAATGTGTTTGGTCGGATCCTAATGATCGACCAAACGGGTCGGGTTTGAAAGTATAAGCGGTTGTTTAGACCGCTTACCTTACGACCCTACATAAGCACTAAACCTAAAGTGACGAGCTAAACATGTTAAAACATGTTTAACGAGGTTTGAAAACAGGTTTGGTATCAAAACAAAAGGTTTTGATACCTAAAAGTAGTTTGGTTACAAGATACGCAAGAATACGAATTTTGGCCGAAACTACGACTCGCCACTATGCCTAGATAACGTGGTAATCAGTAGGTATAGTCATAAGAGACTAAAACCATCGTGATTACGCTCACGTTATGAAGTTCAAATGAACTTCGTGTTTACCATAAACTGGTCAATGCAGAAAGTCAAACAAAGTTTGACTTTCATGCTAAAAACGCGTAAAAGAACGAAAGAGGACTTACAAAAGATCCAAGAATGGAAATCTAGATCCAAATTGCTCAGGTATGAGGTGCTAAGCCCCAAATTAGAGCAAATAGATCAGATTGTGTGAGTTGCAACAATGAGGAGCATGGGTATTTATAGGATTTCTAGGACCGTTAGGATCGTTCCTCGAAAACCGAGCTTAAATCTGAACCGTACACATGCACCCATGGTTTTGCAAAACCATGGGCACCTGAAAAATAGCCCATAGTAAGTTATAAACCTTGTGAAAATGAGGGGAACAGCTGGAACAAGATGAAAATCAAATTTTCCATTTTGGTCCCTTCCAAAGATAACTATGGCAGATTGTCAATTTTGGTCCCTGAATGTGCAAAAGCTGGTTTTTGATGCATTTTTGACACGTTTAAGCCCCGTTAATCCTATTTCAAGGCTCTAAAATGAAGTTAAAGTATAGGGAACATGAACATGCTCAAAAATATCTCGGATGTCGGTTCGTTTGACCGTACGGTTGCGTTATTCGGTTAATTATGACGAAACACGAACGAACGCGAAAAACGGTCCAAATTACGCGACGATTTTTATCAAGCCAATCACTAAATTAAAATATTTTAATGATTACATAAATTTTTGGATGTCCGGATGTATTCAGAACGTAAGATATGCGCGAAAATGCAAACTTATGCACTTTTTGACGCTTTTAGTCCCTATTGATCAAGAAAGTTTATTTTTGCCCACCAAACACCTCAAAGCCTATTTATAAGCTATGTAAAGGATATTTAGGGCATATTTAACTTATGATCAAGTTCCAGAATGTTCGTTACAGTACAAATCAGCATACTTTCGTAGTTTGTCGAAATTAGTCCCTGTAAGCGAATAAACTTGATTTCGCCACACCAAACCCTCCAAAACTTATTTCTAAGTTATGTAAAGGTTATTTAAGGTATGTTAAGCCTATTTCACTATTCCAAAGTGTTCATTGCATTAAACTGGTTATATTTACGCATCAGTGCGCGTATAACCTTGCAGAAAGCGATTTAAAGCTTGAAATCGAACATGAATTGATATGTGCAAATAATACACATATTTTTACAAATCCCAAGTATGAAACACAATATTTCATAAATTTGGTATTCGTTTGATGGTCCCAGAGGCACAGGTGTCACAGTCTCCCCTACTTTAGGAAATTTCGTCCCGAAATTTATTCGTAGGAGTCTGTCTGTGACGTTGTGTTAAATAATTGCCTTGCATGGAATCTAGGGTGTTTATCTATTTTTTTAGAATAACCCATCAAAGATTATGCAAGGCATAATCATGTCATTTCTCTCAACGGACAATCTTTAAAAATGAAAATGAAGGAAAAATCAAGGATATTCATTTCCCTCGATGGATATTCTTCAGAAATGAAAATGAACGGAATGAGTCATTTTCCTCAATGGGTATTCTTCAGAAATGAAAATGAATGAATAATCAAGAATATTCATTTCCCTCGATGGATATTCTTCAGAAATGAAAATGAACGGAATGAGTCATTTTCCTCAATGGGTATTCTTCAGAAACGAAAATGAAGGAAAAATCAAGAATATTCATTTCCCTCGATGGATATTCTTCAGAAACGAAAATGAACGGAATGAGTCATTTTCCTCAATGGGTATTCTTCAGAAACGGAAATGAAGGAAAAAGAAAAATCAGGGATATTCATTTCCCTCGATGGATATTCTTCAGAAACGAAAATGAACGGAATGAGTCATTTTCCTCAATGGGTATTCTTCAGAAACGGAAATGAACTGAGTCAACTCTAGACACATGACAAAACTTGCTGTGGTTTCTGTCCACTGAATTCCATAATTATGTATGCATCCATAATTACGTAATTCCTTGCACAGTCCGCACAATTTGTTTTGTAATGTGAAGGGGAAGAAAATCAAACCTGTGATGAGTGTGACTAGACTATCATAGGGTCCTTTTAATTAGATCGACAAATGATCTCTTTAATTAGACCACCAAGGAGTCTTTTCAGCTATATCATCACATGATATTCCTAACCAGATTTTTGGATCAATCTGTTTAACTAGACCACTCAAGGGGTCTAATTATGGAATAGTACATTACAATCCAAGGCTCTTTACTCTTACGTAGAAGCCCATTAAGAATTTAAGGCAGTACCTTTGGATATCCTACTATGAATCCCTTATACGAAGATATGGAAGATTCTACGAGGATTTGGATAGCAAAAACTTGGATCACACAAAAACATAAAAGGGAACACATAAGCACATAATCACATAATTGTTTAATTCGACCTCTAATTTGTTATCTATGGACACGGATATTTAAAGCACACCAGGAATCCAATCCGTGGATTTCATTTGGCACTTTAATCATTTTCAAGAATTTATCTATGAAGATAGGATGATCTTCCAAAAATTCGATTTTGTTTTCAAAGAAACGTAATATTCGAATGAAGGTACACAACAATTTTAGGATTTACGGAAATACCCTTAGGTACCCTATTAAGGATTTATAGTGGTACTTTGGGTATTCGTCCAGAGTTGTAACTTGCGCCTTGTACTTCGTTTCTTTGGAAGAAACAGGTACTTAGGATTTTCGTGGAAAACGCAAGAGATCATAAAATGGAAGAATTTTGGGGGTAGTCTGTTCTTCAAGGAATACGATTCCCTGATTTTCGGTATTGTAGGGGATATGTTGTTTATACATGCAACCACATAAATACATTGCAATGTAAATAAAAGATTTATTTATAAACAACGATAACAACTGTTTCATGGACCTTGACAACAAAAGAAAGTAATACATAAGATGTGATTATTTCTAAACGGTGTTGTCTTCTAGTCGGTCAGATGCTCATCCCTGTGCTGGATTTGCATTAGAAAGCTTTGGGCAATTTCTTCGGAAATGACCCATCTCGCCACAGTTGTAGCAAGAACCTGGTGGAAAACGAGCTTGAGCAGGATTGTTGTCAGCTTGATTTGGTGCAACTTCAGCTCGGCAAACTCTTGCTGTGTGACCTATAAGTCCCCAAATTTGGCATTTGCGGCACTTCACAGTAGCATGCTGATGAATGTTACATTGGTTGCACAAGGGTGCAGTTCCGTTGTATGGCTTCCTAGCAGGGGGTTGAGTTGGTTGGTTGGGGGCAGCTTGATCATTGTGAGCAACCACGGCGAAGTTCTGGGAAGCTTTTCGCTTCCTTGACTTCTTGGAGGATTCAGTCTGCTATCTTTGGGTTTCGATTCCTCGATTGGTTTCTTATCACCTTTTCGGAAAAGTTTACATTTCCTGATTTGAGATTCAGTCAAGGTAGCAGATAGCTCAATGGCCTGCCTAACCGTAGTGGGGTTACTACCAGTCACAATGTCTTGTACTGGGTCAGGGAGGCCATCAATGTACTTTTCGATTGCCTTATCCAAAGGCGTAACCATATTCAGGCATAGCAGACTTAACTCCTCATAACGATCCGTGTAGGCTCGATGCTCACCGCTATCTTGCTTAAGATCGTCGAATTCCCTTTCCAACGCCCTGATCTCGTGACGAGGACAGAATTCCTTCATCATCAGGGCTTGAAGCTCTTCCCATGTTTGAGCCAGTGCCACATCGGCACCCCTATCTCTCGTCACACCATTCCACCATGTCAAAGCTCGTTTCTCAAAGACACTAGATGCGAATTCTACCTTTCGCTCATTTGGGCATTGAACATGCTTGAAGGTGCTCTCTAGACTCTCGAACCATTGCAGAAGAGCAGTCGCTCCTTGAGACCCAGAAAACTTTGATGGCTTAGCCGAGTTGAACGTCTTGAAGTTGCAGGGGGCATTATTGTTGTTGAGAGCTTGGTTACATTGAGCAACGATGTTCGGGATTGCAGCAGTCATTTGCTACGTAATGACAGCTGCCAGCTCTTCAATAGGTACCTGATTTTCACGTCCTGGAAGCATTCTAAAAAGGGGAAACAAGAGAGAAAACAAATGAAATGGCATTGGGTAAGATTAGGATGTTACAATTACCGACCAAAAATCATGGGTGACGGTCATTTGTTTGAACCACGAAGCAAACAAGCGACACACAAAGGCTGAATCAAAGTAAATAGGTCCTCATAATGTATCACGAAGACATGCTCGCCTATAAGTGGACACTCACCCCAAGAGTTCCCAGGTAAGAGTGACTGGTCCGATACTGCAGATTTGTACGAACACTCTAGCCTTAGACAGAAAGCTCAGGGTACAGGCATCCACCCTTCCAGTTTGCACGTGTTCACATTATTTAGCCCCAAACTTTGACGAGAGTTTGAAAACTTTTGAAGGTTCAAAACCTTATAATAAATCATCCTTGAACAGATGATTAGTTTTCAAAGCAGATTCGAAATTTGTCTTCTTATTGTGGTTGTTGCCTAAAGATAGGAAACGGTATTGTTTTATCACTAAACGCAAGTAAACTCGCGTTAGGGTCCTAGGAAGGTTATAGACTAGGTCAAAACATTACTAACAACCTAATTCCCTATAACCATGAGCTTTGATACCAACTTTTCTGTCACACCCCAACCACGTAAAATAACAAAACGTGGCGGAAACGTCAGGGAGTGTTGTAACAGAATCATTGTTTCACAACCATGGATTAAAAAATTTCGTTTTATTTAATTAAATGTATTACATTACATTGGAATTAGAAACAAAACATGAACAAATAGACTTTTATTGTTATTAAGTCGCTAAGGCCTCGTCCGTTCCTATGTGAGCATGCATCAATATCATCATCAAATATCATCAACTATGGTACCTGAAACACATGTGAAAATACGTCAGCATAAAAATGTCGGCGAGTACATAGGTTTTATGTGAGTGTCAGATTCATGGCTCGTTTTACATGTTGCAATACTTATTTAAAAACCTTGTTTTGAAAAGTATAATATTGCGACATAATTAACCAACTCAAACCAAGTTGGTTATAATTTGTAAAATCTCGTAGCCATGATTCTTAACTCCAAAACATTTGTTTTATTAAATCAAATTGTAAAATATCTCATAAAAACTCGTTAATAAAACTCGTATGGTTTATATTATTCAGAAAACATCCTTGTGTGACATTGTTTCGAAATCGTTTACCCAAGTGATCTAGATAACGCAACGATATATAATGTGTTAAAAGCACTTATATATAGGAAGTAGCAGCGGCGTATCCACCATGCTTTTAACACATTACTCCCACCCCGTTACCTAATCACTTCCCTAACCCAATGACTCAAACAGTTACAAATGGTTCACATAAATCAAATGGTTATAAACGGCTCACATAAATCCAATGATTACAAATGGTTCACATACATCAAATGGTTACAAATGGTTCACATACATCCAATGATTTCAAATGGTTCAAAACGTAAAACAATTGTGCTAGCATGTTAAGTGGATATACATAGCAAAACATAATGAACTCATGTACTAATAGTGTACTAATGAACATAGCAAGTATATGATATGAAAACATGGAAAACACGAAAATAACAAGTAGGCACATGTGTTTCACCCCAAAACGTTTGGAAAACAGTAAAAGAGGGGTCTATGTACTCACTTGAGATTGCTCAGAAGTCTTGAATAACAAGTGTTGTAGTAATCGCTAGTCGCTAGTCGGGCGGCGGGGTGGGGACTAGCAATTAATCGGGATTAATCGGAATTTATGGGGATTAATCGGGATTAATTTGATAAATCAGCGACTAATCGGGGATTAATCGACACCTAGTCGGGATTTTTACAACCATGATAACAACCAAGCAAAGCTAGAGGGATCATGGAATCAAACGACACCTAATATAGGTAATTATGTAAATAAACGGACCTAAATCGGAAGATCGGATAGAATGAGGTTTCGTAAACCAAATGAGTATAGAAACTCATGTAATATGGTTTAACAAAGCCTACATACTAAAATGAAACCTAACCTAAGTGCTTACGACCCATTATGACCCGTTTAGGTAGCTTACGCCACTTTAACGCGTCGTTCGCGTAAAACGCGTTCAAAACGCCTAAATAGTCCTATGACAAGTATTATATGCCTTAATATGTCTAATATTGTTGTCTAATCAGTTTAGATATCAAAAATTATATTACATATGCTTAAAATAAATTTATGCTCCAAAAAGGGCATTTTGGTCATTTACCTAAGGCATATAAACTACCTATCATACAACTACTTAAATGAAGTGACCATAAGGTATAACCTCGGAAGGTTATTCCCTATGAAACTATGGTAACCTAATGTGTTTGGTCGGATCCTAATGATCGACCAAACGGGTCGGGTTCGAAAGTATAAGTGGTTGTTTAGACCGCTTACCTTACGACCCTACATAAGCACTAAACCTAAAGTGACGAGCTAAACATGTTAAAACATGTTTAACGAGGTTTGAAAATAGGTTTGGTATCAAAACAAACGGTTTTGATACCTAAAAGTAGTTTGGTTACAAAATACGCAAGAATACGTATTTTGGCCGAAACTACGACTCGCCACTATGCCTAGATAACGTGGTAATCAGTAGGTATAGTCATAAGAGACAAAAACCATCGTGATTACGCTCATGTTATGAAGTTCAAACGAACTTCGTGTTGACAATAAACTGGTCAATGCAGAAAGTCAAACAAAGTTTGACTTTCATGCTAAAAACGCGTAAAAGAACGAAAGAGGACTTACAAAAGATCCAAGAATGGAAATCTAGATCCAACTTGCTCAGGTATGAGGTGCTAAGCCCCAACTTAGAGCAAATAGATCAGATTGTGTGAGTTGCAACAATGAGGAGCATGGGTATTTATAGGATTTCTAGGACCGTTAGGATCGTTCCTCGAAAACCGAGCTTAAATCTGGACCGTACACATGCACCCATGGTTTTGCCAAACCATGGGCACCTTAAAAATAGCCCATAGTAAGTTATAAACCATGTGAAAATGAGGGGTACAGCTGGAACAATCTGAAAATCAAATTTTCCATTTTGGTCCCTTCCTAAGATAACTATGGCAGATTGTCAATTTTGGTCCCTAAATGTGCAAAACATGGTTTTTGATGCATTTTTGACATCTTTATGCCACGTTAATCCTATTTCAAGGCTCTAAAATGAAGTTAAAGTATAGGGAACATGAACATGCTGAAAAATATCTCGGATGTCAGTTCGTTTGACCGTACGGTTGCGTTATTCGGTTAATTACGACGAAACACGAACGAAGGCAAAAAACGGTCCAAATTACGCGACGAATGGATTTTTATCAAGCCAATCACTAAAATAAAATATTTTAATGATTACATAAATTTTGGGATGTACGGATGTATTCAGAACATAAGATATGCGCGAAAATGCAAACTTATGCACTTTTTGACGCTTTTAGTCCCTATTGATCAAGAAAGTTTATTTTTGCGCACCAAACACCTCAAAGCCTATTTCTAAGTTATGTAAAGGATATTTAGGGCATATTTAACTTATGATAAAGTTACGGAATGTTCATTACAGTACAAATCGGCATACTTTCGCAGTTTGTCGAAATTAGTCCCTGTAAGCGAATAAACTTGATTTCGCCACACCAAACCCTCCAAAACTTATTTCTAAGTTATGTAAAGGTTATTTAAGGTATGTTAAGCCTATTTCACTATTCCAGAGTGTTCGTTGCATTAAACTGGTTATATTTACGTATCAGTGCGCGTATAACCTTCTAGAAAGCGATTTAAAGCTTGAAATCGAACATGAATTGATATGTGCAAACAATACACGTATTTTTACAAATCCCAAGTATGAAACACAATATTTCATAAATTTGGTATTCGTTTGATGGTCACAGAGGCACAGGTGTCACAGTAGTTTTGGGCATGGATTGGTTATCACGTAACCAAGCGCAAATTACATGTGATAAGAAACTAATTAACATCAAAACCCCCTCTGGTTAGTTAGTCCCCATTCATGGAGACACACATTATGGTCTGCCCGATGATATAGCTATGCTCAAAGCATCTAAGTGTTTGAAGAACAGATGTGTCATCTACATGGCACAAGTGACAGATGATGAACCAAAACCCAAGATTGAAGATATCCCAATCATTTCTGAATACCCTGATGTATTTCCTGAGGAACTACCTAGATTACCTCCTGAGAGGTAAGTCGAATTCAGGATAGACATTCTACTAGGAGCAGCACCTATTGCACGAGCTCTATACCGTTTAGCTCCTACATAAATTAAGGAATGGAGAACCCAATTGGACGACCTACTAGGAAAAGGATTTATTCAACCCAGCTCATCGCCTTGGGGAGCACCTATACTGTTTGTAAAGAAGAAAGATGGGTCAATGCGTCTATGCATTGATTACCGCGAATTGAACATGGTGACAATCAAGAATGGTTATCCATTGCCCAGGATCGACGATTTGTTCGACCAACTCCAAGGGGCAAGTTTCTTCTCAAAGATCGATTTGAGATCTGGGTACCATCAACTCAAGGTTAGAACAAAAGATGTACCTAAAACAGCATTTAGAACAAGGTATGGCCACTACGAATTCTTAGTGATGCTTTTGGACTCACTAGTGCACCTGCAGCATTCATGGATCTCATGAATCGAGTCTGCAAGCCATACTTAGATAAGTTTGTCATTGTCTTTGTAGACGACATACTTATTTATTCCCGTAGTCAATTTGACCACGAGAAACACCTTCGGTGTATCTTAGGAATGTTACGACAAGAGAAGTTGTATGCTAAATTCTCCAAGTGTGAGTTCTGGCTTCGGGAAGTCCAATTCCTTGGACATGTGGTGAGCGAGCGTGGTATCCAAGTAGATCCCGCTAAAATAGAAGCCATTATGAATTGGGAAGCACCTAAGACACTTACAGAAATTCGCAGCTTTCCGGGATTAGCTGGTTATTATAGAAGGTTCATTGAGAACTTCTCAAGGATAGCTGCACCATTAACTGCTCTGACCCGCAAGAATGTAAAGTTTGATTGGGGTCCCAAACAGCAAGAGTCTTTTGAGATTCTTAAACAAAAATTAAGCAATGCTCATGTGTTGACATTGCCCGAAGGAGTAGAAGAATTTGTCATGTATTGTGATGCTTCACACACCATTATGGGTTGTGTGCTTATGCAGAAAGGCAAGGTGATTGCCTATGCATCACGACAATTAAAGGTGCATGAAAAGAATTACACCACCCACAATTTGGAGTTGGGTGCTGTTGTATTTGCACTTAAGTTATGGAGACATTACTTATATGGAACTAAATGTCTGATTTATTCAGATCACAAAAGTCTTCAATACTTATTCAATCAAAAGGATCTTAATATGAGATAGCGCCGTTGGATGGAGACTCTAAATGACTACGATTGTGAAATTTGCTACCATCCTGGCAAAGCGAATGTAGTCGCTGATGCTCTAAGCCGAAAGGAAAGAGTTAAACCTATAAGAATTAATGCCAAGAGTATTGAACTCAAAAACAGCTTGAATGAAAGGCTGTTAGCTGCTCAAAAGGAAGCTACACTGGAAACTAACTTTCCAAGTGAAACGTTAGGTGTAACAGCTGATCAGTTGTTACCTGGCAAGGATGGAATCCTCAGATTGAATGGTAGAATCTGGGTTCCTATACGTGGAGGACTTAGAGATATAATCCTCCAGGAAGATCACAATTCCAAATACTCAGTTCACCCTGGAGGTGACAAAATGTATCAAGATTTAAAAGCTAATTATTGGTGGATAGGTTTGAAGAAATCTATAGCCACACATGTAGCCAAATGTCTGACGTGCGCTCAGATTAAAGCTGAACATCAAAGGCCGTCAGGTATGCTACAACAGCCATAACTTCCCACATGGAAGTGGGAGATGGTAACCGTGGACTTTATAACCAAGTTACCTAAAACAAGGCATGGAAATGATACTATATGGGTCATAGTTGATAGACTGACTAAGTCAGCACATTTCTTACCCATCAAGGAGACTCATAGCTCCGACAAGTTAGCTCAGCTATATGTGGATGAGATTGTATCTCTCCACGGAGTGCCAGTATCTATTATACCCGATAGAGATACTAGATACACCTCTCACTTCTGGAAAAGTTTCCAACAATCTTTAGGCACTCGTTAAAATTTTAGTACTACCTACCATCCCCAAATAGATGGACAAAGCAAGCGTACAATTCAAACTTTGGAAGACATGCTTCGTGCATGTGTTATTGATTTGGGTGGCAGTTAGGATGACCACCTACCGTTGATCGAGTTCTCCTATAATAATAGTTACCATACTAGCATTCAGGCTGCGCCATTTGAGGCATTGTATGGAAGGAAATGCAGAACGCCTGTTTGTTGGGCGGAAGTAGGAGAAGCTCAATTATCAGGACCTGATATAGTCCTTGAAACCACGAACAAGATTGTCCAAATTCGTGATCGCCTAAGGGCTGCCAGGGATAGGCAGAACAGTTATGCTGATAAGAGGCAAAAACCTCTAAAGTTTGAAGTAGGCGACAAAGTCTTACTGAAAGTATCACCCTGGAAAGGTGTAATGTGTTTTGGTAAGAAGGGCAAGCTAAGCCCAAGGTATATCGGACCATTCGAAATCATCGAATGTGTTGTCAGTGTAGCTTATAAGCTAAACTTGCATGAGGAGCTTAGTGGAATTCACAATGTGTTCCACATCTGTAATTTAAAGAAATGTCTAGCTGATAAATTGCTAGCAATGTCTCATAAAGACGTACATATTGATGAAAGCCTGAGGTTTGTTGAAAGACCTATATCGATCGAGGATCGACATGTCAAAAAGCTCCGAAGGAAGCACGTGCCTATTGTGAAAGTAAAATGGGAGGCTTGTAGAGGCCCAGAATATACATGGGAGGTTGAGTCCACTATGCGACAAAAGTACCCTCGCTTGTTTCAGAAAATCTCAGGGTCGAGGTTTCTTTAAAGGGGGTGAGGATGTAACACCTCGTAAAAACGTGTCCAATTATGTGAAGACACGTGTCCTAAACCCTAATCGAATGGAAGATTGAGTTTGAAGGACTAAAGTTGTAAAATGATGAAAAATAGGTATGCGAAGGGACTAAAAGTATCAACATGCCAAACTTGTGCCTCTGAATGACCACACACGAATAATATATTCTTAAACGAGCAATTATTCGAACACAAGAAACCGTTTGTGAAAATAATCAAAAGATTATAAACTACGGGGGTTAAACGTGTAAACATGTTAATTCTTACCTCTGAGTGACCTTTTAACGAACCCAGGGCTTCGAAATATTCAAATATACTCTCAAGAATAAGTGATATCAATTTCACGAGGTTTCGAGATCATTATGTGTTGTTTACGCGAATTCCCAAGAATTAGGGTTAAAAGCATCAATGAGGCGAAACTTATGTTTTCGATGATCGTCTAACTAAACCGGGCCTAAAGGTGTTTGGTTATACTCCCTAGATCATCTACAAACTAACTACAAGGGCCTATTGTGCTTAAAATGAAAGATATGAAGCTTAAAAAGGTGCAGGGACTGAATATGTCAAGAATGAAACTTGTTTAGCTGGTCATGGGGGGTGTCGCGCTGCGTGACCATAGAACCATTCTGCCGTCGCGCGACGCGACGACTCTAGTTTGATAGAACAGTAAGGACAGGTGCTGGTTATCTCCTTCCTTGTGATCCAAACCAAAACAATTCAAAAACTATGGCTTGTTGATGGTTTTAAATTACCACCAAGACACCTGGAGCCATCCTACAATCCCCCTAAACACCTGTGATGATCTTGGGCAATCTCATTTCACTATAAATAGGACTTGTGTTGGTGCATGCATCTGTCGACTTCGTCTTGTATCGAGTCTTGCATTGTTAAGAGCACGGAGTTCAAGAAATCAAGTCAAGAAGCTGATTTCGCTTGAAACTACTTAATTCCGCTTGAACTGATTATTTTGCTTGAGTATGTAATATCGCTTGAGTTGTGATTTCGCTTGTAATGTGATTTCACTTGAGATTTGTTCAAGCGAAATCATGAGTCTATATATAGGTGTTGAGTTGTGTCATTTAGAGCGGAATTAGAGAACAGGTTTTCCGACGGCGAAGCTCTGTCGAAGTGTCATCTTGCTATAAAACTGTTTCAGATCAATATAAACGACAGTTAAAAGTGATATCTTGCTGAATTCAACTCATTATGTCTGTTTTCGCCTTACATTTTGAGTAGAACGCCTCTGATCGACTCATTTCGGGTCTGACAACGATCCTACATGTGGTATCAGAGCACAGGAGGAGGAGTCCTGCAGATTTTAGCTTGATTTCATCTCTTTTTCTTACGTCTACACCTTCTTTTATCAATTGATCAAGTTTTAACGGTTGAAATGGCCTGAATTTTTCACAACATAAGCGAAATACTGTTTTAACAAACCCTTGAGAGAATCAGATCAAAATTCGGACTAAAACTGATAAAAATGGATTAAAAACCTAATTTCGCTTGAATGTAACAGTTGATTTCGCTTGAAAAGTTAAAGTAATTTCAAGCGAAATAAGTGATTTCGCTTGAATTGCAACTGATTTCGCTTTTGAAGGTTATTCCGCTTGAAAATCTTTTGATTTCGCTTGAAAGTGCTGATTCAGCTTGAACTTTAATTTCGCTTGAAGTTTATTTGCAGGTAATCTTGTTTGAAGGGGTTATTTCGCTTGGAAGTAATCTTGCTTGAAGACTTTATTCCGCTTGAAAGTGACTGTTTTGATAAACGTGTTTCCGAATCATGAGTGAAGAATTTTACAACGCCTTTGCAACATCCCCGACTACTCCGGCTACCATTGCTCAAAACATGAACTTGGAAAATGAAACTGGAACTACGTAAAAACCCCCGAAGCTAATGAGTATTGAGGAGTATTACGGTTGGAAAGATCGGTTTGAAAACTGGGTTCAAGCAAATCATTTGAGATCTTGGGAGTGTATTTTGAAAAAATATGTACTACCACGTACTGATTTGCAAGTTGAGAAAGAAATCTCTGAATTCACTGATAAAGAACAAGACATGTACAGAGCTGAAAAAATGATGATTAGTCTACTTCAGCAAGCTATTAAAGAAGACATCTTTGTATTGCTTCAACATGACAAAACTTCAAAATCAATTTGGGATGCTCTTAAAATTAAATTTGAAGGAAGTGAGAAGATGATCAAAAGTAAAAAGGCATTGCTTAAGAAAGAATTTGATCTATTCACAAGTCTGCCAGGGGAAGATACAAAGAAATTGATTGAAAGATATTGCCACTTAGTACGTTCTATGTCGTTGTTAAGCATAACCAAAGAACGAGAGGAATGGGTTGACAAATTAGCTGATGCTTTACCTCAAAACGAATGGGGTACATTTTTTATGATCTTAAAGAACACCGGAGAATATGATGGTTTGACAATTTCTCAGTTTATCGAAAAGATTGAAGGTCAAGATCTTGAACAGCAAAAGATTGCGAGGATGAATAATCCGAGTGGTCAACAAGATGTAAAAATGTATTACAAAGGCAGTGTTCAAAAGGTTGAAATGAGTCCGAAAATTTAAACTGCTTTTAGTGCTGGGAATTCATCTGGAAATGTTGATCAAAGTTCAAACAGTAGCAGTGGATTCTCTTCATATCCAAGTGTTAATCCAAAGAGTTCAACTTCAAGCTTTCATTCTCAAAGTACAAAAAGTGGGAATGGTTGTGTGATACAGAGAAACATTGCATTGAATCTTCCAGATGGTCAAAGTTTTTCTGAAGAAATTGCAAAAGATCACATGACGTTACTTGCAACTGTGTTACAATCCTATGAAGGTTTGGTTGCAGGGAGGATCGGAAATCCTATGCTGACGAAAGAGGATTATGATCAGATTGACGCTGAAGAGATGGAGCTCATGGACATCAAGTGGTGTTTAGCTAGTGTTTTGAGAAGAGCTGAAAAGTTTAAAATGATTACAGGAAGAAATGATTTCTTGGATGCACATGTTTCTACTTTGGGTTTTGATAAATCTAAAGTTACTTGTTTTCGATGCAGGGAGAAAGGCCACTTCAAAAGAGAATGTAAAAATCAGGAAGCAAATGGAGCAAAGAATCCTTTTGGAAAAGATGATTACTATCGAAAAGCCATATATCAACAGGTTGCTCATCAACCACATCAACAACAACCACAAACTGCTCATGGCAGGAAGGAGATTGAAGAATCATCTAAGAGAGCATGTTTGGTGAATCAAGAAAATTTCAGCTGGGACAAATATATTTCAGCTGATAGTAAAGCATGTCTAATAAACCAAGATGATGAAAAATTACCTGAAGGGTTCAGCTGGGATAAGTTTGTGGATGAAAATGGGGAGTTTAAAGCCTTCATTGCAAAGATAGTTCAAGAAAATGATTTGTTTACAGAATGGATGAAAGCGATTGGTGTTCATGAGAAGAATCTAAACGAAGAATCTGTTTCATCTGATGAAAGTTCAGAAGAAGCAACTGTTTTTGATCAAACATCATCTGGTTCTTCAGATGATAGTTCTAAAAAAACAATCGATTTTGATCAAACACCAACTGATGATAGTGGTGATGATGAGGAAGAAAGACATATTAATGTTGCAAAAACTCATCTATCTCCTGAAAGCTTTTAATTTTATTTTGCAGACCGCTTGGAAAAGCTGAAGGAGAGACGAGCAGCAAAAGAACAAAAGAAAATGAAGTGTGAAAGTGTTGATAAAAATGAAGAGACTGTTCAAAATGAAGAAGTTAAAGCTAAGAAGGTAATTGAAGTTGAACCAGTGATTGAGGTTGAGAAGGTCATCGAAGTTGAAAAGATTGCGGAAGTCATCAAGCCTTGCTTAATGTGTTCAGAATCTTGCAAGCAATGTGAAGAAAAAGATGAGAAACCGAGTGAGCAAGAAAAGATGAAAGAACAAATATTGTTCAATCTCAATTATGTGAAAGAGTCGTATGACGTTTTAAACAGAACAGTTTCTGGTCTTCAAAAGACAAATTCTGAGAGAGAAGATGCATTGACCATGATGAATGCTGTGATGATGACAAAGCAGAAGGCGATTAATCATTACATTGAAGAATGTGCAAAGTTGCAGCGGGAGTTGGAAAATGAAAAGATTGAGAATGAAAGAATCAGACGTTTATTACAAAGTTATTCTAGTTCTGATTATCTCATTGATAGAATTTATCCAACTGTTGCAGGTTTTGAAGCTTTTAAAGATGAGAAGCCAAAGAAGAAGGATACTGGTAAGAAACAGAATGTTAGTTATAACAAGTGTCCGCCTCCGATTTGGGAAGGGTATTCTCCTAGAAAACCAAATGAGGAGCAAGTCGAAAAGGCAGTCAATATAAAGTTAATGTCCGATATAACCGATGAATTACCAGAAAACATTGACATCGTTTTTACATCGTCTGACATTGATCATGAGTCCGAGTTAATAAAAAAGGTGGTCGATCAGGTGTTGGATACAGATGAGGAGTCGGAGTTAAAGTCTGAGTCAAAGTCCGAGTCTGGGTGTTTAAGTCCATTCGTCAAAAGTTCAAATTCATCAGTCAACAGTCCAAAGTCGTCGGTTAATCGGGTTTACAATAAAGAATTCTTGTTATCAAAATCTAATTTGAATGATGAAACATTTGAAGTTGCATACACTTTGAATGATTCTGACAAATTATATTCTGATAAAGAATTTCCAATAAGAAGTGTTAATTTTGAAATGATCAAAAAGATTTTCAAACTAACAGAAATTAATATTTCTGAAATAAAATATGTAAATCTTAATGAAAAACCTAAAAGGTACACTTCAAGAGTTCAACAACGTTTAAGAAAGAAAAAAGGTTACGGTTCTGGTTCTGGTTTTCAAAAGAAACCAAACCATGACGGTAATTTCAAAAAGAAAGGTCTTGGATTTGTTCCACCAGAAAGTTATAAAAATGAAAAATATGTTCGAGATTTTAAATCAAAAATGAAATTTGTTTCAGGAACAAGCTGTGAAGAGGAATCAAAAAGCTCATTCTGGAAACAATCAAACAGAGAATTCCTTGCCAATAAGCAAGAGAATGTGAAGAATGGAGCTAATCAAAGAAAGGAGACAAGAACCTGTTACAAATGCAATGAAGCTGGTCACATTGCATGGAACTGTTCTCAAGCTACAAAAACAAAACAGGAAGTCTCTAAAAAACTCAAAGAAAAGGTTGTTGAGAAAAATGAACTTCCAACTGAAAAATTCAAAATTTTTGAAAATTCAACATATGAAGTTGGTGAGTGTTCAAAGAGATTTTACAGGAGAAGTGTGAATCCTGACAAACAAAAGTGGGTTGTTAGGAAATTTGAGGTAAAATCTGGCGATGAATCTGATTCCACAAAATCAGAGGAGCCACAGGTTGTTAAAAATGGTGAAAACTCAGTACCTCCATTGGATGATGTGCATTTTCCACCATTGAGGGCTGAAAATTTTAAATCAAAAGTTGGAAAAGTTGAGATCTCGAATCAGTTTTATTCTGAGAAAAAAGAATTTGATGTCGAGAAAGCGTTTAATGGAAATGTGAAAAAGATTTTTGGGAAAATGGTTGAGGGTAAGGTGAAAGGGGTAAAGGATTTATATGAAACAAAGAAAGCAACTTTTTACCTAGGTGAAGTTGAGGAGGAAACATCCAAGTTTGGTGAAGCTTGGATGTCTGTTTTCCATAAGTGAGTAGTTTGACTTGCCGGAGCTCCCAAGTTGGTAACCGTGGAGCTAGAACCGGCATCATTCTTATTAAAAATTGATTTTGTGAAAGTTTCTTAGAAAATTGTGAAATTTTTACAGGTTGTGGAATTACCGGAGCTCCCAAGTAGGTAAGTGAGGAGCAGGTATCGGCATATTTCTTGAGAAATTCACAAAAGTGATTTCGTCTTTCAAATTGGTTATTGGTTTGATACTCACATGTGGTAAATCAAGGATATTAAGTTGTACTTGTTTTTCCTTCGTATATTTGAGAAACAATGTGATGAACCCCGAATTTACAAGTGGTTTAAATCAATCAACAAAACTTATTCTCCGGAAAAATCATTTTGATTAAAACAAACTTAAGTGTTTTGAAATCATAATGAGAAAATAGTTTGTTGTAAGAGGGAGTTCTGATTGTTTATGCCAAGTTGATGGCGAATTGAAGTGATTCGATATCAGTTGTCAATTTACTTGTATAGTTTATTTTCAAATTTCTTTTAAATGTGTTTGAATTTTAGGGGGAGTAAGTTTTTTTTAGAAAATCCAAAAACATTTGAAAATTTGAAAATGTCAAAAACAATGATAAATTCAAAAATGAGTTTTATTGTCAGAAAAGAGGAAATGATAGTACATCAGTAGACAGTTACAGTATGCTAAAGAAATGTAATGTTTAAATAGTGTTAAACGGTCTCACTGATGATATGCCGATAGGTTTTTACACATTTAGTACGCTTTTTCGGGATATAAACTTAAATTCAAACTTGCTTATTTTGTGGGGAACACTACTTGGATATATAGGTAACCCCTGAAATTTCGTTTGAAAAATCCCTCTTTCTGAGATACTAGGTCTTTATACTCAGTGATATCTGGGGTATTATCCCGGGACTTCTGATTTTGCGGAAGCAATGGCCTAGTCCCCGTATAATACTTTCTGCTTTCTTGAAATATAGCCTACCCTCAGCATAAAAAAATGATAAAACATTGCAAAATGCAAATCATGTGCTGTTGTAAAAAAATCCTCTAAAGGGGACTCACCAAAAGTCAAAGCCGTCATCTCTCTGCTGAACGGAAGTTCTGACCTGAGCTCTCACGGTTCTTCGCAATTTAACCCCTTACAGATATCATCTGTGGTATACTCACCTGTAAGACTGAATATTGGGAGCTGGATACAGGAGTATATTCAAGAGGTGGGACACATGAATGAGTTTAAGTTCTTAATACACCTAATTCATATCCTGTATCAGTTGAAATTTGTGTGAAAATTTAAGTGGATCAGTATATCGGCAATCTAAGTGAATTGTTTAATTCTTATTGTGTAACTAAGCTCAACGGTACTTGTGACTTGTAAAAAAAACTGATATGATCCTCTTACACAAACTCACAAAAATATTGTCTGTAAATATTTTTTTTTGCATTTCGTTTTATATCAAAAATCCAAAAAGATTTTAGTGTGTTTTAGCATAAATTTTGAAAAATTCAAAAAGATTTTCTACAACTGATGTTGGAGAGCTGATTTTCAAAATTCCAAGTGCTAAACAAGATGACAATTTGTGAGGAGGAGTTTGTTTTGAAACAAGATAAGGTTCTTAGAAGAAAAATGTTTTTCTTACAAGTGGTTCATCAGATTCTAATATTGATAAATCATTCTGGTTAAATTTGAGAGAGAGTCTGGACAAATAAAGTTGTAAATTGTTAAAATTGTGAAATTTATTTCTGGGTTAAGAATGTGCAGGTTTAGTCAGGTTTCGATCCTGAACCTGAAGAATGTGATAGAAAGCCAGGTTCCGATACCTGAAGACTCTGTGATTTTAACAAGCCAGACTGCGATCCCAGCAAATCGAAAGGGGGAGTCTGAAGACATCCGAGTAGATAAGATTGTTCGAAGAGAGTCTATTAGTGCTGATGAAGAAAAAAAGCGATCAGACTGATAAAGACTGAAGACTCGACACTTAAGACTCGTCAATATTCGAGGGGGAGTCTGTTGGTGCATGCATCTGTCGACTTCGTCTTGTATCGAGTCTTGCATTGTTAAGAGCACGAAGTTCAAGAAATCAAGTCAAGAAGCTGATTTCGCTTGAAACAACTTAATTCCGCTTGAACTGATTATTTCGCTTGAGTATGTAATATCGCTTGAGTTGTGATTTCGCTTGTAATGTGATTTCGCTTGAGATTTGTTCAAGCGAAATCAAGAGTCTATATAAAGGTGTTGAGTTGTGTCATTTGGAGCGGAATTAGAGAAGAGGTTTTCCGACGGCGAAGCTCTGTCGAAGTGTCATCTTGCTGTAAAACTATTTCAGATCAATATAAACGAGAGTTAAAAGTGACATCTTGCTGAATTCAACTCATTATGTCTGTTTCCGCCTTTCATTTTGAGTAGAACGCCTCTGATCGACTCATTTCGAGTCTGACAACGATCCTACAACTTGTAGTGCAGCCATTTTACTTGCACCATTCACTCAAATCACACCTCTCTCTAGTTCAAGTATTTTCTTAAGCATTCTGGGATTCCTGGTCATAAGGAAGCTCATTCTTTAGTAGAAAAGATTGCTAGGACCCTTTGTAAGTGTCTTACCCCCTCTTTAGTTCAGTTTTCTTATTTAAAAACCGAAAAGTCAAAGTTACGTAAAATAGCTTTGAAACTCGGTTTAAACTCAAATGGTCCAGCCATTGTTCGAGGCAAATATGTCTATGTGACCATAATTAGGTAGGTGTTAATCCCTTATAAGGGCACCTCCTAATTATCTCGTTTGCTTAGTTAATTGTAGGGTCAAACTATTAATTAAAAAGTCAAACTGAACAGATTTTTAAATAATAATCAAAACTAACAATGCAGATGTTATAAATTATATTTTATTACTCTAATAACTTGGTAATTATTATTAGAACATGTTTAAGCATGTTCAACCCGACAATTCTGAGTTTAGGGTCGGTTCGCAACTGAAAGTCGCAAAAGCTTGACTTTTGCTTTGACTTTCAGTTCTGACCCGATTAAGCTTAAATCTTCTATGTTTTAAGCTTTCATTAGGACCATATTATGTTGTAGTATAACTCTCTAAAGTTATATTACCTGGTCATTAGTATTTTGAATTATATGCTAGTTTCCGTTATTATGCTTATATTTGACCGTTATGCCCTTATATCATAAAAATGAGAATTTTGAAAATGTGAGAGGAAAAAAAGCTTTATTTCTGATATATAAGTATGTCCACAAAATTTGACATCAGTTTCTGGTCTCAAACTAAAGTTATGCATGATATCGTAAACTAGAACTTTTTATTAATTAAATTACGCTATTATGCATAAATCATGTTTAAACATAGGTTTTAACTCAAAACTCATTACCTACTGTTAAGATATTATTTTTAGGGATTTTTGGAATTTTTGGTCAGATTATAAACTGACCATTTCATTGAGTTCTTGTATAATTCGGTAAATGACGATAATACCCTTTTCGTTCATAAAATGAGATTAACATATGATTTGCACACCAAACCTTTTTCTATTGATATTATATATTAAATAAAATATTTTGAACATTTAAGACTGATCAAAATCTCAGATTTCCATAAACATCTTAATTATCTTCAATTATCGACTTTTACGCTAATTAAGCGCATAGTATGGTTTAAAACCATACTAAACACCTAAGACTTGTTACCTATTGATTTTATAAATAAATTTTAATATTATCACAGTAGGTATAAGTCATGAACTCAGACTTCCAATTATGTCCTTAAAAGCATATGTGAAATGACCAAAATACCCTTTCGAGGCATAGTTTGGCCATAAATGATAAACCTCACATATGTATGATATCTTACTGATGTAACTTGATAAAATAAATATTTTTACTAAATGTTTTAGGCCAAAACCTTAGTTTACTAAAAAACCTCTCTTATAAATGTTAAAATGACCAAAATGCCCCTACGGGACATAAATTGGTCTTAAATACTTTTTGGGCATATATGTTAACATCCTACTGATGTATTAACATATTCTAAGCATAATAACTTGTGGGACTTGTATATGGTTCATTTGGTTACCCGTTATGCATTTATGCGTTCGATTCGGTTTATGTATCTAGTTTACGTAAATTAGCCAAAACGTGTTTAACCTTATCATTTTTCACTTCAAAATCCAGAATGTGTTTAGTTTATCCATATTATACAAGTATCCAAACTTGTCAGGTCTAAACCACATTCTCTTCCGGTCTCCGCTTAATCTAGCGTTTAGAACCGTTAAGTATCTTTCAAACTAACCGGTCTAAGTCTTTGACTTAAATAAAGACCCGTTAGTATCCTAATAGGTTAATAAACCTTCCATACAGATTGAGTAGCTTCGGTAGAAGGTATTTTCATAAGGCTTTAGGAAACATACGGCTGAGTTACTTCTCACACATCTAGCTCAGGTAAATACTTTTAACTTATTTTCCCTTATATGGGCTTGGGATACGGTATTATAATAATACCGCTTGGTCGGGTATGAAATCATTTAATCGAATTGTGATTAATAAATTCGCATAACCCGTTTTAATCTGTATTGTTTGATTACATAAACATTGGGGGTTAATACGACTGTGTCCTGGATATCCTCGGCTCATTTCATTTGAAAAAGGCCACGACCCATGCACGGGGTGTAGGCATACACCTGACAGATGCAAATGCTAAATAACCCACATGTTGGGGATAACTCCTTTGTGGGTTCTATAAGTGGTGAGTCGGTTAATCATGACCGGCTTCCAAACCGGCCCCATATGTATGACAAACATGTAAAATTGTATACAAGATTTTATATAAAGATTGTCCCAAGTTATAAATGGTTTGTGCCTTGTGCACTTAAATCAATTTTCATAAACTCTTTTTAAATGAGTCAGTTAATTGTGTTTACCAGTGAAAACTGACGTATTTTCCAAAGACTAAGTGACAGGTACCTCTCGTAACTAGGCTGGAGCTACTTGGTGTCAAATAAGAGGATCTTGCAAATCCTTAGATTCCTGAAGTCTGTTATTTCAGTTTTCTTGTATTTTGTTTTATGATCCGCCTGTGGATCTCTATTATAACCAGTCTGTATATTATTTTATTTGGACACTCGGACACTATGGTTTGTAATAGTAATATTCTACCAAGCCTTCCGCTGTGCTATTATATTGTGTGTATTGACTATGATGATATCAACTACGTCACGATACTCCCCGCCGGGCCCACCGGTAATATGTGGAAATATCGGGGTGTGACACTTATCAAGGAAAATTTATGTCCTCATTATGAGGTAGAAAAGATTGAAACTGACTTCTTGACTCTGGTCATGAAGAATTTGGAATGTCAAGCGTATGTTACAAGTTTCAACACCATGTCTAGGCTTGTCCCTTATTTGGTTACACCTGAACCCAAGCGCATAGCGCGCTTCATTGGAGGCCTGGCCCCAGAAATCAAGGGTAATGTGAAAGCTTCGAGACCTACCATATACAGGTCCGTGGTGGATCTGTCTCTATCTCTCACACTCGATGCAATCAGAAATAAGTCTGTCAAAGCTTTCGATGAAGGAAAGCGGAAACGGGAGGATGAGAGCTCCCATGGCTCCGATAAGAAAAGAAAAGGGAACTCTAAGCATAGGAAGACTTCTGGGTTTAAAAAGGACACCCATCAGACAGGTGAGAAGCCCAAGTGTAAAGCCTGCAAGAAACACCATTTTGGAAAATGCAGACTAGAGTCGCAATCACAGCCTAAAGTTTGTGGGATCTGCAAGTCTAAGGAGCATAGAACTTTAGACTGCAAGAATATGAAGAACGCAACCTGTTATGGTTGCAACAAGAAGGGGCACATAAGGACCAATTGCCCGAAAAACCCAAAGAAGCCTGAAGAGGCCAAGAAGACTAATGCTCGAGTCTTCTAGATGAATGCCCAGGAAGCAGTACAGAACGACAATGTTATAACAGGTACTTTCCTCATCAATGATGTATATGCTAGAGTTTTATTTGATTCTGGTGCAGAAAAGTATTTTGTAGACAATAAATTTTGTAAATTGTTAAATCTACCTGTTAAAACTCTAAACATAAAATATGAGGTAGAATTGCCGATGGTACCATAGAGACTGTCTTCAACAATCTTAGATGGATGTTTCATATCCATTAGGAATCACTCTTTTCCCCTGTCTTTGCTTCCGTTAAAACTAGCAGGATTCGATATAGTTATAGGCATAGATTGGTTATCTTTTAACCAAGCCCAAATTGTCTGTGATAAGAAGCAAGTTGTCATTAAGACCCCTTATGGTGAGCCACTTACAATTCAGGGAGATACGCAATATGGATTACCTAAACAAGTATCTATGCTTAAGGCATCAAAGTGTTTGAAGAAAGGTTGTGTCGTTTACATGGCACAGGTGACTATAGATGAACCAAAACCCAAGATCTAAGATATTCCTGTTATTTCTAAATATCCGGATGTTTTTCCTGAAGAATTACCTGGTTTACCTACCGACAGACAAGTGGAATTCAGAATTGATATCATTCCAGGAGCAGCACCAGTCGCACGAGCTCCTTATTGGTTGGCACCGACTGAGATGAAGGAATTAAGAACACAGTTGGATGAGTTATTGGAGAAAGGTTTTATTCAACCAAGATCGTCTCCTTAGGGAGCACCTATTCTATTTGTGAAGAAGAAAGATGGCTAAAATGCGTCTATGCATCGATTATCGTGAGCTGAACAAAGTTACAATCAAGAATCGATATCCATTGCCCAGGATCGATGATCTATTCGATCAGCTTCAAGGGGCAAGTTTCTTTTCAAAGATCGATTTGAGGTCAGGTTATCACCAGTTGAAGGTCAGAACCGAAGAAGTTCACAAGACCGCATTCAGAACGAGATATGGCCATTACGAATTCTTAGAGATGCCTTTCGAGCTCATTAATGCACCTGCAGCATTCATGGATCTCATGAATCGCGTTTCCAAGCCGTATCTAGACAAGTTTGTCATTGTTTTCATTGATGACATACTTATTTATTCAAGGAGCCAAGCTGATCATGAAAGACATCTATGATGTATCCGTAAACTTCTGCAACAGGAGAAACTTTACGCAAAGTTCTCTAAATGTGAATTATGGTTACGAGAAGTCCAATTTCTTGGATATGTGGTAAGTGAGCATGGTATCCAGGTGGATCCCGCTAAGATTGAAGCGATTATGAATTGGAAAGCACCAAAAACACCTACAGAGATTCGCAGCTTCTAAGGTTTGGCAGGTTACTACAGACGTTTCATTGAAAACTTTTCAAGAATTGCTGCACCTTTGACTTCGTTGACTCGTAAGAATGTAAAGTTCGATTGGGGTCCCAAGAAACAAGAATATTTTGAGATCCTCAAGCAGAAATTAAGCAATGCCCCTGTATTGACATTGCCAGAAGGGATTGAAGAGTTTGTTGTGTACTGCGACGCATCGCAAACCGGTATGGGTTGTGTGCTTATGCAGAAAGGCAAGGTAATTGCTTACGCTTCTCGTCAATTGAAGGTACATGAAAAGAACTACACCACCCATGATTTGGAATTAGGTGCCGTTGTATTTGCACTCAAGCTTTGGAGGCATTACTTATATAGAACCAAGTGTGTAATCTATTCATATCATAAAAGCCTTCAACATCAGTTTAACCAGAAAGATCTCAATATGAGGCAGCGATGCTGGATGGAAACATTGAACGATTATGACTGTGAAATTCACTATCATCCGGGCAAAGCAAACGTTGTCGCTGATGCCTTGAGCAGAAAGGAAAGGATTAAACCAATAAGGATCAATACGAAAAGCATCGAATTAAGGAACAACTTGAATGAAAGGATGTTAGCTGCTCAGAAGGAAGCTATTTTGGAAACTAACTTTCCGAATGTGAAGTTAGGCGTAACTACTGATCAATTGTCTTATGGCAAGGATGGAATCCTTAGATTAAATGGTCGAATATGGGTTCCAATCCATGGAGGACTTAGAGATGTGATCCTCCAAGAAGCTCAGAGTTCAAAATATTCAGTTCATCCAGGCAGTGATAAGATGTACCAGGATCTAAAGATAAGTTATTGGTGGATAGGTTTGAAGAAATCTATAGCTACTTATGTGGCTAAATGTCTGACGTGTGCACAGGTTAAAGCCGAGCATCAAAAGCTGTCAGGTTTGCTGCAACAGCCTGAGCTTCCCACTTGGAAGTGAGAAATGGTAACTATGGATTTCATCACCAAGTTACCAAAGCCGAAACATGGGAATGATACAATATGGGTTATAGTCGACAGACTGACGAATTCAGCTCATTTTATACCCATAAAGGAGACGCATAGCTCCGATAAACTAGCCCTGTGACACCTGTGCCTCCACGGCCATCAAACAAATACTAAATCAATGGAATATTGTATTTTCATACTTGGGATTTGTATAAATATGTGTATCATTTGCACATATCAATTCTTGTTTGATTTCGGGCTCTAAATCGCTTTCTGGAAGGTTATACGCACCCTGATGCGTAAATATAACCAGTTTAATGCAACAAACACTCCGGAACAGTTACATAGGCTTAAAATACCTTAAATAACCTTTACATAACTTAGAAATAAGTTTTGTAAGGTTTGGTATGCCGAAATCAAGTTTATTCGCTTACAGGGACTAAATTCGACAAACTGCGAAAGTATGTCAATTTGTACTGTAACGAACATTCCAGAACATGATCATAAGTTAAACACACCCTAAATATCCTTTACTTAGCTTATAAATAGGCTTTGAGGGGTTCGGTGTGGTAAAATAAACTTTATGCTCATTCAGGGACTAAAAGCGTCAAAAAGTGCATAAGCTTGCATTTTCGCGCATAACTTACGTTCTGAATACATCCGGACATCCAAAAATTTATGTAATGATTAAAATATTATATTTTAGTATTTGGCATGATAAAATTTCATTCGTCGCTTAATTTGGATCGTTTTTGCGTTCGTTACGACTTCCGTCGTAATTAACCGAACAACGCAACCGTACGACCAAACAAGCCGACATCCGAGATATTTTTGAGCACAATTTAAGTTCCCTATACTTTAACTTCATTTTAGAGCTTTGAAATGGGGTTAACGGGGCTTAAACGTGTAAAAAATGCATCAAAAACCAAGTTTGGGGCTTTAGGGGCTAAATCTGTCATTTTTGAAAGTTGCTGGTCTGCAGGTCCCTTACGGTCCACATGGACCTTTGCTTACGGTCCGTAAGCAGTGCCCAGCACATCAGAATTGCAGAAACATTGACTCTGGTCATTCCCTCTTGTTCCAATGGTTTTGATCCATGGTTTTTCATGCTATGAGCTGGTTTGTGTGGAGAACAAGTCCCCCAATCATTCTTTGACACTTGTATGGTCAAGATTTGAGCTTCACAAAACTTGGAATGATCTTAGAGCTCCATACTTCCTATAAATAGCAACCCCATTTCACTTCATTCTCACACCTATAAATAGCAACTATGTTTGACTTTTAGCTTTGACCAGTCAATGGTCAACACAAAGTTCCGTTGAACTTTGCAACGTGAGCGTAATCACGATGGTTATAGTCCCTTGTAACTATACCTACTGATTACCACGTTGACTAGGCGTAGTGACGAGTCGTAGTTTCGGCCAAAATGTGTGTTTGTGTGTATTTTGTAACCAAACTACTATTGGGTATCAAAACCGTTTGTTTTGATACCAAAACCTGTTTTCTAACTTAACTAAACATGTTTTAGCATGTTTAGCTCGTCACTTTTAGTTTAGTGCTTATGTAGAGTCGTAAGTCAAGCGGACTAAACACCCGCTTAGACTTTCAAACTCGACCCGTTTGGTCGATCATTAGGATCTTACCAAACACATTAGGTGACCATAGTTGTATAGGGAATAACCTTCCAAGGTTATACCTTATGGTCATGTCGTTTAAGTAGTTGTATGATAAGTAGTTTATATGGCTTAGGAAAATTACCAAAATACCCTTTTTACGCATAAATTCATTTTAAGCACATGTAACCTAAATTTTGACATCTAAACTGATTCGGTAACTATATTAGACATGTTAAGGCATGTTTTACTTGTCATAGGACTAGTTAAGCGGTCCGAACGTGTTCTACGTGAACGACGCGTTAAAGTAGCATAAGCTACCTAAACGGGTCATAATGGGTCGTAAGCACTTAGGTTAGGTTTCATTTTAGTATGTAGGCTTTGTTAAACCATATCATATGAGTTCCAATACTCGTTTGGTTTACGAAACCTCATACTATCCAATCTCCCGATTTAGGTCCGGTTATTTATGTAGTTATCTATATAGGGTGCCGTTGACTTCCGTGATCCCTCTAGCTTTGCTTGGTTGTTGTTCAAGACTTCTAAGCACCCTCAAGTGAGTACATAGACCCCTCTTTTACTGTTTTCAAACTGTTTTGGGGTGAAACACATGTGCCTACTTGTTACTTTCATGCTTTCCATGTTTTCACATCATATACTTGCTATGTACGTTAGTACATTTATAGTACATGATTTACATTACATTGTTTTGCTATGTATGTTTACTTAGCATACTTAGTACATTGTTTTACTTTACATTTCTGCTATGTATGTTGACTGAGCATGCTAGCACATTGATTTACATGACTTTTCTGCTTTGTATGTTATCTTAGCATACTTAGCACATTGTTTTCATTTAACATGTTTACAATCGGTATGACATTTGATTTGTACAAACGGGACTTATATACGTTCATTAACATTAGCTACGCCGCTCGGTAGTAAGTAGTGGTACCATAGGACTTGACACATCCCATTCCTAAAATCCTAGGTTTGTTTGGATGGATGGAATGACCGAATCTGATAACATTTCATTTTGATAACTTTTTGTCACACCCCCAAAATCCACTATGCGGAGTGTCACCGCTTGGAGGCGTGACATGACCAGGATCAAGCCACCAATCATATTGAACAAGCATGTAAGTAGTTTGTAAAATCCAACACAATACAATTGGTGTCTAAACAAAACATAGTTTAAGTTGCAAGCGGAAGCATAAAGTTTAAAACCAAATCATAAGTTTAAACGTTTCAAATGTTTAGCATGGCTCACAGCTGTCCATGTCCCACAACGACTCTTCCCACTCCAATGCAAGCTCCATGAGTACCTAACGACCTGCAAGGCATGTAACAACAAATCAACAACAAAGTTGAGCGAGTTCACAGTTGGTTGTTCAGTTAATAAGTTCGTATCAGAAATCGTAAGTTCGTTTCATCACCATGTATTACCCATTATCCTTGATTCCCAAACCTTTACGATATTTAGTGGGGGCTTCCCATTTTGTATGTACTAGACTAGTCGTATCCATAAGTGTCCTTCCCAATCCGAGGACAGTGGTAAGTATGAGATTACGTAGGTTTTACGTAAGTGCCCTTCCTAATCCGAGGACAGTAGTAAGTATGAGTTTACGTAGGTTTTACGTAAGTGCCCTTCCCAATCCGAGGACAGTAGTAAGTATGAGTTTACGTAGGTTTTACGTAAGTGCCCTTACCAACCGAGGACAGTAGTAAGTAGTCTAGTAGTGTTGATAGTATAAGTAGTTATTCAATCTCATTCCCAACCACCGGGAATCCCATGCCTTAGTAAGGGTGTGAACTCACCTCGGTTGCTCGGTTTGACTCTCAAAAATAGCTAACAGTCAAGGTCGGTCAATCACGTCCTAGTATAATTTACCAGTTAGTCATTTAGTGGTTTTCAAATAGAGCACAAAGTTCATACACGTATCTACCACATAACATGCATCACTTTAACGGTTTATGCCCATATAAGCTTCCCCTCTATTCCCGTTCATAAGCAAACATACGACATTTCATATAACACTTTTATTGACATATAAAATGTTATATCATTCTCAGATAACCTACCCGACATTTAGACATGCAAATCACTACTTATGTCGTTTCAGCTTTAATATTCAAAACTGGGCTGTTTTCGGAGATTTTAATAAAATAGTTAACTTGTTTAAAAAATTCCCAAATTTTTACAGAAGGTCTTAAACGATCCAAATATTATTGTGTAAAAATATCGGGATCCAATTTATCACCAATATTTTATAAAAATTCATTTTCTGGACTGCAATTAGATTCATCTTTTTCTGATTGCAGTCCACAGAATAATTTATTAAAAATTCATCGAGAGTCCGATTTATGAAATTCCAGTGGGGTAATTACAAATACATCAGTTGTCATCTACTGTACAAATTTCATGAGCGGATTCATCATAGATTTCTAGTTATGACCAAAAACATATCACCCATTTACTGCAGCAAAAACACAGCTTCAGCTGCTGTTTTTAAAAGGGTCTTTAAAAATAGTAAACGAAGTCCAAAAATTATGATTCCAGTGCCATTAAAACCGTATTTCATAATACATAAATCTAGACTTCAGAAAATACATTTTCTGCTTTATTAAGGTTCGGTTACAGCCAACTGAAGTTGGCTGTAATCATCAAACAGCAAACTGTTTTCAGCTTTTAACATTCTAAAGTGTGTTCGATTGATTCCGTTAATATGTTTAGTGATCACAACAACATCAAACATCAATATTAACAAGTAAATCAGCAAATAATCAGTACACATCAAAACAATTTCATACTAACATAAATACATCTCTGTAGTAGCCCGCCAGACCCAAGAATTGGCGGATTTCTGTTGGTGTGCGGGGTGCAGGCCAGTTCTTGATTGAGTCAACCTTGGATGGATCAACATGAATCCCATCCTTGTTTACTATGTGGCCTAGAAAATGGACTTCGCGAAGCCAGAAGTCACATTTCGAAAATTTGGCATACAGTTGCTCTGCTCGAAGAAGTTCCAGCATAAGTCGTAGATGCTGCTCGTGTTCCTCCCGACTCTTAGAATAGATCAGGATATCGTCGATGAAAATGATAACGAACTTATCCAGGTAAGGTTTGCACACTCGGTTCATGAGATCCATGAAAACCGCTGGAGTGTTTGTTAATCCGAAAGGCATAACCAGAAACTTGTAATGGCCGTAACGAGTTCTGAATGCTGTTTTAGAGACATCCTCATCTCGGACTCTCAGTTGATGGTAACCCGATCTCAGATCAATCTTGGAGTAGCAGCTCGACCCTTGCAGCTGGTCGATTAAGTCATCAATGCGCGGGAGAGGATAACGATTCTTTATGGTCACCTTATTGAGTTCGCGGTAGTCGATGCACATTCTGAAGGTACCGTCTTTCTTCTTCACGAATAGTACTGGAGCTCCCCAGGGCGAAGAGCTAGGACGAATAAAACCTTTTTCCAAAAGTTCTTGTAATTGCTTGGACAGTTCTTCCAGTTCGGTTGGGGCTAAGCGATAAGGTGCTCGAGCTATGGGCGCTGCTCCAGGAGCTAGCTCGATTTGGAATTCGACTTGGCGATGAGGCGGAAGACCAGGTAATTCCTTAGGGAATACCTCGGGAAAGTCACGTACAATAGGAATGTCTTCAATTCTCTTCTCTTCCATTGATGCGTCAGTAACGAGTGCAAGAATGGCAGTGTGGCCCTTACGCAAACACTTCTGGGCCTTAAGGAAAGAGATGATGCCCACAACAGCACCACTCTTGTCACCATGAATCATGAGAGGTTCTTCACCAGAACGAGGAATGCGGACGATTTTCTCGTTGCAAACAATCTCCGCTTGATGATGAGATAACCAATCCATCCCAATAACGACGTCAAAACTACCCAGTACGATGGGAATAAGATCGATAGAGAAGGTCTGACCAGCTAAGACGAGGTTACAGCCCTTAACTATGCGTGTGGCTTCAAGGCTTTTACCGTTTGCTAGCTCTACCGTGTGCTTGGTGTTCAAAAGTGTTGGGGTACGTTTAAGCATTTGACTAACTTTTAGGGACACATAACTGGTATCGGCACCCGAATCAAATAGAACATTAACATAAAAGTCGTCGAGAAGAAACTTACCCATCACAACGTCGGGATCGTTCCTTGCATCACCCTGACCCAGCACGAAAACACGACCCCTGGCACCATTGCCGTCGTTATTACCCCCGTTGTTATTCCTGTTGTCACACCCCGACCACGTAGAACAACAATACGTGGCGGAAAACGTCGGGGAGTGTTGTAACAGAATCATTGTTTCATAACACATGGAAATTGAAATATTGTTTTATTGATTAAAGTAGTTACAATGTCATGACAATCAAAGAAACATAACATAAATAACTAGTCTTGCATCTTTTATTGTCTCTAAGGCCCAAGTCCGCCTAAGTGTATCTTGATAAATCCTATGCATCATATCCTGAAACACATGTGAAAATAGGTACGTCAGCATAAAAATGCCTGTGAGATACATAGGTTTACGAAAATAGGATTCATGACTTATTGTTTAAGAAAATGTTTAGTCATGAACCTTGTAATTTGATTTGTCTTGTAAATCATTTGAAAAATGATAAGATCAGATGATATGTATAAATAAGAGAATAATGTATGGTTAAATGAATAACCATATAAAAATGAGTTTGTATAATTTAAGTTGTTTGTAAAACAATGTATTGTGAAAAATAGGTTATTTGTATAATGTCACACCCCGACCACGTGGAACATACAAAACGTGGCGGAAATGTCGGGGAATGTTGTAACAGAATTAATTGTTTCAAATCCATGGCAATTGAAGTTTCATTTTATTGATTAAAAGTGTTACAATGTCTTAACAAACAAAGAAATTACAACATAATTAACTAGTCTTGCATCTTTTATTTTCACTAAAGCCCAAGTCTGCCTATGTGTATCTTGGTCATCTTATGCAACAGCTCCTGAAAAACACATGTGAAAATAGGTACGTCAGCATAAAAATGCCTGTGAGATACATAGGTTTTGTGAAAATAAGATTCATGACTTATGTTTGAGAAAATGTTTAGTCATGAACCTTGTTATTTGCTTTGTCTTTAAATCATTTGAAAAACGATAAGATCAGATGATAAGTATAAATAAATGTAAGGTTAAATGGATAACCAAGTAAAATGTGTTTGTATAAGATAAGTTGTTTATAAATCAATGTCTTGTGAAAAGTATGTTATTTGTATGAAATGTTCTATGTCTCAAACTGAAATGATTCAAATAACGTGACGACATGTAATACCATACAAACACTTATATATAGGAAGTACCAGCGGCGTATCCACCATGCTTGTATCATATTACACACGCATCGTTACTTAATCACTTAATCAAACCAAACCAAACAATGTAAAATGTTCATGTCAAGATGTAAATCATGTAAAAATGTCTATGTCAAATATCCAAGTCAAATGTCTATGTCAAATATCCATGTCAAATGTCTATGTTTAAACCAATAGTCAAAAGTCCTTGTATAAACCATGTCAAATGTTGATAGTCCAAAAGTAGTCAAGTAATGTATAACCAAAATGATATGTATGGTAAGTAAAATTTAGACTACTTAAACCATAAGTAAAAATGAACAAAACAAAGTATTGAAGTAAAACTTGGTTTAAATCAAAGTTATGTTTTGTAGAATAATGCATGCTTTACTGATACAAACACTTATGCAGTATGTTAAACGCAAACATTCAAGCCTTGAGACAGTCGGATAACCCTTTCAGTCAAGGTTATCAAAAGAATTGTATTCGGATTCAGTCATTCCTTACATCCAAACAAACCCGGGATGTCAGGAATGGGATTTGTCAAGTCCTATGGTACCACTACTTACTTCCGAGCGGCGTAGCAAATGTTAATGAATGTTATATAGACCCGTTAAACAAACCAAATGTCATACCAAAATGTAAGCATGAGATGAAGATAATGTACCTAGTATGCTAGAGTAAACATACAAGGTAGAGCTGTAAAACAATGTGTCCATATGTTACTGGAACATATGCAACAGAGATGCAATGTAAAATGATGTACTAAGTATGCTAAGTTAACATACAAAGCAGAAAAGTCATGTAAATCAATGTGCTTAGCATGTTATCAGTCAACATACATAGCAGAAAAGTCATGTAAATCAATGTGCTTAGCATGTTATCAGTCAACATACATAGCAGAAAAGTCATGTAAATCAATGTGCTTAGCATGTTATCAGTCAACATACATAGCAGAAAAGTAATGAAATCATGTACTATAATGTACTAACAAACATAGTCGGTATATGATGTGAAAACAGGAAAGCAGGAAAGTAACAAGTAGGCACATGTGTTTCACCCCAAAACAGTTTGGAAAACAGTAAAAGAGGGGTCTATGTACTCACATAAACACCTTGAAAACATGTAAAGAGGGGGTTCTATGTACTCACTTGAGATTGCTCAGTTGTCTAAAGATAATCACCAAACAGTGCTAGAGATCTCGGAATCAAACGGCACCTAATATAGGTAACTATGTTAAATAACCGGACCTAAATCGGAAGACTGGGTAGCATTAGGGTTTGTAAACCAAACGAGTGTGGAGACTCGTGTGATATGGTTTAACAAAGCCTACATACTAAATGAAACTTAACCTAAGTGCTTACGACCCATTACGACCCGTTTAGGTAGCTTATGCTACTTTAACGCGTCGTTCGCGTGAAACGCGTTCGGACCGCCTAACTAGTCCTATGACAAGTGTTATATGCCTAAACATGTTACATAATCAGTTATGTGACAAAAGTTTAGGTTACATATGCTTAATTACCAATTATACATGAAAAGGGTATTCTGGTAATTTACCTAAGGCATATAAACTACCTATCATACAACTATTTAAACGATGTGACCATAGGGTATAACCTCGGAAGGTTATTCCCTACCTACTATGGTCACCTAATGTATTTGGTCGGATCCTAATGATCGACCAAACTGGGTCGGGTTCGAAGGTATAGGCGATTTATTAGATCGCCTACCCTACGACCCTAGACAACGTGGTAATCAGTGGGCATAGTCCCAAGGGACTATAACCAACGTGATTACACTCACGTTGCGAAGTTCAAACGAACTTCGCATTGACCATTACTGGTCAACGCTGAAAGTCAAACAAAGTTTGACTTTCTGACTCGAAAAGCAATAAAATAAGGAAAAGAACGAAAGAATACTTACGAAGGGTCCCCGAATGCTAATCCCGATCCAAGAACTCAGGTATGAAACAATGGTTTCAACTTAGAGCTCTCAAATCAGAATTCTTGTGCAAAATGAGGTTGTGTGGGTTGGGTATTTATAGGAATACCCGAACCGTTAGGATCGTTTGTCGAATATTGTGCCTTAATCATATCCGTACAAGTGTCGGAAGGTTATGGTGCCTAACAATGATCCTTATCAGCTGAGTATGCAAGTGGTGAACTTGTGGTTGTGGTTAAAACAGCTGCAAACAGGCTGTTAGAAACTCTGAATCTGGTCTGAACTTGGCTAGCGCACCGCTACGCTAAAAGTGTAGCGCACCGCTAGGCCATAGTTTGGCAGATTTACACTTTTGGTCCCTGAACTGTATTTAGGCCATTTTCGACACGTTTAAGGCCCGTTAACCCCATTTCAAAGCTCTAAAATGAAGTTAAAGTATAGGGAACTTAAAACATGCTCAAAAATATCTCGGATGTCGGTTCGTTTAACCGTACGAACGCGATGTTCGCTTAATTACGACGGAATGCGCATAAGCGTGAAAGACGATCCAAATGACGCGACGAATGGATTTTTCTTAAGGCGAACAATAAAATATAATGTAGTCATGCTTACATAAATTTTTGGATGTCCGGATGTATTCAGAACGTAAGTTATGCGCGAAAATGCAAACTTGTGCACTTTTTGACATTTTTAGTCCCTGAATGACACAAAAGTTTATTTTAGCATACCGAACACCTCAAAGCCTATTTCTAAGCTATGTAAAGGATATTTATGGTATGTTTAACTTATGGTCATGTTCCAGAATGTCTGTTACAGTTCAAATTGGCATACTTTCGCAGTTTGTCAAGTTTAGTCCCTGTAAGCGAATTAGCTTTGATTTCACCACACCAAACCTTCCAAAACTTATGTCTAAGTTATGTCAAGGTTATTTAAGGTATGTTAAGCCTATTTAACTATTCCGGAGTGTTTGTTGGATTAAACTGGTTATATTTACGCATCAGTGCGCGTATAACCTTCCAGAAAGCGATTTAAAGCTTGAAATTGAACAAGAGTTGATATGTGTAAACGATACACATATTTTTACAAATCCCAAGTATGAAATATAATATTTCATTGGTTTGGTATTTGTTTGATGGCCGTGAAGGCACAGGTGTTACATATAAAATGTTATATGTCTCAATTTGAAATGGTTCATATAACGCTACGATATGTAATACCATACAATCACTTATATATAGGAAGTACCAGCGGCGTATCCACCATGCTTGTATCATATTACACACGCCTCGTTACTCGAATCACTTACCCAAACAAACCACCAATGTAAGATGTCTATGTTTAAACCAATTGCCAAACGTATTGAATAATATGTCAAAATGTCTATGTCAATATGTAAATCATGTAATGTGTAACCAATGTCAATAATGTTTATGTGTCAAATGTAAATCATGTAATGTGTAACCAAAATGATATGTATGGCTAGTGAAATATATCAACTAAACCATATGCACAAAAACAAAGTATTGAACTAAAACATGGTTTAAATCAAAGCTATGTTTTGTGGAAATGCATGCTATACTGATACAAATATCTATGCGGTATTGTGAGAATGCATACATCCAAGCCTTGAGACCGTGGCGATAAACCCTTAAATAAATTAAAGGTTTATCTTGTTGTAACTGTATATCGAATTCGGTCATTCCTTTCATCCCCACCTACCCGGGATGTCCGGAACGGGAGTTGTCAATTCCTATGGTACCACTACCTACTAACGAACGGCGTGATCGGTGTTAATGAATGTATTGTTCCATTTATACAAACCAAATATCATATCAAAATGTAAGCATGTGATGAAAACAAATGTACTAAGTATGCAATAGATGAACATACATAGCATGTGATGTGATGTGAAACGATGTACTAAGTATGAACTAAATGGACATACATAGCATGAAATGTAATGAAATCATGTACTATAAATGTACTAATGAACATAGCATGTATATGATGTGAAAGCATGAAAGTAACAAGTAGGCACATGTGTTTCACCCCAATACAGTTTGAAAACGGTAAAAGAGGGGTCTATGTACTCACTTGAGATTGCTCAGAAGTCCTAAGATAACCACCAAGCAATGCTAGAGATCACGGATATCAAACGGCACCTAATATAGGTAACTACATTAATAAGCCAGACCTAAATCGGAAGATCGGATAGAATGAGGGTTCGTAAACCAAATGAGTATGGGAACTCGTGTAATATGGTTTAACAACGCCTACATACTAAATGAATCCTAACATAAGTGCTTATGACCCATTACGACCCGTTTAGGTAGCTTATGCTACTTTAACGCGTCGCTCGCGTGAAACGCGTTCGGACCACCTAACTAGTCCTATGACAAGTAACATATGCCTTAACATGTCTAATATTGTTGTCAAATCAGTTTAGATGTCAAAAGTTATGTTACATATGTTTAAAATGAATTTTGGCATCAAAGGGGTATTTTGGTAATTTACCTAAGGCATATAAACTACCTATCATACAACTACTTAAACGAAGCGACCATAAGGTATAACCTCGTAAGGTTATTCCCTATAAACTATGGTCACCTAAAGTGCTTGGTCGGATCCTAATGATCGACCAAACGGGTCGGGTTCGAAAGTATAAGCGATTGTTTAGATCGCTTACCTTACGACCCTAAATAAGCACTAAACTAAAAGTGATGAGCTAAGCATGTTAAAACATGCTTAACTAAGTTTAGAAAACAGGTTTGGTATCAAAACAAATGGTCTTGATACCCACAAGTAGTTTGGTTACAAAATACGCAAGAATACGTATTCTGACCGAAACTACGGCTCGTCACTGAGCCTAGATAACGTGGTAATCAGTAGGTATAGTCACTAGGGACTATAACCATCGTGATCACGGTCATGTTATGAAGTTCAAACGAACTTCGCATCGACCATAAACTGGTCAATGCAGAAAGTCAAACAAAGTTCGACTTTCGGACTCGAAAAGCAATAAAAGAACGAAGGAACACTTACGAAGGGTCCCCGAATGCTAATCTAGATCAAAATAGCTCAGGTATGAAACAAAGGTTTCAACTTAGAGCACAAATGATCAGATTCTAGTGAGAAATGAAGTTGGGGTATGTGGGTATTTATAGTAAATGGACAACCGTTAGGATCATTTCTTGGAAAAGGGGGCACGATCTAAGCCGTACACTTGTTGGAAAGTTGTGGTAACTCATTTGCCATCCACCATAAGAGTTTGACACTTGGCACTTGGCCTTTGGAGAGTGTTAAGGGCTGTTAAAGGCTGAAAAAAAAAGTTTTGCTGCATCTGGCCCCTGTTTACGGACCTAGTTTGGCAGATTTACAGTTTCAGTCCCTGTAACCTCAAAACTTGGTTTTCGATGCGTTTTTTTGACACGTTTAAGCCCCGTTAACCCCATTTCAAAGCTCTAAAATGAATTTAACGTATAGGGAACTTAAAATGTGTTCAAAAATATCTCGGGTATCAGTTCGTTTTGCCGTACGGTTACGTTGTTCGGTTAATTACGACGGAATGCGCATAAGCGCGAAAAATGATCCAAATGGCGTGACGAATGGATTTTTCTTATGCCAAACACTAAAATAAAATATTTTAGTGCTTACATAAATTTTTGGATGTCCGGATGTATTCAGAACGTAAGTTATGCGCGAAAATGCAAACTTGTGCACTTTTTGACGCTTTTTGTCCCTGAATGACCCCAAAAGTTTATTTTAGCATACCGAACCCCTCAAATCCTATTTCTAAGCTATGTAAAGGATATTTATGGTATGTTTAACTTATGGTCATGTTTCGGAATGTCTGTTACAGTTCAAATTGGCATACTTTCGCAGTTTGTCAAGTTTAGTCCCTGTAAGCGAATTAACTTGTTTTTGCCATACCAAAGCCTTCAAAACTTATTTCTAAGTTATGTAAAGGTTATTTAAGGTATGTTAAGCCTATGTCACTATTCTGGAGTGTTTGTTGCATTAAACTGGTTATATTTATGTATTGGTGCGCGTATAACCTTCCAGAAAGCGATTTAGAGTTTGGAATTGAACAAAAATTGATATGTGCAAATGATACACATATTTTTACAAATCCCAAGTATGAAATATAATATTTCATTGGTTTGGTATTTGTTTGATGGCCGTGGAGGCACAGGTGTTACACCCGTTGCCCTGATTGTTGTTGTTGTATTTATTCTGATTTTGATTTAACTGGGGGCAGTCCCGCTTGAAGTGGCCTTCAGCACCACACTGAAAGCATCCCCTGTTGCCTCGCTGTTGCTGCTGCTGGTTTTGTGGAGCTTGCTGTTGCTGCTGACGATTCTGATTTGTAGGCCGTGAGCTCCTGCAATCCTTGGCTTCATGACCCATCTTAAGACACCTCTGACAACGTCCCTTGTTGCACTGACCATTGTGGTGTCTGTTGCATTTGTTGCAATTTGGGTGGTTTCCTTGATATCCACCCTGCCCTTGACTACCAAAAGATTGCTGACAAGGACTCTGGTAGTCATCAATCTTTCACTGCTGTGCCTGGGACTGAACTGTAGTCGAACCCTTGCTGGAGGTTCCATCCCATTTTCGCTTGTTATCACTGGAAATAGCAGAAGTATGAGTAGTAGTAGCACCGATACGCTTAGGCAGCTTGTTCTGTTCTACTGCCTGGTCTGTGAGACGATGAGCAAGACGAGTAACATCCTGGATGGTAGCAAGGTTAGCAGAAGTCACATGGCTTTGAATCTCTGGTACTAAGCCTTTGAGGTACAGCTCGATGCGCTTAATGGGAGGATCCACCATAGTTGGATATAACACTGCCAGTTCGTTAGATCGCTTCGTATACGCCTCTATCTCTGACCCCGTCATCTTCAGGTTAAAGAACTCCACTTCCAGCTTATGAATGTCATCACGATTACAGTATTCTCGCTTGATCAGTTCCTTGAAGTCATTCCATGGGGTGGCATTAGCAGCTGCCAGCCCTAACATTTGAACTTGCGCGTTCCACCAAGTCAGCGCAACGCCTTCGAGGGTACCAGTGGCATACTTCACCCTACGAGCCTCAGGGCATTCACACATTTCGAAGACCGATTCGAGCTTCTCGAACCAGTGGAGGAGTCCAACGGCCCCTTCAGTGCCACTGAAAGTACTAGGACGACAGTCCATAAAAGTCTTGAACGTGCACACAGGAGGCTGAGCGTGTTGACCTCCTGCCTGGGCAGCTACGAGTGCTGTAGTAACTTGTTCAGTGATCAAAGCCGCCAACTGGGCTTGAGTTAGGTTAAAGCGTCCACTCATGATCTTCATATCAAAGGAAAACATGAGTGAGTGAGGTTCGCGAAAGTGCGATGACAGAAGAGGGTAAGCACACATGTGTTTTCAATCAATAGTTGTTACGTTTATCTAAGCATACCACGAGCAAAGTTCTATGTAACTAGCAAGTAAGCAATATAAACATAAATCATATCACCTATAGTGTTGAGCCTTGCACGTCGAGTGAAGCGTCGTTGTGGATCGTTGAGCACTGTTCAGGTTATAGTCTGGTTTTATCCCAAAAGTTTCCCCCTTTTTAAAACCAAGTTCACTATAACCAATGGCTCTGATACCAATCTGTCACACCCCCAAAATCCACTATGCGGAGTGTCACCGCTTGGAGGTGTGACATGACCAAGATCAAGCCACCAATCATATTGAACAAGCATGTAAGTAGTTTGTAAAATCCAACACAATACAATTGGTGTCTAAACAAAACATAGTTTAAGTTGCAAGCGGAAGCATAAAGTTTAAAACCAAATCATAAGTTTAAACGTTTCAAATGTTTAGCATGGCACACAGCTGTCCATGTCCCACAACGACTTTTCCCACTCCAATGCAAGCTCCATGAGTACCTAACGACCTGTAAGGCATGTAACAACGAATCAACAACAAAGTTGAGCGAGTTCACAGTTGGTTGTTCAGTTAATAAGTTCGTATCAGAAATCATAAGTTCGTTTCATCACCATGTATTACCCATTATCCTTGATTCCCAAACCTTTACGATATTTAGTGGGGGCTTCCCATTTTGTATGTACTAGACTAGTCGTATCCATAAGTGTCCTTCCCAATCCGAGGACAGTGGTAAGTATGAGTTTACGTAGGTTTTACGTAAGTGCCCTTCCCAATCCGAGGACAGTAGTAAGTATGAGTTTACGTAGGTTTTACGTAAGTGCCCTTCCCAATCCGAGGACAGTAGTAAGTATGAGTTTACGTAGGTTTTACGTAAGTGCCCTTCCCAACCCGAGGACAGTAGTAAGTAGTCTAGTAGTGTTGATAGTATAAGTAGTTATTCAATCTCATTCCCAACCACCGGGAATCCCATGCCTTAGTAAGGGTGTGAACTCACCTCGGTTGCTCGGTTTGACTCTCAAAAATAGCTAACAGTCAAGGTCGGTCAATCACGTCCTAGTATAATTTACCAGTTAGTCATTTAGTGGTTTTCAAATAGAGCACAAAGTTCATACACGTATCTACCACATAACATGCATCAATTTAACGGTTTATGCCCATATAAGCTTCCCCTCTATTCCCGTTCATAAGCAAACATACGACATTTCATATAACACTTTTATTGACATATAACATGTTATATCATTCTCAGATAACCTACCCGACATTTAGACATGCAAATCACTACTTATGTCGTTTCAGCTTTAATATTCAAAACTGGGCTGTTTTCGGAGATTTTAATAAAATAGTTAACTTGTTTCAAAAAATCCCAAATTTTTACAGAAGGTCTTAAACGATCCAAATATTATTGTGTAAAAATCTCGGGATCCAATTCATCACCAATATTTTATAAAAATTCATTTTCCGGACTGCAATTAGATTCAACTTTTTCTGATTGCAGTCCACGGAATAATTTATTAAAAATTCATCGAGAGTCCGATTTATGAAATTCCAGTGGGGTAATTACAAATACATCAGTTGTCATCTACTGTACAAATTTCATGAGCGGATTCATCATAGATTTCTAGTTATGACCAAAAACTTATCACCCATTTACTGCAGCAAAAACTCAGCTTCAGCTGCTGTTTTTAAAAGGGTCTTTAAAAATAGTAAACGAAGTCCAAAAATTATGATTCCAATGCCATTAGAACCGTATTTCATAATACATCAATCTATACTTCAGAAAATACATTTTCTGCTTTATTAAGGTTCGGTTACAGCCAACTGAAGTTGGCTGTAATCATCAAACAGCAAACTGTTTTCAGCTTTTAACATTCTAAAGTGTGTTCGATTGATTCCGTTAATATGTTTAGTGATCACAACAACATCAAACATCAATATTAACAAGTAAATCAGCAAATAATCAGTACATATCAAAACAATTTCATACTAACATAAATACATCATGTTTCATCTTCTTGTTTAAATCCTTTTTAGTGTTCATGTAGATTTAACATATTACATCTTTTAATCATGAAACAAGATGAACAAATGTTAAACAAGAGCTTACTACTAGCTTATAGCTAGGGGTGATTCTCTAGTGCAAAAGATGAAGAAAAGATGGTGAAGAAGGCAAGAACAAAGCTACTTTGAATGCTCTTCAACTTGCAAGTTCCTATAGCCCTTCTTCTATACTTGGATGAGACTTGAAGGTGGATGAAAGTGGTGGTTTAGGGGTGGTGATGGTGGCGGTTTGGGGTGAAACCGTGAGGGAGGGAGAGAGAGAGAGAGTGTGATGAGAGAGGTGAATGTTTGAAATGATGAAGATGATCTAGACACCCATACTTATATGATCATCCCACATATTTTGTTTAACTCTACAAGTAACCAATCAAATAAAATAAGAGATTAAATCAAAGAGGCATGGAGGTGGTGATTTGTGGGTCCACCTATGGACCGAATTCGGTTTTATTGGGGGGGGGGGGTTGGGTGTAACTTTGTGACTAAGTGGTAAATGATAGTTAGTTTGTAAGTAACTAACCTATACTTGTTGGTTTGATCATTTTTAGTGGGTGTTATGGCCAACGGGGATCAAGACTAGCCAATAATAATAAAACAATGTCATTGACAAAATTTTAGTGTCCCGGGTAATGTCCGGTTATTCGGTCGGATACTGTTCCGTTAAGTTGTTAAATTGTTCCGTAAGGCGTCTTATACATATATTTTTGTAACACAATTAATTCCTAACACATAGGAAAATATTCAGGACCATTTAGTCAAGTTTTCTGCATACTACTAGTATGCTAACACGCACATGTAAGTATAACACAGTAATTAGAGAGCAGTTAAATAATTTTGCACAATCATCAAGCACTTTAATTATCATTAATAAATTGTACGGATACATGGAATTACGAGGGTTGTCACATTCTCCCCCTGTTAAGAAAATTTCGTCCCCAAATTTAGTGCGTAGTTACTGAGGAAACTAGTTAAGTTGTGGTGTTTACTGGCTTTTCCTGGGGTGCACACTTTTACTCTAAGGTTATCCTGTTGTCTCAAGGCTTGAATGTAGGCGTTTAACATTACCGCATAAATGGTTGTATCAGTAAAGCATGCATTATTCTACAAAGTATAACTTTTGATTTATTCAAATACTTTGTTTTGTACATTTTTACTTGTGGTTTAAGTAGTCTCATTTTACTTACCATACATAACTTTTGATTGCACATTACATGATTTACATTTGATGGTTTTCACACAAACATTTGACATTTGACTATACATAAACATTTTTACATTGGTGGTTGGTTTTGTTTAAGTGATTTAAATAACAAGGCGCGTGTAATAAGATAAAAGCATGGTGGATACGCCGCTGGTACTTCCTATATATAAGTGTTTTTATAGTATTACATATCGTAGCGTTATTTAAACCATTTCAATATTTGATATATTACATTTTTACACAAACGACATATTTTCACTAAACAATTGTTTTACAAAATAACTTATTTTATACAAACTCATTTTACTTGGTTATTCATTTAACCTTACATTACTCTTTTACATATCATCTACTTTATCATCGCTTTTCAAATTACTTATAAAACAAAACATTTTACAAGGATCATGACTGACTTTTGTTAAACAACCTTTTTCTAAACTTATAAGTCATGAATCCTATTTTCACAAAACCTATGTATCTCACAGGCATTTTTATGCTGACGTACCTATTTTCACATGTGTTTCAGGATATGATGAATAGGATTTATCAAGATACACTTAGGCGGACTTGGGCCTTAGTGACATTAAAAGATGCAAGACTAGTTAATTTTGTTATGTTTCTTTGTTGTTAAGACTTTGTAACTCTTTTAATCAATAAAGCAAAATTTCAAATTTCCATGAGTAATGAAACAATGATTCTGTTACAACACTCCCCGACGATTCCGCCACGATTTGTTGTTTTACGTGGTCGGGGTGTGACAGAAAAGTTGGTATCAGAGCTCATGGTTATAGGGAATTAGGTTATTAGTAATGCTTTGACCTAGTCTATAACCTTCCTAGGACCCTAACGCGAGTTTACTTGCGTTTAGTCATAAAACAATACCGTCACCTATCCTTAGGCGACAACCACAACAGGAACACAAATTTCGAATCTGCTTTGAAAACCAATCATCTGTTCTAGGATGATTTATTGTAAGGTTTTGAACCCTTTAAGTTTTCAAAATCTCGTCAAGGTTTTGGGTTCTAAATAATGTGAACACGTGCAAACTGGAAGAGTGAATGCCTGTACTCTGAGTTTTCTGTCTAAGGCTAGAGTGTTCGTACAAATTCGCAGAATCGGACCAGTCATTCTTACCTGGGAACTCTTGGGGTGAGTGTTCACTTATAGGCGAGCATGTCTTCAGTGATACATTAATGTGACCCGTTTACTTTGATTAGTCACCATCTCATTTGTTTGCCTTAGGTAATAAACAAATGATCGCAAATTCTATGCGTTGTCATTTTGTTTTGATTTTCCGATAACCTTTCACTTGTTTCTTCCTATGTCTTTCATTTTCTTCTAGAATGTCTCTTCATCTCAGCAACGGTCAAATGTTCGAGCAAACAGCCAAATTTGCCCAACAAATAGGCGAAGTAATTCTGAAGACTGTAGATTTAGGTATCGCCATGTCTCGTCTCAAAAATGGAGCCACTCAAGAGTCACCGAAGGAAGCAGAAGTCAAGCCTGCACCAAAATCAAGGAAGCGTAAGGCTTCAAGGAAACCCGCAGCGGGTGCACCTAATCAAGCGGGACCTAGCCAGGTAGCGACGCCACCAGCTAGGAAGCCGTACATAGGAGCTGCCCCATGGTGCAGACGATGCAACCGTCATCATTTAAACCTCACACCATGCTTCAAATGTACCTACTGTGGACGGTGGGGACATTTGATTAACATATGCCGCTTTGCTATCCAAAACAAAGCTGGTATAAACCTTGCTGCTACCCAGCTCCAAGTCAACCCTACTCAAGCTCGTTTTCCGTCTGGTACTTGCTACAACTATGGTGAGACGAGCCATTTCAGGAACAAATGCCCAAAGATTGTCAATGCAAATCCAACCCTTGGATGAGCATTTGGCTGATTAGAAGAAGCTGCTGCTTTAAATAATTTGTATCTGTTGCTTTTATATCTTTTGTTGAACCCTTGAAACAATCTATTTTGTCCATAAATAAATTGTTCACAATTCTGATGTACAAGTGTAGTTACATGTGTATGGCATTTCCCTATGATACCTACATCAAGGAACTATGTTCTTTACAAACTACTCTTGTGAATTTCCCATTCTTATGTTTGCTCATGATTTCCTCGAAAGATTTTAAGTACTCGTTTCATTCTAGGAGACAAAGTACAAGAAATAAAGTGACATTATGAGTAATCGTGCTTTTGCACACCTATGCCTTTGAATCCTTGGTTAGAAAACTAAGGTATTTTTCAATCTCATACCCATTTACGTTTTGATTTTTTTTTCAACATGCATAGCATAAGTTTTCAAAAACAACCTTCATGATTTCAAAGTTATTTATACAGTATAATTACTTATATCAAGTGCATGATTTCAAAAGCATCATTCATGTTTTCAAAAACCTTATACGTAATTTCAAAAATTTCATCTAGCATGATTTTAAAACATTTTTATCTAATACACTTACTTATGATTTCAAAAGTATTATGTAAGATTTCAGAAACAGTAAGCACATTTTTTTAGAACTCCATGCATAGTTTTCAAAAATATTTTTCTCATACATTGACTTAACCTTCAAATTCTGCTTCATATGTCGCCTTGACATATCTAGCATCTCAACTTCATAAGCATTTTACCTCATGTTTTGACTTAAGCACGTCTAGTGTAAGGTTTTTGAAATACCTCCCGCTTTTCAAATCCCAAAATCCATATGGGATCTTTTTATCTTCACAAATAGATCCTTGTGGATGATTATCATTCAAATCAGAGTCCTTAATTGGATTCCTTGTGTACCTTAATTCGAACATTTCGGTTCCTTATAATCGAAATCGAATTTTTTCTTTAAAAATCTTTCTATCTTCATAGTGTGATTCTTGATAATGTTTAAAGTACCAAATGAAATCCACGGAATGGATTCCTAGTGTGCTTTAAATACATGTGCGCAATTAACAAAACAAATTAACAAATTAAAGATCTAGATAAACAATTTTGTGGTTATGTGACTATGTGTTTATGCATTTTGCGTTTTCTTTTATGCATTTTGTGTTTTTTTTGTATACTCTGGATATTCGTTATCCAAATCCTTGTAGAATCTTTCATATCTTCATATGAGGGATTCATAGTAGGATATTCAAAAAGGTACTACCTTAAAATCCTTATTGGGCTTCCACATGAAAGTTAAAACCCTTGGATTATATAGTACCATTCCATGATTCATAAGAGACCCTCTTAGTGGTCTAGTCAAAAAGACTGATTCAGAATCTGGTTAAGAACGACATCTAGTGATGTAGCTGAACAGACTCCTTGGTAGTCTATTTAAATCATTTATTGATTTAATTGAAAGGACCCTATGGTGGTCTAGCCACAATCATCACAGGCTCGTTCATTGTTTTCTTCCCCTACACATTTTAAGATGCACTGTGCGGACTATGCAAGGAATTACATAATTATAGACGCGTACATAATTATGAAATTCAGTGCACAGAAACCCAGTAAGAATTATTATGTGTAAGAACCGATAGCGACAACAATAACAAAATGTGAACGATGTAATGGAGGTACGGTGGACGCACCAATAACGCTTAATAGACTTATATATAAGTGTCCCTCCTACATTGTAAGCATGACGTTATTTAAAGTTACTAGAAGTTCAAGAACTCTAACCAGTGTTGTTCGATCTTTTCAACTTCATGTTTCAAGCTCTCACAAGTTTCCTCTAAATAAAATTTCGGGACGAAATTTTCTGAAGTAGGGGAGACTGTGACACATGTGCCTCCACGACCATCAAAAAAATACTAAATCAATGAAATATTGTATTTCATACTTGGGATTTTTATAAATATGTGTATCGTTTGCACATATCAATTCTTGTTCGATTTCGGGCTCTAAATCGCTTTCTAGAAGGTATACGCACCCTGATGCGTAAATATAACCAGTTTAATGCAACAAACACTCTGGAACAGTTACATAGGCTTAACATACCTTAAATAACCTTTACATAACTTAGAAATAAGTTTTGGAAGGTTTGTTCTGCCGAAATCAAGTTTATTCGCTTAAAAGGGACTAAATTCGACAAACTACGAAAGTATGTCAATTTGTACTGTAACTAACATTCCGGAACATGATCATAAGTTAAACACACCCTAAAGATCCATTACTTAGCTTAGAAATAGGCTTTGAGGGGTTCGGTGTGCTAAAATAAACTTTATGCTCATTCAGGGACTAAAAGCGTCAAAAAGTGCATAAGTTTGCATTTTCGCGCATAACTTACGTTCTGAATACATCCGGACATCCAAAAATTTATGTAATCATTAAAATATTATATTTTAGTGTTTGGCATGATAAAATTTCATTCGTCGCTTAATTTGGATCGTTTTTGCGTTCTTTACGACTTCCGTCGTAATTAACCGAACAACGCAACCGTACGACCAAACAAGCCGACATCCGAGATATTTTTGAGCACATTTTAAGTTCCCTATACTTTAACTTCATTTTAGAGCTTTGAAATGGGGTTAACGGGGCTTAAACGTGTCAAAAAATGCATCAAAAACCAAGTTTGGGGCTTCAGGGGCTAAATCTGTCATTTTTGAAAGTTGCTGGTCTGCAGGTCCCTTACGGTCCGTATGGACCTTTGCTTACGGTCCGTAAGCAGTGCCCAGCACATCAGAATTGCAGAAACATTGAATCTGGTCATTCCCTCTTGTTCCAATGGTTTTGATCCATGGTTTTTCATGCTATGGGCTGGTTTGTGTGGAGAACAAGTCCCCCAATCATTCTTTGACACTTGTATGGTCAAGATTTGAGCTTCACAACACTTGGAATGATCTTAGAGCTCCATACTTCCTATAAATAGCAACCCCATTTCACTTCATTCTCACACCTTGATCAGATTTTTCTCTAAGTTGGAGTGGAAACACTTCATACCTGAGAAAATTTTAGATCAAACATCCTTCTTGGACCCTTTGTAAGTCTCCTTCATGCTTGTTCTTGTATTTCAAGCATGAAAGTCAAACTATGTTTGACTTTTAGCTTTGACCAGTCAATGGTAAACACAAAGTTCCGTTGAACTTTGCAACGTGAGCGTAATCACGATGGTTATAGTCCCTTGTGACTATACCTACTGATTACCACGTTGACTAGGCGTAGTGACGAGTCGTAGTTTCGGCCAAAATGTGTGTTTGTGTGTATTTTGTAACCAAACTACTATTGGGTATCAAAACCATTTGTTTTGATACCAAAACCTGTTTTCTAACTTAACTAAACATGTTTTAGCATGTTTAGCTCGTCACTTTTAGTTTAGTGCTTATGTAGAGTCGTAAGTCAAGCGGACTAAACACCCGCTTAGACTTTCGAACTTGACCCGTTTGGTCGATCATTAGGATCTGACCAAACACATTAGGTGACCATAGTTGTATAGGGAATAGCCTTCCAAGGTTATACCTTATGGTCACGTCGTTTAAGTAGTTGTATGATAAGTAGCTTATATGCCTTAGGAACATTACCAAAATACCCTTTTTACGCATAAATTCATTTTAAGCATATGTAACCTAAATTTTGACATCTAAACTGATTCGGTAACTATATTAGACATGTTAAGGCATGTTTTACTTGTCATAGGACTAGTTAAGCGGTCCGAACGCGTTTTACGCGAACGACGCGTTAAAGTAGCATAAGCTACCTAAACGGGTCATAATGGGTCGTAAGCACTTAGGTTAGGTTTCATTTTAGTATGTAGGCTTTGTTAAACCATATCATATGAGTTCCAATACTCATTTGGTTTACGAAACCTCATACTATCCAATCTCCGGATTTAGGTCCGGTTATTTATGTAGTTCTCTATATAGGGCCCCGTTGACTTCCGTGATCCCTCTAGCTTTGCTTGGTTGTTGTTCAAGACTTCTAAGCACCCTCAAGTGAGTACATAGACCCCTCTTTTACTGTTTTCAAACTGTTTTGGGGTGAAACACATGTGCCTACTTGTTACTTTCATGCTTTCCATTTTTTCACATCATATACTTGCTATGTTCGTTAGTACATGTATAGTACATGATTTACATTACATTGTTTTGCTATGTATGTTTACTTAGCATACTTAGTACATTGTTTTACTTTACATTTCTGCTATGCATGTTGACTGAGCATGCTAGCATATTGATTTACATGACTTTTCTGCTTTGTGTGTTAACTTAGCATACTTAGCACATTGTTTTCATTTAACATGTTTACAATCGGTATGACATTTGGTTTGTACAAACGGGACTTATATACGTTCATTAACATTAGCTACGCCGCTCGGTAGTAAGTAGTGGTACCATAGGACTTGACAAATCCCATTCCTAAAATCCTAGGTTTGTTTGGATGGATGGAATGACCGAATCTGATAACATTTCATTTTGATAACTTTTACTCTAAGGTTATCCTGCAGTCTCAAGGCTTGAATGTAGGCGTTTAACATTACCGCATAAATGGTTGTATCAGTAAAGCATGCATTATTCTACAAAGCATAACTTTTGATTTATTCAAATACTTTGTTTTGTACATTTTTACTTGTGGTTTAAGTAGTCTCATTTTACTTACCATACATAACTTTTGATTGCACATTACATGATTTACATTTGATGGTTTTTACACAAACATTTGACTATACATAAACATTTTTACATTGGTGGTTGGTTTTGTTTAAGTGATTTAAATAACAAGGCGTGTGTAATAAGATAAAAGCATGGTGGATACGCCGCTGGTACTTCCTATATAAGTGCTTTTATAGTATTACATATCGTAGCGTTATTTAAACCATTTCAATATTTGATATATTACATTTTTACACAAACGACATATTTTCACTAAACAATTGTTTTACAAAATAACTTATTTTATACAAACACATTTTACTTGGTTATTCATTTAACCTTACATTACTCTTTTACATATCATCTACTTTATCATCGCTTTTCAAATGACTTATAAAACAAAACATTTTACAAGGATCATGACTGACTTTTGTTAAACAACCTTTTTCTAAACTTATAAGTCATGAATCCTATTTTCACAAAACCTATGTATCTCACAGGCATTTTTATGCTGACGTACCTATTTTCACATGTGTTTCAGGATATGATGCATAGGATTTATCAAGATACACTTAGGCGGACTTGGGCCTTAGTGACATTAAAAGATGCAAGACTAGTTAATTTTGTTATGTTTCTTTGTTGTTAAGACATTGTAACTCTTTTAATCAATAAAGAAAAATTTCAAATTTCCATGTGTAATGAAACAATGATTCTGTTACAACACTCCCCGACGATTCCGCCACGATTTGTTGTTTTACGTGGTCGGGGTGTGACAAGCCCATCTATATGTGGATGAGATTGTATCTCTCCATGGAGTGCCAGTATCTATTACCTCTGATAGGGATACTAGATACACATCTCATTTTTGGAAAAGCTTTCAGCAATCTCTAGGCACTCGTTTAAATTTCAGTACTGCTTATCATCCTAAGACAGATGGCCAAAGCGAGCGTACGATTCAAATGCTTGAGGACATGCTTAGGGCTTATGTTATTGATTTGGGTGGAAGTTGGGATGACCATATTCCTTTGATTGAATTTTCTTGCAACAATAGTTATCATTCGAGCATCCAAGTCGCGCCTTTCGAGGCCTTATATGGAAGGAAGTGCAGAACGCCAGTTTGTTGAGCGGAAGTTGGAGAAGCCCAACTATCAGGACCTGATATAGTCCTGGAGATGACAGACAAGATTATTCAGATCCGTGATCGTCTAAAAGCTGTCAGGGATTGGCAGAAAAGCTATGCAGATGTGACAACTGTCAAAAATCCAGGTATCCGTACCATTAATTAATCATGATTAGTGCCTAATGACTGTGCCGAATTACAATTATCTGCTTTCTGATTACTGCATTATATTTACCTGTGCATCACATATTGCATAATGTCATATCATTATTGCATACAAACATATTGACATTAAGGATGCACAAAGCACAGTGAACGGATAAATCAGCAAAATGCTGACAGAACTCAGCACATGGACAGACAGTGTTTTGGAGACCCAATATGAGCCAGGAACTAAGTCTTACACTAGTATAGTGTGTAGGAAAGTAAGGATCCCAAAACTGCCTTTCTAAGTGATAGTTTAAGTGCCGGAAAGTGCCTAAAACTCACCCAAAGTGCTGAATTCAGCAAAAAATCAGCAATTTTCAGCATTTTAACAATCTAATTTCATGCAAAAATATGCTTAAATGGTCCTGAATGCTTTCCTAAGTGTCGGGAATCAAAAGTGTCACAAAAGGGTACATAAAGCACCTTAAACTGCAAGTTTAGCACCTTAACGAACCAGTATCCAACCAAACAACTGGATATTACCCGAAACATTAAATTTACACTAGAAGCACCGTTTTAACATTTCCAAGCTAGTTATGGTCCCCGAACATCATAACACCTCCTAGAAATGTCTAATAACTAGAATATGTAACTAACACTTGATTTTCAACTAGTAAGTAACCAAACTAGTTTAAACATATGCTATTACCCCCCCCCCACCTAGTTCATGGCCATACATGGCCCCCACATGGAGATTTCATTTGATTAATTTATTTGATCTTGTTTTTGCTTTATAAGACACATTATACATAAGTTAAAACTAGAGAATGGATTATAAATATAACCTAAGTGTCAAGCTCTCATTCTTACACAAACTTGAAACACACACTACTCTCTCTTCTCTCCCTCTTGTGCTCTCGGCCGAGATCAACAACACCACCATCACCATCATTTATTCATCTTACATCCATTACAAGCATATACAAAGGTGTTAGAGATCCTACAAGGAAGCTTGGTGGCCTTGAAGCTTGAAGGACCTTTCTTGTTTGCTTTTATCCACTCGTTTTCTTCACTTGAATCATCCCTAGCATTGAGCTAGTGGTAAGAACCTTGATCCATCTATTTCACATCTATTTTAAGTAGTTAAAGATGAATCATGATCAAAAACTTGAAGAACACTAAAGATCATAAGCATGAAACATCAACATAAGCTTGTTAAATGAAGTAATCTTGATGAATATGAGTTGTTATGCTTGTTGATCGTTGATTGTTTGTAGAAATGATGTTGATCATCATATGATCTTTCTAGATCATGATTAAAAACATAATCTAGCAAGATGAGAGGATGAACTTGATGAAAGTGAATGGATCATCCTTATGAAAATCATGAACTTGAAAGAATAAAGTTGTTTTCGTGAAAAACCATGATCAAAGTAAGTTGTCAAACATATAGATCTATAGATTTATGAATGGTTTTTCAAAGAAAACAAGTTAAAAACATAAGTTTTGTCACACCCCAACCACGTAAAACAACAAAACGTGGCGGAAACGTCGGGGAGTGTTGTAACAGAATCATTGTTTCATAACACATGGAAATTGAAATATTGTTTTATTGATTAAAAGAGTTACAATGTCTTGACAATCAAAGAAACATAACATAAATAACTAGTCTTGCATCTTTTATTGTCACTAAGGCCCAAGTCCGCCTATGTGTATCTTGACAAGTCCTATGCATCATCTCCTGAAAACACATGTGAATATAGGTACGTCAGCATAAAAATGCCTGTGAGATACATAGGTTTTGTGAAAACAGAATTCATGACTTATGTTTGAGAAAATGTTTAGTCATGAACCTTGTATTTTGCTTTGTCTTGTAAATCATTTGAAAAACGATAAGATCAGATGTTATGTATAAATAAGAGAATAATGTATGGTTAAATGAATAACCATGTAAAATGAGTTTGTATAAAATAAGTTGTTTGTAAATTAATGTCTTGTGAAAAGTATGTTATTTGTATAAAATGTTATATGTCCAAATTGAAATGATTTAAATAACGCTACGATATGTAATACCATACAATCACTTATATATAGGAAGTACCAGCGGCGTATCCACCATGCTTGTATCATATTACACACGCCTCGTTACTTAAATCACTTACTCAAACCAAACCAATAAACATAGAATGTTTATGTTTAAACCAATTGCCAAATGTATTGAATAATATGTCAAAATGTTTATGTCAAGATGTAAGTCATGTAATGTGTAACCAATGTCAATAATGTTTATGTGTCAAATGTAAATCACGTAATGTGTAACCAATGTCAATAATGTTTATGTGTCAAATGTAATTCATGTAATGTGTAACCAATGTCAATAATGTTTATGTGTCAAATGTAAATCATGTAATGTGTAACCAAAATGATATGTATGGCTAGTGAAATATATCAACTAAACCATATGCACAAAAACAAAGTATTGAAGTAAAACATGGTTTAAATCAAAGCTATGTTTTGTGGAAATGCATGCTATACTGATACAGACATCTATGCGGTATTGTGAGGATGCATACATCCAAGCCTTGAGACTGTGGCGATAAACCCTTAAACAATTTAAAGGATTATCTGTGCTTATGTATATCGAATTAGGTCATTCCTTCCAATCCAAACAAACCCAGGATTTCAGGAACGGGAGTTGTCAATTCCTATGGTACCACTACCTACTAACGAACGGCGTGATCGGTGTTAATGAATGTATATTGATCCATCAAAACAAACCAAATATCATATCAAAATGTAAGCATGTGATGAAAACAACTGTACTAAGTATGCAAAAAATGGACATACCTAGCATGTGAACTGTACTAAGTATGCAACAATAGACATACATAGCATGTGATGAAAACAACTATACTAAGTATGCAACAATAGACATACATAGCATGTGACCTGAAACAACTGTACTAAGTATGCAATAATAGACATACATAGCATGTGATGTGAAACAACTGTACTAAGTATGCAACAATAGACATACATAGCATGTGATGTGAAACAACTGTACTAAGTATGCAACAATAGACATACATAGCATGAAATGTAATGTAAAACAATGTACTAAGTATGCACACACTGGACATACATAGCATGAAATCAATGAAATCATGTACTAAAAGTGTACTACTGAACATAACAAGCATATGATATGAAAACATGGAAAGCATGAAAGTAACAAGTAGGCACATGTGTTCCACCCCAAAATGTTTGGAAAACAGTAAAAGAGGGGTCTATGTACTCACTTGAGATTGTTCAGTAGTCCTAAGATGACCACCAAGCAATGCTAGAGATCTCGGAATCAAACGGCACCTAATATAGGTAACTATGTTAATAAACCGGACCTAAATCGGAGGATTTAGATAGAATGAGGGTTCGTAAACCAAACGAGTGTGGAGACTTGTGTAATATGGTTAAACAAAGCCTACATACTAAATGAAACCTAACCTAAGTGCTTTCGACCCATCGCGACCCATTAAGGTAGCTTATGCTACTTTAACGCGTCGTGCGCGCAAAAGCGCACTCGAGACGTCTAACTAGCCCTATGACAAGTGTTATATGCCTAAACATGTTACATAATCAGTTAAGTGATGAAAGTTTAGGTTACATATGCTTAATTACCAATTACACATGAAAAGGGTATTCTGGTAATTTACCTAAGGCATATAAACTACCTATCATACTACTACTCAAACGATGTGACCATAGGGTATAACCTCGGAAGGTTATTCCCTACCTACTATGGTCACCTAATGTATTTGGTCGGATCCTAATGATCGACCAAACGGGTCGGGTTTGAAGGTATAAGCGATTTATCAGATCGCTTACCCTTACGACCCTAGACAACATGGTAATCAGTAGGCATAGTCCCTAGGGACTATAACCATCGTGATTACAATCACGTTGCGAATTTCAAACGAACTTCGCATTGACCACAAACTGGTCAACGCAGAAAGTCAAACAAAGTTTGACTCTCAGACTCAAAAAGCAATAAAAGAACGAAAGAATACTTACGAAGGGTCCCCGAATGCTAATCTCGATCCAAGTAGCTCAGGTATGAAACAATGGTTTCAACTTAGAGCTTCTCAAATCAAGATTCTTGTGGGTTTTGAAGCAAATGGGGGTGGGGTATTTATAGGATTCGTAGAGCCGTTAAGATCGTTCCTCGTTAACCGTGATTCAATCTCAACCCTCCACCTCAAAACCCTGGTTTTAGAAAACCATTTGAGCCCATGGTATTGCCCAAAACCATGTGCGAAAGTGGAACGGACCCGATTCGATGTTTCTGCAACGTTTCTATCCAGACTAGGCAGTCGCGTAGCGCCACTGCATAGGCATGAGGTGCTCGCGCTACGCCACTGCCTACCAGTTTCAGCAAAGTTTCAAAAATAGCAGAAATGGTCCCTGCAGCCCGTTTAAGCTATTTTCGATGCGTTTGAACCCCGTTAACCTCATTTCAAGGCTCTAAAATGAAGTTAAAGTATAGGGAACTCAAAACATGCTCAAAAATATCTCGGATGTCGGTTCGTTTGGCCGTACGATCGCGATGTTCGGTTAATTACGACGGAATGCGCATAAGTGCGAAAAACGATCCAAATGACGCGACGAATGGATTTTTCTTATGCCAAACACTAAAATAAAATATTATAGTGCTTACATAAATTTTTGGATGTCCGGATGTATTCAGAACGTAAGTTATGCGCGAAAATGCAAACTTATGCACTTTTTGACACTTTTAGTCCCTGAATGACCCAAAAGTTTATTTTAGCACACCGAACCCCTCAAAGCCTATTTCTAAGCTATGTAAAGGATATTTATGGTATGTTTAACTTATGGTCATGTTCTGGAATGTCTATTACAGTTCAAATTGGCATACTTTCGCAGTTTGTCAAGTTTAGTCCCTGTAAGCGAATTAACTTGTTTTTGCCATACCAAAGCCTTTAAAACTTATTTCTAAGTTATGTAAAGGTTATTTAAGGTATGTTAAGCTTATGTCACTATTCCAGAGTGTTTGTTGCATTAAACTGGTTATATTTACGCATCGGTGCACGTATAACCTTCCAGAAAGCGATTTAGAGTTTGGAATTGAATAAAAATTTGATATGTGAAAATGATACACATATTTATACAAATCCCAAGTATGAAATACAATATTTCATTGGTTTGGTATTTGTCTGATGGTCGCAGTGACCCAGGTGTCACAGTCTCCCCTACTTTAGGAAATTTCGTCCCGAAATTTTTATTTAGAGGAAACTTGTGAGAGTTTAAAACACGAAGTTGAAAAGATCGAACAACATTGGTTAGGGTTCTGAACTTCTAGTAACTTTAATAACATCATGCTTGCAATGTAAGAGGGATACTTATATACAAGTGTATGAAGCGTCACTGGTGCGTCCACCATACCTCCTGTACATTGTTCACATTTCGTTATTGTTGCCACTATCGGTTCTTACACATAATAAATCTTACTGTGGTCTCCGTGCACTAAATTTCATAATTATGTACGCGTCCATAATTAGACAATTCCTTGCAAAGTTCACACAGTCTATTTTATATTGTGTAGGGTAAAACCAAATGAACAATCATGTGATGAGTGTGACTAGACCGCCATAGAGTCCTTTTAATTAAATCAATATATGATCTAAATAGACTATCAGGGAGTCTGTTCAGCTACATCACTAGATGTCGTTCTTTAACCAAATTGTGAATCAATCTTTTTTACTAGACCACTAAAGGGTCTCTTATGAACCATGGAGCGGTACTATATAATCCAAGGGTCTTAACTATTACATAGAAGCCCATTAAGGATTTAAGGTTGTACCTTTGGATATCCTACTTATGAATCCCTCATATGAAGATATGAAAGATTCTACGAGGATTTGGATAACGAATACCCAGAGTATAAAAACACAAAAAAATGCATAAAAGAAAACACAAGATACATAACACATAGTCATATAACCACAAAATTGTTTGTTAATTTGCCTTGTTAATTGCGTACATGCATTTAAAGCACACTAGGAATCCATTCCGTGGATTTCATTTGGTACTTTAAACGTTATCAAGAATCTAACTATAAAGATAGAAAGATTCAAAAAGAAAATTCGATTTCGATTATTAGGAACCGAAATGTTCGAATTAAGGTACATAAGGAATCCAATTAAGGACTCTGATTTGTATGACAATTATCCCCAAGGATCTAATTGTGAAGATAAAAAGATCCCATATGGATTTTAGAAGTTGAAGATGTTTTGAAACCTTGCACTGGACGTGCTTATGTCAAAACATGAAATAAGAATGCTTATGAAGTTGAGATGCTTGATATGTCAAGGCGATATATGAAGCAGAATTTGAAGGTTAAGTCAATGTATGAGGAAAAATATTTTTGAAAACTATGCATGGGGTTCTAAAAAAAATGTGTTCAATGTTTTTGAAACCTTATATATAATGCTTTTGAAATCATGCACTTGATAAGAAAATGTATGGTGCTAATATTGTTTTCAGACTATATGAAACATTTTGAAATTATGAAGGTTGTTTTTGAAAGCATGGCCAATGTTTTTGAAATAACATAGACAATGCATTTAAAAATGGTTTTCAAACTATATGAAATGTTTTGAGATCATGAAGATTGTTTTTGAAATACTTGTACTGTGTATGTTGAAAAATCAAAACGTAATGGGTATGGGATTTGAAAATATCCTTAGTTATCTAACCAAGGATTCAAAGGCACAGATGTGCAGAAGCATGATTACTCATAATGTCACTTTATTTTCTGTACTTCGTATCTTAGAATGAAACGAGTACTTAAATTTTTTTTTGAGGGAATCATGAGCGATCATTAGAAAGGGAGAAATCACAAATGTATTTTGTAAGGAACATAGTTCCTTAATGTAGGTATTATAGGGAAATGCCATAAACACATGTAAATATACTTGTATATCAGAATTGCGAACAACAACTTTTATTTATGAACGAGACATATTGTTTCACAATACACGAAAACAAAAGAAACAAAGGCATAAGACAGCAACATCCTTTGTTCAGCCGAATGCTCATCCAAGGGTTGGATTTGTACTGACAATCTTCGGGCAGTTGTTCCTGAAATGGCTCGTCTCGCCACAGTTGTAGCAAGTACCAGACGGAAAACGAGCTTGAGTAGGGTTGACTTGGAGTTGGGTAGCAGCAAGGTTAATAGCAGCTTTGTTTTGGATGGCAAAGCGGCATATGTTAATCAGATGTCCCCACCGTCCACAGTAGGTACATTTGAAGCAGGGTAAGGGGTTCGAATGATGACGGTTGCATCGTTTGCACAAGGGAGCAGTTCCTTTGTACCGCTTCTTGGCTGGTGATGCTGTCATCTAAATAGGTCCTGCCTGTTTTGGTGCAACCGCTGCGGGTTTCCTTGAAGCCTTACGCTTCCTTGATTTATTAGGGGATCGTTCATCCATGGTCTTTGATTCCTCGGTTGGTTTCTTGGCGGTTGGTGCTGGCTTGACTTCTGCTTCCTTTGGTGATTCTTGAGTGGTTTCATTCTGGAGTTGATACATGGTAATGCCTAAATCCACAGATTTCTGAATCACTTCGCCTATTTGCTGGGCAAATTTGGCTGTTCGCTCGGACATTTGACCGGTGCTGCGAGGAAGAGACATTCTAGAAGAAAATGAAAGACATAGGAAGAAACAAGTGAAACGTCATCGGCTAAACAAAACAGAATGGCAATGTATAAGAATTTGCGATCATTTGTTTATTACCTAAGGCAAACAAATGAGACGGTGACAAGTCAAAGTAAGCGGATCATACTAATGTATCACTGAAGACATGCTCGCCTATAAGTGAACACTCACCCCAAGAGTTCCCAGGTAAGAGTGACTGGTCCGATACTGCGGATTTGTACGAACACTCTAGCCTTCGACAGAAAACTCAGGGTACAGGCATTCACTCTTCTAGTTTTCACGTGTTCACATTATATGACCCAAACTTTGACGAGATTTGAAAACTTAGAGGGTTCAAAACCTTATAACAGAGGGTTCAAAACCTTACAATAGAGGGTTCAAAACCTAGTAATCAATCATCCTAGAACAGATGATTAGTTTTCAAAGCAGTTTTGAAATTTATGTTCTTGTTGTGGTTGTCGCCTAAGGATAGGTGACAGTATTGTTTTATGACTAAACGCAAGTAAACTCGCGTTAGGGTCCTAAGAAGGTTATAGACTAGGTCAAAGTATTACTAATAACCTAATTCCCTATAACCATGAGCTCTGATACCAACTTTTCTGTCACACCCCGACCACGTAAAACAACAAAACGTGGCGGAAACGTCGGGGAGTGTTGTAACAGAATCATTGTTTCATAACACATGGAAATTGAAGTATTGTTTTATTGATTAAAAGAGTTACAATGTCTTGATAATCAAAGAAATATAACATAAATAACTAGTCTTGCATCTTTTATTGTCACTAAGGCCCAAGTCCGCCTATGTGTATCTTGACAAGTCCTATGCATCATCTCCTGAAAACACATGTGAAAATAGGTACGTCAGCATAAAAATGCCTGTGAGATACATAGGTTTTGTGAAAACAGAATTCATGACTTATGTTTGAGAAAATGTTTAGTCATGAACCTTGTATTTTGCTTTGTCTTGTAAATCATTTGAAAAACGATAAGATCAGATGTTATGTAAAAATAAGAGAATAATGTATGGTTAAATGAATAACCATGTAAAATGAGTTTGTATAAAATAAGTTGTTTGTAAATTAATGTCTTGTGAAAAGTATGTTATTTGTATAAAATGTTATATGTCCAAATTGAAATGATTTAAATAACGCTACGATATGTAATACCATACAATCACTTATATATAGGAAGTACCAGCGGCGTATCCACCATGCTTGTATCATATTACACACGCCTCGTTACTTAAATCACTTACTCAAACCAAACCAATAAACGTAGAATGTTTATGTTTAAACCAATTGCCAAATGTATTGAATAATATGTCAAAATGTTTATGTCAAGATGTAAGTCATGTAATGTGTAACCAATGTCAATAATGTTTATGTGTCAAATGTAAATCACGTAATGTGTAACCAATGTCAATAATGTTTATGTGTCAAATGTAATTCATGTAATGTGTAACCAATGTCAATAATGTTTATGTGTCAAATGTAAATCATGTAATGTGTAACCAAAATGATATGTATGGCTAGTGAAATATATCAACTAAACCATATGCACAAAAACAAAGTATTGAAGTAAAACATGGTTTAAATCAAAGCTATGTTTTGTGGAAATGCATGCTATACTGATACAGACATCTATGCGGTATTGTGAGGATGCATACATCCAAGCCTTGAGACTGTGGCGATAAACCCTTAAACAATTTAAAGGATTATCTGTGCTTATGTATATCGAATTTGGTCATTCCTTCCAATCCAAACAAACCCAGGATTTCAGGAACGGGAGTTGTCAATTCCTATGGTACCACTACCTACTAACGAACGGCGTGATCGGTGTTAATGAATGTATATTGATCCATCAAAACAAACCAAATATCATATCAAAATGTAAGCATGTGATGAAAACAACTGTACTAAGTATGCAAAAAATGGACATACCTAGCATGTGAACTGTACTAAGTATGCAACAATAGACATACATAGCATGTGATGAAAACAACTATACTAAGTATGCAACAATAGACATACATAGCATGTGACCTGAAACAACTGTACTAAGTATGCAATAATAGACATACATAGCATGTGATGTGAAACAACTGTACTAAGTATGCAACAATAGACATACATAGCATGTGATGTGAAACAACTGTACTAAGTATGCAACAATAGACATACATAGCATGAAATGTAATGTAAAACAATGTACTAAGTATGCACACACTGGACATACATAGCATGAAATCAATGAAATCATGTACTAAAAGTGTACTACTGAACATAACAAGCATATGATATGAAAACATGGAAAGCATGAAAGTAACAAGTAGGCACATGTGTTCCACCCCAAAATGTTTGGAAAACAGTAAAAGAGGGGTCTATGTACTCACTTGAGATTGTTCAGCAGTCCTAAGATGACCACCAAGCAATGCTAGAGATCTCGGAATCAAACGGCACCTAATATAGGTAACTATGTTAATAAACCGGACCTAAATCGGAGGATTTAGATAGAATGAGGGTTCGTAAACCAAACGAGTGTGGAGACTTGTGTAATATGGTTAAACAAAGCCTACATACTAAATGAAACCTAACCTAAGTGCTTTCGACCCATCGCGACCCATTAAGGTAGCTTATGCTACTTTAACGCGTCGTGCGCGCAAAAGCGCACTCGAGACGTCTAACTAGCCCTATGACAAGTGTTATATGCCTAAACATGTTACATAATCAGTTAAGTGATGAAAGTTTAGGTTACATATGCTTAATTACCAATTACACATGAAAAGGGTATTCTGGTAATTTACCTAAGGCATATAAACTACCTATCATACTACTACTCAAACGATGTGACCATAGGGTATAACCTCGGAAGGTTATTCCCTACCTACTATGGTCACCTAATGTATTTGGTCGGATCCTAATGATCGACCAAACGGGTCGGGTTTGAAGGTATAAGCGATTTATCAGATCGCTTACCCTTACGACCCTAGACAACATGGTAATCAGTAGGCATAGTCCCTAGGGACTATAACCATCGTGATTACAATCACGTTGCGAATTTCAAACGAACTTCGCATTGACCACAAACTGGTCAACGCAGAAAGTCAAACAAAGTTTGACTCTCAGACTCAAAAAGCAATAAAAGAACGAAAGAATACTTACGAAGGGTCCCCGAATGCTAATCTCGATCCAAGTAGCTCAGGTATGAAACAATGGTTTCAACTTAGAGCTTCTCAAATCAAGATTCTTGTGGGTTTTGAAGCAAATGGGGGTGGGGTATTTATAGGATTCGTAGAGCCGTTAAGATCGTTCCTCGTTAACCGTGATTCAATCTCAACCCTCCACCTCAAAACCCTGGTTTTAGAAAACCATTTGAGCCCATGGTATTGCCCAAAACCATGTGCGAGAGTGGAACGGACCCGATTCGATGTTTCTGCAAAGTTTCTGTCCAGACTAGGCAGTCGAGTAGTGCCACTGCATAGGCATGAGGTGCTCGCGCTACGCCACTGCCTACCAGTTTCAGCAAAGTTTCCAAAATGGCAGAAATGGTCCCTGCAGCCCGTTTAAGCTATTTTCGATGCGTTTGAACCCCGTTAACCTCATTTCAAGGCTCTAAGATGAAGTTAAAGTATAGGGAACTCAAAACATGCTCAAAAATATCTTGGATGTCGGTTCGTTTGGCCGTACGATCGCGATGTTCGGTTAATTACGACGGAATGCGCATAAGTGCGAAAAACGATCCAAATGACGCGACGAATGGATTTTTCTTATGCCAAACACTAAAATAAAATATTATAGTACTTACATAAATTTTTGGATGTCCGGATGTATTCAGAACGTAAGTTATGCGCGAAAATGCAAACTTATGCACTTTTTGACACTTTTAGTCCCTGAATGACCCAAAAGTTTATTTTAGCACACCGAACCCCTCAAAGCCTATTTCTAAGCTATTTAAAGGATATTTATAGTATGTTTAACTTATGGTCATGTTCCGGAATGTCTATTACAGTTCAAATTGGCATACTTTCGCAGTTTGTCAAGTTTAGTCCCTGTAAGCGAATTAACTTGTTTTTGCCATACCAAAGCCTTTAAAACTTATTTCTAAGTTATGTAAAGGTTATTTAAGGTATGTTAAGCTTATGTCACTATTCCAGAGTGTTGTTGCATTAAACTAGTTATATTTACGCATCGGTGCGCGTATAACCTTCCAGAAAGCGATTTAGAGTTTAGAATTGAATAAAAATTTGATATGTGCAAATGATACACATATTTATACAAATCCCAAGTATGAAATACAATATTTCATTGGTTTGGTATTTGTTTGATGGTCGCAGTGACCCAGGTGTCACAAGTTTCATATAATCTTGGTTCTTACATAAACAACACTTATTTTTAGTGGTTAACCAAGTGTAGAAACACTTGTGTAACAAAAAGAATGCATAAAGAAATATTTTTAGAAAATGTGACGAGAAGTTTTAAACATCTAACTTCTTTAAAAATGAAGTTTTTAAAGAACTAATCACATTTTAAAGGATAACAAGACTTACTAAGAATACTAGTAAGTTACTACAAATTTTCACAAATAATCAAGTTCATGAAGTAGTGAAATATGCATGATTTTGGCAAGATTGGTAAGTAAAGATTATTTGTTGATGATTGTGAATTGATTGTGTTGATTTTTACAAAAGAAAATGATATGCTTGAAAGCATGGAAACCTCCATTTTTAGGGGAAACTATGGCAAAATTTTCTAAAAATATAAACACTTAGTAAAATATTTTTAAACAAATATTTACGAGTGTATTTTAAACCATAAATTGTGGTGTAAAAACTACACACACGACATTTTTTTTTTGAATTTTTTTTACATATGTGTTTGTAATACACACATCTACGTTTATGAAAAAAAAATTTGGTCCAACTCGCCCCCGATCAAGAGGTTCTCATGGTTTTTACAACTGGAGGTGGTTCTCATTTTAGCGGTCCCCTATATATATATATATATATATATATATATATATATATATTGAAGACACATATGTGTGATTATTTGCATACTTTGTGTATTAGTTATATTACTTTAAGGCTTGAAATAATATAACTCACAAAAATAACAAGAATTACCACCCAAAATATTACCAAAATTCCAAGGAATAAATATACATACTTACGCAAAATATTGTTGAAACCAAACTATGGAATATAGGACTTACGAAATATTCCAGAAATTTATTCATAAAGGATATTTTGGTAAACAATATTTTGGACACCAAGAAAGTAAAAATACGATTTTACAATTACTACAAGAATATATCATATTTTGACAAGAGAAAAATATATTATTTTTGGCAAGTGTAAAATATATATTTTTCTTGAAATTTTTAGAAGATATATTATTTTTAAGAAATATATATTTTCTTACGTAAACGTGAAATACAATATTTTTGAGAAAAATATGCACTTTCATAAGTAAATGCGAAGTATGTCATTTTTGGAAAAAATGAATTTATATATATATATATATATATATATATATATATATATATATATATATATATATATATTTTCCAAGTTGGACTTGAAAATATATTATTTTTGGAACTTACAAGAGAATACAAATATTTTTGACAACGAAAAATTATAAATAATTTTTCTTAGTAATATTCCTTAAAATATATATATTGGAAATATATATTGGATCTTTATTAGAGATAATATTCCGGAAAAATTAATACGACCCAATACATGGCAAAATATACAAGTATAAGAATACAAATACCCCAATCCTTGGGAAGGAAATACAAGTATAAATACTTGAGAAGTATTAAGATAAAATAACTGTTTAACCATTATTCCAAGACTTAAAAATACAATTTAAGTTAAAATATTAATTATTTTAACAAATAATTATATAACTTAGAATAATATAGAAGGTACAAAGGAACGTAACTCAAAGACATTAATACTAAGTCAAGGCACGGCCCGTTCGTCTAATAGACATTAGTATGATGTAGGTAGTCGTGTACACCGGAAGAAGCTTGAGTTACTGTGACTGAAGACGCAAGACTGTGAGTTTCGTGACCCCCTTTTCTCTTAACTGTTTTCAGCTTTATAACTTCGGGGGTAAAGTACATGTTACAACTATTTACAAACATTACAAATTTGGTATGGTTAGCTAAGGAAGGGTACACCTAGATCATGTGAGTGGTGGGTATAATGCTTAAGGCCATCAATCCTCGTTGTAGGACCGAGGGACATGAGTGATAGATCTATTTGGGTGTAGCGAGCCCCGCCCATGTTGGACCAGGGTTGGCCCATGGGTAGACTATGTCTTACAACCGGAAGCCCGGTGCAAAATCTGCTAGGTTTTAGCTTTCCTGCATCACTTCACACATATCAATGGCCTTGCAAACCATTGGTGATCTGTTTTTCCTTGTTGCTTCATACCAGGATTTATAAACTTACATACATACTTACAATGATTTCAAAGGTTTATTCATATATACAAACAGACACACGAACTCGCTCAACTTTTGTTGATGTTTTCAAAATACATGTATTTCAGGGAATTAGTAGTGGATCTGGTGGGCGTTGGATGTTTCATGCTGGGTTAGGAATAAAGATGTCACCCATGGTCTTCGGGTTTGATCAGGGTGTCTTATTCCTGGACGAGTCACGTTTTCCAAATCCTGGTTCTATTTAACGTCATTTGTCGGGTCTTGTGAACTTTTAAACAAGTTGCATGGTTGTACTCGTATTTGAATTTCTATGTTTTAAGACAATGTTGTCATGATTTTAAACTTAATATATGGATGAACATCTATGGTTTTATCATATAGTTGTGGTTATGATTAAATGTAATGGTATTAAGAAAGTCACACCATAATCACGCTTCCGCAAAAGTCTGGGTGTGACAGCTTGGTATCAGAGCTTTGATTGTAGCGAACTAGGATTCCTTCTCGAGTCTAGACTACAATCATTAGGGCTCTCACGAAAAATATTTTTACAACATGTTTTCATTGAATACACGAAACGCCCAGATCCAGGAAACAAACATTTTTACAAACAAAAAGACAAGAAATACATTCCAAGGTTTATGTTTATGGTTCAGTCTGAGAGTCTGGGTGGTTCAGTCTGAGAGACTGGGTGGTTCAATCTGAGAGACTAGGTGGTTCAGTCTGATAGACTGGGTGGTTCAGTCTGAGAGACTGGGTGGTTCAGTCTGAGAGACTGGTTGGTAGTCTGAGAGACTGGTTGGTAGTCTGAGAGACTGGTTAGTTTAGTCTAAGAGACTAGTTAGTTTAGTCTAGGAGACTAGGTGATCTAGTCTGGGAGACTAGGAAGGATAGGAAGGATACATGATTACACTGATTTGACTACATGCTAAATGATAGATGTTAATATATGTGCATATGTTGTGATTGTTTTGTTACAGACACTATGTCTTCATCTGAGAGTGGACTGTCTGATACTGTCGACCCCATGGCTATCGTTTCTGACGATGAGATCGGCCTAGAGCCAGAGATCTTTACCTTCGATACTGAGAGTGACCCGGAGATGATGTCGGATGACGACGACGATTTTCAGCCATTTGCGCTGCCCGAATTTGGCGATGATCTACCGCATGCTGATGGTATCCCCGACGAGGATCCCTTTCTTATTCCTATTCCTGTCCAAGGCCATCTCATCCTCGGACATCTCGATGGTGAGCATGTCGCGGCTCCGATCCTCGCCCCTTTTCCTCTTGTGGCCTTTCCTTTCGAGGATTTGCCTTTTGATGACTTGTTTGATGATGATGATGTCGATCTTTTTGTTGATGGTCCCCCTGATAATGCCCAGGGTGATGGAGTTTTAGTTGAGGATGTCATTCTTGTTCCACTCGTTGAGGTTCCTGTTATTGAGGTTTCCTCTGATCACTCTATTCTAGATTCCTTTGAATCTGTGTCATCCTCCGCCTTGCATGCAGTGGGACTGCGACGTTACGTCACTGACACTGATGACGATACAACCATGTCAGCTGCATCGATTCCTCCACATGACATTGAGCCTGGACTTGAGCTTGATTTTATCCCTATCGATCAGCCTATTGATGCACCCGCTGATCCTGAGCCGATACCAGGTCCTGAGCCTTTGCCGGATTTTGATCCTATCCCATTTGGCGTACCTGACATTGCACCACTTGTACCAGATCTGGTTCCTAAACCCGCTGACCCTCCTGTTGTTGAGCCCGTTACTCACCCACATGCACGTGCACCTGTTGATGTTGCTCCTTTTCATCCGGTTGAGTCAGATGTACACCGTGTCGACTTACCTATCACTTTCTTGCAGTACATACCCGCACCCCCTCCCGGGGAAGGCCCTTCTAGCCAGCAGCCTAGCCATGACCCACATGTGACAGCAGCTTTTTCTCGCATGCCTCAGTATACACCTACTGCTCATTTTACTTCTTCACCGCTAGACGTGCCACTCATATGGTTTCCACCGAACACCATGCCGATTTCTGATCCCTACCATCCCTCGCACTTTACGGGTTATACACGGGATGAGTTACTCCTGTCATTGCAGCTTCAGTATGAGATCATGAGTAGTAGAGTTATGGAGCTTGAGAGGATTCCACGTCCCCCACCTTGTTCATGTCCGTCACCTTTTGCGACTCCACCTGCTCCTCTTTTGCCTTATCCGGATTTTGATGTTCGATTTCTCACCATGGAGTAGCAGATCAGTTACCTGTTGCGTCATGTTTATGATCTTGAGGAGGATCTAGCGCATGTGCGCAACTTGCTTTTTGTTCCTCCACCTCCTCCTCCACCACCATCAGCATAGCCGGTTTTTGGTTTTATGCAGGTAGCTTACTTTTTATGAGAGCACCGCTATTGAGCCTAGCTTGCGAAGCCTTTTAGAGACCACTTTTGATTATATGACTTATGGTAGATTGATAGACATTTTGGGCAAGGGTAGTGTGACCCTGTGTTCCCTTTTGACACGATACATTTGTAAAACATGTAACTGTATTTGTGGTCGATGATTAATGAAAGCTCAATTGTAATGTTCTCATTAAATACGTTGTTAATTTACTTATGCTATGATTGCATGCTTACTTGTTATGATAAACACTATTATACATATACTACTTATTATATACATAAGATCTGACCTATACAATCTTCTTTATAGAAGATGCCTCCTCGAAGAAACAATCAGTTGCCCACAAAAGAGGCAGAACTGCAAGAATGGATTTCACAAGCAATCGCACAACATGAGGCCTTGCGCTCTGAGCACAGCGGAGGTACCTCAGGAAATAACCCACCTCACGGAAATGTTTAAGTCACTTAAGACACATTACGTTATTTTGAACATTCCATGTGCGTTTTCTAATGCTTTCTGTGAATGAAGTTGCTTGTACAGGCTGTACTTACAAGCAGTTCCTATACTGCAAGCCTCTGAACTTTGACGGCACTGGAGGTGCTGTCGCTTTCGTTAGATGGGCTGAGAAAACAGATTCTGTGCTGCGAATGAGCAAGTGTGCGCTAGAGCACCAGGTCACTTACATTTCTGGACTTTTCCTAGACGGAGCTCTATCATGGTGGAACCTCCAGGTTCAGACTCTGGGAGAAGAGGCTGCGTATACTATGACTTGGGATGAGATGAAAGAACTGATGCGCAAGAAGTACTGTTCAAGGGCTGAGATTCCGTAGTTGGAAACTGAGTTTTGGAATCTTAGGATGGATGGACCTAAGATTGCTGAATACGTGCAAAGATTTCATGACTTATCTCGCGTTGTCCCTACATGGTTGAACCGGAGTTCAAGCGAATTGAGCGTTTTATTTGGGGATTGGCACCCCAAATCATGAGCATGGTGATGACATCCAAGCCTCTAACCATCACTGAGGCCATTGATTTGAGTGTAGCACTAACAGAAGAAGCGGTTAGGCTGAACAAGTTTTCAATCTCTGATGGAAAGAAGAAGGAGACTCATGTCGAGTCATTAGGAGAGAACAAGAGGAAGTTCTCCAATTTCAAGAAGGGTACTCAAGGAAACAACATCGGTAGCAACAAGAAAAGAAATGCGAACCCACCAGCCGAGGTCAGGACTGGTGTTGCAAGTGCGGAAAGCAAAGGGAAAGGTTATATGGGTACCTTACCCCAAGTGTGATGTGTGCCAGTTCCATCATGCTGGCCAGTGTAGGTTTAGGAAGTGTGAAAGTTGTGGAAAGAATGGTCATTCGAAGGAGACATGCTGGGCTGGTACTGGTCATGGAAACAGTGGTCAGAGAGGTAATGGTAATGGCAACAGTAACCGTGGTGGAAACGACAATGGGAATCAGACTAGGAATCGTAACCAGGGAGGTTATGGAAATTGTGGTGGTTCTGGAAACCAAGTTGCTAATGGAAACCGCCACCAAAACAACAACCAAGGTGGCACTGGAAACAAGCAAGGATGCTTTAGTTACGGAGATGTCGAGCATTTCAAGAGAGATTGCCCAAAGAACAACCAAGCCCAAGGAAGAGTCTTTAATATCTGGTGACCTCCCTTAACAGCTGGAATGATCCTAGATCATCCAAAATCCTATATAAAGGGCCATGTTTTGATTCCTTGAACTTGCACACTCAAAGTTTTCACTCTTAAACACTTCTCTGGAGCATCCTGGTCATCTATGAAGCTTTCTCAAGTTTAATCTTCGTACTAAGGACCCTTGTATGTAACAATCCTCAATAAACCGACACCTTCATAATAATTTCTGACACCCTAATATATTTTAAAATATCCCAGAATGTCCTAAAATACACCCCATATGCGAAAACGGGCCTCAAATACATTAAATAGTATTAAAAATAATTAAAAACTGAAAAGTTAAGTTGAGGCGGGCCACGTAAGACCCACCTCAACCTTCACGTGGGCTGCGTGAACTTAAAATCTGGCGCAACCCTGGGCCGCCACGTGGCCCAACACCCGGCAGACCTATACATCGACTCAGCCCAGCTACGCTTTGACCTGGGGTCAACGCGGGCCGCGAGAGAACCAAACTCAGCACCTATATAAAGGAGCCATCGGATCTTCAGTCTGTTCGTCCATCTTTCTTTTCTCAATCTCAAATTCTGAATTATAGGCATTATACTCGGGTGTTATATCCCCCTAATTAGCGAAGTTCTGCTCCATTGTAAGTATTATAACCCCTGGATACGTATTAGATACGCTGCCCGATTGATCTAGGGTTCCGTAATGGTTGTCGTGGTTCTGCCCGACATAGTCATTGGAATGCCGTCTCGGGGAGGGTATTGCTAATGTTAAAATGGGTTATTATGCTAACATGTGTGCATTTGTGTAAATTTTAGATTGTCATCAAGAAACCCTTACGAAAAATCTAAGACAGCAATGTGAGTAATCTCCTTTTTGTTAACAGTTTTTGCAAAACCTTAACTATTTTACAATGCAATTTAGCAGTGATTGAGTCTTTGTAATTCTTCAATTACTGCCGGTATGTTGGGGTTTTGTATACAAAATTTACTACACTGTGAGTAGTAAGTCGGGATGACAATACGTTACCATTGGACAATGAGTTAGCCAATGTGTAATATAACCCACAAGTCAGGATTGACAGTACTAATGGAGTAATTGTGTAGATATAAACATTGTAATCGCTCTCAATACTGTTTAAATTAAATTAATGTTTCTTGATTAAACTGGGATTCACTCACCAGTATTTCCCACTGACAAATGTTTTTAAAACGCGTTTCAGGTAAGACAATGTGAAAGCCAATTAAAAGCCAACTGGACAGCACTGAAGGCTTGGAAAAGTGGCTATAAAAGTTACCTAAATAAAGAAGGCATTTTAATTCAAATAAAATAGGATTTATTCCTATGAAAACATGTGTACTATGAACTTGGGTTTTAACCCATTTGTTTAATGTTATGAAAATGTGGTATTTTACTCCGATAAACATTTCCTAACTACGGTCCTGATGAAAATTTCCGCTGCCAAATTTGACAACACACGATACCACCAAAACTGGCTCGCGGCAGCCCGTTCCCAGGGATCGGGGGTTGCGACAGGAGGTGGTATCAGAGCTAAGCCACTGATTCAGCCACAGAGGTGTTCTGCTGACATCAAAATGTAAAGTGTTAGGAAATAAATTACGGAAATACGTGCATAATTGTATTTTATTGCTATGTGTTATTTGACTATCTGTTAGTTTACAATATGAGCGATCAAGGACCATCTGACGCATACCGTCAATTGTCTGGTTCGCCTAGAAGCGAAGGCACCTCCTCTTCTCAGCCTGCCCTCTCAGGGTACTCTGCTGATACGGAAGAAGGAATCTTTGTGTTTAAGGCTCAGTCAGAAGAGCCATTTCCTCATAAAAAGAGGGGATGGTTCAGTGGAGGGGCACACGAGCGTAGAAAATGTATGAAAAAGTTGCAAGATCAGAGGGTACCAGCAGCAGCCAAGAGAGAGACAGATGCCTATGCCCAGGATATGATAAATAGGGGTATAGCCAATATTCACATCCTAGCAACCACTGCAGCTAACCCTAATCTGGAGCAAATAATAGCACCCCAACCACAGCCACCAATCCCTGACTAACCGATGGAGATAGAAAACCCTGAAAATCAAGTAGAGATGCAAGACTTCAATCCAGAAGAAATCCCTAGGGTACCAGCACCAAACCCCCTAGACCCAAATTACGATCCCTGGTGGGATGACGTTAGGGACTATGTGCAACGTTACCCGATACATGAGGACACACCCATACAGAACGTAGGAGCTTACCTAGGTTTGGACCCTTTAGATCCCTATTTCCACGATGAATACGTTAGGGAGATTTTAGAAGATCCTTACCGATTCCAGGTACCTACACCCCCATACCAAGAACCCGCACCCCAGATTCCGAACCCAGTCCTAGAACCTGCACCCCTAATGAGTGCAGAAAACGTACAAGAACTTAGGACATTTGGTGAGGAAATTTTAGAAAGCAGTGAGAGAATGAGACAGGTGGGAGAGCGACTCGTCTGGAAGTACGACGAGCGCAATATGGATTTTTGGATGAATCCATATCCTTGAATATGATGGTGAAACGGTAGTAGTAATAATAATAATAAAATATGTGTGTACGGATGCCTACTATTATTTATTTCAGTTGGTATTGTAATTTTATTTCAGTACTGGTGTGTAATAGATATATAGTAGATGAATAGAGTTAAGTAGCAATGATTGACGCTTTTGGAAAAAAATGCGTGTCATGTGATTAACTATATTAATATTATTTTGTGATATTAATACGGGGTAAATGTTTAAAATTCAGATGGACGACGGAGGAAATCAAGATAATCTGAATAACGATAACCAGAGTAACATTAACGTGGTTAATGAGAATCCGAGCATCAATAACAATGGAAACCAAATGGATAATAGTGCTGTTCAACATATAGTGGCACAAGGAATCATAGATGAAATGCCATTTATTATTCAAACGATTCAAGAAGCGAATAATAAAAGTAAGCATAGCAGTAAGCGACCAATTGAACCAGAACACAGCGTGAACAATGGCCCTATACTTCAAGCGCCCATTCCCAAAAGAAGAAGAACCATACCTTATGGTTGTTCTTACAAGGAATTCTGGTCCTGCAAAACAATAGAATTCTCGGGAAATGAAGGACCCATTGCAGCTCTACGCTGGATAGAGAAGACTGAGGCTGTTCGGAAAATAAGTAAATGTGCGGAAGAGGACAAGAAAATGTTTGCTTCTAATCTGTTTAAGAATTCAGCCTTAGAATGGTGGAACACTATCCTCCAATCAAGAGGGAGTGATAGGGTATATAACATGGAATGGGAGGAATTTAAGAACATGGTAGAAAGGAAATTCTGCCCTCCCAATGAAAAGGAACAGATAGCTAATAAATTTCTGAACCTTAGGATGACCGGGGTAGATAGTAAGGGTTATACTACCACATTCTTTGAATATGCTAGAATAGTACCAACCCTTGCATCACCTGAACCAATATTAATCTCCCGATACATCTGGGGATTAATTGGAGAGATTAGACATGTAGTCAAGGCAGCTAGACCTCAAACCATAGAAGAAGATGTAGAATTAGCAAATACCTTGATAGATGAGCTAATCCGTACTAGAGAATAAGACCAGAGGAGAAACCTAACCCAAAGGCTTACTCAAGAATTCCGTTCTGGGAATTATAACCGTAGGAATATGGGTTCTACCTCTGCACCTTTCTGCAAGGTCTGCAAGAAAAAGCATTCGGGAAAATGCTCCACTCTTTGCAATTATTGCAAGATGCCAGGACACAAGGAAGAAGATTGCAGGAAGAAACCCAGTAATGGATTATGCTACAACTGTGGAGAAAAAGGTCATATCAGGCCAAACTGTCCAAAACTAGCCCCAGCTGCAAACAACAAGAACATTAAAAATGCTAGAGCATTTGTTCTGACTGCAGATGAAGCCAAGATGATTCTAGACGTGATAGCTGGTACGTTTTTAGTTAATGATGTTTTTGGTAAAGTATTATTTGACTCTGGTGCGAACCAAATTTTTATTAATACTTCATTTTGCAAACTTCTAAATCAGTCATTAACTAAACTACCACAAGAATGTCTAGTAGAGACAGCTAATGGAGAAACTGTTAGGATTTCTGAAATCTTGCAGGGAGCAAGAATAGAAATTTTAAATCAGAAGTTTAAGGCAAACATTTACCCAATGAATCTGGCAGGATTTGATATTGTATTAGGAATGGATTGGTTAATAGCCAATAAAGCCAGCATTTTATGTGATCAAAAGTTAATTCAAGTAAATTCACCAAAAGGTAAAATGATCACAATTAAAGGAGATAAACCATCTAGATCCACTAAATTCATCTCTGTGATGAAAACTGCAAGTTATATAAGAAAAGGTTCTATAGTGTATTTGATTTCCATAATCACTAACACTAAAGGAAAAGAACTAAAAGACATTCCAGTAGTGTCTCAGTTTCCAGATGTATTTCCAGAAGAATTACCAGGACTACCGCCGAATACAGAAGTTGAATTCAGAATTCACCTGCTACCAGGAACGTCCCCGATTTCCAAAGCATCTTACCGTTTGGCACCCGCCGAAATGCAGGAACTGAAGAAACAATTGGATAAATTGCTGGAAAAAGGATTTATACAGCCAAGCTCATCACCATGGGGAGCACCGATTTTATTCGTTAAAAAGAAGGACGGATCAATGCGTATGTGCATTGACTACCGTGAATTAAACTAGGTCACGATTAAGAATCGGTACCCGTTACCGAGAATCGATGATCTGTTTGATCAACTGCAAGGAGCTCAATTTTTCTCTAAAATCGATTTAAGATCAGGATATCATCAATTAAAGGTACAGGAAGAGGACATTCCTAAGACCACATTTAGAACAAGGTATGGCCATTATGAATTTACTGTCATGCCATTTGGTTTAACCAATGCCCCAGCTGCATTTATGGACATGATGAACCGAATATGTAAGCCATATTTGGATAAATTCATAATTGTTTTTATAGATGATATTCTCATTTATTCTAAAAGTAAAGAGGATCATGCAAAGCATTTGCACACACTTTTAAGTCTATTAAGAAAAGAAAAGCTTTATGCTAAATTTTCAAAGTGCGAGTTTTGGCTAGAACAGGTACAATTTCTTGGACATTTAGTGAATCATGAAGGAATTCATGTGGATCCAACAAAAATTGAGGCGATTACTAAATGGAAAACCCCTGAATCACCAACCGAGGTTAGAAGTTTCTTAGGATTGGTCGGTTATTATACCGGTTATTATAGAAGATTTATTCAAGATTTTTGTAGAATAGCCATTCCTTTAACTAAGTTAACCTGTAAATCCATTAAGTTTGAATGGGGACCAAAACAAGAAGAAGAATTTAGAATTCTTAAGCATAAGTTGACCCATACACCCATATTAGCATTACCAAAAGGAACTGAAGACTTTGTAGTCTATTGTGACGCTTCTAAACTAGGTTATGGATGTGTGTTGATGCAACGCCAAAAGGTTATAGCTTATGCATCTAGACAACTTAAGAATCATGAAGAAAATTATTCAACCCATGACTTGGAATTAGGAGCTATAATTTTTGCCCTTATGATTTGGAGACATTACCTTTATGGTAGTAAGTTTACCATATTCACTGATCATAAGAGTTTAAGGTATGTTTTCGGGAAAAAGGAGTTGAATATGAGACAAAGACGCTGGATGGAGATGCTTAGTGATTATGATTGTGATATCCAGTATCATGAAGGAAAAGAAAATGTAGTGGCAGATGCTTTAAGTCGAAAGTATCATGAAAAGCCAAAAAGGGTACGTTCTCTTAAATTAAATCTACAAGTAGATTTAAATGATCAGATAAGAGAAGCACAAGAATCAGTAATCAAGGATGATACTGAAAAATTAAAAGGTATGGTTAAGGAATTAGAATAAGGAACAGAGGGAATTTGGAGATTCCATAAGAAGAGAATGTGGATACCTAAATTAGGAAACCAACGTCATCGTATATTAGAAGAAGCCCATAAGTCTAAGTATACGATGCATCCAGGAAGTGATAAAATGTACCAGGATTTAAGGAAAAAATTCTGGTGGATATGAATGAAAAAGGACATAGCAACCTATGTTTCTAGATGTTTAACCTGTGAACAAGTTAAAGCTGAACACCAGAAACCCTCAGGTTTGTTACAACAACTAGAAATGCCAATGTGGAAATGGGAATTAATAACAATGGATTTTGTTACTAAATTACCCAAAACAAAGAAAGGAAATGATACAATCTGGGTGATTGTAGATAGGCTAACCAAGTCAGCTTATTTCCTATCAATGAAAGAAACCTACAGTATGGAACAGTTAGCTAAATTGTATGTAAATGAAATAGTTTCATTACATGGAATTCCTTTATCAATTGTTTCTGATAGAGATAGCCGCTTTACCTCTCATTTTTGGTCAAGTTTCCAAAAAGCCATGGGAACCAAGTTAAATCTGAGCACAGCTTATCATCCTCAAACGGATGGACAAAGCGAAAGAACAATTCAGACAATGGAAGATATGCTTAGAGCTTGTGTAATTGATTTCGGAGGTAATTGGGACGATCATTTACCTTTAATAGAATTTTCATATAATAATAGTTATCACACAAGTATTAATGCTGCACCATTCGAAGCATTTTATGGACGAAAGTGCCGAACCCCAGTCTGTTGGGTAGAAATTGGGGAAAAGCAACTATCTGGACCTGAGATAGTGCAAGAAACAACCGACAAGATTATTCAAGTCAAGGAACGACTGAAAGCAGCACGTGATTGACAGAAGAGTTACGCTGATAACCGACGCAAACCATTGGAATTTCAAGTAGGAGATAAAGTATTGTTGAAAGTCTCTCCTTGGAAAGGAGTGGTAAGATTCATCAAACGGGGAAAGGTAAGTCCCAGATATGTTGGACCTTTTGAGATTATTAGAAGAATAGGAACTGTAGCCTATCAGCTACAACTGCCAGAGGAAATGGCAGGAATACATGATGTGTTTCATGTATCTAATCTCAAGAAATGCTTAGCCGATGAATCACTGGTAGTACCTCTTAAGGATATAAAGGTAAATGAACAACTCAAGTTTGTAGAAAGGCCTCTACAAATTGAAGACATGAAAGTCAAGAACCTCAAACATAAGAGATTAGTTCTGATTAAAGTGAACTGGGACTCCAAAAGAGGACCAGAGTACACATAGGAGCTTGAATCTGAAATGCAAAGAAAATATCCACACTTGTTCCAGTAGATCTCGAGGACGAGCTCTAAAACAAGGTGGGGAGGATGTAACAATCCTCAATAAACCGACACCTTCATAATAATTTCCGACACCCTAATATATTTTAAAATATCCCAAAATGTCCCAAAATACACCCCATACGCGAAAACGGGCCTCAAATACATTAAATAGTATTAAAAATAATTAAAAACTGAAAATTTAAGTTGAGGCAGGCCGCGTAAGACCCACCCCAACCTTCACGCGGGTCGCGTGAACTTAAAATCTGGTGCAACCCTAGGCCGCCATGTGGCCCAACACCCGGCAGACCTATACATCGACTCAGCCCAGCTATGCTTTGACATGGGGTCAACGCGGGCCGCGTAGGCCCTCCTCTTATGTTAGGCGGGCCGCGAGAGAACCAAACTCAGCACCTATATAAAGGAGCCATCGGATCTTCAGTCTGTTCGTCCATCTTTCTTTTCTCAATCTCAAATTCTGAATTATAGGCATTATACTCGGGTGTTATATCCCCCTAATTAGCGAAGTTATGCTCCGTTGTAAGTATTATAACCCCTGGATACGTATTAGATACACTGCCCGATTGATCTAGGGTTCCGTAATGGCTGTCGTGGTTCTGCCCGACGTAGTCATTGGAATGCCGTCTCGGGGAGGGTATTGCTAATGTTAAAATGGGTTATTATACTAACATGTGTGCATTTGTGTAAATTTTAGATTGTCATCAGGAAACCCTTACGAAAAATCTAAGACAGCAATGTGAGTAATCTCCTTTTTGTTAACAGTTTTTACAAAACCTTAACTATTTTACAATGCAATTTAGCAGTGATTGAGTCTTTGTAATTCTTCAATTACTGCCGGTATGTTGGGGTTTTGTATACAAAATTTACTACACTGTGAGTAGTAAGTCGGGATGACAATACGTTACCATTGGACAATGAGTTAGCCAATGTGTAATATGACCCACAAGTCAGGATTGACAGTACTAATGGAGTAATTGTGTAGATATAAACATTGTAATCGCTCTCAATACTGTTTACATTAAATTAATGTTTCTTGATTAAACTGGGATTCACTCACCAGTATTTCCAACTGACAAATGTTTTTAAAACGCGTTTCATGTAACACAATGTGAAAGCCAATTAAAAGCCAGCTGGACAGCACTGAAGGCTTGGAAAAGTGGCTATAAAAGTTACCAAAATAAAGAAGGCGTTTTAATTCAAATAAAATAGGATTTATTCCTATGAAAACATGTGTACTATGAACTTGGGTTTTAACCCATATGTTTAATGTTATGAAAATGTGGTAATTTACTCTGATAAACATTTCCTAACTACGGTCCTGATGAAAATTTCCGCTGCCAAATTTGACAACACACGATACCACCGAAACTGGCTCGCGGCCGCCCGTTCCCGGGGATCAGGGATCGGGGGTTGCAACATTGTAAGCATTCTTAGCTCCTGTAGTTAAGTTTTTATTAGCTTTATGACTGAAAGTCAAAGTTATCGTAATGATACTTTGACTTTGTGAATAATCACTAACGATCCAACCATTTTTCGAATTGAAAGTGGCTATGTGTTGGTAATTAAGTAGGTGTTAATCCCTTAAAAGGGCACCTCCTAATTATAACGTTTACTTTGTCAATTGTCGTGTCAAAGTAATGAACAGAAAAGTCAAACGAGTCAGTTTTTATAAAATAATTCATAATTGATAATGTAGAAGCTATAAAATATGTTTTATCACTTAAATAACTTGGTAATTAATATAAGAACATGTTTAGACATGTTCAACCCGACAATTCTAAGTATTAGGCTCGGTTCACAACCGAAAGTCACAAAAGTAGACCTTTGCTTTGACTTTCAGTTCTGACCTGAATTAGCTTAGTTTAGATATGCCTTAGGGTTCCTTTGTGACCATGTTATATGTTAGAATAACCCTCTGAGGTTATACTTCATGGTCCCTTAGAAATCATAGTACATTGCATGTTCCTTTATTTGCTTAAAAGTTGACTATTATGCCCTTATATTATAAAAACGAGATTTTTAAAAATGTGAGAGGACAAAAAGCTTTATTACTGATATATAAGTATGTCCATAAAATTTGACATCAGTTTCTAGTCCCAAACAAAAGTTATGCAAGATAGCGTAAAATGAAACTTTTTGTTAATTAAATGACATATTTAGCATAAATCATATTTAAACCCAAATTTTGGCACCAAACTCATAACCTACTGTTTTGATATAATTTTTAGGGAATTTTGGAAATTTTTTTCAAATTTTATACTGACCATAACATAGAGTTCTTACATGAACTCGGTAATTGATGATAATGCCCTTTTCATTAATAAAATGAGTTTTACACATCATTTACATATCAAACATTTTCCTACTGATGTTATATATTAAATAGAATATTTTAAGCATTCAAGACTGATAAAATTCTAAGAATTTTATAAACATCTTAAATATCGTCAAATACCGACTTTTATGCGAATTAGGCGCATAGTATGGTTTAAAATCATATTTAGCACCTAAGACATGATACTTACTGATTTCATAAATAAATTTTAATATCTTAATAGTAAGTATAAGTCTTGGACTCAGATTTACAATTTGGTCCTTAAAACATATGTGAAATGACCAAAATGTCCCTCCGGTGCATAGTTTGGCCATAAATGGTAATCCTCACATATGTATGATATTTTACTGATGTAACATGATAAAATAATTATTTTTACTGATTATTTTAGACCAGAACCTCAGTTTGCTATTTAACCTCTTTTATAAACTTTAAAATGACCAAAATACCCCTACAGGGATTAAATTGGTTTTAAATTCGTTTTGGGCATAATTGAAGATATCCTACTGATATCACAACATATTTTAAGCATAATAACTTATGGAACTTGTACTTGTCTCATCTGGTTACCCGTTATGCTTATACGCGTTCGGTACGGTTTATGTAACTAGTTTGCATAAATTAGCCGAAACGGGTCAAACCTTATCATTTTTATTTCAAAATTCAGAATGTATCTAGTTTACCCATTTTATACAAGTCTTCATACTTGTTGGGTCTAAATCACATTCCAATCCGGTCATCGCTTAATCTCGCATTTCGTACCGTAAACTTTTCTTTAAAACTAACCGGTCTAAGTTACAACTTAAATAAGACCCGTTAGGAATCTAATAGGTTATTAAAACCTTCATTCCAGATTAGGAGCCCAGTAAAAGCTACCGAAACTTGCTGATTAGAATATACGGCTGAGTATAATTTACATTTTAGCTCAGGTAAATACTTTTAACTTATTTTCCCTTATACGGGCTTTGGGATACGGTAAATTATTACCGCTTGGTCGGGTATTGAATATTTAATTGATTAGTGGTTAAATCATTGAGAGAACCCGTTTTAATATGTCTTGTTTGATACAAAGCATTTGGGGGTTAATGACCATGTCCTGGATATCCTCGGCTCATTCATTTGAAATGGCCACGACTTAAGCACGGGGTATAGGCATACACCTGACAGTTGCGTATGTAAAACGATATCCCACTCATGAGTTAAACTTCTTGTGGGCTTATACTAGTGGTGTGTCTATTAATCTTGTCTCGGCTTCTAACCCCGGGCCCTGAACGTACGACAAACATATAGATCTGTATACAAGATTATTTTATATAATTGTCCCAAGTTATAAAAGAATAATTTTGCCCCGTGCATTTAAATCAATTTTCATAAATGTTTTTAAAAGAGTCAGTTAATTGTATTTACAAGTGTAAACTGACGTGTTTTTCAAAAAGACTAAGTGGCAGGTACTAAACAAAATTGGTTGGAAGCTCCTGGGCACTAATTAAGGAATCTTGCAAGTTCTTAGTGTTTAAAGTCAGTCGAACAATATTTTACTTTATGTTTTAGATCCGCATGTGGATCCATTTACAACCGTTTGTATAATACTTTATTATACTTTGAATTTCGGTTTGTAATATTATTTTTATCTAAGACTTCCGCTGTGCACTATGTTGGTGCACTGATGTCTGTTAACTTCGTCTTTATTGAGTCTTGTATTGTATTAGATAAATCAGGGCATGAAAATCAAAAAAACAGTTTTTAGGGTAATTCCGCTTGAATGGTGCTTAGTGTCAATTCAAACGGAATTAGTGGTTCAAGCGAAATTAGGTAATTCCGCACGGAATTAGTTAATTCCGTTTGAGATTGTGAATCCGTTTGGAATGGTTTCAAGCGGAATTAGAACCTCTATATATAGGAGTGTGCCTGTGTCATTTAAAACGGAATTATATGTGTGTGTTTGAGAGCCGAGGTGCTGCCGAATTGTAATCAGATTTGCAAAAGCTCAGGAAATCAGTAATAGATAAAGATTAGAAAGTATCAAGCTGTGTTGACATCATTTACATTGATTCCGCCTTTGTTTTTGATGATAAACTACTCAGATTGACTCGTTAGGGTCACACGACGATCCAACAAGTGGTATCAGAGCTCAGGACGAGGAGTTCATAACAAATCAGCTTGTTTTCACCGGATTCTTTCACTTCTACACCTTCTTTTCTATTTTGAACAAGATTTAACGGTCAAAATGGCTTAAAACTTACAAATATCAAGCGAAACATAGTTTTAACTAATCCGTGAAAGATTTGGACCTTAATTCGAACAAATTTTGATCAAAACTGATAATTCCGCTTGAAAAACTGATCGAAATGCTGATGTCATCTTAATTCCGTTTGAACCAGTTCCTAATTCCGCTCGAAATTAGACATATTGTTCTTAATTTCGCTTGAAAGTACAAACGGAATTACTAATTCCGCTTCAGAGTACCTAATTCCGCTTCAATTAGCTTAATTTCGTTTGAAATTGATCTAATTCCACACGGAATTAGATATTGTTGAGTAATTTTGTTTGAGAAACTTAATCCCGTTTGAGTGGGTAATTTCGTTTGAGTAATTTCTCTCTAATTGATTCCGTTTGAAAATCATTTTTCAAAATTCCAAATTTTTTTTCTAAGTATTTGTTGACTGTTTCAGGTACTTGAAAGATGGATGATTTCATGAATCCTTTCAGTGATATGTTAGCTTTTACTGGTGGTTCTGGAGATGCTACATCAAGCAATACAAATGAAACTACACCAACACCGAGTGCAAAGAAAAGTCTGTCTGATGCTATGAGTGTAGACAGTGGGTATGGAACATATAACAAGCCACCCAAGTTGATGGCGATTGAAGATTACAACAGGTGGGCTACAAGGTTTGATGAGTGGCTTCAAGCTTTTGCATATCCAAGCTGGAAAAGTTTAAAGAATGGTTACGTTAGAGGAGCACGGTTTGGTGAAAGTTTGACAGATACTGATGAAATTGAAAGTTATGTTGCTGAACAAAAGTGCATCGCATTGATTCATCAGTCTGTGAGAGATGACATAATTTCGTTGATAGAATATGTTAATTCGACAGATCTTTGGGAAAAACTGAGGGTAAAATGTGTAGGTAGTGCTGAGATAGTCAAAAACAAAAAGAAACTGTTAAGAAAAGAGTTTGATTTATTTGGTTGTTTAAAGAACGAGTCTGTTTCCAAGATGATTGAGAGATTCGGGCATCTGAAATTGGAGCTGGCAAGACACAAAATTGTATATACTCAAGAAGAGTTGGTTGACAAACTGTTCAACTCGCTGCCGAATGAACAAGATTGGTAGTACTTTGCATTAATGCTGAAGAATACAATCAAGTCTGAAGAGTTGACAGTGGATCTGCTTATCGAAAGACTGGAGAGTCACAAGTTGGAGATCAAGAAATCTAGCAAAGTCAACAACCCATCTTATCAGCAGAATGTGGAGTTGTATTACAGAGGAAATCTACCAAAGACTGGTTCTCCAAGAATATCATTTTTTGCAGAGAGTTCAAATAATGTGAATCAAGAAACTCCTCACAGTGGTTTTCATAGTGGATCTTCTTCAACAACTCCAAGCAAATCTGCATTAAAGAATCTGTTCCAATGTAACATTGCTATGGATTTGAAGAACACTCAAAATTTCAGTGAAGAGTCAGCAAAACAACAGATGGTGTTCTTAGCGTCGGTGTTAGAATCTTATGAGAGTCTCGTGGCGGGTAAGATTGGAAACACCAACCTGACTAAGGAGGACTATGATCAAATAGATCCTGAAGAGATGGAACTGATCGATATCAGGTGGTGTATGGCCAGTGCAGTCTGGAGAGCACAACGGTTCATGGAGATTACTGGGAGACATTCTATCGGTGGGCCGTCCATAAAACTTGGCTTTGACAAATCAAAAGTCACGTGCTTCAGGTGTAAACAAAAAGGACATTTTAAACGTGAATGTCGTAACGCTCCTGCTGATAATACTGCAAATCCATTCCGTTAGGATTACTACAAAAGAGCGATCTATCATCAGAATAAATCAGAACCGCCCAGAATGAATCAGCTTGAGGATGCCCCCAAATAAAAATCAAGAGCTCTTGCTGTTATTCATGATGACGAAGGTTTTGATTGGAGTGAACTGCTACCAGAGGAAGATGCAGTAGGATACGCTTTCGTAGCAGAAAAGATTATTCCTTACAAAGACACCAGAAATGAAGAAGAAAAATACCTCAGTAGAAAGAGTAGAGCAGAATACAAGATGATCAGATTGTCTAAGGTGTTCAGTGAAGCCAAGAGAGCAAAGAGATGGGATGCTGATACAGAATGTTACCTTTATCCTCAAGGAAACATTGCTATTGATACGAAAAATCTTAGTCTAGAAGCTTTCATTGAGGAATTTGCTGAAGAAGAAGAAGCCTTACAGAGAGAATGGTGGGGAGGTGGAGAAGAGAAAGAAAAAGAGAAAGAGAATGAGTCGCAGTCTAAGAAGATTGATGATGGGATTATTGATACTTCACAAGAATTCACCGCTGAAAACTTGGGGAAGATGGCTGACAAAGTTCTTGCTGCAAAGGAACTTGAGGTAGACTCTAAGTCTAAAACTGAGTCTAAAAGCAAGGTCAGTCCAAACATTTCAACAAGAGAGTCAGGTAAGAAAGTCAAAGGTGATAGTGACTGCAAAAGTTGCATGAAAAACTGCAAGTTTTGTAGTACACTCACTTACCTTAGTGATACAAAGGTTGAAGAACTGACAACAAGAGTCAGAAAGGTTGAAGATCAGATTCTAGACCGTGATAAAATGCTAAAAGCTTCAAATGATCGAGCTAAAAATTTAACTGAGAAAATTGAAAATGATAAATTTGAAGTAGAAAGAATTAGGAAAGAGAATGAAAAGCTAATTCACGAAAATCGTCAACTCTCAGAAAATTTTGACAAACTAAAACAAACGGTAAAAGATTCTGATGAAAGAAACGGTAAAACCAATAAAGAAAATGAGCATTTAACTGTAGTTCTTAGATAAAAAGAAGAGCAAATCAACCAACAACTGGATGAGATTGCTAAATTGAAGCTTCAGTTTGAAGAAGCTAAGATTGAGAATGAGAGTATCAATCTGAAATTAACCAGTTACAACTCCGCAAGCTTTGTTTTACAACACATTGTTCCTAAACCCATCGGGAAAAACAAAGCAGGAGAAGATGTTTACTCGGATGGAACTGGGGTTGGGTATCATCAGGTTCCACTGCCAGTGTTAAACAATTTTTCAAAGAAAACATCTGGGTTTGTTAATGATGAAGATGAAACAAATGAAATAGAACTTCCAGAGTCAATTGATGTAACATTTTCTTCATCTGATGATAGTGTTCAAACTGAGATTGTGAAAGGCATGGTTGAAAGTGTTTTGAAGTCTGATAGTGATTCAGTTGAGGATGAAGAGTGTTTTCTTAACAATTACATTCCGAAACCAAAATCCAAAAACAACTTAAATGAAGAACCTACTCTTGTTATGTACAAGATGTCGGGATCGGATAAGTAGTATTCGGATTCTGAGTTTCCACTGGAGAATGTTAATGTTGCTAAATTGACAAATGTGTTGAAATTGGTTGAAATTGATCTGTCTGAGATTGAAGGTCTAAAATAGACGAAGAGGCAAATGAATTTTGAAAAAGATAAAGCTTACTACAAGAAACCTGTTGTTCCACCGCGTTTTTATAACAACAATCGAAACAGATGGTCGGGTGGTTATCAGGGTGGTAAGAATTATCAGAAAAAGAATGTTCAAAACAAGAAGTTTGCTGAGATAAAGGTGTTTGTGAACAGTTCAAGTTCACTTTCTGATGAAGAATCTGAGATTTTTTCAAAATCAAACAAAGAGTTCTTTGAGAAGAAAGCATCGCAGCCTCAGTCTGAAGGCACAAGTCGGGTAGTTGACACCCGAACATGCTTCAAATGCAATCAAGTTGGACATATTGCACGAAAGTGTACCAACTTGAAGCCTAAGACTGAAGTTGTGATGAATTCAAGAAAGAAAGATGATGTGAAAGGAAAAGCTCCATTGGTTGTTGAGAAAAAGGTTTTGAAAAATGACAACACCAAGATCAAAACTAAACCTGTTAAGAATATGGTAACTAAAAATGACAAGTTTTACAAACGGGTTGCATCGTCTCAACAAACATGGAAGCCAAAAGTGGTTGAAAAGAAATCAAGTGTTCCAAAACCAAAGGTTTCTGAGACTGAAAAACAATCATCTTCTACTACACCGGTAAAGATGAATGTTCCATTGGATCATTATGAGAAACTTGAAAAACAAATGATTTCTGAAAAGAAAGATGTTCAAAAGAAAGACCAATCATCTGGTCAACCTCCAAAAACTGATTTCTTTTTATACAAAGAGGTTGAGATTAGGTCTGAAGAAAATTTGAAGATGAATGACAAAAATTTTCCACCTTTAATCCTAAAAAGAACTGTTGTTAACGTTGAGTTTCCTGAGTCAAAAGAGGCTTGGGTAGCATCCAAATCTAACTAAAGTATTTATGATATGTGCAGGAGCTTCCAAGTTCTGTTTCGCGATGGATTATGGATAGTGGAGCTTCTCGGTACATGACGGGGAAAACAGCCCTGCTGTACGATGTTAGAAATTTCAACGGAGGTTATGTAGGTTTTGCGGGAAATCAAGGTGGTAGAATAGTTGGTGAAGGAACGTTATCCAATGGGACTGTTACGTTTGAAAGAGTGAATTACATCGCCGAGCTTGAGAATAATCTTCTGAGTATTTCTCAGATTTGTGATAGAATGTATACCACTCACTTTACTGACAAAGAATGTTTGATCTTGAAACCAGGATTTGTTATTCCTGAAGAATGGATTATCATGAGAGCACCAAGAGTCAATGATCTGTACGTGTTGGACATGAGTGTAGCAACTACAACCACGGGTCAGGCTCATTGTTTTGTGTCAAGAGCAACTGAGAAGGAATCGCAATTGTGGCACCGAAAGATGGGTCATATATATCTTAGAAAAATGAATCACTTAGTGCACAATGACTTGGTTACTGGTATTCAAGTCAAAGGTTTTCATCTTGAGGGAGAATGTATTAGTTGTGTCAAAGGCAAGCAGAAAAAGAAATCACATTCTCAAAAGAAAGTCAACTCAGTCTCAAGACCTTTAGAGAGACTTCATATGGATCTTTTTGGTCCAGTGAACATCAAAAGCATCACTGGTGATTACTATTGTTTGGTTGTCACTGATGATTATTCCAGATTTTCGTGGGTATCATTCTTGAAGTCAAAAGATGAGACATTTGAAAGCTTGATGGCGTTGTTCAGGAAAATTGAAAACTTGTACCAAACTCGAATCAGAAGAATCAGGAGTGACAACGGTACTGAGTTTAAGAACAACAGGATGGAAGAATATTGTGATGAGAGAGGTATATTGCAAGAATTTAGTACTCCTTACACTCCGCAGCAAAATGGAGTAGATGAAAGAAAGAACAGGACACTAATTGAAACGGCCAGGACAATGCTTGCTGATTCTAAACTACCTGTCAACTTTTGGGCAGAAGCAGTATCCACCGCTTGCTATACACTCAACCGGGTTCTCACTATAAAGAAATTCAACAAGACATGCTTTGAGTTGATCAATAACCGCAAACCAAATCTGAAGTATCTTGAACCGTTTGGGTCACCCTGTACTGTTCTAGAGCCGTTTGGAAAGTTTGGTCCGAAGAGTATTGAGGGAATATTCATCGGTTATGCAAGTCCATTACGCCGAGTCTTCGTTCCAAGCCTGAAGCGGATTATTGAAGCTCACAATGTTGAATGTCAAAGTAATACAATGCCTCCGCAGAATCCTGGAGATTCATGGCGTTTTCATTATGACACTTTGTGGGATTCGTTTGACATGGAAGAAGAAAAGGAAGAAGAAGAAGATTTCTTTGACGAGTTGGATATTCTAAGTGAGTATGAAGAATCGCAAGACAGGTTTCCAGCTGAGTATACTACAAGTCGATGGCAAACTTCAAATGATGATGAAGCCGGTCCAAGTAATGCTGGAGAACATGATGATATTCAACAAAATGAAGTTGCTCATGATAATCAGACGGCAGACAATGATAATCAAGAATCTGATAACATGCCAGTATTTGATCATGGTGATTCAGATTCTGAGGGGGAGCAAATTCAGATTTCAATTCAAACAAACCCAGTCAATGAAGAAGGTGCAAATCAAAATGTCACTAATCTGGAAGGCGAGGTAGATGTTCCAGGCAAGGTGATGTCAATAACTCTTTCATACCATCCAGAGGAGTTGATAATTGGAGAGTTACAATCAGGCGTTCGCACTAGACATCAAATTGACCAAGGCCTTACTTGTTTTTATTCTACAGTAGCACCTTTAAAAAATGAGTTTTCACTTAGTTGTTTTATTTCGTAGATCGAACCGCGAACTTACAAAGAGGCGCTAACTAAAGATTCTTGGGTCAATGCTATGCAAGAAGAGTTGAGTCAGTTTGAGAAGTTAGGAGTGTGGAAGTTAGTAGACTTGCCTGATGGTCAAAGGAAGATAAACACCAAGTGGGTGTTCAAGTGTAAGAAAGATGATCGAGGAGTTATTATTCGTAACAAAGCTCGACTCGTAGTCCAGGGTTTCAGTTAGCAGGAGGGTATAGATTTCATCGAAGTGTATGCTCCAGTGGCTCGACTAAAAGCAATCAGAATCTTCCTAGCATTTGCATCATGGAAAAATTTCAAAGTTTATCAGTTAGATGTAAAATCGGCGTTTCTCTACGGGAAGGTAAAAGAGGAGGTATATGTCGGACAGCCACCGGGCTTCACCGAACCAATCCACAAAGACAAGGTCTACTTGCTAGACAAAGCGATGTATGGTTTACACCAGGCCCCGAGAGCTTGGTACGAGACATTGTCTCAACACCTGCTAGCCAACAGCTTCATTCGTGGAAAAGTGGATGCCACTCTCTTCACCAAAGAGGTCGACGGACATCTTCTGATCGTTCAGATATACGTGGACGACATCATATTTGGGTCAACGAATGAGAATCTGTGCAAAGATTTTGAACAACTTATGAAGCAGAAATTCGAAATGTCATCGATGGGTGAGATGAAATTCTTTTTAGCTCTACAGGTTGATCAACTACCCGAGGGAATTTTCATACATCAAACGAAGTACGTTCATGATATCTTGGAGAAATTTGGGATGTCAGGTTCTACTCCAGCTTCCACCCCATTAGTGACGAATCATGGGATAAACCCAGATCTCACCGGGGACAGGGTAGATGAAACGCTTTATCGTTCCATGATCGGTTCGTTAATGTAGTTTACTGCTTCAAGACCAGATATTATGTATCCAACGTGCCTCGCAGCAAGATTTCAATCTAACCCGAGAGCTTCGCACATGGTGATTGTGAAAAGGATATTGCGCTACCTGAAAGGAACTCCATCATTGGGGTTGTGGTATCCAAAAGATAGCGAATTCATGCTCGAAGGATATTCCGATTCTGATTTCGGATGCTGCAAAGTTAACGCTAAATCAACAACAGCGGGGTGCCAGTTTTTCGGATCACGATTGGTCACCTGGCAATGCAAAAAGCAAACCTCTGTAGCTTTCTCCACATGTGAAGCTGAGTATGTATCTGCTAGCAGTTGTTGCTCTCAGATCTTGTGGATCCAGCAACAGTTGCGCGACTACGGTTTGCAATTTCTTAACACCCATATCTTTGTTGATAATGAGGCAGGGATTAACATTACTAAAAATCCAGTTCATCATGCTAAAACGAAACACATTGAAATTCGTCATCACTTCATTCGAGATTGTTTCGAGAAGAAGTTGATATGAATTGAGAAAATCCACACTGACGAGCAAAAAGCTGATTTACATACCAAAGCATTTGATAAAACTCGTTTTCAATATTTGCTAAAACTGACTGGTATGAAGCTTTTATCGGTGTTGGAAGAGATTCTTGGAGTTGATGAAGGAGACATTGTAGATGATGTTGAGAAGCAATCTGCAATGGTTTGTCGATTTTTTACCTGTTTTGGTATTTAGGGGGAGTATAGGGTAATATTTTCTGAAAATACAAAAACAGTAAAAAAAATTCAAAAATCCAAAAACATGAGATATTTTCAAAATCCAAAAACAATAGAAAATATGAAAAAGAGCTTGTGTAAAAAGGGAAAATGATAGTACATCGGCTTGACGGTTATGGTATGCTAAAGATATGTAATGTTTAAAAGTTTTAAACAGTCTCACTGATGATGTGCCGATAGGTTTTTACACATTTAGTAGGTTTGTTCGGGATATAAACCTAAAATCTTTACTTACTTATTTCGTGGGGAACACTACTTGGATATATAGGTAACCCCTGAAATCTTGTTTGAAGGATCCCTCTTTCTGAGATACTAGGTCTTTATACTCAGTGATATCTGGTGTATTATCACGGGACTTCTGATTATGCGGAAGCAATGGCCTAGTCCCCGTATAATACTTTACGCTTTGCTTGAAATATAGCGCCGCCCTCAGCATAAAAAATGATGAAACGTTGAAAAATGCTAATTATGTGCTGTTGTAAAAAAGATCCTCTAAAGGGGACACACTAAAGTCGAAATCGTCATCTCTCTGCTGAACGGAAGTTCTGACCTGAGCTCTCACGGTTTTCACAATTTAACCCCTTACAAATATCATCTGTGGTATACTCACCTGTAAGATTGAATATTGGGATTTGGATACGGGAGTATATTCAAGAGGTGGGACACATGAATGAGTTTAAGTCTCTAAAACACTAAATCCGTATCCTGAACAGATTGAAATTTGTGTGAGAATTTAAGTGGATCATCATATCGACAATCTAAGCGAATTGTTTAATTCTGAGTATGAAATTAAAGCTTAACGGTACTAGTGACTTGTCAAATAGCTCATATGATTCTCTATCACGCTCACCAAAAATATGTTTGTAAATAGTTTACATTTTCTGCATTTTATTTCTGTATTTCATTTCTAGTGTAGAAACTTTATTAAAAATTCAAAAAGATTTTACACTTCTGCTTTATTTTCCGACAAACCAAAGTGGAAAGCTGATCTTCAGATTCGATTTGAAGCAGATGCAGGAAGTTTCTGAGCTGGAAGATGAGTTGTGAGCTAATCTTGTTAAACCTGGATATTGATAAGTTAAATGTAACACCTCGTAATTTCATGTCCAATAATGTATTGACACGTGTCATAAGTTTTGAACGTGTGAAAGAATACTCTAGAGGGACTAAAGTTGACAAACAAGAAAAAGTATGTGAATATAAGGGTTCAAAATGTCAACAATGGATAAATGTACTTTACAATAACCCTACATGATGTTCATACCCTTAAACGAATGAATCATGGATCATACGAAACTAATTGAGAGAAAGTGAGGAATTACAAACTACAGGGGTTAAATGTGTCAACATGTTTAAGGTATACCTCTGAGTGACCTTTTAGCAAACCCGAAGCTTTGTAATGATAAATTATACTCACTAGAATATGTGATAAAAATTTCACCAAGATTCGTTATCATATGAGAAAGTTATGACAATATTCGTATACGAGGGGTTAAAAGCGTCAACGTTGAAATTTGTGACTTTTCGAGTAAGCACAAAGTTAACCAAGGACTCAAGAATGTTTGGCTACCTCATGGAGTCCTTAAAAGTCAGGTTAAGGGGGTGAAATTGCAAGAAAAGAAGTTAAAACAACGTATAGAAGGACCAGGGACTGAATTGTAATTAATCAAAACTTGTTTGGCTGGTTCTGAAGGGCCAGGCGGCCCGCGTAAGAATGCCCTTGGGGCTTACGCGGCCCGCGAGAGCAGCACAGCGACAGAATCCACCTGCAGCTGCCTGTTAAGGCTGTTAACCGACTTAAAATCTTGTTTTTACATACCAGGGGCTGCCCCAGTGGTATTACATGCATAGGGGGCACTTGTCTTGAACTGGAAACAACTATAGACCTCCTTGGCATGATCTTAGATGATCAAAGTGACTATATAAGAGGAGCATTGTTGCAACATTGATGCTCATTCATTTGCAAAGTTCACAAGTTCACTTTCTGGAGCTCCTCTGATCAGCAACAAGCTTTCTTAAGATCCCTAATCGTGCTTAGGACCTTTGTAAGTGTCCTTAACCCTTCCTAATTCAGTTTAGCTTAGTTAATTAGCTAAAAGTCAAACCGTCGTAATTAAGGTTTGACTTCGAGATTAATTAAAATTTGTTCATTCAAATCTCGAATTAAAAGTACCTATAAGTAGGTAATTATGTGGGTAATAAACCCTTAAAGGGTACTCTCGGATTCCCACTCTAACTAGGTCAATTGTCGGGTCAAAGCTAACTTTAAAAAGTCAACAGAATACTTATTTTCAAATTAATGCATAATTAGCAATGTAGGATCCATGTAACCTGTTTTATCATTAATATAACTTGGTAATTAATGTAAGAACATGTCTAAACATGTTCAAACCGACAATTTTCAGTTTAGACTCGGTTCGGAACCGAAAGGCGCATAATTTGACTTTTGCATTGACTTTCGATTCTGACCCATTGTAGCATGTTTTAGAAATGCCTTAGAGCCCTATTAGGACCAGGTTTCATGTTAGTATAACCCTCTGTGATTATACACCTTGGTTCAATAGTTATCCAATTCGTATGCATGTTCCCGTTAATTGCTTATATGTTGACTATTATGCCCATATAACCATAAATTATGAATTTTGAAAATATAAAAGAGTAGACACCTTGGTTACTGATTCATAAACTTGTACCCAAAATTTGATATCAGTTTGAGGTCTAGATTGGGAGTTATGCTCATTAGCGTAATTAGAAGGCTTTTTATGAATTAAATGGCATAATTAGCATATAGCCTATCTAAACCCGATTTTTAATACCAAACTATTTACCCACTGATATAATATAATATTTTGAGATTTTTGAAGATTTTTAATTAATTTTAGGCTGAGCATAACATAGGGTTGTAGCTTTAATTCGGTTAATGCCGGTTTTGCCCTTTTGAGCTATAAAATGAGTTTTACAAATCTTTTTGACCCCAAACCTTTTGCTACTGATTTTATATGATAAATAAATTATTTAAACCTTCTGGAATAATAAAAATATCAGCTTTCTCTTTAGAACCCGGAAATGGCTCCAAATCGCCTTTTTAAGCGTTTTTAACGCATAGTATGTATTAAAACTATTTTAAACATATAAGGTTTGATACCTACTGATATTTTAAGTATATATTTATACCTTGACAGTAAGCTAAAGTTTTAAACTCAGAATTCCAGTTTTGACCTTTTTAGCCTATGTGAAATTACCAAAATACCCCTAAGGTGCATAGTTTGGTTTTAAATGATAAATTTCACATATATCTAGTACCCTACTGTTATAACTTATTAAATTAAGTATTTTTACTAATTAAACTCTTTTATAACCTTTTAAATGACCAAAATACCCTTACGAGGCATAGTTTGAGTTTAAATCCATTTCGGGCATAATAGAAGATATCTTACTGATGTCACAACATATTTAAGGCATGTTAACTTAGGAAACCTGTATGTGGCTCTTATGGTTACCCGTTACGCATCCTTCGCGTTCGATTCGGTTTATGTAACTAGTTTGCATAAATTGACCGAAACGGGTCAAACCTTATCATTTTTGTCTCAAAATCCAGAATGTGTTTAGTTTACCCATATTATACAAATCTTCAAACTTGTCGGGTCTAAATCACATTCCATTCCGGTCTTCGCTTATACACGCGTTTGAACCGTATCTTCCTTTAAAAACTAACCGGTCTAAGCTTAAGCTTAATTAAAGACCCGTTAGAAATCTAATAGGTTATTATAAACCTTTGTTCCAGAATAGGAGACCCAGTAAAAGCTACACGCACTTGCTATTTGTGATTAATACTTGCAAAGGTAAATACTTTAAACTTATTTTTCCTATACGGGCTTGGGGTATGGTATATAAAATACCACTTGGTCGGGCATTAAATCCTTAATCGAATAGAGGTTAAATCATTGAAATGCTCCGTTTGGAAATGTTTTGTTTGCTTAAAGCCTTTGGGGGGTTAATGACCATGTCCCGGATATCCTTGGCATCATTTTACGAAATGGCCACGACCTGAGCACAGGGTGTAGGCGTACACCCGTCAGTGCCTAAACAAATAATGTGGTGTGTCTATTGATCTTTAACCCGGCACAAACCGGGCTACTGAACGCATAAGAAACATGTAATTCTTTTACAAGATTATATTCAAATAATTATCCCAAGTTATAAAAAGTTTTGTGCCACGTGCATTCAAATCAATTTTATTAAACTTTTCAAAATGAGTCAGTTAAATTGTATTTACCAGTGTAAACTGACGTATTTTCCCCAAAAAGGTTAAGTGCAGGTACTACTCGAACTAGGCTGGCTTTCTCCTAGCGTCCACAATAAGTCTCGCAAACTTGGATGTCATAAAACTGTTGAACAATGTCTCCTTTTTATTTTGATCCGCCTGTGGATCTATTTCAACTATATCGTGATACTTAATATTACAATTTATTAAAGTTGAAATGATTCTATCTTTGCTTCTGCTGTGCATTGTTATATTATGTTGTTTGACTATGATGATATCAACTACGTCACGATACTCCCCACCGGGCCCACCGGTAATACGTGGAAATATCGGGGTGTGACAGGTTGGAATCAGAGCCAACACTGAGTGAATTAAACACTAACCTTTTGTGTTTAATCTCAGTTACATAATTGCACATTCCTCGAATTTTCGAGTCTAGACAAAGAACATAGGACAAATCCTGATTTTGTTTTATTTTGTATTTTATATTATTCTTGTTGTTATCTTTGTTTATGTTGACAGGTCTAAATATGCCGCCAAGATTCTTCAGAAGAAAGGGAAAGTCACCTGTAACAGGCCACGACCAGGAGGCCGGGCCTTCTCAAAGACGAACCTCGCCATTCTTTTGATAACCCATCCCATATCTTCCGAAGCCTGTTCAACCCGGTAAACTACCTCGAGGAACCAGTGGGTGTTAACCCATTGGGACCTGAAGATCATTTTTCTAGGGATCACGACATGGATATGGACGAGGATACCGACCCTACCGAACCACCGATCGGTACCCCCACACATCCTATTGAAATCTCTGATGGATCGTCTTTCCATGGATCACCTTACCGTGGTCCAGATAGCTACCAAGCAAGGTTCAGTGTGAGTGGTATTTCACACCCTCTTACCATTCATCGCCCTACCAGCAGCAGCAACAGGATCCTTCCGGGGATTCACGCTTTGTGGCAGTTACCCCGCCACCACCACCACCTCAACAGCAGCCTCCTGAGCCACCAAGGCGAATGAGAACAAATGCACGGATGTCCGTGCAAGGAAGAGGAGTGCATATCAGCACGCCTCAACCATCGAGTGGCAGCCACTACCCGCCACACCAAGAAAACCAGCAAATGGGGGGACCTTCAAACCAACCCGGAAGTGAACTCAGCACCTGTCATGCCACCACCATTGGGCTTTGACAACCCAATTCCCACGTTCGCTGGCCCAGCAACGTATAATCCCTTTGAGCAGCCGGCTCACACCAGCTTTAATTATGCTGAGATCGACCCATACCTGGCGGCGTGGAACTATAATGCTCTTAACCCTGAAGGGCCCTACGGAGCTCCTTGGGGAGTTGGATACCCAGCTTATGGATACCAACAGCAGCCCTCTCTTCGACCTCCACATCAGCCCCAGCCGCAACCGCAGGTACCACGGTTTTCCCCGCCTGAGCGGGAGGAAATTCTCCAAAGACTGGACCAGGTTGAACATGAAATTCACAGGGATCGCAGGGAACGACAAGGTTTCTTCAAGGGATTAGCAGGTTTAATAAAAGGAAAGAGCAAGAAGGACCATTGAATCCTTCAAATTGTTGGTTGTATTTCCTTATTTTCAGTTGAGCCCCTACGTGGGCCTGTCTTTCTGTTTTAACCCCTGCGAGGGTATGTTTTGTTTGTTACGCCCCTGCTTGGGCAAGTCTTTTGTTTGACCCCTGCGTGGGTATGTAGGGTTGTTAGCCCCTGCGCAGGCATGTTATTTCGGTTGAAAGTCCCGTTTAGGGCAGACCCGTATTTTAAATTCATGTGGTGAAATGGTTAGATTTAAATTTCTATTTTTAGTTATATGCATGAATAAAAATATAAAATAAATAATAACAATATTTTTACAAGATCTATCATTATATTAAAAATGATAAAATCTAAAGGGACAAGACCTAGCCTTTGCGTCATTGTGAGACAGGGCCAAGATGGTAGTTTCCCAATTAGATTCAGATCCTTATTAACATCTCAATTTAGGATTGTTCTGCGTTAAATGTTAAATAAAAATCTTAAAAGGTAAAACCTAGCTTGTATGTCATTATAAGACCTGGCCAATATGGTAAAACCTGTTTAAAAGATTCAAATCTCTGTTAACATCTGCAAACATGCTAACATTCTTGACTGATGTGATCCGCAAAATCACACAGGTCACCCTTATGTTGAATTATTTCAATTCCTTAATATTATTTAAACATCCAATTGTGATGTGATGCCTAAGGGCTATACTTATTTTCATATAAGACAAAAGACAGTCGTAGCCTATAAACTCCCTGTCAAGAAAGGTAAAGAATTTTGATTCGAACCTTAATAACTAGATCCTATAAGATCTTGACCTAAAATTTAGAAATGTCCTTGTGACTAGGCCTATTGTGCCATTATTATATTTTAATCTAGAACTAAGGGTTACTAATGAAAAGTTCCAAATGAAATTACTTAGCAAATTAACCAATATGGTTCTTTAATTACCATGGTTAATAAATTATCAAGATGACAAACCTATTATAGTTCCCTAAATGAATCATTGTCATCATTTTATGTAGCAATCCAACTATATGGCTGAGTCTGAAGAGGTCAACAGTCGGCCAAAGGAGAATCATGACGCCACCAGAATCAATATAACTGGTGTAGAACTCCAAGCATTAATTGACAATGTTGTCACTAAAGCCATAGACAGGCAGTATAGTGAATCGAGTAGTACTCGAAGCAGGACCCAATCAGTACCCCATTCTAAGCCAAAAACACATTCTGAGGCTTATAGTAAGCCACCCTCTAAGCTAGATAAGCTAAAGAAGGATGATGACGATCATCACTCCTCGAACCAGCAAAGTGTCCCGTCAAAGAAGACCGAGCTTAAGCAGGAACCGCATGGTAAGTCCTGTACATATAAATACTTCGTCTCATGCAAACCCAGAGACTTTACTGGGGAGAAAGGAGCGGTTGACTGCATGACATGGTTGGATGAAATGGATACCGTGGTTGATATCAGCGGGTGCGCTGATAAGGATGTAGTAAAGTTTGTATCTCAATCGTTCAAAGGTTAGGCCTTAGCCTGGTGGAGATCGTTGATTCAAGCTACTGGGAAGATTCCATTGTACAATATGACATGGGAACAATTTGTTACCCTCATCAAGGAGAACTATTGTCCTCAGCATGAGGTTGAAAAGATTGAGTCAGATTTTCTGTCATTGGTAATGAAAAATCTGGATTGCCAAGCTTACCTTACGAGCTTCAATACAATGTCAAGGCTGGTTCCTTATCTTGTGACCCCGAAACCCAAAAGAATAGCTCGTTTCATTGGGGGTTTAGCCCCAGAAATTAAGACAAGTGTAAAAGCCTCTCGGCCAGCTACATTCAGGTCTGCAGCTGATATATCCCTGTCCCTCACACTGGACACGGTCAGGCAGAGATCGCTGAGGAACACGGATGCCGAGAAAAGGAAGCATGAAGATGACAATTCACGACGGTCAGACAAGAAGCACAGGGGAAACAATGACCACAAGAAGGGGTCTGGATCTAAGAAGGATGGGCATCAATCTGGAGATAAGCCCAAGTGTTAGGTTTGTAAGAAGCACCATTTTGGGAGGTGCAGACTCGAGTCGAAATCCCAGTCACAGCCGAGAGCTTGTGGGATTTGCAAGTCTTCTGAGCATAAGACCTTAGACTGTAAGAAAATCAAGGATGCTACGTGCTACAATTGCAGTGAAAAAAGACACGTCAAGTCCAATTTCCCAAAGATCACCAAGAAAAAGACCAATGCTAGGGTCTTCAGGATGGATGCAAAGGAAGCTGTTCAGGACGACAATGTGATCACATGTACCTTCCTCATAAATGATGTTTATGCGAGAGTGCTATTTGATTCAGGAGCTGATAAATCATTTGTAGATAATAAGTTTTGTAAGTTACTGAATTTACCTGTTAGAGCCTTAAGTGTGAAGTATGAGGTGGAATTAGCTGATGGAACCATAGAAACCGCCTCAACTGAGTTAGATGGATGTGTTATATCCATTAGGAACCACTCTTTTCCTTTGTCCTTACTTCCCTTTAAGCTAGCCGGTTTTGATATAGTGATAGGTATGGATTGGTTATCGCATAACCAAGCCCAGATTATGTGCAACAAGAAGCAAGTTGTAGTCAAGACCCCGTCTGGTGAGCCACTTACCATTCAGGGGGATACCCAGTATGGACTGCCTGAGCAAGTGTCTATGCTCAAGGCATCTAGATGCCTAAAGAAGAGTTGTGTCATTTATATGGCACAGGTTACTGTTGATGAGCCGAAACCTAAGATGGAAGACATCCCCGTCATTTCTGAATATCCTGAAGTTTTCCCTGAAGAACTACCTGGTTTACCACCAGATAGAAAAGTAGAATTCAGAATTGACATCATCCCTGGAGCAGCACCTGTTGCGAGAGCGCCTTATAGGTTGGCACCAACAGAGATGAAAGAATTGAGGACACAACTAGATGAATTGCTAGCCAAAGGTTTCATTAGACCTAGTTCATCTCCTTGGGGAGCGCCAATCCTATTTGTCAAAAAGAAGGATGGATCTATGCGTCTGTGCATCGATTACCGTGAGCTTAATAAGGTCACTATCAAGAATAGGTATCCTCTACCCAGGATCGATGATCTGTTCGATCAATTACAAGGGGCAAGCTATTTCTCTAAGATCGATTTGAGGTCAGGCTATCATCAGTTGAAGGTTAAAGATGAAGATGTACACAAGACTGCATTTAGGACTCGTTATGGTCATTACGAGTTCCTAGTGATGCCTTTTGGGCTCACTAATGCACCTGCCGCATTCATGGATCTCATGAATCGCGTCTGCAAGCCCTACTTGGATAAATTTGTTATCGTTTTCATCGACGACATTCTCATCTACTCGAAGAACCAAGCTGACCATGAGAAACACCTTCGTTGTATTCTTAAACTTCTACATCATGAGAAACTCTACGCCAAATTTTCGAAGTGTGAATTTTGGCTTCGAGAAGTCCAATTTCTTGGACATGTGGTTAGTGAACGTGGTATTCAAGTAGATCCCGCTAAGGTGGAAGCAGTTATGAACTGGCAAGAGCCGAAAACGCCCACTGAGATTCGCAGCTTTCTAGGACTAGCAGGATACTACAGGCGATTTATTGAAAACTTCTCAAGAATTGCAGCACCCCTGACTTTACTCACCCGCAAGAATAGCAAATTTGATTGGGGGCCTAAGCAGCAAGAATCTTTCGACATTCTGAAGCAGAAGTTGAGCAACGCTCCTGTATTGACGTTGCCTGATGGAATTGATGAATTTGTGGTATATTGTGATGCATCACACACCGGTATGGGATGTGTGCTTATGCAGAAAGGGAAGGTCATTGCCTATGCTTCACGACAGTTAAAGGTGTACGAGAAGAACTACACCACCCATGACTTAGAGCTGGGTGCCGTTGTATTTGCACTAAAACTGTGGAGACATTACTTGTATGGAACCAAGTGTGCGATCTATTCAGATCACAAGAGCCTTCAACATTTATTTAATCAGAAGGATTTAAACATGAGGCAACGACGTTGGATGGAAACTTTGAATGATTATGACTGTGAGATAAGATACCATCATGGCAAGGCGAATGTAGTTGCTGATGCCTTAAGCAGGAAGGAAAGAGTGAAACCTATAAGAATCAATGCCAAGAGCATTGAGATAAAGAATAGTTTGAACAAAAGTTTGTTAGCTGCACAGAAGGAAGCTGTGATGGAAGCTAACTATCTTAATGAAAAGCTAGGAGTAACTGAAGAGCAGTTATCCTATGACAAGGATGGAATCCTAAGGTTAAATGGACGAATTTGGGTTCCAGTTTATGGAGGACTTCGGGATGTTATCCTCCAGGAAGCCCACAGTTCTAAATATTATGTTCATCCTGGAGCTGATAAGATGTACCAGGATCTGAAGGCAAACTATTGGTGGATAGGCTTGAAAAAGTCTATAGCTGCCTATGTAGCTAAATGTTTGACGTGTGCGCAAGTCAAAGCTGAACATCAGAAGCCGTCAGGTTTGCTACAACAGCCTGAACTTCCCACATGGAAGTGGGAGATGGTGACAATGGATTTTATCACTAAGTTGCCAAAGACAAGGAAATGAAATGATACTATATGGGTAATAGTAGATAGACTGACTAAGTCAGCACATTTCCTACCCATTAAGGAGACTTATAGCTCCGACATGTTAGCCCAATTATACGTGGATAAGATTGTATCTCTGCATGGCGTTCCAGTGTCAATTATCTCTGACAGAGATACGAGATACACATCACATTTTTGGAAAAGTTTCCAACAGTCTTTGGGCACACGCTTGAATTTTAGTACGGCTTACCACCCCCAGACAAATGGGCAGAGTGAGCGTACCATCCAAACTTTGGAAGACATGCTTCGTGCATGTGTGATCGATTTAGGTGGTAGTTGGGATAACCACCTGCCATTGATTGAGTTCTCCTATAACAATAGCTACCATACAAGCATTCAGGTTGCGCCTTTTGAGGCATTATATGGTAGGAAATGCAGAACGCCTATTTGTTGGGCAGAAGTAGGGGAAACTCAATTATCAGGACCCGAAATAGTCTTTGAAACGACGGACAAGATTGTCCAGATTCGCGACCTCCTGAAAGCTGCCAGGGATAGGCAGAAAAGTTATGCTAATAAAAGGAGAAAACCTCTAAAGTTTGAGGTTGGTGATAAAGTTTTGCTTAAAGTATCACCCTGGAAAGGAGTGATGCGATTTGGTAAGAAAGGTAAGTTAAGCCCAAGGTATATAGGACCATTCGAGATCATCGAATGTGTCGGGTCAGTGGCTTACAAGTTAAACTTACCTGAAGAGCTCAGTGGTATTCACAACGTATTCCACGTCTACAATCTGAAGAAATGCCTAGCTGACGAATCGCTAGTCATACCACATACGGATGTGCATATAGAAGAGAGCTTGAAATTTGTGGAAAAACCATTGTCGATTGAGGATCGACAGGTAAAGAAGCTTCAAAGGAAGCATGTGCCTATTGTAAAGGTCAAATGGGATGCCTGCAGAGGTCCCGAGTACACATGGGAGGTAGAATCCACAATGAAAGAAAAGTACCCTCATTTATTTCAGTAAATCTCGAGGTCGATATTTCTTTTAAGGGGGTGAGGATGTAACACCTCATAATTTCATGTCCAATAATGTATTGACACGTGTCATAAGTTTTGAACGTGTGAAAGAATACTGTAGAGGGACTAAAGTTGACAAACAAGAAAAGTATGTGAATATAAGGGTGCAAATTGTCAACAATGGATAAATGTACTTTACAATAACCCTACATGATGTTCATACCCTTAAACAAATGAATCATGGATCATACGAAACTAATTGTGAAAGAAAGTGGGGAATTACAAACTACAGGGGTTAAATGTGTCAACATGTTTAAGGTATACCTCTGAGTGACCTTTTAGCAAACCCGAAGCTTTGTAATGATAAATTATACTCACTAGAATATGTGATAAAAATTTCACCAAGATTCGTTATCATATGAGAAAGTTATGACAATATTCGTAGACGAGGGGTTAAAAGCGTCAACGTTGAAATTTGTGACTTTTCGAGTAAGCACAAAGTTAACCAAGGACTCAAGAATGTTTGGCTACCTCATGGAGTCCTCAAAAGTCAGGTTAAGGGGGTGAAATTGCAAGAAAAGAAGTTAAAACCACGTATATAAAGACCAGGGACTGAATTGTAATTAATCAAAACTTGTTTGGCTGGTTCTTGTCGCGAGAGCAGCACAGCGACAGAATCCACCTGCAACTACCTGTTAAGGCTGTTAACCGACTTAAAATCTTGTTTTTACATACCAGGGGCTGCCCCAATGGTATTACATGCATAGGGGGCACTTGTCTTGATCTAGAAACAATTATAGACCTCCTTGGCATGATCTTAGATGATCAAAGTGACTATATAAGAGGAGCATTGTTGCAACATTGATGCTCATTCATTTGAAAAGTTCACAAGTTCACTTTCTGGAGCTCCTCTGATCAGCAACAAGATTTCTTAAGATCCCTAATCGTGCTTAGGACCTTTGTAAGTGTCCTTAACCCTTCCTAATTCAGTTTAGCTTAGTTAATTAGCTAAAAGTCAAACCATCGTAATTAAGGTTTGACTTCGAGATTAATTAAAATTTGTTCAGTCAAATCTCGAATTAAAAGTACCTATAAATAGGTAATTATGTGGGTAATAAACCCTTAAAAGGGTACTCTCGGATTCGCACTCTAACTAGGTCAATTGTCGGGTCAAAGCTAACTTTAAAAAGTCAACAGAATACTTATTTTCAAATTAATGCATAATTAGCAATGTAGGATCCATGTAACCTGTTTTATCATTAATATAACTTGGTAATTAATGTAAGAACATGTCTAAACATGTTCAAACCGACAATTTTCAGTTTAGACTCGGATCGGAACCGAAAGGCGCATAATTTGACTTTTGCATTGACTTTCGATTCTGACCCATTGTAGCATGTTTTAGAAATGCCTTAGAGCCCTATTAGGACCAGGTTTCATGTTAGTATAACCCTCTGTGATTATACACCTTGGTTCAATAGTTATCCAATTCGTATGCATGTTCCCGTTAATTGCTTATATGTTGACTTTTATGCCCATATAACCATAAAATATGATTTTTGAAAATATAAAAGAGTAGACACCTTGGTTACTAATTCATAAACTTGTACCCAAAATTTGATATCAGTTTGAGGTCTAGATTGGGAGTTATGCTCATTAGCGTAATTAGAAGGCTTTTTATGAATTAAATGGCATAATTAGCATATAGCCTAGCTAAACCCGATTTTTAATACCAAAATTTTTACCCACTGATATAATATAATATTTTGGGATTTTTGAATATTTTTAATTAATTTTAGGCTAAGCATAACATAGGGTTGTAGCTTTAATTCGGTTAATGCCGGTTTTGCCCTTTTGAGCTATAAAATGAGTTTTACAAATCTTTTTGACCCCAAACCTTTTGCTACTGATTTTATATGATAAACAAATTATTTTAAACCTTCTGGAATAATAAAAATATCATCTTTCTATTTAGAACCCGGAAATGGCTCCAAATCGCCTTTTTAAGCGTTTTTAACGCATAGTATGTATTAAAACTATTTTAAACATATAAGGTTTGATACCTACTGATATTTTAAGTATATTTTTATACTTTGACAGTAAGCTAAAGTTGTAAACTCAGAATTCCAGTTTTGACCTTTTTAGCCTATGTGAAATTACCAAAATACCCCTAAGGTGCATAGTTTGGTTTTAAATGATAAATTTCACATATATATAGTACCCTACTGTTATAACTTATTAAATTAAGTATTTTTACTGATTATCTCAGACCTGTAACTCAGAGTACTAATTAAACTCTTTTATAACCTTTTAAATGACCAAAATACCCTTACGAGGCATAGTTTGAGTTTAAATCCATTTCGGGCATAATAGAAGATATCTTACTGATGTCACAACATATTTAAGGCATGTTAACTTAGGAAACCTGTATGTGTCTCTTATGGTTACCCGTTACGCATCCTTCGCGTTCGATTCGGTTTATGTAACTCGTTTGCATAAATTGACCGAAACGGGTCAAACCTTATCATTTTTGTCTCAAAATCCAGAACGTGTTTAGTTTATTCATATTATACAAATCTTCAAACTTGTCGGGTCTAAATCACATTCCATTCCGGTCTTCGCTTATACACGCGTTTGAACCGCATCTTCCTTTAAAAACTAACGCGTTTGAAATCTAATAGGTTATTATAAACCTTTGTTCCAGAATAGGAGACCCAGTAAAAGCTACACGCAATTGCTATTTGTGATTAATACTTGCAAAAGTAAATACTTTTAACTTATTTTCCCTATACGGGCTTGGGGTATGGTATATAAAATACCGCTTGGTCGGGCATTGAATCCTTAATCGAATAGAGGTTAAATCATTGAAATGCTCCGTTTGGAAATGTTTTGTTTGCTTAAAGCCTTTGGGGGGTTAATGACCATGTCCCGGATATCCTTGGCATCATTTTACGAAATGGCCACGACCTGAGCACGGGGTGTAGGCGTACACCCGTCAGTGCCTAAACAAATAATGTGGTGTGTCTATTGATCTTTAACCCGGAACAAACCGGGCTACTGAACGCATAAGAAACATGTAATTCTTTTACAAGATTATATTCAAATAATTATCCCAAGTTATAAAAAGTTTTGTGCCACGTGCATTCAAATCAATTTTATTAAACTTTTCAAAATGAGTCAGTTAAATTGTATTTACCAGTGTAAACTGACGTATTTTCCCCAAAAAGGTTAAGTGCAGGTACTACTCGAACTAGGCTGGCTTTCTCCTAACGTCCACAATAAGTCTCGCAAGCTTGGATGTCATAAAACTGTTGAACAATGTCTCCTTTTTATTTTGATCCGCCTGTGGATCTATTTCAACTATATCGTGATACTTAATATTACAATTTATTAAAGTTGAAATGATTCTATCTTTGCTTCCGCTGTGCATTGTTATATTGTGTTGTTTGACTATGATGACATCAACTACGTCACGATACTCCCCACCGGGCCCACCGGTAATACGTGGAAATATCGGGGTGTGACATTAAAGCAAGTTCATTAATTTGAAACTTGTAAATTTCAGAAAATTGTTTGAAAAAGTTGAACAAATGTCAGTGTGAATTGTCTCAGATCAACCAAGGTCATTAAGTTGGACTTGGTAGTCTAATTGAGTAATCAGGGTCATTAACTTGGACCTGAATACATAAGTGGATTTCTAAAACTGATAAAGAGTTAATAGAAGTTTAAGATTGAATAGATTATAATGTTATATGTTTGAGAAAACAGGAAACAAAAGTCAAGTTCCCCATGGCAAAGAAAATGTCAAAGTTTGAACCAGAATTCGATCCCTAGCTTATCGTGAGGGGGAGTCTGCGAAAGGGGAAGTCAGGTTTCTGGAACAACATTCAAAGGGGAGTTTGAAGATAAAGATTGAAGGAAGCTTTTACAAACGTCAAGACAATTTAGGGCAGAGAATAGTAGATCAAGACTAAAGACTGAAGACAGGATGCTAAAGACTTCGTCAACATCCAAGGGGGAGTCTGTTGGTGCACTGATGTCTGTTAACTTTGTCTTTATTGAGTCTTGTATTGTATTAGATAAATCAGGGCACGGAAATCGAGAAAACAGTTTTTAGAGTAATTCTGCTTGAATGGTGCTTAGTGTCAATTCAAACGGAATTAGTGGTTCAAGCGAAATTAGGTAATTCCGCACGGAATTAGTTAATTCTGTTTGAGATGGTGATTCCGTTTGGAATGGTTTCAAGCGGAATTAGAACCTCTATATATAGGAGTGTGCCTGTGTCATTTAAAACGGAATTATATGTGTGTGTTTGAGAGCCGAGGTGCTGCCGAATTGTAATCAGATTTGTAAAAGCTCAGGAAATCAGTAATAGATAAAGATTTGAAAGTATCAAGCTGTGTTGACATCATTTACATTGATTCCGCCTTTGTTTTTGATGATGAACTACTCAGATTGACTCGTTAGGGTCACACGACGATCCAACACATTAAACTGTGATTATTTGACTATGATGATTTCAACTACGTCACTGCTACAATGTGTGCTGAGTCATGGGGTAGAAGCAGTTATGCTAGAGCTCTCATTGAAGTTCAAGCCGGGGCTGAATTAATGAGGAGTGTTACAGTTGCAATACCATCTTTAGAGGGTAATAGTCACGCAATGGTGGAGGTTAAAATCGAATATGATTGGGAGCCTGAAAGGTGCTCTTCTTGTTGCGTGTTTGGACATGAGGATCACTCGTGTCCAAAGAGGCCTCAGGTCGTTTCGAGTGGGGAGTCTGGAAAAAAGATTGATGATTTTCAGGTTGTGGGTGCTAAGAAGAAGAAATCTACTAACCAAGGTCTTCACATGAAAAATCAGAAGCCGAAGGTAGTGTACAGACCAGTTGTAAACCCTAAACCAATTTCGTCCTTGAAGAAGCCGATGAACAATCAGGTATCAACGTCTAACCCCTTTGATGCCCTTAAGGAAGATGATGGTGGTCAGGGAGGTAGTACCGTGGGTCGTATAGAGAAGAAGGAGAAACAGTCGAGTGACAGGCACGAGTCGGATGAAGAGGAGGTCGTTGAAGTCTACAATGAAACCAGTGAGTTTATGACATCGGGTATTCATCCTTTTTCTTCGAAAGCAGGGGCAAGCACCTCTCCCACAAAATTCTCGAATGGATAGGCGTCTTTTGGTTCATTTGAAGGGGTTGCCGGTTTGTGGCAGCTTTATCTTTGATGATGGCGGTTGAGGATTTTGTTTTGTTTTTGCATTGTTTGTCTACTAGATCTCTTTCATGATGTATAGTAGACTAGGTTATGGGGTGTCATAGTTACTTTGTTTTTGCTTTGTCTTACATATATGGGGCATGTCCTATATATGAACTAGTGTGGAACACATCCTCACTACTTGTACTTATTTGCGGTTGAATTTTAATAGAATCACCGGGGTAACCCTTTACCCAAAAAAAAAAAAAAACTACGTCACGATACTCCCCACCGGTAATACATGGAAATATCGGGGTGTGACAGACGGCCCTCGTCACCGGTCAGGTTTTTCTCTGTTTGCGCAATGATCTTTGTCGCTGCAATAAATTTCTCCCAATCTATCGGGTCTCCATCCCGTCCTCTCACTCTTTGTATCAAGTCGTCACATTTGACAACACGCATGAAGTGCGCACGCATAATTTCGGCACCCACATTACCAATCTTTAGACATTCTTTGTTATACCTCGTGATAAAGTCTTCAATACCCTCGTTATCTTTACGCCAGATGTTTAAAATGATGGCAGGGTCTCTGGTATATCTGCGTTGTTGGCTGCAATATGATAAGAACTTCTCCTGGAAATCCATACAAGACCTGAACTTTCTGGATGGTAAGTTGTCAAACCATGCACGTGCTGCACCGACGAAAGTCTAGACAAATAAATAGCACCAGGCTGGAAGTGACCATCCTCCCATGAATCCTACACTTGTGAATATTTGAATATGGTCATCTGGGTTTGTGAGTCCATAGTACTTCCCGACGTTGTATGGCAACTTTGTCTTTTCTAGTGGAGCCTTAGCGATTTCTCTGACGAACTTAGATTTTTCAGCTACACCCTCTGGCCTATAGCTCAAGGTAAAATCGTATTCTGCTCCAGAAAAGTACCTTGTGCGCGTGCGTGGTTTATATGCTTCATGGCCTGGTGGGAGTCTACTAAACACGCTTGTGGTGTCTCCCTCCTGATAAGATGGGTTATGTTCGTCTAACATTCCTTCGAATTTGTTTGGCATCATACGCGGACCTAGTCAGTCACACGCCAGCATGCGCCCTCTGGGCCATGTGAGGTAAGTATCATTGGGATATCCTGTGTTGGAGTAAGTGTTGCGAGTACTACTAATATTCTGATAACTGTCTTTTGGGTCTTGTTGTTCACTAATGTTTCATGCTGCTGCGCGCGAGGATGTTTGTTGATGTGACTCGGTGCCATAACTAAACTTCCGGTGGAGTGATTGAACTCTCTACGATGGGTGTGGTGATGTGTGTTGCACGTGTGCTTGCTATATTGGCGTTTGTGCTGGAAATTGTGCATGCGCGCACATCTGCACGTACACCATATTCAGAATAGCTTGTGACTTAGCGTACCAGGAAGTTGGTGTTTCTCCTTCTGGAAGAGAAGGGAAGACTGTGTTGATTGTACTCTCCGTTGGTGCGCTAGGATTCGTCTGTTGATTTGCTCGGGTAGCACTACCAAAGAATTTAGTGACTCCTGCTTCTGTGAACTCTCTATCGATCTGCTCATCCCTTTGGTGGCCTTGGACGTGTGTGTTGTTCGCCACCGTACCAAACGGAGAGTGGTCGCCGTCGATTTGAAGGTAAAATTCGGAAAAATTCGGTAAAATACTGGTACCATACCGAACCGAAAGCAATGATACCGAAGATACCAAAAAAATGGATACCAAATCAGTACCGAAAATAATTTAGTATAGTTATGTTTATAAGAGCTTACTCCTAAGGGCATTTGATACAGGGTAACTTCTTAAACATGTTTAAAGAAAAAACTAAAACTTAATGGTTCTTATATAGAGCAACGATATTAAAAGATTAGCATTAGTATTTACATTGAGAAAGACTTGTTTATATTTAAAGCAAGGGATGAGAAAATCCTTAATAGAAAGAAGCTTATTACTCAAGTTTAAGGAGATGGCTTCACTTATTATTGGGGACACTGTTCACCCACTATAATTTTTTAATATATATTAAAAGTGGTTGTGAGTGAAGGAGAGAGAAAAATGTAATGATAAAGGTATAAAAATATTATTTAATTGAAAATGAGAGAGAAAAAATATTTGTTTTTAGTGGAAATATATTAATATAGAAGTTGTTTTTTAGTGGAATGTATGTATATTTTTAGAGAGCTGAATGTGAATGCTCTTATATAGCACGAAGCAAACGATGAGTAAGATCATTATATTAGAGCCCCAATATCTATATTTTCTATATAATATAGAGAAAAAAATACATGAATAAACTAAAACACAACTATATTGGATTCTTTGTTATAAAGAAAATTTTATAGAAATTAATTTAGAGGCTCCTATTTAGAGTACCCACAGTGGATTTTTTACCCTTCTTTATAATTACACTAAAAATCACTATCTGTTATCACTTTGTTAATCAAATAATATTTTTGTATACTTTTATCATTATATTTTCTCTCTCCTTCGCTAACAACCACTTTTAAAAAATAATAAAAGATTATAAAGGGTGGATAGTGTCCCTCCAAATTTACTTCACTAATGAACAATAACATTTTTTCTCTCTTTCACTCACAACCACTCCATAAAATATAGATAATGCACTCTATAAAATATGGAGGATCTATTGTGAATGCTCTTAACCATCTATATTTTATTGTGAGTATATAAAAACGAAAAATATAATAAAATAAGTGTTTATCAGTAAGATAAAGATATAGATGGGGAGTTGAATGTGGAAAACGAATTAAGAGAGAAAAGGAAGAAAAATATGTGATTTTTTTCGTGTTCCCGAGTTTAATGAAAAGTAAGGAAAATAGAAGAAATCAAGCATTTTATGTGTTCCGAGTTAAGATGAAAAGAAAAGAAATGTACAATTTTACCATTTTACCCTTTAAACATAAAACATTTTAATTAGATATAAGGGTAATTTAGTAATTAGTAAGATTTTCTCTCATAATCTCTTTGATTTGGGAGGATAAATATAGGTACAAATTTTTATTTCCTTTTCCTTCATTTCCCCTCCCTTTCTATTCTAAAAAAATCTTGGGAACATGGTTTTTTCATATTTTAAACTCTTTTCTTTCTACTCCCCTGTTAAATGAGACTGGAGAAGGGCATGGGGCAATGTTTACTTTTTTAACCTCTAAATGATTTAGGGATTTTCTAATGGCACAACCCCTGTTTATCTTCACACTTTTTCAATTCAATACGCATCGTATAGGCCTATACGATGCGTATTGAAATAAAGTAAAAGACATGGCAGACTGACAGGTGAATGTTATGTCTGAAGGCGGGCTTTATACGCATCGTATAGGCCTATACGATGTGTATCAGGGCACTCATTTTTTGAAGTTTATTTTTGATGTGTTGTGTCGAATGCGAACCCGAGAAACTAAAGGGATTTCGAGTAGTTGGTCGATGACATGATAGATAAAGATCTTGACACGATCTTGACATAACTTAGGACTAGCTAGGACTAGACCCCCTGTGTTGTATGACTGTAATAAAACAGAAGCTATCAACGCGGGGATGGGTACAGAACCCAACATGTCTTCCTGAATCTGAAAGTTAACTTTGACTTATAAAACCCACTAGCAAAAAAAACACTTTTATCATGTTAGGGAGAATCTTCTCGAAATTGAAGGAAAAGGAAAAATGGTTGCTAATGTTTTTCAATGTTAGGATTTTTTTGGTTTGTTTCCAGCTAGGGTTTAGAATGGTTGAAGGAATGTTGGTTTTTCAGTATTCGGGTTTTGTTGGTTTTTTTCTTTCCTTTTCATGAGGTAAAATCGGTTTCAAGTTAAATTGTCAATCAATGTATGTTGGTTAATTCAAATGACCTAGAAAACACAAAAACTTATGAATGCACTCAACGAATTTGACAACCGTGACAGCTTATTAAAAGTACAAATCACCTCCAATCCTTTCTTGGTCAAATCAAACAGTGAAAGTTATCAACACATCTACTCCCTGAATCTGAATCCCAGATTCTCTAAAGAAGCGCTTTTATCATGTGACATATAGTAACAACTACCAAGGGGATATTCAGATCTTCCATGGAGTCACAGATCTGACAATAGGGCCCACGGAACTTATGCCCACCCGAGACCGACCTCTGGATTACACGTGTTGAATGATCGAGAGAAACTTTTTCGAGCTAACTGCCGATATCGCATCCTTCTTATCTTGCTATTAAACGAGGTTGTTCTCCACAATGACGATACGCTTGTTGACTGTCACATGAATACGTCAACGCATATTCTTGTTTGAGAGTAGAAGAGTCGCATTATGCTTATCAAACCAGGATGCCACACAATAGTATGTTGTTCCAAGATCATTTCCATAGATTCCGTCCGGTTTCAAAGCTGGTTGAGGATTACGAGTGTTCTAGACTCGTTCAAGGCATGCTTGTTTGTGAGATTTACAGAAATAAGGATGCATTCCATGGTAAACGATGCAACTGATGAAACTGAAGCTGTTATTTCGGTTGAAGGAATGTTGGTTTTTTAGTTGAATAACAAACTGTGGAGAACTTGTTTGTGTCGAGTTCTTTTGCTAGTGGTTTGGAATGTTTCGGATCATCACTTCTGCGGAGAACTTGTTTGCACAGTGGGAGAAAAGACCAGCACCCCTGTGTGAGCATTGGAAGCCCGACAAACAGTCTTGCAGTTACATCTTCAATCGAGACCGCATTATTAATTATAATGAAGCAATGAAGATTGAATGTGCAAACCGCAACCTTTTTGTACTACGGAAACGGTGGCTATTGGAAATACAAACCCGACACGAACTACAATGGACTCAGACTCATACTACTCTAATATGACACATGATAAAAACGCTTCTTTAGACAATCTGGGATTATGTTTCGTTTTATGACACATGATACGACACGCTTACCTTAATCACATCTTCCATGGAGTCACAGATCCGACAATAGGGCCCACGAATCTTACGCCCACCCGAGACCGACCTCTGGATCACACGTGGAAGAAAAGACCAACACCCTTGTCGTTCCGTATTTTCTCGTTTTCCATCCATATATTCCGTCCAACATATGACACATGATAAAAGCGCTTCTCTAGACAATCTGGGATTATGTTCCGTTTTATTACAGTCGTGAGGTGGTCAAACCTTTCTATAAGTAGAAAAAAATAAAACAATTAATAATACATTGTTAAAAGGGAGAATCTATTGGAACACCTGATCGAGAGAAACTTCTTCGAGCTGATGAAACCGAAGCTGTTATTTATGTTGTCCAGTACTTTCGAGACGATTCAAGTGAGTCCTATGAAGCAAGTGTCTGTCTATTCAATTGAGAGGAATCACTATATGCTTCTTTCCTGATGCATGTTTGTGTCGAACAGTTTCTCCGTTGCAAATTTCTCCACTCACCGTGAAAGGAAACAGTTTCTTAATAGATTCAGTCCGGTTTCAAAGCCGGTTGTGGATTACGAGTGTTCTAGACTTGTTCAAGGCATGCTTGTTTGTCCTTATTTTTTTACAAAAAATAAGGATGCATTCCACGGTAAACGATGCAACTGATGAAACCGAAGCTGTTATTTCTGTTGTTCAGTACTTCCGAGACGATTCAAGTGAGTCCTATGAAGCAAGTGTCTGTCTATTCAATTGAGAGTAATCATTGCATTACATCCCCGTTGAAAACAAGTGGTTGTAATAATGGAACCCTTGATTTGAAACACATTTTTTAAAAATTTATAATTTAATACGCATCGTATAAACCTATACGATGCGTATTAATCGATGAATTTACTGAAATACCCCGGGTTTTTTTATAAATTCAGGGATATTTGAGAAAATTCAAACTTTAATACGTATCGTATAGGCATTAATTCAAATTTAGTTTTATCGTGTACCCATCCAAAAATAAGATATGACGACTCTACCATCTAATGATAAAATGAGAATAAATGTAGAATGAATAATTGAACACTCTTTGTATGAACTTATTGAATCATTCAATATGTACACGTTTATAAGTCCAGTTGTTTCATTTCTTTTACCTTTTTTGAAAGATAAACAAAATTATTTTGGACCACACTATGTCCCCTAAAGACGTTTATTTTACATCTTGATCTTGTATTTGTTTTATTTACAAACTAATGTCAATGCATTTATGAGATACTACATTCTTTGATTTTATGATTAATCATCAAATTTTAGAGTTCCTTTAACCATTTTACATTGTTAACATGTTTAACAATTTCAATTCAGCTAGATTTTTCAATAGAAATTGAGTAAACTGCTATTTTGGTCCCTGTGGTTTAGGTACTTTTGCCATTTTAATCCAAATCTTAAACTTTTTAAATCTGGGTCCCCGTGGTTTGTATTTTGTTGCCATTTTGATCCAAAAACGAAATCAGATCAGATTTTCAAAAAAGAACCTGCTATTTTGTCTTTATGCTCAGGGGTATTTTAGTCATTCTGACTTTATTATAGAGTAATATTGATTAAAAATAATTAAACCCAAAAATCTGTCTCTCTCTCTAACACCCCTCTGCACTCACTTTCTCTCTCTCTAACACCCCTCTGCCTCTCTCTCTCTCTATCTCTTCTCTAAACTACCACCACCACACCCCCACCCCCACCCCTACCCCCACCACCGCATCATCCCCACCACCACCATCCCATTGCCGCCAACACCATCATCCCACTGCCATCATCTCTCTCTTCTCTCTCTCCTCTCTCTCGTACACCACCGCCACCAAACTCCACCACCGCCGTCGTTTCTGCTGTAAATGCTTCGACTACAACCGTCGTCCCTGAGTTTCAGATATGAGTTCGTGCCGATGGATCTGAAAGAATTTTCAAGGTCTGAATCGACTTGGGTTGATTTTCGACGAGTTTCGGTGTAATCGGATTGATTACGGTTCATTTTCGATGCTCTATAAACAAGTGTGGTGGTGAAGTTGCAAGTTATCCATTGTTGTTTGTTTGCTTGAAGAGTATCAGTTGCAGAACTGATGTAATAGACATTGCAGCATTCTTGTTTGACTGGGCATTAAGAAGAAGAAGAGTGGATATGAATCTGGGTTGATGTTGTTGTTAATCGGCTTATTGTTGTCAATCGGTTTAATTTGATGGACTTGTGCAAACTTGGGATAAAGAAAGAGTGGAAGAGATGAGAGAGTAAAAGGGTTTGGGTCTGGGTCGAGAGAGAGATGAGAGAGTAAAAGGGTTTGGGTCTGGTTCTGGGGAGAGAGAGAGAGAGGAGAGAGACAGATGACATTATGTTTAATCATAAATAGAAAAAGGTTTAATCAATATTTATTTATAATAATTCTAAAATGACCAAAATACCCCTAAGGGTAAGGACAAAACAGGGGATTTTAATTTGGGGATTCTGGTCAAATTTCACTTTTAGACCAAAATGGCAACAAAATGCAAACCACGAGGACCCAGATTTAAAAAGTTTAAGATTTGGACTAAAATGGTAAAAGTGCCCAAACCACAGGGACCAAAATGACAGTTTACTCATAGAAATTTAATCTATTGCTTTGTACACCATTGTTCAATGTAAGAGTAAAGTTCTTTTTGAGTCCCTGTGGTTTGTGCATTTTAACCATTTGAATCCAAAAACCAAACTTGTCTTGATTTGAGTCCCTGTGATTTCTAATTTTAACCATTTGAATCCAAAACGTACGTGACGACGAGGGTCCCCGCTGGGGCTCCTCGTCTGGGCTCATCGCCCTAGATTGGTGACTGGGCTCGAGTCCACTTGTGTCTTCCTCGGTATGTTTAGTTGGTTTGAGTGGGCCATGTCCTGATAAGCCCACTCTTGGACCAGCCCATTAGGGTTATGGCCCAAGTGTCTTATTATAAAAAGGAAGCTCATCTTCTAAGAAAAGGCAGACAATATCTCCCACCACTTGAGCTACTTCCTCCCCTGTTCTCATATTACTCCTGTCCCTCTACTCTCTCTCTCTAAATTATACTTGCACTTATAACATCTTTACCACACAAGATACTGACTTGAGCGTCGGAGTGCCCTCGGGGTGAAACCCCTCGGGCCCTCTAACTAGAGTTTCATGTGGATGCAGCCTGAGACTCGACACTCCGCAAAAGGAACTGCCACCGTAACGGCGAAAGGATGAACCTGAACCGGAGCTCACCGAATCTAAGGTTAGTACCGCCAAGCCCTCTGAACGACTTCAGGGATTTGGGGATTCGACATTGGCGCCATCCGTGGGACCGAGCACAAGCATGTCTCGGTCCTTCTTACAAACGGCTGGATCTGTCCTCTCCGCGATGTTCAGATCTGCACTTTTAGCTCCGGTTAACAGGTTCAACACCTCTATCTTGTAAACTGTTCTATTCAAATAATTTGTGGGCTATTTAGAATTTTACTTACATTACAAGATCTTGAAAAGTTATCAGGTTTATACCCAAAGAAAAGATAACTACAGAATACAATTTTTTAAGACATCAAAGAAAAGATAACTGTAACAAACTTTGGTTTTGATATAATCACTTGCTTGATAAAATATGTTCACTCCATATGTTGCATATATAATGCACAGTTGGTGCAAGCACACACTTTGCCGTACTTTCTTACGACAATACAAGTGTGTACTCAACAAAAGGATATAGCTTCGGGTAGGAGGAAAGTGACACAACATTAGTAAAAGCAAGAAATACCTTTGTGCAACATTGAACTGGGGGACTAGTATGTCTAGGGGGATATTATGGGACAGAGTTTTTGCTAACCTCGGGCTACTCTCATTCAACAAAGAATCATCTGCCGGATACATCTATCAGTTATATCCTTGCGTGCTATCGTGTCTCGGATAAAGACATCACTCATTAGAAATGATTATGATTTAGAAGACTTCTGATACTCATCAAAAGTAACTATGTTCTTTATTCACAACCGAGGGTCTAGACAGACGGGCTCAAGGGTAGCCTATTTCATAAGTTCAGTATTACCAACTACGCTTGACAACACTGAACTGGGGAGCTAGCAGGGTATAACACCATTGGGTCCTACATTGAAGACTTCTCGAAAGGATCCTTATTTTTGTATTACCTCCTCCGAAAAGGATTAAGCACCTCCATAAGTTCTCATGTTCGAAGATCTCAAAAACAAAAACAAAAAAAAAGGGGAGGGAGGGGGAATTGGCATGGACTGCCTTACTAATTCCTCCACTGGAAGAAAAGAAAAGCCTGGGATGTGTATTTGGCTCCTTCCCTGAAGGAAAAAAATTAGTAAGCTGCATCATTCGTCCTCCGCTTGAAGACAGGGAAAAGCCAAGGATGTGTATCAGGCTCCTACCCTGAAGGGAAAAAGAATCAGTGGGCTATGTCACTAATCCTTCACTTGAAGAAATGGGAAGCCTGGGCTGCATATTTGGCTCCTCGCCAGAAGGTGGAACACTCCCTGGACTACGTTATTAGTCCATATAGAAGAAAACATGGACGCTCTGCCCTTGAAGGCGGAACACTCCCTGGAATGCGTTATTAATCCGTAAACCGGGACACTCACTCCTTGAAGGAAGGAAGAACCCCCCCTCCTGCGAGCCACTAATTCAGTCTCTTCCATGGAGAAAGATAATCCGCACAATAAGTTCCCAACACTTATACTCTATACCTTAGGGGGAAATGAGCTCCTCCCATCAGCTAGCATCTACAAAGATTCTACAAGGAAAAAGAAAAAGAAGGAAACCTTAATAGGCATATCTTCGCTTTAAGGGGAAAGTGAAGTCCTTCTACGGTCTTTCGTGCTCAAGAAACCCCGGTCTCCTTGAACAAAACGATATTCTCTCCTAAAGACTAAAGCATTTCGGGGATCCCTTCCGTCAACAAGAAAATCCCTTCTCTTGTGGACAAGGTACCTCAGCAGTCGCTTGCAAGAACAGGAACGTATACTTTCCATGGAATTACGTCCAGGAAAAATTCCTTCCAAGAATATGAAGAATATCCCATTATCTGGGATCAAGTATTTTAGAAGTCCCTATTGTAAACAGGAACATACCCCTTCCTTGGGACTAAGTCTTGAAGAAGCTCCTTCCAAGAATAGGAAGGAACATATCCCTCCAGCGGGATCCAATCTTAAAGAAACTCCTTCTAAGAATGGGAAGGAACATATCCCTCACTCGAGATTCAGCCTTGAAAAAACTCCTTCCAAGAATATGAAATGAGGAAGTACAGGGGCCGTTCGGTCATTAATCAAAAATTGAATTGAATGAAAATACAAGAGGAATGTGGGAGGTAATTAAAGTGGAAGTAAATGAGTTGGGGATCCAATGTGTCATTATTTGAAACATAAATGTGGGAGGTAATTAAAGTGGGAGTTTCACGATGGGGATTAAGTCTTGGAGGAGCCGCCTCCAAAAAATGAGGATGCCCCCCCTATGTGATTAGGGGTCTTGTAAGTCTCTTCAACGAACAGGAACAAGTTTCTCCCAAGAAAAGGAGGGTATCTCCTCCCATGGGATTAAGCATCGCAAAGGTCTATTCAACAAACAGAAGTGCACCCGGCTACGGGATCAAGTACTGGTAAAGTTCCTTCTAAGAACGGGAAAGTACCTCCGTACCTGGGATTTGATATATGAGAAAAATCCTCCTTGAGATTTCGCACCTGAATAACTTATTCAAAAAAAAGGGGGGGGGGGAGAGCCCCCTTGACAAGGGACTTCGAATCTGAAGAATCCATTCCTTGAAAAGAAAAGATCTCCGCCACAGGTCTGTGTTTTAGAAAGTATCTCTCCAAAGAAGAGGAGCCCCATCTCGGGGTCGCATACGTTCGAAGAAGTCTCTCCAAGAGGAGAGGGCTGCACATTCCATGGGCACCCATTTTTAGAGAATTACAACATCTCTCCAGGGTAGGGAAGAGCCCTTAATAAGGACTCATGGGAAGGCTCCCTCTACATAACAAATGTTTCTAAAGGGCTCACAAAACCCCTCTAAAAGGAGAAGATGCCACCCCTTCTCGAAGAACAAAAACCTGAACGGTTTAAGGACCTTGCTTACGGGTCAAACAGGATCATCTAGGCAGACGTGCCGAACGATCTTACAATAAAATGAACATGTACATAGCCATACAGACATGCCGCCTTAATCAAAACAAGGCAAAGCCCGGCCGTGGGGCTAGGACTAATTCGACTACGTCCAAAAAACGCCGAAGCAGGCATATGAAAATCCAAGTGGCCCAAACGCCATTGGACAACAGGTCCATCAGAAGCTTTAACAACTTGAAACAAGTTACAAAGTGGGCCTAGGAAAAGCCTTTACAACTTGAGCAAGTTACGAAGCAAACTATAGAAAGCTTTAACAACCCAAGCAGGTTACGAAGCAAACTTGTACAAAGCTTTAACAACCCAAGCAGGTTACGAAGCAAACTTGTACAAAGCTTTAACAACCCAGGCAGGGTACGAAGCAAACTTGTACAAAGCTTTAACAACCTAAGCGGGGTACGAAGCAAACTTGTACAAAGCTTTAGCAACCCAAGCAGGGTACGAAGCAAACTTGTACAAAGCTTTAACAACCCAAGCAAGTTATGAAGCAAACTATAGAAAGCTTTAACAACCCAAACACGTTACGAGGCAAACTTATAAGAAAGCTTTAACAACTCGAGCAAGTTGGGAAGCAAACTTATACAAAGTTTTAACAACACAAACAAGTCACAAAACAGGTCTATACAAAGATTTAACAACTTAAAAAGTTACAAAGCGACCCATAGAAGGCCTTAACGGCTTAAACAGGGTACAAAGAAAATTCATGAGAAAGTTTTAATAGTTCAAGCAAGACAAAAACCCTCATTAGAGGAACACCATACAAAGAGTATAACACGGCAAACAAGACATCCAAGTTAATGCTCTTAAAGAAACTACTCTTGAACGAGTACCTCAATCGAAATGCCCTCAAGGAGGACATGGCAAAACAATCTGAATAGCATAAACGCTATAAAAAAGCACTATCAAACAAGTGCATTGGAAAAAACGCCTTCAAGGAGGCATATATTAAAGTAAGGTATTGTGCTACCCTACTTGAGGGGTCACCTTGCTATTTTGAGTACTAAATACAAAGTTATCCCAAGGATAACTAAACAGATAACTTTGGCATAACGTGCCTTAGACTACATGTACTAGACGGATAGGGGTGACAGTTAAAGGGCGGATAGCGACCCGCCTAGATTTTCAGGGACTGGAACAAGTCCTGCACCCATTCATCAGTAAATAGGCTTGGACTAAGGATGACTTGACGACGAGGGTCCCCGCTGGGACTCCTCGTCTGGGCTCATCGCCCTAGATTGGTGACTGGGCTCGAGTCCACTTGTGTCTTCCTCGGTATGTTTAGTTGGTTTGAGTGGGCCATGTCCTGATAAGCCCACTCTTGGACCAGCCCATTAGGGTTATGGCCCAAGTGTCTTATTATAAAAAGGAAGCTCATCTTCTAAGAAAAGGCAGACAATATCTCCCACCACTTGAGGTTACTACTTCCTCCCCTGTTCTCATATTACTCCTGTCCCTCTACGCTCTCTCTCTAAATTATACTTGCACTTATAACATCTTTACCACACAAGATACTGACTTGAGCGTCGGAGTGCCCTCGGGGTGAACCCCCTCGGGCCCTCTAACTAGAGTTTCATGTGGATGCAGCCTGAGACCCGACACTCCGCAAAAGGAACTGCCACCGTAACGGCGAAAGGACGAACCTGAACCGGAGCTCACCGAATCTAAGGTTAGTACCGCCAAGCCCTCTGAACGACTTCAGGGATTTGGGGATTCGACAGTACGCAACATTCAAATTAGAAACATTTGGTTTTTGGATTCAAATGGTTAAAATTAGAGACCACATGGACTCAAATCAAGACAACTTTGGTTTTTAGATTCAAATGGTTAAAATACACCAACCACAGGGACTTAAAAAGGACTTTACTCTCAATGTAAATATCAAACTCCAAACCTCACAAAAATGTTAACCCCACGATTTAACTGGTTGGAATTATAATTTGCAAAACTATGACAAAAAAAAACCTTACACCAAAACATAACTTTGAATAAAAATCATTTGAGTAAATTGCTATTTTTGTTACGAAAGTAAAACCATATGGACTGAAATCGCAATTTTTTAACTAATGGACTGAAATAATGATTTTTGATAAACCACAGTAATTGGCGTAAGAGATCTTGGTGGATAATAAATCATCAAACAGAATTATATATAATCCCATCAAGAGAATACCTTCTTAACATCACTGGCCAAAATCAGTTTCAAAAAAAAAAAAAACAAATCCCAATCAAACTATAAACTCACTGGTATTAAATATTATTATTAATTTATAATCATGAGTCAGAAATGAAGTTGTAAGACCACATTTCTCTTCAAATAAAAACTACTAGGAAGAGAAAATCATTGGGAATCCGAATGATTTATTTCATCATCCTCATTATCAAACGTATAATGAAAACAATTTACGAATGTATATGTGTCTACCTCGTCACCGGAGAAGCCTAACGATGGCGTCATCCGGAGCTAAAGATAGCCTCATATAGAATTCATAATATACGCGATCGAAATATTTCATTTCGCCTAACGATAGATCTCTTAATCCACCGCTGGAATTGGATTGCGAACAAGAGATTTGCAATATTAGGCTTGATGATTTAGATTTAAAGGAATAAAAGAAGAAAGAATGAATATATATATATATATAGGACAAAGATCCGTTAGGAACCACCTCTTATTGCGAGAACCGCGAGAACCAATGTGAACACAACCAAAAATGCCTAAAATAGTTAAAAATCACACAAATTTTTTTTTAATATTTTTTATAAAAAAATCGCTAATTTTCGAAGCAAAAAAAAATTTTATTTTATTTTTTAAAAAAAAATTGGCTACTAAAAGTAGCGATTTTAACATAAAAAAAAATTTTGATTTTTTTTTTATTTTTTTAGTTTTTTTAGGTTTTTTTGGGGGTTTAGTTTTTAGCATTTTAGCTTGAGGGGGGGTTAGGTTTTTTGGGGGTTTTAGTTTTTAGCATTTAGCTTTTTGGGGGTGGGGGTTTAGGTTTTTTTTTGGGGGGGGGGGGGGGGGTTAGGTTTTTTTTAGCTATTTTAGGTTGTGTTCACATTGCTTCTCGCGGTTCTCGCAATAAGGGTGGTTCTCGCATAAACCTTACCATATATATATATATATATATATATATATATATATATATAGGGAGAGGATCATGAGAAAACTAGATATAAATGAGAAAACCAAAAAAATAACCAAAAAAGCACTAAAAAGGAGGGGGGAGCCTTTTAATGAAGGAGGGGGGACTTTTAATGAAGGAGGGGTAAAATTGGAAAAAAAATATATAAATTTTCAAACATTTCCCATTTCTCCATACGATATCATTTTAAAACAAAAATGGCACCATTAGATCACAAATTTTTGTATCTTTCATTCAAGTATATTCGAGCATATTTTTTATGACATAAAAAAAGATTTATGATGTCGTCTTGTTTTCAACACTATTATTATAGTAGTGCACATGTGGAATATAACATGTACTACAATTGCATTACATGCTTAAAATTAGCTTTTTGAGTATATTTTAGCTTTTAGGGTTAGTTTTTTTGGAGGTTTAGGATTAGGATTAGGTTTTTGGGTGTGGGGGGGAGGGGGAGGGGGGTTTAGGTTTTTGGGGGGTGGGGGGGTTTAGGTTTTTTTCGGGTTTATTTTTAGGGTTTAGTTTTAGGTTTTCGGGAGGGTGGGGGGTTTAGGTTTTTGGGGGGTGGGGGTGGGGGGGGGGTTAGGCTTTTGGTGGGAGGGTGAATTTATGTTTTTGGGGGGTGGGGGTGGGGGGGTTTAGGTTTTTGGGGGGTGGGGGTGGGGGGGTTTAGGTTTTTTTCGGGTTTATGTTTAGGGTTTAGTTTTAGGTTTTCGGGAGGGTGGGGGGTGGGGGGTTTAGGTTTTCGGGAGGGTGGGGGTGGGGGGTTTAGGTTTTTGGGGGGTGTCGGTGGGGGGTGGGTTAAGCTTTATGTACAAAAAACTAACCAAAAAAGCCTAAAAAAAAAACCTAAAAACATACCAAAAATTTTTTTTTTTTTTTTTGAAAATTTTTTTCCATACATAAAAAGTAGCGATTTTTCTAAAAAAATTGTAAAAAAAAAAAAAAAATTTGGTATGTTTTTAGGTTTTTTTTAGCCTTTTTTGGTTAGTTTTTTGGTTTTCTCATTTAAACTAGTTTTCTCATGATCCATCCCCTATATATATATATATATATATATATATATATATATATATAGGGGAGGGTTATCTTGAGAACGCTAAATATTGCGAGAACCGTGAGAACGAATGAAAACACCAATCAAAACCAATTTTTTTTTAATACAAATCTCATTGTAATTAAGATACAACATCAAATAATTCATTTCTTCTTTCAAAATCACTCTTTTTAGTTTTTTTACACATGTGTAAACATAACAGATTTACACATGTGTAAATGGCAAACTTACACATGTGTAAATTTTCTTTATTTACGAATTCGCGTAAATTTAAACGTGTAAATTTAATTTCTAACATTGTATTCGAATAATAATGATAAGTGTAAAAAGAAATTTTGAATTTGAATTGTTTTTGACCAAGTTCTCGTGGTTTTTTCATTTGTTCTCACGGTTCTCGCGATATTTAGCATTCTCATTTAAACCCTCCCCTATATATATATATATATATATATAAGGTAGGGATCCTAAGAGAAGTCCACCCTATTTGAGAAACTTGAGAAGCAATCTGGACCACACATTTTCCCTAAGCAAAAAATGCAAAAAAAGGTGAAAAAAATGCAAAAATTTTTTTTTTTTTTGGAAAAATCGCAGCTTTTTCTTTAAGGATTAAATTTTTTATTTTTTTTTTTTAAAATTTGGGATTTATACACATGTGTATATTGTTAATCTTTTAACTATACATATATTGTAACACCCATCTTTTAATTAATGTAAATATGCGATATAAATAAAAAGCACGATCATTTTATACCATAAAATCCAAAAGTAGAGTATTAAAGTAACAAAACATTATTTTTCTACTAACTAATTTAAAATTTCAAAAGTTGTTTAGCAAACAAGTTACATCATAACATAGTTTAAACCAAGTTAATTTATGCGGAAACTTCAAAAGTATGTGCTCGGTTCGTCAAAAGCTTGCTTGATCGTCGCCCGTAATCCGTGAGTACCTATAGCTGAAATGTTTACATAAAACATTTGCATTAAAATGCTTAACAATAATACTAAATCGACACTACAATAGAAGTGGATTTGAATAGTTACAATTATACAAAATAAAAAAAAACCAACTTGAGCTCTACCGTAACTTCCACCGTAAGTTACGGTAGTCGGTTTACAAAAGGGGTCTACCGTAAACCAGTAGAAACCCACCGTAACATTTCTGACCTCTACCGTAAGTTACGGTGTCACCGTAACTTACGGTAGTCCCTGCACATATATGGTGTGACTTTTTATTTGGTTTGCCCTCACAAGTTTCTCAAATCCTTATTCTAACAAACCAACATATTAAACTCTCTTGTTCTAATATGTCAATATATAATTGATAACAATAGACAAATTGATCATATTATGAAGCAAAATAACCATGCTTTATTTAATTATTCGACCCGTTTGGCTCGTCTAAGGAATCCTCCTTTATGACGACTACCAACGAGTTCCAACTAACTTTTGACCAAATATTCGATATAGCGACATCATTGCTTTAATTCAACGCAACTCTTATTCTAAAGTTCAACAACGCATATTATAATCATCAGATTTACTTAATGTAACGGGTCAAGTTACATACCTTCAAAGTAGCCCTTTTAAACGTGGTTCGCCACCCGCTTGTCCACTTGACGCTCCTGCGCCCGTTCCTATAGAGTTCATTCATCATATGTTTAGAACTCTCTTCAAATCATAATTCGCATAATACACCAAACATCATGATTATGCGTTTAAACTCGAAATTTCAGTTTTTAAGCATTCATAGAGGCATTTCAACAAACACTTCATAAGCAGATTTTTACATGATTAAACATCACATCTTTAGTTTATCATTTAACCCTAATTTCACATAAATCAACCAATTTACATGATTGTTAGCTTTTAATTTCTGAAATCACTTCAAAATTGCCAAATTACACTAGATTAACAATCTACTTTCTAGTGTTCATCCAAATACACATAACCCACTAATCACCTACCATGGTGTTCATGGATTCACCCAAAATTTCTTATGATTTCAACTTCTATGGATCTAGGGTTTGTCCTTAGATACTATAGTTGTTCCTCAATCATCATAACATACACATGCAACCCTAATTTCAGATTTTTCCCAATTCATGAAAATTTCAAGTTGAGAGTTTTCCTTAAATTTTACATACCTTGTAATCCTCTTGTGATGAGGATCACGATTCTATGCTCGGAATTTCGTTTGGACCAGATTTGCACCTCCAATTTGAGATTTCAAGTAGATTTTTGAGAGTTTGAAGGTGGGGGTGTCGCCCCTGGTTGTTCTAGTCGACCAGACATCCCCTTTGTGGGGTGTTTGGTTTGTTTTATTTAGTTTAATTAACTCAAGTTTCAATTCTTACAACTTAAGCCCCTCAACTTTGTTCAACATATTGTTTAGTAGCTTTTAACCCTATCATAAGCTATTTCTAGTCTTTTAACTAACTAGGTTAAAAATTTCTAGTTAGTAAATTCTCGTTTATTTATACTTTATAATTCTAGTATAAAGTTTTATATTTTTCGGGGTGTTACATATATGTATATTGTCAATTATACATATATGTATATACATGTTTAAAATTGAAAAAATATGTGTTATAAATCCTAAACCTTATACCATAAACACTAAAGCTAAACCTTAATGCTAAACCCTAAACCCTAAAGCTAAACCCTAATTCTTAACCCTAAAGCTAAACCCTAATTCTAAACCCAAAAGCTAAACCCTAATGCTAAACCCTAAAGCTAAAACTAAACCCTAAAGCTAAACCCATAATGCTAAACCCTAAAGATAAAGTTAAACCCAAAAGTTAAAGCTAACCACTAATGCTAAACCCAAAAGCTAAACTCTAATGCTAAAACCCTAAATACTATTACTAAACCCTAATGCTAAACCCTAAAGCTAAACCCTAAACCATAAAGCTAAACCCTAAACCCTAATGCTAAACCCTAAATACTAATGCTAAACCCTAAATAACACTTATTTTTCAATTTTAAACATGTATATACATATATGTATAATTGACAATATACATATATGTATAGTTAGAAGATTAACAATATACACATGTGTATAATTCCCAAAAAAAAAAATTTTTTTTTTAAATAAAAAATTAAATACTTAAAGAAAAAGCTGCGATTTTTTCAAAATAAAAATTGCATTTTTTTACATTTTTTTTTTTGCATTTTTTTGCTTAGGGAAAATGTGTGGTCCAGAATGCTTCTCAAGTTTCTCAAATAGCCTACTACTTCTCACATGATCCTTATCCTATATATATATATATATATATATATATATATATATATATATGGGAGGGCTATATAGAAAACCCTTAAGTTTTTAGAAAACTCTGGAAACTCAAATCTCTCCCCATTTTTACCCAACCTCCCGACATTTTTTTTTTTTTTTTTGAAAAAAATAACACATGTAATATACATGTTTTAAAGTGTTTTGGGACAAAAAAACAAAAAAGCACCGAAGGGATGTTTTAAAAAAAATAAACAAATTTCAGCAAACTTCGGGTGACTAACATGTGTTAGGCACAAAAGGCAGAAACTTGCTGAAATTTGTTTTTTTTTAAACATTCCTTCGGCGCTTTTTTGTTTTTTTGTTTTTTGCCCAAAACTCTTAAAAACATGTATATTACATGTGTTATTTTTTTCAAAAAAAAATGTCAGGAGGTTGGGTTTTCTTGGGTTTTCTCAAAATGGAGGGTTTTCTACCTAGCATTATCCTATATATATATATTTGTTGAGCTTGAATGGTTTTATAAACAGCTTGTAAGGATGCCATGGGGTGTGGAAAACGCTAGTAGGTTGCTGAGGATGTGGGCTTGATTTTAAATGTGCTGTTAGGACCGGTTTGACACCATACGATTGCGTAACGAACGTTCGACGTGCGGAATCCGTGAACTAACGAGACCGAAACACACAAGATGTAATATAAACGTGATTCTATTTATAAATCTGAAACGTACAAAGAACCTTGAATCACTTGGAGTACTTTCTCTCTCTAGACTCTCTCTCTAGAATCTAAGCTCTCCAAATCTCAAATGTGCAAAAGTCTAAAATGATTTAGCTTGAAAGCTATATATAGTGATGAGATTTAGCTTGAAATGACACATGCTACTTTCAAGCTAAATCATGATTTAGCTTGAAATGACACATGTCACTTTCAAGGTAAATCATCACTTTCAAGCTAAATTACCTTATGCACTGAAAAAACCTATTCTATCCTATTACATGATACAAGACGAAGTCAATAGACATAGTGCACTAACAGACTCCCCCTTGGATATTGACGAAGTCTTCAGTGACTATTCTCTGTTATGACACCTTCTTCAGTCTTGATCATTCTGCATCCTCACTCAGATTGTAACATTGTACGCATTCATCACTCTCTTCTTCTATCAGCTTCAGGCTCCCCCTTTCATCAAGCTTCCGTGCTTTGGGATCGATGCCTAGCTTTCCAGCTACAAGCTCCTAACTTTCAGCTTGTCTTCAGACTCCCCCTTAGACTCAGCTTCCGGGATCGTAGTCTGGACTATCATCTGCAATTTCTCAAACATTTATGAATAACAGCATTTTGAATTCTCAATCAAATTCTCTAATTCACTTCCCCTATTAACAAGCTTCATAGATTTAGCAATGTTAAAGAATCCAACTCCCTCACAGTTAATCATCCAAGTCCAAACTAATGACCTTGGAGATATCACAAACTGTTTTTGAATTTTTGATTTTAAAACTTCAAGTTTCAAATTAATGAACTTGTTTTATTTTCAGAAACACAATCAGCTTACTTAAATTTTGAAACTCAGCATTTCAGATATCGATTGTCGAAAATAAAGCAGAAATCAAAATATTTTTGGATTTTCTGAAAATATAAAGCAGTAAAGAAATATGTACAAACATATTTACAGACAATATTTTTGTTTGAGTATGCGTCAGTGGATCATATCAGTTTTCGACAAGTCACAAGTACCGTTGAGCTTAAAATCACATTATGCATTAAACAATTCACTTAGATTGTCGATATACTGATCCACTTAAATTTTCTTACAAACTTCAACTGATTCAGGATACGAATTAGGTGTATTAAGAACTTAAACCTATTCATGTGTCCCACCTCTTGAATATACTCCCGTATCCAGAATCCCAATAATCAGTCTTACAGGTGAGTATACTACAATGATATTTGTATATAAATTAGGTATGCGAGGGCTGAAAGATCTCAGGTCGATACTTCCGTATACGCAGAGAGATATCAGCTTCGACTTTACGGTATGTCCCCTTTAGAGGATCTTTTTGCTTACAACAGCAGCGACTATCAATTTTATTGTTTCATCGGCATGCTGAGGGTTTAATGCTATGTTTCAAGCATTTGCGGAAAGTATTATTCGAGGACTAGGTCAGAACTTCCATTCAGCAGAAGTCCCGGAATAATACCCCAGACATCATTGAGTATAAAAACCTAGTATATCAGAAAAATGAACCTTTCAAACGAGATTTCAGGGGTTACCTATATATCCAAGTAGTGTTCCCCACGAAATAAGTAAGTTTGAATTTAGATTTATATCCCGAAAAAGTTTACTAAATGTATAAAAATCTACCGACACATCCACGGTGAGATCGTTTAACACATTTAAACTTTCCATTTCTTTAGCGTACTGTAACTGTCTACTAATGTACTATCATTTCCTCTTTTTACACAAAACTCATTTTTTAAATTTTATCATGTTTTTGACTTTTTCAAAATTTTCAAATGTTTTTGTATTTTCTAACAACAATATATCTCCCCCTAAAATGCAAAACCATTTAAAGAAAATTTGACAACCAACACTGATAGCTTTGTCTCGCCATCCATTTTCTGCTTAAAGTGCTCTGATTTGCAGAAAATATACATACCCCCATGATTTACAACCCATTGATCTTAACAGTTTGAAAACCGTTTTTCAATCTGATGAAAGTAATCATGTTTGTTCAGCCGTGAGGGTTTCGGCATATTCAATCAACACATATTTTTGTATTTTTTAATATTTGACAAAAATTAAAAACAAACATATTTTTGGTTTTACAAATTTTTCAATTTTTTAAGGTTTTTGAAATATTGTTTATTTATTTACAGAAAACATATAAACTCCCTGTTTCAACCAACACAGGATCCAACAGCCTCCTCTCCTTGTTGTGCCAGGCTGCTCCAACCTCCATTCTCACAATCTTCAGATTTGTTGAGCACCTGCACATTCAAACTACTTGATTACTTGAACAATTTAGCCCAGGTCTGTTGAACCTTAGGCATTTCAACACAATAATTTTCATTCAATGCTGGAAATTCTTTGTCATTTTTCTCAAAAACTTTCTCAATTTTAACTTCAACTTTCTCATCTTTTACCAAATCAACATGTTTCTTAACACTCCATGTTTGACCTTTTGGTGTTCCTCGTTTGTAAAAATGTGAAACTTTTTGAACATTTTGATTTTGAACAACAACTCTCGGTTTCCAAAACTCTTGAGGTTTTGTCATATCAACAGTTGTTTTGCAACTTTGTGTTGTTCTAAATCTGGGTGTGTGAGAATTCCAGATCTGTCTAGAATCGAACTTATTCGGGTCTGATTTCCAGTTTTGATTCGAAGCAAACTTGTTTGTGTTGTACCTCCAAGTTTGTTTTGAGTCAAATCTGGTTGACCTTTGTCTCACATTCTCAGATTTTTGTTTCTCAGCATCAATCTTCTTTTGATCAACAACCACAAGTTTTAGATTAGGACACTTGCGTGCAAGATGTCCTTTTTGATCACATTTGAAACATGTTCTCATGGACACATCTTTGACCTGTGGTTGTTGCTTTTTCTTTTGAGCAAAGAACTCATCATTAGACTGTCTCATTTTGAGTTCTTTTTCTTTTTCTAAACTGTCTCCTTGAACAAAACTCATTTTTGCCTGATAATTTGACGTCTCATTTTTGTTTCGATTCTGTTTCTTCTTATAACCCAACCCAGCCTTCATGTTTTTCGTCTTAAAACTAGGTTTGTTATACGAACCTCTATGACTCTTACCAACAAACTTTGAAATCTCAGACTTCTCAATCTCAACCATTTTGAAAACTTTATCAACCTTTTCTGAAATCACATTCTGAATCGGGAACACAACATCTAAGAACAATTTGTCCGATCCAATCATGGTATAAACCAATCCCTTTGAATCATCATTAAAATTTTTCTCAGATTTTGTATTTTTCAGATAACCATCATGAAGATTTCCTTCATCTTCATCCTGTGATTCAGATTTACCTGTAACAACTGACTCTTCTTTCAACACACTTTCAACGACTTTACCTACCACCTCTGAATCATGAGAATCATCAGATTTGGAATAGGTTATGTCAATGTTGTCTGGCAATTGATCTACCATGTTGAAAGCTTTTTCGACTTTTTCCTCATCATAAAATGCAAATTTTCCCGGTGGTGGAACTTGATGAAACTCTGAGCCAATGCCTTTCTTATTCTGCTCAGACTCACCATCACCCGGTTTTATATTGAAAATTCGTTCAAGCACATATGACGACACATGGTAACTCTTTAACTTGTTGTTATCCTGTTCTAAATCAGCAATCTGTCGCTTTAGCTTAGCAACATCCTCAATATAGGAATTAACAACATCTTGTTTTATAGCATACATTCGTTTAAGCTCTTTGGTTGTTTCAGAAAGATAATTCATTCTAGATTGAGCATATTTCATTTCATCTTTTATTTTATCATATGACTCTTTTGTAATGTGATATGATAATTTCATTGAGTCATATTCCTTTTTCATTTCTTGACAAGCAATTTCCTTTTGTTCGCATTCATTTGTCATTTTCAAAACATTTTCTTTCAAAACTTCATTTTCTTTCTCTAATTTGTTACATTTTTCTGAAAATTTTTCATCATTTTCTTTAAAAACTTTTTCTTTTTCTAGCATCTCTTTGCATTTTTCTTTGAAAATCTTTTCAATTTTTGTGAACTCAAGATCTCTTGTTTTAAATTTCTCATCTTTTTCAGTACAAGCTCTACACGGTTCCATGCATTTCTTGCACTGATCAATCTGTTTCAAGTTTTCAGAATCAGAATTTACCTCAGTGATTGGCACTTCGGTGTTTTCAGCATCTTTTGTCTGCAACTGATCACCATCATCTTGCTTCTTGTCTGTAACACTGACTTTATCATCAGCATCACCAGCTTCTTCATTCTCATTCTTTTCTTCTTTTTCTTCTTTCTTCATCTCTTCTTTAATCTGTTGTTCTTCAGTAACAGCTTCTGAGTTAACTTCTTCAGCAATTTTCTTCAAATTGTTCACCATTTCTTCAACATTCTTCTTCATTCTCTCTTCATCCCTTTTTCTTAGACATGATAACATGGCATATCTGATCTCCTTTTCATATGTCTTAGCGTATGTGTCATCTTTCAATACTCTTCTATAATATTCAGCTCTCAACGGGACTGCAAGAAGAACATCATCGAAGATTATGTCTTTCTTGGGAACAACCGGTTCTCCTTCTCTGTTATAGTAGCATTCTCTCTTTTTATCCCATCTTTTGCTACCAACAGCCATCTCATACTCCTCTTGCATATCATCCATTCTGTTGTAGACCACATTTCTTTCTCTGTAAGTCTTCTTACTCAAGATTTCTTCTCGAGTTTTCTCTTTGATCTCAACAACAATGTTTTCTTCTTTGTTTTCCTCTTTAATTTCATCCATGATATGAAATTTTGAATTTCCTGTAAACAAACAAGCAAACAATCAGTTTAAACGGACTGAATACGTAAAAGTGATTGACGGTTGAATCGATCTAGGACTCGTGTTGAAGATTCGCGGATTCGTTCCAATGTTGTTGAAATGATATCACTGAATGAATAATCCAATGAATGTAACAAATCGATGATGAGTCAATTGATAATTGGACTTCACAATTCACTTAGTCGACAACTTCAATGTTTATTTAAATCTGATTTGAACTGATGATAATACTTGGGCTGACAACAAACTAATAATGATTGTGTCGTTCAATATGTTGAAACTTGGGCCAATTAATGTACCAAACCGACAATTCTGATCACCACACAAATCTCATTTGGCCTCAAATGTAGTGGGCTGATAGCTTTTGATTTAACACAAATGTTATTGGACCTTTTGTTTAAAGTGGCCGACACCCCATTACCCAAGTTAATTTGATTTGGCCGTGAATTATAATTCTTTGACTAGTCCGCAAATGTATGTGGCCGACATCTTTAATGAGATCACATGAGCTGAAACAATAGCCGACAATCTATCTAACTTCACATGCACACACAAACCAACAATTTAATTTCTCAAAACTTTTTGATTGGACCACCCTTTTACTTGGATCTAATTGGACCTCACTTGATGTTATACTTATAACAAATGGCCGATGACATATATGAAATCACATGCGCCTGACACACATCCAAATAACTTCACGTGATGATGTTTGACTGACAAACCAATATCACATGCTATTTCTTGAACAAAGCATTCACATGTATTCTGTTTTTTTATAGACCCAACACTATTTCACATGCAAGCAGTCACAAGTACTCGTGATTTCTAGTCCCAAATTACTGACACCCTCGTTAAATGTTACACACAACTCGATGTATACACTCAAGCGAAACCTAGACCAAACATCATGTTCAAGCGAAATCTTCAGACTATTCAAGCGAAATCCAGCAGCTTTTTCAAGCAAAATCTTTAAAATATTCAAGCGAAATCTGACTGATAAGGATTTCGCTTAAATTTCAAGCGAAATCTTGCTGTTTGTTGCTAAGTCAAGCGAAATCTTGCTGATTGCAGCGAAATCGGACACAAAAACTTGAAAATCTCCTAAACGACACGGAATTTGAATCTGAAACTTGGCAGGATTGTATATCAACTGTTTTCACACAATATTCTAAAAAATCATCCAATTCGGACCATAGAATCCCAATCAATTTGACGAAAACCGATCAAAATGTGAAAGAATGAGTAGATGAAGAAGAAATGATGTAATTCAGATCTGAAAACACTGTAATCTGGTACGAATCTTGTTGTTTGATCAACGCAATCGAGCTCCTGCTCTGATACCACTTGTTAGGACCGGTTTGACACCATACGATTGCGTAACGAACGTTCGACGTGCGGAATCCGTGAACTAACGAGACCGAAACACACAAGATGTAATATAAACGTGATTCTATTTATAAATCTGAAACGTACAAAGAACCTTGAATCACTTGGAGTACTTTCTCTCTCTAGACTCTCTCTCTAGAATCTAAGCTCTCCAAATCTCAAATGTGCAAAAGTCTAAAATGATTTAGCTTGAAAGCTATATATAGTGATGAGATTTAGCTTGAAATGAAACATGCTACTTTCAAGCTAAATCATGATTTAGCTTGAAATGACACATGTCACTTTCAAGGTAAATCATCACTTTCAAGCTAAATTACCTTATGCACTGAAAAAACCTATTCTATCCTATTACATGATACAAGACGAAGTCAATAGACATAGTGCACTAACATGTGCTCGGCCCACTTAGTTTTTTTTTTCATACAAATGGTGACCTTTTCATTGTAAGTCAGTTGGTTTGGCTAGACTAGAGGTGAAAATATAAAATCCCGGTTTGGTGGGATAAAAGTAAAACGACCAAATTCACCAAGAATACCGGTTTGGACCCGACTTAACCTGTCAGTTCACATAATAATTCATAGTCTCATTTCTTGAAACCAATTTGGGTCTGACCCGATTTAAAAAACATGACAAAAAATCATATTTATTTTTTTATTTTTTGTCCTAAACTAGTTTGAACCCAACGCTAATTTTAATAGGTTTGAACATTTTCCTTTTTAAACTGTTTATAACCTAAATCGGTTTTTTTGCAAGCTGAACTTATTTTTTGCTCACCAATCCCATTCGATTCGTAACGTCCCAAACCATTTTTTTAAGAAAAAAACAAATTTGTATGCCTCTAGTTTTGGCAATTTGCATTGCATTATATTATAGAGTGAAAATGTTTGTTTCTCATATCTTGAATCCTTTATGTAAGTTCAAGAATCTGTAAAATCGAGTTGTAATCATGTACACATTAACGTAAATAAAAACGATAAGCACTTTACTAATATTGAACCACAACCGGACATAGTTTCCCTACGTTTCAACTCCTATTACATAAGCTTGCTCGAGATTGGATCGGTGAAGTATCTTATGCTCATGAGTTTTTTACATATTGTAATACCCCGAAAATATAAAATTTTTATATTAAAAATTAAATGTCGGTAATAAACAAGATAGAGTAACTAGGAATAAATAACCTAGTTAGTTACAAGTCTTGTAGTAATGAAGAATTGGTTAAAAACACACTATATGCAACTTGGGTAAAGTAGAGGGGCCAAAAGTGATAAACTAGAAACTAGTTTTTAATAAATAAAACATCAAAGACCAAAACACACACCTTGAGTGTGTGTTCTGGTCGACATCTTCAACAGGAGCCAAAGAACTCCTTTGTTCAAACCCCAACTACCATAAATTCAAGCAATTGGAAGGGCAAATCACACCCAAATTGAAATCCAAGCACGAATTAGTGATCACCTAAGTGAAGTGATCATAAAGTATGTCAAATTTCACTATTTTGTTCCATCTCAAATTCTTGATGAACACTTGAAATTCGAAATTTGAGCTTGAATGATGGATATTTGGGTGAAAATAGGATGATTGCATGATTAGAAACAAACCCTAGTTAGTAAACTAATGAATTGTGTTCATGTTGATAAAACTCATAATCACTACTTAGGTGTTTAATGGGTTTTATAGAATGATGAGGAATACTAGAGTTATGATCTTGAATTTGGTGTTTATGAGGTTTTATGAAGATAATCTTGATATTGAACTATAAATTAGATGTTTAATTAGTAAAAGATGTTGAAATTGGCAAGATAACTAGTCATGGAACTCGATCGTTAATTTTATAAAATTATGTTCATTAGGTGTTTGATATAATGCCTAAAAGAAAACAAAATGTTGAAAATTCGGACAAAAACGCATGTTTGAATGATATGGAGAATTATGCGTTATGTGTTATGAATAGAGTTCTAAACGGGTTGTGGTTGAACTCTATAGGTAAAGGGATCGAATCTTCAAGCGGACAAGCCGGAGCGGATACGCGCTTGAAAGGAACACACTAAAGGTATGTAACTACGGTTTCGTTACGATATGTTTGATTATGTGTTTTGTTAGTAGACTTTGAATTAGCATGATATATGAACTTGGTATTTAGTTGAAGTGACGAAGTTCACTAGACAAACAAACGGGTCAAATATTGGTTAGAATAAGTTTGGTGTGTTGTAAAATGGTGGTTTCCATTAGATAACCAAACGGGACAAACAATGGTTGAATTTGTAGTGCTTGAAGTGACTTGATAGTCACATGTTAAATGTGAATCATGAAAGCGTAGCCCGTTGAATCGACACGCCAAAAACTTAGCTTCTCTTAAAGGAACCCATGATATTGGGTCAAAGGATTTGAATTATAAATTGTTGATTTTGTAATAATGTTCATGATTGAAATCATTCTTAACAAGCACGACATATTGCGTGCGTATTTCTTTAGAATGGTAGTGAAACGCCAATGTTGACAAGCCCGAGGAAATGGGTAACTTAGTTTAGAAACCCATAAGAATGAGCTTTGTAAGATTGACATATAACCAAACGGGTCGAATAAACAAAAAAGGGATTTATAGGCTATCAGCTTATAAACTGAATTTTATAATGTTGGTAAACGGGTTCGTATTTTAATTACGGACATGTAGGAAAAAGAATTTCGTAAAACAGACTTGTAGAACGAAAGTTTTGGCAGTTTAAAGTTGGATATTTGATTAAAATCAAAGCTCGGCAAATGCAGCTGAATTAACAAACTGCCAGGCGAAATTAACGTCCTCGCGGCCCACGTAGACTTAAGGCTTAGTCTTTCGCGGCCCACGAGAGACCCTGTTACTGGCAGAAAAATTTATTTTTATTTGTATGTTGTTCGAACTTGATTATACTCATTTCTATATTGTCAAAACTAACTTTTAAGTTGGGATTTGACCTTAGGTGATGTTAGTGATATTCCGGATGGCGATCAAGCAAATATCAAGAACCGAACACAAGACTTTTGAAGCTTCCGCAAAGATAACTTTTGTTTAGTTTTAATGTAAAACATGTAATCACTTGAATGTTTTAAACTAGTATGGTGGTATAACTTAAACAACTTAATTATATTTGAACGTTAACTCATCAAAGTTTTTGAAAGGTCGTATTTTTATATATGTAAAGATGCGTATTTTGTATAAAATCGTTTAATGTGAGACGGGTCTTATATGTTGCTAATCAGAGCTCAAGGTTGTTGATAATGTGTTCGGTTCAAAGCTTGATCAAACATCCGGTAAGAATTTGTTATTTTAGTAGATTTTATTTAAACATTAGAAGAGAGTTTAATTTGATGAGCATGGGAAGGGTGCGTAGTACACTCAAACCCGGAAAGTGCACCAAAAGAGAACGGTTTAAGCAAGTTGTGAACTTGGCTAAACCAAAGTGAATAAAGTGTATGTTATAGAATGAAATGTTTAATAATTAGTATAAACATTTCAGTTTCAAGATGGCCGATGGAGGTAATGATGATGCGGTGCCGATAGTCACTGAACAAATGTAAGAAGTGATTACCGAAGAGGTTGGGAATGCAATCGAAAATAGTTTATCCGGTTTTATAGATAAGATTCAAAGCACAGTGCTTACGGTAGTTGAAAACGGATCAAAAGGTTGGAAGATAATGCCAACCAAGCGAAGGAAAAGTCGGGAGGGCAGAATGCTTGCTCATATAACAAGTTCATGGCATGTAAACCGCCAATCTATAACGGAGAGGTTGATCCGATAATATGTCAAAGATAGTTAAGTGACATGGAAGGAGTGTTTGAAAGAACCCACTGTGATGCGGGTGACTTCGTAGCTTATGGTACGGGTCAATTAAGAGGTCAAGCGAAGGACTGGTGGGATAACAAGAAGAAGGAGATTGGAAGTGAAGTGGCTAAGGCTATGACATGGGATGACTTTAAGGAGACGTTCCTTAAACATCACATTCCCAAGGCGGTTATCAACAAGATCAAGGAAGAATTCATCCAAATTAAGCAAAGGGGTGAATCGATAGACAAAATCACGGGCATCTTTCTTGATAAGTTAAGATTCTGTGACGAGCTTGTGACGAATGAAGAACAGAAAATATATTACTATTACAACATGTTGAGTGCCGAATATTGGGAGTTCATGACTCCCTCAAAGTACACTCTCACCGAGATCATAAACACTGCTCGGGAACGAGAGATTGAGTTGAAAAAGCAGATAGAGCGGGGTGAACGAAGAGCACAAAATGCTAACCCAAGCCCTACAAAGAAGGCACGAATGACCGAATCGGAAAAGAAGCCGGATGTGAAAAGTGGGTCGCCGAGTTCTAAAGTATGCGGAAAAGGGCATAAGGGTGAATGTCGCTTCAAGGATAAACCATGCCGTATATGTGGGAAGACTGGGCATACAGCTTCATTATGCCTAGGGAAAGTCTCGGTCTGTCATAAATGTTACCAACCGGGGCATAAGAAATCTGAGTGCCCGGAGTTGGTCGGAAAGAAAGACGTGAAGGATACACAGACAGAGGCGCAAAAGGCGAGGGCCAGATCTTTCCACTTAACCGCAGCTGAAGCAAAGACGGAACCCGATGTGGTCTCAGGTATATTTGCTGTAAACTCAGTTCCCGTGTGCGTACTATTTGATACGGATGCGAATAAATCCTTCATTTCACATGGATTTATTCGACATCCTTCATTCTTATTAATGAAATTGTCTATGCCCTTAGAAGTCGAGATATGTGATAACAAAAGTTTTATAGTGTGCGATGTATGCCAAAACTGTAAGTTGAGTATCGATGATGAAGAATACTCAATAGATTTGATCCCGATGTCAATGGGAGAGTTTCAAGTAGTGGTCGGGATGGATTGGTTATCCCGATATCACGCGAAGGTCGTGTTTTCCGTAAGGAGATAAAACTAATGTCTCCGAGCGGAAAACACGTTACCATTTATGGCGAAAAAGGGGGTAATCCTGTAGTGTGTACAATGTTGGAAGCTCACAAGCTTATGAAGTGCGGATGTAGAGCGTTTATGATATACGCAAGCAAACCGGAGAAAGAGTTGCCAAAGGTTGGAGATATACCGGTGGTACACAATTATGAAGATGTGTTTCCGGAAGACTTACCAGGAATACCGCCAGAACAAGAAGTTGAATTCGGAATCGAATTGATTCTGGGAGCAAAACCAATTGCTAAGGCGCCGTACCGGCTCGCGCCGTCAAAATTACAAGAGTTGATGTCTCAGATTCAAGACTTGCTCGACAAGGGGTTTATAACGCCCAGATCTTTCCACTTAACCGCAGCTGAAGCAAAGACGGAACCCGATGTGGTCTCAGGTATATTTGCTGTAAACTCAATTCCCGCGCACGTACTATTTGATACGAATGCGAATAAACCCTTCATTTCACATGGATTTATTCGACACCCTTCATTCTTATTAATGAAATTATCTATGCCCTTAGAAGTCGAGATAGGTGATAACAAAAGTTTTATAGTGTGCGACGTATTCCAAAACTGTAAGTTGAGTATCGATGATGAAGAATACTCAATAGATTTGATCCCGATGTCAATGGGAGAGTTTCAAGTAGTGGTCGGGATGGATTGGTTATCCTGATATCACGCGAAGGTCGTGTTTTCCGTAAGGAGATAAAACTAACGTCTCCGAGCGGAAAACACGTTACCATTTATGGCGAAAAAGGGGGTAATCCTGTAGTGTGTACAATGTTGGAAGCTCACAAGCTTATGAAGTGCGGATATAGATCATTTATGATATACGCAAGCGAACCAGAGAAAGAGTTGCCGAAGGTTGGAGATGTACCGGTGGTACACAATTATGAAGATGTGTTTCCGGAAGACTTACCAGGAATACCGTCAGAACAAGAAGTTGAATTCGGAATCGAATTGATTCTAGGAGCAAAACCAATGGCTAAGGCGTCGTACCGGCTCGCGCCGTCGGAATTACAAGAGTTGATGTCTCAGATTCAAGACTTGCTCGATAAGGGGTTTATAACGCCGAGTGTGTCTCTGTGGGACGCACCGGCATTGTTCATGAAGAAAAAGGACGGAAGCATGCGAATGTGTATCAACTACCGGAAGTTAAGCAAACTCACGATGAAAAATCGATACCCGCTCCCAAGAATTGATGATTTATTTGACCAACTTCAAGGTGCGAGTTGGTTTTCCAAGATTGACCTTAGATCGGGATATCATCAGTTAAAGGTCAAAGAAGAAGATGTACCAACGACGGCCTTTCGTACACGGTACGGACATTACGAGTTCCTCGTGACATCCTTTGGGTTGACAAATGCACCCGCGGCTTTCATGGATCTCATGAACCGGGTTTGCAAACCTATGCTAGATAAGTCGGTGACAGTGTTCATTGACGACATCTTGGTGTATTCAAAAAATGAGATTGATGACGGGTACAATCTACGCGAAATATTAGAAACACTTTGACGGGAAAAGCTTTATGCAAAGTTCTCGAAATGCGTCTTCAAGTTACGAGAGGTGCAATTTCTCGGACACGTTATTAGTGTTAACGGGGTGTTAGTAGATCCGTCGAAAATAGAAGCCGTGGCGAAATTGAACCCACCTCCGAAGAATCCTTCAGAAATCAGAAGCTTCTTGGGGCTTGCGGGATATTATAGGAGATTCATACAAGATTTCTCCAAGATTGCTACGCCGTTGACCAAGTTAACTCGTAAGGAGGAAAAGTTTGTATGGGGCGTTGATCAAGAAAAGGCGTTCCAAACGCTCAAAGAAAAGTTGACCCATGCTCCGGAATTAACTCTGCCGGACGGAGTCGATGACATGGTGGTTTACTCGGATGCGTCACATTCGGGGCTCGGGTGTGTTTTAATGCAACGGGGTAAAGTACTAGCTTATGCTTCAAGGCAACTAAAGATTCACAAAAAGAAATACCCTATGCACGATCTCGAATTTGCGGCAGTGGTATTTGCACTAAAAATATGGAGGCACTATTTATACGGGGTGAAGGGCACTATATTTACCGACCACAAGAGTCTAAAATACTTCTTCGATCAGAAGGAGTTGAACATGAGGTAGAGACGGTGGTTGGAAACAGTGAAGGATTATGATTGCAAAATACATTTTCATCCTGGAAAAGCCAATGTAGTGGCGGACGCGTTGAGCCAAAAGGCAGATTATGCTCCTATACGGGTGCGATCAATGCAGCTTATTGTGACATCGGGTTTACTTGAACAAATCCGAGAAGCACAAGTTGAAGCAATGAAAGAAGAAAATTAGAAGAAAGAAAGAATAGTTGGCCAATTGAAAGATTTAGTGGATGGTAACAACGGGTTGAAGACTCACTTCGGAAGGATATGGGTTCCAAATTCGTGTGGGGTTAAGACTCTTTTACTTGACGAAGCTCATAAATCTCATTATTCTATTCTTCAGGGAGCAACTAAGACGTATAACGACTTAAAACAGAATTATTGGTGGCCCGGAATGAAGAGATATGTAGTGAAATACGTGGAGAAATGCTTGACGTGCTTGCAAGTCAAAGCGGAGCACCAAAAGCCCTACGGTAAACTTCAACCGTTGGATATCCCGGTTTGGAAATGGGAACAAATTACAATGGACCTATTGACCAAACTACCAAAGACGAACCATGGATTCGATGCTATATGGGTGGTTGTAGATAAGCTGACGAAAAGTGCTCACTTCATTCCGATAAGTGAGACTTATACGTCCGAAAAGATGTCGGAGGTGTATACTAGTGAGCTAGTGGCACGCCACGGAGTACCAGTATCCATCGTGTCCGATAGGGATAACTGGCTTACTTCAAACTTTTGGTGCGATTTCCAAGAGCGAATGGGGACAAAATTGTTCATTAGCACCGCGTACCATCCTCAAACGGATGAACAGAGCGAAAGAACGATAAAGACATTGGAAGATATACTACGGGCGTGTATCATCGATTTTGGAGGTAGTTGGGATATTTATCTACCGTTCGTTGAATTCTCATATAACAACAATTACCACGCTAGTATTGGTATGGCGCCGTACGAGATGCTCAACGGTAGAAAGTGCCGAACCCTGGTGTGTTGGGGTGAGGTGGGACCACATGAAGTCGCCCATAAAGATATAGTTCAAGCCACTAATGAGAAAATTGATACGGTTCGGGCTCATTTGAAAGCGGCCCAAGATGGATAGAAGTCGTATGCTGACAAGAGACAAAGACCGATCGAATTTCAGGTTGGTGACAAGGTTATGCTTAAAGTATCTTCGTGGAAGGGGATTATCCGGTTTAGAAAAAGAGGAAAGTTAAGCCCGAGGTTTATTGGGCCGTTTAAAATCATTGAACGGGTTGGTAAGGTCGCATACTGCCTCGAACTACCCGAAGAATTAAGCGGAATCCATAGCACCTTTCACGTATCACATCTCGAATTATGCGGTGAAGCCGATTGAAATTTTGATCGAAAGGTAAAGAGCTTATGAAACAAGGAAATTGACCAAGTGAAGGTCAAGTGGGAGCATAGAATGGGTTCAGATACTACATGGGTATCCGAAGAGGAGATGAGACGACTCTACCCTACATTATTTGGTACGTATTCCGGTTTCGAGGACAAAACCCTTTTAAGGGGGTGGACTTGTAACACCCCGAAAATATAAAAATTTTATATTAAAAAATTAAGTGTCGGTAATAAACAAGATAAAGTAACTAGGAATAAATAACCTAGTTAGTTACAAGTCTTGTAGTAATGAAGAATTGGTTAAAAACACATTATATGCAACTTGGGTAAAGTAGAGGGGCCAAAAGTGATAAACTAGAAACTAGTTTTTAATAAATAAAACATCAAACACCAAAAAACACACCTTGAGTGCGTGTTCTGGTCGACATCTTCAACAGGACCCAAAGAACTCCTTTGTTCAAACCCCAACTACCATAAATTCAAGCAATTAGAAGGGCAAATCACACCCAAATTGAAATCCAAGCATGAATTAGTGATCACCTCAGTGAAGTGATCATAAGGTATGTCAAATTTCACTATTTTGTTCCATCTCAAATTCTTAATGAACACTTGAAATTCGAAATTTGAGCTTGAATAATGGATATTTGGGTGAAGGATGATTGCATGATTAGAAACAAACCCTAGTTAGTAAACTAATGAATTGTGTTCATGTTGATAAAACTCATAATCACTACTTAGGTGTTTAATGGGTTTTATAGAATGATGAGGAACACTAGAGTTATGATCTTGATTTGGTGTTTATGAGGTTTTATGAAGATAATCTTGATATTGAACTATAAATTAGATGTTTAATTAGTAAAAGATGTTGAAATTGGCAAGATAACTAGTCATGGAACTCGATCGTTAATTTTATAAAATTATGTTCATTAGGTGTTTGATATAATGCCTAAAAGAAAACAAAATGTTGAAAATTCAGACAAAAACGCATGTTTGAATGATATGGCGAATTATGCGTTGTGTGTTAGGAATAGAGTTCTAAACGAGTTGTGGTTGAACTCTATAGGCAAAGGGATCGAATCTTCAAAGGGATAAGCCGGAGTGGATACGCGCTTGAAAGGAACACACTAAAGGTACATAACTACGGTTTTGTTACGTTATGTTTGATTATGTGTTTTGTTAGTAGACTTTGAATTAGCATGATATATGAACTTGGTATTTAGTTGAAGTGACGAAGTTCACTAGATAAACAAACGGGTCAAATATTGGTTAGAATAAGTTTGGTGTGTTGTAAAATGGTGGTTTCCATAAGATAACCAAACGGGTCAAACAATGGTTGAATTTGTAGTGCTTGAAGTGACTTGATAGTCACATGTTAAATGTGAATCATGAAAGCGTAGCCCGTTGAACGGACACGCCAAAAACTTAGCTTCTCTTAAAGGAACCCATGATATTGGGTCAAAGGATTTGAATTATAAATTGCTAATTTAGTAATAATGTTCATGATTGAAATCGTTCTTAACAAGCACGACATATTGCTTGCATAGTTCTTTGGAATGGTAGTGAAACGCCAATGTTGACAAGCCCAGGGAAATGGGTAACTTAGTTTAGAAACCCATAAGAATGAGCTTTGTAAAGATTGACATATAACCAAACTGGTCGAATAAACAAAAAGGTGATTTATAGGCGATCAACTTATAAACTGGTTTTTTATGCAAATAATGTTGGTAAACGGGTTCGTATTTAAATTGCGGACATGTAGGAAAAAGAATTTCGTAAAACGGACTTGTAGAACTAAAGTTATGGCAGTTTAAAGTTGGATATTTGATTAAAATCAAAGCTGGGCAAATGCAGCTGAATTAACAAATTGGCAGGCGGATTAACATCCTCACGGCCCGCGTAGACTTAAGGCTTAGTCTTTCGCGGCCAGCGAGAGACCCTGTTACTGGCAAAAAATTTTATTTTTATTTGTATGTTGTTGGAACTTGATTATACTCATTTATATACTGTCAAAACTAATTTTTAAGTTGGTAATTGATCTTAATGCAGTAGTCAGTATGGGTTGGTTGACCAGACATCGCGCAGTTATACCCTGTGAGGGGAAGGTTGTCGCCTGTCATAAAGTATCCGAGTGGTGCAGAGGTTAGCATCAATTCAGCAGTGAAGGCCAGAAGTATCCCCGGATGTCACACCCCGACCACGTAGAACATACAAAACGTGGCGGAAATGCCGGGGAGTGTTGTAACAGAATTAATTGTTTCAAATCCATGGCAATTGAAGTTTCGTTTTATTAATCAAACAAGAGAGTTACATTGTATTAAACAAGAAACAAAGAGTATATAACAAAAATTAACTAGTTCTTGTCTCGTTTTAAGTCACTAAGGCACAGGTCCGCCTAAGTATGTCTTGATAAGTCCTATGCATCATCTCCTGAAAACACATGTGAAAATAGGTACGTCAGCATAAAAATGCCTGTGAGATACATAGGTTTTGTGAAAACAGAATTCATGACTTATGTTTGAGAAAATGTTTAGTCATGAACCTTGTAATTTGCTTTGTTTTGTAAATCATTTGAAAAACGATAAGATCAGATGATATGTATAAAGAAGAGAATAATGTATGGTTAAATGAATAACCATGTAAAATGAGTTTGTATAAGATAAGTTGTTTGTAAATCAATGTCTTGTGAAAAGTATGTTATTTGTTTACAATGTTATATGTCTCAAATTGAAATGATTCAAATAACGCTACAATATGTAATACCATACAAACACTTATATATAGGAAGTACCAGCGGCGTATCCACCATGCTTATATCATATTACACAAGTCTCGTTACTTAAATCACTTACTCAAACCAAACCACCAAGATGTAATGTTTAACAATTGTAGAAATGTTTATGTATAGTCAATTACGGGTCACACGGTTCAATAGCTACAAACGGTTCAAATGATCAAACGGTTACAAGGGTTCACATAGTCAAATGGTTACAACGGTTCACATAGTCAAATGGTTACAACGGTTCACATAGCCAAATGGTTACAACGGTTCAAAATGTAATATAATGTGTTCATATGCTGGATGAGCATATGCAACAATATGCAATGTAAAACAATGTACTAAGTATGCACACAATGGACATTCCTAGCATGAAATGTAATGTAAAACGATGTACTAAGTACGCACACAATGGGCATACATAGGATGTAATGTAAAACGATGTACTAAGTACGCACACAATGGGCATACATAGCATGAAATGCAATGAAATCATGTACTATAATGTACTAACGAACATAGCAGGCATATGATGTGAAAGCATGGAAAGCATGGAAGTAACAAGTAGGCACATGTGTTTCACCCCAAAATGTTTGGAAAACAGTAAAAGAGGGGTCTATGTACTCACTTGAGATTGCTCAGAAGTCCTAAGATAACCACCAAGCAATGCTAGAGATCACGGAATCAAACGGCACGTAATATAGGTAACTATGTTAATAAACCGGACCTAAATCGGAAGATTTAGATAGAATGAGGGTTCGTAAACCAAACGAGTATGGAAACTCGTGTCATATGGTTTAACAAATCCTACATACTAAATGAAACCTAACCTAAGTGCTTACGACCCATTACGACCCGTTTAGGTAGCTTATGCTACTTTAAAGCGTTGTTCGCGTAAAACGCGTTCGGAACGCCTAACTAGCCCTATGACAAGTGTTATATGCCTAAACATGTTACATAATCAGTTATGTGACAAAAGTTTAGGTTACATATGCTTAATTACCAATTATACATGAAAAGGGTATTCTGGTAATTTACCTAAGGCATATAAATTACCTATCATACAACTACTCAAACGATGTGACCATAGGGTATAACCTCGGAAGGTTATTCCCTATATGCTATGGTCACCTAATGTATTTGGTTGGATCCTAATGATCGACCAAATGGGTCGGGTTCGAAGGCATAAGCGATTTATCAGATCGCTTACCCTTACGACCCTAGACAACGTGGTAATCAGTAGGCATAGTCCCAAGGGACTATAACCATCGTGATTACAATCACGTTGCGAAGTTCAAACGAACTTCGCATTGACCATAAACTGGTCAACGCAGAAAGTCAAACAAAGTTTGACTTTCAGACTCGAAAAGCAATAAAAGAACGAAGGAATACTTACGAAGGGTTCCCGAATGCTAATTTCGATCCAAGTAGCTCAGGTATGAAACAATGGTTCCAACTTAGAGCTTCTCAAATCAAAATTCTTGTGGGTTTTTCAATGGCATGGGGGGGTATTTATAGGATTCGTAGAGCCGTTAAGATCGTTCCTCGGAAACTGTGCTTTGATCTTGGCCATACACCTCAAGATAGTGGTTTTTGAAAACCATTTGAGCCCATAGATTGTCCCAAAACCATGTGCAAAAGTGAAAATGGACCAAATACAATGTTTCTGTCCAGGTTAGGCAGTCGCGTAGTGTGACTGGTAAGGCCCTTAGGGCTCGCGCTACGCTACCATACACCAGTTTCAGAAATGTTTCAAAAATGTCAGAAATGGTCCCTGCAGCTCGTTTAAGCTATTTTCGATGCGTTTGAACCCCGTTAACCTCATTTCAAGGCTCTAAAATGAAGTTAAAGTATAGGGAACTCAAAAGATGCTCAAAAATATCTCGGATGTCGGTTCGTTTGGCCGTACGATCGCGATGTTCGCTTAATTACGACGGAATGCGCATAAGCGCGAAAAACGATCCAAATGACGCGACGAATGGATTTTTCTCATGCCAAACACTAAAATAAAATATTTTAATGCTTACATAAATTTTTGGATGTCCGGATGTATTCAGAACGTAAGTTATGCGCGAAAATGCAAACTTGTGCACTTTTTGACGCTTTTGGTCCCTGAATGACCCAAAAGTTTATTTTAGCACACCGAACCCCTCAAAGCCTATTTCTAAGCTATATAAAGTTTATTTAAGGTGTGTTTAACTTATGGTCATGTTCTGGAATGTTCGTTACAGTTCAAATTGGCATACTTTCGCAGTTTGTCAAGTTTAGTCCCTGTAAGCGAATTAACTTGTTTTTGCCATACCAAAGCCTTCAAAACTTATTTCTAAGTTATGTAAAGGTTATTTAGGGTATGTTAAGCCTATGTCACTATTCCGGAGTGTTTGTTGCATTAAACTGGTTATATTTACGCATCAGCGCGCGTATAACCTTCCAGAAAGCGATTTAGAGCTTGAAATCGAACAAGAGTTGATATGTACAAAAGATACACATATTTATACAAGTCCAAAGTATGAAATACAATATTTCATTGTTTTGGTACTTGTTTGATGGTCGCAGTGACACAGGTGTCACAGTCTCCCCTACTTAAGGAAATTTCGTCCCGAAATTTATTTGTAGAAGTCTGTTTGTGACTTTGTGTTAGATAGCCATCAAAGATATGTAAAGCATAATTTTGTTATTTTCCTCAACGGATATTTTTCAGAAGTGAAAATGAACGAACGGGGTCATTTTCTTCAACGGGTTCTTCGGAAATGGAAAATAAAGGATTTTTAACTAAATGGATATACATTTCCCTCAACGGATATTCTTCAGAAGTGAAAACGAGTGGATGATTCATTCTTCCTCAACGGGTCCTTCGTCAGAAACGGGAATGAAGGAAAAAATCTACGGATATTCATTTCTCTCAATGGATATTCTTCAGAACGAAAATGAACAAACGGGGTCATTTTCCTCAACGGATATTCATTTCCTCAACGGATAATCTTCAGAAATGAAAATGAACTAACGGGGTCATTTTCAACGGTTGCTTCCTCAGGTACGAAAATGAAATATTTAACAACGGATATTCATTTCCTCAACGGATAATCTTCAGAAACGAAAATGAACTAACGGAGTCATTTTCAACGGTTGCTTCCTCAGGTACGGAAATGAAAGATTTAACAACTTATATTCATTTCCTCAACGGATAATCTTCAGAAACGAAAATGAACTAACGAAGTCATTTTCAACGGTTGCTTCCTCAGAGTTGGAAATGAAGGATAAACGGATATTCATTTCCTCAACGGATATTCCTCAGAAGTGAAAAATGAATAGCTAGTTCATTTTTCCTCAATGGATGCTTCATCAGAATTGGAAATGAATTGGGTTAACTTAGATACATGATAGAACTTACTGTGATTTCTGTGCACTAAATTCCATAATTATGTATGCATCCATAATTACGCAATTCCTTGCACAGTCCGCACAGTTCGTTTTGTAATGTTGTGGGGAAGGATATCAAACTTGTGATGACGATGACTAGACTACCATAGGGTCCTTTTAATTAGATCAACAGAGGATCTTCTTAATTAGGCCACCAAGGAGTCCTTTCAGCTATATCATCCAATTTAACTAGACCTCCCAAGGGGTCTAATTATGAAGCAGTACTTTATAATCCAAGGGACTTAACTACAACGTAGAAGTCCATTAAGGATTTTAGGTAGTACCTTTGGGTATCCTACTATGAATCTCTTGTACAAGGATATGTAAGATTCTACGAGGATTTGGATAACATAATTTGGATCACATGACACATAAAAGGGAACACATAAGCTCATAATCACTTAATTGTTTAATTGTTATTATCTTGTTACTGATTGCTATTAACTTGGCACCTCGTACTTCGTTTCTCTTGGAAGAAACGGGTACTTAGGATTTTCATGGAAAACGCAAGAGATCATACAATGGAAGAAATTTGGGGGTAGTCTGTTCTTCAAGGAATACAGTTCCTTGATTGTCGGTATTGTAAGAGATATGTTTGTTTATACATACAAACACATAATTACATCACAATGTAAATAAAAGACTTATTTATAAACAATGATAACAACTGTTTCATGGACCTTGACAACAAAAGAAAATAATACATAAGACGTGATTATTTCTAAACGATGTTGTCTTCTGGTTGGTCAGATGCTCATCCCTGCGCTGGATTTGCATTAGCAAGCCTTGGGTAATTCCTACGAAAATGGCCCATCTCGCCACAGTTGTAGCAAGACCCCGGTGGAAAACGAGCTTGAGCAGGATTGTTGCCAGCTTGATTTGGTGCAGCTGCTGTTGGGCAAACCCTCGCTGTATGACCTATAAGTCCGCAAACTTGGCATGTGCGGCACTTCACACCAGCATGATGATGTAGGCCACATTGGTTGCACAAGGGTGCAGTTCCGTTGTAGGGTTTCCTGGCAGGGGGTTGAGCTGGTTGGTTGGGGACGGCTTGATCATTGTGAGCGACCACGGCGAAGTTCTGAGAAGTCTTTCGCTTCTTTGACTTCTTAGAGGATCCAGTCTGTTCATCCATGGTCTTTGATTCCCCGATTGGGTTCGATTCTTCGACCGGTTTCTTGTCACCCTTTCGGAAAAGCTTACGTTTCCTGATCTGAGATTCAGTCAAGGTTGCAGCTAGCTCAATGGTCTGCCTAACTGTAGTAGGGTTGCTACCAGTCACAATGTCTTGTATTGAGTCAGGGAGGCCATCAATGTACTTTTCGATTGCCTTATCCAACGGCGTGACCATGTTTGGGCATAACAGACTTAACTCCTCATAACGGTCCGTGTAGGCTCGATGCTCACCGCTATCTTGCTTCAAATCATCAAACTCTCTTTCCAATGCTCGCAGTTCATGACGAGGACAAAACTCCCTCATCATAAGAGCTCTAAGTTCAGCCCATGTCTGTGCTAGAGCAACTTCTGCACCACGGTCTCTCATAACCCCGTTCCACCATGTAAGGGCCCTCTTCTGAAACACACTCGAAGAAAACTCGACCTTGCGATTGTCAGGACACTGCACGTGGCGGAAAGTATTCTCAATGCTCTCGAACCATTGAAGAAGCCCAGTCGCTTCCTCAGAACCACTAAACTTGAGTGGTTTAGCCGAGTTAAAACTCTTGAAATTGCATGGACCATTGTTGTTGTTGTTGTTGGTTCCATTGAGCAAAGAGGTTTGGGAATTGAGCAGCCATTTGCTGCGCAATGATTTCTGCCAGTTCGGCAGTCGCTATCTGGTTCTCGCGTCGAGGAGGCATTCTAAAAGAGGAAACATGAAATGAAACGAGTGAGAGAATTAGACGAAAAGAATGAGATGAATAAATCTGATGAAAGCAAGGATAGTGGTCATTTGTTTGTTACTACAAAGCAACAAACGACCCCGGTGATTAATCAAAGTATATAGGTCAAAAATAATGTATCGCGAAGACATGCTCGCCTATAAGTGAACACTCATCCCAAGAATTCCCAGGTAAGCACAACTGGTCTCGCGTCTGATGAGATATATACGAAGTGCTTGCCTAGACAGAAAACCCAGAATACAGGCATTCACCCTTCCAGTTTGCACGTGTTCACATTATTTAAAACCCAAAACCTTGACGAGATTTTTGAAAATTCAAAGGGGTTCAAAACCTTACAATAGAGGGTTCAAAACCTAGTAATCAATCATCCTAGAACAGATGATTAGTTTTCAAAGCGGTTTTGAAATTTATGTTCTTGTTGTGGTCGTCGCCTAAGGATAGGTGACAGTATTGTTTTATGACTAAACGCAAGTAAACTCGCGTTAGGGTCCTAAGAAGGTTATAGACTAGGTCAAAGCATTACTAATAACCTAATTCCCTATAACCATTGGCTCTGATACCATCTTTTCTGTCACACCCCGACCACGTAGAACATACAAAAGGTGGCAGAAATGTCGGGGAGTGTTGTAACAGAATTAATTGTTTCAAATCCATGGCAATTGAAGTTTCGTTTTATTAATTAAACAAGAGAGTTACATTGTTTTAAACAAGAAACAAAGAGTATATAACAAAAATTAACTAGTTCTTGTCTCGTTTTAAGTCACTAAGGCACAGGTCCGCCTAAGTATGTCTTGATAAGTCCTATGCATCATCTCCTGAAAACACATGTGAAAATAGGTACGTCAGCATAAAAATGCCTGTGAGATACATAGGTTTTGTGAAAACAGAATTCATGACTTATGTTTGAGAAAATGTTTAGTCATGAACCTTGTAATTTGCTTTGTTTTGTAAATCATTTGAAAAACGATAAGATCAGATGATATGTATAAATAAGAGAATAATGTATGGTTAAATGAATAACCATGTAAAATGAGTTTGTATAAGATAAGTTGCTTGTAAATCAATGTCTTGTGAAAAGTATGTTATTTGTTTACAATGTTATATGTGTCACACCCCGACCACGTAGAACAACAAAACGTGGCGGAAAATGTCGGGGAGTGTTGTAACAGAATCATTGTTTCATAACAAATGGAAATTGAAATATTGTTTTATTTATTTAAAGAGTTACAATGTCTTGACAATCAAAGAAACATAACATAAATAACTAGTCTTGCATCTTTTATTGTCACTAAGGCCCATGTCCGCCTAAGTGTATCTTGATAAATCCTATGCATCATATCCTGAAACACATGTGAAAATAGGTACGTCAGCATAAAAATGCATGTGAGATACATAGGTTTTGTGAAAACAGGATTCATGACTTATGTTTGAGAAAATGTTTAGTCATGAACCTTTTTTAATTTGCTTTGTCTTGTAAATCATTTGAAAAACGATAAGATCAGATGATATGTATAAATAAGAGAATAATGTATGGTTAAATGAATAAACATGTAAAATGAGTTTGTATAAGGTAAGTTGTTTGTAAATCAATGTCTTGTGAAAATAAGTTGTTTATGTAAAATGTAATATGTTAAATATTGAAATGATTTAAGTAACGCTACGACATGAAATACCATACAATCACTTATATATAGCAAGTACCAGCGGCGTATCCACCATGCTTGTATCATATTACACACGCCTCGTTACTTAAATCACTTACCCAAACAAACCACCAATGTAAGATGTCTATGTTTAAACCAATTGCCAAATGTATTGAATAATATGTCAAAATGTTTATGTCAAGATGTAAATCATGCAATGTATAACCAATGTCGAAAATGTTTATGTGTCAAATGTAAATCATGTAATGTATAACCAATGTCGAAAATGTTTATGTGTCAAATGTAAATCATGTAATGTATAACCAATGTCGAAAATGTTTATGTGTCAAATGTAAATCATGTAATGTGTAACCAAAATGATATGTATGGCTAGTGAAATGCATCAACTAAACCATAGGTAAAATGCACAAAACAAAGTATTGAAGTAAAACTTGGTTTAAATCAAAGTTATGTTTTGTGGAAATGCATGCTATACTGATACGAACATCTATGCGGTGTTGTGATAATGCATACATCCAAGCCTTGAGACTGTGGCGATAAACCCTTAAACAACTTAAAGGTTTATCTAAATTATGTATATCGAATTCGGTCATTCCTTTCATCCCCACCTACCCGGGATGTCCGGAACGGGAGTTGTCAATTCCTATGGTACCACTACCTACTAACGAACGGCGTAGCTAATGTTAATGAATGTATTGTTCCATGTAAACAAACCAAATTTCATACCAAAATGTAAGCATGTGATGAAAACAACTGTACTAAGTATGCAACAAATGAACATAGCATGTGATATGATGTGAAACGGTGTACTAAGTATGAACTAAATGGACATACATAGCATAAAATGTAATGTAAAATGATGTACTAAGTATGCACACAATGGGCACACATAGTATAAAATGTAATGTAAAACAATGAAATCATGTACTATAAATGTACTAATGAACATAGCAAGTATATGATGTGAAAACATGAAAAGCATGAAAGTAACAAGTAGGCACATGTGTTCCACCCCAAAACGTTTGGAAAACAGTAAAAGAGGGGTCTATGTACTCACTTGAGATTGCTCAGAAGTCCTAAGATAACCACCAAGCAATGCTAGAGATCACGGAATCAAACGGCACCTAATATAGGTAACTATGTTAATAATCCGGACCTAAATCGGAGGATTTAGATAGAATGAGGGTTCGTAAACTAAACGAGTGTGGAGACTCGTGTAATATGGTTTAACAAAGCCCACATACTAAATGAAACCTAACCTAAGTGCTTACGACCCATTACGACCCGTTTAGGTAGCTTATGCTACTTTAACGCGTCGTTCGCATGAAACGCGTTCGGATCGCCTAACCAGTCCTATGATAAGTAAAATATGCCTTAACAAGTCTAATATGGTTGTCAAATCAGTTTAGATGTCAAAAGTTATGTTACATATGTTTAAAATGAATTTTGGCATCAAAGGGGTATTTTGGTAATTTACCTAAGGCATATAAACTACCTATCATACAACTACTTAAACGTCGTGACCATAAGGTATAACCTCGGAAGGTTATTCCCTATATACTATGGTCACCTAATGTGTTTGGTCGGATCCTAATGATCGACCAAATGGGTCGGGTTCGAAGGTATAAGCGATTTATCAGATCGCTTACCCTTACGACCCTAGACAACGTGGTAATCATTAGGCATAGTCACAAGGGACTATAACCATCGTGATTACAATCACGTTGCGAAGTTCAAACGAACTTCGCATTGACCATAAACTGGTCAATGCAGAAAGTCAAACAAAGTTTGACTTTCGGACTCGAAAAGCAATAAAAGAACGAAGGAACACTTACAAAGGGTCCCCGAATGCTAATCTAGATCAAAATAGCTCAGGTATGAAACAAAGGTTTCAACTTAGAGCACAATTGATCAGATTCTAGTGAGAAATGAAGTTGGGGTATGTGGGTATTTATAGATTTCGGTCCACCGTTAGGATTGTTTCTTGGAGAAGAGGGAAAGATCTAGCCCGTACACTTGTCGTAATGTTGTGGTTACTGAATTTGGCCACCATAAGAGTTTAACATGTGGCACTTGACCTTTGGAGAGTGTTAGGGGCTGCTAACTTGTGTTAAAAATGGCTTTTTCTGATCAGAAGGGGCCTAGCGTGATGCTAGGGGGGCTAGGCGTCGCGCTAGGGTTCCCCTGATCAGCAAACACTTTCAAATGCTCACCTTTCAGTCCCCGTTGCGTATTAAGGCCATTTCCGACATGTTTAAGGCTCGTTGAATCATTTTCAAGGCTCCAAAAGGATGCCTAAACATTTTGGACATGAAACATGCTCAAAAATATGCCGGATGTCAGTTCGTTTGGTCGTACGATCGCGATGTTCGGTTAATTACGATGGAATGCGCATAAGCGCGAGAAACGATCTAAATTGCGTGACGAATGGATTTTTCTTATGCCAAACACTAAAATAAAATATTTTAGTGCTTACATAAATTTTGGATGTCCAGATGTATTCAGAACGTAAGTTATGCGCGAAAGTGCAAACTTGTGCACTTTTTGACACATTTAGTCCCTGAACGACCCAAAAGTTTATTTTAGCACACCGAACCCCTCAAAGCCTATTTTTAAGCTATGTAAAGGATATTTAAGGTGTGTTTAACTTATGGTCATGTTCCGGAATGTTCGTTACTGTTCAAATTGGCATACTTTCGCAGTTTGTCAAGTTTAGTCCCTATAAGCGAATTAACTTGTTTTTGACATACCAAAGCCTTCAAAACTTATTTATAAGTTATGTAAAGGTTATTTAAGGTATGTTAATTGTATGTCACTATTCCGGAGTGTTTGTTGCATTAAACTGGTTATCGGTGCGCGTATAACCTTCCAGAAAGCGATTTAGAGTTTGAAATTGAACAAGAATTGATATGTGCAAAATGATACACATATTTATACAAATCCCAAGTATGAAATACCATATTTCATTGGTTTGGTATTTGTTTGATGGTCGCAATGACCCAGGTGTCACAATATGTCTCAAATTGAAATGATTCAAATAACGCTACAATATGTAATACCATACAAACACTTATATATAGGAAGTACCAGTGGCGTATCCACCATGCTTGTATCATATTACACAAGTCTCGTTACTTAAATCACTTACTCAAACCAAACCACCAAGATGTAATGTTTAACAATTGTAGAAATGTTTATGTATAGTCAATTACGGGTCACACGGTTCAATAGCTACAAACGGTTCAAATGATCAAACGGTTACAACGGTTCACATAGTCAAATGGTTACAACGGTTCACATAGTCAAATGGTTACAACGGTTCACATAGCCAAATGGTTACAATGGTTCAAAATGTAATATAATGTGTTCATATGCTGGATGAGCATATGCAACAATATGCAATGTAAAACAATGTACTAAGTATGCACACAATGGACATTCCTAGCATGAAATGTAATGTAAAACGATGTACTAAGTACGCACACAATGGGCATACATAGCATGTAATGTAAAACAATGTACTAAGTACGCACACAATGGGCATACATAGTATGAAATGCAATGAAATCATGTACTATAATGTACTAACGAACATAGCAGGCATATGATGTGAAAGCATGGAAAGCATGGAAGTAACAAGTAGGCACATGTGTTTCACCCCAAAATGTTTGGAAAACAGTAAAAGAGGGGTCTATGTACTCACTTGAGATCGCTCAGAAGTCCTAAGATAACCACCAAGCAATGCTAGAGATCACGGAATCAAACGGCACGTAATATAGGTAACTATGTTAATAAACCGGACCTAAATCGGAAGATTTAGATAGAATGAGGGTTCGTAAACCAAACGAGTATGGAAACTCATGTCATATGGTTTAACAAAGCCTACATACTAAATGAAACCTAACCTAAGTGCTTACGACCCATTACGACCCGTTTAGGTAGCTTATGCTACTTTAACGCGTCGTTCGCGTAAAACGCGTTCGGAACGCCTAACTAGCCCTATGACAAGTGTTATATGCCTAAACATGTTACATAATCAGTTATGTGACAAAAGTTTAGGTTACATATGCTTAATTACCAATTATACATGAAAAGGGTATTCTGGTAATTTACCTAAGGCATATAAACTACTTATCATACAACTACTCAAACGATGTGACCATAGGGTATAACCTCGGAAGGTTATTCCCTATATGCTATGGTCACCTAATGTATTTGGTCGGATCCTAATGATCGACCAAACGGGTCGGGTTCGAAGGCATAAGCGATTTATCAGATCGCTTACCCTTACGACCCTAGACAACGTGGTAATCAGTAGGCATAGTCCCAAGGGACTATAACCATCGTGATTACAATCACGTTGCGAAGTTCAAACGAACTTCGCATTGACCATAAACTGGTCAACGCAGAAAGTCAAACAAAGTTTGACTTTCAGACTCGAAAAGCAATAAAAGAACGAAGGAATACTTACGAAGGGTCCCCGAATGCTAATTTCGATCCAAGTAGCTCAGGTATGAAACAATGGTTCCAACTTAGAGCTTCTCAAATCAAAATTCTTGTGGGTTTTGCAATGGCATGGGGGGGTATTTATAGGATTCGTAGAGCCATTAAGATTGTTCCTCGGAAACCGTGCTTTGATCTTGGCCATACACCTCAAGATAGTGGTTTTTGAAAACCATTTGAGCCCATAGATTGTCCCAAAACCATGTGCAAAAGTGAAAATGGACCAAATACAATGTTTCTGTCCAGGTTAGGCAGTCGCGTAGCGCGACTGGTAAGGCCCTTAGGGCTCGCGCTACGCTACCGTACACCAGTTTCAGAAATGTTTCAAAAATGGCAGAAATGGTCCCTGCAGCCCGTTTAAGCTATTTTCGATGCGTTTGAACCCCGTTAACCTCATTTCAAGGCTCTAAAATGAAGTTAAAGTATAGGGAACTCAAAAAATGCTCAAAAATATCTCAGAAGTCGGTTCGTTTGGCCGTACGATCGTGATGTTCGCTTAATTACGACGGAATGCGCATAAGCGCGAAAAACGATCCAAATGACTCGACGAATGGATTTTTCTCATGCCAAACACTAAAATAAAATATTTTAGTGCTTACATAAATTTTTGGATGCCCGGATGTATTCAGAACGTAAGTTATGCGCGAAAATGCAAACTTGTGCACTTTTTGACGCTTTTGGTCCCTGAATGACCCAAAAGTTTATTTTAGCACACCGAACCCCTCAAAGCCTATTTATAAGCTATATAAAGGATATTTAAGGTGTGTTTAACTTATGGTCATGTTCTGGAATGTTCATTACAGTTCAAATTGGCATACTTTCGCAGTTTGTCAAGTTTAGTCCCTGTAAGCAAATTAACTTGTTTTTGCCATACCAAAGCCTTCAAAACTTATTTCTAAGTTATGTAAAGGTTATTTAGGGTATGTTAAGCCTATGTCACTATTCCGGAGTGTTTGTTGCATTAAACTGGTTATATTTACCCATCAGCGCGCGTATAACCTTCATTGGTTTGGTACTTGTTTGATGGTCGCAGTGACACAGGTGTCACTCTAGAAGGATTACCCCGCATGATAGCACTCGTTACTTATGTCAAGGCTAAGGAAAGGAGGATCAAGGATCCTCCAATTGTTCGTGATTTCTCCCTAAATGCTACCAGAAGAACTATCAGGTTTACCTTCACATCGTCAGATGGAATATCAGATCGGTATCATGTCAGAAGCAGCCCTTGTTACTAGTATTCCTTATTGTCTTGCACCAGCAAGGTTGCAAGAACTGTCTAATCAACTTCAAGAACTGTTGGACAGGAGTTTGGCAGACCTAGTTCTTTTTCGCTTTGGGGAGCCCTAGTTATACCAGTAAAGATAAGCCTTTTCGTATGTGTATCGATTATCGAGAACGTAACAAGGTGACAGTTAGGAACCGCTTGTCTCGACCATGCATTGGCCACCTATCGACCAGTTACAAGGAACAAGCTTCCATTCGGGGATTGGCTAGCGAACGAACTATCATCAGATGGAAGTCCAAGAGGAAATTGCTCTTAGAACAGCAAGTCGAACGCAATGCAACCATTTCAACTTTATACACCATGATTATTTAGTTTATCACCACACCAACAGCTTCAGGGATCACATGAATCAACCGTATTTGTCGATGACGTTCTGAATCATGACCAGGAGAAAGGAACACCATGGGTGGCATATGTATCCTATCACAGCGCTTCTGTGGGAAGAGCCATTACGTGTGAAGTCTTGTTAAATGCCACATCTAGATTCGAGAGATGCATTTTGATCACGTAACCAACGGAGGGGGAGTACACGTGGACCTTGTTGAGATAGAAACTGATCGACACCAAAGATTCCTTTGGGGATGTAGCAATTACTCGTTTTCGCTAGATACCATCGCAGCTTACCCACAGGGTATTCGAAGAACGCGCAGCTTAACTCCCTTAAGCACAACAGGGTGCTGTGTTCATGGGAGACCAAAACAGGAGGACGTCTTTTAAGCTTTTGAATCCCAACACTGCAATGCACTGAGCATCGTCTTTACCAGAGGGTGCAGGTGATTTAGTGGTATACCATGATGGTCCGAATCAGAGTCCGAGTTACACACCGACGCAACACGAGAGAGTGATGACTTACGTGATGGAGTTACAAAGAGGAACTGCACGACACACAACTGGCGGTGAAAACCGTGGTCTTGGGATTTTAGATGGAGGCATCACTTGGACGGTACCAGATGCGTTATTTAGACCGATCACAAGGGCCTCCAATGTACCTTGGCTTCGACAGAGCTAAATCAGTAAATGGCATCGCTGGAGGGAACTTTAGGATGATTACAACTATGAAACTTGAACGTGCACGAGCTTTGCAGCTCACTATCGACTCTAACTTACCTGATCAGACTCGCTCTGTTCAAACCGGAGAACTGAAAGAAGAGGATTTTCAAGTTGAACCCTTGCGGGGCATGGATAAGCAACCTTTGACAGGTCGGACGATACTCGTTACCTCATGGAATGAACGTGGGTCTCATTATACGGCAACTGTAGGGAACTCGTGTTGAGCAAAGCACACCGGCTTCGATATTCTAGCCGTATGGGTTTTGATGAGAGGCATTAGGATTTATAAACCTTGTACTGGTAATCGGGCATGAAGGCCCACCTAGCTAGGTATGGGAATGATGTTTGACTTGTGGGAAAGTCAAGGCGAAGTGTTAGCAACCAGAAACAGCTATATGGAAAGCGAAAACAGACTGCCATGGATTTGGTCGCTAGTCTACTTACAACTTGAAACGGAAACAATATCACTTGGATGATCGTTGATTGTCTCACGTAACCAGCACACCTTCTAGCCATCAAGGAAACAGATAGGTTTTCTTCACTTGCAGACATCTACCTTAAAGAAGTGGTTGCTAGGCACGGGGTGCCAACCTCCATTATCTCTAATCGCGACCCACGATTTGCATCTGATTTGTGGCAAGCGATGCACAAAATCCTTTGGCTCACGTCTAGACATGAGCACAGCATATCATCCACAGACGGATGGGCAGACTGAACGCACCATCCAAACTCTTGAAGACGTGCTTCGAGCATGTGTAATCGACTTTGGTAACGGCTGGGAGCGACACCTTCCTTTAGTGGGGTTTTCGTATAACAACAGTTACCACACCAGCATCCAGGCTGCTCTGTTCGAGGCATTGTACGGACGGAAGTGCCGATCACCTCTTTGTTGGGTAGAGGTTAGCGACAGCCAAATCACTGGCCCAGAACTCGTCGTAGACACAACATAGAAGATTGCTCAGATACGAAAACGAATTGCGACAGCTCGTGACCGTCAGAAAAGCTACGCTGATAAGCGCAGGAAACCACTGATGCGTAGTCGAGTGTTATATATATTAGGTGTATATTTTAAGCCCCTTTAACACTTTTTAGTCAAGTTTTAAATTTATAAAACACGATATTTACTAACACTAGACACACATATGGGCAAGTGCACCCATCGTGAGCGTAGTATAGTGTTGGTAAGATACCGAGGTCGTCCAAGGACACAAGAGCTTTTAGTACCGGTTTATCCTCAACGTCTAATCAAATCAAAAAGTTTAGAAAAATGTTTTAAACTAAGAAAAATAAAAACTAACTAAAATGCTGAAAAAAAAAACAGATAGACAAGATGAATCACTTGGTTCCGACTCGTATCTAGTGTAACCTTTGATTATTTCCGCACTTTTGCACTATTTTAAGAGATTATCTTAGTTATTATAGTAGGCCCCTCTTTTGAAGGTGACGTTACCCTCACCCCAGTAGTTTGAGTCAGCAAGGATACAATCCTAAAAGGGTGGATTATTGGAAGATAATTAATTAAGTTATTAATGCAAATTATGGTAGGCCCCTCTTTTGGAGGTGACGTTACCCTCGACTAATTAGTCTGAGTCAGCAGGGATACAGTCCTAAATAGCCGGGTTATAGTATTAATAGTAGTTAACTTATGAGGGGATCAAAGAGTTTGGACCCCCGCCATCCAATACCGTTAAATATTGAAGGAGGTCCTACTAAATTTGACCCAGGTCCATTGCAGGACCTCTAAACGCTGAACAATGGTAAGACCTTTACCAAACCGTTCCCTTAACCCCCGACCAGGTAGCCAACATACCTCCATATAGACCGTGGAGATATGAATGGTGAAAATCTTTTATTTTATATAGACAGTAAAATAATGCCAAGTCACCACGGACAAACGATAAGGAAATATCACCTTCAACATAAGCAACTAGTTATTAAAGTCATTAATACAAAACCAAGTAAAAAGTGCGAAAAGATTAGAAATAAAAAGTATTACACTAGACACTTTGTCTTCACCAAGTGATGTAAGAGACTTAGGCAAACATGGCCTTGATTGTCAAGAACTCTTACGATCAATCTTGGATCCCGAGACGACTCACACACTCTACGATGGACAATGGATGATGGTGTTATGGTGGTGGTGGGTGGTGGGTGAAGTGTGAGAGAGGTGGTGTGCCAAGGGATGGTTTGAGCTTTAGCCAAGCACTTCTATTTATAGGCTGAACAGAAGCTCGGGCACGGCCCCGTGTCCAGTGGGCACGGCCCCGTGTCCACATCCTTCTCTTTCTTCATTTAATGCAGTTTTGTCTTTTTAGTTGACCACGCCCCCGTGTCCGCTGAGCACGACCCCGTGGTGCAGAAGAATCTTTGTACTATGCAGATTTGCTGGATTGTGCGAATCTTATAGTTGACCACGGCCCCGTGTCCGCTGAGCACGGCCCCGTGGTGGGCAATAGAAGCTTCTACCACTTTGTCTTTTCTGCTGACACTTTGGCACGCCCCCGTGCTGGCTGAGCACGGGGCGTGTTCAGGCTTCTGATCTCTTGTTTTGCTTGGGAAGAGGCTGTCGTGGGGTCGGGCATGTCACGTCTTGTTCCTTTTCTTGTATTTATGTTAGATTTTGATGTCTTTTTGCTTCTTTTGTTAATTTGAGCTCATTTAATCCTGAAAATACAAAAGGAAGACAAAAGCACACTTTTTCCAACATTAGTACTAAAAAGGGTTAGTTTTATGCCTCATTTGATGAAATTTATATGTTGCATTTTTAACACATCACCACTCAAGTTCCAGGTTGGGGATCGAGTACTACTTAAAGCCACACATTGGAAAGGTATAGTTCGTTTTGGTAAACGAGGCAAACTCAACCCACGATATGTTGGACCTTTCGAAATCACGGAGAGAATTGGCAAGGTGGCCTACAGATTGAATCTATCCGAAGAACTCAGTGGAGTTCACAACGTATTCTATGTGTCGAATCTGAAGAAGTGTCTGTCGGATGAAACCCTCATCGTTTCTTTCAAGGAGCTCACCATCGACGATCAATTGCGATTTGTCGAAGAAACAGTGGAACTCTTGGACCACGAGGTCAAGATTCTCAAACGGATCAGGATACCTATTGTTCGAGTTCATTGGTACTCCCGTCGTGGCCCAGAGTTTACCTGAGAACGAGAAGACCAAATGAAACACAAATATCCCTAGTTGTTCGAGAACAATGAAACCACTACTGAGGCTGAAGCTACTGCAGAATTTCGAGACGAAATTCCAAACCAACGGGGGGATGATGTCACACCCCAGGAAACCACGCAACCTAACTAGCTTCCTCAGTAACTACGTGCTAAATTTTGGGACGAAATTTCTTTCAAGTTGGGGATGATGTGACAACCCAAACTTTCAGGGTTAGTGTTGCTTAATTGCGTATTTCTAATGTTTCGTTATTTCTCGTTCGCATACTTGTTACATTAAATGTGTGACGTACATTGTATGATAAACTTGTCGAGGGTAGCGTACTTGGGTCAACGTAGATGTTTAGCGAGTTTAGGGACCGTTCATGTTTTGGGCCGCCCAACTCATCTTTTGTGTAATCAGTTTCCGTGAAACCCCAAAGGTGTAACTAATATAAGTATGGGATCGGCCCATTTGGTTTGATCCATCTCCTTTTGATAATCGGCCCACATTTGTAACTTAGGCCGAATTAATTAAGCCTAATTCCCACATCTCTTTTAAGTTTACGTATATTATGTATGGGTTCTTGATACTTGTTGCAAACCCTATATTGTTCCTCAAAGATCATTGACGACAACACCTAGAACCTCATCACCGAAGTCACTCTCCCCTCTTGGAATTGCGACGGCAGGAGAAACCCCCCCTCTCGATACATCACTTTATTCGATCAAGGTTATTGGTTAGTATATTCATTATTGGTTTTTAACTTGCATTCACAAGTGTGTTATTTATGAATTCATGTGTATCGATATGTTTCACATGATGACAATTGAAATAGCATGTGATATCATGACAATTGAATCTGATTGGGCCTTTAGAAACAATCATCTTTCATTAATTGTATGTCAGATTTTAATATTGAATGAATGAATATGTTTTTGGCTGTTCATGATTGGACCGATTCTAATATGATATTGCATGGTTGGTGTGGTTAATTTATTGTGATTCAGACTTGCATGATGGTTATTCGACAAAACAGTTTTACTATCTTGTAGACTATGTTGATGAGTTTGATTAATTGTTTAGGGTATAGAATTGTAGGTTGATGAGCTGTTGATCCGTGATATATGTTTGATGAGTGGATAAATAGTTGATCTAAGTTGGGTGACTTGATGATGTTATGCTACTTGATTAGGACGGTTAATGCATGAATTTAATTACATGATAATCGGCAAATAATGAGAATGTGTTATGGACCTTAATTGTTGATATGGACTAGTAATCATGGGCTGTTTATGGCACTAGAATAACTTGTGTATACATATGGGCCGCATAAATACAATTATACCCGAATGGTAATTGGGTTGCATCTTTCTTGGTGTATTTTGGGCCGGCCAGGTTATTGAGTTAATTGGTGTGAAATAAACATAAACTGTTAGTAATTGTTACCATTAAATAATGTTAATACAATATTGGGCCACACACATACAATGTTAGTATATACTGGATCGCATACAATTTAAGCAAAACATTGGGCCGCACGAGTCAAAACTGGATCACTGGTTTGTACATTGCATATTTTCGGGTGTCAACGAATGTACTGTGCATGATTTGGATATATAAATTAATGTGACAAATTGGCTTATGAACTAGGTATACACTAGAGACTATTTGATTTACTATTATGGCTTGAACTTCACGGGTGTGTTACATGTATTTTGACTGTGTGATAAATGAATAAGGAATACATGACTTGTTATACGTGAAACATGTGGTTTATGTGTACGTAGAATTGACTGTTATCGGTAACCCTTTTAGGGCGTGTTGGTTCAACTGATAAACAAGTAACTAATCTTACCGAGCAAACCAAGGTGAGTTCACGCTCTTAAGGCATGGGATTCCCGGTGGGTTGGGAATGGGATTAAATAGCTAAGACGAAAACTGTATATTCACCACTACTAGACTATTTACCTCCGTCCTCGGATTGAGAAGGATGCCTACACTTAACATGCGTATTCTCGGATTGGGAAGAATACGTACCTCCGTCCTCGGATTGGGAAGGACGCATACACTAAACCTACGTATTCTCGGATTGGGAAGAATACGTACCTACGTATTCTCGGATTGGGAAGAATACGTACCTCCGTCATCGGATTGGGAAGGACGCCTACATTCAACCTGCATATTCTCGGTTGGGTAGAATACGTACCTCCGTCCTCGGATTGGGAAGGACGCCAATATATATATAACTAGTCTAGTGGTTTACAACATGGGGTAGCCCCCACTGGTTATGATTTGGGAAAGAAGGATTTGGTTAATCATATTTTCAACTATGGGGTAACCCCCACGGTAAGTAAGCCAGCTAAAGAAAAACTATGTTTTTGAAACGACTTAAAACGAACACCCAACTGTGAACTCGCTCAACTTTGTTGTTGATTCGTTGTTACATGCCTTGCAGACCTTTAGGTGCATATTGTTGGAACTTGCTGTCTGGGATGCTGGAGTGGTCATGGGTCGAGATACATGGAAACGCGAGACGAATCTAATGGCTTTCACACACTTGGTTTATGAATTTATTAATTAATGTATTATGCTTCCGCTGAACGTAAAATAATGTTTTGTAACACTTCTATCAATAATAAATGAAAGTTTTATTTGGAATAATTGTTATGAGTTCAACATGATTGGTGGCTTGGATCCTGGTACGTCATACGCCCCGCGGTGATTATGCATGTGGTATTTTGGGGGTGTGACATTAGGTTTCATTCTGAATTGGTGTATAGACATTATAGACTAGTGGAGATACATATAATCAGGTGGTTTCACTGATGGCATGATGATACTCCAGTGGTCCGTCTGTGATCCAAATTTATCGTTATAAAAAGATAATTCATCATGGATGTACAATAGACTTTTTATTATTCGTTTCGAATTAGAATATCCCCTGGTTTCCAAAACTACCAAACCATAATGTTTTAAACTTGAAAAACAAGTTTTCAAAAAATAAAATCTAGTCAAAACTTTTTATTTAGTCGTTTTGAATTAGAATATCCCATGGTTTCCAAAAATACCAAACCACAAAGTTTTTAGGTTTCAAACAAGTATCCCATGGTTTCCAAAAATACCAAACCAAAAGGTATTTAGGTTTCAAACAATAAAACCTAGTCAAAATCAACAAATCGCTTTCTTAAAAGAACCCCACCTTCTCGAACATTGAAAAACCCAAATGACAACAACTTGGGGAAAAAGAAAAGAAACCCAATTTAGGGCAGTAAATGCACATTCATAAACACACCGTATACTTTCCAAACATAACATTCTCACCACTTCCCCTATAAAAACAAACCCCCCAAACAATCAACCCTCATTCATAATATTCTCACACACCACCAGCCGCCCAACTCTCTCACCCACATTCATACTAATGGATCAACTGAACATTGATCTGAGCCAGCAACTGGTGGGAACAAAGAGGCCGAAGACGAAGATCGTGTGCACTTTGGGACCGGCTTCTCGGTCGGTTCCGATGGTGGAGAAGCTGTTGAAAGCGGGTATGAATGTTGCTCGGTTCAACTTCTCGCATGGGTCGTTCGAGTATCATCAGGAGACGCTTGATAATCTCCGGACTGCTATGGTTAATACTGGGATTATGTGTGCTGTTATGCTTGACACCAAAGTATGTGTTTCTGCTTCTTTATTATTATGTATTTTATGTTTTGGAATTTGTGTAATTTACAGTTTTATTTGTTTATATGGTGTTTAGGGTTTTTGAGGGGTTTATGTTGATTTTGACTGCATATTTGTTTTCTTTTGACCTACTAAACATTATTCTTTTCGTACCCAAAAGGACCATCACTATCTTTTTACTTTTTTTTTTTTTTATATAAATCCAAGGTGTGCATTATTATTTTAGTTTGAAATTTTTACAGTCTGTTGTTTCTGGGATTTATAAACCATAATGAACAGTCTGGTTTAGTGTTAATATTTAGAAGCTATATGAAATTACCGAACTAGCCCGACGAATTATGGGCTCTTTTTATTTTATTTATTGTACCTGACATGTAATTTAATTATTATAAGTTGGATTATGCTTTAGAGAATCAAGTTTTAACGGTTGAAACATCACGGCTTATTTATTTTGATCTTATTGGCCAAACTGTTAATAATTTAATGTTTTGATTCTGCTCTGTTTTAAATATTCAGCGGTTTGGTTTTGGTTTAAAATGCCTAAAAAACTGGAAGTCCATGAACTATCATGGTTGTAATTTTGTTACATGTAGGATATTAAGAGATTTCATAGGAGAACAACATAGAACTTGATATCTTTTGATACAAGTAAGCGATCTTCAAATATTTGATATTTTGTAACGTTTAAAACATAGTTATTAAAGCGAGGGCCCAGGCGCGCCTAGGCGCAAATAAAGCCCCGGGCCCAACAAATCGCCCTGAGTGCGCCTCGTGCCTTTAATAGCTATGATGCCAATAATCTTCTGCATAGTTATTAAAGCGAACGTCCAGGCGCGCCTAGGTGCAAATAAAGCCCCGGGCCCAACAAATCGCCCTGAGTGCGCCTCACGCCTTTAATAACTATGGTTTAAAATCAGATAGGTTGTAGGAAAAAAAAAAAAAACAAATATGGTGTACAGGTGTAGATCACCTATAAGATGCCATGTCCTTTTGGTGTGGGGTTATCTGGTTTTGTCCACTTCTTCTCTTGATGTTTTAGTCTTCATTTATTCTTTGAAGAAGAATAACTGACAACTGTTGATTGCTCATTGGTGAACACAAGATGTTCCATTTGTTTTGTGCTAGTATGATGTTTTAATGAGAATTTAATTTAACAATCCAGTGAAAAAATGTTCATAATTTATACTTATTAATTCAGATATGTTCCAAAAGATTGTTATTTAATAACAATAAAATTAACTAATATTACATGAAATCTATTTTAATTTGGGATACATTGTGCAAACTAATAGTTTTGTTTGTTTTACTTCAGGGTCCAGAGATTCGAACCGGGTTTCTGAAAGACGGCAAGCCGGTCCAACTAAAACAAGGTGAAGAAATCACCATCTCAACTGATTACACAATCAAAGGTGACGACAAGATGATCTGCATGAGCTACAAGAAATTAGCCCACGATGTAAAACCAAACAGTGTCATCCTCTGTTCAGATGGGACCATCTCTTTTACTGTCCTGTCCTGTGACACTAAAAACGGCCTGGTTCGTTGTCGTTGTGAGAACACTGCGGTTCTTGGTGAACGGAAAAACGTTAATCTTCCGGGGGTGATTGTCGATCTCCCGACATTGACTGAGAAAGACAAAGAAGATATCATGAAATGGGGTGTTCCTAATAAGATTGATATGATTGCTTTGTCGTTTGTTAGAAAAGGTTCGGATCTCGTTGAGGTTCGCAAGTTGTTGGGGGTACATGCCAAGAACATCCTTCTCATGTCTAAGGTGCGGTTTTTTTCTCCAACGGGTTGAAATGTGTTTCCTATAGGTTGATGTGAGCAGGATTGTTTGTTTTCGGGTTTTTAGGTCAAACTGTGAGCCAAAATGTTAATAACGTTTTATAATATTGTAAACCAATACCCTACAGTTAAAAATTAAGACTGAGCCAAACAAAACAGATTTGACTGTTGACTTTGGTTTGGTTTCATGGTTCGGGCTTATTGGGCCTTTGGAAATAATGGTTTGGGTTTGGCCTTATTGGGCCTTTGTAGATAATTAACGGTTTGGGCTTATTGGGCCTTTATAGATATCTAACGGTTTGGGCTTATTGGGCTTTTGTAGATAATTAATGGTTTGGTTTTGGCTTATTGGGGCTTTGTAAATAATTAAAGGTTTGTGTTTGGGCTTATTGGGCCTTTGTAGATAATTAACGGTTTGGTTTCACGGTTTCTAAGTTTTAATCTTTAACAGGTTGAGAATCAAGAAGGGGTTGCGAATTTCGATGAAATCCTGGCGAATTCTGACGCGTTTATGGTGGCGCGAGGCGACCTCGGGATGGAAATCCCGATCGAGAAAATATTTCTAGCTCAAAAAGTAATGATATATAAGTGCAACATACAAGGAAAGCCGGTCGTAACCGCCACTCAAATGCTAGAGTCCATGATCAAGTCTCCCAGACCAACTCGAGCGGAAGCCACAGACGTTGCCAACGCGGTTCTCGATGGCACCGACTGTGTCATGCTCAGTGGAGAAACCGCAGCCGGGGCATACCCAGAGCTCGCGGTCCAAACCATGGCTAAGATATGCATAGAAGCCGAAAACACAATTGATTATAAAGCTGTGTTCAAGAGGATCATAACAAATGTGCCGGTGCCGATGAGTCCATTGGAAAGCTTAGCCTCATCTGCGGTTCGAACCGCGATCTCATCAAAAGCGAGTCTGATACTGGTCCTGACCCGAGGTGGAAGCACTGCAAAACTAGTGGCTAAGTACCGGCCCGGGATGCCGATACTGTCTGTTGTGGTTCCGGAAATCAAGACGGATACGTTTGATTGGTCGTGCAATGACGAGTCACCGGCTCGGCATAGTCTGATATATAGGGGATTGGTCCCGGTTTTGATTGCGGGGTCCGCTAGAGCGTCTCATGATGAGTCTACTGAAGAAGCGATTGAGTTTGCGCTGGAGCATGCTAAAGAGAAAGGACTGTGCAAGAATGGTGATGCTGTTGTAGCTCTGCATCGTGTGGGAACTGCATCTATAGTGAAGATTGTGACAGTTAAGTAAGAGATTATTATTAGTATTTTTTCTAGATTTTTGGCACTGCTGAAGGCAATTTTGGTTGAGTTTTGAACACTGGAATTCAAATATATTACCTACTTATAATATAATGAAGAGATATATTGAATTTTATTCAACTTACCTTACTTCTCCTTGTCAGTTATGCATTATGTGATTCTCACAGCATAAACTAAAATTTCTATATAAATATTTATGTGAGATATAATGTTTAAATGAAATGCTCCAGTGAATATAAATGTGGAAGAAAACTGGAATTTAAGCTAAATAAATCATTAACAATCCTTTGAATTTATAAAAATAAAGAGGGTAAAAGACAACAATTGATCTGTCACATATAACATTATTTTTTAGATGATAATGTAACATTTCCAATGTTAATGTTTGTTGTCAAAATGCAAACTTTGGTTCCAAAACTACAAACTTTTTAAGGGTGTAAGAGGCACTTTACACTCTATCACTAGGCCTGTAAACGAACGGAACGTTCATGAACTGTTTATGAACTTGTTCGGCGGGAAGTTCGTTTATGTTCGTTTATTTAATAAACGAACGAACATGAACAAAAAAATTTGTTTGTTTAGTTAAGACTGCGGGGTATGGTGGGGCGGGTTGGGCTTGGGTTGGGGCATTTGTTGACACGTGGCTTGGGGTGGCAGACATGGGGCGACCCACATTTAACAGGGTATGGTGGGGCGGGGGTTGGGGGCGTGGGTTTGGTGGGCTTCGCTGGGCTGACCCGGCTGGGCTCTTTGTATTTGTTTTTAATTAAAGAAAATTACATAAAAATTAAAGAAAATTACATAAAAATTACATAAAAAAAATTACATAAAAAAATTTCTTAACGTTTATATTTGTTTTTTATCTCTTCTCTCATCTCCAAGACTATTTCCAACTCGTCACCCTTTAGGTGATCAATCGGCTGGGATAGAATTTTCAAATCCTCCCGTCTTTGTCTCTGGGCTTCTCTAGCGGCATCTCTAGCTTCTTTGCTCTTCCGAATTTCGGCCCTTTGTTGTTGGAAGACGTTGAATGTATCCATCTTGGATGAAATGTCATCCAACTGGTCGCTGTATATTCCTCTATGCAAGAGCGAACTTCCAGCTGAAGGTGATGCCGTAGCAGATCTTGATTTTTGAGCACGCCTTTTTGTGGCATCTCTTCCACACTCAGGCCGGTTTGGGCTTGGCGAATCATCAAAAAGGTCCTCAATCTCTTGATCTCGTGCATCAGATTGGGTTTGGGACGAGGCCCTCGACCTTTTGGAAGACGTGTTGCTTTCGCTACCACTGGGGATATTCGCCCACTTTGGATGAAACTTACAAATCTCCCAACAATGCATGAAACGGAAGTCGGTCCCCACATTTGTCTTGAATTGAACCAATGCATTCGTCACAATGTCGGCTTCGGTTTCACCACTTTTTGGGTTTTGTTTTGCTTTATTTAAAAAACCACTATATTTTGTAAGTTGGCCGCTTATCTCGGTCCACTTCGAGGATAAGCTATCGTTTTCACGATAAACCTCTTTTCCCAATTCTTGATGGAATATTCTACTAACCCCTTGCCACAAATAGGTTCGATGTTGAGAATTTCCTGTTTTTATAAAAACAAAATTTAATATATTACAAAGTTATATAAAAAAAACATTAATAAAAACAAAGTTTAAGAATACCTAAAGTTGAATGTTGAGATTGTTGAAACCAACCCCTCGCCAATGCAAGTTCTTCAGGAACGGTCCATTTTAGTTGTTGTCGCTTGATGGTTTCAAGTGCTTTATCCGCCTCGGTTTTTTTCTTGTGGCTTCTCTTTTTTGTGGGTTGGGGTGCGGAAGGACCATCGTTGGGTGGTTGAGTTTCGGGGACGGTTTCGTTTTGTGAAAGGTCGATGGAGGTTGGTGAAAGGTTGATGGACGTTTGTGTAAACGGTGTAGGTATCGCATCATCGGAGTGTGGGAAGTTAGTAAATAAACAATTCCCAAGATACGATGCATAACTCGCTTCTTGGGGCATAGAAGAGTGTATCATAAATGGACGAGGCATTGGACGAATGGGTGGTGGGCTAGGATTATTTTCTTGGAGTGCATACGGGTGGGTCGGGTCAAAAGGACGGTTATGAGGATGCATTTTTTCGTTTTGTAGATGGAGAATTGAAGATGAATGTGGTAAAAAAATGGAAGAAATTGTGAGGTTTATAGTGGAAAAATAAAACTTTTTTTTTTTTTTAAGATAGCCGTTGGCCAACGGCTTCTTTGGTTTGTCCAATTAAAGCCCCAAGTCAGCTTGGCCAGACCGCCCCACGCCCGGCTTGAAACCCATGCCCCAAGGGCCACGCCGAAACCCATGCCCACCCGGGGTGGTGGCTTGGGCGTTTTCCCCTACCCACGCCCAAACTCCCGCCCCATACCCCGCAGTCTAAATGAACGAACATGAACACACCTTGTGTTCGTTCATTTATGTTCATGAACATTCTTTTATATTCGTTCATTATGTTCGTGAACGTTCGTTTATTTACGTTCTTTTAAATTTTAATAAATACATAAATAGTTATATTTATATAAATATTAGGTTTTCTAACTACTTATATAAATATAACTAAGAGTAAAATACACGGATAGTCCCTGTGGTTTTGCAAAATAACACATATAGTTCCCAACTTTTGGAAATTACACCGGTGCTCCCTGTGGTTTGACAGTGTTACTCGGATAGTCCCTGGAGTGGATGATGGTTAGTTTTCTCTGTTAAGTGGACGTGAAATGACAAATTTACCCTTCATCTTCTCCACTCTATAAAAATAAATCAACCATACCCCAACCTCACCCACCCCCACCTTTCTCTCTGTTTCCCAATATATCACCAATATTAACCGGATAGATCAACATACACCACATTAGGGGAACCAGAGTAGTTGTTTAAGTAAAAATCTGGGCAGAAACAAATGGCACTAGGTTAATCATGTAAAAGTTTAAGCCCATAATTGCCCCTTGCCTAAGAAAAATATGTAGAATGTATATATAACTTTAAGTTTTACCTGTTCTGAAATTAATGTAATGCCACAATGATTAACCATTTCAGAGGTTTCACCGAGAATTGGATTAAACGGCTTCCAGGTTCGTTGCAAAGCATAATATACTGATATAAACCAGGATGCTGTAATAAGATAAAATTTATCAATTTCAGATAATCATGTGTTTGCAAGTATATCCTATACGCATGAGGAAAAAAAGAGAAAGATATACCTGTATATACTAATCGCATGTATGGATCCTCGCATTCATCTGCTAACTCCAAAAGATGGGAATATTCCATCAACTACAAAAATAACAGTGTCTTTATATAAACAATTAAACAAGCAACATAATGACATATATCATGTGTATTGATGAAGTCGGGCAAACCTCTGCCATTTTTTGCAGCATTGTCATGGGTTCAAATATGAGTACGGGTAAAGTCACCATTGATGTGATATCAGCTCCGACATACTTCTGCATCGACTTCCAGTGGGTAAACAGAGAGAAAGGTGAGGGGTGGGTGGGGTTGTTTTGTTTTTATAGAATGGAGAAGATGAAGGGTAAATTTGTCATTTCACATCCACTTAACGGAGAAAACTAACCGTCATCCACTCCAGGGACTATCCGAGTAACAAACTGTCAAACCACATGGAGCACCGGTGTAATTTCCAAAAGTTGGGGACTATAGGTGTTATTTTGCAAAACTACAGGGACTATCCGTGCATTTTACTCTATAACTAATTAGTAAATCTATGAACCCTTATTTAGATGTGTTTTCGGATGAAATGTAATATATTAGACTTGTTTCTTCAATCATGTTAATTTCTTTATTCAAATATGTTCAGTTATTTTTTTTATGTTCGTTTATATTCGTGAACTGTTCGTTTAGGTTTTAAACGAACGAACATAAACGAACACGAACATGCCCGATTTCTTAATGAACGAACACGAACAAAAAAATGTGTTCGATTATATGTTCGTGTTCGGTTAAAGTTAAATGAACGAACACAAACATGCCTATGTCCGTATTCGTTCGGTTCGTTTACAGGCCTATCTATCACATTTATCACACTATCACACCCAATTAGGGCTGTTCATGAGCCGAGCCGAGCCAGGCCAAGCTCGGGCTCGGCTCGGCTCGGCTCGGCTCGGCTCGGATTTGAAACCGAACTGAAAATCTAAGCTCGGGCTCGGCTTGGTTTTAAACCGAGCTAGCTCGGCTCGGCTTGGTTTGGCTCGATTTTATAAAAAAAAAACTAAAATATACCTCTTAAAATTTAATAGCCTAAAATATTATTCAATAATTTAAAAGAATATATTCAAAACTAGTGGGTTACAGCCGCGCTTCGCGGCGGGGAGACCCGATTTTTGATCCGATATCGACACGTGTTTGACATCGACCGGAAAACTCGATTACAAAAGTACTTAGAAAGTTAAAAGGTTGTCAGTGTCAATGCTAAAAGCTGAGAAAATAAAAAAAGAAATTATGTCGAAATGTAAGTCAACTTAAGTTTATATCGACACGTAAATAAAAATAAAGATGTAAAAGTTGATTAAAAAGTAGTTAGAAAGTTAAGAGGTTGTAAGACTATGGGGTATGGGGCGTGGGTTGAGGCGTGGGTTGGAGAGAAACGCCCAAGTCACCACCCAGGGTGGGCTTGGGTTTGGGCGTGGCCCCATTGGCGTGGGATTCAGCCCGGGAGTTGGGCGGAGCTACCCACATGACATGGTGAAACCTCATTAGCCAGGAGCACTAGCCACGCCACCCCTGCCACGCCCCACCATACCCCTTTAAAATTGGTTTTTGGTCTTGGGTGCCCATACTCCACGTGTCGCACCATGCTCCTAACCCACGCCCCACCATACCCCACGGTCTAAGAGTCAATGCTGAAAATTAAAGGTTCAAAGTAAAAAAAAGAAAAAAAAAAAGCAAAAACACAAAAAAAAAGAAGAAAAAAAAAATCACCGACTACAAAAGTATTTAGAAAGTTAAAGGGTTGTCAATGTAAATACTGAAAGTTGAGAAAACACAAAAAAAAAAATTATGTCAAAACGTAAATCAACTTAAGTATATATCGATACGTAAATAAAAATAAAGATGTATAACTCGGTTAAAAAGTATTTAGAAAGTTAAGGGGCCGTAAGAGTTAATACTGAAAGTTAAAGGTTAAAAGTAAAAAAAAAAACAAAAAGACAAAGACAAAGTCAAAGTCAAAGATCAAAAAAAAATAAAAATTACTATAGCACTATTCATCCATATGTTTCAAATTAATAGATATATATGAATAAGTTCAACCTAATACAATTCAAACCAAAATCAAGTTTAACAACGCAAAATAAGTTTTAATTTCAATAAAATACAATATTAGTTCATTAGTATGGTAATCAATCTTCAAATAAGTCATAAATATCAAATTACAAACCTATATACATGTAAATAATAATCAGTTTTTTTTGTAATATATTATAATGTATATAAAATTATAACTTATTATAAGTAAAATAATTCGAGCTAAACCGAGCCGAGCTACAAAGCGAGCCGAACGAAGCCAGCTCGGCTCGTTACGAGCCGAGCCGAGCTAGGCTCACTTTCTAACCGAGCCGAGCCGGCTCGGCTCACTTTTAAACCGAGCCAAATCGAGCGAGCTTTTTCCAAGCTAAATCCGAGCGAGCTCCGAGCCGCGAGCTTTTTGAACAGCCCTACACCCAATCACCATTTTGACATCTCATTCCATCACATTCATCTTCACAATAATGAAACATCCACCTTCGAAGGTGTTCCATAGGGCTGTAAACGAACAGAACGAACACGAACGAGGCCTTGTTCGTGTTCGTTCGTTAAGGAAATAAATGTGTTCACGAACGGTTCACGAACACTTACCGAACGAGATTTTATGTTCGTGTTCGTTCATTAAGGAAATGAGCGTGTTCACGAACGGTTCACGAACACAAGCGAACACAAAAATAAATTTGGCGAACACGATGAATGATAAAGGTGGATGGCCCAAAGAGTAGCACTAGAACTTGAATCCCTTATTATAGAACGGAGGTAGATCATATTCGTCGATGTAAATAATGAGAAAAGAAAGGGAAATGGTGCATAAACAAAGTGAAAGAGAGTTTTCTAGTTTAATTGTTAGGGTAATGATATAAATAAAAGTTTAATAGTATAAAAAATATAGATAAAATATATGAAAGTTCACGAACATAAACGAACGCAAATGAACGAATGTTCACGAACACCTTACCGAACGTTCACGAACACAATTGAACGAACGAGACCTTTGTTCATGTTCGTTCATTTAACTAATCGAACGTAATTTCTTGTTCATGTTCGTTCGTTTATTAAACGAACGAACATAAACGAACTTCCCGCCGAACGGTTCACGAACTGTTCGCTGAACGTTCGGTTCGTTTACAGCCTGTTCCACATTCATCACACCCATCCCGGGGGCGTCCCGACCCCCCTAATGACAAAACTAACCTACTACTCCTTAATGCTCTTATACCTGCATATTTAAACTATTCACGTTTGAGGAAAGTTAAGCAAGGGGCTATGGTTGTAAATGAACAAAACGTTCAGCGAATATTTTGTGAGTCGTTTAGCAGGAAGTTCGTTTATGTTCGTTAATTTAATAAATGAACGAACACGAACAAGAATTTATGTTCGGTAACGTGTTCGTGAACATTCGTTCATGTTCGTTTGTATATGTTCATAAAAGATTTTTGTACTTTTATTTATTTTATCTAAACTGATTATATTCTTTAAGTTTTATTTATATATTACACTAACAATTAAAATAGGAAACACTATTCCCACCTTGTTTATGCAGTGTTTGTCTTTTCTTCCTCTATATTCACATCGACGAACACCATTTCATAAATATGGATTCAAGTTCCAACTCTGCTCTCTCTGTCATCCACCTCTAGCCTCCGTCGCTTTCGCCAATTTTATTTGTGTTCGTGAACACGTTCATTTCCTTAATGAACGTACACAGACATAATATCTCGTTCAGTAAGTGTTCATGAACCGTTCGTGAACACATTTATTTCCTTAACGAACGTATACGAACAAGATATTCGTACATGCATATAAATAGAAATACTACCATTGAAACTTTTAAATTTTTGTAATTTGTTTTAAGGGGGTGTTTGGCATAGCTTTTATTTTTTGGCTTATGCTTATATTTTAAAGTAGCTTATAGCTTATTTTCTATCATTTGATAAGCTCTTTTTAAGTGTTTGGATTGGCTAATAAGCATAAGCTTAAAAAGCTAAACCAAACACTAAGTTAAGCTTATTTTGTAAAAAAAAAAAAAAAAAGGTATAAGCTTTGTTAAAAAAAGCTAGGCCAAACACCACCTAAATCTCAAATATATTATATTATGCACATATATAGATTAAAAATTAAAATCAATAGAGTAAGCTTTTAACCATTCTTAGGATGTTATGAAATCTAACATCTTATTCTGGCTTCTAGTTACAGTAATTGGATATTCATACAACTTTAAAAGAAACGACAAGCAGATCAAGATCCCACAACACTGAAAGGGGCCCTGATGAACATTCTGGATAAAAACACCCATAATTTTGTTTTCTTATATGAAGAGTCTAGAAGATTCCTGATGAACATTTTGGGTGACACAATCATATATATAATTATATACTTGTTATATTGTTGGCCCATATTTTTGCATAACATGGTGCAAAGGCCATGTTACAAAACCACCAAACAATGAATGAATGAAATACATTGGTTTCATAACTTTTATATATATTACATGATAAATACATCCAAACACCACAAAATAAACAAACTTGATTGTTGAGATGCATCCACAATGGAAGAGATAGGTTTAACACGAAGATACAGAGAGAAACGCGATATGGCACCCGTTGTAGAGATTTTAACGACCGTCTTCTCGACGATCAGCTTCGGGGTTCGCCCTTGGTGGTGACCCCGTCAGAGAACTCGAGTTTACATTATTAGCCCCTGAGAACAAACTAAGAGGCCAAGGGAGAGGTATAGAAAATTGTCTCTCTAATCGTCTCTCTTGGTTATTAGTTCCATTGTCGCGGTTTGAATTTGCCGAATTGCCCCTCGACCCTTCTTGTTCTCGGTTGAACTTCGATTCGTCAGCAGGCATCTGATACCGGCAAACAGGACAAGAACTGTGAAGCTCGAGCCACGGCAAGATACAGTCGCCGTGAAACATGTGTTTACATGGCATTTCTCGAGCTTCGGATCCTATTTCGAACTCTTCCAAACAAACCGAACATTGGACCGAATTTTCTTTGATTGTGACTGTTGGCATCGCCTCGACCGCTTCCTTTTGAGCCGGTGGTGTCCCGTATCGATTTGGATCGTTTTCGGCTAAATGTTGCAGGAGCTGCTCTAAACCCGGGCCTAGAAAATAATCACCGAACGAACCGAACGGGTGGTTTTGGGACGTATTGCTCGAATCAAACGGATTTGCGCCACCGTTGCCGCTTTGAACAACAATAGTCTGGCTAAACGGGTTGATGAGAATAACCCGCCCACCTTCGTGGCGGTTCTCTGCTCCACTCTCCTCATTGTTATTCTCGGATTCGGCTAGCATTCCGGCTCGAATACCATGAAGGAGGTGGAGGATCGCGGCGGAGCTCCTCCGCCGCCTCAACAGTTCAAGCTCGGGGTCCGACTCCGTCGCGCCTCCCTCATGGCGGTTTTCTTGGTCGGTTTGCTGATCACCCCCCATCTGCCTAGCCCTCCGGTGGTGGAGAGGGGCGTTCAGCATACCTAGCAAGAGCGGAGCCCACAACGCGGCTCCGCGATCGGCCTCCAAACCACCGTCTCCACCACGTTGATCCGTCCTTACGCTGTCCATCTCCTCCATGAATCCGCCTTGACATACCGAACATTTGATCGATTCGACCTCGACGATCGGATTCACAACTCTAGAACACGCATGGCACCAATATCTCGTCGTCTCTCTCTCTTCCTCCATCTTCCCCCCTCTCTCTCTCTCTACCTTTCACTTAAAGATTTCTGCAAATTCAATAGAATCAATGAACACCCATCAGAAATCTTGAAATACATAATTGATTAATACCCACAAATTAAAACCCTAAAATTCTTCATTATAATCAATTAAACAGCGTAAAGTTATCATCTTTATGATAAAAACCCACAAATTAAAATCCTAAAATTCTTCATCATTTAATAAAAGTCATCTTATGATGAAACCCCATAATAAATCTTGATAATTTTCAATCTAGAAATTCATAATGAACAATTATAATCAATTAAACAGCATATTGTTATCATCTTAATGAGAAAAACCCTTGTTAATTTATGCAGTTAAAACCCTAATGATCCATCAAATTGATTTATAGCAACTATCAAGAAAATTAACAGAAAAAAAAAACATGATTACTGTTATAAATCAAGCAAAAAACTAACCTTGTTTTGAAAGATGATCAAGGCGGCAGAGAAGGCCCTTAGATACCAAGAATCATAAATTTTTAATTTTATAATTTTTTTAATGTATAATTGAGTTGTATTTTAAATTTCAAAAACTTATATACGCATATTGGCAGCCATAAAATAAATAATATCGAAGAATCCAGAAGAATGTGGAGGGCACATGAAGAATTGAATAAGCAAACATGTTTTGACCCCCACCTAAATTTACATGCTTCTGGAAATAACATGACATTTAATATATATATATATATATATATGTATATATATATATATATATATATATATATATATATATAGGACAATGTTATATGAAAAACCCTTGAATTTTAGAAAACCTTGAAAACCCAATGCATGGTCCACATTTATCCACGTGTCCCAGCCATCTTCATTTCTTTTTTTGCTTTTGAGGGCACATTGGTCTTTTTACATATTCATACCCCACTCCCAAGATATTTTGACCAATTGACACTATCACCATCACATCATTCTCACCCATCATTCTCCATGTTCTTTACTTTATTTCAAATTAACCAGCTTTTTTTTTTTTTTCAAAATACGTTAATCTTCTTAAACCACTCATTTCACACTAGATCCACCATTAATGCACTATGGAGCATCCATCAACAATGGTAGATCTAAAGGAAAATGGAGGATACTCTGATGTGCTCGACCATGAAAACCCAAAACATCTTCATTGACAACGATGATGTGTTCTACGATGAAGATAATGTTCCAGGTTTGCTCTACAATCTTCATCATGTTTATCAAGAACACCAAGAACACATAGAGAGAAGAAAGTTTGAAGATCTTCATCGTGTTCATCGCATGGTTCTAGATCCGGTAAGTGTTTTAGAGAGAGAAACAACAATCTCTTGAGTATTTTATGTTAAAAAATCATTTCACACTTGATGTTTTTGTTAAAATGGTTGTTAATAGGTTTTTGTGTAATGACTGTTTTTAGAGATGAAACATGATTTTTTTTTGTTAAAATGGTTCTTAAAAGGGGTAAATGTTTATGTAATTTGCAGGTTTTTATTTTTGTGTTAAAAAATTGTGCTTGGTTTGGTTGCTTGTTTGGGCTTTTGATCTGAATAGTAACTGTTTTTTGTTGGTTTGGTTGATTTGTTTGGGGCTTTTGATCTGAATAGTAACTGTTTTTGTGATGTTATTTGAGAAAAAAGATTTTCTGGCTATGAATGTGTTAATATTTATGTTTGGTTAACGACTTAACGGTTATCTTATCTTTTTGTTATTAGGACGGTGATGGATACAAGGAAAATAAGATCCAATTCTGGGGACCGTTGGTTTCGTCAAACGTGGATCAGATGCTCAAGGATCATGACCATGTTTATGTTACAGCACAACACAACTAACACGTGTTATAGCTTGAACTTCTCAGACATGCATGTGTTACATGTGACATGAAACCCATGTACAACGTAACACGTGTTACGTGTGACATGAAAACACATTTTTATAACTTCCCTGGCATACACACACCCACATGTTTACAAACCGTTTCAAAACCGACCCAAACAAGCAAGGGTAGCCGCTGAAAAGCTAAGACAGCAAAGGTAGCCGCTGAAAAGCTAAGGCAGACTGTCAAAGGAAGCTCCACCATTTTCTTAGTGCTATGTATTTTCGTTTACTAGTAATATGTAATGTGAGACTCTTATTGTTTTGTCTAGTACATGATGTTAAAATGGTATGGACTTAACACATTCTGAAAGTCTTAACACATGTTATAAAAGAGGCTTAACACACGTTATATCAGGTATACTATGTTGTTATTAAGTTACTATTGGAGTTTATGCATCCATTCTGGAAGTCTTAACACACGTTATAATAGAGGCTTAACACACGTTACACATGTTACAGTATGTATATACAAATCATGGTATTTTGGAAACCACTAGCTTATACATGACACCATGTTGGGTTAAACCAAGATTATAACAGAGGCTTAACACATGTTATCCCAGGTATACGGTGTTATAATATTAACTTGTATGTTCCATATTAACTTGTACACGTGTTACGATCAATATATGCACATCATGGTGTTTTGCAAACCACTTTCATATACATGAATACAAGTCGGGTTATAATGGATGGATGCTTACATGTTATCATATGTATACAAGTGGGGTTACAACAAGATGACGATATTGTACAAGTAGGGTTACAACAAGATTATGATATTAACTAAGCTCACCATTAAACTCATCGCCCCCGTCGACTATTAAGCAATTACTTGTTCCGAACAGACAAATTGTGTAACACATGTTAGATCAGAATATACACATCATGGTGTTTTGTAAACCACTAGCTTATACATGAATACACGTCAGGTTACAAAAATATTATAACAGAGGCTTAACACATGTTATACATTCCAAAATGTGCAAAACAAATGACCCGTTTCATATTATATATTCTAGAATTACCGGTACATGTGTTACCATAAATGGCTCGTTTCATATTACACGTTACATACTAACTTGTACATTTATTACTTGTACAAGTTTTATGCTCAGTATCCACATTATCGGATATTTTAAACATCAACAAAAATAAAATAGATATTACTTGTTTTTTTTTAATTAACAAAAGGTCAACACACGTTATATATCATTCTAACAGGGGCTTAACACATGTTATACATGAACACATGTCAGGTTACATCATGGTGTTCTGTTACAGCATGAACCACCAACACATGTTATAAATGAACGAAGACTTCTTTTCCAAAGGATTAACGTCGTGGTGTTCTGTTACAGCATTAACGTCGCCTACATCCATCCAGCTTGTCAATTCAATATCTTTTATGGATCTGTTTCTGTAAATCAACACACGTTATATATTATTCTAACAGGTGCTTAACACATGTTATGGGCCTGTCTCTGTAAATCAAGCAACCCAACAAAAAAAAATTATTGTTAAGATCAAAAGCCCAAACAAGCAACCAAACCAACAAAAAAACCTGTTCAAAATCTCATCCTAAAGTTTTGGATTTATTTAAAATACATGAACATTAACCATTACTAGAACACGCATTAACTTCGCCTACATCCATCAAGCTTGTCAATTGAATATCTTTATGGATTTGTTTCTGTAAATCAACACACGTTATATATCATTCTAACAGGTGCTTAACACATGTTATGGGTCTGTTTCTGTTACAGCATGAACCACTAACACATGAAAAATAAGCTCACCATTAAACTCATCGCCCCAGTCGACTGTTTTCACCCTTGTCACATGTTAATCAATTACATGTTCCGAACAGACACATTGTAACACATGTTAGATCAGTATATACACATCATGGTGTTTTGTAAACCACTAGCTTATACATGAATACATGTCAGGTTACAAAAAGATTATAACAGAGGCTTAACACATGTTATACATTCCAAAATGTGCAAAACATGTTAGAAACGAACGAAAACTTGTTACAACATGAAAACTTCTTTATGGATCTGTTACAGCATGAACCACTAACACATGTTATAAACGAACGAAAAATTCTTTCCCAAAAGAGTTGACTTATTCAATGTCCCCGCATTAACTTCGCCTACATCCATCCAGCTTGTCAATTGAATATCTTTATGGATCTGTTTCTGTAAATCAACACACGTTATATATCATTCTAACAGGTGCTTAACACATGTTATAGGTCTGTCTCTGTAAATCAAGCAACCCAACAAAAAAAAACACTTACTATTCAGATTAAAAGCCAAAACCAGCAACCAAACCAACAAAAAAAAAAACAATTATTGTTAAGATCAAAATCCCCAAACAAGCAACCAAACCAACAAAAAATCTCCTTCAAAATCTCATCCTAAAGTTTTCGATTTATTTAAAATACATGAACATTAACCATTACTAGATCTTGATTGAAGACAGAGGAGAGGAGAGAGAGAGAGAGAGAGAGAACATTAACCATTACTAGATCTTGACTCCGATGAACACGAAGAAGATCTTCAAACCTTCTTCTCACACACACACTCGTGCGTGTGTCTTTGTGATAAAGATTGTTGTTTCTCTATCTAAAACATCAACTTTCTCTCTCTAAAAACATTCATCTTGTCATCGCTCTTCTCACACACACACTCGTGCGTGTGTCTTTGTGATTTTTTCATACCACATGATGCTGAAATTATCTTCAAATGAAGATCACCATTGAAGATCACCATTGAAGACCATGAAGCTTTCTTCTTTTCAAATGATGAAGAAAGAGGAGAGAGATAATACTTTATTGAAAGATTTGACTAGAAGAAAGAGGAGAGAGATTATGACACAAGTGGGTTTTGTCATTTTCAATGCCAAAAGGTGGGTATTGTTCTACCGAAAATGCCCTCCCAGTGCTTTTCATGTGTATTATAATATTTCTTTTAATTATATTTCTTTCCTAAATAATGAGAACCATTGATCAACTTGGATGGCACATAATCAATGGATGACAATGAGTTTGCAAAGTTTTCTAAAAAAGATAGAGTTTCTTATATAATGTAGCCCTATATATATATATATATATATATATATATATATATATATTGTACATTTAATAACTTAGATAATAATAATAATAATAAGATGAGAAATTTCTTGAATAACATGATAATTATTTTTTTATACATTTTATAAATTCAAATGAAGAATAAGAAGATGAGAAATTACCAGGAACAGCAAGGAAAAGAGGGAGATGGATTGTTCAAATTCTATCTCCAAATTTTCAGATTTAAACTTTAATTTTTGGGAAAACTGAAAAGGGTAATTTGGTTTTTAATTTGTGGGGTTGTGTTTGACTACCAATTTCCCTCTCTAAAATTTTAGAGGTTTAGATTGAAGTGAAACTGGAATTTTGATTATCAATTTCCCTCTATAAAATTTTGTTTGTGTAATTGTTTGTTTGGAATTAAGAAAGTAGTTAATTACATTTTTCGTTCGCGTGGTTCACTAATTACACATTTGGTTCCCGTGGTTGCAATTTTTAAACTCGGGTGGTACTTAAGATTAACCTTCGTTAAATTTTTCAGTCAAGTCTTTGTAAAATGACTAAATTGTCCCTGAACAATTTAAAAAAACAAAAAGACATGGGTCCACTCATCATCTTCTTCTCCAGCATCTCTCTCTATCTTTCTAACCCACCACCTCCACCTTCAACCCACCACTTCCTCCACCTTTAACCCACCACCACCACCTCCTCCTCCTCCTCCACCATTCTTGAATGTTTGTTTGTTTCTTACTTCCAGTTATATGATTTCCTATAACTTCATAACATTTTTTGGCAACCGATTAGAGACCAAGAACACCTTAAAACTTCCAAAAAGCAAGTGTGTTTCTTGACAGTTTCAAGAACGAACTGAATGCATCATCTTGAACCCCACAATTTGAATTTCCACAATTTCCCCATTTCATAATCTAGTCAATGCGCTCCTGATTGAATTTGACCATACCCTCAAGAACCAACCAAAACGCGCTCGGAGGAAGACACTATATACACTGGATTACACACATATTCAGCAAGATTTCTCGATCTTTCAATCCCATCACTATTCATCACGAGCTCAATAGCTTCATTAAGAGACCCCGTTTCACAAAACTCTGTATCGATTATCTCTTGCAGCTTTGCCTGTTTCTCAAAAGCAAATATCACGAGTGCGGTCAGGTTTCCTTTCGCCAGGTCACTGTTGTAGTGTTACGAAAGTCAAAGTCAAGATTGAAGTCAAAGGAAGAAAAGATTGCTAATTGTGATCTGTCACTCCTTGCTTAACTACTGTGTTGACTTCTTTGACTGTAATCGAATCTTTATTTTGTTTGCTTTAGCTGTATTATGTGGAGTATCTGTGAACAATCGAGGTTTAATCGATGTTCATCGCATGTTTTATCGCTTTATCGCTTATCGCATCGCAATCGCATTCGCAACCCGAATTATGCGTTCTGGATATTGCTTTACGTGTGTGTGCTATTTATGTGTTACTTGTGCATGTTTACTTTATGTTTGTGGTACTTGTAACACCCATCTAATTTTACTTGATTTTAATAATAGCTTTTACCATTTCAATTAAGATATTGTTTAAGTAACCTAAACATTAATTACAGAAGTTCACAAGTAACAAAAACCATAATCAACTAACGACTAAGTTAGAAGATTTCAAAAGTTGTTTAACAAACAGTTCACATCATAAACATTGTTTAAACCGAGTCAATATGTGCGGAAGCATTCAAAGGTATGCGTTCGGTTCTTCAAAAGTTGCTTGATCATCATCCGTGAATCTTTGAGTACCTAAAACTGTAATGTTTACATAAACATTTATGTTAGAATAGTTGGAAATAATACTTGATTGAAACTACGATCGAAGTGAATTTAAGGTTTTACAATTAAACAAAATTTATAAATTTTCAAACCTTACCGTAACTTACGGTTCCACCGTAAAACAGTAGACTCACACCGTAAGCTCCTGACATCTACCGTAAGTTACGGTGACACCGTAACTTACGGTAATCGCTGTAACATTCTGTTTTGGTATTTTGTTTGTTTTGCCCAAACCTTTTTCTCAATTTCCTCATTGACTTCGACCAATACACTGATTTTTCATAAACAAATAGGTCTTTTATAATTGTTAACAAAGACCGAATAAACGTACTACAATACATTCCATGCCTCGATTGGTTGTTTGACCCATTTGGCTCATCTAAGGGATTCCTCAAATTTTGATGACAACCAATGAGGTCTAATCAATTTCTTGGCCTATTATTCGAACTAGCGAACACCATCGCTTAATTCTAACTCGACTTTTATTCACCAAACAATTACATATGTACTAGACAACAAAATTTAACTCAAATGTAACAAACCAAGTTACATACCTTTATAGCACACCCTTCAAGCGAGTATCTCCCCCGGCGTGTCCGCTAGATGTTCCGGATTCTTTTCCTAAAGAGTTCAATTTCACAACAAGTTTAGAACTCTTTCGTAAGTTTTAACGCATAATTCTCTATTATAATCAAATCTGCATTTTTGCTCAACTTTCAACATTTTAATTCTCACTCAGACATTTCCACAAACACCTATCGGGTCAGATAATCACATAATCATCACCAAGTTTATGACTTGCAATTATTATCAAATTTCACTTCAATTAGTCAACTTTATACCTTTCTTAATTTCATTATTTCTGAAATTACTTCTTAAATTCAGATTGTGCTAGAACAAAATTATAATTTTAGCATTTATCAAGTTCTCTTCAAGCTCATCAATCACCCTAAATGGTGATTATGAAGCTCTACAATCACCATGCTATGTTTTTCACAAGAATCCTCTAGGGTTTAACTCTAGACATCATATAACTTCAAGATTCAACCATGCAACACATATTCAAGCTAAATTCTTGATTTTCTCATTTAACCTAAAACTGAACTCGAATCAAAGTACTAAAATTTTACATACCTTTTGATCCCTACATCAAAGTGATCTTGAATTCGTGTTCAGAACTTGATTTAGAGTGGATTGAGGGCTTTGATTTATGAATTTTATGTGAGGTTAGGGTTTGGAGAGTTCTCCTGGTCGCCCTCTCTCTCTGTTCGATCGATGCCCACCCACATTGAGTGGACTTTGTGTTTTGTTTATTAAATTAGTACTAAACTTTCAGTTTTGACTAGTTTAGTCCCTCAACTTATCATTTAACTTTAAGTACTAGTGTAACTAACCTAGTGTTAGTTATTTCTAGGATTGTAATTTTAACTAGGTTAAAATTTCTAGATGGTCAATTCTTGTTTATGAAATCCTTAAATTTCTAATATAAAGAATTATATTTTCGAGGTGTTACAAGTCCACCCCCCTTAAAAAGGGTTTCGTCCCCGAAACCTAATTACGTACCAAATAAAGTAGGGTAAAGCCGTCGCATCTCCTCTTCGGACTCCCACGTAGTGTCCGAACCTTTCCTATGCTCCCATTTGACTTTGACTTGGTCAATTTGTTTATTTCGTAAATGTTTGATCTTTCGGTCTAAAATCTCCACCGGTCTCACCGCATAATTCAGACTATTATCCACTTCGATATCATCGTAATGGATATAGGCCGTTTCGTCTGCTAGACACTTTCTTAATTGTGATACGTGGAACGTGCCATGGATCCCACTTAGTTCCTCCGGTAGCTCAAGGCGGTAAGCTACCTTGCCAACTCTTCCGATAATTTTAAATGGCCCAATAAACCTCGGGCTTAGCTTCCCCCTTTTTCTGAATCTAATAACGCCCTTCCATGGGGAAACTTTTAGCATGACCATGTCACCAACCTGGAATTCGATTGGCCTATTCCTTTTATCAGCATACACCTTTTGCCTGTCTTGAGCTGCTTTCAAGTGTGCCCGAACTATATCGATCTTTTCATTCGTGGCTCGTACTATATCTTGATGAGCGAGTTCACGTGGACCCCCTTCACCCCAACATACCGGGGTTCGAAACTTGCAATGTGAGTCATTCTCTTTTTATCAAATTGTTTGCAAACCCTAAATGTTTTCCAGTTATACTTTGCAGTGATTAAGTCTTTGCTAATCTTTAATTACTGGGAGTAAGTGGGGGTTTTGTGCACACTACTACTAACGATTTATCACTTTAGGTGAGCGAGCCTAATTATTGATATGTCCACAGTCATAGATCCGGTCGAGTGACAGCTGAACCAGCTAATTATAAGATAGGGGAAAATATAAAAACCCTTAATGTTGTAAATTGTAACAATGTGTCATTTTGTGCAAATTGAATGACTCGCCAGTATTTTCCCGGTGATAAAATCTTTTTAAACATGTTTCAGGTGATTTACTATAAACAAGGAAAAAGTGTCGTGTAGCACTACCAGCTTGGATAAAGTGGCTCAGTAAATAAATAAACATGTTTTTTTTTTTTTTTGTAACCAAGGGATTTCCTAGTGAAATTCCTTTATTGTAAGTTACGAGGTTTGACCCGAAACTTGAAATAAAATAAACGGGTGTTTTCAGTTTCACGATCCTATTAAAATTTCCGCTGCCGAATTAAACTTCAATACCACGAGTTTCTGTCCCGCGGCATCTGAACCGGGTAAAATCGGGTCGGGGGCCGTGATAAAGATAAATCTGCAACTTAGAAAAAGAAGCAACAAGAAGAACAGATATGAAGGGAAAAAAATGACATCTCAACAACAAAAATCATTCACATTTTTTGTTTCCAATTCAAGAACCGGTTTGTCAAAATTGGTTTTTGTTGTTGAGCTTTTCTTGTTTCTAGCTAAACATCAAATTGAAACCAAGGTTTAGGTTTGATGGGACCTTTTTATTAAAATATAAATTAGTTTCCTCATATATTTTAAAAATATTAATATTATGACACTACAATCTACGTAGGACATAGACATGGCTGATTCTAAACACCCACTCCTGATTATACCCCTCCTTGTGAGAGGAAAACTGTCGGTCCCTTGCGGGCCTCACCTGTAAGTATGTGAGAGGAGGGGGTGTAAAAAGTAATTAGAGGGGTGTAGAAAGTAGCACCCCATAGACAAACATCAGTATGACTTGAATATATTTTCAAAGGGCGATTAGTGCTTTTTTGATTTGTATAAACATGGCATGTGATTGGAGTTTACCAAGAATATAAATAGAAATATGTAATTGTTTTTAATGATTAAGTAAATATATAATAAGTCATCTTAGGAAGGAAAATATGCTAAAAAAACCCTTGTTAAAACTACAATATAAATAAATAAAGAGTTTATTATGCTTTCCATTCCTTTGATTTGTTGAAAATAATTATTAGAGTTCATTTGTAAAGAATACTAGTACTCTTTTGTTAACTTTTAAACTAATTGACTGGAAAAGTTATTTTAAACAAACCATAGCGTCGAAAAATGTAACCGACTCAAGAAAAATATAAAAAGCGTTCACATCCTTTCCGCTAAATATTATGAGTGTGTTTTTCATATCATAAAAAGTGGTTGTGAGGGGATTTAGATGTATATTTGAGCATCTATTGTTCACCCTCAAATCTTTTAGGCCTTGCTACATTCTATTCTTTGTCTTATATCACAACTCGCTTAACTCTTAAGTCTCTCAAATGTTGTATTAGAATTGTGTGATTTAGTACATTTTAGAAATTGTATAAAAACGTATGTTATCATATTGATGTGATAGGATGCTAAGCAAAAAAAAAGATACTTTCAAAATCCTGTCACGATCCGCCTAAATACACAACTTTCTTCGTGAGTTCTGGAAGGTTTCGGAACAATAAAGATATGTCTAGGGCTGCCCGAAAGTTTCCGGAACAGCCTACAAGTTGCTGGAACATCTTGGTAACATCGGAAGACTATAGATCAGCCAAGAACACTCTAGAATGACCATGAAAACACTTAGAAGTTATGGATATTTTGAAGGAACTCTCTAGAATTCAGCTCATAAATATCCTAGATATTAGTATGGAATTCTCTAGTTAAGAATTCTCTAGAACTAGTATGAACTAGTATAAATAGATGATGGTCTCATTTTGAGATCACCTCACATAACCCCTCATAACTCGTTCAAAAACCAACTTCTTGTATACTCTTTATTTGTAAACTTTGTTCAAGTAATACAAAACTCATCTTTGTTGTAGTATTACACTACAAAAACAATATTGTGTTTACACAAACAAAGACTTCCGCTGTGATACATAACCAAACCCAACCACAAGGCTGAACTTAGTAGCATTCTAAGTGCCGCACAAGAGATTAAGAATAACTCCGTGACATTAGGCAAACTAAAAGAAATTGAAACCGTAAGGTATGAGTTAATTACTTAGAGCATTCACATTCAACTCCTTAAATTTTTATTCTATATTACACAAAAAATTACTATTTTTTCTCTTTTCTTGTCAATTAAATAATATTTTTAATAGTTTTATCATTACATTTTCTCTCTCTTTCACTCACAACCACTTTCAAAATATATTAAAAAATTATGAAGGGTAAACAGTGTCCCCTTAAATTTACAGATGAACAGTAATATTTTCTCTCTGCTATATTCACAATCACCTACAACCACTTTTAATAAAATAAAAACCCCTCTCACATAATTTGGAGGATTAGATGTGAATGCTCTTGATTGTTATTACTTATAATAGACTGACTATAAAAAATGCTACTTTTAACAAAAATAATTATCCAAATTTCAAACAAAAAATGCTGGATATAATGTATGGAATTCAAACAAAAAATAATGAGTTAAATGTCATTTTAGTCCATGTGATTTGAGTCATTTTGTCAGTTTAGTTCAAAGTTTTGAAACATTGCCATTTTAGTCCAAATAGTTTTAAGCGTTACCATTTTAGTCCACTGGATTAACTCTGTCCATTTTTTATGTTAGCTAGAAGGGTAATTCGATCATTTTATATGGTCGAATTGTCCTTCTAGTTAACAGAATTACATTTAAAATGACCGAAATGCCCTTCTAGTTAACAAAATAAAGAGCCGGAGTTAACCCAATGGACTAAAATGTCAACGTTTAAAACTATTTAAGCTAAAATAACAACGTTTCAAATCTTTACACTAAAACCGATAAAATTATACAAAACACATGGAGTAAAATCACATTTAACTCAAAAATAATTATCCAAATTTCGTGCAAACACTACTTTAACAACTACATTTGACTTGCAGCTTTTTTTGTTTTGACCAAAACTTTTGGCCAGGTGGCCCAATAGGATTGATATACTTTCCAACTGTTAATCAAGTATATAAACCCCATGCCGGGTCATTACCCGCCCAACGGAGTGATCACTCATCAATTTCGCCGGGTTTCTTTCCATCAATCTCTCCATTTCTTTCCATCAATTTCTCGATTTCTTCCCATCAATCTCTCATCATTTTCAAAAGGTCTGTATACAAACCCTAGTTCTTGATTTTAACTTTATTATAGGAAGAAAAATAATAAGTTTTTGGTTAGTTCAATAGTTGATTATCAAAAACCCCAACTATGAAAAAGGGCTTTTTGGTTAGAATAGTGGTTAATTATGGATATACTCTTGATCAAGTATATGTAAAAACCTAATTCTTGACATTAATTAATCATCTTTGAGAAAACTTCTTTTTGGTGAATTCTTGATTCTGACATAGAATATAGTCAATGAAAAAAAACCTTTTTAAAGATAGTTTATACCACTTCTTGATTTTGACAGTACAATAATCTATGAAAAAATTTGTTCCTAATTAGTTTGTTAAACATTTTGCCATTTTTTAATAAGGTTTGTAAAGCCTAAATCTTGATTTTGATTTTAACCAATAACATATGAAAAAACCACTTTTGGTTTAATTGTTTATTAAATTTAAGGTAAATTACTTTTTGATTCCTGTGTTTTAGGGGTTTTAACCAGTTGAGTATAATATCAAAATGTTTAACGACCTGAGTCCCTATAGCCACTTTTCTTCGTCCAAATTTTAAACTTCGTTTAAATTTTCTATTAGTTTTTCATTAAAAGACTAAAAGATACACCCTCAAACACTGATTTCTCTTTCTCTCTCTTTCTTCCTTATCTCTCTCAACCACACCACCACCACCACCACCGTCGCACCACTACCACACCATCACTTAACGCCCTGATGAACTACAACAATTAATTTCCTAGGGTTTTGTAAATTTAATTCTGATTCTAACTCTCAGAAACCATCGCTAACTCCAATTGCAGATCCTTGAAACAACAATAATCACTTTAAAACCAAGATCCAAACAGGTAAAACCCTAGCATCTACACGATTGAAGAATATGAATGATGAAAACATAAGATAAGTTGATAAATAGGTAAAACTAAGCTTACTTCCTGTAACATCATCAACCATACAGAGAACAGTGAGACCATCAGTACGTTTGGCATGAAAAACATACCGATCTTGAGAATAAAAAACATTCATATCATTATTTCCGGGGATTTTCTCAAGAATTTTCCTGGCAATCGTGCTTGCATTCGTCGGAGTGCGGCTAAATTCCGCTAGCACTACAGATCCCCTCGCAACAAGCGTGTACATAATCGTCATCTCTCTTCGAACTTGATTGCAGAAAATCGATCAGAATTCGAGCTGAAATTCAGTTGGAGATCGATTTTGGAGAAGAAAAGGGAGATCTGATATGTTTAGAGAGATGAGGGAGCGATCATCCACATCTGATTATTCATTAAACCAGAGTCATGAGAGCAGGTTTGACATTGGTGTGTGGGCCGTTACAATAAAAGAACCTTTCAGTACATCTGAAAGTTGCAGTTTACAACAAAGTGGAGGTTTTGGGTGGTTTAATTCGGGGGTTCGGACGTGGGTGGTTCAGGTCTGAGGTGGGTGGTTCAGACGTGTTTTTGGAGTTGATTTCTCCCAAACATGGGTTCAAGAAACAATCGCAAACTTAGATAGTCGTGTGGAGGAACTGTTAGAAAAGTTGAATAACAATACTCCTGAATTCTTTGATTTAAATTCGGAAGAGTATGAAAATATGAAGACGATATGGCATCAACACATTACAGACATTGCTATCCTTTGTTGGTCTATATTCATAAGATACCTCGACTTTCTTACGCTTAAATACGGACAAGTTTATAACATGTGTGGGCTACACTCAACATACGTTAGAGAAGATTTTCCCGGACTGAAATACTATGGTTATATGCAAGAGAGAGCAAAAGACATCAGCGATATCCTGCTTATAAGGGCTAGTAAAATCGAGTACGCTATTCGTTTCCAAGATTTGTCAGAAGTAATATGACAGAAATACCTATCTCATGTATCATCTGTGATAAAAAGCTTAGCTGAGGAAACCACCGGGTGGTGGCGTATGTGAAAAAAGAGCATATTGAAATGAACGGCTTGAGGGCTTTAAATGCTGATTTCAAAGCAAGGTATGGTAGTGCAGCGGGAACTGTTGAAACCAAGATCGGAGAGTTAGCGGATTATCTTCAAGAAGATTATGTAACACTAAGTGTGATGAAAAACAAAAAAATGTTGAAACTCAACTTTAGAGAGAAGAAAGTTCAAGAGTTGAATACATCAACAATGATGAAGAAAATGAACTCCAAAATGCAAGAGTTCAAAATGCTTGTGGAATACATGAGACGCTTAGCTGATAAGGTGCATGGTACTGCTGTATCTATCCAAATTTTGTCTATGGGTTGTGGAGCTACTCCGTGTATGTGCACAACATTAATTTGCAGCCAACTTGAACAATCTTTACATGATATTGAATCTAGGATGGACTACCTAGTAGATGAGATGCAGAAAAACAAAAGGAAAGTGGAGTTAGAAAAGGTATAATACTTTGTGGGTAGTAGTTTTAGCTTTATTTGACAGCACATGAGATATGATGATTTGATAGCATATGATGGCACCTAGACTTGAAACTCTCACTTTTGATGCTTTGCCAACTTGCTGGGTGGGATGTTTGATTTTAATAGTAAAAGTTACCAAGCTTTTTCCTGTAAAAATAGATGTTTAAAAAAGGATATGCTTTGGTCAAGAGAAATACTTAACATCTTTAACAAAGATGAGATATTTATTAATGATGAAGGAACAATAAACTAGCCAGGATCAGGAAAATTAAATAAAATTGAAAAATAAATGAGGTTAAGTTTACTTTAATGGCATCATGAAGATAACAAGATAAAAATGCATGAAATTTTAGAAAATGTTTTATATTTTCTGGGAAAAAGGCAAAGAATTCAATGAAATTTTACAATCTTTTTCATAAATTTTTGGGTTATTAAAAACCCACAACACAAAATACCATCAGTTATAAAATCCCCAAGAAAGGGTCATCGTTTTGAAATTTTAAATTCACTAACTTAAAGTTGGAAATTACAACTTTATCTTGTATAGTTCTATATAAAGTTTACACTAAAAAGGTTCTTGCTTTATGTATGTATACCAATCTTTATAAAACTACGAAACATTCATGCCAATTGCCATTTTTGAGAACAAAAGGTTATCTTTTTTGACTTTTTAAGTCAAATATAGACTTTTTGAAAGAAACATAGAGAGAGCACCATCAGTTTTTTGCAGAATTTTTATCTCTTTGTGTTTGCAACCATCACAGTGTAAACACTCAAGAATACAAGTCTAAAGTGGATAAGAAAAGATACATAAACAACATTAAACAAAATATAAGGATTTAAACCAAAATGCAGAAACAAATTAAACAAAGAAGGTGACAATGTAGTAAGAAAAATACCATTCATGTCTCATTTGTTCATCGGAAATAGCAAATCGTAGTATTTATTATATTTAAAGATAGGGTCAAGTTATTCTACAAAGGCTTCTTATTGTAAGAAGTGTAAGAAGGATTTATAGAGTGACAAGTGTCCAATAACCTAAAACTAAACCCACTACATCACCACCAAAAACCTAAACACCCACCCCCCCCAAAACCTAAACCCCCCCCCCCCACCCACCCAAAAACCTAAACCCCCCACCCCCACCCGCAAAAAAAACAAAAAAAAAACTATACCTCACCAAAAAAACCCTAAAAAAACCTAACCCCCCCTCCCAACCTCCACCCCCCAAAAACCTAAACCCCCCCCCCCCCCCCCAAAAAAAAAAACCTAAAAAAACCTAACCCCCCATCCCCCCACCCCCCAAAAACCTAAAAAAAAAATATAAAAAAAACTAAACACCCACCCCCACCCAAAAACCTAAACCCCCACCACCACCCAAAAACCTAAACTCCCACCCCCCACCCCCTCGGCAAAAAAAAAAAAAAAAAAAAAAAAAAAATTTTTTTTTTTTTTTTTGGGGTGGGTGATGTGGGGGGTAGGGGGGGGGGGGGTGGGGGGGTTGGTGGTGGTTGATGTTTAAGTTTTTTTTTTTTTTTTTTTTTTTTTTTTTTTTTTTTTTTTGTGTAGTGGGTTTTTTTAGGTTATTGGACACTTGTCACTCTATAAATCCTTCTTACAGTTAGGATCCTTTGTATTTGATCCTAATCCTTTAGAGATAATAATTAAACATAAAAAGAGGGGAAAGAGAAGGTGCACCTGGATCTTGAGAAGCTTAAAGTCATTTATGATGTTTGGACAACGCAGTAAAAGGTTTTGGCCTTAAACTTTGACTTGAAATAGAAGTTAAATTCTGTCATTAGTATATGTTAAAGTATTGAGTTAAATATGTAAAATTCTTTAAGTAGAAGGTTAGTTTGAGTATATGTGTAAAAAGTTAACAGTTTGGTTGCCAGTACAGTTCGCTGCCAATTCCCTTACTGAAACTTCTTTTCTTCCGGAACCCAAGTTCGAAACTAGGGAGTATCTTTGTTTTTTTGTTTCTTTCTTTACCTTTGACCAACTCCCTTTCCCCACCACGTCTTGCTTCTCCTTGGAGAATCATCATCACCATCCTCTCCTCTGTGTGTTACGTTTGAAAAAAGTTGTATAGACTGGAGATAGAAAGTCTTGGGTAGTGAATATCTCATATTCAATTATTGTTAAATTTGAAAGCAAGGATATAAGTTGTTGCTTTTTCTTTAATTTTCCTTCGTCAAAAAACTTACCACCTAACTATAAATAACATTATGTCTTTCTTCAATTTAAAAAAAAAATCAATTTTGTTTTGACACTTCAAATAAATATAATATTAAGTTAAACTGGTTGGTTTCATGGACTTCACCATTTATTTAACAACTAGAAGGTTACCCCGCGCGTTGCGGCTGCACCACCCGTAAGTGTATCTCATTCAATGTTATTCTTACACATTGTAACACGTAGATCCATAGAGGTGGAAACTCTTATGCATTCGATGATGAATAGGTTGGTTTGGGTCGTGCTTTATCTCAATCGGGTTAAATAAAAAAATTACAGATTAATGCTGCAACATTGTGTTTGTGAGAATAGTTAAGTAAATAATTATTTATAATTGTTTTAGAAAAGGAATAAAAAAACATTTGTGCGTCATTGTTACCCATGCTAAAAAATGACTTGTTTTAACCGGAATCGGTTTGACAGACTACCCATTAGCCAACCCACCCCACCTTGTGCAAATAAGCCATTTTGACCCATTCTTAATCAAAGATTAACAAATAGAACACTGGTTCTTGTAATCTTATTATCAAGTAGTTGTTGGGTTTATGACTTTATTCATCTATACAAATAAATACAACCCCAAAGATTGAAAATTAACTGCTCAAGAATAACATATTCAATTTGTGATGATTTTACTTCTATTTGCACCAGTTGGTCATTTTCTTAAAGTCTTTGTCTAACATAAACTTATTAGAGGTGCACGACATGTCATTGAGAAAGTGTGAATTCAACACTGGATTCTTGTAATCTTACTATCAATTCATGTAAATATTAATAATTTTAGTTTGAATGGTTTGCTTAGTGCTAGAATTTCGATCCTTATACAAAAACTTAAAATCATCGTCAATTACACATTTAGAAAAAATCGATCCTCCTAGAAAAAGTAAACCTTATGATGTAGTATAATTAGAACTACTTAAAACTAACAGAATGATATTAGGGTGTAAGGGGGTGCTCCACTCGAGGGGAGTAGTCCCCTCTCCACCCCAGCCAATAATACACTGTCATGTTAACTCCCTTCTTTACTCCCCATTTTACACTCAAACATAAGGGGTGCTCCCCTTGAGGTCACCGCATCATCAATGAAGCCACCAACAGTAAAAAATGGAGCATGTTGCGTTCGGTGACAACTCCCCAGCTTTTATTGGTCACCGCTTGAAATTAGGGGATAGCGGTTGTGTTACCGTGTGGCATAGATTTCAAAAGTATCATAGATTTCAAAAGTAAACTGGCCCCAAATCTATCTAAGCCTCAAATTTCATCCTTCAAAGAGTTAACATAGGTTAGTAAAACAAATCAAAATCAACACTCACAGTTTCCATCCAACACATTTGTTAATTTCCAACTTGTTAACTATACCATGAGAAAAAATTTAGGACATCATATCTTAAAATTTGACAGTAGATTAGCCTCAAATCTATTTTACAACCTCAAACTCATGCTTCGAAGAGTTAATATTGAATAACCAATCAAAATCAAGAACTCACAATTTCAATCCATATTCATATACTAATCCTCAATTTATCAACTACGTGATGATCATAATCTACAATCTATGGCAACAAAAAATATAAGAAACCAAAATACACATTATCCATAAAATCAAATCAAACTAATTACGCACAAACAAGTACCTGAATGATTTGATAGTCATGTACATAATCGATTTGAACAATATCCGGCGGTGTAGGTTGCAGAAACCCTACACAGGCTGGTAAGTGACAACTGGCGAAGGATGATTTGCAACTCTAGAAGCGAACTATAATAATAAGATGGTTTGCCGGCGAAAACGACGCCTCTGCTCTTGCCTTCTTTGACCATAATATGTTATTGGAGTAGAATATTTCGGTTAATCGGCATATGTGTTGTATAGATTGAAGAGATCACGTGATTTGGGAACATGTATTTTAGAATTAGGTCTGAAAACCAAGAACGACGATGGGGCTGGGCCTTGATGATTTCGGTGGTGAGATGGAAGACCGACAAATGTCGGTAATGAAAACCTAGAAACGTGAACTGTTCCTAAGGTGTTTCAACAATTGTTATTAATGTAAAATATGAATTCATTCTTATTTTTATTATTTAAAAATTTTAAATAATAATATTATTAAATTTTTTTAAAGATTATAATATAGTATTATACCTAATAAATAAATAATTAACTTGATTACACCTCGTGTCATAATTCTGTTAGCGTAAGGTAACTGATGTACACTATCGAACGTAAATATTGTTTTTGACTATCTTGTTTAAATCTTCTAGTTCCATTACTGTATATATATTAGTTTATTTCTATGACGTTAATCTTCGTTTAAAACAAAATTATTTATATATTTCATTAGGGCCTAAGGGCCTTTTTTTCTACTCATACAAGATACTTAAATTCTCAAGACTAGCCCTGCGTATATCACATTTCATGAAAGTTCAATCCTTTGTTCAAGTTTTATACCAAGTGTGCTAGATGTAAAGTAAAAGTCCGAAATCTAATTTTAGAAATAGGAAAGTGAATATGAGGCTGTTATGCAAGTAACTTAGATGCGAAACTATCAAAACTACGTCGTTTTGTTCATTTCCAATTAATAATTCACTCTCACAAAACTGTTTTCTAAATTATCTCATCTTCTTCCTCGTCTCTAAGCCTCTAGCTGATTTCATTTCTTTTTCTTTTACCAGATCTCTAACACATTTGCCCAAACCTACACGGCTAAACTTGATTTCACGGCTACGTTTGATTTCATATCCTTTCTTTTTTACAAAATCCAACACTTTTGCCCACAACAGTGGTACCATAAGAGAATTTACTGTAAATATATTGATTAAAATTAATCACCAAAATCATATGCTTTATCTCATATTTCAATACAAGTGGCAGTGGATATATCATTGCAGAATGCTCCATCGGAAACTAAAAGTTTTGATTTTGTCGATAAACACACTTTACCTAGCTTTTTAAATATGATAAATATCAAAGAATTAATTCATTATGTAAATACAAGACCATCTGTAGTTATAAAGCCCCTTGGGGGGCGTTGTAAGATAAGTGGCGTAATGCGTAAGAGGGGGCTTTATGTGGCTTTATATCACAAGAGGGTGTAGTCATAAAGCCCCATATCCATCATTACTTAACTATTAATTTTATATTTTTTCATTTAAAGCCATGTATCCCTTGTTCATCATCTTTGTTCTTCTCTTTTCTCCAAATTGGTACAAACGAACCCTTTTAAACAAAATGAGATGGGTTAGCTTGCAAATTCAATCTGATGCCAATTTCGTAGAAAAAGATTGAATCTTGATCCAGTTTAATTCAGTTTAGTTCAATTTTATTAAAAATTTGTGTTTTTTGATACTGAAAAAGCTGGAACAGGGGGAGGTTGTTGATCCTCACAAGGGTCTGATTCTGGATCCTCTTGTAACTCCCCGTGTTTTCGAAGTCAAAGTCAAGGTCAACAACCGATTTCGCGCAACTTGACTTGTAGTGAATTTCTTTTGTATGATTATTTTGGTTGTATTATGTGGAGTAATGTCAATAATTACAATAATCGACATATGTTATTCGCTATTTAATCGACTTACGACTGTGAACTATAGGAAGTAACAATGCGATAAAGTTAACTAAACGATAATCAAACTATGCTAATCAAATTGACATCGAATCGCAACTCGAATTACGCATTTTGGTTACTGATATACGTGTGTGTGCCTTATGTGTTACTTGTGCATGTTTATTTATTTTTGTGTTGTGGTAATCAATCGAAACGCAATCGAAACTCGAATCACAATCGAAACGCAATCGAAATCGAACTATGATAATTAGTAGAGAAGAGATAGTGTGAGATATGAGTAGTTGGGATTAAAAGTAATTTGACTAGGAAAATCTATCTCATTCGCATCGATCGCAATCGAAATCGAAACCTCAAAAATCGTCGCGCCGAACACCCGAACCAAGTGCCATCCGGCCGGATTGCCAATCCGACCGGGCTGCTACTTGATCTGGTGCCACATGTCGTCCAACCAAGATGACATCCGACCGGATAAGTCACCCGGACGAGATGTCATCCGACCGACCCACACTTTCCTCTTTGGGTAACTCTATAAATACCCATGTCACTCTCAAACTTTCTACTTTTGTCATCTCTCTGACCGAACAACACGCTCTCCTCACCTTTTCTTCGATTTCTCTCGATTCCGGTAAGATCTCGTCCTAAATCTTGTACTTTCTTGATCTACACGCACTCCTACACCTTTCTATCTTTTGAATCTTAACTTTTAACCATGAAATCACTAGATTTGAGGTGTTCTAGGATGACATCATCATGTGTTCTTGAAGAACTTCATGTTTTGGCCTCAATCCACCAAGAACAACTTAGATCTAATCGATTTCCACACAAATGCACAAAGATCTTGCATAGATCTAAACATAAACATAGTGAAAACGGATTGAAAGATGGTTTCTAACTTTCTTTCAACTCTTTTACACTCAATGCACTCAGAACCGATAAAATCGGGCCTTGTTCTAGTCTCCTACTCATTCTTAGTGTTGTGCTAGTTCAAGATCTGGATCCTACTCACGAGACCACCGATTTCGGGTTAACCAAGAACAACCTTCTCGAACCGGTTAACTGGTCGAACTAGGGTGATTCCCGGACGATCGGGTTACTTGGGTCAAGATGGAGTTCTGTTAGTTAGCACGCTGTCAAAACATCTCGATAAAAGCAACAAACAATCAAAATGGCCAAGTGAAAGACGAACGGAACGACCAGCACGGGGTGCTATCCGACCGGACAACTTATCCGAACGAATAAGTCATCCGAGCGACTAGGTCATCCGAGCGGCTTGCACTTTGGGTCCCACACTTAACTAACATCATCTGAAGTTTGAGTATTGAACGCATTGCTATCCGATCGGACTACCAATCCGACCGGATTACTCTTCGTATCATGAGATACATGGACTTAAACAATTTTCAACATGTTCAATGCACTAAGGATGCCACCCGGCCGAACAACCTGTCCGACCGAGTGACAACCTGCTGTGGAATTGTTCTCACTAAGTAACCTCGCCACTCGAGTCGCCGTCCGACCGGACAACCTGTCCGACCGGGTGACCATCCAACGGATTGTCAATCCGCACGACTAAGCCGTCCGATCGACTGACTTGAAAGGTTGAGATACTTCAATGTTTTCAAAATGCTACAACGAAAACTTCAAAGGACAAGCCATCATACACAAACACATCAAAGGAAGAAACAATCCACTAGAATAGTCATCCGACCGGACAACCTATCCGACCGGATGACCATCCGAATGGATTGTCATCTGCACGACCGGACCGTCCGATCAGATTACCAATCCGACCGAGCTGCTGTCCGAGTCATTTACACTTTGCATCGTTTTACGCGTCACTTATCGTTATGTTATCGTTCTGATCAGGCTAACCCTACTCTCTAGCGCTCCCTTCAATCCATCATCGTTGTGAGTATACTCGATCCCTTTTTGCTTTACGCACTTTTGGGTGTTACATACGTTACGAATATTCAATTCACAACAATCACACTACTCAATACTATTTGAACGCTAACCGTTAATGCATGTTATACGTGGCTTATGAATGCTTGTTTGTTATGTTTACACATGGAATGCTGTCTACCTGCCTTAGCAACGATAGTACTATAGTTTGGACTCAGCACCTGTTCGCAGGGGTTTTTAAGGACAATTACTTGCATGGATTATGGTGGTAATCATGTATTGTGAACTGCCTCTGGCAGTCAACTCGCAGTTATTGGTATCGATGGATCTATGTCGATAACTAACGTGCTTCATTTCACTGTGTGTACGTGCTGGTTATGCGTAAACGAAATTCAAACTTTATATGCTATTATCAAACTTGTATGCTCACCTTTACATTATATGTATTGACTTTATTTTAACGTATGTGACAGGTGCTTAGGATGCACACCCGCTAGGAAATTGAGGCTAGAATAAAGCTCTAGAGGCCAACAAATAGTTGTCTGTACAAATTAAATCAAGGGTCTCTAGAAGCAGATAAACAATTGCTCTATTTAAATCTGAGTTGTCGGAATAGAACTATTTGCCTAGATTTTGTCTGTAATAATTTGTTTACCTTTTGAGACATGGTATGGGACATGTTATTTTAAATTGATTGGTAATGATAATTGTTATGGAAACTTCCGGACAATTTGTTTCGCTCAGTGCCATACCCCGATGTTTCCGCCATCGGTTGGGGTGTGACAGATTGGTATCAGAGCCATAACTATAGGGAATTAGGCAAGACTCGACCTAGTCCGGGTCGACGTCTTAGAGACCTAGTCTATAGTTAGTAACCAACAGACCGACTTGTGCAGATCCGTTAGGGATTATGTATGAGCTTACCGCTATTTCTCTCTATACTCGCTTATGCTACACTATCACTGCACTCGAATTTTCAACTATAAAGGAACAACTAAGTCAAGATTAGGTGTGAAAACCGCAAACTCTCGACTGAAGTTGCTAATCAACCCGCGTTTTATCTACAAACGGGGAGAATTATGCCAAATCAGGAGTAAAATCCGTATTTTGATGAATAATCTCCTCTATTTTATTAAAAACAGGAACGAAGTTGTTAAGCTAGGGGTGAAACCCTAACCTTGATGACTTATTCTGCTCATTTTACAAAACTCTCACCAAAGTCTCGACGGACTCCAACGACCTGAAGTCACGATATGACTAACGGGATGCGTCCCCAACGCCCAAGAATCGAGGTAAAGGCACTACCCCGAAGGTCAAATGTGCACGACAAGTCCATGTGAATAGTCGAGCCACTTTGGTTAGTTAATGTCTAATAGCCGCAGACAATCAAATTCTCGATTTTTATGTGTTTCGATTCTGAGCCCGCAACTGCCGACTCTAATGATTCGTCGATTTTATGTGCTTATATGTGTGTTTACCTATTTATGTGTTTAAATTTTGGAGATTTACTCGATTTTTGCTTTCACTTCGATCGACACACACGACTCGCACTGCATTTCTATCCCAAAACGCCAACAATCGCTAAGTTGTGGATGACCTTATGCTACGTTATACGCTTATACTACACTACTCGATATACTAAACGTGATCGCTATATTCAAACACTCGCGAAATTTGAATGCTAGATTTTTGTATTCTGAGGCAGTCGGAATACTCTACGTATTTCTGTATGCCTCTTGTGCTTAAATGCTTCTGTGGTTTACGTGTTTCTGTGTTCTACGTGCTTATGTGCTTTTGTGCTTATGTGAATCTGTGATTAGATGCCTACGTGTTTATGTGATACGTGTTACATTGCGTGTTCCTAAGCTTTAGTAAGTAGTAGACGTGTGAGGTGAGATTCGAATACGTTGTGTTGAGTCCTGTGACGATGTCTATTGCAGAAAATGTCATCTGGATCCCGCCACACATCACTTTCTCGTCAAGAAAAGAGAGACAAACGTCTTGCTGCTATCACCGCTAAACAAGTAGTAAAAGCCATGAGTGATGTCTACGAGAACGTCAGCAAATCATTTGAGGAGTCGAGAACCGAAGCTCCTAAAGCTACCACCAAAGCTCCCTTCAATTTTAAACAATTCAAGTCTTGTGGGCCAAAGGAATTCACTGGAGAGGAAGGCCCTACAACGTTGTTCCAATGGTTTGATTCCATTGAGGTCACGCTGCGACAGAGCGGTTGCCCCGACGACCTCCGCACTCTAAACGCTACCGGCGTCTTCCAGTCCCGCGCATTAGACTGGTGGACGGTCGAGAGAAACAAACGGGGAAACGATGCAGCCTACGGTCTGTCGTGGGACGAACTCAAGGAGGTCATGCTGGAAGAATTCTGCCCTCCTCATGAGCGCTAAAAGTTAGAAGACGAATTATGGCACATAAAGCAAAAGGAAGGTGAAAATGCTGCTCTCACTGCTCGCTTCAAACAGCTCAGCATCATCTGCCCTGACCAAGTCAAGACTTCAGACATGGCAATCAAGAAGTATATCCGAGCCCTGCCTGACTGTGTTGCAGATTTCGTGCAAGCGGCTAAGACTAAGACGATCGAAGAGACTTATCTACTGGCCGCTGAAATCAACGACAAGCGGGTCAAGGCTGGTGTCTGGGATAAAACTTCAAAGTACCTGCATTAAGCTACCACCACCGCATTAACTGTTGAAACCACCACCTCATCGAGCAACAAGAGGAAGAACAAGAGAAAGAACAGCTCCAGCAACAAGAACTGTGCGATCACTGCTGCACCGATACAAGCTGTACCAGCCCAACAGCGTCAAGTAGCGGCGCCTGTGGCTAATGCACCGCTTGCCAAGCGTGCATACACTGGGCCACACCCGCTTTGCCCTACTTGCACCTACCACCACCCGACTACCATCGCTTTCCGTTTCTGTGCTCATTGCAATATGTACGGCCATTTTACTACCAACTGCTGTGCTCGACAAGCTCCTGCTCATCAAGCACTACTCACCGCCCCTCAGGGTTAACAAGCTCCTCCGGCACCCGCGGTCAACGCCAGAGCCTACTTCGCATGTGGCGATCCTAACCATTTCGCTAACATGTGCCCAAACAGGGTCGTGAAACAAGAGCCCCTGCAGCAGCAGCCTCAGCAGCATCAGCAACACGAGCAACAACAGCAACAAGCAGCGCGCGCACGAACTTTCAACATCAACGTGCGCCAAGCCCAAGCCGACAACAACGTGGTCAATGGTACGTTCCTTGTGAATGGTATTTATGCTTCGTGTTTATTTGATACTGGAGCCGATAATTGCTTTGTGTCGTTCGAATTCGAGAAGCTCCTTAGTCGTAAGCGATCCCAACTCTCCTCGACGTTCGATGTTGAAGTCGCTAACGGAAGAACTGTCACCGTTAATTCTGTTCTCCGTGATTGTACCCTTGAGCTCAACAATTACATCTTCCCAATCGAGCTTATTCCGATGCAACTCGGAAGTTTTGATGTCATAGTAGGCATGAAATTTCTTCGTGAAAACCATGCTGAAGTTGTGTGCTTCGACAAGATGATTCGATTTTCGCTCGCAAATGGTGATCTATTGTGCGTCTACAGTGAAACTGCTTCGAAAGGTCTCAAGATCATGTCATGTGTCCAAGCTAGCAAGTATCTCCACAGGGAATACAGAGCTTTCTTGGCTAACATTGCAGTAGCTATCACACCCCGACCACGTAAAACATCAAATCGTGGCGGAAACGTCGGGGAGTGTTGTAACAGAATTATTGTTTCACAACCATGGCATACAAAGTTATATTTTATTTATCAAACAAGCGAGTTACATTGTCTTTTAAACGAAGGAAACAAAGTATACAACATCAACTAAACTAATCTTGCTTCTTTTATTGTCACTAAGGCCCGAGTCCACCCTAGTGTATCCTGATCAAACCTATGCACCTGCTCCTAAAACACATGTGAAAATAGGTACGTCAGCATAAAAATGCCTGTGAGATACATAGGTTTTGTGAAAATAGGATTCATGACTTGGGTTTTAAAAGAAAGATTTTAATAAAAATTAGTCATGAATCTTGTTAAGTGTTTTCTTTTATAAATCATATGAAAACTTGATAAGAAATCGGATTATATAAAAGAAAGGTGTATGGTTAATGAAATAACCAAACAAAATGAGTTTATATAAAATCAACTGTTTTGTAAAACAATGTCTTGTGAAAAATATGTTATTTGTGTAAAATGTAATATGTCTATACTAAAATGATTTAAATAACGCTACGATATGTAATATTATACAAACACTTATATATAGGAAGTACCAGCGGCGTATCCACCATGTTTGTATCATATTACACACGCCTCGTTACTCAAACCATTTACCCAAACCAACCACCAATGTAAATTGTTCATGTATAAATCAATTGTCGAGTGTTATTGTGTAAACCATATCAAAGTGTCCATGTCTAATGTAAATCGCCAAATGTGTATATCAATGTCAAAATGTTTATGTTTAATGTAAAACATATAATGTTATTCAAAAATATCATGTATGGCATGTGAAATATATCAACTAAACCATAGGTAAAATGCACAAAAACAGGGTATTGAATTAAACATAGTTTAAGTCAAAGTTATGTTTTGTGGGACAAATGCATGCTATACTGATACAAACATCTATGCGGTATTGTTATAATGCATACATCCAAGCCTTGTGACTGTGGCGATAAACCTTTAAACAAATTAAAGGTTTATCTAAGTTATGTGTATCGAATTCGGTCATTCCTTCCATCCAAACATACCTAGGATGTCAGGAACGGGAGTTGTCAATTCCTATGGTACCACTACCTACTAACGAACGGCGTGATCAATGTTAATGAATGTATATTGTCCCATTTGAACAAACCAAATGTCATACCAAAAATGTAAGCATGTGAAAACAATGCACTAAGTAGGTAATCAAATGAACATACATAGCGTGAAATGTAATGTAAATCAATGTACTAAGTATGCACACAATGGACATACATAGCATGAAATGTAATGTAAAACAATGTACTAAGTATGCACACAATGGACATACATAGCATGAAATGTAATGAAATCATGTACTATAATGTACTAATGAACATAACAAGCATATGATATTGAAAGCATGAAAGGCACGAAAGTAACAAGTAGGCACATGTGTTTCACCCCAAAATGTTTGGAAAACAGTAAAAGAGGGGTCTATGTACTCACTTGAGATTGCTCAGAAGTCCTAAGATAACCACCAAGCAATGCTAGAGATCACGGAATCAAACGACACCTAATATAGGTAACTATGTTAATAAACCGGACCTAAATCGGAGGATCGGATAGAATGATGGCTCGTAAACCAAATGAGTATGGGAACTCATGTAGTATGGTTTAACAAAGCCTACATACTAAATGAAACCTAGCCTAAGTGCTTACGACCCATTACGACCCGTTTAGGTAGCTTATGCTACTTTAACGCGTCGTTCGCGTGAAACGCGTTCGGACCGCTTAACTAGTCCTATGACAAGTAACATATGCCTTAACATGTCTAATATTGTTGTCAAATCAGTTAGATGTCAAAAGTTATGTTACATATGCTTAAAATGAATTTTGGCATCAAAGGGGTATTTTGGTAATTTACCTAAGGCATATAAACTACCTATCATACAACTACTTAAACGAAGCGACCATAAGGTATAACCTCGGAAGGTTATTCCCTATATACTATGGTCACCTAATGTGTTTGGTCGGATCCTAATGATCGACCAAATGGGTCGGGTTCGAAGGTATAAGCGATTTATTAGATCGCTTACCCTTACGACCCTAGACAACGTGGTAATCAGTAGGCATAGTCACAAGGGACTATAACCATCGTGATTACGCTCACGTTGAGAAGTTCAAACGAACTTCGCATTGACCATAAACTGGTCAATGCAGAAAGTCAAACAAAGTTTGACTTTAGGACTCGAAAAGCAATAAAAGAACGAAGGAATACTTACGAAGGGTCCCCGAATGCTAATCTTGATTCAAGTTGCTCTGGTATGAAACAATGGTTTCAACTTAGAGCTTCTCAAATCAGATTCTTGTGAGGAATGAGTGAAAATGTGGTGGGTATTTATAGATTTCGGTTCACCGTTAGGATCGTTTCTTGAATAACGTGATCGAATCTCGTCCGTACACTTGTTGGAATGTTGTGGTGACTAAAAATGGCCCCTCATGAACTGAAAGGGCAAGTGTGGGTGTGTGGTTGGGAGCCTAACAGCTGTAATCTGCTGTTTAAATTGATCTTATCTGATCTGGGAGTCTGACGCGGTCCGCGTAAGAGGACTCACTAATCTTACGCGGGCCGCCTGGCCTGATTGGTCAGAAACAAACTTTCGTAAATGACAGTTTTAGTCCCTGTTATGTGTTTAAGCCATTTCCGACACGTTTAAGGCCCGTTAAGCCAACTTTAAGGCCCTAAAATGATGCCTAAACATTGTGGACATGAAACATGCTCAAAAATATGTCGGATGTCAGCTCGTTTGGTCGTACGATCGCGATGTTCGCTTAATTACGACGGAATGCGCATAAGCGCGAAAAACGATCTAAATTGCGCGACGAATGGATTTTTCTCATGCCAAACACTAAAATAAAATATTTTAGTGCTTACATAAATTTTTGGATGTTCGGATGTATTCAGAACGTAAGTTATGCGCGAAAGTGCAAACTTATGCACTTTTTGACACTTTTAGTCCCTGAATGATCCAAAAGTTTATTTTAGCACACCGAACCCATCAAAGCCTATTTCTAAGCTATGTAAAGGATATTTATGGTATGTTTAACTTATGGTCATGTTCCGGATTGTTCGTTACAGTTCAAATTGGCATACTTTCACAGTTTGTCAAGTTTAGTCCCTGTAAGCGAATTAACTTGTTATTGCCATACCAAAGCCTTCAAAACTTATTTCTAAGTTATGTAGAGGTTATTTAAGGTATGTTAAGTATATGTTAATGTTCCGGAGTATTTTTCACATTAAACTGATTACGTTTACGCATCAGTTTGCGTATAACTCTCCAGAAAGCAATATAGAGTTTGAAATTGAATAAAAGTCAAAACATGAAAAATGTAAAACATAACCAAACAAACATTGGGATCAAATAACATTGTTTTATTGATAATTGAACTGTTCACAATGATTACAAACACAGATGTTACAGTCTCCCCTACTTGTGGAAATTTCGTCCCGAAATTTATTTAGAGGAAACTCGTGGAAAAAGATGCGGATATTTCGCCTTCATTTGATCTTCGCGTTCCCAAGTAAACTCGGGTCCACGTTTAGCTTCCCAGCGAACTTTGACCAAAGGAATGCGCTTGCGTTTAAGCCACTTGACTTCACGTTCCATGATTTCCACTGGCTTCTCAACAAATTTCAGTGTTTTATCAACACGAATTTCGTCAAGTGATATGTGGAGGTTCTCATCAGCTAAACACCTCTTGAGATTGGACACGTGAAAGGTTGGATGAACATTTCCAAGTTCAGGAGGTAACTCAAGTCTGAAGGCTACCTTACCGATTCTTTCGACGATCTTGAATGGTCCAACGTATCTAGGTGCAAGTTTTCCTTTCTTTCCAAATCTGATCACACCTTTCCAAGGTGAGACCTTAAGTAATACTCGATCACCGACTTGAAATTCCAAGGGCTTGCGTTTTGGGTCCGCGTAACTCTTTTGACGGCTTCTAGCTGTCTGAAGGTTATCACGAACTTTCTTAATCATGTCAGTTGTCTCTAAAATGAGGGCAGGTCCAGTAAGTTGAGCCTCGCCGATCTCATTCCAACAGACTGGTGAACAACATTTTCGACCATAGAGAGCCTCGAAAGGAGCCATTTTGATGCTGGTGTGATAACTGTTGTTGTAGGAGAATTCAATTAACGGAAGATGTGAATCCCAACTACCACCAAAGTCGATCACACAAGCTCTAAGCATATCCTCCAGAGTTTGGATTGTTCTTTCAGATTGGCCATCCGTTTGCGGATGATAAGCTGTGCTCAGGTTAAGTTGGGTCCCCATAGCAGATTGCATGGTTCTCCAAAAATGAGAAGTGAAACGAGCATCTCTGTCAGAAATGACGTTCAAAGGAACACCATGTCGAGCTACAATTTCATCCACATAGATTTTCGCAAGTTTGTCAGCAGGAAAATCCTCACGGATTGGCAAGAAATGCGCTGACTTAGTAAGATGATCAACAACTACCTAGATGGCATCATGACCTTTCTTTGTGCGCGGAAGTTTAGTAATGAGATCCATAGTAATGTTTTCCCATTTCCAAACTGGTATCTCTGGTTGCACCAATAACCCAGAAGGACGCTGATGTTCAGCCTTAACCTTAAGACAAGTAAGGCATTTTGATACATATAAGGCAATGTCTTTCTTCATACCAGGCCACCAATACTGAATATGAAGATCCTTATACATTTTATCTGAGCCAGGATGAACAGAATAACGAGACTTATGGGCTTCATCCATAAGCAAGGTGCGAAGGTTATCTTGGCTTGGGACCCACAAACGGCCCATGAAGTAATACGATCCATTGTCCTTCAGTTCCAGATCAGGTGTTAAGTGATAGGGAAATTCCTTACCCATTAAACCTTGTGAAACACAAGATTGTTGAGCCTGAGAAATGCGGGCTTGGATAACGGATCGAGCTTGAATAGCAGATTGAACACGTACACAATGAAGCTTAGTACGTTCCTTACGACTCAATGCATCGGCTACGACATTCGCCTTACCAGGATGGTAGCGAATTTCGCAGTCATAGTCGTTTAGAAGCTCAACCCAACGTCGTTGCCTCATGTTGAGTTCTTTCTGATTGAAGATATGCTGAAGACTTTTGTGGTCCGTGAAAACCACACATTTTGTACCGTACAAATAGTGTCTCCAGATCTTAAGAGCGAAGACAACTGCACCTAACTCAAGATCATGAGTGGTGTAGTTTTTCTCATGTATCTTCAACTGCCTCGATGCATATGCTATGACTTTGTTCCTTTGCATCAGAACACAGCCAAGACCCAATTTAGATGCATCGCAATAAACGGCGAAATCATCATTGCCCTCAGGCAAAGTTAGAACAGGCGTGTCGCAAAGTTTTTGTTTCAAAGTCAGGAACGCTTCCTCTTGTTTGACTCCCCAATCAAAGGGTTTGTTCTTCTGAGTTAGAGCAGTTAGAGGAACTGCAATCTTTGAGAAGTTTTCAATGAAGCGGCGGTAATAACCCGCAAGACCAAGAAAAAAACGAACTTCAGTAGGAGTAGTAGGCGTATCCCAATCCTTGATCGCACTGATCTTTGAGGGATCTACATGAATACCTCGTTTATTGACAATATGTCCTAAGAACTGAACTTCCTTAAGCCAGAATTCACACTTGGAGAATTTGGCGAAAAGTTGCTCTTTCTTTAGGAGTTCCAGAGTAAGACGAAGATGTTGCTCGTGATCAGCTCGCGTCTTAGAGTATATCAAGATGTCATCAATAAAAACAATGACGAACTGATCCAAATAAGGCTTGCAGACCCTGTTCATTAAGTCTATGAAAACAGCAGGAGCATTAGTCAAACCAAATGGCATGACTGTGAACTCATAATGCCCATAACGAGTGCAGAACGCTGTCTTGGGAATATCTTCTTCATGCACCCGAAGTTGATGATACCCTGAACGAAGATCAATCTTCGAAAAATAAGATGCACCTTGTAACTGATCAAAGAGATCATCGATGCGAGATAGGGGATATCGATTCTTGATGGTGAGCTTGTTAAGCTCACGATAATCGATACACATCCTAAAAGATCCATCCTTTTTCTTGACAAAAAGAACGGGAGCACCCCAAGGTGAAAAGCTAGGACGGATAAAACCTTTGTCAGAGAGCTCCTGAAGCTGCTTAGCCAACTCTTGCATCTCAGACGGTGCAAGACGATATGAAGATCTAGCAATGGGATTTGCACCAGGTACGAGATCAATACGGAACTCAACTTGGCGTGCTGGAGGTAGACCAGGTAAATCTTCAGGGAATACTTCAGAATAATCCCGAACAACGGGAATATCTTGGATAGACTTACCTTTGCCTTTATCTGCCGTGACATGTGCCAAGAAGGCCACATAATTCTTTCGTAGATACTTCCGAGCTTTAAAATAAGACATGAGTTTGAGACCACCAGTAGGTTTCTCACCACGAACCTGTAGGATCTCGCCTGTCGAAAGCGGCACACGGACAATCTTCTCAAAACAAACTACCTCTGCGCGATGCTTGGCTAACCAATCCATACCCACAATAACGTCGAAGCTTCCAAGTTGCATAGGCGTGAGGTTAATAGGAAAAAGATGGTCGTTAAGGTTCAACTGGCAGTTGCGAAGAACAGAATCAAGAACAATGGGTTCACCACTAGCAACCTCTACTGTCAAAGGTTTACCTAGTTTCGTTCTAGACACGCGAAGTAATGGCTCAAAAGATAATGACACAAAACTCTTATCGGCACTCGAATAAAAAAGAACAGATGCAGGCTGATTATTAATAAAGAACGTACCGTTCACCACTTCATTGTCTGCCTGTGCCTCTTGTGCATTCATATTGAAGACTCGACCTCGAGCCTGAGCCTGATTTTGATTTGGGTTAGCATTCACCAATCTTGGACACTGATTACGGTAGTGGGTCAGATCCCCACAGTTGTAACAAGAACCTGGCGGGTAGCGTGCAGCTTGACCTTGTTGTTGAGCAGGAGGCTGAGCAACTCGTTGAGCCTGGTTCTGAACTGCCCGATTCTGAGCAAACCGACAAACATCGGCAAGATGACCTGACTTCCCACAGTTAGTACAGAAACGGCACGGATGATGCGGATGATGGTGACTGTTGCATCTATTGCATAAAGGTGCATTCCCTGTATAGGGCTTCTTCGCTGGAGGCTGTGCGGGTTGGTTGGGAGCTGCCTGGTTAGCTTGGGTAGTGACAGCAAAATTTTGGGAAGCCTTACGCTTCCTTGACCTTTTCGAAGAACCAGAATCCTTGCCCTTCTTGTTTTGACCTTTCTTGCTATCTTCTTTGTCAGACGCCTGCTTCTTACCTTTGTCACCCTTTTTATGCAGCTTTCCCTTTCGAACCTGCGACTCAGTCAATGTTGCTGCTAACTCGATCGCCTGACGGAGTGTGGCAGGGTTACTACCAGTAATGATGTCTTGTACTGAGTCAGGTAGACCATCGATGTACCTTTCGATAGCCTTGTCGAGTGGGGTAACCATTGTTGGGCATAGCAGACTCAACTCCTCAAACCTATCAGTATACGCCCGATGCTCACCACTATCTTGTTTCAAGTCATCGAACTCTCTCTCCAAAGCTCGCTGTTCATGACGAGGACAAAACTCCCTCATCATAAGGGCCCTAAGTTCGGCCCAAGTTTGTGCTAGAGCAACTTCTGCACCACGGTCTCTCATAACCCCGTTCCACCATGTGAGAGCCCTCTTCTGAAACACACTCGAAGAAAACTCGACCTTGCGATTATCCGGACACTGAACATGACGAAATGTGCTCTCCGTGCTCTCGAACCACTGAAGGAGCCCGGTTGCTCCTTCCGTACCACTAAACTTGAGTGGTTTAGCCGAGTTAAAACTCTTGAAATTGCAAGGAGCATTGTTGTTGTTGTTGGCTTGGTTCCATTGAGCAAAGAGGTTCGGGAATTGAGCAGCCATTTGCTGCGCAATGATTTCTGCCAGTTCGGCAGTCGCTATCTGATTTTCGCGTCGAGGAGGCATTCTAAAAGAGGAAACATGAAAGGAAACGAGTGAGATGTTTGGGTGAAAAGAATGAGATGATGCAAAAATTGATAATGGCAAAGATGGTGGTCATTCGTCCGCATCGCAAAGCAAACAAACGACCCACAGTGACTAATCAAAGTAAATGGGTAAAAAATAATGTATCGCGAAGACATGCTCGCCTATAAGTGAACACTCACCCCAAGAGTTCCCAGGTAAGAGTGACTGGTCCGATTATATGGATTTGTACGAACACTCTAGCCTTAGACAGAAAACCCAGGGTACAGGCATTCACTCTTCCAGTTTGCACGTGTTCACATTATTAAAAACCCAAAACTTTGACGAGATGTTTGAAAATTCAAAGGGGTTCAAAACCTTGTAATAAATTATTTAAAAACAGATGATTGATTTTCAAAAATCTCTTCGGAAAATTGGGTTCTTGTTTTGATAATCACCTAAGGATAGGTGAAGTGCATGTTTTAAGATCTAAACACAAGATAACTTGTGTTGGGGTCCTAGAAAGGTTATAGTCTAGGTCAAAGCATTACTAATAACCTAATTCCCTATAACCATTGGCTCTGATACCAACTTTTCTGTCACACCCCGACCACGTAAAACATCAAATCGTGGCGGAAACGTCGGGGAGTGTTGTAACAGAATTATTGTTTCACAACCATGGCATACAAAGTTATATTTTATTTATCAAACAAGCGAGTTACATTGTCTTTTAAACGAAGGAAACAAAGTACACAACATCAACTAAACTAATCTTGCTTCTTTTATTGTCACTAAGGCCCGAGTCCACCCTAGTGTATCCTGATCAAACCTATGCACCTGCTCCTGAAACACATGTGAAAATAGGTACGTCAGCATAAAAATGCCTGTGAAATACATATGTTTTGTGAAAATAGGATTCATGACTTGGGTTTTAAAAGAAAGATTTTAATAAAAATTAGTCATGAATCTTGTTAAGTGTTTTCTTTTATAAATCATATGAAAACTTGATAAGAAATCAGATTATATAAAAGAAAGGTGTATGGTTAATGAAATAACCAAGCAAAATGAGTTTATATAAAATCAACTGTTTTGTAAAACAATGTCTTGTGAAAAATATGTTATTTGTGTAAAATGTAATATCTCTATACTGAAATGATTTAAATAACGCTACGATATGTAATATTATACAAACACTTATATATAGGAAGTACCAGCGGCGTATCCACCATGTTTGTATCATATTACACACGCCTCGTTACTCAAACCATTTACCCAAACCAGCCACCAATGTAAATTGTTCATGTATAAATCAATTGTCGAGTGTTATTGTGTAAACCATATCAAAGTGTCCATGTCTAATGTAAATCACCAAATGTGTATATCAATGTCAAAATGTTTATGTTTAATGTAAATCATATAATGTTATTCAAAAATATCATATATGGCATGTGAAATATATCAACTAAACCATAGGTAAAATGCACAAAAACAGGGTATTGAATTAAACATAGTTTAAGTCAAAGTTATGTTTTGTGGGACAAATGCATGCTATACTGATACAAACATCTATGCGGTATTGTTATAATGCATACATCCAAGCCTTGTGACTGTGGCGATAAACCTTTAAACAAATTAAAGGTTTATCTAAGTTATGTGTATCGAATTCGGTCATTCCTTCCATCCAAACATACCTAGGATGTCAGGAACGGGAGTTGTCAATTCCTATGGTACCACTACCTACTAACGAATGGCGTGATCAATGTTAATGAATGTATATTGTCCCATTTGAACAAACCAAATGTCATACCAAAAATGTAAGCATGTGAAAACAATGCAATAAGTATGTAATCAAATGAACATACATAGCGTGAAATGTAATGTAAATCAATGTACTAAGTATACACATAATGGACATACATAGCATGAAATGTAATGTAAAACAATGTACTAAGTATGCACACAATGGACATACATAGCATGAAATGTAATGAAATCATGTACTATAATGTACTAATGAACATAACAAGCATATGATATTGAAAGCATGAAAGGCACGAAAGTAACAAGTAGGCACATGTGTTTCACCCCAAAATGTTTGGAAAATAGTAAAAGAGGGGTCTATGTACTCACTTGAGATTGCTCAGAAGTCCTAAGATAACCACCAAGCAATGCTAGAGATCACGGAATCAAACGGCACCTAATATAGGTAACTATGTTAATAAACCGGACCTAAATCGGAGGATCGGATAGAATGAGGGCTCGTAAACCAAATGAGTATGGGAACTCATATAGTATGGTTTAACAAAGCCTACATACTAAATGAAACCTAGCCTAAGTGCTTACGACCCATTACGACCCGTTTAGGTAGCTTATGCTACTTTAACGCGACGTTCGCGTGAAACGCGTTCGGTCCGCTTAACTAGTCCTATGACAAGTAACATATGCCTTAACATGTCTAATATTGTTGTCAAATCAGTTTAGATGTCAAAAGTTATGTTACATATGCTTAAAATGAATTTTGGCATCAAAGGGGTATTTTGGTAATTTACCTAAGGCATATAAACTACCTATCATAAAACTACTTAAACGAAGCGACCATAAGGTATAACCTCGGAAGGTTATTCCCTATATACTATGGTCACCTAATGTGTTTGGTCGGATCCTAATGATCGACCAAATGGGTCGGGTTCGAAGGTATAAGCGATTTATTAGATCGCTTACCCTTACGACCCTAGACAACGTGGTAATCAGTAGGCATAGCCACAAGGGACTATAACCATCGTGATTATGCTCACGTTGCGAAGTTCAAACGAATTTCGCATTGACCATAAACTGGTCAATGCAGAAAGTCAAACAAAGTTTGACTTTCGGACTCGAAAAGCAATAAAAGAACGAAGGAATACTTACGAAGGGTCCCCGAATGCTAATCTTGATTCAAGTAGCTCAGGTATGAAACAATGGTTTCAACTTAGAGCTTCTCAAATCAGATTCTTGTGAGGAATGAGTGGAAATGTGGTGGGTATTTATAGATTTCGGTTCACCGTTTGGATCGTTTCTTGAATAACGTGATCGAATCTCGTCCGTACACTTGTTGGAATGTTGTGGTGACTAAAAATGGCCCCTCATGAACTGAAAGGGCAAGTGTGGGTGTGTGATTAGGAGCTTAATAGCTGTAATCTGCTGTTTAAATTGATCTTATCTGATCTGGGAGTCTGACGCGGGCCATGTAAGAGGAGTCACTAATCTTACACGGGCCGCCTGGCCTGACTGGTCAGAAACAAAATTTCGTAAATGACAGTTTCAGTCCTTGTTATGTGTTTAAGCCATTTCCGACACGTTTAAGGCCCGTTAAGCCAACTTTAAGGCCCTAAAATGATGCCTAAACATTGTGGACATGAAACATGCTCAAAAATATGTCTGATGTTAGTTCGTTTGGTCGTACGATCGCGATGTTCGCTTAATTACGACGGAATGCGCATAAGTGCGAAAAACGATCTAAATTGCGCGACAAATGGATTTTTCTCATGCCAAACACTAAAATAAAATATTTTAGTAAAATAAAATATTGTAGTGCTTACATAAATTTTTGGATGTCCGGATGTATTCAGAACGTAAGTTATGCGCGAAAGTGCAAACTTATGCACTTTTTGACACTTTTAGTCCCTGAATGACCCAAAAGTTTATTTTAGCACACCGAACCCATCAAAGCCTATTTCTAAGCTATGTAAAGGATATTTATGGTATGTTTAACTTATGGTCATGTTCCGGAATGTTCGTTACAGTTCAAATTGGCATACTTTCGCAGTTTGTCAAGTTTAGTCCCTGTAAGCGAATTAACTTGTTTTTGCCATACCAAAGCCTTCAAAACTTATTTCTAAGTTATTTAAGGTATGTTAAGTATATTTTGATGTTCCGGAGTATTTGTCGCATTAAACTGATTACGTTTACGCATCAGTTTGCGTATAACTCTCCAGAAAGCAATATAGAGTTTGAAATTGAATAAAAGTCAAAACATGAAAAATGTAAAACATAACCAAACAAACATTGGGATCAAATAACATTGTTTTATTGATAATTGAACTGTTCACAATGATTACAAGCACAGATGTTACAGTAGCGGAGAAGGAAAAGAAAGGAAAGACATAGGTGAAAGACATTCATGTGGTTCGTGAATTTCCTAATGTTTTCCCTGACGATCTTCCAGGTTTACCCCCAAGTCGTGATATCGACTTTCAAATCAACCTCATTCCTGGAGCCAACCCTATTGCCAAAGCTCCTTACCGACTCGCACCGTCCGAAATGCGCGAACTCTCAAACCAACTCCAGGAATTACTTGAGAAAGGCTTTATTCGCCCGAGCACCTCTCCTTGGGGCGCGCCAGTCCTTTTCGTCAAAAAGAAGGATGGGTCGTTTAGGATGTGCATCGACTATCGGGAGTTGAATAAGTTAACTATCAAGAACCGCTATCCCCTACCTCGCATCGACGATTTATTTGATCAGCTACAAGGTGCTATGTGTTTCTCGAAGATCGATTTACGCTCAGGCTATCACCAGCTACGCATTCAAGAGGAGGATATACCCAAAACCGCGTTTCACACTCGATACGACCACTACGAATTCGTTGTTATGCCTTTTGGTTTAACCAACGCACCTGCGGTGTTCATGGATCTGATGAATCGCTTGTGTAAACCATATCTCGACCGTTTCATCATCGTGTTCATTGACGATGTCTTGATCTATTCCAAGTCGAAAGCCGAACACGCGCAACATATACGTTTGGTTCTCCAGCTACTATGGGGGAATCAACTCTATGCCAAATTCTCCAAGTGCGAATTCTGGCTGGAGGAGGTTCAGTTTCTGGGTCACATCGTAAATAGTCAAGGTATTCACGTCGATCCCGCGAAGATTGAAGCCGTTAAGACTTGGATTACACCTAAGAACCCGTTCGAAGTTCGTTCTTTTCTCGGACTAGCGGGCTATTATCGACGGTTTATCGAAGGATTCTCGAAGATCTCTGTGCCGCTTACCGCCCTCACGCATAAAGACAAGCCTTTTGTTTGGGGAACTCAACAAGAGTCTGCCTTCCAAACCCTCAAGCACATGCTTTGCAATGCTTCTGTTCTCACATTGGCCGACGGAAACGACGATTTCATTGTCTATTGTGATGCTTCCAACCTCGGTCTCGGTTGTGTCCTTATGCAGTGGGATAAGGTTATAGCTTATGCATCTCGTCAGCTCAAAATCCACGAGAAGAACTATACAACCCATGATCTCAAGCTAGGCGCAGTTGTTTTTGCGTTAAAGATTTGGCGACACTGTGACAACCGGTAATTTACGCCCTTAATTACGTGATTAACAGGCGATTAACGCAATAATAAATAGTGATTAAGTCGAAGATTGACTTAATTAGGCCCTTGGAGTGCCCAGGAACGTTTGTCAGCTATACGGTGCGCGTGTGGTGATTTACGGAAAATCCGCTTAATATTACGCGACAACGGACTGCTACCGTACAAAATACTGACGACGCCGACAAATATGGATGTTACGCGAATATTTTATGCTTATGGAGTTTGGGTTGCGATATAGGGTCTCGTAGGAATTTCGGGCCACTTACTCACGAGATGGACTTGTGGGCCCTGGGCCCAAGCCCAACACCCACAAGCCTAAACCCGCTTATAATATATTAGATTTCTACAAAAATCTGCACAAGATCTAATGATATCTTCACTAAATCTCACCAAAAGATATTAACCCTAAGGGTAATATACATGCCCTGAATGTAATATAATTACACAAAGAAACTTTAGATCTCAACTCCTCTATAAGAAGACCCAACCCTAAATCCTTCTCATTTGTGAACAGCCGATACTTCAAGTCCCTCTCAAGCTTCTCATACTTACCTTATCTACACACAAAGAAGGAAATTTAGCAAACACAAACACCTGACTGACTCCATCTTCCTCAAACGATCACACCCACACACACACCTCTCGGCTCCACCCTCTTCCTGCTCAATGATGGCCGACGACAGCACAGCCCCCCCTCCTCTGCTCGTGGATCAACCAGACAACAATACCCCCCCATGATTCAACGACCACCACCACCACGGTCCGGTGGTGGTGCGGCGAGGAGAGAGAAAGACTCGGGAGGCGGAGAGGAGAGAGAAAGACTCGGGAGGCGAGAGAGAGAGAGGAAGGACCGACGGTCGAAGACTCGGACCGCCGGTCAGTTAATTTGTCCGGTGGTCGATATCAGGTCCGGTCGATCCAGTTATCCGGTGGTCTGTTCGTATATCCGACAAGTTTTCCGATATGGTGAGGACGGCTTCAGCTTTGTTCGGGTCTCTCAGGTCAGACGGTTCGGGTCTCAGGTCCGGGTCAGATTCAACGGGTTCGGGTTCCGGGTCAGCAGGTTCGAGTTTTGGGTTCAGCTGGTCCGGCTCAGTCAACAGGTCAAACGGGTCGTTTCGGGTCTCGCGGTTCGGGCAGATGGTCGGCTTCAGTTTTGGCTCGGTCAACTCGGGTCAAACCCGGTTGACTCGGTCAAACTCAGTCAACCCGAGTCAACTCAGTTAAGCGGCTCAACGTTTCGGCTTGAAGACTCGGTAAAAATTAATCACGCGTTTAATATTTGTTATTTTTATATAATTTTGATATTACGTGTGAAACAAGCTCGAACCGACATGATTTTAGTTTACGAAATATTGGCAAATTTGATATATTGTTTGATTGTTGTTGAATCTTGAAAAATATATCGACATCTAGTTGTCGGGACCGTCCAAAAACAGAGGAAACTCTGCCCGTTTTTTGAGAAATCCGTAAAACAAAACGCGTTTTATTATAAAACGAACTATCAGATTCAAGTAAATCTTTTTACAAACCAAGATAATTACTTAGATTGTTTCAAAAGCCGATAACACGCATTCGTTTTATAAAAATAAATATAGTTTATATATTTATTTTCAAATACCGTACAAAACGAATCTTTTCATAAATAAATATAGCTATATATTTATTTCCGACACAATCAAGTCGAATTCTTTCTAAAATAAATATAGTCATATTTATTTTCAAACGGCAAACGACACGACTTCTCTTTATGAAAATAAATATAGATCGTATTTACTTTCAAAAGCAACTCGACGATTCTTTTATAAAATAAATATAACTTTTCATATTTATTTTATACGCCTAAACGGCATATACGCATATTTTGACAAAAATCATACGAAACGCGATATATAATACGAGTTGGTTATATGATATTTTCATACAAATATTCTTTTTGTACGCGTACGACTTCTTAAAACGAGCTAACAAGTACAACTTCTTCGCTTCTTTTAAGATGACAATTTACTGTCAAATCGTTCGATTAACGATTCGGTAGAGCTCGATTACACGTAGTTAGTTACTGCGTTATTTAGAAACTTATTAGATACTCCGTGTTAGGAATATTGTAGAATGCACGCTAGCGAGTCTCACTTTGGAAACGACATCTAGGAGTCGTAATTAGCTAGCTTGCACAGGAATATTCAGGTGAGTTCATAACCCCACCTTTTATGGTTTTACATTTTTCTAAATGTTTTCGGGGTGGAAAGACATGCACTTTTTGCAAAGCATACAAGAATTACATATTTATAAACCATTTTACAAGCAAGATTTATCTGACACAAATGGTTTACGAAAAGCTTATGTTTTATACCGGTTTTTCAAACAAGCGTTTACACACGAATTCTAGTTTCTAAACTACGAGAAAATACAAGAGTATACAAACACATGAGAATTGATACTTGACATAAAGAATACAAGAACTGAAAATTGATACTTGATATGATGGATACAAGAATGATACGAGAAATCGTGTCACGAATAGGGTACCATAAGCACCATTAATCGTGTACATACTTAGACCGCAGAACAAAAGGTTAGATCTAACGGGTTCCGGGCAGCCCCACTGTTGGCCACTCTTTTACCAAGCAGTGTTTTTGTGTCTCAGTCGTGAATCGACTACAGAAAAATGCCTATGGTTTGGTGACTTCCTATGTCGTGTCACATGTTAATGGCCTTGCAACCCATTAACAACAAGATACATACATAATACTTGATTTATATGAGAAAACATGATACATACAAGAATACGTGATTTATACAAGAATACGTGATTTATACAAGAATACAAGATACATACAGAAATACTCGAATTATACAAGATACATGCCATGTTTTCATACAAAGTTTCTGTATAACTTGACAAGAAAATGATTTTAAATTCGTTTTCTCAACAATACATCAAAAACCGGTTATTCAAAAAGATTTATTTCAAATCTTTTACAAACAAACTATGAACTCGCTCAACTTTATGTTGATTTTTCGCATGTTTCTTTCTCAGGTTGCATTTCTAAGACAAGGCACGGTTGGAATAGGAGAACCATGAAGAGTCGAGTACTTAGTGACATTCAATTTCTAAAAGACTTAGATTATTTGCTTCCGCTGTGCAATGAAGATACCAGTCCAGTCACGCCAATGCTCTGATATTTCGGGGTGTGACAGACACTACCTGTATGGTACAAAGTGTACGATCTTCACCGATCATAGGAGCCTACAACATATCTTTAATCAGAAGGAACTTAATATGCGTCAACGCCGATGGGTAGAACTTCTCAACGATTATGACTGTGAGATTCGTTTATCACCCAGGCAAAGCAAATGTTGTTGCCGACGTACTCAGCAGACGGAGCTATATGCTTAGCACTCATAACATCCAAGCCCAATACGATCTCGAAACCCTCATCCGCGAAGCTCAGCATGCATGTTTTAATGAACGCACTCTAAAGAAGGAAATGATCTACCATGATGGAGCTCAGCTTGTGAGTAAATCAAATGGGATATTCCACTTTCTGGACCGAATCTAGATCCCTAAACGTACCGATTTGCGACGGATTTTGATGGACGAAGCCCACAAATCCCGGTATTCTATTCATCCCGGTGCCGAAAAAATGTACCAGGATCTTCGCTACAAGTACTGGTGGCCGGGCATGAAAAGGGATATTGCTCTCTACGTTGGGAAGTGCCTGACTTGTGCAAGAGTCAAGGCTGAACACCAAAGACCCTCTGGCTTACTCGAGCAACCACCGATCCCTATGTGGAAGTGGGAAAGTATAGCTATGGACTTCATAACAAAACTTCCGCACACACCATCAGGTTACGACAACATTTGGGTTGTTGTTGACCGACTGACCAAATCAGCTCACTTCTTGCCAATACGGGAAGACTACAATGTAGAACGATTAGCCCGAATCTACACCGACGAGATCATCTGTAATCATGGGACGCCTCGCGACATCATCTCTGATCGTGATGCTCGATTTACCTCGCGACTGTGGGAAACGTTTCAAACGGCACTCGGTACATCGCTTAATCTAAGTATCGCTTTCCACCCTCAAACCGACGGTCCGACTGAAAGAACGATTCGTACTCTTGAAGACATGCTCCGTTCATGTGTCATAGATTTCGGTGGTAATTGGGATAAATACATGCCATTAGTCGAATTCTCGTATAACAACAGTTATCATTCCAGCATACAAATGGCACCATTCGAGGCTTTATACGGAAGAAAATGTCGATCGCCTATTGTGTGGCACGAGATCGGTCATTCGCAATAAACCGGTCCTGAGCTATTACAAGAAACGACAGAAAATATTTTCCAAATTCGAGATAACCTGGTAAAAGCTCGGAATCAACAGAAAAGTTATGCCGATAGACGACGCAAGCCCCTTGAATTTGACGTTGGCGACTACGTACTCCTAAAGGTATCACCTTGGAAGGGTGTGGTCAGATTCGGCAAGAAAGGGAAACTAGCGCCTCGATATGTTGGACCTTTTAAGATTCTGGAAAGGATCGGAAAAGTCACCTACAGACTCGAACTACCGGAGGAACTTAGTAACGTCCACCCGACTTTCCACATGTCAAACCTCCGAAAGTGCCTGGCCGACCACGACTTACAGGTTCCACTTGATGACCTTCAAGTGAACGAAACACTACACTTCGTGGAAAAGCCTATCGAAATCATGGATCGCCAAACCAAGCAGCTCAGACGCTCGCGCATTCCTATTGTGAAGGTTCGATGGGAAGGCAAACGAGGTGCAGAGTTCACTTGGGAACTCGAAAGCGACATGAAGGCAAAATATCCGCAATTGTTTGTTACGGCTTCGAACTAATTTCGGGACGAAAATCCCTCAACTAGGGGAGGCTGTAACACCCCGTGTTTTCGAAGTCAAAGTCAAGGTCAACGTCAACGACCGATTTCGAGCAACTTGACTTGTAGGGAATTTTTTTGTATGATTATTTTGGTTGTATTATGTGGAGTAAGTGTCAATAATTACAATAATTGACGTATGTTATTCGCTATTTAATCGACTTACGACTGTGAACTATAGGAAGTAACAATGCGATAAAGTTAACTAAACGATAATCAAACTATGCTAATCAAATCGACATCGAATCGCAACTCGAATTACGCATTTTGGTTACTGATATACGTGTGTGTGTGCCTTATGTGTTACTTGTGCATGTTTGTTTATTTTTGTGTTGTGGTAATCAATCGAAACACAATCGAAACTCGAATCACAATCGAAATGCAATCGAACTCAATCGAAATCGAACTATGATAATTAGTGGAGAAGAGATAGTGCGAGATATGAGTAGTTGGGATTAAAAGTAATTTGAATAGGAAAATCTATCGCATTCGCGACGATCGTAATCGAAATCGAAACCTCAAAAATCGTCGCGCCGAACACCCGAACCAAGTGCCATCCGGCCGGATTGCCAATCCCGACCGGGCTGCCACTTGATCTGGTGCCACATGTCATCCGACCGAGATGACATCCGACCGGATAAGTCACCCGGACGAGATGCCATCCGACCGACCCACACTTTACTCTTTGGGTAACTCTATAAATACCCATGTCACTCTCAAACTTTCTACTTTTGGCAACTCTCTGACCGAACAGCACGCTCTCCTCACATTTTCTTCGATTTCTCTCGATTCCGGTAAGATCTCATCCTAAATCTTGTATTTTCTTGATCTACACGCACTCCTACACCTTTCTATCTTTTGAATCTTAACTTTTAAACATGAAATCACTAGATTTGAGGTGTTCTAGGATGACGTCATCATGTGTTCTTGAAGAACTTCATGTTTTGGCCTCAATCCACCAAGAACAACTTAGATCTAATCGATTTCCACACAAATACACAAAGATCTTGCATAGATCTAAACATAAACATAGTGAAAAAGGATTGAAAGATGGTTTCTAACTTTCTTTCAACTCTTTTACACTCAATGCACTTAATACCGATAGAATCGGGCCTTGTTCTAGTCTCCTACTCATTCTTAGTGTTGTGCTAGTTCAAGATCTGGATCCTACTCATGAGACCACCGATTTCGGGTTAACCAAGAACAACCGTCTCGAACCGGTTAACTGGTCGAACTAGGGTGATTCCTGGACGATCGGGTTACTTGGGTCAAAATGGAGTTCTGTTGGTTAGCACGCTGTCAAAACATCTCGATAAAAGCAACAAACAATCAAAACGGCCAAGTGAAAGACGAACGGAACAACTAGCACGGGGTGCTATCCGACCGGACAACTAATCCGAACGGATAAGTCATCCGAGGACTAGGTCATCCGAGCAGCTTGCACTTTGGGTCCCACACTTAACTAACATCATCTGAAGTTTGAGTGTTGAACGCATTGCTATCCGATCGGACTACCAATCCGACCTGATTACTCTTCGTATCATGAGATACTTGGACTTAAACAATTTTCAACATGTTCAATGCACTAAGGATGCCACCCGACCGGACAACCTGTCCGACCGAGTGACAACGTGCTGTGGAATTGTTCTCACTAAGTAACCTCGCCACTCGAGTCGCCGTCCGACCGGGTGACCATCCGACGGATTGGCAATCCGCACGACTAAGCCATCCGATCGACCGACTTGAAAGGTAGAGATACTTCAATGTTTTCAAAATGCTACAACGAAAACTTTAAAGGACAAGCCATCATACACAAACACATCAAAGGAAGAAACAATCCACTCGAATAGTCATCCGACCGGACAACCTATCCGACCGGATGACCATCCGAACGGATTGCATCTGTACGACCGGACCGTCTGATCGGATTACCAATCCGACCGAGCTGCTGTCCGAGTCATTTACACTTTGCATCGTTTTACGCGTCACTTATCGTTATATTATCATTCTGATTAGGCTAACCCTACTCTCTAGCGCTCCCTTCAATCCATCATCGCTGTGAGTATACTCGATCCCTTTTTGCTTTACGCACTTTTGGGTGTTACATACGTTACGAATATTCAATTAACAACAATCACACTACTCAATACTATTTAAACGCTAACCGTTAATGCATGTTATACGTGGCTTATGAATGCTTGTTTGTTATCTTTAGACATGGAATGCTGTCTACCTGCCTTAGCAACGATAGTACTATAGTTTGGACTCAGCACCTGTTCGCAGGGGTTATTAAGGAAAATTACTTGCATGGATTACGGTGGTAATCATGTATTGCGAACTGCCTCTGGCAGTCAACCCGCAGTCATTGGTATCGATGGATCTATGTCGATAACTAACGTGCTTCATTTTACTATGTGTACGTGCTGGTTATGCGTAAACGAAATTCGAACTTTATATGCTATTATCAAACTTGTATGCTCACCTTTACATTATATGTATTGACTCTATTTTAACGTATGTGACAGGTGCTTAGGATGCACATCCGCTAGGAAATTGAGGCTAGAATAAAGCTCTAGAGGCCAACAAATAGTTGTCTGTACAAATTAAATCAAGGGTCTCTAGAAGCAGATAAACAATTGCTCTATTTAAATCTGAGTTGTCGGAATAGAACTATTTGCCTAGATTTTGTGTGTAATAATTTGTTTACCTTTTGAGACATGGTATGGGACATGTTATTTTAAATTGATTGGTAATGATAATTGTTATGGAAACTTCTGGACAATCTGTTTCGCTCAGTGCCATACCCCGATGTTTCCACCATCGGTTGGGGTGTGACACCTCTAACAACTCATAATCATCATCATCATCATCATCATCGTCTATATAAACAACTGTTGTATCCAGATCAAGATCAAGATCAAGACCAAGAAGAAGAAAATTTTAAAGCTCTTGTATATATATTATGTATTCAAGGTAAATGCAAATAAAGCTTTCACATTATTTCATGATGTCAGTGTAACACCTCGCAAAAAAAAAAAATCATGTCCAATACAATGGCGACACGTGTCATAAACCCAGATCATGTTAAAAAGATAACTTGAGGGACTAAAGTTGTCAAATAGTAAAAAGATGTAAATAGAAGGACCAAAAGCATCAACATGCCAAACTTGTGCCTCTGAATGACCTCATATGATGTTCGTATTCGTGATTGAACAAATTGTCGGACACAAGAAGCCGTTTGTGCTTAAAAATCAAAAGTTACAAAACACAGGGGTTAAAAGTGTCAACATGTTAATTTTTACCTCTGAATGACCTTTTAACAACCTCGAAGCTTTGTAATATATTATTATACTCTTATAAAAATCAGATATTGGTTTCATGGAGTTTTGGTGCAATCTTGTGATTTAAATTCAATTTTCAAGAAAAAGGGTCAAAAGTGTAAATGTGACAATTCTTCTCTCGGGAGACCTTTACAACAATTCTAAAACATATGCATGCAAGGTTTTACTCCCAAGAACATTTCAGACCTGAATATGTGGACCCCTCATGCTGAAAATATAAGTTATATGAGTTATATAAGTGCAGGGGCTGAAATTGCAAACAAACAAAACAATTTTGAAATGGGCTTCACAGGCGTGTCACGACAGGATCCTCTACACCTGTCGCGACTCGCGGGGGACACCATTTTTCAGCAACAACTGGCAGCTGCCCAGCATGCAACCTGAAATCTGCCATGGATTCTCTGCAATTCTGTAACGAAAACAACAACATGCATACGGTTTTGAAATACCATTTGGACACTTGTGAGCATCATAAAACACTTGGGGATACATGGATTGATCCTAGTTCATCCTCATTTCCTATATATAGGGGCATTCACTTCACAATCTTACTTGCTCATTTCAAAAAAATATGAATTGCTCTCTCTCTAGCTTTGGTTTTGGAGCATCCTGGTCATTAAGGAAGCTCTAATAGTTCAAATCTTCGTGCTAAGGACCTTTGTAAGTGTTCTTAGCTTCTTTAGTTAAGATTTTATTTGTTTAATAACCGGAAGTCAAAGATACCGTAATTACGCTTTGACTTTGTGATTAATCACTGACGGTCCATCCATTATTCAAATTTGAAGTGGCTATTTGTTGGTAATTAAGTTGGTGATAATCCCTCAAAAGGGCACCTCCTAATTATCACATTTACTTGGTCAATTGTCGGGTCAAAGTAATGAACAGAAAAAATCAAACGAGTCAGTTTTTATAAAATAATTCATAACTGATAATGTAGAAGCTATAAAATACATTTTATCACTTAAATAACTTGGTAAATAATATAAGAATATGTTTAGTCATGTTCAACCCGACAATTCTGAGTTTAGGCTCGGTTCGCAACCGAAAGTCGCAAAAGTAGACTTTTGCCTTGACTTTCAGTTCTGACCTGATTTAGCTTAGTTTAGTTATGCCTTAGGATTCTTTGGTGACCATATTATATGTTAGTATAACCCTCTGAAGTTATGCTACATGGTCCCTTAGAAATCAGAGATTATTTGCATGTTCCGTTATTTGCTTAAAATTGACCATTATGCCCTTATGTTATAAAAAAACGAGATTTTTGATAATGTGAAAGGACAGAAAGCTTTATTACTGATTTATAAGCATGTCCAAGAAGTTTGACTTCAGTTTCTGGTCTCAAATAAAAGCTATACAAGATATCGTAAAACAAAACTTTTTGTTAATTAAATGACATTATTAGCATAAATCATATTTAAACCCAAATTTTAGCACCAAACTCATTACCTACTGTTTTAATATAATTTTTAAGAAATTTTAGAATTTTTGGTCAAATTTTATACTGACCATAACATAGAGTTCTTGCATGAACTCGATAATTGACGATAATGCCCTTTTCATTAATAAAATGAGTTTTACACACCATTTACATGTCAAACTTTTTCCTACTGATGTTATATATTAAATAAAATATTTTAAGCATTCAAGACTGATAAAAATCTCAGAAATTCATAAACATCTCAAATATCGACTTTTATGCGAATTAGGCGCATAGTATGGTTTAAAACCATATTTAGCACCTAAGACATGATACCTACTGATTTCATAAATGAATTTTAGTATCTTAACAGTAAGTATAAGTCTTGAACTCAGATTTCCAATTTGGTCCTTAAAAACATATGTGAAATGACTAAAATGCCCATACGGTGTATAGTTTGGCCATAAATGATAAACCTCACATATGTATGATATCTTACTGATGTAACTTGATAAAATAAATATTTTTACTGAATGTTTTAAACCAGAACCTTAGTTTGCTATTAAATCTCTTTTATAAACTTTAAAATGACAAAAATACCTTTACGAGACTTAAATTGGTCTTAAATTCATTTGGGGCATAATTATTGATATCCTACTGATGTCATGTCATATTTAAAGCATATTAACTTGTGGAACTTGTACTTGACTCATCTGGTTACCCGTTATGCATATACGCGTTCGGTACGGTTTATGTAACTAGTTTGCATGAATTAGCCGAAAAGGGTCAAACATTAACATTTTTACTTCAAAATCCAGAATGTATTTAGTTTACCCATGTTATACAAGTCTCCATACTTGTCAGGTCTAAATTACATTCCAATCTGGTCGCCGCTTAATCTTGTGTTTCGTACCATAAACTTTCCTTTAAAACTAACCGATCTAAGTTACAACTTAAATAAGACCCGTTAGGAATCTAATAGGTTATTAAAACCTTCGTTCTAGATTAGGAGCTCAGTAAAAGCTACATGCACTTGCTGATTAGAATATACGGCTGAGTATAATTTACATTTTAGCTCAGGTAAATACTTTTAACTTATTTTCCCTTATACGGGCTTGGGATACGGTAAATTATTAACGCTTGGTCGGGTATTGAATATTTAATTGATAAGTGGTTAAATCATTGAGATAACCCGTTTTAATCTGTTCTGTTTGATTTAAGCATTTGGGGGTTAATGGCCGTGTCCTGGATATCCTTGGCTCATTCATTTGAAATGGCCATGACTTAAGCACGGGGTGTAGGCATACACCTGACAGTTGCGTATGTAAAATGGTATCTCACTCATGAGGATAACTTCTTGTGGGCTTATACTAGTGGTGTGTCTATTAATCTTGTCCCGGCTTCTATCCCGGGCCCTGAACGTACGACAAACATGTGAATCTGCATACAAGATTATTTAAAATAATTGTCCCAAGTTATAAAAGACTATTTGTGCTTTGTGCATTTAAATCAATTTTCATAAATGTTTTCAGAAGAGTCAGTTAATTGTATTTACTAGTGTAAATTGACGTATTTTTCAAAAAGATTAAGTGTAGGTACTACACGAAATTGGATGGAAGCTTCTGAGTATTAGTCAAAGAGTCTTGCAAGCTCTTAATACTTAAAGTCTGTCGAACAATATTTATTTTCTGTTTTAGATCCGCCTGTGGATCCACTTACAACCGTTTGTGTAATATTTAATTATACTTTTCAATTCGGTTTGTATTATTATTTTTAGACTTTCGTTGTGCATTAAACTGTGATCATTTGTCTAAGATGATATCAACTACGTCACGATACTCCCCACCGGGCCCACTGGTTGTAACGCTTCGTATTTTCGTACTTAGAAAGTATATACGTATTTCAATTTACGGAAACTTGTATTTGTATTGTATCCATGTTCAATTTCAACTTTGTAATACGAGACTTTGATCATAATGAAATCCATATTTTATACAAGCTTGTTATGCTTACAAAATCAATTATATGCAAACTCGTGTTATTCTTACATGAAATCAATCAAAAATACATGTTTAACATTTCTATACTTGCAATATACGAAACCATACATTCACAACACTTGGTTTATACATTCATGCATATTTTAGACTCAATTCTATGTTAGAAATACTTGATTTTTGTACGAAACCGAAAAACTTTACAAAAATATTTCTTTTTATAATTTTTACGATTTTTTTTACTATAAAAGTTTACGAAAATATTTTTAATAATTTTTAGAAATTTTTTTAGCATAGGTCCCTTTTGTAAAAAGTGCGTGTTTTAATCCATAGTTTCCAAAAAAAAAAAAAAACCCAGCCAGCTCCTAACAGCTCGCAAATTTTGCTGTTTTTCCACCTTCTTCACCACTTGCAACCTTTACAACTCATTTAGATATCATCATATTACTTCCTACTATAAATATAACATCCCTAGGCTCCATTTTCACTTGCTAATCATCTCTACAACATCAAAAACACCCTCAAATATTTGAAAATTCAAGAACAAGGCATAAATCTCTCAAGAACCAAAGTGTGTTCAAACTCACTTTTCTTCATCATTTCTTCATCACATCTTCTTCTACAAAGCTTGGATCATCTCTAGGATTGTTTCCATCAGATTACTTTGATAATCTAAGGTATAACAACTTCATTTTTTAGATCCAAACTTCCTGTTTTGATTGTTTAATCTCTAACTTTATATTTATCATACTAACTTGCATGAATCTTATACCCACAATGCTTATAGTCAAAACCTTGATTATGGCATTTGTGTATGGTTAATTCTCATGAGTTTAGAGGTGTGAAAACAATCTTAACTTCCTATTACTAATGTCTAACATAACTACCAACATTAACAGTCCGATCATACTTGTATCGATAAGAGATGGTAATTCATACCGTCCTATCATACTTGTATAGATATGTGATTTATAAATCATAACATCCGCTCATACTTATGATGATAAGTGACGTAGTAAATCTTACCGTCCGATCATCTTTGTTTGATATGTGAAACGGTTTAACATAACAATCTAACTTTTGGACTTCACATATGAACTATATACACACATATATATACATATCCTTACTCCTAATAAATATTTATATACCTTGTATTTTGAATTCCAATCCGAATCCTCCGTTATCACACGAATACTCACACCTCCGTTTGCCCCATGTAGGGTGACCTCGGTGTTCCAATCTTCAACATATCAACTCTTCACGGGATTTCAAAGGAAAGCTTTGCTAAAACCGTGAGTATACTCGACCCCATTTTCATTTTATTCACTTTGGGTGCAACATGTACAATTACACAAAAACACGCAACACTATTAAACAAGTTTACAATTCACGCTCTATCTACAATTACACATGAGACTTGTTATACTATGTTAATCTCGCATGTAATGTTTACACGTGCCTATATGCTCATTAACTTTGCTAGCCAACCTTAACAATTATAGCGCTATAGGACTAACGCCCCTCCCGTATTCTAGTGGTATTGTTAAGCAAACAACTTTACTCTCTCTTCGTTTCGACGATGTTGGGTAAAAACTACTTGCGTTAAACTATGGTTTGACATATAGTTTGCACATTAGTATGACATGCTAGTAACTCGTATACATTTTATCATGTTGGATATGAGTACAACTTAAACATTTTTAAGATTATACTATATATCAAACTTGTATACTCGCCGACATTTTTGTTGATTTTATTTTAATACATATTGCAGGAAACTAGTTGGTGAAATATGAAGAATATTATTTAGGGTGGATTTAGATACACACCTAAACTTTAATTCATGGATTTGCTATTGTATTACCGTTGTTTGCATTTGTTGTAATTTCTTTCTTTTGAACAATGTATTTCCATATAGTATCAATGAAATTTGAATTTATTAAATATTGTCACAAATAGTGTTATGAAGTCTCTTGCAATCACGTTTTCGTCTCATTCCGATGTTTCCGCCATCGCTTGGGGTGTGACAGATTGGTATCAGAGCCATAACTATAGAGAATTAGGAAAAATTGTCATGCTTTTGACCTAGTCTATAGTTTAAGAACCATTTTGACCATTCTTGTTCATGCTTAAAACTACTTGAATTCTCCCTACTTGCTTCTCATCTATTTTCTTTGGTCTCAAATATACATGCCTTTCCTAAGGCAAACACAATACACGTTAAAGACTTCAAATATTCATATTTTACAAACGAGATGATTTGCACCAAAATAGGTCCAATGACCCACAATTTTTTTGGTGAAATCTCTCAATCCACGAATGTTAAATTTTCACGAAATTTTACTATCAAGATAGGAGTGATATCCTTACCTTGATGAAAACTTCCATTTCATACTCTAGTGGACTTTTACCAACGAGTCGGAATTTGCTCCTCGTTTGGTAAAATACCAACCACATTCAGGGTACGATGTTATTAAGTTAGGGGTGAAACCCGCATCTTGATGACTAGTCCCATTCCTCGATTTTCAATCTCGCCAAAGTCTCGAATTTTCGATCAATTATGGACGTGTAGTAACTGGAAGGGTAAGTACCGGTAGTCGGGACGTCCTGTCTAGGTTGGCATTCGTATAAATCCAAATTAACGGACCAGTTTTCCTACCTGGGGACTATCGATGAGAGCATAAATACCTATAGGCCAAAATACGTCTCTCTAATTCAAATGGACATTCGATTCACTTTGGATTAGTCGAAGTTCCTACACCCGAAACACTCCAAAAGTTTTATCAAACCTCTCTTTTATGTCATATTAATTTTAATGTATTTTGTATTGATATATTTTACATTTCAACATCGAAGACACGAAACGCACTTTTTCCGCAATCTCAAACAAAAATAAAAAAAATAAAAAAACTCTTCGTGAACAAACTAAATTTACAATTCTTTTGTCACTACATGTGATTTATAAATATACATATATATATAAAGGAGAAACGAGATCTAAAAGATCATCCTAAAGGTGTATGGTTTTACAACTCACTGGTGCACCCTTAGGCTTTCAACCTATATATGTATATATTTAAATATATGAAATTCTGTGATAAATTAAAATTAGTACAGGGGACCTATTGCTCTGGAGATATAATAATTATGGGACTACTAACATTTATTTATACACCTAACATTTTTGTTTATGCATCTAATATTTATTTATGCAATATAACATTTACTAGCTACAGTGAACTGTTTCAAAACGTATCATGGAAGCCTTAACCAAACGTATGGTGTAAGTTTAAATTTTCTTATCTATATAAGAAACTCACTGCTCGAGCTAATCTACACATAAGCTACAACTTCAGATACAATTCAACACATACCCAAAATAACCCGTACCCAAACTTTTCTTAGTTTCAACAAAACCAAATATTCAAATGGCAAATCTTCCAGTAGCATATGCTGAATCTTCAAATGCAGCAAACATTCATTGATTCCTTCGGTTTACTGATTTACCCAATCGTGAGAGGTATCAAAAACTCAAGAATCTTGAAGTTTTTTCTCTTAGCGGTATTGATTGGTATCAAATGGAAATGTTTGATCCAAGTGGTTTACTAGCGAGATTACTACCACGTAATACGCCCTGGCGTCGTTTATTCGACATCCTAGAACCGTCATACGATGAACTTGTATATGAGTTCTTGTCCACTTTCTATTTCACATATGATAAAAGTCTTACTGATGAATCTATTCATTTTCGACTTTGTGGACAATTTCATAATATGTCATTAACAGAATTCGCAGTTCATCTGGGCATATATACAGATGAAGAAGTTAAACAACCTATTTTTACGGAGGCATCAACCTCTTATTCCTCTGAGGAAATGAAAGAATATTGGCTAGGCCTTTCATCGAAAGGGTGGTGTAACAATAATAATTCTATGAAATTCACAGACCCTCGTTATCAATATATGCACCGTGTTTTAGCCAACACTATCACTGGGCGCAAGAATAATCAACATAGGGTTAGTACTACCGACCTTTTCCATCTGCATAGTATTTTTGAGCAAGTTCCTTGTAATATTGCCCACGAGCTTGCTACAAATCTTTTAAATCAACAAACAAATCCTCTGAGAAGTCTCATGGGAGGGTCTTACATTACAAAAATAGCAAAATCAGTAGGTGTCTTAAGTGATCAGATAATCCAAGGATTATCTCCACCAAAGGCATCTGGGATTGTAAATTTTAACACTGTTAGGCTAACCCCTATTCATAATTATATACTAAATCAACCATTCCAGTCGGAGCAAGCTCAAGTTATCTTAGAAAGTACCTCAACACAAAATTTACAACAATCATTGTTGCAGCTTCCTCAACCGTATTTTTATCGATTTGATCTGCAACCACAGCTGCCACCCGTACAAGAACATATTACAACTAACCTATCTCAACCACTAGCACCGAACATCTTACAAAACATCTCACCCTTAGTTTTCGAGGAAGATTCAACGATGCAACAAACTTTGTTTGATGAAAACATGATATTCCAAGAGCAGTTAGCATCAGAATCATTTTTGCAATCACCATTACCGCAACAATTTTTCCAATCACTATTAAACGAAGTAGAACAACCACTGCCACCAATTAATATAACATAACCATGTACGGTACCTCAAATGAATCTACCTTCAGATTCAATAGGAGTCGAAGTGGCTAGGTTAAACGATCAGATTCGAAATTTGTCTAAACAAATAAAACGGTTGACAGAAAGAAATAAATGGTTGGAAGACATGCTAAAACAAATAGCTAATAGTATGCAACTAACTCTACCACCTTCACCACCTTATGATTTTGAGTCTGAATTTGATTCATTATATGATTAATTTCAAATGTAAGTTTGTTCACATCATAATAGACTATCAAATTATTATGATTAAATTGTTTAATACATACATTCTATTTTGTGTTTTTTTACCTACAAGTAATACATGTTCATGGTCATGCCTTTCGGTTTGACCAATGCACATGCGGTTTTCATGGATTTGATGAACCGTGTGTGTAAACCATACTTGGACCGCTTCGTGATCGTATTCATATACGATATTCTCATTTATTCCAAAACACAAGCCGAACATGAGCCTGACTTGCGTCTGATCCTAGAACTCCTACGTGCCGAACAACTATACGCTAAATTCTCCAAATGTGAATTTTGGATCAACGAAGTTCAATTTCTCGGTCACGTTGTGAGCAAAGAAGGTATTCACGTCGACCCCTCAAAAATCGAAGCTATTAAGAATTGGACAACACCGGAGACTCCGTCTGAGATTTCATTCGTTCCTTGGATTAGCGGGTTATTACCGTAGATTCATCTCAAACTTTTCCAAGATCGCCGTTCCCCTCACCTCCTTAACCCAAAAAGATAAACCTTTTGTTTGGGGTCCCGAACAAGAGGAGTCTTTTCAAACACTCAAGGACTTACTTTGCAATGCTCCTATCCTCACTCTTTCCGATGGAAACGATGATTTCGTTGTGTATTGTGATGCATCAAACTGAGGTCTCGGTTGTGTTCTCATGCAACGAGACAAGGTTATCGCTTACGCTTCGAGACAACTCAAAGTACACGAAAAGAACTACACTACCCACGACCTCGAACTTGGTGTAGTCGTTTTTGCGTTAAAGATATGGCGACACTACCTATATGGAACTAAGTGTATAGTCTTCACCGACCATAAGAGCCTTCAGCACATCTTTAACCAAAAAGAACTCAACATGCATCAACGTCGTTGGGTAGAGTTGTTAAACGATTACGACTGCGAAATTCGCTACCACCCAGGTAAAGCGAATGTTGTAGCCGACGCACTCAGTCGTAAGACTCATATGAAAAGCATTCGTTGTTTTCAAATCCTAAGCAACCTCCGAAACTGAATTCGTGAAGCCCAACACTTGTCCATTACCGAATACAATATGTACAATGAGATGAAGTGTGGTGCTGAAGACAAACTCGAGTCCAAATCCGATGGAATACTCTACTATCTCAATCATGTTTGGATTCCGGATCGTGACAACCTTCGTGATTTCTTGATGAACGAAGCACACAAATCCCGATACTCCATTCATCCTGGTGCCGACAAGATGTACCAAGACCTTCGTACGTCTTATTGGTGGCCTGGTATGAAGAAAGATATCGCTCTTTATATCTCTAAGTGTCTCACATGTTCCAAAGTCAAAGCCGAACATCAATGTCCCTCTGGTTTACTCGAACAACCAGAAATTCCGATCTGGAAATGGGAGAGCATAGCCATGGATTTTATTACCAAACTTCCACGAACTTCTTCTGGTTATGATAGCATTTGGGTAATCATTGATCGCTTAACAAAATCTGCTCACTTTCTCCCCATTCGTGAAGACTATCGAGTTGAGAAATTAGCTCGTATCTACACAAATGAAGTCATTTGTCGTCATGGTATACCTGTTGACATCATCTCTGACCGTGATGGTCGTTTCACTTCTCGCCTTTGGCAAACATTTCAAACCGCGATGGGTACACAACTTAATCTTAGTACGGCATTTCATCCTCAATCGGATGGTCAAACCGAACGTACAATTCAAATCCTCGAGGAGATGCTTCGATCATGTATAATCGATTTTGGTGGCAATTGGGATGTACATTTACCATTAATAGAATTCTCATACAATAACAGTTACCACTCTGGTATTCAAATGGCCCCTTTTGAAGAATTATATGGTCGTAAGTGTCGTTCGCCTATTTGTTGGCACGAGATCGGAGACACACAAATCACCGGTCCCGAGCTCATACAAGAAACGACGGACAAGGTACTACAAATCCGTGACAACCTCCTCAAAGCTAGAAGTCGACAAAAGAGCTACGCCGACAAACGTCGAAAACCGTTGGAATTTAACGATGGTGACTATGTACTCCTCAAGGTATCCCCTTGGAAGGGAGTAGTTCGATTTGGTAAGAAAGGCAAACTTGCTCCACGTTTTGTAGGTCCTTTCAAGATACTCGAGAGGATTGGTAAGGTGGCATATAAACTAGACTTACCTCAGGAACTCAATAACGTTCACCCAATGTTTCACATTTCAAATCTAAAGAAGTGCCTAGCTGAAGAAGGACTTCATGTACCACTCGACGATCTTCAAATCAATGAGTCCTTACACTTTGTAGAGAAACCGGTTGAAATCATGGATCGAGGAATCAAGCAACTAAGCCGCAGTCGAATTCCCATAGTTAAAGTACAATGGGAAGGAAAACGTGGTGCTGAATTTACTTGGGAACTCGAGAATGAAATGAAGACCAAACATCCCCACCTTTTCGTTGAGTCTTCCTCTTGAATAAATTTCGGGACGAAATTTCCTAAAGTAGGGGAGACTGTAACGCTTCGTATTTTCGTACTTAGAAAGTATATACGTATTTCTATTTACGGAAACTTGTATTTGTATTGTATCCATATTCAATTTCAACTTTGTAATACGAGACTTTGATCATAATGAAATCCATATTTTATACAAGCTTGTTATGCTTACAAAATCAATTATATGCAAACTCGTGTTATTCTTACATGAAATCATTCGAAAATACATGTTTAACATTTCTATACTTGCAATATACGAAACCATACATTCACAACACTTGGTTTATACATTCATGCATATTTTAGACTCAATTCTATGTTAGAAATACTTGATTTTTGTACGAAACCGAAAAACTTTACAAAAATATTTCTTTTTATAGTTTTTACGATTTTTTTACTATAAAAGTTTACGAAAAGATTTTTAATAATTTTTAGAAATTTTTTTAGCATTGGTCCCTTTTGTAAAAAGTGCGTGTTTTAATCCATAGTTTCCAAAAAAAAAAAAGAAAAAAGAAAAAAAAACCCAGCCAGCTCCTAACAGCTCGCAAATTTTGCTGTTTTTCCACCTACTTCACCACTTGCAACCTTTACAACTCATTTAGATATCATCCTATCACTTCCTACTATAAATATAACATCCCTTCTACAAAGCTTGGATCAGCTCTAGGATTGTTTCCATCAGATTACTTTGATAATCTAAGGTATAACAACTTCATTTTTTAGATCCAAACTTCCTGTTTTGATTGTTTAATCTCTAACTTTATATCTATCATACTAACTTGCATGAATCTTATACCCACAATGCTTATAGTCAAAACCTTGATTATGGCATTTGTGTATGGTTAATTCTCATGAGTTTAGAGGTGTGAAAACACTCTTAACTTCCTATTACTAATGTCTAACATAACTACCAACATTAACAGTCTGATCATACTTGTATCGATAAGAGATGGTAATTCATACCGTCCTATCATACTTGTATAGATATGTGATTTATAAATCATACCATCCGCTCATACTTATGATGATAAGTGACGTAGTAAATCTTACCGTCCGATCATCTTTGTTTGATATGTGAAACGGTTTAACATAACAATCTAACTTTTGGACTTCACATATACACACATATATATTCATATCCTTACTCCTAATAAATATTTATATACCTTGTATTTTGAATTCCAATCCGAATCCTCCGTTATCACGCCAATACTCACACCTCCGTTTGCCCCATGTAGGGTGACCTCGGTGTTCCAATCTTCAACATATCAACTCTTCACGGGATTTCAAAGGAAAGCTTTGCTAAAACCGTGAGTATACTCGACCCCATTTTCATTTTATTCACTTTGGGTGCAACATGTACAATTACACAAAAACACGCAACACTATTAAACATGTTTACAATTCACGCTCTATCTACAATTACACATGAGACTTGTTATACTATGTTAATCTCGCATGTAATGTTTACACGTGCCTATATGCTCATTAACTTTGCTAGCCAACCTTAACAATTATAGCGCTATAGGACTAACGCCCCGCCCGTATTCTAGTGGTATTGTTAAGCAAACAACTTTACTCTCTCTTCGTTTCGACGATGTTGGGTAAAAACTACTTGCGTTAAACTATGGTTTGACATATAGTTTGCACATTAGTATGACATGCTAGTAACTCGTATACATTTTATCATGTTGGATATGAGTACAACTTAAACATTTTTAAGATTATACTATATATCAAACTTGTATACTCGCCGACATTTTTGTTGATTTTATTTTAATACATATTGCAGGAAACTAGTTGGTGACATATGAAGAATATTATTTAGGGTGGATTTAGATACACACCTAAACTTTAATTCATGGATTTGCTATTGTATTACCGTTGTTTGCATTTGTTGTAATTTCTTTCTTTTCATCATCATCATCATCGTACTCAGTATATCCCACCTATAGCAAAGCTAAGGTAGGGTCTGAGGAGGGTGGGATGTAGACAGCCTTACCTCTACCCCGTAGGAATAGAGAGGCTGCTTCCAATGAGACCCCCGGCTCGATTGTGGTTTTGCATCAAGCCTTGGACATAAGGCACATAACACTCAGCAATTGAGACAAACGCCAATTGGTGCATGTACCCCCTTGTCTTTCGGCTATCAACGCCACCACATGATGCCTGATTAACGATCCCCTCTTTTTAACGTTATTTTCACGAAATTAGTAAAATAACGTTAAAAATTAGTGCACTTTTGCTTTTGCCCCCCCGAGCGCCCACACATATATTACATTATATGAGCAGACCGCAAGCGTAGGCTCTTGTAATTTCTTTCTTTTGAACAATGTATTTCCATATAGTATCAATGAAATTTGAATTTATTAAATATTGTCACAAATAGTGTTATGAAGTCTCTTGCAATCGCGTTTTCGTCTCATCCCGATGTTTCCGCCATCGGTTGGGGTGTGACACCGGTAATACGTGGAAATATCGGGTTTGACAATCAGCCTAGGTGTGGTCCTACCCTAGCTTTCATTTCTTTTTAAATGGTTGGCCCTACCAATTCTACAGACCCTTCAACCACTCCCATTCATACCCTTCTTCATCTTATCACCATAAAACTTTCATCTTCAAATTATCTTATCTGGTAAAAGCAAGTAGAACCCCTTCTCTCTTATCTCGAGCTGCTAAAACATGTTGATGGAACTTCTATCGCCCCCCAGCCACCATTACATCCGATGACAAAGAAATTCCTAATCCTCAATACAAAACTTGGTAAGAGGCTGACCAAAGAGTGCTTATTCTCTTGCAATCCTCTCTAACCGAGGAAGCCATGGCTAAAGCCATCGGCCACGCAAAAGCCCGTCAAGTTTGGCAAGCTCTAGAGAATGCCTATAGCCACCACTCTTTCGAAAGAAAGCACACTCTTCGAGACTCTCTCCGTCAGTTGTAGAAGGGCACGTCACCGGTCGCTGATTACGGTCGAAATTTCAGATCGTTGTGTGAACAACTCACCGCCATTGGTCATCCGGTGAACGATGATGACAAACGCCATTGATTCCTCTGTGGACTCGACCCTTCCTTTGAAACTTTCTCAACCGCTCAACGGACCGTAAACCCGCCACCACCCTTTAGAAATCCGCTTGATCTTGCGGAAAATCACAAAATTTTTCTCCAAACCATAAACGGAAATCAACCCCCTCAGGCAGCCTTTTCGGCTCACTCTCAAAAATTTACCACAAATCCTAAACCATCTCGCGATGCGGCACACCGTGGTCGGTTTCGGGGTTCCTCCTCCGGTCGTGGTCGTTCTACAACCACTAGGCGCCCGCCTCACTGTCAAATCTGTAGAAAAGACGGACATTATGCGAGTTCTTGTCCTATTCTAGCAAGCTATGCCCAACGAGCCCCTCCTCTCGACACCAATCTTGCATAAGCTTTCCAAGCACAGTGCATCATAGCTCAAAATACCCCTGATTGAACGGCTTATTCGGGAGGTATCACTCACATGCTTCGCTCCTCTACGGGTCTTGAGCACTCCTATGCTGCCTCTGGTAATACCTATATAACATTTGGAGTAAATTGCCATTTTAGTCCCTGAGTTTTGTCCAAATTTGCCATTTTGATCCAAATAGTTTTTTTTTTGCATCTGGGTCCCTGACTTTTCACTTTTATTGCCATTTTGATCCAAACCACTAAAAATGTTTGGATCAAAATGGCAAATTTGGACAAAACTCAGGGACTAAAATGGCAATTTGGACAAAACTCAGGGACTAAAATGGCAGTAAAGTGAAAAGTCAGGGACCCAGATGCAAAAAAAAAAACTATTTGGATCAAAATGGCAAATTTGGACAAAACTCAGGGACTAAAATGGCAATTTACTCAAACATTTGGTAATGCTCAATCGCTACCCGTAACCAAAATCGGAAAAAAAAATATTAATAATACATTACCACTAAAAATGCGATTGTTGTTCCAAATCTCACAAGTAATCTACTGTCTATAAGTAGATTAACTAATGACTCACCTATTGATGTTTTGTTTTCTAACACTTCCTTTCAAATTCAGGACCAAAAAATAGCAACGGTCCTTGCTAGAGGCCCTTGTGAAAACGGGTTTTATGTTCTCTCTCAAGGCCACAAGTCACTTGTCGCGGCTCTCTCCGCTTCTCATCTTCGTGCATCGTTTATTAAGTGGCATAGTCGTTTAGGACATATGTCATTTGATACTATTTCCGTTTTGAATAAACTTGGGCATGTTTTTGTCACATCTTTATTACCTAAACCCGGATTATGTTCGTCATGTCAATTATCTAAAGCGCATCATTTACCATTTAATGAAAATTCTAAACGATCGACACATGTTTTGGATTTGATTCATTGTGACCTTTGGGGCCCCGCGCCCATCATATCTTCAGATGGTTACTTATATTATGTTATTTTCGTGGATGATTTCTCACGATTTACTTGGCTCTATCCCTTAAAAGCCAAATCGGAGTTTTTTTAACATACTCATCATATTCTTAAACTTTCTTCAAAATCAATTTTCATGCAATGTCAAAGTTTTTCAAAGCTATGGTGGAACGAAATTCACAAACAATCGTGTTCAAAATCTTTTTCATCAACATGGCATTCAACACCGACTATCATGTCCACACACACCCCAACAAAATGGACGGGCCGAACGAAAACACCGTCATATAACTGAAATGGGGTTAGCCATGATGTTCAACTTACATGCTCCCGCAAACGTATGGCTTGATGCTTTCTCTTTGGTAACGTACATTATAAACCGTTTACCCACACCTTTTCTAGAAAACAAATCTCCATTTGAGATCCTCTTCCATCAACCTCCATCATATTCAAATATTAAAGTGTTTGGTTGTCATGTTTTTCCGTATCTTAGGGACTATGCTAAACATAAATTACTACCACGTAGTGCCCCGTGCATTTTCATTGGTTATAGTCCCAATCACAAGGGTTATCGATGTTTAGATCCTTCAACATCACGAGTATACATAACCCGTCATGCTAAATTTGATGAAGACACGTTTCCATTTACCGAAAATATTTCCCAAGTTGATGAAACCAAACTTCTGCTTTCAAATTTTGAAACCTCAATTCCATCTCCTATAACAGAAACTCTGTTCATGCCTCCAACTCCAGGCCCACATGATCCACCAAGCCCAAACTCTAACAATCAGCCAAATTATTGCTCTCTTTGTCCTCCTACATCCATCCTATCTACTAATTCCAAAACTCCTATTTCAGCCCAAGCCCACCTCCTTCCAATTCACTCTACCGACACTCCTCCAAGCCCAACCGCAACGAACCCAGTCCAATTTCCCACAACCTCACCCGACAATTATACTTCCATAACCCAAACTGTACCCACTCCACCTAACTCCTCCCCACTGTCCACTTCCACATCTCCATTTCTTACTCCACCACAACAATCTCAACAAATTGCCTCCACCCACTTGATGACCACAAGGTCAAAATCGGGTATTTTTAAACCAAGACATTTCCCTGACCTCGCCGAATTCTCCTCAAACCACCTACATCATGCAATTTTTTCCACAAATGTTCCTAAGGGTATTAAAACAGCCTCCAAAAATCCCAAGTGGGTTATGGCTATGAATGAGGAATTAACGGCTCTTCGAAATAATAAGACTTGGGATCTTGTGAAATGGCCAACTCACTCAAATATAGTGGGCTCCAAATGGATATATCGAATTAAGTACAAGGCGGATGGTACTCTTGATCGCTACAAAGCCCGCTTGGTAGCTCAAGGTTTCACTCAAGTTTCCGGTATCGACTTCTCTCATACCTTCAGCCCTGTCGTAAAAGCCTCTACCATCCATGTTGTTCTCAGTCTTGCTACAATCTACAAGTGGCAACTCCGTCAACTAGACGTAAATAACACATTCTTGAATGGTCATCTCACCGAAACTGCCTATATGGAGCAACCACCCGGATTTGTAAACCCAAAATTTCCAAATCATGTGTGCAAACTCAAACGTGCCTCATACGGTCTCAAACAAGCACCACGTGCTTGGTTCCAACGTTAAGTGCCTTCCTTATCACCCTTGGTTTCCAATGCAGCCAAGCGGATCCGTCATTGTTCGTTTTTAAAACTGACACAGTTCTCCTTTATTTACTTGTTTACGTAGATGATATCATCATCACCGAAAACAAATCAAATGTTATCAACGACTTCACAAATTGTCTACATAACGAGTTTAAAATAAAGGATCTTGGCTCCTTAAATTACTTTCTCGGTCTTGAGGTCATTCACACTTCATCCGGTCTATTTCTAAGCCAAGCCAAATATGCTTATGACATTCTTTCACAAGCGGGCCTTTTAGATTCAAAACCGGTGTGCACACCTCTTAACACCACTGACACATTCCTCTCGACCGGTAAACCGTTTCATGATCCCACCCTTTATCGTTCTTTGGTTGGTGCACTTCAATATCTTACCATCACCCGCCCCGACCTATCATATGCCGTCAATCAAGCAAGCCAATACCTTCAAAACTCGACCACTTCACACTTTCAGCTTGTAAAGAGAATTCTAAGGTATGTTAAAGGTACACTATCCTTTGGCTTGACTTTTGACAAACCCACCAAAACAGTTTTAGTTGGTTACTCGGACGTGGATTGGGCTCGATGTATAGAAACTAGGCGTTCAACATATGGTTATTCTATATACTTAGGTGGTAACTTGGTTTAATGGAGTGCAAAGAAGCAACCCACCGTTTCCGTTCAAGTTATGAGTCCGAGTATAGAGCTATGGCTAACACGACGGCTGAAATCATTTGGTTAACTCATCTTCTACGGGAGTTACATGCTCTCCCACCGGACCGGCCAACTATCTTATGTGACAACAAAAGTGCTTTATTCTTAAGACAAAACCCGGTCTCACATAAAAGCATGGTTGTAAAAGTCCCGCTAGGCTCCGAGTACTCCCCGAGTACTCGTTACAGGGTAGGCTGCCGAGGCACGAGTACTGGTCTCCCAGGCCAATTACTCCCCGAGTAATCTCCGCCTAAGCCGAGTACTTCCCGAGTACTCCCGAATCCGACTAGGGAGCGCCTAGCGACTTTTGCAACCATGCATAAAAGAGCTAAACATATTGACATAGATTACCACTTTGTTCATGAGTTAGTATCTGCTTCTTAAGACAAAGCCCGGTCTCACATAAAAGAGCTAAACATATTGACATAGATTACCACTTTGTTCGTGAGTTAGTATCTGCCGGACGTCTCCACACAAAGTTTGTTCCTACCACGCACCGGGTTGCCGACATTTTCACCAAGAGTCTCCCACGACCTCTATTTGAACGCTTTTGTACAATGCTTCGAGTTGGTCCAATACCTGTTCGCTTGACGCGGGGGGGGGGGGGGGGGTAATAGGCGGCAATCTCAAAATGTTTGAAATTGAATTATGTTTAGTCAACTGTTGTTATTATTCTCATTTAATTTAATTGAGGAGGTAATCTCTCCTAAATTAGTGAACAAATCATTATAAAGCTCTTGTATAGTTGTATATATTATGTATTCAAGGTAAATGAAAATAAAGCGTTCACACTATTTCAGTAACCGACTCCGGGGGAATTCATGTAAATGTGACTTTGTTAGTTTGTTCCTTTCAAGTGATGATGATTATAGAACAAATAGTAAAGATTTATATTCGTCAGACAGACACCAATGTAACTTTGCTGAACAAAACCAAATTCAAACTGCTAGTGATGTAAGTAATTAAATATGTTGGTTTTAGGGTTGGTTTACATTTTGGTGCCGGTCCATTCTTATCGAAGAGATGCGTCTCCTTGACATTCCTTACGACTTATCAAAATGAATTGTGTTGATTCACATATGGTGTTCACGATTAGCTGCTATAGGTGTAGATAATATTTTGGCGTTAAATGTTTGTTTTGAGGACGATACATATTTAAACTTGATAGAGGAAGTTAGCTAGTGTATCCAGCCACATCATTCTACATTAAATAAACGTTTAATGGACGTTACGCCAGCACGTAATAAGCATAAAAATGTATTTGTGACTATAATAATTGAGTAACATTTATTTATGTTTGGATTTTCTACTAACCATAAATCGGATGTTACACAATTCCTATCTATTTTGTGAACAAAAATGAAGAATATTTGATTTGATGGAGGAATAATTACAATTTACAACAAGAGGATAAACTCTCTCTAACACAACTTGTCTAACAACATCACTATAATAGTATTCAAATTCAACAGTGGCCAGTATCATTTGATCAAGGGGTGATAATCATGTACATGCCCCCTTGCAATTTCTTAATCCGTATGGCCACAAGAAAACATAATTAAAAAAACAAAGAAAAAACTTGAATCTAAACGTAGCCTGGTGGTTTGGGCATATTTGCCACAATGCCACAAAGTTGTGTGGTTTCCGGCAGGCTGTACTCATCTCTTAGAGAACGCTCCGGAGATAATACGCTAACATACAACTGTTGTCCCAAGTAGAACCTCTCCCACATCTCCGATCTCAAGCTCCACATTCCTGCGTTATCCAGGGTGAGCATCACAGCCGCCCAACACCCCGGGAACACAGCCACATTGTGTCGGCTCAACGCGTCTTCCAGGTTGTAGTTCTTCCGCTTCTCCGGGCTCCACCTCCCTGGCTCCACTGCCACCGCGAAAAACGAGTATCCGTCCAAATGGTATGTCTGAATCGTGTTCTCCCGGTTCTCGAATATGATCTCCACAAAGTTACGGTATGTCGCGTTTACCACATTTGGGGCGATCTTCACGTTCTTTTCCACGTCCGAGGGTGGCTCGTCCGCGATGATGTCGTACTTGAACTCCTTGTCCGCCACACCGAAGTACTCCGAGAGTTTTAACGGAGTTTTCGGGTCGACGTGGGAGACGCCATTGAAAGCGAACCGGAGCTTACCATCCACATAATTTCGACTATTGACTAGCTTGATGGTTCGGGTGATGTTAATCTGGCCATAGTGGTAAGACCCTTGTGGGTTGGGACGGGCTGCACTCGCGGTCAAGTTCCATCTGTATGATCTAAACTGGTTTATCGACCATGCGATTCCCGCAGTGTGATCCGGCGGAGGAGGTGGAAGCTCGGGCGATGCCGGGGAGTTACTTCCTTTGTACCTGACGGTGGCGACAGTGGTATGCGGTTGCTTTGTGAACCGACTTGACACCACTAGGTAATAATCTTTGGGTGGTTGATCGGCGGTTACAAGTACCGACAAGCATTGACCCACGTGAAGATCCAGAGACATGTAGTCGTTTTGCATGACGTGAGACCCTTCGAGCTCGACGAGCTTCATGTCATGGCCTTGAAACCTAAAATTCACCGAAGTCCTCATCCCGACATTACAAAACCTGAACCTGTATGTCTTTCCGGCCTCAAACGTCCATGACGGTTCACTCTGTGCACCAACCTGTGCGGATTTCCCGTTGATGTGAAGCCCGTCAGGCCGGCCAATCGACTTCCCACCATCAAGGAGGTTCTTCATTGACTTGTGACCCTTATTAAACCAGTCACCAACGAGAACCGCAAACTCATCGGCTGGGTTATCAAAAGGGACCGGGATTAGCGGTCGACTATGTATTTGGATAACCCCCATCGCACCCGCCGCTCTATGTAGAGCAGTCGTCGGAAAATAATAATAACTACCAATTTGATCCTTCACCTGGAATTTATAAGTAAAATTCGTTCCTGGTTGGATGGGACACATAGTCCCAGGTGTCCCATCCACCCAAGAATTTTTCCGGTGTTGTACACCGTTCCATGTCAAAAGGAACGGTTCATCTAGATTGTTAAAAACATTGACAACAATGTTATTGTTACTCGTGCAATTAATCACCGGCCCTGGGAACTTGTCGTTGATCAAGATAACCTGTTGAGGGATTCCCAAGGGTGACATGGTGCCATATGTGATCTTCCATTCGAAAAAGTGATAAGGGTCTTCCGCCTTCACTAGCGTTATTAACAACAAAGTGAAAAAACCGAACATTCGGGTATCCATGTTACAATCCCGGGACACCCGGATTATATACGCACTAGATGGATAGATAGATTGATACAAGAAAATTACAAGTTTTGTTAAACTACCAGGAAGAAGAAGGTTTGCTTCTTCCAGGTGCTACCAGGGATTGTCGTTTGGATATTAAGGTAGGTTTCATTTTTATACATCCAAAATACCGTTTTTGTTGTTGTCTCATCACCACAAATTCTTTTGTGTTGTTACCTTAATTCGCTCCTTCTACGATTTTCTTATGGCGGAAGTTAAATAATTTTAGACAGATCACATTATTTTTCTTATCAAAAGCCGTAATTTAGATCTCTTGTTTTAAATCTTCTCAAACTATTATTAGATATCCAACACCCTGCTATTTAAGGTTCTAAGAATAGCTCCTGGTTTCGCTCGAAAATTTTGCAATTCAGCTTGAGATTAGCTCGTTTATAAATTCTAACCGAGTTTTGAGTCGATGCTAGCTCTTACGTCACGTTCAAATAATTTTCCATCTTTTATTTTTCTTTTTATATTGATATTTTAATACTATGTTTTTTAGTCTTATATAAACTAAACTAAAATTATTTTTGAATAAACGATATAGAGCAGAGCCTAGTCTAACTCTGATACCATGTTAAAATATGAAAGACTCTATATATTACAACCCTCTATTCAATAATAATCAATTGAGTCTTTCATATTATAACATGGTATCAGAGCTAGCCTAGACTCTATATCGTCGTTTACGTCACGCTACACACAAATATGAAAACTTAAATACCTACGGTAGGCCCGTGGACTCAAAGTAATAATAATAGTGTTGGTGGTGGACACAAGTACATTACTATACACTTTAAAAAGATTCAAACAACACATAAATTTAAAAAAAAAAAAAGCTTATTAATTGCAACAAAATAAAGTATCATGTATGTTTACTACGATTGTCACTCTAGTTATGTCGTTACTCATTAGCCTTCGCCATGGACTCAGAGAAGATGTAAAAGGTTTGGATTTTAGGCCTAAAATTTTTAAGGCCCATCTTACATAATTTTCTTTACATAGGGCTAACTTTTTAAGTTTTAGCTTGGGTTAGCATCCTTTTGAAAATGGAGACAAATCGGAAAATTATGTGTTATGGGTGGAGAGCATTTCTACGTGGTTCACTTTCTTTTTTTCTTCACATGCATTTCGCAAGACAATAATACATAGCCTTAAAGAGAGTGAGAGACTACTGACGATGCTTTGTTTTCCGATGTTTGCTGTTACACGATGTCTTTAATTTTGTTAGATGTTTTCTTGAAGTTGCAACAAGTGAATCTTCGTCGCCTAATTTGTAACATTTTACGATTTTTCTATACCATTTAGATAATAATTTTTTTTTAAATAAATACCTCATTCCAGAATCTTTTAAATAGATTTGTATCAACCTTTAATGTTAAATAAATACCCCATGTTTCTTTGTTGTGGATGCATTTTCCAAGACTGGACTACATACACTACGTGAAAAAAGGCTTACGGTCACATAAAAAAAGTGTGATCAACCGCCTTTCGCCACACTTCTTTTTTCCAACTCAAATGTGACTAAAGGTCGAGTTATCGTAGGTATCATACAGCCACATTCACTTTTGTGTGGTCGTAGCTCATAAATGCGTTGCTAAAGGGTCTTGCTAGGACTAAGCATTTTGTCCAATAACTATGGCTAAAGGGTAGCAACGACAACATGATTTTACTATGAGTGTGGTTATTTCTATTAATTATATAGTCACTAATAAGTTTGTTTTAGCCACATCAATTTAAAAAAAAAAGGGAATTGACCTGTAATAATCCTAACCAGAGGTCATTGGTCATTGACAGTCCCACCTTTAAATATTCCCCCTCACTAGTCCCACCTTTCACCTATTTTTCCTACACCGGTCCCCCGTTAAAAAACTTAACGGAGTTATGCTTTTTTTTTCCAAATTACAAACAGTTTTTTACGTCTTTTGATCAGAACGACGATTGAACCAAAACACGTACCGTACCGAAATATTGTTACCAATACCGTCCGTACCAGTACTGGTACCATACCAATATATTAAGTACGATAGTACCTAGTTTTCTTCAATTATGAAACCGGTATTTTTGATCCGGATACAAGTATATGTATGGATACTGTACCGATCCCATCCCTATTATGTTAAGTATCTAAAAATTAGAGTAAATTACGATTTTGGCCCCTCTGGTTATATCACTTTTACCCTTTTAGCCCCAAAAGAAATATTTTAACATCTGAGCCCCCAACGTCATTTTTTTCTAACCCTTTTGGCCCCTAACACTAACCCCGTATATTTACTTGGTTAAAAACTTGTCATGTGCCCCTCACATGAGGGGCATTTATCATAATTCACCTATTCACTACTCTCTCTCTCTCTCTGAATCTGAACTTCCACCACCACCATCTCCTTCCACCATCACCACATCTAACAAAACCTCAGCCCCATACGTGGGGGTTTCATGCGCCGCACCTTCTGAGGAAGGTGGATACCCAAATCTGGGAACTTTTCAGGGAGCTTGTGCCTTCTTTGAAAAGATTAAAGGTCCAATCGGTATCACAATCTCATCAAGCTATGCAATTGAACCAATTTCAACACCTAAAGTCATTGTGCATAGTGCTAGTGCATCAAACAACTGAGGTGAATCGATTCCGACCTCAACTGGTACTGTTCAAGTGGCTGGTGTAGCAAATCTGAACTCCCACCTTCTTCATCTATCTATAGAGGATGAATTAACCTAAATTCGTGCTTAAAAATCGCTCATGACGCGAAATTGATGCAAGAGGCAGGGCTGGCTCCTGGGGGTACAAGTGTGCGAACCCTGGAGCTGTAGTTGTTAAAATTAAGGAGCTTTGGAACAACAAAAGAGCAAAACCTCTTGTTAGTTTTGGCCTTCTTCTATCGGATTTGCAGATAAAAGATTTGGGGAAGAAACAAAACGAATAGCTGCCAAAACTAAACGTGTTCTGCCCAATTGGTCTGCTTTGCTCGCTGATGGTAATTAACTAGGAGGAATCTAAAGATTTTGATGAAGATGTTGTTGAAGTGCACACTCAGGAACCGACTACATCTTAAGCGGATATTAATAGTCTGAAACATCAGACCACAAGTTAGATGTGGTGATGGTTGTGGTGGTGGAAGAAGGTGGTGATGGTGGTTGTTGATGTGGTGGAAGTAGGTGGTTGTGGAAGTTCAGATTCAGAGAGATAGAGAAGAGAGAAAAGTTGTGCTTGTTTGTTAGATAATAGGTGAATTGCCATAAATGCCGGGCACATGACAAGTTTTTAACCAAGTAAATGGATAGGTTAGTGTTAGAGGTCAAAAGGGTTGAAAAAAAGGAGGTTGGGTGCTTAGATGTTAAAATATTCCTTATTAAGCTAAAAGGGTAAAAATAATAGAACCACATGGGTCAAAATCATAAAATTTATAACATAGTACAAATGCGTGATAATTTTGTTCGTTTGTTTATCACGATAAAATGCTTCAAATATTGTTATACTTTGACCTTATTGGTTTTCACTTTTTATTTTTCTAAAATATTAATAATTTAATTGGGTGGAGATACAATAGGAAGTTTATTTGGCTAAGAAGGCTAGGGAGTGATCTTGACCATCCATTTAGTTAATCAAGGGCTAAGATTAAATGATGGAAATTGTAGGGAAGAAAAGAAGCGCGTAAGTTTGTTTAGGGGTATTCTAGTCAATGCAAGTCAATAGTTTCTCTCTCCTCCAATTCTCCCCCCAATTTTTTAAACGTTAAAAACTCTTTCATACGACATTATTTTTTTTTAAATTGCACCAAAAAAACGAGCGTTTTTTTATCTTTAAAACGAGTATACTATTGCTATATTTAAAAAAAAAAATTAAAAACTCAGTTGCGTAAAACGCAATAGAAAAACCCCCAGTTGCGTAACACGCAATGGAAAAAAAAACCTAAAAAATGACATTTTTCTAAAACGCAATACACAAAAAACACAAAGAAATGTCTTACTTGTAAAACGCAATGCCAGAAAACACAAAAAATGTGTTATTTCTGAAACGCAATAGCCTAAAAACTCAAAAGATAGTGTAGTTTCTAAAACGCAATGGACTAAAAACACATAAAAATGTGTTTTACCTAAAAAGCAATGCACAAAAAACACATACAAATGTCTTATTTCTAAAACGCAATGGCCAGAAAACACTTAAAATGTCTGTTTTCTAAAACACAATGGACTGAAAATACATAAAAAGGTGTTTTACCTAAAACGCAATTCACCAAAAACAAAAAAAAAAATGTCTTATTTGTAAAACGCAATGGCCAGAAAACACTTAAAATGTCTGTTTTCTAAAACGCAATGGACTGAAAACACATAAAAAGTGTTTTACCTAAAACGCAATGCACCAAAAACAACAAAAAATGTCTTATTTGTAAAACGCAATGGCCAGAAAACACTTAAAAATAACTCATTCTAAAATGCAATTGCCTAAAAAACAAAAGAAAGTGTTCTCTGTAAAACGCAATGGACTGAAAACACATAAAAAAGTGTTTTAGTTCTAAAACGCAATTGCCTAAAAACAACAAAGAAAGTGTTCTCTCTAAAACGCATTGAACCATGACAATAGTTTTGTCTGTGCTGTGAACTGTCTGAACCAATGCAGTTTACGAATGCAGTTTCCAGAGGCAATTTACAGAAAATTAATTTTTCTGATGCATTTTTATTACAGAAAATTCAACCCCAGCCAGGGGCTCTGGCCCTTGGACCCCGCCAGGGGCTGCCGCCCCTGGGACCACGCTACCAGGGGCGCTGCCCCCGGACCCCCGCCAAGATCGTAAAACGTAATAACTAAATCAAAAACCCAGATCGTAAAAATGAAATTAAAAAATTTCTTACATAGAACACGTTGATCCTGTGTTTTAATCATTGATTGGTGATGAAAATCGCACTATAATGTAGTGATTATTGAGATAGAAATTGAAGAAATGGTTGAAGATGGTGAGTTTTGAAAATGGTGAGTTTTGAAGTTACTGGGTTTTGAAAAGGAAGAAGAAAGAGTTGGATTGACTAAAATACCATTTTTCTTTATTTTAAATGTTGCCACATTTCCTAATTCTATTGCTTCCTACACTTCCTAGCCAAAATAAACTTTCTATTTGATCTTTTCCCTAATTTATAAATCAATATCCCACTTCTTCGGTTCTTCCTATCACAGATTGGGCACCCAAATAATTGACATAAGACTAGGCTTGATCCAATGTAACATGCACATCTTTGACTTTAAAAAGTATGACTTTTGATAAATTACAATATCATATATACCCCTCTTATCTATCTAATCTAATCTAATCTAAATATTAATAAAAAGACTCCATTTAAATGCCACATGGCATTCTATACTTCAATCTCACATTTTTTATTTTTACAAACAATTTATCTTTTTTTTTAAATTCTAACTCCTATAAAATCTCAACAAATCTAAAAAGATAAATACAAATTTAAAACAAAATACTAAAACAAAATTGATGCAAATAAAAATAGATAGAGCTTATATTAACTATATAATTATTTTACTCTTTCAATATCAATATTATCGAGATGGTTTGATTTTTTTCCTTTTTCAATAAAAAATTGAAAATCATAATAAGAACTATGTAATAATACAAATACAAAACAATAATTACAACTAAACGTGAAAAGGCTTTCTTACTTTTAGTTACTTTATATATATTTTTTCCCAAATTGTTTGATACATTAATATATTAACCATTTTTATAACTAATAATATTAAAATAATAATATTTTTTATAATAATATTTTTATTGTTCATGCTATAAAATAATATTAAATAATAATATTTTTATACATATTATTAAAATAGTAAAAAAAAAAGAAGAAGAACTAGAGTATAAAAATATCGACAATTTGATTCAACCATACCAACTTAATAACATATAATATATTATTTGGATAAAAACAGTATATAACAACTAATAAAATATAACATAACATGTATAAAAACTTATAATTTTATTGATAGTATAACTTAACATACTAAAATTACTAGCAGATTATATAAATAAAGTATCAACTTATATTTGTAATATTATTTAATACTCACATTGGTGTAATAACCATGTGTATTCAACTCGAACAATACACGAGTTTTCTAAAAACATAACATTTTTTTTTGTTATTAAGTACCGAATATTATATTTACTTAAGCTGGGTAGTGTAATACACGAGATACTAACATTGTGTGTGTATATACATATAATTCATTCAATTAAAAAAAAACATACAAACAATGGTTGTTGACTGTTAAAACTTATGAGAAAGTTGATGAGGAAGTTTCTTTAATCAATGAATTAAATACTTTCATATTTATAAACTTGATAAATATTACACATATTGATCATACACGATACAAAATTTATTTTGGCATTTGAAAAACGTCTAAAATTATCGTCTTATAATTTAAATATTCATTACTAACTTTTTGATTCATTTATTCAACCGTGTAAAACACGGGGTTATAATCTAGTTAATCTAATATTTGGTAATGGATCAACTTCAATCACACCATCTTTCTTATAAAATTATTATGTGTCGATTAAACTTGTGTGAACTCGAACGGAATAAGGGGTTGAGAGTTATGTTTACTTCCTGACATCAGATCTTTTTATAGGAAAAAAATGAATTGGATCATGTGAATGTAGTCGATAATATATACTGATCACGGACAAAACAAATCCGAATTCCGTGAGTGAAATTGCTATTGCTTTTGAAGAAGCAAAAAGTTTGTAATTATTTTAAAATTTGTAGGGTGCGAATTATTTTAAAACCTATATATTTTTGTATATGCCGAATCACTAGTATAAAAGATTTTGAATGTGAGGTGTGGGGATTAGGTTTAACCAATCTTAGTGGTTCCGTAGACAGTCATCAACAAAAATTAATATTTGATATGGCATTCTATTATTTTTAATTATATCACAAACAAATATATTATCTTTGACACATGAGTTCTGCTTTAAAGTTATAAATTAAGGTCATATCTAAAACATTGGAAACCGATTTAACATTTTATTCGTATTTGAATGTATCAGAAAAATCTTTTTGGTAAATAAGCTTGCTAAAAGCTCAATATTGTTATTAATGTAATTATGTTACATTTCAGTTAAACTTAATTTCTATCTGACGTAAATTTAATCCCAGAGTAAATCTAAAATATATAAAAGATGACAATGAATGATAAACCCAGTTTTATAAAACGAAGATAACTTATCAAAATAGAACCTGCTGATCGAGTCACATTATTCTTGTTTTTTACCTGACGTCTCAAATATAGATATATAACCAATGTTTTCAGGATTGGACCGGAAGTCGACCTGGTCACCTTACGGGGTCAAAGGTCGGACCGGATTTAAAACCCGGATTACGTCATAAATTATATAAAAATATAAAAAAATATAGAAAAAAATATAGACGTTTAATATACTTTATAATAATTAAGTATTATTTAAAATTTTAAGTAAACGTATAAAAGCCTTTAAAAACATCTGTTGCACGATTTTACCTAAACAATTTTTCTAGACTAATTTAACTGAATTTAAAAAAGTAAAATGAAAAACTAAATCTTGATTTATATTGTTCTTAATGACATCCATCACAGTAGCAGCTCGTCTAACAGGTTGGGATTGGAAGCGAGCACCATCATTGAATGGGGAGAGGGACCAGCTCCAGCAGATTAATATTGTTCTTAATGACATATCCATCACAGAAGGTAAGGATAAATGGGTGTGGGAACCAGGTGTGGATGGTGATTTCTTTGTTGCATCATGTCGTAAGCTCTTAGCACGGTACTCGGTACCCTTTGAACCATTTGACTGGATGAAGTGGGTTCCAAAAAAACTGAATATATTCGGTTGGCGGGGGCTCCAAGATAGGCTGCCCACACTTAGGGGGCTGCAGAAACGCAACATTTATCACGGCTCAACTTTATGCAGGTTGTGTGGTGAGTGTGATGAGGACATGGATCACCTCTTCGTCTCCTGTTATGTGGTAGCGGGGATGTGGCACAAAGTTAGTATGTGGTGCAATATCCCCCAAATTTATGCATTTAATATGAAAGACTTGTTTCACGTTCACAAAAATTTGGCGATATCGAACCACAAGAGACAGGTTACACAAATGATTATTTTGGTGGCATGCTGGGCAATCTGGAAGGCACGCAATGAACTAATCTTTTCGGGCAATTGACTAAACATAGATAAGATTTTTGGAGAGTTGCAAGCGATGTCATTCTTATGGTATAAATATCGGGCGAAACATAAAGACATGGAATGGGGCAATTGGATGAAGTTTACAGGTCTGGAATAGTTATTTGTACTACTAGGTGAATGCAACTGTAAGGTTTTTTACAATTGTGTTTTGAATCTTGTAAACATTTAAATGTAAAGTTGGTGATGAATAAAAGTTGTTTGCTGTAAAAAAAATCTTGATTTATATTATTTTTTTTAAACAATGACAAGTGACAACTCCAGTCATTTCATATTTACATCTACTGCAGAAGTTTACATTACCAATGATGAGTTTGAATTTAAAGCTATGCTTTTAATTAAACTCTCAAAGTACTCATCTTCTCCAAACAAAAAAATACCATCTAGCAGCCATCATCGTAGGAAGCTGGAAAAATACCACACCAAAAGTCGCTTGGATCTCTAGTCACTCTAAACTTGGCTCTTGAAGGACCAAACGTTGGCTTAGATCATCAATAACGGTGTAACACCCCGTGTTTTCACGAGTGAAAGTCAAAGTCAAGGTCAAAGTCAACGACCGATTTCGCGCGACTTGAATCGTAGAGATGTTTTTATTTTATTTATATTATGTGGAGTAAATGTCGTTCATTACAATAATCGAATCATGCTAACCGTATCTCAATCGACCTACGACTGTGAATGATAGGAAGTAACAATGCGATAAAGTTAATCAAGCTATGCTAAACAAAATCGATATCGAACCGTAACTCGAACTATGTGTTACTTGACATTTATACGTGTATGTGTGCCTTACATGTTACCTGTGCATGTTTATTTTATGTTATGTTGGGATAATCAAGCGAACTCAATCGAACTCGAAGTCTAACTCGAATGTAAACGAACCCGAACCCGAACCCGAATTCCGAGCCGAACCATATAAGAAGTAGTTGGGACTGAAAGTAATTGACTAGGAAACCCTATCGAATCGCTCGCAAATCGAAACCGAAGCAACATCGCACCGAACGCACCAAAGCAGGCGGCATCCGCACGGATGGTCAATCCGCACGGATGGCCAATCCGCACGGATGGCCAATCCGCGCGGATAGCCAATCCGGGTACGTGCCATGCGCACGGCTCACCCTTTCCCTTTTTGGCATCCTATAAATACACGGGTCACTCTCCAACCTTTCCACTTTTGGCAAGTGACGTCCGAACCACACGCATTCTTCACTTTTTCTCAGATTTCTCTCAATCCAGGTAAGATCTTGCACTAATTCTTGTACATTCTTGATCACTACACAATTCCACACCTTTTCATCTTTCAAATCCCCACTTTTAACCATGAAATCATCCGGATTTGAGGTATTCTTGAGTGACGTCATCATGAAGTTCTTATGAACTTCAAGCTTGACTTCATTCCACCAAAAATAACTCAGATCTAAACGATTTCTACAAGATTTCACAACAACATCACCTAAATCTAGACTTTTCTAAGGATAAAAGAGTTGAAAGAAATAAACCTAAGTTCTCTCCTTCTTTTACCCTTAAAATCGGTACGAATCTGATCGGTTCTAGTGTTCTACTCGTCAATAGTGATGCACTGGTTCTAGATCTGGATTTTACCCATCAGACACCTGATTTCGGGGTCAACCAGAACGACCGTTCTGAGTCGCCGACAGGCCAAGTTAGGGTGGTTCCTGACCAGTCTAGTCGTGCGGGTGAGAATACAACTCCAAGTGGTTGCCACGTAATCAGAACGTCTCGATAAACGACAACAGAAACCAAGAGTAGACGAACGGAACAATCAGACCAGAGGCTGTCCGCACGGACCAGTTGTCCGCACGGACAAGCTGTCCGCACGGACAAGCTGTCCGCACGGACAAGCTGTGCGCACGGACTAGCTGTCCGCACGCACAGGTCATCCGGACGGATTGTCACCCGGACGAGCTACCCTTGGGACCCACTTTCCAAACAAGGTTTGAGTATCGACGAATGAGCAATCCGGACGGACGATCTCTGAATGGATTACTCTTCGGATCATGAGATACTAAGGCCTTGAAATAAATTCAAACAGTGGTCATCCGCACGGCCAAGTCGTCCGCACGGATCACCACTGTCCGCACGGACTACCATACGCACGGATTGTCGTCCGCGCGACCGGCTTGAAAGGTAGAAACACTTATGTGTTTTCTAAATGCTACAACGAAAACTCCAAAGCACAAGCCATCATACACAAACACATCCGTAGGAAGAAACAATCCACTTGAACGTTTATCCGCACAAACGACTTGTCCGCACGGATAAGCCATCCGCACGCACAACTAACCCGCACGGATTACCATCCGCATGGACAGCTCGCACGTACGGATAGCTTATCCGGATGGATCACCATCCGCACGCATCACCATCCGCACGGATAGTTCATGCGCACGGATGACTCCCTCTCACGGATAGCTGCCCCGCACGAACAGCCATCCTAACCACTCTCACTTTGTACTGTTTTACGCGCCACTTATCGTTACGTTATCGAATCTATTCAGGCTAACCGTACTTGCTGTAAAGCGCTCCCTTCAATCCATAATCGCTGTGAGTATACTCGAACCCTTTTTGCTTTTAGCACTTTTGGGTGTTACATACGTTACAACTATTCAAACTACAACTACCACACTACTCAAGCTATTTTAACGCTAAACCATTTATGCATGTTATACGTGGCTTATGAATGCTTGTTTGTTATGTTTACACATGGAATGCTGTCTACCTGCCTTAGCAACGATAGTACTATAGTTTGGACTCAGCACCCGTTCACACGGGGGTTGTTAAGGATCTTTTACTTGCATGGATTACGGTGGTAATCATGTATTGCGAACTGCCTCGGGCAGTCAACCCGCAGTCATTGGTATCGATGGATCTATGTCGATAACTAACGTGCTTCATTTCACTATGTGTACGTGCTGGTTATGCGTAAACGAATTTGAACTCTATATGCTATTATCAAACTTGTATGCTCACCTTTACATTTTATGTATTGACTTTATTTTAACGTATGTGACAGGTGCTTAGGATGCATATGTGGTAGGGAATGGAAGCTAGAATAAAGCTTTAGAGCCCAACAAATAGTTGTCTGTAGATAACTTATTAGGGGTCTCTAGAAGCAGATAAACAATTGCTACTTATTTAAATCTGAGTTGTCGGAACAGAATATTTGTTTTGATGTTGTCTGTAATAACTCGTTTGGCTATTTATGATACGGTATGGGACGTATTGCTTTAATTAAATGGTAATGATAGTTGTTATGGAAACTTCTGGACAATCAGTTTCGCTCAGTGCCACGCCCCGATGATTCCGCCATCGGTTGGGGTGTGACAGATTGGTATCAGAGCCATAACTATAGGGAATTAGGCAAGACTCGACCTAGTCCGGGTCGAAGTCTTAGAGACCTAGTCTATAGTTAAGAACCAACAGACCAACTCACGCGTATGCGTAAACTCGCCACTATCACTCACTCTTTTCTATCACTGCACTCGATTTTTCAAGTTGTGAACAGGTAATGAGGCCGAGAATAGGTGTGAAAACTGCAAACTCTCGACTAAAGTTGCCTAATTAGCTTGCGTTTTAGCTACAAACGAGGAGAATCATACCAAATCAGGAGTGAAATCCATATTTTGATGAATAATCTCCTCAATTTTTTATCAAAAACGAGGACGAAAGTTGCAAGATAGGGGTGAAACCCTAACCTTGGCGACTCGTCCCGCTTTTATACAAAAACTCTCACCAAAGTTCGATGGACTCCAACGATCTAAAGACACAATATAACCAATGGGAATTGCGCCAACGCCCAAAAATCGAGGCAAAGGCATAGTCCTGGAGGTAAATGTGCACACAGGATCCTTGCGAATAGTCGAGCCACTTTGGTTAGTCGAAGTCTATTAGCCACAGACAATCTACCTTCGATTTATCAATCTTTATGAAAATTTTATGCCTTTTCTATTAATTGTTAACGTTTTGAGGTACTATTGGTTTCGACCCAACACTACTGCTTCTGCTAAAAACACAAAACTCACACGACACAACATTGACAAATCGCTCGCGCTACACTGCTCTCGAACACTCGCGAACTCTGAATACTAGGTTTCTGTTTTCTGACTGCTTTTAGTGATTAAGTTATGTGTGTTTTGCTATTGTGCTTATCTGTTTAGGAATATTGTGATTATGTGCTCTATGTGTTTATGTGATTTTGTGCAATTATGTGATTTTGTGACTATATGCGTTTACATGGTACGTGTTACTGAGATTTAGTAGTAGTAGACGTGTGAGGTGAGAATCGAATACATGTGTTGAGTTCCATGGCGATGTCTATTGCAGACAATGTCGTCTGGATCCCGTCATCCACTCTCTCGCTAGGAAAAGAAGGACAGACGTCTTGCTTCCATCGTCGCAAAAGCCGTAGCAAAGGCGGTGAGCGATGCCTATGAGAATGCCAGCAAATCATCCGAGGAATCGAGGACTGAAGGTCCTAGAGCTGTTGCAAGACCTTTCAGTTTCAAACAATTCAAGTCATGTGGGCCGAAAGAATTCACAGGCGAAGGAGGTCCTACTGCTCTATTCCACTGGTTTGACTCTATCGAGGTTACTCTGCGACAAAGTGGTTGCCCTGATGACCTTCGAACTCTGAACGCTACCGGCGTCTTTCAGTCCCGTGCTTTGGACTGGTGGACGGCCGAGAGGAACAAGAGAGGGAATGATGTAGCTTACGGTTTGTCGTAGGACGAGCTCAAGGAAGTCATGCTAGAGGAATTCTGCCCTCCACACGAACGTCAAAAGCTTGAAGATGAATTTTGGCACATACATCAGAAGGATGGAGACAATGCTGGCCTTACTGCTCGCTTCAAACAGCTCAGCATTATCTGTCCTGACCAGGTCAAGACCCCTGAGATGACCATCAAGAAGTACATCCGAGCTTTGCCCGACTGCGTTGCTGATTTCGTGCAAGCGGCTAAGACTGCCACGATCGAGGAAACCTATCTACTGGCCGCTGAAATCAATGACAAAGGGGTTAAGGCTGGGGTGTGGGATAAGACCTCCAAGCATCTGCATCAAGCTACCGCTACTGCACCAACTGCTGAAACCACCTCGTCAAGAAACAAGAGAAAGAACAAGAGAAAGAACAGCTCCACCAACAAGAACTGTGCGATTACTGCTGCACCGATCCAAGATGTACCTGCCCAACAGCGTCAAGTAGCGGCGCCTGTGGCCAATGCACCGCCAGCAAAGCTTGCATATACTGGACCACACCCGCTCTGCCCTACTTGCACCTATCATCACCCGACAACTATTCAATGCCGCTTCTGTGCTCATTGCAACGTCTGCGGCCACTTCACTGCCAACTGCCGTATTCGTCAAGCTCCTGCCAATCAAGCTCTACTCGCTGCCCCACAGGGTCAACAAGCTCCTCCGGCACCCGCAGTCAAAGCTAGAGCATGCTTCACGTGTGGCGACCCGAATCATTTCGCCAACATGTGCCCGAACAGGGTAGCGAAACAAGAACCGCAGCAGCAGCAACCACAGCAACAACAACAGCAGCAACAACAGGCCGCACGCGCCAGAACTTTCAATCTCAATGTGCGTCAAGCCCAGGCCGACAACAACGTGGTCAATGGTACGTTCCTTGTGAATGGTATTTATGCTTCATGTTTGTTTGATACTGGAGCCGATAATTGCTTTGTGTCACTCGAATTTGAGAGACTCCTTAGTCGTAAACGTTCCCGACTCTCCTCTGCATTCGACGTCGAAGTCGCTACCGGAAGAACCGTCGCTGTAAACTCTGTTATTCGTGATTGCACTCTCGAGCTCAACAATCACATCTTCTCCATTGATCTCATTCCGATGCAACTCGGAAGTTTCGACGTCATAGTAGGCATGGACTTTCTTCGAGAAAACCATGCCGAAGTTGTATGCTTCGATAAGATGATTCGTTTTTCACTCGCAAACGGTGATTCGTTATGTGTTTATGGTGATACTACTTCGAAGGGTCTCAAGCTTATGTCATGTCTACAAGCTAGCAAGTATCTCCGTAAGGAATACAGGGCTTTCTTGGCTAATGTCGTAGCAGCGGAGAAGGAAAAGAAAGAGAAGAAGGAAGTAAAAGACGTTCCCGTGGTTCGAGAATTTCCTAATGTTTTTCCAGAGGATCATCCCGGACTACCTCCAAAACGAGATATTGACTTTCGCATTGATCTCATTCCTGGAGCTAATCCTATCACCAGAGCTCCTTATCGACTCGCGCCATCCGAAATGCGCGAACTCTCAACCCAACTCCAGGAATTGCTTGAAAAAGGCTTTATTCGCCCGAGCACCTCTCCTTGGGGCGCACCAGTCCTCTTCGTCAAAAAGAAGGACGGGTCGTTCCGGATGTGCATCGACTACCGGGAATTGAATAAGTTGATTATCAAGAACCGCTATCCTCTGCCTCGAATCGACGATTTGTTTGACCAACTACAAGGCACTACGTGTTTCTCGAAGATCGATCTGCGTTCAGGATATCATAAGCTGCGTATACAGGAGGAGGATATACCCAAAACCGCGTTTCGTACTCGTTACGGCCATTACGAATTCGTTGTCATGCCATTTGGCCTAACCAACGCACCAGCGGTTTTCATGGATCTGATGAATCGAGTGTGTAAACCATATCTCGACCGTTTCGTCATCGTGTTCATCGACGATGTCTTGATCTATTCCAAAACGAGAGCCGAACACGCGCAACATCTACGTTTGGTTCTCGAGTTACTCTAGGGGAACCAACTCTACGCCAAATTCTCCAAGTGCGAGTTTTGGTTGGGGGAGGTTTAGTTTCTGGGTCACATCGTAAATAGTCAGGGTATTCACGTCGATCCTGCGAAGATTGAAGCTGTTAAGAGCTGGGTTACGCCTAAGAACCCGTCTGAAGTCCGCTCCTTCCTCGGGCTAGCGGGCTATTATCGACGATTTATCGAAGGATTCTCGAAGATTGCTGTACCACTTACCTCTCTCACTCATAAGGACCAGCCTTTTGTCTGGGGGACCAAATAAGAGTATGCCTTTCGAACCCTCAAACACATGCTTTGCAATGCTCCTGTTCTCACACTACCCGACGGGAACGATAATTTCATTGTCTACTATGATGCTTCCAACCTTGGTCTCGGTTGTGTCCTAATACAACGGGACAAGGTCATAGCTTACGCATCTCGTCTGCTCAAAGTCCACGAGAAGAACTATACAACCCACGATCTCGAGCTAGGCGCAGTTGTTTTTGCATTAAAGATTTGGCGACACTACCTGTATGGTACAAAGTGTACGATCTTCACCGATCACAAGAGCCTACAACACATCTTTAATCAGAAGGAACTAAATATGCGTCAACGCCGATGGGTAGAACTTCTCAACGATTACGACTGTGAGATTCGTTATCACCCAGGCAAAGCAAATGTTGTTGTCGACGCACTTAGCAGACGGAGCTATCTACTTAGCACTCGTAATGTTCAAGCCCAGCACAACCTCGAAGCTCTCATTCGCGACGCCCAGCATGCATGTTTCAACGAACACACTTTGAAGAAAGAAAGAATCTACCACGATGGAGCCCAACTTGTGAGCAAATCAAATGGGATATTCCACTTCTTAGACCGAATTTGGATTCCCAAGCGAACCAACCTGCGACAAATTATCATGGATGAAGCCCACAAATCCCGATACTCTATTCATCCCGGTGCTGACAAAATGTACCACGATCTTCGATATAGGTACTGGTGGCCGGGTATGAAACGGGATATCGCACTCTACGTCGGAAAATGCCTAACCTGTTCTAGAATCAAGGCTGAACATCAAAGACCCTCTGGCTTGCTCGAACAACCACCAATTCCCATGTGGAAGTGGGAAAGCGTAGCTATGGATTTCATAACCAAGCTTCCGACTACGTCATCAGGTCACGACAGCATTTGGGTTGTTATTGACCGTTTAACTAAATCAGCTCACTTTCTGCCAATAAGAGAAGACTACAAGGTAGAACGATTAGCCCGAATCTACACCGACGAGATCATTTGTCGACATGGGACGCCTCGTGACATCATCTCTGATCGTGATGCTCGGTTTACTTCACGATTGTGGGAAACATTCCAAACGGCACTCGGTACAACGCTTAATCTAAGTACCGCGTTCCACCCACAAACCGACGGTCAGACTGAAAGAACGATTCGTACTCTCGAAGACATGCTCCGTTCATGTGTTCTAGACTTCGGTGGTAATTGGGATAGACACCTTCCGTTGGTCGAATTCTCGTATAACAACAGCTACCAGGCTAGCATCCAGATGGCACCTTTCGAGGCCTTATACGGAAGAAGATGTCGATCGCCTATTGTGTGGCACGAGATCGGTCACTCGCAATTAACCGGTCCGGAGCTGCTACAAAAAACGACAGACAAAATTTTCCAAATTCGAGACAACCTAGCGAAAGCTAGGGATCGACAGAAAGTTTACGCCGATAAAAAGCGCAAGCCCCGTGAATATGGCGTTGGTGACTACGTACTCCTAAAGGTATCACCTTGGAAGGGTGTAGTCCGATTCGGCAAGAAGGGGAAACTCGCGCCTCGATATGTTGGACCTTTTAAGATTCTGGAAAGGATCGGAAAAGTCGCCTACAGACTCGAATTACCGGAGGAACTTAGCAATGTCCATCCGACTTTCCACGTGTCAAACCTCCGAAAGTGCATCGCCGACCACGACTTACATGTTCCTCTAGATGATCTACAAGTGAACGAAACATTACACTTCATGGAAAAGCCTGTCGAAATCATGGATCGCCAAACCAAAGAACTCAGGCGCTCACACATTCCTATTGTGAAGGTCCGGTGGGAAGGCAAACGAGGCGCGGAGTTCACTTGGGAACTCGAAAGCGACATGAAGGCAAAGTACCCACAATTGTTTAATTAAGAAATTTTGTAGGGTTGTAGATCAAGTGTTTTCGCACAACATATCCAAGTCTTAACAATTTTACCCGTAAAAAGTTGTTTTAGCAATTTTCAGAGAAAAACGTGATAGATATGAAAGATGAAGAAATTGCTCAAATCTGAGTGTGTTTGATCCTCGCAATCGATCACCTGCTCAGATACCACTTGTAGGACCGATTTTGACTCCGTTACGATTATGTTTAGTCACACATGTTCACGGATTCCGCACGACTCAGAGTCAACAATAGTCAATACGGATATGTCATGCGTGCGGTGAACATCAACAGCAACATCCCACATTTAACGAACTCAAAAATTTCTCCCAAACGGCTTCGAAATTAAGATTTGAAACTTTGTAGGCTTTGTGATCAGATAATTTCGCATATCATATCCAAAAATCAGCAATTTTAACCGTAAAAACCCGATTAATTTGACGATTTTCAGTGGTCCAAACGAGGAACTCTCACACGTGATTCACGACCTAGTTACAGCTTTCAACTTAATTTCGGGACGAAATTCCCTAAACAAGGGGAGGCTGTAACACCCCGTGTTTTCACGAGTGAAAGTCAAAGTCAAGGTCAAAGTCAACGACCGATTTCGCGCGACTTGAATCGTAGAGATGTTTTTATTTTATTTATATTATGTGGAGTAAATGTCGTTCATTACAATAATCGAATCATGCTAACCGTATCTCAATCGACCTACGACTGTGAATGATAGGAAGTAACAATGCGATAAAGTTAATCAAGCTATGCTAAACAAAATCGATATCGAACCGTAACTCGAACTATGTGTTACTTGACATTTATACGTGTGTGTGTGTGCCTTACATGTTACCTGTGCATGTTTATTTTATGTTATGTTGGGATAATCAAGCGAACTCAATCGAACTCGAAGTCTAACTCGAATGTAAACGAACCCGAACCCGAATTCCGAGCCGAACCATATAAGAAGTAGTTGGGACTGAAAGTAATTGACTAGGAAACCCTATCGAATCGCTCGCAAATCAAAACCGAAGCAACATCGCACCGAACGCACCAAAGCAGGCAGCATCCGCACGGATGGCCAATCCGCACGGATTGCCAATCCGCACGGATGACCAATCCGCGCGGATAGCCAATCCGGGTACGTGCCATGCGCACGGCTCACCCTTTCCCTTTTTGGCATCCTATAAATACACGGGTCACTCTCCAACTTTTCCACTTTTGGCAAGTGACGTCCAAACCACACGCATTCTTCACTTTTTCTCAGATTTCTCTCAATCCAGGTAAGATCTTGCACTAATTCTTGTACATTCTTGATCACTACACAATTCTACACCTTTTCATCTTTCAAATCCCCACTTTTAACCATGAAATCATCCGGATTTGAGGTATTCTTGAGTGACGTCATCATGAAGTTCTTATGAACTTCAAGCTTGACTTCATTCCACAAAAAATAACTCAGATCTAAACGATTTCTACAAGATTTCACAACAACATCACCTAAATCTAGACTTTTCTAAGGATAAAAGAGTTGAAAGAAATAAACCTAAGTTCTCTCCTTCTTTTACCCTTAAAATCGGTACGAATCTGATCGGTTCTAGTGTTCTACTCGTCAATAGTGATGCACTGGTTCTAGATCTGGATTTTACCCATCAGACACCTGATTTCGGGGTCAACCGGAATGACCGTTCTGAGTCGCCGACAGGCCAAGTTAGGGTGGTTCCTGACCAGTCTAGTCGTGCGGGTGAGAATACAACTCCAAGTGGTTGCCACGTAATCAGAACGTCTCGATAAACGACAACAGAAACCAAGAGTAGACGAACGGAACAATCAGACCAGAGGCTGTCCGCACGGACAAGCTGTCCGCACGGACAAGCTGTGCGCACGGACTAGCTGTCCGCACGCACAGGTCATCCGGACGGATTGTCACCCGGACGAGCTACCCTTGGGACCCACTTTCCAAACAAGGTTTGAGTATCGACGAATGAGCAATCCGGACGGACGATCTCTGAATGGATTACTCTTCGGATCATGAGATACTAAGGCCTTGAAATAAATTCAAACAGTGGTCATCCGCACGGCCAAGTCGTCCGCACGGACAGGCTATCCAGACGGATTGTCTCTGCCCGCGCGCACAGACTGTCCGCACGGATCACCACTGTCCTCACGGACTACCATACGCATGGATTGTCGTCCGCGCGACCGGCTTGAAAGGTAGAAACACTTATGTGTTTTCTAAATGCTACAACGAAAACTCCAAAGCACAAGCCATCATACACAAACACATCCGTAGGAAGAAACAATCCACTTGAACGTTTATCCGCACAAACGACTTGTCCGCACGGATAAGCCATCCGCACGCACAACTAACCCTCACGGATTACCATCCGCACGGACAGCTCGCACGCACGGATAGCTTATCCGGATGGATCACCATCCGCACGCATCACCATCCGCACGGATAGTTCATGCGCACGGATGACTCCCTCTCACGGATAGCTGCCCCGCACGAACAGCCATCCTAACCACTCTCACTTTGTACTGTTTTACGCGCCACTTATCGTTACGTTATCGAATCTATTCAGGCTAACCGTACTCGCTGTAAAGCGCTCCCTTCAATCCATAATCGCTGTGAGTATACTCGAACCCTTTTTGCTTTTAGCACTTTTGGGTGTTACATACGTTACAACTATTCAAACTACAACTACCACACTACTCAAGCTATTTTAACGCTAAACCATTTATGCATGTTATACGTGGCTTATGAATGCTTGTTTGTTATGTTTACACATGGAATGCTGTCTACCTGCCTTAGCAACGATAGTACTATAGTTTGGACTCAGCACCCGTTCACACGGGGGTTGTTAAGGATCTTTTACTTGCATGGATTACGGTGGTAATCATGTATTGCGAACTGCCTCGGGCAGTCAACCCGCAGTCATTGGTATCGATGGATCTATGTCGATAACTAACGTGCTTCATTTCACTATGTGTACGTGCTGGTTATGTGTAAACGAATTCGAACTCTATATGCTATTATCAAACTTGTATGCTCACCTTTACATTTTATGTATTGACTTTATTTTAACGTATGTGACAGGTGCTTAGGATGCATATGTGGTAGGGAATGGAAGCTAGAATAAAGCTTTAGAGCCCAACAAATAGTTGTCTGTAGATAACTTATTAGGGGTCTCTAGAAGCAGATAAACAATTGCTACTTATTTAAATCTGAGTTGTCGGAACAGAATATTTGTTTTGATGTTGTCTGTAATAACTCGTTTGGCTATTTATGATACGGTATGGGACGTATTGCTTTAATTAAATGGTAATGATAGTTGTTATGGAAACTTCTGGACAATCTGTTTCGCACAGTGCCACGCCCCGATGATTCCGCCATCGGTTGGGGTGTGACAAACGGAACACACACGAAGAACTTGAAACGACAATGAAGGTGGTTGTTCTTCGGAAGCCATAGCTTTGACGGTAGGTTATTTCCGTTCAAAAAACTTCAGCTCCGGCCGATAAAACTAAGAATGTTCGTTCCAAAACTCATTGTTCCTCTCAGATCTGACCATAGTCCGGTCTGACCCGTCACAGAGATTCCGGCCGAACCGCCGGTCACCGGCCGAACCTCAGGTCTGATGTAGTGTAACACCCCAAACTTCGTATGTCATAAAATAATATTATTTTGTGATGCTAGATAACGGAAGACGGTACTGTAAAACGGTACCGTAAGGAAATGATAGTAAATTTATATATGTGTGTATCTAAGTTAAATAAAGATAAGAGGCCAAGTTAGTATGGGAAATAACAAACTTAAACACACTTTGATAGACAAGGGGGCTAATGTGTAAATGTGTAATGGAATTTATAAAAAAAAAAAGAAACATGTGTTGTGTCTGGTTTTGTGCGATCGAACAGAGGCAGAGGGCAAGGTGAAACCCTAGTTTCACCAACTTCATCAAATTCAGTAGGAATCTCAATGAAAATCGGATGCATGAACCCCAATTTGCAAACATTTTGTTTAGTAAAGTGGTAAGTCGAATTCTTTGATTTGGTGAATTTTAGGAAAAGGGTTTTTCATCTAATCATGAAATTATGCAAACATGAGTGTGATTTGAAGTTATGAATGCAAGATATGATAGGAATCATGTTTGATTTTAGCATTTTGATTGAGTTATAGCAAAAACCCATTGGGTGAGAAGTTAACACAAGTAGAATGATCAAGTAGGATTATGTATGTGAAGTTTTGATGTATGATCTTGATTATAATACATGAATGATAAGTGAATTGATGTAGAATGAAAGAATCATGTAAACTTAGATGATTATTGAAAATAAGTGAGTTCAACTAGTAAAATGTCATGCTTTATATGTTGTACAATATGCTTTAAATGTGAAACCCGCCAAGTGTTCGATGAAATGCTTAAGAGAACAAGTATGTGGATTACTAGTAGGGATGATCTCGGGTTCAAGGATAGTGTTAAATTAGTTAATTTTGAATGATGTTGTTAATCGTGACTTATGAGTTGACTAGTACGGAAGGAATTGTTTATGATTGAGGGCATATATGATCTTGTGGTTGAATATGTGTTTTACTATATGAGTAGGAAATTAAAAGATACGATTCTAGTTCATACTTTGTGTTGCTGGAAAGTGACGAGTAAAGCTAAAATAGGTTACGAATGTGAAATGAATGCAATGTTAGAATGTGCGCTTATACTAATGAAGTAGTAACCTTGATGGTATGAAAGTATAGGATCATGTTAAGATGGAAAAGCATGGAAGGCAAACGGAAAGGATATGAGGAAGCATGTACGAGACGGGCACTCGAGGTAAGTGATTTCCGTAATCACTTCTTAGTTTGTTTAAGTAATATAATGTTTTAATTATTAAGTTCATATGAAGTTGAGGTCAAATCAATAGATTATTATGATAAATGCATGAACGGGTCGAATAGTTCGTAGATGAATAACAAGCTGAACACGTATAAGTTAAGAAATTCCTTTACTCGGATGTTGGATTTCAAGTTCACATGATAGAATATTAATTTACAATCATGTAGGAAGAAACGTGACGCAAAATGGATGAAAAATGAGAGAGTTATGTCCGTTTCGGTAAGAATTAATGGCTAGCAAAAGTGCAGAGTTGACACGGCCGGGTGGTGAGCTGACACGGCCGGGTGAAGGTTCTGTCAAAAATATTATTTATGTGATTTATGCATCGTAAGCTTCGGTATATTATCCGTGGACTACGATGGGCCTCCCAAACATGATTTCGAGTGTTTCCTTGACGATTATAAGTTGTAAACCCAAGTATATTATCCGTGGACTACGATGGGCCTCCCAAACTGGATTTCGCTTGAAACTTGAAGCGAAATTGGGATTGTTGGATTTCGCTTGAGATTTCCTGAAGCGAAATAGTGGTTTTCGCTTGAACAGTTGAAGCGAAATTGTTATTTCAGATTTCGCTTGAAGGTCTGATTAGTTGAAGCGAAATAGATCATTTGGAATTTCGCTTGAAGGTTACAATCATTTGAAGCGAAATAATTGTTTTCGCTTGAAAACACTTAATATCAGATTTCGCTTGAACAGTGTTTTATTAGCTGTTTTCGCTTGAGGCTGTATATACTTCAAGAATTTCGCTTGAAGTTGCTGAAGTTTCAAAACTTTGAAAATTTCTAAGTGTTTGATTGATTTTTTTTTCAGGTACGTTCACGATGGATGATAATTTCATAAATCCGTTTAGCGATATGTACGCGTTCACTTCCGAATCGTCAGATAGAAGATCTGAGATGAAAGAATATTCAAAAGAGATTTCAGAGAATTTGAAGTTTGAAAACATGTACGGGAGCCAACAAAAGCCACCAAAGCTAATGAAAGTGGAAGATTATCACTGGTGGAAAAATAGATTTGAGGGTTGGGTAAAAGCTTTTGCTACTGAAAGCTGGTTAAAACTGACAGATGAATATGTTGCACCAGTAAAAGAGGGAGGAGAATTAATAGATGCAAAAGATTTTTCAGAAAAAGATATAATAAATGTTGTGGCTGAACATAGAATGATAACATTGATCAAACAGTCAGTAAGAGAGGATATTATTTCATTGCTCGAACAAGAAAAGACTTCAAAGAGTTTGTGGGAAGCGTTAGAGAGAAAATGTGTAGGAAGTAATGAAATTGTTAAAAACAAAAAGAAATTGTTGCGTAAAGAGTTTGATTTATTCAATTGTATGAAAAATGAATCTGTTTGTAAAATGATTGAGAGATTCGGACATCTGAAAGTGGAGCTGATCAGACATCAAATCTTACCTTCTGAAGAGGAGCTGGTGGATAAACTGTTTGATTCATTGCCAGATGATCAAGAGTGGAAATACTTTGCTCTAATGTTGAAAAATACAATAAAGCCAGAAGAGTTGAAATTGGATATGCTGATTGAAAAGCTTGAAAGTCATGAGCTGGAGATAAAAAGATCTAAAGTCAACAATCCAGCTTATCAGCAGAATGTAGAGCTTTACTACAGAGTACCGCAGGCTGGGTCTCCAAGAACAGCATTTTCTGCAGAAAGTTCAAGTTCAGTGAACAATGAAAGTCTTCATAGTGGTTTTCACAGTGGATCTTCTTCAAACACTTCAAACCAATCTGCTTCAAAGAATTTGTTTCAGTGTAACATCGCAGTGGATCTGAAGAATGGGCAGAATTTCAGTGAAGAATCGGCAAAACAACAGATGGTTTTCTTGGCATCTGTACTTGAATCGTATGAAAGTCTCGTTGCAGGGAAGATTGGCAATACCAATTTGACGAAAGAAGATTATGACCAATTAGACCCCGAGGAGATGGAACTAATGGATATAAGATGGTGCATGGCCAGTGCAGTTCGTCGGGCACAGCGGTTCATGGAGATCACGGGGAGAAAGTCAATTGGTGGTGCATCTACTAAGTTGGGGTTTGATAAATCGAAGGTGACTTGTTTCAAGTGTAAGCAGAAGGGTCACTTCAAACGAGAATGTCGAAACGCTTATGTTAATGAATCGGAGAATCCATTCAATGAAGATTACTACAGGAAGGCAATTTACCATCAGAACAAGTCTGAGTCACCAAGATTAAAGCAACCAGAAGAAAGATCAAGGGCTCTTGCAGTTATATATGACGATGAAGGGTATGACTGGAGTTAAGAAGTTCTACCTGAAGAAGATGCAGTTGGTTATGCATTTGTTGCAAATGATGATCATGATAGATGGTGGAGAAGAGACAGTGCAAGATGGGAGATTGGCAAATTGAATGAACCATTTAAGGAAGCACAAAGAGCCAAGAGATGGAATGAAGAACTAGAGTGTTACATGGATCCACAGGGTAATCCAGTAGTTGATCCATCAAAAGTGGATTTTGATGCTGTAACCAATGTGTTTCCAAGTGAGGGCACGTTCAATACAAGAAGGCTTTCTGATAAAAGCTATTTGCCAAATTTGATGATCAAGTTAAGAGAAGTTTTTGAAGCAAGTTTACCGAAGGTGGTAGAGATGAAGAAGAGAAAAGAAGAAGAACTGAAGAAGATTATTGAAGAAGTGAAGACTGTTGCAAAGCTTGCTGGAGAGGAACAGAAAGCTGAAGAAGAACAGAAGAATGCAGAAGCTCAGAAAGAAGAAAAGGAGAACGATCAGAAAGTTGAATCAGAAGAACCGGTGCTGAATGAGACTGAGGTTAGAAAATCTTCTGATCTATCTAATGTTGAAATGGTTGATGAAAAAGAAAACAAGTGCAGGAATTGCATAGAAATGTGCAAAGTCTGTACTGAAAAAGATGACATCATAAAAACAAAAGATATTGAAACAAGCAAACTTGAAAATGTTTTCAAAATGAAATGTAAAGAAATGATTGAAAAAGAATAAATTTTGAAACTAAAAGTTGAAAAATTAACACAGAAATGTCAAGGTCTTGAAAAGGATAATGATGTTTATAGACAACTGTGTTCTACAAAATGTGTCGATTGTGTTGAAAAAGAATCGAAATTTCAAGATTTACAAAAACAGTATGATTCTTTAAAGTGGTCGAGTCAGAGAGTACAAGAAGCTTATGATACTTTGAAGAGCCAAGTCAAAAGTTTTGATCAAAGATTGTCTGAAACTTTAACAACCAAAGAAATGTATGAGAGACAGTTTAAAGAAAAGCAAATTGAATTAAACAAATGTTTTGATGAAATTGCAAATCTTAAACAAGTCTTGGGTGAAAAAGAAAAGATTGTTACAAAACTTCAAAGTTATCATAACTCTTCGTACATTCTCGAACGCATTTTCAACATCACACCAGATGACAAAGATACTGAAAATTGCAAAAAGGGTATTGGTTCAGAATTTCATCAGGTACCACCACCATTGAGAAACAATTATACTTTTTATGATGAGGAAAAGGTGGCAAAAGGTTTGAATATAGCTGACCAGTTACCTGAAAGTATCGATGTGACTTATTCCAAATCTGATGATGCTAATGATGCTAATGATTCAGAGGTGGTAAGTAAGGTTGTTGAAAGTGTTTTGAAAGATGAGTCTACAAAAGGTAAGTCTGAATCACAGGATGAAGATGAAGGAAATTTTTATGATGGTTATTCGAAAAACACAAAATCCGAGAAAAGTTTGAATGATGATTCAAAAGGATTGGTTTATACCATGATTGGATCAGACAAATTATTCTTAGATGTTGTATTCCCGATTCAGAATGTGATTTCAGAGAAGGTCGATAAAGTTTTCAAAATGGTTGAGATTGAGAAGTCTGAGATTCAAAAGTTTGCTGGTAAAGGTCATAGATCTTTTTATAACAAACCTGGTTTTAAGAAGAAAAACATGAAGGCTGGTTTGGGTTATAAAAAGAAATGGAATTGGAATCAAAGTAAAAAATCAAATTTGCAACAAAAGATGAATTTTGTTCAAGGGAAAAGTTTGAAAGAAGAAGAAAAACTCAAATTTGGACGACAGTCTAATGAGGAGTTTGATGCGATGAAAAAGAAACAACAACAGGCCAAGGATGTTTCAAAGAAAGTGTGTTTTAAATGTGATCAAATTGGACATGTTGCACGAAAGTGTCCAAATCCAAAGCCTGTTGATGTTGAAAAACAGAAATATGAGGATGTGAAATCAAGGTCAACCAGATTTGATTCGAAACAAACTTGGAGGTATAATACAAACAAGTTTGCTTCAAATCAAAATTGGAAATCAAATCCGAACAGGTTCGATTCAAGACAGACCTGGAATTCTCACACACCCAGATTGAGAACAACACAGAGTTGGAGAAAATCTGTTGATATGACAAAACCTCAAGAGTTTTGGAAACCTAAAAATGTTATTCAAAATCAAAAGGTTCAAAAAGAGACAAACTTTTACAAAAGAGGTACTCCGGAAGGTCAAATGTGGAGTGCTAAGAAACAAGTGACGTTGGTAAAAGATGAGAAAGTTGAAGTCAAAGTTGAACAAGTTTTAAGTGACAAAGAGTTTCCAAAATTGAATGAACATTATTGTATTGAAATGCCTAAGGTCCAACAGACCTGGGTTAAATTGTTCAAATGATTGATAAAGTTTGAATGTGCAGGTGCTCAACGAAGCTGAAGATTGTGAGAATGGTAGTTGGAGCAACCTGGCACAGGAAGAGGTTGCAGGACCCTGGTTTGTTTGAACAGGGAGTTTAGTTTGATTTTTGTACATAAATAAACAATATTTTCAAAACCCTAAAAATTTGAAAAATTAAAAACCAAAAATATGTTTTTAGTTTGTTAAAATTTGAAAAACCAAAAATATGTTGTTTTTTAATTTTGTTTGAATGTATGTTGATCGAATATGCCGAAACCCTCACGGCTGAACAAACATGATTACTTTCATCAGATTGAAAAACGGTTTTCAAACTGTTAAGATCAATGGGTTGTAAATCATGGGGGTAATTAGTACGTTATTTTTTCTGCAAATCAGAGCACTTGAAGCAGAAAATGGATGGCGAGACAAAGCTATCAGTGTTGGTTGTCAATTTTTTTTAATGGTTTTGCATTTTAGGGGGAGAAAAATTGTCATTAGAGAATCCAAAAACATTTGAAAATTTGAAAAAGTCAAAAACATGATAAAAATTTAAAAAAAATTGAGTTTTTGCGTAAAAAGAGGAAATGATAGTACATCAGTAGACGATTACAGTACGCTAAAGATTTGGAAAGTATAAAAGAATTAAACAATCTTACTGATGATGTGTCGATAGGTTTTCGCACATTTAGTAGATTTATTCGGGATATAAACCTAAATTCAAACTTGTGAATTTCGTGGGGAACACTACTTGGATATATAGGTAACCCCTGAAATCTCGTTTGAAAGGTCTCTTAATCTGATATACTAGGTCTTTATACTCTATGATATCTGGGGTATTATTCCGGGACTTCTGCTGAACGGTAGTTCTGACCTAGTCCCTGGCTAATACTTGCTTTAATGCTTGAAACACAGCATTACACCCTCAGCATGCTGAAACAATTAAAATTGATATATGCTGCTGTTGTAAGCAAAAAGATCCTCTAAAGGGGACATACCGAAAAGTCGAAGCTGATATCTCTCTGTGTATACGGAAGTATCGATCTGAGATCCCTCGGCCCTCGCATACCTAAATTATATACAGATATCATTGTAGTATTCTCACCTGTAAGACTGATTATTGGGATTCTGGATACGGGAGTATATTCAAGAGGTGGGACACATGAATGATCTAAGTTCTTAATTCATCTAAATCGTATCCTGAGTAAATTGAAATTTGTGTGGAAATTTAAGATGGATCAGTATATCGACAATCGAGGTAAATTGTTTAAGTCTGAGTATGAAATGTAGCTTAACGGTACTTGTGACTTGTCATTAACTGATATGATCCTCTGACGCATACTCAAAACAAAAATATTATCTGTAAATATGTTTGTACATATTTCTTTACAGCTTTATGTTTTCAGAAAATACAAAAAGATTTTGATTTTTGCTTTATTTTCGACAACTAATGTTTGAGTGCTGAGTTTCAAAATCTAAGTAAGCTGATTGTGTTTCTAAAAATAAAACAAGTTCATTAATTTGAAACTTGATTTAAATTCAAAAATTTCAAAATCAGTTTGTGATATCTCCAAGGTCATTAGTTTGAACTTGGATGATAAACTGTAAGGGAGTTAGATTCTTTAACATTGCCATATCAGTAAAGTTTGTTGATAGAGGAAGTAGATTAAAGAAGATTGATTGATATCATGAAAATTTTGTTACTTATATCTGGATGAGTGATTGCAGGTTTCAGGAATTTCCACGGAGGTTAAATGTCAAAGCTTGAACCAGACATCTCAGATTCTAGCATATCGAGAGGGGGAGTCTGTGAAAGGGGGAGTCTGGATCAATAGTCAAAGGGAAGTCTAAAGATGGAGTCAGAACAAGATGTAAATCTGTGAAGATAGAGTGCTTTTGATGAAAAGACAGAATGTTTGAAGAATGATGAAGACAAAGACTTGAAGCCAAAGACTTCATCAACATCCAAGGGGGAGTCTGTTGGTGCATTATATGTCTGTTGATTACGTCATAATCAAGTCTTGTGTCTAGATAGGGTGAATGTACACACAACAGGGTTTTAATTAGGGTTTAGACATGTTTAACATGAAGATTTCGCTTGAAATCAGTTCAAGCGAAATCAACATGACTTGATTTCGCTTCAGGCCAGTTCAAGCGAAATTTACATGCCTATATATAGGGTTGTTGTCATTTCACTTGGTACGCGACTTCCAGAACTGTAACGAAGTGCTGCCAATTTCTGTTCAGGTTGTAAACATTGTTATTATCAATACAAGCAACAGATTAAAGATTACAAGCTGTATTCGTGTCCGGTTTACTGATTCCGCCTTTAAACTGGATGTAAAACTCTTCTGAACGACTCAGTCGGGTCAAACAACGATCCAACAATGTGTTTTACTATATGAGTAGGAAATGAAAAGATACGATTCTAGTTCATACTTTGTGTTGCTGGAAAGTGACGAGTAAAGCTAAAATAGGTTACGAATGTGAAATGAATGCAATGTTAGAATGTGCGCTTATACTAATGAAGTAGTAACCTTGATGGTATGAAAGTATAGGATCATGTTAAGATGGAAAAGCATGGAAGGCAAACGGAAAGGATATGAGGAAGCATGTACGAGACGGGCACTCGAGGTAAGTGATTTCCATAATCACTTCTTAGTTTGTTTAAGTAATATAATGTTTTAATTATTAAGTTCATATGAAGTTGAGGTCAAATAAATAGATTATTTTGATAAATGCATGAACGGGTCGAATAGTTCGTAGATGAATAACAAGCCGAACATGTATAAGTTAAGAAATTCCTTAACTCGGATGTTGGATTTCAAGTTCACATGATAGAATATTAATTTACAATCATGTAGGAAGAAACGTGACGCAAAACGGATGAAAAATGAGAGAGTTATGTCCGTTTCGGTAAGAATTAATGGCTAGGAAAAGTGCAGAGTTGACACGGCCGGGTGGTGAGCTAAACGGTCAGGTGAAGGTTCTGTCAAAAATATTATTTATGTGATTTATGCATCGTAAGCTTCGGTATATTATCCGTGGACTACGATGGGCCTCCCAAACATGATTTCGAGTATTTCCTTGACGATTATAAGTTGTAAACCCTAGTCTAAGCCTCATGTAATTTATATAAGAGTATGATAGATGTATGTAATGAAGTTGGACATGTATTACATGTAAATGGTATACAAGAATGCGTACGGAACACGTAGGTATGGATACATGATTGTAGGTATGATTGAATGTATATTAGGTATGTAGATGTGTATGATTGTAAGTATGTATGTGTGCTAGTATGTGCGAATCCATGATTTGGATGCATTTGAGAATTAGCGTTACTAATAATGCCCTTGGGTTTGGAATGTAAGTTAATTAGATGCATTTAAATGGTTGACGTCCTTTTTACGAAGATGTAGTACTTGAATATGTTGAGATTACGGGTTTGCTAACCAAGTTATTATTGAGTATGTTTGAAAGTGCAGGTTTATGAATGTCGGACTTTCGAAGTGTTGATATAATAATGAAACGGTTGAATGTTGAAGGATAATCGGGTTGAAGTAACTTATGCGGTTAGAATATGCTATGGACGTTTTAGTTTATACAACATATTATGTTTGGTCGTCATCATCTACAAACGGGTTAGTTGTATGAAAATATATGTCATACCCATTTAAATGGGTAATCGAATGCGTGTGAGAAATGAAAGTACATACACGAATGGAACTAAAGTGACGGTTTTATAAGCAAATAAGTATAATGACTAATTTTTTAAAGCTTTGTTGTTGAATGTAGGTAAATCCTCAATTCAGGCGACTTGGAGAATCGGAGCGAGTGCGTGTTCATGTTATGTCATACCAAACGCTTCCGCTAGCTTGCTCAAATGTTTTTGGTCCAATACTTGTTTATTTTGCATAACCTTGTTAGTAGTCATACTTTTCAAAACTTGTTGTATTGGTTTTTAGTAGTAACTTGTCGAACGAATCGTAGAATTGTATCTAGTTTAATTATGTTTAAAACAGGGGCATGCTCGTTTTATGGACGGGTCATGCCCAAATTTGGTTAAATTAATGCACATGCGTTATTGATATCATCGTTTCAAATTGCGAAAAGTTGGACACTTTTAAGAAATTTTTTATATTTCTAGTGTCCTTTAGTCGTCTTTTATTAGACGCAAATGCGGACCTTACAAGTTGGTATCAGAGCCTTGGTTTGAGGGATTCGAGCAAGAGTATCAGTGCTTGAACTCAAACCGATGGCTCGTGCAAAAGTGTGCTGATGCGTGTGAAGTGTTATATATATTAGGTGTATATTTTAAGCCCCTTTAACACTTATTTTTAGCCAAGTTTTAAATTTATAAAACACGATATTTTACTAACACTAAACACACATATGGGCAAGTGCACCCATCGTGAGCGTAGTATAGCGTTGGTAAGATCCCGAGGTCGTCCAAGGACACAAGAGCTTTTAGTACCGGTTTATCCTCAACGCCTAATCAAAATAAAAAGTTTAGAAAAATGTTTTAAACTAAGAAAAATAAAAACTAACTAAAGTGCTGAAAATAAAAATAAAAACAGATAGACAAGATGAATCACTTGGTTCCGACTCGTATCTAGTATAACCTTTGATTATTTCCGCACTTTTGCACATAATTAAGAGATTATCTTAGTTATTGTAGTAGGCCCCTCTTTTGAAGGTGACGTTACCCTCACCCCAGTAGTTTGAGTCAGCAAGCATACAATCCTAAAATGGTGGATTATTGGAAGATAATGAATTAAGTTATTAATGCAATATTATGGTAGGCCCCGCTTTTGGCGGTGACGTTACCCTCGGCTAAGTAGTCTGAGTCAGCAGGGATACAGTCCTAAATAGCCGGGTTATAGTATTAATAGTAGTTAACTTATGAGGGGATCAAAGAGTTTGGACCCCCGCCATCCAATACCGTGAAGCATTGAAGGAGGTCCTACTAAATTTGAACCAGGTCCATTGCAGGACCTCTAAACGCTGAACAATGGCAAGACCTTTACCAAACCGTTCCCTTAACCCCCGACCAGGTAGCCAACATACCTCCATATAGACCGTGGAGATATGAATGGTGAAAATCCTTTATTTTATATAGACAGTAAAATAATGCCAAGACACCACGGACAAACGATAAGGAAAGATCACCTTCAACATAAGTAACTAGTTATTAAAGTCATTAATACAAAACCAAATAAAAAGTGCAAAAGATTAGAAATAAAAAGTATTATACTAGACACTTTGTCTTCACCAAGTGATGTAAGAGACTTAGGCAAACATGGCCTTGATTGTCAAGAACTCTTACGATCAATCTTGGATCCCGAGACGACTCACACACTCTACGATGGACAATGGATGATGGTGGTGGATGATGGTGTTGTGATGGTGGTGGGTGGTGGATGAAGTGTGAGAGAGGTGGTGTGCCAAGGGATGAGTTGAAATGAAACCAAGCACTCCTATTTATAGGCTGAACAGAGGGCTGGGCACGGCCCCGTGTCCGCTGGGCACGGCCCCGTGCCTGTCTGACACTCTCTCTCCTCATTAATTGTAATTCGCAATTACAATTAATGCGCCTGCTGTACTTTCGCCACGCCCCCGTGTTCACTGGGCACGGCCCCGTGGTGGGCAATAGAAGCTTCTATAGGTTTGTCTTTTCTGCTGCTTCTTGGGCACGGCCCCGTGCTGGCTGAGCACGGGGCGTGTTCAGTCTTCTGCCTTCTCTATTTTGCTTGGGAAGATGCCGTTGAGGGGTCGGGCAATCCACTTATGTTCCTTTTCTTGTATTTATGTTGGATTTAGCTGTCTTTTTGCTTCTTTTGTGTTTTTGAGCTCATTTAATCCTGAAAATACAAAAGGAAGACAAAAACACTCTTTTTCCAATATTAGTACTTAAAAAGGGTTAGTTTTATGCCTCATTTGATGTAATTTATATGTTGCATTTTACATACATCAAATACCCCCACACTTGAACTTTTTCTTGTCCTCAAGCAAAACTCTTTAATATGTGGCTTACACTCCCAAATGGAATGGGTAGAAGAGAAGGTTTTTGGCTTGTCGTAGAGTGTTGGGAATCCAAGATCCTTTTGGGTTTTATTTTTATCTATTTACAATCCTATTCGTAATGATTTATTTAGAACGTTTCATAGGAGAAATTACTTATTTGGGCATAACATGCCTTTTTAAAATTCCATTTATATACAAGTTCACATACCTCACGGGAGAAATCACTCACACTCGGCCGAAGGTGTATTTTTAGTGAATCACTCGAGAGCGGCATGGAACTTATTCCTACCATAAGCTTGCCAAGCAATCAATCCTCCTCCTTTTTAACTTTTATACCTTTGTAAATATCAAGAGGACTTTGTGGGTTAAGGGTTAGGCTTGGGTTAAAGGTAGGTGGTTGGGATATTGGTTAGTGGTTAGTAAAAAAAAGGGCGAAAAGCGTAACAAGTGTCGGTTTTCGTAAGACTTTCTATTTTTTTTTGTAACTTTTTATTTTGATAAAGCTTTTATTCAAACAAAGTTATTTTTGATGAACTTGTTTGTTTATTTTCTTTTTGCTTCATCAACACATTTTTTTTTGAACGATCATACGAAAAAAAACCGAACTTGTTACTAAAACAAAGGGTTAAAAATAAAAAGGTTTTGGTGGGTAAAAGGGTTTTTGGTTTGGGTGATGAAATGAAAAGGTTTAGGCTCAAAGGGGCTAACTAGGGGGATTTTTGGGTAGGTGGTAAAAGAAAAAGAAAAATAATGGTGTAGAAATAAAAAGGGTTAGTCCTAATGCCTCCATCATTTACTTACTCGGGTTTAAGTTGATAAGGACCGGGAATGCATCGTCATGGCAAGTTCTAGAGTCGTAAGAACCAAGCGGCTATTCACACAAGAAACGAAAAATGAGCATTTAGTCTAAAGATGTAAATTTGTATGCTCAATAAAGGCTCAAAACTCACTTTTGTGGGAATGGGTTTTTATGTGATCAAGTATATATAATCAAATTTTAACTAAGTTTGCCATGCCTTTTCATAATTTTCTTATGTTGGTTCTTTTTATCACTACGCTATCAGTTGTAAATTTGTAAAAATATAACCTTTTTGAGAACTTGAATTTCCCGAGTTAAACCTAGACAAGAAAAAAAAAATGAAATTTTTGAAAAAAATTTGGGGTGATTAGCGGTTCCAATAGAGTTTTGTGTAAGGCTTGTATTTAGGACTTGCAAAATTCAAGGTTTTAGCATCCCCCCCACACTTAAATTACACATTGTCCTCAATGTGTCCCAAAAATAAATTTTTAGGTTGATTAGATGTGTAAAATGGTGTTAAAAAGCAAAAATTTTGTGTTACTGGGCGCTGAACACGGCCCCGTGTTGTCCGGGCACGGCCCCGTGTTCAAGTGCCAGTAACAAAATTAAAACAAGAGAAGCAGAAGTCTGGACACGGGGGCGTGTCGGGTGAACACGGCCCGTGTCCAGTTACCTGAACTGGGCGTTTTTCTGCAGGTGGTTCAGCACGGGGCCGTGTTGGTTGGACACGGCCCGTGTTGAACCTTCTATAATGGAGAGAACTGTCGGGTAGCCTTGTTCTTGTGCATGGGGTCATTTTTCTCGTCTCCCTTTTCATCCCTTACCACCATGAGTGTGTTTTATTCCTGAAAATTAAAACTAACTAGAAAACATAAAAATTAATCTAAATTAAACTAAGGATAGTTCCGCGGAATGCCTCCGTGGTGCGCCACGTTTATAAGGGTCCTTGGCTAGACCCAAAGCCGGTCATATGTCACCCAAGTGGGATGTATTGCATCCCATGTTACACCGTCGGAGAGCATCATCCAAGCTTGAGTCTATGACCTGCATGTAGTTGACCGTGTCTTCGTCCTCAATTATTTTTCCACATTCAAACTTCACCTCCTTATCCCCAAACTTCAATGTTAACATTCCGTCATTCATGTCCACCACCGCTTGGGCGGTGGCTAGAAATGGCCTCCCGAGGATGAGAGGGACATCGGTGTCTTCTTCCATGTCTAGGATGACAAAGTCGGTTGGGAAAACGAAGTTGTCAACTTTTACCAATAGATTTTCAGCGACACCTTGTGGAAATTTGACGGATCTATCGGCGAGTTGTATGCTCATCTTTGTAGGGCTTGTTGTTCCTAGGCCGAGTCGTTTGAACATTGATGTGGGCATGAGGTTAATGCTAGCCCCAAAATCGGCTAATGCATTACGAACGGGAGACTCCCCAATCGAGCAAGGAATTGTGAAGCTTCCGGGATCGATTTTCTTTTGTGGAAGTTTGTTGAGCACTAAGGCGGAACATTCTTCGCCTAAGTTAACTAATTGCAGTGATTCAATTTTCCTTTTGTTTGTGAGGAAATCCCTCATAAATTTTGTGTATTTAGGCATTTGGGTTAGGACCTCGATAAAAGGAATGTTAACATGCAATTGTTTTAGTAAATTTTCAAATTTAGCGAATTGCTCATCGGTCTTTTGACGATTTAACCTACCGGGGTACGGAATTGGAGGAGTCTTGGTAGGCTCTTGAGTTGGTAGAGAAGCCTTTTCTGGCGCAGGAGGAGTCACAGGTTGGCTAGATTGGCTTCTTTCATTTGGCGACAATGGAGCATCCTCGGGACCCACGGTTCGATTTCTTAATGTGATGAGATGTACTTGTGCCTTCGGGTTGGTTTCGGTATTACTAGGTAACGCGCCTTGTGGTCTCTCGGAGAAATTTTGAGCTAGTTGATTTAATTGTTTTTCAACGTTTTGAATGCTAGCTTGTTGATTTCTAAAATTCGATTCCAATTGTTGAAATCGATCCGAGTTTTTCTTTTCAGTGTCAGAGATGAGGCGAGATACAGTATCTTCAAGCCTTTCTCTTCCACCTTGTTGTTGAGAGAAATTTTGTGGTTGTTGAAAATTAGTTCGTTGGTTTTGTTGGTTACTACTATTGCCGGGATCTCTCCAACCAAGATTTGGGTGGTTACGCCATCCTTGGTTGTAGGTACCCGTTGGAGGACCCGACGGCCTAGGTCTATTATCAATGTAGTTTACCGTTTCTGGTTGTTCATCTAATTCTTTCATACAACTCCAATTTTCATGTGACCCACCACACCCTTCACAAGCCATAACCGAGGCCGTTTTTGTCATTTCTAGCTTTTTGATTTTTGAAGAGAGGGCCTCGATTTGGGCTTGTAAAGAGGTGCTTTCATCAACCTTATGGGCGCCCGGGGCAATAGATTTATTACCTCGGGGAGTGTGCCATTGAAAATTGGTTTGAGCAATTTCCTCAATTTGATTATATATTTCATTTGGGCGACGATTACCTAAAAGTCCCCCGGAGCTTGAATCAAGTGTTTGTCTTGTGTGTGGCAACAACCCATTGTAGAAAGTGGATACTTGTTGCCACACCGCTAGACCGTGATGAGGACACTTTCTTAGAAGCTCCTTGAACCTTTCCCAAGTTTCATACAAGGATTCCCCATCCTCTTGTGAGTATGTATTAATTTCAGTCATTAGTTTAGCCGTTTTAGCAGGAGGGAAATACTTATATAGAAACTTTTGGGCGAGTTCATCCCAAGTGTTTACCGAGCCCACTGGGAGGGTGTTAAGCCAAGCCTTAGCTCGGTCTTTTAGTGAAAATGGAAACATTCGAAGGCGGATGGCGTCATTCGATGCTCCATTGATCCGAAAAGTGTCACATATTTCCAAGAAATTGGTAATATGTAGATGGGGATCCTCGTCCGCAAGCCCATGAAAGGTTGCGGAGTTTTGGAGCATTTGTATCAAATGCGGCCGAAGTTCGAAGTTGTTGGCTTCGACATTCGGTGCATTGATAGCGGCGCCGAGATTGCCTACGGTGGGCCGTAGGTAATCCATGAGGGTACGTTGGTCCGCCATTGGAAGTGGGTCCCCCGAAACTTTCTCTTGATTTTTGGCTTTAAGTCTTTTTCTGAGAAAGCGTTCGGGTTCTTCTAGAGGTTCTTTTATGTCTCTACTAGAACTGGAGCTCATGCACTACGTAGGAGGTTCAAATGTGGCGCCTAGGTTCCAAGTCCTGCAATAAAAACAGAAAAGAACGTTGGTCAGAATATTCAGCACGGCCCCGTGCTCAGCGAACACGGCCCGTGGTCAGAGGTACAGTGATTGTTTTCTGGATCCCTGTTACTGGGAGTTGGACACGACCCCGTGTTGCACCGACACGACCCCGTGTTCAGCTCTCTGTAACTCAGAAAATAAAAACGGCCAGTGATGATGTTGGGCACGGCCCGTGTCTGACCGGGCACGGCCCGTGCTGAGCTCTGCAGAAGCTGAAAAACTAAGAAAATCCTTAAAAAAATAAAAAAAATGATTAGGCCGTTGATTCCTAACTTTCTTAAAATCCTTGTGTCCCCGGCAACGGCGCAAAAAACTTGATGCGTGTGAAGTGTTATATATATTAGGTGTATATTTTAGGCCCCTTTAACACTTATTTTTAGCCAAGTTTTAAATTTATAAAACACGATATTTTACTAACACTAAACACACATATGGGCAAGTGCACCCATCGTGAGCGTAGTATAGCGTTGGTAAGATACCGAGGTCGTCCAAGGACACAAGAGCTTTTAGTACCGGTTTATCCTCAACGTTTAATCAAAATAAAAAGTTTAGAAAAATGTTTTAAACTAAGAAAAATAAAAACTAACTAAAGTGCTGAAAATAAAAATAAAAATAAAAACAGATAGACAAGATGAATCACTTGGTTCCGACTCGTATCTAGTATAACCTTTGATTATTTCCGCACTTTTGCACATAATTAAGAGATTATCTTAGTTATTGTAGTAGGCCCCCCTTTTGAAGGTGACGTTACCCTCACCCCAGTAGTTTGAGTCAGCAAGGATACAATCCTAAAAGAGTGGATTATTGGAAGATAATGAATTAAGTTATTAATGCAATATTATGGTAGGCCCCGCTTTTGGCGGTGACGTTACCCTCGGCTAAGTAGTCTGAGTAAGCAGGGATACAGTCCTAAATAGCCGGTTTATAGTATTAATAGTAGTTAACTTATGAGGGGATCAAAGAGTTTGGACCCCCGCCATCCAATACCGTGAAGCATTGAAGGAGGTCCTACTAAATTTGACCCAGGTCCATTGCAGGACCTCTAAACGCTGAACAATGGCAAGACCTTTACCAAACCGTTCCCTTAACCCCCGACCAGGTAGCCAACATACCTCCATATAGACCGTGGAGATATGAATGGTGAAAATCCTTTATTTTATATAGACAGTAAAATAATGCCAAGACACCACGGACAAACGATAAGGAAAGATCACCTTCAACATAAGTAACTAGTTATTAAAGTCATTAATACAAAACCAAATAAAAAGTGCAAAAGATTAGAAATAAAAAGTATTATACTAGACACTTTTTCTTCACCAAGTGATGTAAGAGACTTAGGCAAACATGGCCTTGATTGTCAAGAACTCTTACGATCAATCTTGGATCCCGAGACGACTCACACACTCTACGATGGACAATGGATGATGGTGGTGGATGATGGTGTTGTGATGGTGGTGGGTGGTGGATGAAGTGTGAGAGAGGTGGTGTGCCAAGGGATGAGTTGAAATGAAACCAAGCACTCCTATTTATAAGCTGAACAGAGGGCTGGTGGGCGACGCACAATTTCAAAGCCCGTCGCCTATTTTCCTGTTTACGAACTTTGGTGGGCGACGCACAATTTCAAAGCCCGTCGCCGACGGGGTGTGAAGCCGTCGCCGACGGCTAGCGGAAATCAAATCCGCTGAATTTTTTTTGTTTTGTCTTGTTTTCGTACTTTGAGTCTCTAAATTGTTCAAAAGCTTAATGAATGTTCGTGTAAGATCTATATAAGGCCTAGTACGATATATGTGACCACGATTAATGGATAAGATAGACGGAATATGCTATTCATTTATTAATATGCTATTCATAAGGCCAAGAGCACGCAGGTTATGTGAAGGGTAAGCACAATTGTTCGGAAGGGATGATCCGTGAATGCGGTCTAGGACCGACATCAAGGCAAGTAATAATACGAATTGACCCCTGGTACGTAAACTCAACGCGTGGATGTATGAAATGGTATAATTAGGCAAGTGAAAGAAAATTCTCAATGAATATAATAACGACATGGTAAAGAAGTTTTAAAAATGTAACACGTGCCGAAACTTAATTCTTCGGACATAATGTGTCGATTACGCGAAGGCACGAAACTAGTACGTGGATTGTGTGCCTGGCCAGTACACAAGAAACGTATGACGTTCGTGAGACCGTGATAATTGTTACAGGTATGTCCGTTAGAATTGGGTAGCAGGTGGGCGTATGGGTGAAATGGGTAGTAAGACTATCGCGAGATTGAGAGTACTACGTAAGAGTGAAAAGTGCGAATGATAAGAATGAAGAATGTTGAATCCGTAAGAAAGTACGGATCAACAATGTATGAATGAAATGTTTGAATCCGCGAGAGGGATTCAAAGAATGAAAGATATGAATGCAATGCTTGAATCCGCGAGACGGATTCAAGGAATGAAAGGCATGAATGAAATGTTTGAATCCGCGAGACGGATTCAAAGAATGAAAGATGTGAATGCAATGTTTGAATCCGCCAGACGGATTCAAAACATAGAAGGTACAAAAGGTATGAATAATGTGTTCGAATCCACGAAACAGATTTAAGATATAAAAGACGGAACTAGTCTACATAAGAAGAAGTTGATAGCTTGACCATGTATGCGTCAAACAAGTCATATAAGTAAATGTAAAGCAAATGAACAAAAGAATGATAGGAATGAAAATATCCGAATGTGTAAGTAACTACGGACCAAACAAGTAAATATTCCTTAAGTTATAAGATTAAATTATGTTTAAACTTTCATATATATATATATATATATATATATGAATATATTTATGCAAATGCGTTGCATGCAAGAATGGTCGAAAGGATAAATGGGTCATACGGGTCAGATGGCGATCGCCATTTGAACTCGGTAGTTAATGTTTTGATATGTTAAGTTTTGTACTCATAGGTGGGCTTGATGAATGGACACGCAATGTCACCAATCGGGAAGGAATGATCATCGTAAGATAAAGATAACGAATCAATGGAATCTACTCCTGTCAGGTATGTATAAAAAGGGTTGTAACTTTAATAGGAGGTTATGACTTGACTAGAGATGGATGTGTTAGAATAGGATGTATATATACAAACCGTAATGCAAAATGTGGAGTGAGTTTCAAAAGGTTCGTAATGATCGTCGGGTGGTATTGAACTTGACTGATCGTAACTCTGGAAATTCTGATAGAATGTAAGAGACGACAAGTATCCTTAAGAAATGCTAACTTTGATGCTCGGCTTGTTGGCCATGTTCATTTGAACAAGACATTGTAGAAAAGATACGCATGGCATAAATAACAATAGTAACCACGGGAATAATGCTTAGTCTTCGTGATTTAAGTACGGATAAGTAAGTTTAAGAAGGGTGATTATAGTTGTAATACTAAGTCCTTGAATGATTATAGTATGCGTATGGTAATATATCGACCCCTCCTATGAGCTTAAAGGTAAACGAAAGTAATGATAGTAATGGAATGTTTAGGATGGCTCATAGTGAACAAATGGAAAGATAGCATATGGTGTATGAGTAGTATGAAATACATCGATTTATTTCGATTAGTAAATATATGAATGTAATATGCTTAAGTAGGAAGTTAGAAACAAGCCATAGATTTGGGTTTGCACGATTAATAGTTGCATAAAATTGGAATAAATTTGATGAATGAAACGCTAGTGATGGTATGCGCTAGGAGCTAGCATTATAAAGTAAAAGACACTAATAAGAGCTCTGGGTCAGACCCTGACCCTTGTGTGATTATGAAAGTAAATTACTAATTTAAGAAGATAGGGTCAATGCGTACGATTATATTTTGTTCCTGAATAAAGCCCCTGTTATAAGGCATGAGTGAATTAATGCCATGATATGCGTTTTGAATGAAACGAGTGATGAACTTGTAGTGATAATCATCACTAGGGAACTAACATGAGGCAAGAATTCGAAATCTAATGGTATACATTCTACAAGTGTGTCCTTAGTGTGCTAAATAGAAGGGTTAGTGATAACCCGTAAGGAAAGGTAATCAATGTTAAGTGGAAATGAGCAAGGTTTCGGGGACGAAACCTTCTTTAAGGGGGGTAGACTTGTAACACCCCAAACTTCGTATGTCATAAAATAATATTATTTTGTGATGCTAGATAACGGAAGACGGTACTGTAAAACGGTACTGTAAGGAAATGATAGTAAATTTATATATGTGTGTATCTAAGTTAAATAAAGATAAGAGGCCAAGTTAGTATGGGAAATAACAAACTTAAACACACTTTGATAGACAAGGGGGCTAATGTGTAAATGTGTAATGGAATTTATAAAAAAAAAGAAACCAGTGTTGTGTCTGGTTTTGTGCGATCGAACAGAGGCAGAAGGCAAGGTGAAACCCTAGTTTCACCAACTTCATCAAATTCAGTAGGAATGTCAATGAAAATCGGATGCATGAACCCCAATTTGCAAACATTTTGTTTAGTAAAGTGGTAAGTCGAATTCTTTGATTTGGTGAATTTTAGGAAAAGGGTTTTTCATCTAATCATGAAATTATGCAAACATGAGTGTGATTTGAAGTTATGAATGCAAGATATGATAGGAATCATGTTTGATTTTAGCATTTTGATTGAGTTATAGCAAAAACCCGTTGGGTGAGAAGTTAACACAAGTAGAATGATCAAGTAGGATTATGTATGTGAAGTTTTGATGTATGATCTTGATTATAATACATGAATGATAAGTGAATTGATGTAGAATGAAAGAATCATGTAAACTTAGATGATTATTGAAAATAAGTGAGTTCAACTAGTAAAATGTCATGCTTTATATGTTGTACAATATGCTTTAAATGTGAAACCCGCCAAGTGTTCGATGAAATGCTTAAGAGAACAAGTATGTGGATTACTAGTAGGGATGATGTTGGGTTCAAGGATAGTGTTAAATTAGTTAATTTTGAATGATGTTGTTAATCGTGACTTATGAGTTGACTAGTACGGAAGGAATTGTTTATGATTGAGGGCATATATGATCTTGTGGTTGAATATGTGTTTTACTATATGAGTAGGAAATGAAAAGATACGATTCTAGTTCATACTTTGTGTTGCTGGAAAGTGACGAGTAAAGCTAAAATAGGTTACGAATGTGAAATGAATGCAATGTTAGAATGTGCGCTTATACTAATGAAGTAGTAACCTTGATGGTATGAAAGTATAGGATCATGTTAAGATGGAAAAGCATGGAAGGCAAACGGAAAGGATATGAGGAAGCATGTACGAGACGGGCACTCGAGGTAAGTGATTTCCGTAATCACTTCTTAGTTTGTTTAAGTAATATAATGTTTTAATTATTAAGTTCATATGAAGTTGAGGTCAAATCAATAGATTATTATGATAAATGCATGAACGGGTCGAATAGTTCGTAGATGAATAACAAGCCGAACACGTATAAGTTAAGAAATTCCTTAACTCGGATGTTGGATTTCAAGTTCACATGATAGAATATTAATTTACAATCATGTAGGAAGAAACGTGACGCAAAATGGATGAAAAATGAGAGAGTTATGTCCGTTTCGGTAAGAATTAATGGCTAGCAAAAGTGCAGAGTTGACACGGCCGGGTGGTGAGCTGACACGGCCGGGTGAAGGTTCTGTCAAAAATATTATTTATGTGATTTATGCATCGTAAGCTTAGGTATATTATCCGTGGACTACGATGGGCCTCCCAAACATGATTTCGAGTGTTTCCTTGACGATTATAAGTTGTAAACCCAAGTCTAAGCCTCATGTAATTTATATAAGAGTATGATAGATCTATGTAATGAAGTTGGACATGTATTACATGTAAATGGTATACAAGAATGCGTACGGAACGCGTAGGTATGAATACATGATTGTAGGTATGATTGAATGTATATTAGGTATGTAGATGAGTATGATTGTAAGTATGTATGTGTGCTAGTATGTGCGAATCCATGATTTGGATGCATTTGAGAATTAGCGTTACTAATAATGCCCTTGGGTTTGGAATGTAAGTTAATTAGATGCATTTAAATGGTTGACGTCCTTTTTACGAAGATGTAGTACTTGAATATGTTGAGATTACGGGTTTGCTAACCAAGTTATTATTGAGTATGTTTGAAAGTGCAGGTTTATGAATGTCGGACTTTCGAAGTGTTGATATAATAATGAAACGGTTGAATGTTGAAGGATAATCGGGTTGAAGTAACTTATGCGGTTAGAATATGCTATGGACGTTTTAGTTTATACAACATATTATGTTTGGTCGTCATCATCTACAAACGGGTTAGTTGTATGAAAATATATGTCATACCCATTTAAATGGGTAATCGAATGCGTGTGAGAAATGAAAGTACATACACGAATGGAACTAAAGTGACTGTTTTATAAGCAAATAAGTATAATGACTAATTTTTTAAAGCTTTGTTGTTGAATGTAGGTAAATCCTCAATTCAGGCGACTTGGAGAATCGGAGCGAGTGCGTGTTCATGTTATGTCATACCAAACGCTTCCGCTAGCTTGCTCAAATGTTTTTGGTCCAATACTTGTTTATTTTGCATAACCTTGTTAGTAGTCATACTTTTCAAAACTTGTTGTATTGGTTTTTAGTAGTAACTTGTCGAACGAATCGTAGAATTGTATCTAGTTTAATTATGTTTAAAACAGGGGCATGCTCGTTTTATGGACGGGTCATGCCCAAATTTTGTTAAATTAATGCACATGCGTTATTGATATCATCGTTTCAAATTGCGAAAAGTTGGACACTTTTAAGAAATTTTTTATATTTCTAGTGTCCTTTAGTCGTCTTTTATTAGACGCAAATGCGGACCTTACAAGTTGGTATCAGAGCCTTGGTTTGAGGGATTCGAGCAAGAGTATCAGTGCTTGAACTCAAACCGATGGCTCGTGCAAAAGTGTGCTCGCTCCGAGATCGCCAATGAGGTAACATTTTAAATATTCTTTTAAATATGAGTATACATAGTGTGTTACGGTATAAGTTTTAAGATTCAAGTAGGTTATGGTTGATAAGACGTGTAAAATAAGAAGTCCAGGGACCCATGTAGCTGAAAAAGGACCCGTTAAATGGTCGGAACACCCCAAAACGGTTTTTCAGCGTTTCAGCAATAGGAAGGGCCGTCGCCGATGGGCTGTGATGCCGTCGCCGACGCCCTCATGCTTGCCGACGACCTATTTTCCTGTCTACGAACTTTTGTGGGCGACGCACAATTTCAAAGCCCGTCGCCGACGGGGTGTGAAGCCGTCGCCGACGGCTAGCGGAAATCAAATCCGCTGAATTTTTTTTGTTTTGTCTTGTTTTCGTACTTTGAGTCTCTAAATTGTTCAAAAGCTTAATGAATGTTCGTGTAAGATCTATATAAGGCCTAGTATGATATATGTGACCACGATTAGTGGATAAGATAGACGGAATATGCTATTCATTTATTAATATGCTATTCATAAGGCCAAGAGCACGCAGGTTATGTGAAGGGTAAGCACAATTGTTCGGAAGGGATGATCCGTGAATGCGGTCTAGGACCGACATCAAGGCAAGTAATAAGACGAATTGACCCCTGGTACGTAAACTCAACGCGTGGATGTATGAAATGGTATAATTAGGCAAGTGAAAGAAAATTCTCAATGAATATAATAACGACATGGTAAAGAAGTTTTAAAAATGTAACATGTGCCGAAACTTAATTCTTCGGACATAATGTGTCGATTACGCGAAGGCACGAAACTAGTACGTGGATTGTGTGCCTGGCCAGTACACAAGAAACGTATGACGTTCGTGAGACCGCGATAATTGTTACAGGTATGTCCGTTAGAATTGGGTAGCAGGTGGGCGTATGGGTGAAATGGGTAGTAAGACTATCGCGAGATTGAGAGTACTACGTAAGAGTGAAAAGTGCGAATGATAAGAATGAAGAATGTTGAATCCGTAAGAAAGTACGGATCAACAATGTATGAATGAAATGTTTGAATCCGCGAGACGGATTCAAAGAATGAAAGATATGAATGCAATGCTTGAATCCGCGAGACGGATTTAAGGAATGAAAGGCATGAAGGAAATGTTTGAATTCGCGAGACGGATTCAAAGAATGAAAGATGTGAATGCAATGTTTGAATCCGCCAGACGGATTCAAAACATAGAAGGTACAAAAGGTATGAATAATGTGTTCGAATCCACGAAAAAGATTTAAGATATAAAAGACGGAACTAGTCTACATAAGAAGAAGTCGATAGCTTGACCATGTATGCGTCAAACAAGTCATATAAGTAAATGTAAAGCAAATGAACAAAAGAATGATAGGAATGAAAATATCCGAATGTGTAAGTAACTACGGACCAAACAAGTAAATATTCCTTAAGTGATATGATTTAAATTATGTTTTGATGTGTGTAAAATGCAACATATAAATTACATCAAATAAGGCATAAAACTAACCCTTTTTTAGTACTAATATTGGAAAAAGTGTGTTTTTGTCTTCCTTTTGAATTTACAGGGTCAAATGAGCTTAAACGAACAAAAGGAACAAAAATACAGCCAAAACCAACATAAATACAAAGAAAAGGAAGAAACGTGGCATGCCCGACCCCTCGACAACAACTCCCAAAGCAAAAACAAGAAGAAAGCTGAGCATGGGGCTGTGCCCAGCTGAGCATGGGGCTGTGCCCAGCCCGACACGGGGCGTGCCCGGCTCAGCACGGGGCAGTGCTCAGGATGAACAGCTCTGGCACTAAAGACAAACCTGTAGAAGCTTCTATTGCCCACCACGGGGCCGTGCCCAGTGGACACGGGGGCGTGGCGAAAGTACAGCAGGCGCATTAATTGTAATTGCGAATTACAATTAATGAAGAGAGAGAGTGTCAGACGGACACGGGGGCGTGCCCAGCGGACACGGGGGCGTGTGGAGCTAATAAAGACAAACTGTATTAATGAAGAAAGAGAAAAGGGTGGACACGGGGCCGTGTCCAGCGGACACGGGGCCGTGTCCAGGCTTCTGTACAGGCTATAAATAGGAGTGCTTGGCTCAAGCTCAAACCATCCCTTGGCACACCACCTCTCTCACACTTCATCCACCACCCACCACCATCACAACACCATCATCCACCACCATCATCCGTTGTCCATCATAGAGTGTGTGAGTCGTCTCGGGATCCAAGATTGATCGTAAGAGTTCTTGACAATCAAGGCCATGTTTGCCTAAGTCTCTTACATCACTTGGTGAAGACAAAGTGTCTAGTATAATACTTTTTATTTCTAATCTTTTGCACTTTTTATTTGGTTTTGTATTAATGACTTTAATAACTAGTTACTTATGTTGAAGGTGATCTTTCCTTATCGTTTGTCCGTGGTGTCTTGGCATTATTTTACTGTCTATATAAAATAAAGGATTTTCACCATTCATATCTCCACGGTCTATATGGAGGTATGTTGGCTACCTGGTCGGGGGTTAAGGGAACGGTTTGGTAAAGGTCTTGCCATTGTTCAGCGTTTAGAGGTCCTGCAATGGACCTGGGTCAAATTTAGTAGGACCTCCTTCAATGCTTCACGGTATTGGATGGCGGGGGTCCAAACTCTTTGACCCCCTCATAAGTTAACTACTATTAATACTATAACCCGGCTATTTAGGACTGTATCCCTGCTGACTCAGACTACTTAGCCGAGGGTAACGTCGCCGCCAAAAGCAGGGCCTACCACAATACTGCATTAATAACTTAATTCATTATCTTCCAATAATCCACCCCTTTAGGATTGTATCCTTGCTGACTCAAACTACTGGGGTGAGGGTAACGTCACCTTCAAAAGAGGGGCCTACTACAATAACTAAGATAATCTCTTAATTATGTGCAAAAGTGCGGAAATAATCAAATGTTATACTAGACACGAGTCGGAACCAAGTGATTCATCTTGTCTATCTGTTTTTATTTTTATTTTTATTTTCAGCATTTTAGTTAGTTTTTATTTTTCTTAGCTTAAAACATTTTTCTAAACTTTTTATTTCGATTAGACGTTGAGGATAAACCGGTACTAAAAGCTCTTGTGTCCTTGGACGACCTCGGTATCTTACCAACGCTATACTACGCTCACGATGGGTGCACTTGCCCATATGTGTGTTTAGTGTTAGTAAAATATCATGTTTTATAAATTTAAAACTTGGCTAAAAATAAGTGTTAAAGGGGCTTAAAATATACACCTAATATATACGACACTTCACACGCATCATGTTTAAACTTTCATATATATATATATATATATGAATATATTTATGCAAATGCGTTGCATGCAAGAATGGTCGAAAGGATAAATGGGTCATACGGGTCAGATGGCGATCGCCATTTGAACTCGGTAGTTAATGTTTTGATATGTTAAGTTTTGTACTCATAGGTGGGCTTGATGAATGGACACGCAATGTCACCAATCGGGAAGGAATGATCATCGTAAGATAAAGATAACGAATCAATGGAATCTACTCCTGTCAGGTATGTATAAAAAGGGTTGTAACTTTAATAGGAGGTTATGACTTGACTAGAGATGGATGTGTTAGAATAGGATGTATATATACAAACTGTAATGCAAAATGTGGAGTGAGTTTCAAAAGGTTCGTAATGATCGTCGGGTGGTATTGAACTTGACTGATCGTAACTGTGGAAATTCTGATAGAATTTAAGAGACGACAAGTATCCTTAAGAAATGCTAACTTTGATGCTCGGCCTGTTGGCCATGTTCATTTGAACAAGACATTGTAGAAAAGATACGCGTGGCATAAATAACAATAGTAACCACGGGAATAATGCTTAGTCTTCGTGATTTAAGTACGGATAAGTAAGTTTAAGAAGGGTGATTATAGTTGTAATACTAAGTCCTTGAATGATTATAGTATGCGTATGGTAATATATCGACCCCTCCTATGAGCTTAAAGGTAAACGAAAGTAATGATAGTAATGGAATGTTTAGGATGGCTCATAGTGAACAAATGGAAAGATAGCATATGGTGTATGAGTAGTATGAAATACATCGATTTATTTCGATTAGTAAATATATGAATGTAATATGCTTAAGTAGGAAGTTAGAAACAAGCCATAGATTTGGGTTTGCACGATTAATAGTTGCATAAAATTGGAATAAATTTGATGAATGAAACGCTAGTGATGGTATGCGCTAGGAGCTAGCATTATAAAGTAAAAGACACTAATAAGAGCTCTGGGTCAGACCCTGACCCTTGTGTGATTATGAAAGTAAATTACTAATTTAAGAAGATAGGGTCAATGCGTACGATTATATTTTGTTCCTGAATAAAGCCCCTGTTATAAGGCATGAGTGAATTAATGCCATGATATGCGTTTTGAATGAAACGAGTGATGAACTTGTAGTGATAATCATCACTAGGGAACTAACATGAGGCAAGAATTCGAAATCTAATGGTATACATTCTACAAGTGTGTCCTTAGTGTGCTAAATAGAAGGGTTAGTGATAACCCGTAAGGAAAGGTAATCAATGTTAAGTGGAAATGAGCAAGGTTTCGGGGACGAAACCTTCTTTAAGGGGGGTAGACTTGTAACACCCCAAACTTCGTATGTCATAAAATAATATTATTTTGTGATGCTAGATAACGGAAGACGGTACTGTAAAACGGTACTGTAAGGAAATGATAGTAAATTTATATATGTGTGTATCTAAGTTAAATAAAGATAAGAGGCCAAGTTAGTATGGGAAATAACAAACTTAAACACACTTTGATAGACAAGGGGGCTAATGTGTAAATGTGTAATGGAATTTATAAAAAAAAAGAAACCAGTGTTGTGTCTGGTTTTGTGCGATCGAACAGAGGCAGAAGGCAAGGTGAAACCCTAGTTTCACCAACTTCATCAAATTCAGTAGGAATGTCAATGAAAATCGGATGCATGAACCCCAATTTGCAAACATTTTGTTTAGTAAAGTGGTAAGTCGAATTCTTTGATTTGGTGAATTTTAGGAAAAGGGTTTTTCATCTAATCATGAAATTATGCAAACATGAGTGTGATTTGAAGTTATGAATGCAAGATATGATAGGAATCATGTTTGATTTTAGCATTTTGATTGAGTTATAGCAAAAACCCGTTGGGTGAGAAGTTAACACAAGTAGAATGATCAAGTAGGATTATGTATGTGAAGTTTTGATGTATGATCTTGATTATAATACATGAATGATAAGTGAATTGATGTAGAATGAAAGAATCATGTAAACTTAGATGATTATTGAAAATAAGTGAGTTCAACTAGTAAAATGTCATGCTTTATATGTTGTACAATATGCTTTAAATGTGAAACCCGCCAAGTGTTCGATGAAATGCTTAAGAGAACAAGTATGTGGATTACTAGTAGGGATGATGTTGGGTTCAAGGATAGTGTTAAATTAGTTAATTTTGAATGATGTTGTTAATCGTGACTTATGAGTTGACTAGTACGGAAGGAATTGTTTATGATTGAGGGCATATATGATCTTGTGGTTGAATATGTGTTTTACTATATGAGTAGGAAATGAAAAGATACGATTCTAGTTCATACTTTGTGTTGCTGGAAAGTGACGAGTAAAGCTAAAATAGGTTACGAATGTGAAATGAATGCAATGTTAGAATGTGCGCTTATACTAATGAAGTAGTAACCTTGATGGTATGAAAGTATAGGATCATGTTAAGATGGAAAAGCATGGAAGGCAAACGGAAAGGATATGAGGAAGCATGTACGAGACGGGCACTCGAGGTAAGTGATTTCCGTAATCACTTCTTAGTTTGTTTAAGTAATATAATGTTTTAATTATTAAGTTCATATGAAGTTGAGGTCAAATCAATAGATTATTATGATAAATGCATGAACGGGTCGAATAGTTCGTAGATGAATAACAAGCTGAACACGTATAAGTTAAGAAATTCCTTAACTCGGATGTTGGATTTCAAGTTCACATGATAGAATATTAATTTACAATCATGTAGGAAGAAACGTGACGCAAAATGGATGAAAAATGAGAGAGTTATGTCCGTTTCGGTAAGAATTAATGGCTAGCAAAAGTGCAGAGTTGACACGGCCGGGTGGTGAGCTGACACGGCCGGGTGAAGGTTCTGTCAAAAATATTATTTATGTGATTTATGCATCGTAAGCTTCGGTATATTATCCGTGGACTACGATGGGCCTCCCAAACATGATTTCGAGTGTTTCCTTGACGATTATAAGTTGTAAACCCAAGTCTAAGCCTCATGTAATTTATATAAGAGTATGATAGATGTATGTAATGAAGTTGGACATGTATTACATGTAAATGGTATACAAGAATGCGTACGGAACACGTAGGTATGAATACATGATTGTAGGTATGATTGAATGTATATTAGGTATGTAGAAGTGTATGATTGTAAGTATGTATGTGTGCTAGTATGTGCGAATCCATGATTTGGATGCATTTTAGAATTAGCGTTACTAATAATGCCCTTGGGTTTGGAATGTAAGTTAATTAGATGCATTTAAATGGTTGACGTCCTTTTTACGAAGATGTAGTACTTGAATATGTTGAGATTACGGGTTTGCTAACCAAGTTATTATTGAGTATGTTTGAAAGTGCAGGTTTATGAATGTCGGACTTTCGAAGTGCTGATATAATAATGAAACGGTTGAATGTTGAAGGATAATCGGGTTGAAGTAACTTATGCGGTTAGAATATGCTATGGACGTTTTAGTTTATACAACATATTATGTTTGGTCGTCATCATCTACAAACGGGTTAGTTGTATGAAAATATATGTCATACCCATTTAAATGGGTAATCGAATGCGTGTGAGAAATGAAAGTACATACACGAATGGAACTAAAGTGACGGTTTTATAAGCAAATAAGTATAATGACTAATTTTTTAAAGCTTTGTTGTTGAATGTAGGTAAATCCTCAATTCAGGCGACTTGGAGAATCGGAGCGAGTGCGTGTTCATGTTATGTCATACCAAACGCTTCCGCTAGCTTGCTCAAATGTTTTTGGTCCAATACTTGTTTATTTTGCATAACCTTGTTAGTAGTCATACTTTTCAAAACTTGTTGTATTGGTTTTTAGTAGTAACTTGTCGAACGAATCGTAGAATTGTATTTAGTTTAATTATGTTTAAAACAGGGGCATGCTCGTTTTATGGACGGGTCATGCCCAAATTTTGTTAAATTAATGCACATGCGTTATTGATATCATCGTTTCAAATTGCGAAAAGTTGGACACTTTTAAGAAATTTTTTATATTTCTAGTGTCCTTTAGTCGTCTTTTATTAGACGCAAATGCGGACCTTACATGTAGAAACGGCCTGAAGTTGTGAACCGGCCCGATAAAGCTAGCGGATTTCGGCTGGACCTGTCCGACTGGCCGGTCCGGTCCGGGTCTAAAAACATTGTATATAACTATTAAATGAGTAAATTACGATTTTGGCCCCTGTAGTTTTATCACTTTTACCCTTTTAGCCTGAAAAAGAATCTTTTAACCTATGACCCCCCAACGTCTGTTTTTCTAACCATTTTGGCCCTTTTTTACTAACTGCATCTATTTACTCAGTTAAAATCTGATCATGTGCCCCTAACATGAGGGGCATTTATGTCAATTCATCTAGCCACTTATAAACCCTTTAATAAAAAAATACCCATCTTTCATCTTCTTCATTTGAGCATCCCCAAATGCTAATCCCACCATGGTTATATGTTTAGCTAACTCTTTCCAGCCCCAAACATTGTAACAGGATGCATAATTCCCAAACGTTGCAAGCAAAATGCATAATCCAACCTCATATAAAAACCCTAGAAACAATATCATAGCTAGTCAATACTTACCTAATCCACATAAAAAATCCTGTAAAATCCAAATCCACCACATCTTAATAACAGCGACAGTGGTACCTATGAAGATGGTGATGACCGGTTTTTCCAGCTAAAGGAGAATGTGACAGTGAGGGTTGTTCAACAGATCAAGGGCAATGCCAAAGGTTGTTCTACTGAAACGATGACGATTTGAAAACCCAACCGCCATCTACGGCGTCTCCGGCGATGGCCACAAGATTTCGGCAAAACTCCGGCGAATGAAGTTGAAGATAATGCTCCAGATTCGAGTAGATCGGTGACTATAGAGACATGATTTGGAAATGCGTAAGTGTTTGAGCTCAGTTGTTGTTGTTGTAGATCATGTGTATGAACTTGAATTTGAACTTTTTTTTATCTGTAAGTGGTGATTTGATCAGATTCGGTTTCGATGAACTGTATCCGTTTTGAATCGAAGCTGTTATTTGTTTATTTGAACTTTTTGTTTTGTTTTCAGTGTATCGATAGAACTGTTTATTTGAGTTAAGTAATTTGTTTTTGATGAACTCGTTTCACTTCATAGTATACTGTTTTTACTTGTAAGTGTTTCATGCACACAATAATAAGTTTCTGAAGTCAGTTATTGTTGTAGATCAAGCATACGAATTTGATTTTGATATTTTTTAGTTTATTTGATCAAAATTTTTTGATGAACTGTAACCATTTGAATAGTAGATATTTTGTTTACAAAGTATTGTGTAACACTTGCAATTCTCAAGCATTGTACGATTTCGATTATTTTCGTGTTTGATAAAATGTTTTATTTATGAAATACGTAATCGTACAATCAAGCGAAACGATATTCATGACATTTCCGGAACAAAATCTGAGTTACACATGCCTTAACACCTTTATATAACCTAAATATTAGGTTAAAGGGGTTAAAACTGGCAAACAAGTGGTAATACAAGTCTAGGGGCCAAAACTGTCAATGTGAAAGATTTGGGGTTCAGAGGGTCTTAGGTACCGTAAGACCCCATCCTTACGGTCCGTACGGATGGCCCAGCACAGTAGTTTGTAGCTGGCATTCCCATCTGCATTCCTTAGCCCCCAAATCGTGATTTTTGCCACTTCTTCTCTCATTTGAACACCTGGGAGGACACTAAACATTGCCTTAACACCTAGATGGGCACTTATCATGATTTGGTGACCTCTTGATCATTATAAATAGGTGATCAAGTTGTTCATTTCAACTTGCAACTTTCAAATTTCTTTCTCTCTTCTCTTGGAGCTTGTTTCCAATGATTAGAAGCCTCCTACTGAAGTTTAATCATTCCTAGAACACAAGTAAGTGTTCTCTCCAGTCTATTTCATTATTTTGGCTATTTATGAGCTAAAATTCAAACAGTTTGACTTTCTGTTTGACTTTTGGTTCTGACCATTTTGGTCAAGTCAAAGTTCAAATTGAACTTTGCAACGTGATCGTAATCACGTAGGTATTAATCCCTTGCGATTGCACCTTCTGATTACCACATATAGTAGGCAAAATGACGAGTCAAACTTTTACAAATTAAAAGTAAAAAAATGCGTAAAAGTGCATTTTACGACAAAAACATTTTCGGGTATTAAAACTTAAAATTTTTGACACCAAATTAGTTTTATAACATTATTAGGCATGTTCCAACATGTCTAACTCGTCATTTCTATTTTAGTGCTTTTCCTTAGTCGAAAGTCGAGCGGTTTGACTACCTCTTTGACTTTCAAATCTGACCCATTTGGTCAATCTTAGGATTCCAATTCCATCAAATTCTGTGAACCAAACATCTTAAGAAGATGGAATTCAAATTCCCTTATATTCCATTGAATTCCTGCGAACCAAAAGCCCCGTTAGAGTTTAGAAACTAAATTAGGAGGGAAGCTAGATTTGAGATTCGCAGGAACTATAATTTTGATGAAGGGGATATAAACAAAAAACTATTTTTCAAGTTTTTTAATAAATTAATAATTTTAATGAATAATATAAATTAAAATTTAAAGTAAAAAAGTAGTTTAAAACGTAAAATGTTCCTTTTAACTAATCTTAACTCCCTCCCCCCGCGTTGCGGGGTGGGGGTGTAAACCGCGTTAAGTGATATCCGAACGACAACCAAAACCGGAAAAAAATGTAAACATGATAATAATACCAACTCTAGTTAGCCTAGTTGAACATTATTAACCATATTTAGCCATTATCGATGATGTTTGACCACGATTGAAGTAGCCTTTAACAATATTGATCATCATTGATAATGTTTGACAAAGGTTGGCATAAGACATAGCAGGCAAAACTTTGCTTTACGATCTATAATGGATTATCATGTTTAGCCATCCCTTTAAATTGAACAGTACTAGCCATCATTTACAAGACTGACCATATGAAGAAACACGGAACTAATTTTCGAGTTAATTAGTTTGGTTTATGTTTCAAACATGAGGGTTAAAATTCTTGATATTTCCTGAGCTCAAATGTGATTCAATCTTCCTGCAAAACAATAACACCGTTAGCTCGTTAAGAGGGGAATATGGGGGTTTCCTTCTTAACCAGGCTCCGGCGTGAGAATAAGCGACCGTTTTGAGGATAATAAGGTGTGTGTTAAGAGTGAGAGTAGAGAGAACGGAATGTTTAACCTGAGTATGGAGGTCCCTATTTATTGCCGGAGTAGTGTAAGAGGGGGTGGACTGATAGGCCTTGGGCCGGAAAGCGACAATAACGAATATCCTCCTTGTCTCACTAGTCTCGACCGTTAGTGATTTCTAGAAGGCATCCGGTGCTGGCGCACCTTGATTAGAGCCACGTGCCCCAGTTGTCGGCCTTGTTGTCCCTCTGCCATCAGCAGGTGAGTGGAGATCATGGGGCAGTTGTCACTGCCCCTTGATTGGTGCCACGTAGGCGTCCTTGTGTACTCTCTGTCTCCTGCACGCCCGTCGATCGTGGAGCACGATAGAGCACAGCCTGGTGGACGCTGATTGGTTCGTATTTCTGCCACTCGTACCTTTGGTATTTTCTGAAGTGGCCCTGCGCAGTAACTCTTACGCGACCCTTGTAACTAGCCCGCGCAAAGTTGTAGGAGTTGAGGACTCTTATTCAGAATACTAAGTGTGAAACTGTTGTTATCTATTGTCTGGGTCTCGCGCGAGACTCATGTTTTACTTAAGAAGCACGCGCGAGGTCTATAGATTAATTAGTTCATTGAGTAAGGAGTATGGTCCAACGCGCGACCAGAATGGTCTGCGCGACTTTTTGGGACCATACCCTTCAAGCCCCCCAGTCCAGTGCTGTTCTATGCGCGAGTAAATGGTTGGAGCTCTGGACTTAGAAAAAAGAAAGTGTGCTAGCTTTTAAAAGTATTCGCTGGGTCTTGGCAGTCGGCGTGCGTATAGGTGCTTGTCGACTATTACGGCGCGACTACCATGCTTGCTTGTTGATAGCTTTTGCTTTAAAACTGCTTGTTAGGTCTTGGTAGACGGCGTGCGTATAAGTGATTGTCACTTATTACGGCGCGTCTATCAGACTGTGTACAGATGGATGTTTCTTCGAGGGTTAACGCGCGAGCTCATTGGGTGATGTTGAGTGCGGCGCGGCCCTTGCTATCTTCTTCATGAAGTTTTATATTAAACTTGAGCGGGAAAACTCTCGAAATTTGAATTCTAACAGGTTGGTGCAAATGTCGTTGATGGCGACAGTTGAGTTGATTGCTTACACGGTGATCATCATACGGTCACTGAATGTTCACCTTTTGTCAGGCGAGTAAGGACCACGCACGCGTGGTAACCGTCACTCCGAGAATCCCGCCTTACGTGGCGGCTGCTGATTGGTTACGTGCGCGGTGATCTCGGCACATTTACCCATCGCATTAAATGCGATGGGTATATATCCAACGACAGGAGGGAGAGTTGCACGATTCTTCACCTGCTTTCTCAATTCTCTCTCTAATCTTGAAAGTTTCTTTAAATCTTCAAAGATTTCAAAGCAGATCTTCAAGTTTTTCTTAAACATTCTTCTAGTTTCCCAGAAAATAGTTAAATCTTCATATCCAGATACTCATGGCTGAAGAAGAAGTCCAAGTTGAAGAAGGTCCGGTCCCTGTCCTTAAGTGGGATCAAGGGCTATTCAATCAGATCACCAGAGGGTTCCAGTTCCCATCGGAATGGGATGCAAGATATCCCCATATCACATGAGTTCCAATACTTGTTTGGTTTACGAGACCTCATTCTACACGATCTTCCGATTTAGGTGTCAATTTATTAACTAGCGATCCGATTACTAGGTGCTATTTGATTTCCTTGGTTGCCTGAGCCTTGCTAAGTTCATTAGTCGAGGATATCTTTGCACTTCGATGTGAGTACATAGTTCCCCTATTTTACTGTTTTCGATTGTTTGGGGTGATTCATATGTGTTAAACGATTTCGATGCTTTTAACGACGATTTCAAAAAAACGAATACTATGGTTTATATTAAACAATAAATGATTTCGATAATGTGAACGAACTTGTTGGACGTATTTACATAACGAATAACATTCATTAACATTGATCAAGCCAACCAGTATTAGGTTATGGTACCATAGGATCTGACAAATCCAGTTATCGGACTACACCCATGGTTATGTGTGGGGGTTATGTGGGTAACGACTGAACCTGTTGATTGTTAACTTACCCTTTGGTGGTTTGTTAATACGAGTTGAACAATGGACGAGTTACGAAGGTTTGAATGTATTCCAAGAGATGACCAAAAGTAGTTTTCACAATTAAAACGAGAACGATTTAGAACAATTGAACGATTTTGAACGATTGAATGATTGGAACGATTTGAACGATTTAAACAAGTTAAACAAATTGAACGAACGATTGGTTTTTGGTTAGTGTTTAGATAACGGGACGGGTGTAATGTGATAAAAGCATGGTAGATACACCGCTGGTACTTCTTATATATAAGTGATTTTATCATATTACATACCGTGGTGTTATTTAGTCCACTTAGGCGAACGATTTGAAACGATGTCACACAAACAATGTTTACTAAACGGTATAAACCATACGAGTTATTTTACGAGAACAAGTTACGATTTGGGTTTATATAAAACAAAAGTTTTGAGTTAAGATTCATGGCTTCGAGGTTTTATAAACTATAACCAAATTGTTTTGAGTTGGTTATTCATTTTACAATACAAACATTTTACAAAACAAGGTTTTCTAATATCTATTAACGAACTTGTATGAGTTATTTCAACATGTAAACGAGCCATGAATCTGACACTCACACAAAACCTATGTGCTCGCCAGCATTTCTCTGCTGACTTTGTTTTTACATATGTTTCAGGTGGTGTTGAATGATGTTGATTGCGACTAGGATGCATGCTCACTTAGGACTGGACGAGGCCTTAGTGACTTAATAACGATGATAGACTATGTTTAACTTGTGTGTTTAATCTTTAAGACAATGTAAATGTTTAACTATTCAATAAAATGAAACTTTTGAATCCATGGTTGTGAAACAATAATTCTGTTGCTCCACTCCCCGACGTTTCCGCCGTGGTTTTGTTGTTTTAACGCGGTCGGGGTGTGACTGAAGAGTTGGTATCAGAGCCAATGGTTATAGGGAATTAGGTTATTAGTAATTCTTTGACCTAGACTATAACTTTTCTAGGACTCTATCGCGAGTTTCTTGCGTTTAGATTTTTAAAACAATACCGTCACCTATCTTTAGGTGATAACCACAACGAGAACACAATAACAAACCCGATTTGAAAATCAATCATCTATTCTAAGATGATTTGTTATAAGGTTTTGAACCCTCTAAGATTTCAAAATCTCGTCAAAGTTTGGGTCTAGATAACGTGAACACGTGCAATCTGGAAGGGTGGATGCCCGTATCCTGAGTTTTCTGTCTAAGGCTAGAGTGTTCGTACAAATCCACATAATCGGACCAGTCACTCTTACCTGGGAACTCTTGGGATGAGTGTCCACTTATAGGCTAAAGCATGTCTTTGCGATGCATTATATTGACCCATTTACTTTGATTAGTCACTGCGTGTCGTTTGTTTGTTCGAGGTAACGAACGAATGATCGCCTACCTTTTGTTTTGTCGATGTTTTTCAATACCTCTTTTGTTTATCCAATTTTCGATCTCACTCGTTTCTCACATTTCCTTGTTCTTTTTAGAATATGCCACCTAGACGCGATCCCGAACAGGATGATGCAATCGCAGCCCTTGTCGCTCAGCAAATCACAGTTGTGCTTCCGAAGCTAGTAACTCAGATCAATCAAGCGAACAAAAATAATAACAACAATGCTCAATGTAGTTTCAAAACTTTCAATTCGGCTAAACCACTAAAGTTATATGGGTCTCAAGGAGCAACTGCGCTCCTACAATGGTTCGAGAGTTTGGAAAGCACCTTTAGACATGTGCAATGTCCGAATGAGCGTAAGGTTGAGTTTGCATCAAGTGTTTTTGAGAAGCGTGCTCTAACATGGTGGAACGGTGTGATGCGTGATAGGGGTGGCAATGTGGCGATGGCACAAACTTGGGAAGAGCTTTGAGCTCTTATGATGAAAGAGTTCTGTCAGCGTCACGATATTAGGGCTTTGGAACGAGAATTTGATGATTTGAAACAAGATGGGGGAGAACATCGTGCATATACGGATCGTTATGAGGAGCTCAGTTTGTTGTGTCCTACTATGGTTACCCCATTGGAGAAAGCGATTGAGAGGTATATCGATGGTTTGCCCGATTCTATACAAGACATTGTAACTGGTAGTAATACTGCCACTGTGCGTCAGGCGATTGAATTGGGTGCTACTCTGACTGAGTCTCAAGTCAGAAAAGGTAAACTGACCCGCAAGGGTGATATAAAGCAGTCAACTGATGCAGCTCAAGACAAGGGTAAAGGCAAGGGTAAGAAAGGCGAGTCTTCAAGGAGGTCGAGGAAGTGCAAGGCTTCCCAGAACTTTGCAGTTACTGCGTAAAACGCTCAGAACCCACCGACACAACCTCCTGTAAAGAAACAGTATGCGGGTACCGCAGCTCACTGCAATAGGTGCAATGGTCATCATACGACCCAACAGGCTTGTAAACAGTGTACCACTTGTGATAAACTTTTGGCCAACATTTGTCGTTTGGGTCAGAATCAAGTTGTTCAGAATCCAGCACAAGCTCAGAGAAACACTGCTAGATTCCCACATGGTTCATGTTACAACTGCGGTGAAATGGGTCATTTCTGCAACAACTGCCCGAGATTGGTGAACACGAATGCCAATGTGAATCCCGCTCGTGGACGGGCGTACAACTTAAATGCAAACGAGGCTCGTGCTGACAACAAGGTTGTTAATGGTACGTCCCTTGTTAACCATCGACCTGCATCTGTTCTTTTCGATTCTGGTGCCGATAGAAGTTTTGTATCGTTATCGTTTGAGCCTTTACTTGCTATACCTAGAACTAAACTGAGGAAACCCTTATCTGTTGAAGTTGCTACTTGTAAACCTCTTGTACTCGATTCTATTATTCGCGATTGTCAATTGAACCTCGATAACCATCTTTTTCCTATTGACCTCATACCGACGCAACTTGGAAGTTTCGACATTATCGTTGGGATGGATTGGTTAACTAAGTTTCATGCTGAGGTAGTTTGTTTCGATAAAATTATTCGTATTCCTCTTTCGTCTGGTGAAATCCTAGAGGCTATTGGCGAGAAACCGTCTGTTGGTTTAAAACTCATGTCGTGTACGAAAGCCCAAAGTTATTTACGAAAAGGATATGTTGCATTTCTGGCACATGTCACCGAGGAGAAAGGCAAGAACAAGTGTATTCAAGATATCCCGATTGTTCGAGATTATCCAGAGGTGTTTCCTGATGAACTGCCTGGTTTGCCTCAAGTTCGTCAAGTCGAGATTCATATTGATCTTGTACCCAATGCCAACCCGATTGCGAAAGCACCTTTTCATCTTGCACCGTCTGAGATGCAAGAGTTATCTAAACAGCTTCAACAGTTATGTAATAAAGGATTCAACCGACCGAGTTATTCACCTTGGGACGCTCCAGTCCTGTTTGTGAAAAAGAAAGATGTGTCTTTTCGAATGTGTATCGACTATCGTGAGCTTAACAAGCTTACCATCAAGAATCGATATCCCCAACCACAAATTGATGATCTCTTTGATCAGCTACAAGGTGCTACATGTTTTTCCAAGATCGATCTGCATTCTGGGTATCATCAGCTTCGTGTACTCGAAGAAGATATTCCCAAAACTGCATTCCGCACGAGATATGGTCACTACGAGTTCACTGTCATGCCTTTTGGTTTGACGAATGCTCTAGCTATTTTCATGGACATAATGAATAGGGTTTGTAAACCTTATTTAGACAAGTTCATCATTGTGTTCATTGACGATATTCTCATTTATTCGAAGTCTCGAGCCGAGCACGAACAACATCTTCGTCTAACGCTGGAACTCCTAAAGAAAGAACAACTTTTTGCTAAATTCTCTAAATATGAATTTTGGCTTAAGGAAGTTCAGTTTTTGGGTCATATTGTTAACAAGTAGGGTATTCATGTGGATCCTTCCAAAATTGCTGCTATTAAGGATTGGAATACACTTACGACACCCACATAAGTTTGTTCTTTTCTTGGTCTTGCTGGTTATTATCAACGACTTATTTCGAACTTCTCGAAGATCGCGGTTCCTCTCACTGCTTTGACTCAAAAGAATAAGCCTTTTGAGTGGGGGCCTAAACAAGAAGAAGCGTTCCAAACGCTAAAACGAAGGCTCTGTGATGCTCCTGTTTTGTCTTTGCCTGATGGAAACAATGATTTCGTTGTCTATTGTAACGCGTCGAATCTAGGCCTTGGTTGTGTTCTCATGCAATGAGGTAAAGTTATAGCATATGCGTCGAGACAATTGAAAGTTCACAAGAAGAACTACACCACTCATGATCTTGAGTTAGGTGGTGTGGTTTTCGCGCTCGAAATCTGGAGACACTATCTTTATGGAACGAAATGTGTGGTTTTTACAGACCACAAAAGTCTCCAGCACATTATCAATCAGAAGGAGCTGAACATGAGACAACGACGCTGGGTTGAACTCTTGAACGATTATGATTGCGAGATTCGCTACCATCCTGGTAAGGCGAATGTCGTAGCCGATGCACTAAGTCGAAAGGAACGAGCCAAGCTTAATTTTGTTCGCACTCTATCTAATATTAAAACTCGTATCCTTCAAGCACAACGATCTTGTGTAACCAAAGGCTTATTGAAATATGAGCTACCACTTCAACTTGAGCTTAAACTCGAAATGAAAGACGATAGGTTACTCTATTTCAAGAATCGTTTGTGGATTCCAAAACAAGACGATCTTCGCACTTTAGTGATGGACGAATCTCACAAGTCTCGATATTCTGTCCATCCTGGTGCTGACAAAATGTATAAGGATCTTCGTACTCAGTACTGGTGGCCTGGTATGAAGAAGGATATTGCTCTGTATGTATCGAAATGCCTAACTTGTCTCAAAGTCAAGGCTGAACATCAATGACCGTCTGGTTTGCTTGTACAACCAGAGATACCGGTATGGAAGTGGGAGAACATTGCTATGGATCTTATCACTAAGTTACCTCGTACATCTAGAGATCACGATGCTATTTGGGTTGTTATCGATCGTTTAACGAAGTCAGCTCACTTTATACCGATTCGCGAGGATCTATCTACTGATAAAATTGCCAAGATTTATGTTAATGAGATTGTATCTCGACATGGTGTTCTTTTTTATATCATATCTGATCGTGATGCTCGATTTTCATCTCATTTTTGGAAAACCGTGCAATCTGCTTTGGGAACTCAACTAAATCTAAGCACTGCTTATCATCCCCAAACAGATGGACAATCCAAGAGAACGATACAAACATTGGAGGATATGCTTAGAGCATGCGTGATAGACTTTGGTGGTAATTGGGATTCTCACCTGCCGTTGATTGAATTTTCTTATAAAAACAGTTATCATGCTAGCATTAATATGGCACCGCTCGAAGCTTTATACGGTCGAAAATGTCGTTCACCTGTCTGTTGGAATGAGATCGGTGAAGCTCAGCTTACTGGACCTGAGCTCATTCTGGAAACAACAGATAAAATCAAGAAGATTCGCGATAATCTTCTGACAGCTAGAAGCCGTCAAAAGAGTTACGCGGATATGCGACACAAGCCCTTGGAATTTCAATTCGGGGACCGTGTCCTACTCAAGGTATCCCCTTGGAAGGGAGTGGTGAGATTTGGAAAGAAAGGAAAACTTGCACCTCGATATGTTGGACCATTTAAGATTGTTGAAAAGATTGGAAAGGTTGCCTATCGATTAGAGCTACCTCCTGAACTTGGGAATATTCACCCAAAATTCCATGTGTCTAATTTATGAAAGTGTTTAGCCGATACTGATCTTCACATTCCACTCGACGAGATTTAAGTTGATGAAACGATGCACTTTGTCGAGAAACCTGTGGAGATAATAGACCGTGCAATCAAGCAGTTGAAAAACAAGTGAATTCGATTGGTCAAGGTTTGCTGGGAGTCCAAACGTGGCCCAGAGTTTACTTGGGAATGTGAGGACCAAATGAAAGCGAAATATCCGCATTTTTTTTCACAAGTTTCCTCTAGTTAAAATTTCGGGACAAAATTTCCTAAAGTAGGGGAGACTGTGGCACCTGTGCCCTGGAAACGATGTACAATGTAAAAAAATATCAATCATCAATAAAACGATGTGTTTTGGTGTTATTTTATGTGTATTTGTGTTTGATGATTTTACGATTTGATTCTAGTTCGATTTCAAGCTTTAAATCGCTTTCTGGAAAGTTATATGCAAACTGATGTGCAAACGTAATTAGTTTAAAGCGAAAAACACTCTGTAATAGTGAAATAGGCTTAAAATACCTTAAATAACCTTTACATAACTTAGAAATAAGTTTTGGATGGTTTGGTGTGTCGAAAACAAGTTTATTCGATCGCAGGGACTATTTGTATCAAACTGCGAAATTATGCCGATTCGTACAGTAACGAATATTCTGGAACTTGATCATAAGTTAAAAAAACCCTAAATATTCTTTACATATCTTAGAAATAGGCTTTGAGGGGTTCGGTATGCGAAAATAAACTTATTTGATCAACAGGGACTAAAAGCGTCAAAAAGTGCATAAGTTTGCATTTTCGCGCATATCTTACGTTCTGAACATCCCCGAATATCCAAAAATTTTTGTAATCATTAAAATATTTAATTTTAGTGACTGGAATGCAAAAATACCACTCGTCACACAATTTGGACCGTTTTCGCGTCCGTTCGAGTTTTCGTCGTAATTCACCGAACAACGCATACGTACCACCAAATGAACTGACATCCGAGATGTTTTCAAGCATATTTCATGTTCCCTATACTTTAACTTCATTCTAGAGCTTTGAAATGGGGTTAACGGGGCTTAAATACGTCGAAAATTCATCAAAAACCAAGTTTTACACTTGCAGGGACCATTTTTGACATTCTGCCAAAGTAGTCTAGGAGGGGCGCGTAAGACCATGTGTGAGTCTTTGCGGCCCATGACAACATGCCAGACAGAAACATTGAATTTGGTCATTTCAGCCGAATTTGATGGTTTTGATCCCCGATTTTGAATGCTATGGACTTGTTTTTGTTTTCCCCTTGTATTGAAAACTATGGGCACAAGTGTATGGTGAGATTTGAGCTTTGAATCTTGCAAAAACACATGTCAAGATCTTGTTAACTCAAGCTCTCCTATAAGTACCCACTTGATTTCATTCATTTCTTCACACCATTTGCTCTAAATCGGTTCTAAGTTGAAGCCTTAGCTTCATACCTGAGTGTTTTAGATCAAATTCTTCCTTGCTTGGACCTTTTTGTAAGCTTCTTTCATGTTTGTTATTGCTTTTCAAGCATGAAAATCAAACAGTGTTTACTTTCTGCTTTGACCACGAATTGGTCAACACAAAATTCGTTTGAACTTTGCAACGTGAGCGTATTCACAATGGTTATAGTCCCCTGTGACTATATCTACTGATTACCACGTTGGTTAGTCGAAGTGACGAGTCAAAGTTTCGGTCAAAATACGTGTTTATGCGTACTTTGCATCGAATCTATTTTCGGGTATCAAAACACTTTTTTTTATATCAAACTTGTTTTCTAACTTAGTTAAACATGTTTTAACATGTTTAACTCATCACTTTTAGTCTAGTGCTTGTTTAGAGTCGTAAGTCAAGCGATCTAAACCACCGCTTAGAATTTCAAAGTCGACCCGTTTGGTCGATCGTTAGGATCCGACCAAGCATATATTGTGACCATAGTTGTATAGGGAATAACCTTCCGAGGTTATACCTTGTGGTCACTTAATTTAATTAGTTGTATGATAGGTAGTTTATATGCCTTAGGAAAATGACCAAAATCCGATTTGAAAATCAATTATCTATTCTTAGATGATTTGTTATAAGGTTTTGAACCCTCTAAATTTTCAAAATCTCTTCAAAGTTTGGGTCTAGATAATGTGAACACGTGCAATCTGGAAGGGTGGATGCTTGTATCCTAAGTTCTCTGTAACACCCCAATCGCGTAATACAACAAAGAATACATGTAATTGCTCACAACTACTGGAACTAAATTGTTTCAATATCATTAACATCGTTTTACAACAAAGAATACATGTAATTGCTCTTTTATTTTAGAAGTCTAAGGTCCGTATGCAGTCCTATGCGTTGCATGCTTGAATAGTCGAAAACCTGAAACATATGTGAAAAATAAATCTGCGTTGCAATACTTTAACATCTACGAGAGCTGTCAATTGAAAATAAATCTTGAAGCCAAAGAATGGCAAAATTTAGCATTTGCAATACTTAATCTTAATTGTGAAAACTCGTGACAAAATAGGTTTGTGTATGGCAATATGATTATTACTAAGTCATTTTTATGCCTTACATTGTAATCTCGTTTAAACCATCGTAAAAACTTGTTAATATGTTATTAGAAATCCAATCAAGGATTAATAATAACTGTTTTGAAATGAATCAAAACTAATGTAAGTATTATATAAATCAAATCAATGAGTCATGATAATACTTCATATATCTTTCTAAGAATCAAACGTATAAAAATATGGGAAATTCTATGAAGATTTCGATACTCAAACATTGAAACAATCATACACAAAATCCTAAAGTGATCCAGATAACGCTACAAGAATAATAAAATAAGAACACTTATATATAGGAAGTACCAGCGGCGCATCCACCATGTTCTTATTTTATTACATCCGTTTCGTTATCTAAATCACAACTACCACATAAACACCTAATCGTCAACTTATTCCATCTCGTAAACATGCATTAAAGTACACAATGAATCCAAACAGGGGCTCCAATATTAGTACTCTAAACATCCCATATAGGTCTAGCTATGAAGATAGATAGATACTACTGGGATTAGGTTCTCGTTACCTCGTCTAATCTAACATGCATTAAAGTACACAATGAATCCAAACAGGGGCTCCAATATTAGTACTCTAAACATCCTACAAGTATATCTAGCTATGGAGATAGATGGATACTTCTGGGATCAGGTTCTCCTCACATCGAATCACTGTATCACAACATCCTAAATCCTAATGGTGATTCGGGATAACTCCCCGTAGGGTAATACAATAAGCACACTTATATATAGGAAGTACCAGCGGCGTATCCACCATGTGCTTATTGTATTATCTAGTTTCGTTATCTAAATCACCAACAATCTACACACAACCAACCATCGAGTCGTAAAGTACTTCTTAAAACCTTACTATGAAGATAGGAAGATCTAAGACTATACTTCAAACATCCTATAAGAATCAATCTATGAATATAGATAGATGCTATAAGGATTCTAGATAATCACTGTGTTTGCATAATCGGAATAAGACACCTCAATCACTTAGTAAACACATACATGTCTTACATTTCGAAAACAAATCGATTACACATATGAATCACCGCAAAACATTTGAAAACGGTAAAAGAGGGGAACTATGTACTCGCCTGGGATTGCGTATAGTTCCGGTTCAAAGGGTATAACAAAGCTCAAAAGACCAAGAGTTCAAGTGTTGACGCGGTTCCTAGGGTAACGGATACTATGTTAGCGAATCGACACCTAAATCGGAAGATCGGGTAGAATGAGGTTGTTGGTGCATACGTCTGTCGACTTCGTCTTGTTTCGAGTCTTGTATGTTTATGTATAGATCAGGGCATGAATTTCGAGGAATCTGTCAAAAGGATAATTTCGCACGAAATTACCAAATGGTAATTTCGTACGAAATTAGGTAATTTCGCTTGACATGGTAATTTCATTTGTATGTAATTTCGCTTGAGATTGTTCATGCGAAATTAGGCAGTCTATAAATAGGAGTCTTGTAATTTCGTTTGTGTCATTCATGTATGTGTGATTCCGGAGCTGAAGTGCTGCCGAAGTGTCGTTTCGCTGTAAAACTTTGTCAAATTAATCAGAAAGACATTTAAAGTGAATATCTAGCTGAATTGAACTCGATATGTCTGTTTCCGCCTTTCATATTGAGTAGAACACCTCTAAACGACTCGTTTCGGTCGGTAAAACGATCCTACATGTGGTATCAGAGCTCAGGAGGAGGAGTTCTACCATATTCAGCTTGATTTCATCAGATTTTCTAACTCCTACACCTTCTTTTCAAAATTGAACAAAATTTCACGGTTAAAATGGTTTGAATTTCACACATTATATGAGAAATTGTGTTTTAACAAAGCCTTGAGAGAATTGGACCTAAAATCGAGCTAAAACCTGATCAATTTGACAAAAGTTTGATCGAAATGATGACATCAACATAATTTCGTGTGGAATAACATCATAATTTCGCACGAAATTATATTTTGAGATTAATTTCGCTTGATATTGCACCTAATTTTGCATGGAATTATAATATCACTTGAGATATTTCTTACGAAATTACTATTTCGTTTCAAAGTTATGATTTCGGTTGAATTTGTTTGTGATTCTGTACGAAATTAAATTTTGTTTGGTCGGTTCAAATGAAATCCCTAATGTCGTTTGAAGATTCTAATTTCGTTTGAGTTGTTATTTCGCTTGAAACTGTTGTGCAGGTTAATTTCGCTTATGTTGGTATTTCGCTTGAGAAGTCTAATTTCGCTTGAAAGTGTTTGTTTTTAAAAAATTTGTTACCGAATCATGGAAGAAGAATTCTATAACGCGTTTGCTACATCTCCGACTACTCCGGCTACCATTGCTCAAAGCATGAACATGGAAAATGAGACTGGAACTTTACAAAAACCCCCGAAGCTAATGGGAATTGAGGAGTATTATGGTTGGAAAGATCGGTTTGAAAACTGGGTTCAAGCTAACCATTTGAGATCTTGGGAATGTATCGAGAAAAAGTATGTGAAGCCTCGTACGGATTTGGTTGTAATCAAAACAATTTCTGAACTGACGGATAAAGAACGTGACATGTACAAAGCAGAAAAAATGATGATCAGTCTGCTACAGCAAGCTATTAAAGAAGACATCTTCATATTGCTTCAGCACGACAATACTTCACGATCGATCTGGGATGCGCTTCGAATTAAAATTGAGGGAAGTGAAAAGATGATCAGGAGCAAGAAAGCATTGCTAAAGAAAGAATTTGATTTGTTTTCAAGCTTGCCGGGTGAATCGTCAAAGAAGCTAATTGAAAGATATTGTCACTTAGTGTGATCTATGTCTTTATTAGAAATTGTCAAAGATCAAGAAGAATGGGTCGACAAATTAGCTGATGCATTACCTCAGAAAGAATGGGGTACATACTTGATGATTTTGAAGAATACTGGAGAATATGACAAGTTGACTATTTCACAGTTCATTGAAAAGATTGAGGGTCAAGATCTAGAACAGCAAAAGATTGCAAGAATGAACAGTCCGAGTGGTCAACAAGATGTTAAAATGTATTACAAAGGAAGTGTTCAAGAGGTTGAAGCAAGTCCGAAAGTCCAAACTGCTTTTAGTGCTGAAAACTCATCTGGATCAGTTAATCAAAGTCCAAGCAGCAGCAGTGGATTTTCATCATATCCAAGTGTTAATCCAAAGAGTTCAACTTCAAGTCATCAATTCCAAAGCTCAAACATCAGTAATGGTCAAGTGTTGAATTGCAATATCGCGTTGCATCTCCAGAATGGTCAAAATTTCTCTGAAGAGGTCGTTAAAGGTCATATGTCATTACTTGCTACAGTGTTAGAATCATATGAAGGGTTGGTTACTGGAAGGATCTGAAATCCTATGCTGACGAAAGAGGATTACGATCAGATAGATGCAGAAGAGATGGAACTTATGGACATTAAATGGTGTTTAGCTAGTGTTTTGAGGAGAGCTGAAAAGTTCAAAATGATTACAGGAAGAGATGATTTTAGGGATGCAAATGTTTCTACTTTGGGTTTTGATAAATCTAAAGTTACTTGTTTTCGATGCAGGGAGAAAGGTCATATCAAGAGAGAATGTAAAAATCGAGAAGCAAATGAAGCACAGAATCCGTTTGGAAAAGATGATTACTATCGGAAAGCCATTTATCAACAAGTTGCTCATCAATCGAATCAACAAAAGGAACCACAAACTGCTTATGCCAAAATGATCGTAGAAGCAAATAAGAAAGCTTATTATGGTATCATTGATTAAGATGATGAAAAGGTGGCAGAAGGTTTTAGTTGGGACAAATATATTCCACCTGATTCAAAGATGGTAGCATTAACTGCACAAATCATTCAAGAACCAATGTTTGATCAATCATCATCTGATGATAGTGATGATGAAGAAGAGACACAAGTTAATATTGGAAAATCTATGTTATCTCCTGAAAGTTTTCAATTTTATTTTGCAGATAGATTGGAGAAGCTGAAGGAGAGACGAGCAGCTAAAGAACAGAGAAAAATGAAATGTGAAAATATTGCTGAGACAAAGAAGAATGAACAAAGTGAAGAAATTAAAGTTGTTGAGAAAGTGGTTGAAGTTGAAAAAGTTGTTGAAGTTGAAAAGATAGTAGAAATTCAAAAGGTTGTGGAGGTGATTAAACCGTGTCTAAAGTGTTTAGAATCTTGCAAGCAGTGTGAAGAAAAAGATGAGAAATTGAGTGAGCAAGATAAGATGAAAGAAACATTATTGTTCAATCTCAATTATGTGAAAGAATCATATGATGTGCTGAACAGAACGGTGACTGGTCTTCAAAAGAATAATTTTGAAAGAGAAGATGCGTTGACAATGATGAATGTTGTAATGATGTCAAAGCAGAAAGCTATCAACTTTTACATTGAAGAAAGTGCAAAGTGGAAGCAAGAGTTGGAGACAGAAAAAATTGAAAATGAAAGAATTAGACGGTTATTACAGAGTTATTCTAGTTCTGATTATTTGATTGATCGAATTTATCCAACTGTTGCAGGTCTTGAAGTCTTTTAAGATGAGAAGCCAAAAGAGAAGGATACTGGTAAGAAACAAAGTGCAAATTATAACAAGTGTCCGCCTCCGATCTGGGAAGGTTATTCTCCCAGAAAACCAAATGAGGAACAAGTCAAAAAGGCTGTCAATATAAAATTGAAGTCCGAAACAACTGATGAGTTACCAGAAAACATTGACGTCACGTTTACATCATCTGACACTGATCATGAGTCTGAGTTAATAAAAAGGTGGTCGATCAGGTGTTGGATAAAGATGAGGAGTCAAAGTCCGAATCCAAGAGTTCGAGTTCATAAGTTGATAGTCCAAAGTTGTCAGTTAAAAGGGTTTACAATAAAGAATTCTTGTTATCAAAATCTAATTTGAATGATGAACCAATCAAAGTGGCTTATACTTTGAATGATTCAGACAAATTATATTCTGATGAGGAATTTCCAATAAGAGGTATTAAACCAGAAATAATAGAAAAGGTTTTCAAACTAATAGAAATTAATATTTCTGAAATAAAAGATGTAAATCTTTTTGTAAAACCAAGTCTTTACACCTCAAGAGTTCAACAACGTTTAAACAAGAAAAAGGGTTATGGTTCAAGTTATCGAAAGAAACCAAATCATAACGGTAATTTCAAAAAGAAAGGTCTGTGTTTTATTCCACCTAAAAATCATAAAAATGAGAAAACTTATAAACCAAAAACTGTATTTGTTTCAGGAGCAAGTTCGAAAGAAGAAGAAAAGAGCTCATTCTGGAAGCAATCAAACAAAGAGTTCTTTGCAGAAAAACAAAAGTTTGAGAAAAATGGAGCTTATCAGAGAAAGGAAACAAGAACCTGTTACAGATGTCAAGAAGTTGGACACATTGCCTGGAATTGTCCTATGGCTACCAACACAAAACAGGAAGTTGTTTCTAAACTGAAAGAAAAGATTGTTGATAAAACCGAACCACCAACTGAAAAGTTCAAGGTGTTTAAAAATTCAACATATGAAGTTGGTGAATGTTCAAAAAGGTTTTACAAGAGAAGAGTGAATCTTGACAACCACAAGTGGGTTGTTAAGAAAGCTGATGTTAAATTTGTCAATGAATTTGATTCCTCAAAATCAGAGGAGCCACAAGTTGAACTAAAAATAGAAACTTCAGTACCGCCAATGGATGATGTCAATTTTCCACCATTGCGGGCTGAAATTTTTAAACAAAAAGTTGGAAAGGTTGAGATTTCGAATCAATTCTATTCTGAGAAGAAAGAATTTGATGTCGAAAAGGTTTTTAATGGAAATGTGAAAAAGATTTTTGGGAAGATGGTCGATGGGAAGGTAAAAGGGGTTAAATATTTTTATGAAACAAAGAAGGCAACTTACACCCCGAGTGAAACTGAAGAGGTCACATCCAAGTTTGGTGAAGCTTGGATATCTGTTTTTCATAAGTGATAAGTATGACTTGCCGGAGCTTCCAGGTTGGTAATTGTGGAGCAGGTATCGGCATTTTTCTTGAGAAATTCACGAAAGTGATTTCGACTTACAATTGGTAAATCAGGGACATTAAGTTGTACTTATTTTCTACAAATGGTATTTGATGATTGAAATTAAAAGTGTTATATTTTTTTTAAAAGGTTTAAGATGAAAGAACAAGGTGATGAATTAATCCCCTAACCTACAAATGGTTTGTATAAATCAACAAAACTAATTTTCCGGAAAAACCATTTTGATTAAAACAAACTTAAGTGTTTTGAAATCTTAATGGGAAAATAGTTTGTTGTAAGGGGGAGTTCTGATTGTTTATGCCAAGTGGATGGCTATTTGAAGCAATTCACAACAGTTGTCAGTTTATTTGTACAGTTTGTTTTCAAATTTCTTTTAAATGATTTTGAATTTTAGGGGGAGTAAGAATTTTCAAAAAATCCAAAAACATTTGAAAATTTGAAAAAGCCAAAAACATGATAAAGCAAAAATGAGTTTTGTTGTGAAAAAAGAGGAAATGATAGTACATCAGTAGACAGTTACAGTATGCTAAAGAAATGTAATGATTAAATAGCGTTAAACGGTCTCACTGATGATATGCCGATAAGTTTTTACACATTTAGTAAGCTTTTTCGGGATATAAACTTAAATTCAAACTTGCTTATTTCGTGGGGAACACTACTTGGATATATAGGTAACCCCTGAAATTTCGTTTGAAGGATCCCTCTTTCTGAGATACTAGGTCTTTATACTCAGTGATATTTGGGGTATTATCCCGGGACTTCTGATTTTGCGGAAGCAATGGCCTAGTCCCCGTATAATACTTTCCGCTTGCTTGAAATATAGCCCACCCTCAGCATAAAAATGATGAAACATTGAAAAATGCTAATCATGTGCTGTTGAAGAAAAGATTCTCTAAAGGGAACACACCAAAATTCGAAGCCGTCATCTCTCTGATTTTGCGGAAGCAATAGCCTGAGCTCTCACGGCCCTCGCATTTAACCCTTTACAGATATCATCTGTGGTATACTCACCTGTAAGACTGAATATTGGGATCTGGATACGGGAGTATATTCAAGAGGCGGGACACATGAATAAGTTTAAGTTCTTAATACACCTAATTCGTATCCTGAATCAATTGAAATTTGTGTGAGAATTTAAGTGGATCAGTATATCGACAATCAAAGTGAACTGTTTAATTCTTAATGTGTAACTAAGCCCAACGGTACTTGTGACTTGTCAAAAACTGATATGATCCTCTTACACAAACTTGCAAAAATATTGTCTGTAAATATTTCTTTATTGCATTTTCATTTAAATCAAAATCCAAAAAGATTTTCAGTGTGTTTTAGCATAAATTTTGAAAACTCAAAAAGATGTTCGACAACTGATGTTGGAGAGCTGATTTTCAAAATTCCGAGTGCTAAACATGATGAACAGGTTTTGGAAAGTGTGTTTGAAAAGTTTTTCTTACAAGTGATACATCAGAGATTAAAAATGTTAAATCATTATATATGATAATTGCAAATGATATGTTAAGTTTGTGTTTACTAGTGGTAAGTAGAGAATAAATTTGGCAAATTTTTAAAATTTGTGAAATTTATTGTGAGGTAGAGATGTGTGCAGGTTAGCCAGGTTTCTGATCCTGAATAGAATGTGAGTCAGTTAACTATCATGGAACATACATGTGCAGATTGCGATCCCAGCTTATCGAAAGGGGGAGTCTGAAGACATCAAGAGAAGAGAGAGGATTGAGGATGCTTTACATTGTCAGATACTTCAGAGAGTAAAAGACTGATAAAGACTGAAGATGTTGAAGACTCGATACTGAAGACTCGTCAACATCCGAGGGGGAGTCTGTTGGTGCATACGTCTGTCGACTTCTTCTTGTATCGAGTCTTGTATGTTTATGTATAGATCAGGGCACGAATTTCGAGGAATCTGTCAAAAGGATAATTTCGTTTGTATGAAATTTCGCTTGAGATTGTTCATGCGAAATTAGGCAGTCTATAAATAGGAGTCTTGTAATTTCGTTTGAGTCATTCATCTATGTGTGATTCCGGAGCTGAAGTGCTGCCGAAGTGTCGTTTCACTGTAAAACTTTTTTAAATTAATCAGAAAGACATTTAAAGTGAATATCTAGCTGAATTGAACTCGATATGGTTGTTTCCGCCTTTCATATTGAGTAGAACACCTTTGAACGACTCGTTTCGGTCGGTAAAACGATCCTACAGAGGTCTTGTAAACCAAACGAGTATTCGAACTCATGTGATATGGTTTAACCAAGCCTACATTCTAAATCGGAACCTATCCTAAGTGCTTATGACCCATTACGACCCATTATGGTAGCTTACGCCACTTTAACGCGTCGTTCGCGCGAAAGCGCGTTCGAGACGCCTAACTAGTCCTATGACAAGTATTATATGCCTTAACATATCTAATTATGTTATATAATCAGTTTAGATGTCAAAATATATGATACATATGCTTAAAATGAAATTATGCGCAAAAAGGGTATTTTGGTCATTTTCCTAAGGCATATAAACTACCTATCATACAACTAACTAAACGAAGTGACCATAAGGTATAACCTCGGAAGGTTATTCCCTATACAACTATGGTCACAATATATGTTTGGTCGGATCCTAATGATCGACCAAACGGGTTGGGTTCGGAAGTCTAAGCGGTTATTTAGACCCCTTATCTTACGAGCCTATACAAGCACTAAACTAAAAGTGACGAGTTAAACATGTTAAAACATGTTTAACTAAGTTAGAAAAACAGGTTTTAATATCAAAACAAAGGGTTTTGATACCCAAGAATAGTTTGGTTGCAAAATACGCATAAATACGCATTTTGACCGAAACTATAACTCGTCACTACACCTAATCAACGTGGTAATCAGTAGGTATAGTCACAAGGGACTATAACCATCGTGATTACGCTCACGTTGCGAAGTTCAAACGAACTTCGTGTTCACCAATTCGAGGTCAAAGCAGAAAGTCAAACACTATTTGACTTTTACGCTTAAAAATGCATAAAAGCAGGAAAGAAACTTACAAAGGGTTCAAGCTAGGAAGATCTTGATCCAAAATACTCAGGTATGAAGTTTTGAACTTCAACTTAGAGCAATTAAGATCAAGTGTGAGCAGAAATGAATGAAAGGCTTGGGTATATATAGATTTCGAAGAACCGTTAAGATCGTTTCTCGATAATTGAGCTTTAATCTAGGCCTTACATTTGGGCACATAGTTTTAATATACAATGGGAGCAATAAAACCATCAAAATCCATCAAATGGTATTGAAAAACCATGAATAAAACCATCAAAAACAGCTGGAAAGACCAGGTTCAATGTTTCTGTGCTGAAGGTCTGTCGTGGGCCGCGTAGAAATAGGACTGGGCTTACGCGCCCCACCTAGTAACTTTGGCAGATTTACAAGTTTAGTCCTTGTAGGCCTAAACCTTGGTTTTCGATGCATTTTTGACACGTTTAAGCCCGTTAACCCCATTTCAAGGCTCTAAAATGAAATTAAAGTATAGGGAACTTAAAATATGCTCAAAAACATCTCGGATGTCGGTTCGTTTGGTCGTACGATCGCTTTGTTCGGTTAATTATGACGGAAGTCGTAACGAACGCGAAATCGATCCAAATTATGCGACGAGTGAAATTCTAACATTCCAAACACTAAAATAAAATATTTTAATGATTACAAAAATTTTTGGATCTCCGGATATATTCAGAACGTAAGATATGCGCGTAAGTGCAAACTTATGCACTTTTTGACGCTTTTAGTCCCTATTGATCAATTAAGCATATTTTCGCATAACGAACCCCTCAAAGCCTATTTCTAAGCTATGTAAAGGATATTTATGGTACGTTTAGCTTATGATCAAGTTCCGGAATGTTCGTTACTATACGAATCAGCAGACTTTTGCAGTTTAAAGCCAATAGTCCATGAGAGTGAATAAACTTGTTTTTGACACACCAAAGCTTTCAAAACCTATTTATAAGTTACATAAAAGTTATTTAAGGTATGTTAAGCCTATGTCATTGTTCTGGAGTGTTTGCCGCATTAAACTGATTACGTTTACGCATCAGTTCGCGTATAACTTTCTAGAAAGCGATTTAAAGCTTGAAATTGATCTAGAATCAAAACGTGAAATTGTAAAACACAAATAAACAAAATTTGAGACCAAAATACATTGTTTCTTTGATAAAAGATAGTGTCCTACATCGTATGTGTTTACGGAGCACAAGTGTTACAGTCTCCCATACTTTAGGAAATTTTGTCCCGAAATTTATTCGAAGGAGACCGTAGAGTGGAATTGAAACAACTGATGGATAAGCAGATTGCTAGATCTCAAAGATGCGGAGCATCATTTGGTGTTGGAAATTTCAGGGGATTCAAAATGTGATGTAGGATATTCAAAGTATCTTAAGGTATTCAACCCTTTGAAACTTGTGAAAGTCGACTAGTGTTCAAAAATCATTTAAGTATGGCACTATGTTATACTAAGTTCCTAGTGTAATCCCTAGCAAACAAAGGGGTGTACATTTAATCCCTTCACGTACTCGGTTTCTAACGCCTCATGAGGTACATCCATTGCACCATGAGCATCCCATGCATAGGAGAGGAGTCAACATACCTATGGCATCAAGATCGTCACCTTTAACACCATATTATACTCCCGGTCGGCTCGATTTGTGTTAATGAATGTACTCGTTGTTGTCCATCGGAAATAAGCACACAAATAACAATTAAGCACATAATCACCTAATGGTCTAAGATAACATAAAATCACCAAGTGATCTTAGAAACGTTCTGAAGAATAACACAATAAGAACACTTATATATAGGAAGTACCATCGGCGTATCCACCGTGTTCTTACCGCATCATACTTCTCCCGTTACCTTAATCACTCTAGATTTTATACCACCATACTTAACAAGGCTTACTATGATTCTCATGCGTCGAATCTCATAATTAAGTGTGCACCCATAATTACTCGTTTCGTCGCATGGTCCACATAGCTCCTTTTTTTAAGCGAGGGTAACAAATAATAAGGTCGAACTATCATCTAAATCAAATAAACATTGCCACAACATAATATCTGTCAAATCGAATCGTATTTTATACTAGCAATGATAACACTACTTATTTTGTATACAACCAATTTAGTAGTAGGTGTTCTATTCTAGTATGAATATTTATATATATGTTTCATATTAACCAAACAGGTAGAATGCAACATATACTAATCATACATTATCATCATAATGTAAGCATATCAAGAGAATGTTTTTAAATCATGCGCTAGGTATGCTAAGTTAACAAACTAAGTACGTTAAATCAACATACGAAGCAAATTGTATTTATAATCATGTATTATACATATTAGAGAAACAAATCATGTATATAATGCTATGATCATAAAATGGTACTAACTTGTTCATAGTATTCATATCGATCGTGTTACCAAGTTCGTATGAATGTACCAGAATGCAATCATATTATGCTAAATTATAAGATTTAGTTCCTAAATAACAGGAATCCTCAAAATCAGCATGTAATTATAATTACTCATAGTGTAATCACATTAGAGTTTGAAACTGGAAAAATGATTAACAAAAATAAAATAAACTTCTTGAAATTTGTATTGTCATTACAAACATAGTTGAAATATGTACATTGTTCATGAAAATAAACAGGAAATTTAGAGGTTCAGATGATCATAAGCACTTGATCATTAGCTTGAGCCTCGTTGACGTTGAATACTCGTCCATTAGCATTGGCAAGCTTGGGGCAGTTTTGCTTGAAATGATTTAAGTCACCACAATTGAAACATTCTCTCGGGCGAGTCTGAGTAGGGCCTGCTCGGTTCTGGATACGACAGGTCACCACTAGATGTCCAAATAAACCACAAATTGTACACTGACGTCAAGGGGAATTGATGTATGATGATAGTTGCAAAGATTGCACCGAGGTTGCTTCCCACGATAAAATCCCTTAAAGGGTATTGAGTTCAGTGGGACAGGTGCACGAATTGCAAAATTCTTTGAAGCCTTGCGCTTCCTAGAACTTTTAGAAGATCCGGCCTTTGATCTTTTTGAATTCTCGTTAACAGATTCAGTGTTTTGTTTCTTATCTCCTTTTCGAAACAGTTTACCTTTTCAAACCTGGGAGTCGGTTAAGATAGCGGCTAACTCCTTAGCTTCCCTAAGCGTTGCAGGTTGGCTGCCAGTGACAATGTCTTGGACAGGGTCAGTTAAACCATCGATGTATTTCTCAATGGCCCGATCCAAAGGTGTGACCATAGTGGGGCAAAGTAGGCTTAACTGTTCAAATCGGTCAGTGTAGGCACGGTTTTCCCCACTATCTTGTTTTAGATAATAGAACTCATCTTCAAGTGCTCGTATTTCACTTCGTGGGCAGAATTCTCCCTTCATAAGATCTTTAAATTCTTCCCATGTCAGTTCCATTGCTACATCGGCACCTCGGTCTCTCATAATACCATTCCACCAAGTGAGTGCTCTCCTTTGAAAGACACTCGAAGCAAAATCTACGTTGCGCTCATTAGGACACTGAACATGGCGGAAAGTGCTTTCTATACTTTCAAACCATTGTAGGAGTGCGGTTGCTCCTTCAGACCCAGAAAATTTCGATGGTTTAGCTGAATTGAACATTTTGAAGTTACACTGAGCATTGTTATTATTGTTATTGTTATATGCCTGATTTATCTGAGTGATAAGGTTCAGAAGCACAGCAGTCATCTGCTGAACGATTGTTGTTGCGAGGGCAGCATTTTCAGTTTGGTCGCGTCAAGGAGGTATCTTGGAAGTACAGCTATAGAGAAAACCAAATAAGCTAGATTTATCCAATTGTTATGTGTTTGTAACATTATTGTATTGTGAAAACTTTGATCTAGTAGAATTTTGTTCATTAGTCTTGTTCTTGTACTTAGAATATATGGTGTTGTGGATTTTGTTTTGAAACATGAGTTGTTTGAAAAATAATTTTTTTTTGTAATATTTTTGGATGAGAGAATACAAACTGAGTTAATGGTTTGTATTATAAATTCTTTACCTATAAAAAAAGTTATTGCTTTTAAGACAAAATGTTTTTAAATTAAAATTTTAAAATAAAGAAACTTTGTGTTTGAAATTTTGAAAATTCTCATCCAAATGGTAAAAATTTGAAATTTTGAAAGACAAGGGTAGCGTTTTGAAAATGAAATAGGATCTCGTAGTGTCGTGAAATGAAATGAAATTCATTTCAACTGTATCGAATCAAACATATCATCGAAGGTAATATGATGAAATAGTATTGGGAAAGGAAAGTTGTTTCGATTGTCGTGAAGAACAAACATATTACCTAGGGTAATATGAATGAGTAGTGTTACAAAGGTCGTTTAGAAATCGTTCGGTAGGGTCAAGATGGATAGGTTTTTTTTATAATGCTTCACGAAGACATGCTTTAGCCTATAAGTGGATACTCACCCTAAGAGTTCCCAGGTAAGAGTGACTGGTCCGATAATGCGGATTTATACGAACACTCTAGCCTTAGACAGAAAACTCGAGGTACAGGCACCCACCCTTCTAGATTGCATGTGTTCACATTATTAAAACCCAAGATTTCAATGAAAAACGTTTGAGGAAAAACATTTAAGAAATCTTTTGATGCAAATTGTTTGAGATAAAACATGTTGTGTAATATTTTGACAAACACATTTAAGAAAACATTTTGAAAAATATTTCAATGAAAATGTTTTGAGAAAACATTTTGAGGAATAGGAATACCCCAAAGCATAAAGCCTAAGGTTTAGGATAAATCATCTAGGGCTAGATGATTTGTAAATCATAGAGTAGTTATGGCACGAATAAGGATGAGGATTTAGGAAGGAGTTCCTAAGTCTACTCATGTTTGGGTCCTAGGAAGGTTATAGAATAGGTTTAAGGCATGCTAATAACCTAATTCCCTATAACCAGTGCTATGATACCAATCTGTAACATCCCAATCACGTAATACAACAACACGCGACGGAAATATCGGGGAGTCACATTACAAATTGCTCACAACTACTGGTACTAAATTGTTTCAATATCATTAACATCGTTTTACAACAAAGAATACATGTAGTTGTTCATTTATTTTAGAAGTCTAAGGTCCGTATGCAGTCCTATGCGTTGCATGCTTTAATAGTCGAAAACTTGAAACATATGTGAAAAACAGTTAGCATAAAAATGTCGGCGAATACATAGGTTTTATTAGCCAAATAAATGGCAAAACATTTGGTATTGCAATACTTTAACAGCTACGAGAGCTATCAATTGAAAATAAATATTGAAGCCAAAGAATGGCAAAAATTTAGTATTTGCAATACTTAATCTTAATTGTGAAAACTCATGACAAAATAGGTTTGTATATGGCAATATGATTATTACTAAGTCACTTTTATGCCTTACATTGTAATCTCGTTTAAACCATCGTAAAAACTTGTTAATATGTTATTAGAAATCCAATCAAGGATTAATAATAACTGTTTTGAAATGAATCAAAACTAATGTAAGTATTATATAAATCAAATCAATGAGTCATGATAATACTTCATATATCTTTCTAAGAATCTAACATATAAAAATATGGGAAATTCTACGAAGATTTCGATACTCAAACATTGAAACAATCATACACAAAATCCTAAAGTGATCCAGATAACGCTACAAGAATAATAAAATAAGAACACTTATATATAGGAAGTACCAGCGGCGTATCCACCATGTTCTTATTTTATTACACCCGTTTCGTTATCTAAATCACGACTACCACATAAACACATAATCGTCAATTTGTTCCATCTCGTAAACATGCATTAAAGTACACCATGAATCCAAATAGGGGCTCTAATATTAGTACTCTAAACATCCCATATAGGTCTAGCTATGAAGATAGATAGATAGATACTACAGGGATCAGGTTCTCGTTACCTCATCTAATCTAACATGCATTAAAGTACACAATGAATCCAAACAGGGGCTCCAATATTAGTACTCTAAACATCCCATATAGGTCTAGCTATGAAGATAGATAGATACTACAGGGATCAGGTTCTCGTTACCTCATCTAATCTAACATGCATTAAAGTACACAATGAATCCAAACAGGGGCTCCAATATTAGTACTCTAAACATCCTACAAGTATATCTAGCTATGAAGATAGATGGATACTTCAGGGATCCTGTTCTCGTCACATCGAATCACTGTATCACAACACCCTAAATCCTAATGGTGATTCGGGATAACGCCACGAAGGGTAATACAATAAGCACACTTATATATAGGAAGTACCAGTGGCGTATCCACCATGTGCTTATTGTATTATCTAGTTTCGTTATCTCAATCACAAACAATCTACAAACAACCAACCATCGAGTCGTAAAGTACTTCTTAAAACCTTTCTATGAAGATAGGAAGATCTAAGACTATACTTCAAACATCCTATAAGCATCAATCTATGAAGATAGATAGATGCTATAAGGATTATAGATAATCACTGTGTTTGCATAATCGGAATAAGACACCTCAAATCACTTAGTAAACATATACATGCCATACATTTCGAAAACAAATCGATTACACATATGAATCACCCCAAAACATTTAAAAACGGTAAAAGAGGGGAATTATGTACTCGCCTGGGGTTGTGAAGGGGTTGAAGCGGTTCCAAGGGTAACAGATACTATGTTAGCGAATCGACACCTAAATCGGAAGATCGGGTAGAATGAGGTCTTGTAAACCAAACGAGTATTGGAACTCATGTGATATGGTTTAACCAAGCCTACATTCTAAATCGGAACCTATCCTAAGTGCTTATGACCCCTTACGACCCATTAAGGTAGCTTACGCCACTTTAACGCGTCATTCGCACGAAAGCGCGTTCGAGACGCCTAACTAGTCCTACGACAAGTATTATATGCCTAACATATCTAATTATGTTATATAATCAGTTTAGATGTCAAAATATGTGTTACATATGCTTAAAATGAAATTATGCGCAAAAAGGGTATTTTGGTCATTTTCCTAAGGCATATAAACTACCTATCATACAACTAACTAAACGAAGTGACCATAAGGTATAACCTCGGAAGGTTACTCCCTATACAACTATGGTCACAATATATGTTTGGTCGGATCCTAATGATCGACCAAAGGTCGGGTTCGGAAGTCTAAGCGATTGTTTAGACCGCTTATCTTACGAGCCTATACAAGCACTAAACTAAAAGTGACGAGTTAAACATATTAAAACATGTTTAACTAAGTTAGAAAAACAGGTTTTGATATCAAATGTGACACCTGTGTCACTGCGACCATCAAACAAATGCCAAACCAATGAAATATTGTATTTCATACTTGGGATTTGTAAAAATATGTGTATCGTTTACACATATCAATTCTTGTTCGATTTCAAGCTCTAAATCGCTTTCTGGAAGGTTATACGCGCACTGATGCGTAAATATAACCATTTTAATGCAACGAACACTCCGGAATAGTGAAATAGGCTTAACATACCTTAAATAACCTTTACATAACTTAGATATAAGTTTTGGAAGGTTTGGTGTGGTGAAATCAAAGTTTATTCGCTTACAGGGACTGAATTTGACAAACTGCGAAAGTATGCCAATTTGAACTGTAACAGACATTCCGGAACATGACCATAAGTTAAACACACCTTAAATATCCTTTACATAGCTTAGAAATAGGCTTTAAGGGGTTCGGTGTGCTAAAATAAACTTTTGGCTCATTCAGGGACTAAAAGCGTCAAAAAGTGCACAAGTTTGCATTTTCGCGCATAACTTACGTTCTGAATACATCCGGACATCCAAAAATTTATGTAAGCACTAAAACATTTAATTTTGGTGTTTGGCATAAGAAAAATCCATTCGTCGTGTCATTCGGATCGTTTTTCCCGCTTGTGCGCATTCTGTCGTAATTAACCGAACATCGCGATCGTACGACCAAACGAACCGACATCCGACATATTTTTGAGCACATTTTAAGTTCCCTATACTTTAACTTCATTTTAGAGCCTTGAAATGGGGTTAACGGGCTTTAAACGTGTCGAAAATGGGCTGAATGCATGACAGGGACTAAAATGGTAAATCTGCCAAAGTTACATGCCTACGATGCGTATGTGTTTTTCCCCTACGATGCGTATGGGTTCTGCAGACCAGATGCAGTGTTTCTAACAGCCTGTTTGCAGCTGTTTTAACCACAACCACATACTCACACTTGTCTAGTCAGCAGATAAGAACTCATATTTAGCCATCATAACTTTCCCACAAGTGTACGCACATGATTCAATCACGTTATTCAAGAAACGATCTTAACGGTTACCCGAAAACTATATTTACCCATCCACCCCCATTGCTAAAATCACTAGAATCTTGATCTTAGGAACTCTAAGTTGAAACCATTGTTTCATACCTGAGATTCTTGGATCGAGATTAGCATTCGGGGACCCTTCGTAAGTATTCTTTCGTTCTTTTATTGCTTTTTCGAGTCTTTCGAGTCTGAAAGTCAAACTTTGTTTGACTTTCTGCGTTGACAAGTTATGGTCAATGCGAAGTTCGTTTGAACTTCGCAACGTGAGTGTAATCACGTTGGTTATAGTCCCTTGGGACTATGCCTACTGATTACCACGTTGTCTAGGGTCGTAGGGTAAGCGATCTGATAAATCGCTTATACCTTCGAACCCGACCTAGTTTGGTCGATCATTGTAACACCTGTGCCTTCACGGCCATCAAACAAATACCAAACCAATGAAATATTATATTTCATACTTGGGATTTGTAAAAATATGTGTATAGTTTACACATATCAACTCTTGTTCAATTTCAAGCTTTAAATCGCTTTCTGGAAGGCTATACGCGCACTGATGCGTAAATATAACCAGTTTAATCCAACAAACACTCCGGAATAGTGAAATAGGCTTAACATACCTTAAATAACCTTTACATAACTTAGATATAAGTTTTGGAAGGTTTGGTGTGGTGAAACCAAAGTTTAATCGCTTACAGGGACTAAAGTTGACAAACTGCGAAAGTATGCCAATTTGAACTGTAACAGACCTTCCGAAGCATGACCATAAGTTAAACATACCATAAATATCCTTTACATAGCTTAGAAATAGGCTTTGAGGTGTTCGGTATGCTAAAATAAACTTTTGTGGCATTCAGGGACTAAAAGCGTCAAAAAGTGCACAAGTTTGCATTTTTACGCGTAACTTACGTTCTGAATACATCCGGACATCCAAAAATTTATGTAAGCACTAAAATATTTTATTCTAGTGTTCGGCATAAGAAAAATCCATTCGTCGCGTCATTTGGATCGTTTTTCGCGCTTATGCGCATTCCGTCGTAATTAAGCGAACATCGCGTTCGTACGACCAAACGAACTGACATCCGACATATTTTTGAGCATGTTTCATGTCCACAATGTTTAGGCAACATTTTAGGGCCTTAAAGTTGGCTTTACGGGCCTTAGAAGTGTCGGGAATGGCCTTAAACACGTGCAGGGGCTGAAACTGTCATTTTTGAAACTTATTTTCGGATCAGAAGCCCCAAGCGGCCCGCATTAGATTTGTCTAATGCTGAAGCGGGCCGCCTCAGCCTCTGCAGACCAGATTCATTGTTTTTACAGCTGGTTGCAGCTGTTTAGCACCTCCAATCCCTCTTCCACATGTCAATTCCCTATGGTGAGTGGCCATTTGACACACCACAACATTCCAACACATGTACGGCCTTGATCGTGCCCTCTTTTCCATGAAACGATCTCAACGGTTACCCGAAAACTATATATACCCATCCACCCCCATTGCATTTTCTCACAAGAATCTTGATTTGAGAGCTCTAAGTTGAAACCATTGTTTCATACCTGAGTTCTTGAATCGAGATTAGCATTCGGGGACCCTGGGTAAGTATTCTTTCGTTCTTTTCCTTATTTTACTGCTTTTCGAGTCAGAAAGTCAAACTTTGTTTGACTTTCAGCGTTGACCAGTAATGGTCAATGCGAAGTTCGTTTGAACTTCGCAACGTGAGTGTAATCACGTTGGTCATAGTCCCTTGGGACTATGCCCACTGATTACCAGGTTGTCTAGGGTCGTAGGGTAGGCGATCTGATAAATCGCCTATACCTTCGAACCCGACCCAGTTTGGTCGATCATTAGGATCCGACCAAATACATTAGGTGACCATAGTAGGTAGGGAATAACCTTCCGAGGTTATACCCTATGGCCACATCGTTTAAGTAGTTGTATAATAGGTAGTTTATATGCCTTAGGTAAATTACCAGAATACCCTTTTCATGTATAATTGGTAATTAAGCATATGTAACCTAAACTTTTGTCACATAACTGATTATGTAACATGTTTAGGCATATAACACTTGTCATAGGACTAGTTAGGCGGTCCGAACGCGTTTCACGCGAACGACGCGTTAAAGTAGCATAAGCTACCTAAACGGGTCGTAATGGGTCGAAAACACTTAGGTTAAGTTTCATTTAGTATGTAGGCTTTGTTAAACCATATGACACGAGTCTCTATACTCGTTTGGTTTACGAACCCGCATTCTATCCGATCTTCCGATTTAGGTCCGGTTTATTAACATAGTGACCTATATTAGGTGCCGTTTGATTTCCGTGATCTCTAGCGTTGCTTGGTGGTTATCTTAGGACTTCTGAGCAATCTCAGGTGAGTACATAGACCCCTCTTTTACTGTTTTCCAAACTGTTTTGGGGTGGAACACATGTGCCTAATTGTTACTTTCATGTTTTCCTGTTTTCACATCATATACCGACTATGTTTATTAGTACATTATAGTACATTGATTTACATGACTTTTCTGCTTTGTATGTTAACTTAGCATACTTAGTACATCATTTTACATTGCATCTCTGTTGCATATGTTCCAGTAACATATGGACACATTGTTTTACAGCTCTACCTGGTATGTTTACTTTAGCATACTAGGGACATTATCTTCATCTCATGCTTACATTTTGGTATGACATTTGGTTTGTTTAACGGGTCTATATAACATTCATTAACATTTGCTACGCCGCTCGGTAGTAGGTAGTGGTACCATAGGACTTGACAAATCCCATTCCTGACATCCCGGGTTTGTTTGGATGTAAGGAATGACTGAATCCGAATACAATTCTTTTGATAACCTTGACTGAAAGGGTTATCCGACTGTCTCAAGGCTTGAATGTTTGCGTTTAACATACTGCATAAGTGTTTGTATCAGTAAAGCATGCATTATTCTACAAAACATAACTTTGATTTAAACCAAGTTTTACTTCAATACTTTGTTTTGTACATTTTTACTTATGGTTTAAGTAGTCTAAATTTTACTTACCATACATATCATTTTGGTTATACATTACTTGACTACTTTTGGACTATAGACATTTGACATGGATATTTGACATAGACATTTGACATGGATATTTGACATTTACATCTTGACATGAACATTTTACATTGTTTGGTTTGGTTTGATTTAGTGATTAAGTAACGATGTGTGTGTAATATGATACAAGCATGGTGGATACGCCGCTGGTACTTCCTATATATAAGTGTTTGTATGGTATTACATATCGTAGCGTTATTTGAATCATTTCAGTTTGATACATATAATATTTTATACAAATAACATACTTTTCACAATACATTGTTTTACAAACAACTTATCTTATACAAACTCAGTTTACAATGGTTATTCATTTAACCATACATTATTCACTTAATTATACATATCATCTGAACTCATTGTTTTTCAAATGATTTACAAAACAAAGCAAATAACAAGGTTCATGACTAAACATTTTCTCAAACATAAGTCATGAAACCTATTTTCACAAAACCTATGTATCTCACAGGCATTTTTATGCTGACGTACCTATTTTCACATGTGTTTTTCAGGAACTGTTGCATAAGATGATCAAGATACACATAGGCAGACCTGGGCTTTAGTGACAATAAAAGATGCAAGACTAGTTAATTATGTTGTATTTTCCTTGTTTGATTAAGACATTGTAACACTTTTAATCAATAAAACGAAACTTAAATTTCCATGGTTGTGAAACATTAATTCTGTTACAACACGCCCCGATGTTTCCGCCGCGATTTGTTGTTCTACGTGGTCGGGGTGTGACAGAAAAGATGGTATCAGAGCCAATGGTTATAGGGAATTAGGTTATTAGTAATGCTTTGACCTAGTCTATAACCTTCTTAGGACCCTAACGCGAGTTTACTTGCGTTTAGTCATAAAACAATACCGTCACCTATCCTTAGGCGACGACCACAACAAGAACATAAATTTCAAAACCGCTTTGAAAACTAATCATCTGTTCTAGGATGATTGATTACTAGGTTTTGAACCCTCTATTGTAAGGTTTTGAACTCTCTATTATATGGTTTTGAACCCTTTGAGTTTTCAAAATCTCGTCAAGGTTTTGGGTTTTTAATAATGTGAACACGTGCAAACTGGAAGGGTGAATGCCTGTATTCTGGGTTTTCTGTCTAGGCAAGCACTTCGTATACATCTCATCAGACGCGAGACCAGTTGTGCTTACCTGGGAATTCTTGGGATGAGTGTTCACTTATAGGCGAGCATGTCTTCGCGATACATTATTTTTGACCCATTTACTTTGATTAGTCACCGTCTCATTTGTTTGCCTTAGGTAACAAACAAATGATCGCAATCTTCATGCGTTATCATTCTGTTTTGATTGTCCAATAATCTTTCACCTGTTTCTCCCTATGCCTTTCTTTTTCTTCAAGAATGTCTCTTCATCACGATGACGCCCAGATATCTGAGCAAGCAGCCAAAAATTCGCTCAGCGAATAGGCGAAGTAGTCCTGAAGACTGTGGAATTAGCTACTGCCATGTATCGTCTCCTGGATGAAGCCACTCAAGAGTCACCAGGACAGGCAGGACCTAGTCAGGTGACAACACCATCAGCCAATAAACCAATCGAGGAATCAAAGACCATGGATGAACAACCCCCTAAGAAGTCAAAGAAGCGAAAGGCTTCTCAGAACTTCGCCATTGTCGCTCACAATGGTCAAGCCTTCCCCAACCAACCAGCTCAACCCCCTGCTAGGAAGTCATACAATGGAACTGCACTCTTGTGCAACCAATGTAACCTTCATCATCACCCTTGTGTGAAGTGCCGCAAATGTCAGATTTGTGGACTTATAGGTCATACAGCAAGGGTTTGCCCAACTACAGCTGTACCAAATCAAGCTGGCGACACTCCTGCTCAAGCTCGTTTCTCACGAGGGCTTTGCTATAACTGTGGCGAGATGGGCCATTTCCTAAGGGATTGCCCAAAGCTTGCTAAGGCAAATCTGACCCACGGATGAGCAGTTGGCCGAGTAGAAGATGTTGCTATTTTATGCTTTTTTTTCTTTCGTTTTCTTGATTGTGAAACAATCTGTCTCGTTCATAAATAAAAGTAGTTGTTCACAGATTCTGATGTACAATTGTAGTTACATATGTGTAGGATTTTCCTATGATACCTACATCAAGGAACTATGTTCCTTACAAACTACTCTTGTGATTCTCTCTTTCAAATGATCGCTCGTGATTCCCTCGAACATTTTAAGTACTCGTTTCATTCTAAGAAACAAAGTACAGAAGATAAAGTGACATTATGAGTGATCATGCTTCTGCACATCAGTGCCTTTGAATCCTTGGTTAGATAACTAAGGGTGTTTTCAAATCTCATACCCATTACGTTTTAATTTTTCAACATACACAGTACCAGTATTTCAAAACAATCTTCATGATCTCAAAACATTTCATATAGTTTGAAAACAATTTTTCTAGATGCATTGTCTATGTTATTTCAAAAACATTGGCCATGTTATCAAAACCAACCTTTCTAATTTCAAAATATTTCATATAGTCTGAAGACAATATTAACACAATACATTTTCTGATCAAGTGCATGATTTCGAAAAGCATCATTCATGTCTTTCAAAAACCTTATACATAATTTCAAAATTCATCTCGCATGATTTTAAAACATTTTTGTAAATATATCTACCTAATACACCTACTTTATGATTTCAAAAAGTATTATATATAAGGTTTCAAAAACGTTAAACACATTTTTCTTAAAAGAACCCCATGCATAGTTTTCAAAAATATTTTCCTCATACATTGACTTAACCTTCAAAATTCTGCTTCATATGTCGCCTTGACATATCAAGCATCTCAACTTCTTAAGCATTTTACATCATGTTTTGACCTAAGCACGTCCAGTGCAAGGTTTCAAAACATCTCCAACTTTTAAATCCATATGGGATCTTTTTATCCTCACAATTAGATCCTTGTGGATGATTATTATTCAAATCAGAGTCCTTAATTGGATTCCTTATGTACCTTAATTCGAACACTTCGGTTCCAAATAATCGAAGTCGAATTTTCTTTTTGAATCTTTCTATCTTTATAGTTGGATTCTTGATAACGTTTAAAGTACCAAATGAAATCCACGGAATGGATTCCTAGTGTGCTTTAAATGCATGTACGCAATTTACAAGACAAATTAACAAACAATTTTGTGGTTATGTGACTATGTGTTTACTCATCTTATGTTTTCTTTTTTGCATTTTTGGTGTTTTTACTACTCTGGATATTCTCTATCCAAATCCTTGCAGGATCTTTCATATCTTCATATGAGGGATTCGTAGCAGGATATTCAAAAGGTACTACCTTTAATCCTTAAATGGGCTTCTATGTAATAGTTAAGACCCTTGGATTATATAGTACCACTCCAAGATTCATAAGAGACCCTTTAGTGGTCTAGTCAAAAAGATTGATTCACAATTTGGTTAAAAAAAAAAAATGACATCTAGTGATGTAGCTGAACAGACCCCTTGATAGTCTATTTAAATCATTTATTGATTTAGTCTAAAGGACTCTATGGCGGTCTAAGTCACGCTCATCACAGGATTGTTCATTTGGTTTTACCCTACACATTATAAAATAGACTGTGTGAACTGTGCAAGGAATTCTCTAATTATGGATGCGCACATAATTATGAAATTTAGTGCACAGAAATCCAGTAAGATTTATTATGTGAAGGAACCAATAGCGACAACAATAACAAAATGAGGACGATGTAATGGAGGTACGGTGGACGCACCAATGACGCTTTATATACTTGTATATATAGGTATCCCTCTTACGTTGCAATCATGATGATTATTAAAGTTACTAGAAGTTCAGAAATCTAGCCAATATTGTTCGATCTTTTCAACTTCATGTTTTAAACTCTTACAAGTTTCCTCTAAATAAATTTCGGGACGAAATTTCCTAAAGTAGGGGAGACTGTAACACCTGTGCCTTCACGGCCATCAAACAAATACCAAACCAATGAAATATTATATTTCATACTTGGGATTTGTAAAAATATGTGTATAGTTTACACATATCAACTCTTGTTCAATTTCAAGCTTTAAATCGCTTTCTGGAAGGCTATACGCGCACTGATGCGTAAATATAACCAGTTTAATCCAACAAACACTCCGGAATAGTGAAATAGGCTTAACATACCTTAAATAACCTTTACATAACTTAGATATAAGTTTTGGAAGGTTTGGTGTGGTGAAACCAAAGTTTAATCGCTTACAGGGACTAAAGTTGACAAACTGCGAAAGTATGCCAATTTGAACTGTAACAGACCTTCCGAAACATGACCATAAGTTAAACATACCATAAATATCCTTTACATAGCTTAGAAATAGGCTTTGAGGTGTTCGGTATGCTAAAATAAACTTTTGTGGCATTCAGGGACTAAAAGCGTCAAAAAGTGCACAAGTTTGCATTTTTACGCGTAACTTACGTTCTGAATACATCCGGACATCCAAAAATTTATGTAAGCACTAAAATATTTTATTCTAGTGTTCGGCATAAGAAAAATCCATTCGTCGCGTCATTTGGATCGTTTTTCGCGCTTATGCGCATTCCGTCGTAATTAAGCGAACATCGCGTTCGTACGACCAAACGAACTGACATCCGACATATTTTTGAGCATGTTTCATGTCCACAATGTTTAGGCAACATTTTAGGGCCTTAAAGTTGGCTTTACGGGCCTTAGAAGTGTCGGGAATGGCCTTAAACACGTGCAGGGGCTGAAACTGTCATTTTTGAAACTTATTTTCGGATCAGAAGCCCCAAGCGGCCCGCATTAGATTTGTCTAATGCTGAAGCGGGCCGCCTCAGCCTCTGCAGACCAGATTCATTGTTTTTACAGCTGGTTGCAGCTGTTTAGCACCTCCAATCCCTCTTCCACATGTCAATTCCCTATGGTGAGTGGCCATTTGACACACCACAACATTCCAACACATGTACGGCCTTGATCGTGCCCTCTTTTCCATGAAACGATCTCAACGGTTACCCGAAAACTATATATACCCATCCACCCCCATTGCATTTTCTCACAAGAATCTTGATTTGAGAGCTCTAAGTTGAAACCATTGTTTCATACCTGAGTTCTTGAATCGAGATTAGCATTCGGGGACCCTGGGTAAGTATTCTTTCGTTCTTTTCCTTATTTTACTGCTTTTCGAGTCAGAAAGTCAAACTTTGTTTGACTTTCAGCGTTGACCAGTAATGGTCAATGCGAAGTTCGTTTGAACTTCGCAACGTGAGTGTAATCACGTTGGTCATAGTCCCTTGGGACTATGCCCACTGATTACCAGGTTGTCTAGGGTCGTAGGGTAGGCGATCTGATAAATCGCCTATACCTTCGAACCCGACCCAGTTTGGTCGATCATTAGGATCCGACCAAATACATTAGGTGACCATAGTAGGTAGGGAATAACCTTCCGAGGTTATACCCTATGGCCACATCGTTTAAGTAGTTGTATAATAGGTAGTTTATATGCCTTAGGTAAATTACCAGAATACCCTTTTCATGTATAATTGGTAATTAAGCATATGTAACCTAAACTTTTGTCACATAACTGATTATGTAACATGTTTAGGCATATAACACTTGTCATAGGACTAGTTAGGCGGTCCGAACGCGTTTCACGCGAACGACGCGTTAAAGTAGCATAAGCTACCTAAACGGGTCGTAATGGGTCGAAAACACTTAGGTTAAGTTTCATTTAGTATGTAGGCTTTGTTAAACCATATGACACGAGTCTCTATACTCGTTTGGTTTACGAACCCGCATTCTATCCGATCTTCCGATTTAGGTCCGGTTTATTAACATAGTGACCTATATTAGGTGCCGTTTGATTTCCGTGATCTCTAGCGTTGCTTGGTGGTTATCTTAGGACTTCTGAGCAATCTCAGGTGAGTACATAGACCCCTCTTTTACTGTTTTCCAAACTGTTTTGGGGTGGAACACATGTGCCTAATTGTTACTTTCATGTTTTCCTGTTTTCACATCATATACCGACTATGTTTATTAGTACATTATAGTACATTGATTTACATGACTTTTCTGCTTTGTATGTTAACTTAGCATACTTAGTACATCATTTTACATTGCATCTCTGTTGCATATGTTCCAGTAACATATGGACACATTGTTTTACAGCTCTACCTGGTATGTTTACTTTAGCATACTAGGTACATTATCTTCATCTCATGCTTACATTTTGGTATGACATTTGGTTTGTTTAACGGGTCTATATAACATTCATTAACATTTGCTACGCCGCTCGGTAGTAGGTAGTGGTACCATAGGACTTGACAAATCCTATTCCTGACATCCCGGGTTTGTTTGGATGTAAGGAATGACTGAATCCGAATACAATTCTTTTGATAACCTTGACTGAAAGGGTTATCCGACTGTCTCAAGGCTTGAATGTTTGCGTTTAACATACTGCATAAGTGTTTGTATCAGTAAAGCATGCATTATTCTACAAAACATAACTTTGATTTAAACCAAGTTTTACTTCAATACTTTGTTTTGTACATTTTTACTTATGGTTTAAGTAGTCTAAATTTTACTTACCATACATATCATTTTGGTTATACATTACTTGACTACTTTTGGACTATAGACATTTGACATGGATATTTGACATAGACATTTGACATGGATATTTGACATTTACATCTTGACATGAACATTTTACATTGTTTGGTTTGGTTTGATTAAGTGATTAAGTAACGATGTGTGTGTAATATGATACAAGCATGGTGGATACGCCGCTGGTACTTCCTATATATAAGTGTTTGTATGGTATTACATATCGTAGCGTTATTTGAATCATTTCAGTTTGATACATATAATATTTTATACAAATAACATACTTTTCACAATACATTGTTTTACAAACAACTTATCTTATACAAACTCAGTTTACAATGGTTATTCATTTAACCATACATTATTCACTTAATTATACATATCATCTGAACTCATTGTTTTTCAAATGATTTACAAAACAAAGCAAATAACAAGGTTCATGACTAAACATTTTCTCAAACATAAGTCATGAAACCTATTTTCACAAAACCTATGTATCTCACAGGCATTTTTATGCTGACGTACCTATTTTCACATGTGTTTTTCAGGAACTGTTGCATAAGATGATCAAGATACACATAGGCAGACCTGGGCTTTAGTGACAATAAAAGATGCAAGACTAGTTAATTATGTTGTATTTTCCTTGTTTGATTAAGACATTGTAACACTTTTAATCAATAAAACAAAACTTAAATTTCCATGGTTGTGAAACATTAATTCTGTTACAACACGCCCCGATGTTTCCGCCGCGATTTGTTATTCTACGTGGTCGGGGTGTGACAATCATTAGGATCCGACCAAATACCTTAGGTGACCATAGTATATAGGGAATAACCTTCCGAGGTTATACCTTATGGTCACGACGTTTAAGTAGTTGTATGATAGGTAGTTTATATGCCTTAGGTAAATTACTAGAATACCCTTTTCATGTATAATTGGTAATTAAGCATATGTAACCTAAACTTTTGTCACATAACTGATTATGTAACATGTTTAGGCATATAACACTTGTCATAGGACTAGTTAGACGGTCCGAACGCGTTTCACGCGAACGACGCGTTAAAGTAGCATAAAGCTTCCTAAACGGGTCGTAATGGGTCGTAAGCTATTAGGTTAGGTTTCATTTAGTATGTAGGCTTTGTTAAACCATATGACACGAGTCTCTATACTCGTTTGGTTTACAAACCCTCATTCTATCTAAATCCTCCGATTTAGGTCTGGTTTATTAATATAGTTACCTATATTAGGTGCCGTTTGATATCCGCGATCTCTAGCATTGGTTGGTTGTTACTCAAGGACTTCTGAGCAATCTCAAGTGAGTACATAGACCCCTCTTTTACTGTTTTCCAAACTGTTTTGGGGTGGAACACATGTGCCTACTTGTTACTTTCGTGCTTTCCTGTTTTCACATTATGTACTTGCTATGTTCATTAGTACATTTATAGTACATGTTTTACATTACATTTCATGCTACGTGTGTCTATTGTTGCATACTTAGTACAGGTCACATGCTACGTATGTCTATTGTTGCATACTTAGTACAGGTCACATGCTACGTATGTCTATTGTTGTATACGTAGTGCAGGTCACATGCTACGTATGTCTATTGTTGTATACGTAGTACAGGTCACATGCTACGTATGTCTATTGTTGTATACGTAGTACAGGTCACATGCTACGTATGTCTATTGTTGTATACGTAGTACAGGTCACATGCTACGTATGTCTATGGTTGCATACTTAGTACAGGTCACATGCTACGTATGTCTATTGTCGCGTACTTAGTACATTTGTTATTTATCACATGATTACATTTTGGATACATATTACATGATTTACATTAGACATGAACATTTTACTTTGGTAGTTTGGTTTGAGTAAGTGATTAAGTAACGAGGCGTGTGTAATATGATACAAGCATGGTGGATAAGCCGCTGGTACTTCCTATATATAAGTGTTTGTATGGTATTACATATCGTAGCGTTATTTGAATCATTTCAGTTTGAGACATAGAACATTTTATACAAATAACATACTTTTCACAAAACATTGATTTACAAACAACTTATCTTATACAAACTCATCTTACATGGTTATTCATTTAACCATACATTTTTCACTTATTTATACATATCATCTGAACTCATTGTTTTTCAAATGATTTACAAGACAAAGCAAATTACAAGGTTCATGACTAAACATTTTCTCAAACATAAGTCATGAAACCTATTTTCACAAAACCTATGTATCTCACAGGCATTTTTATGCTGACGTACCTATTTTCACATGTGTTTTTCAGGAGCTGTTGCATAAGATTGATCAAGATACACATAGGCAGACTTGGGCTTTAGTGACAATAAAAGATGCAAGACTAGTTAATTATGTTGTATTTCTTTGTTTGTTAAGACATTGTAACACTTTTAATCAATAAAACAAAACTTCAATTGCCATGGATTTGAAACAATTAATTCTGTTACAACACTCCCCGACGTTTCCGCCACGTTTTGTATGTTCTACGTGGTCGGGGTGTGACAGAAAAGATGGTATCAGAGCCAATGGTTATAGGGAATTAGGTTATTAGTAATGCTTTGACCTAGTCTATAACCTTTCTAGGACCCTAACGCGAGTTTACTTACGTTTAGTCATAAAACAATACCGTCACCTATCCTTAGGCGACAATCACAACAAGAACATAAATTTCAAAACCGCTTTGAAAACTAATCATCTGTTCTAGGATGATTGTTTACTAGGTTTTGAACCCTCTATTATATGGTTTTGAACCCCTTTGAATTTTCAAAATCTCGTCAAGGTTTTGGGTTTTAAATAATGTGAACACGTGCAAACTGGAAGGGTGAATGCCTGTATTCTGGGTTTTCTGTCTAGGCAAGCACTTCGTATACATCTCATCAGACGCGAGACCAGTTGTGCTTACCTGGGAATTCTTGGGATGAGTGTTCACTTATAGGCGAGCATGTCTTCGCGATACATTATTTTTGACCTATTTACTTTGATTAATCACCGAGGTCGTTTGTTGCTTTGTAGTAACAAACAAATGACCACTATCCTTGCTTTCATCAGATTTGTTTCATCTCATTCTTTTCGTCTAATTCTCTCACTCGTTTCATTACATATTTCCTCTTTTAGAATGCCTCCACGACGCGAAAATCCGGTATCTATTGACGATCTGGCAGCTGTCATTACACAGCAAATGACTGCTGCAATCCCGAACGTCGTTGCTCAATGTTACCAAGCTATCAACAACAATAATGCCCTCTGCAGCTTCAAGACGTTCAACTCGGCCAAGCCATTAAAGTTTTCTAGGTCTCAAGGAGCGACTGCACTTCTGCAATGGTTCGAGAGTCTAGAGAGCACCTTCAGGCATGTTCAATGTCCAAACGAGCGAAAGGTAGAGTTCGCATCTAGTGTCTTTGAGAAACGAGCTTTGACGTGGTGGAACGGTGTGGTGAGAGATAGGGGTGCCGAAGTGGCACTGGCCCAAACTTGGGAAGAACTTCGAGCACTGATGATGAAGGAATTCTGTCCTCGTCACGAGATCAGGGCATTGGAAAGGGAATTTGACGATCTTAAGCAAGACAGCTGTGAACATCGAGCATACACCAATCGATATGAGGAGCTGAGCCTGTTGTGTCCTACCATGGTCACGCCTTTGGATAAGGCAATCGAAAAATACATTGATGGTCTCCCTGACTCAGTTCAAGACATTGTTACCGGTAGTAACCCCACTACGGTTAGGCAGGCCATTGAGCTATCTGCAACTTTGACTGAATCTCAAATCAGGAAACGTAAGCTTTTTCGAAAGGGTGACAAGAAACCGGTCGAGGAATTGAAACCAATCGAGGAATCAAAGACCATGGATGAACAGACTGGATCCCTTGAGCGGTCAAAGAAGCAAAAGGCTTCTCAGAACTTCGCCATGGTCGCTCACAATGGTCAAGCCGTCCCCAACCAACTAGCTAAACCCCGTACTAGGAAGCCATACAATGGAACTTCTCCCTTGTGCAACAAATGTAACCTTTATCATCATGTTAATGTGAAGTGTCGCGAATGCCAAATTTGTGGACGTAAAGGTCATACAGCAAAATTTTGCGTAGCAGCAGTTGCACCAAATCAAGCTGACAATAAACCTGCTCGAGCTCGCTTTCCACCAGGTTCTTGCTACAAGTGTGGCGAGATGGGACATTTCCGAAGAAATTGCCCAAAGCGTGCTAATGCTAATCCAGCACAGAGATGAGCATCTGACCGACTAGAAGACAACACTCTTTAGAAATAATCACATCTTATGTATTATTTTCTTTTGTTGTCAAGGTCCATGAAACAGTTGTTAACATTGTTTATAAATAAATCTTTTATTTACATTACAATGTATTTATGTGGTTGTATGCATAAATAACATATCCCCTACAATACCGACAATCAAGGAATCGTATTCCTTGAAAAGCAAACTACCCCTAAAATTCTTCCATTTTACAATCTCTTGCGTTTTCCACAAAGATCCTAAGTACCCGTCTCTTTCAAAGAAACGAAGTACAAGGTACAAGTTATAACTATGTACGAATACCCCAAGTACCACTATAAATTCTTAATAGGGTACCTAAGGGTATTTCCATATGTCCTAAATTATTGTGTACCTTAATTCGCATATTGCGTTTTCCTGAAAACGAAAATCTAATTTTTGGTAGATCATCCTATCTTCATGGATGGATTCTTGAAATGATTAAAGTGCCAAATGAAATCCACGAATTGGATTCCTGGTGTGCTTTAAGTATCCGCGTCCAAAGATAACAAATCAATAACCAAGTTAAACAACTATGTGATTATGTGCTTATGTGTTTCCTTATATGTTTTTGTGTAATCCAAGTTTTTGCTATCCAAATCCTCGTAGAATCTTCCATATCTTCGTATAAGGGATTCATAGTAGGATATCCAAAAGTGCTATATTAAATCCTCAATGGGCTTGTACGTAATAGTAAAGACCCTTGGATTATATTGTACCATTCCATAATTAGACCCCAGAGAGGTCTAGGTAAACAGATTGATCCAAAAATCTGGTTAGGAATATCATGTGATGATATAGCTGAAAGGACTCCTTGGTGGCCTAATTAAAAAGGATCCTTTGTCGATCTAATTAAAAGGACCCTATGGTAGTCTAGTCACACTCATCACAGGTTTGATTTTTCCTCCCCTTCACATTACAAACAAATTGTGCGGACAATGCAAGGAATTGCGTAATTATGGATGCATACATAATTATGAAATTCAGTGCACGGAAACCACAGCGAGTTTTGTCATGTGTCTAGAGTTCGTTCCGTTCGTTTTTGTTTCTATCTGAAGAAATGGTGGAAAATGACTCGTTTCGTTCATTTTCGGTTCTGAAGAAATGGTGGAAAATGACTCGTTTCGTTCATTTTCGGTTCTGAAGAAATGGTGGAAAATGACTCGTTTCGTTCATTTTCGGTTCTGAAGAAATGGTGGAAAATGACTCATTTAGTTCATTTTCGGTTCTGAAGAAGAGGTGGAAAATGACTCATTTAGTTCATTTTCGGTTCTGAAGAAGTGGTGGAAAATGACTCATTTCGTTCATTTTCGGTTCTGAAGAAGAGGTGGAAAATGACTAATTTCGTTCATTTTCATTTCTAAAGAATGCCTGTTGAAAATAACTCCGTTCATTTTTCCTTTCTGAAGAATGTCCGTTAAAGAGAAATTGCAGGATTATGCCTTACATATCTCTGGTGGTTATTTGACACAAAGTCACAAATAGACTCCTACGAATAAATTTCGGGATGAAATTTCCTAAAGTAGGGGAGACTGTGACACCTGTGTCACTGCGACCATCAAACAAATGCCAAACCAATGAAATATTGTATTTCATACTTGGGATTTGTAAAAATATGTGTATCGTTTACACATATCAATTCTTGTTCGATTTCAAGCTCTAAATCGCTTTCTGGAAGGTTATACGCGCACTGATGCGTAAATATAACCAGTTTAATGCAACGAACACTCCGGAATAGTGAAATAGGCTTAACATACCTTAAATAACCTTTACATAACTTAGATATAAGTTTTGGAAGGTTTGGTGTGGTGAAATCAAAGTTTATTCGCTTACAGGGACTGAATTTGACAAACTGCGAAAGTATGCCAATTTGAACTGTAACAGACATTCCGGAACATGACCATAAGTTAAAAACACCTTAAATATCCTTTACATAGCTTAGAAATAGGCTTTAAGGGGTTCGGTGTGCTAAAATAAACTTTTGGCTCATTCAGGGACTAAAAGCGTCAAAAAGTGCACAAATTTGCATTTTCGCGCATAACTTACGTTCTGAATACATCCGGACATCCAAAAATTTATGTAAGCACTAAAACATTTAATTTTGGTGTTTGGCATAAGAAAAATCCATTCGTCGTGTCATTTGGATCGTTTTTCCCGCTTGTGCGCATTCCGTCGTAATTAACCGAACATCGCGATCGTACGACCAAACGAACCGACATCCGACATATTTTTTAGCACATTTTAAGTTCCCTATACTTTAACTTCATTTTAGAGCCTTGAAATGGGGTTAACGGGCTTTAAACGTGTCGAAAATGGGCTGAATGCATAACAGGGACTAAAATGGTAAATCTGCCAAAGTTACATGCCTACGATGCGTATGTGTTTTTCCCCTACGATGCGTATGGGTTCTGCAGACCAGATGCAGTGTTTCTAATACCCTGTTTGCAGCTGTTTTAACCACAACCACATACTCACACTTGTCTAGTCAGCAGATAAAAACTCATATTTAGCCACCATAACTTTCCCACAAGTGTACGCACATGATTCAATCACGTTATTCAAGAAACGATCTTAACGGTTACCCGAAAACTATATATACCCATCCACCCCCATTGCTAAAATCACCAGAATCTTGATCTTAGGAACTCTAAGTTGAAACCATTGTTTCATACCTGAGATTCTTGGATCGAGATTAGCATTCGGGGACCCTTCGTAAGTATTCTTTCGTTCTTTTATTGCTTTTTCGAGTCTTTCGACTCTGAAAGTCAAACTTTGTTTGACTTTCTGCGTTGACCAGTTATGGTTAATGCGAAGTTCGTTTGAACTTCGCAACGTGAGTGTAATCACGTTGGTTATAGTCCCTTGGGACTATGCCTACTGATTACCACGTTGTCTAGGGTCGTAGGGTAAGCGATCTGATAAATCGCTTATACCTTCGAACCCGACCCAGTTTGGTCGATCATTAGGATCCGACCAAATACCTTAGGTGACCATAGTATATAGGGAATAACCTTTCGAGGTTATACCTTATGGTCACGACGTTTAAGTAGTTGTATGATAGGTAGTTTATATGCCTTAGGTAAATTACCAGAATACCCTTTTCATGTATAATTGGTAATTAAGCATATGTAACCTAAAATTTTGTCACATAACTGATTATGTAACATGTTTAGGCATATAACACTTGTCATAGGACTAGTTAGACGGTCCGAACGCGTTTCACGCGAACGACGCGTTAAAGTAGCATAAAGCTTCCTAAACGGGTCGTAATGGGTCGTAAGCTATTAGGTTAGGTTTCATTTAGTATGTAGGCTTTGTTAAACCATATGACACGAGTCTCTATACTCGTTTGGTTTACAAACCCTCATTCTATCTAAATCCTCCGATTTTGGTCCGGTTTATTAATATAGTTACCTATATTAGGTGCCGTTTGATATCCGCGATCTCTAGCATTGGTTGGTTGTTACTCAAGGACTTCTGAGCAATCTCAAGTGAGTACATAGACCCCTCTTTTACTGTTTTCCAAACTGTTTTGGGGTGGAACACATGTGCCTACTTGTTACTTTCGTGCTTTCCTGTTTTCACATTATGTACTTGCTATGTTCATTAGTACATTTATAGTACATGTTTTACATTACATTTCATGCTACGTATGTCTATTGTTGCATACTTAGTACATGTCACATGCTACGTATGTCTATTGTTGCATACTTAGTACAGGTCACATGCTACGTATGTCTATTGTTGTATACGTAGTACAGGTCACATGCTACGTATGTCTATTGTTGTATACGTAGTACAGGTCACATGCTACGTATGTCTATTGTTGTATACGTAGTACAGGTCACATGCTACGTATGTCTATTGTTGTATACGTAGTACAGGTCACATGCTACGTATGTCTATTGTTGCATACTTAGTACAGGTCACATGCTACGTATGTCTATTGTCGCGTACTTAGTACATTTGTTATTTATCACATGATTACATTTTGGATACATATTACATGATTTACATTAGACATGAACATTTTACTTTGGTAGTTTGGTTTGAGTAAGTGATTAAGTAACGAGGCGTGTGTAATATGATACAAGCATGGTGGATACGCCGCTGGTACTTCCTATATATAAGTGTTTGTATGGTATTACATATCGTAGCGTTATTTGAATCATTTCAGTTTGAGACATAGAACATTTTATACAAATAACATACTTTTCACAAAACATTGATTTACAAACAACTTATCTTATACAAACTCATCTTACATGGTTATTCATTTAACCATACATTTTTCACTTATTTATACATATAATCTGAACTCATTGTTTTTCAAATGATTTACAAGACAAAGCAAATTACAAGGTTCATGACTAAACATTTTCTCAAACATAAGTCATGAAACCTATTTTCACAAAACCTATGTATCTCACAGGCATTTTTATGCTGACGTACCTATTTTCACATGTGTTTTTCAGGAGCTGTTGCATAAGATTGATCAAGATACACATAGGCAGACTTGGGCTTTAGTGACAATAAAAGATGCAAAACTAGTTAATTATGTTGTATTTCTTTGTTTGTTAAGACATTGTAACACTTTTAATCAATAAAACAAAACTTCAATTGCCATGGATTTGAAACAATTAATTCTGGTACAACACTCCCCGACGTTTCCGCCACGTTTTGTATGTTCTACATGGTCGGGGTGTGACATCAAAACAAAGGGTTTTGATACCCAAGAATAGTTTGGTTGCAAAATACACATAAATACGCATTTTGACCGAAACTATGACTCATCACTACACCTAATCAATGTGGTAATCAGTAGGTATAGTCACAAGGGACTATAACCATCATGATTACGCTCACGTTGCGAAGTTCAAACGAACTTCGTGTTGACCAATTCGAGGTCAAAGCAGAAAGTCAAAACACTGTTTGACTTTTACGCTTAAAAACGCATAAAAGTACGAAAGAAACTTACAAAGGGTCCAAGCTCGGAAGATCTTGATCCAAAATACTCAGGTATGAAGTTTTGAACTTCAACTTAGAGCAATTAAGATCAAGTGTGAGCAGAAATGAATGAAAGGCTTGGGTATATATAGATTTCGAAGAACCGTTAAGATCATTTCTTGATAATTGAGCTTCAATATAGGCATTACATTTGGGCACATGGTTTTAATATACAATGGGAGCAATAAAACGATCAAAATCCATCAAATGGTATTGAAAACCATGAACAAAACCATCAAAAACAGCTGGAAAGACCAGGTTCAATGTTTCTGTGCTGAAGGTCTGTCGCAGGCCGCGTAGAAATAGGACTGGGCTTACGCGCCCCACCTAGTAACTTTGGCAGATTTACAAGTTTAGTCCCTGCAGGCCTAAAACTTGGTTTTCGGTGCATTTTTGACACGTTTAAGCCCCGTTAACCCCATTTCAAGGCTCTAAAATGAAATTAAAGTATAGGGAACTTAAAATATGCTCAAAAACATCTCGGATGTCGGTTCGTTTGGTCGTACGATTGCTTTGTTCAGTTAATTATGACGGAAGTCGTAATGAACGCGAAATCGATCCAAATTATGCGACGAGTGAAATTCTAACATTCCAAACACTAAAATAAAATATTTTAATGATTACAAACATTTTTGGATATCCGGATATATTCAGAACGTAAGATATGCGCGTAAATGCAAACTTATGCACTTTGTGACGCTTTTAGTCCCTATTGATCAATTAAGCATATTTTCGCATAACGAACCCCTCAAAGCCTATTTCTAAGCTATGTAAAGGATATTTAGGGTACGTTTAGCTTATGATCAAGTTCCGGAATGTTCGTTACTATACAAATCAGCAGACTTTCGCATTTTGAGGCAAATAGTCCCTAAGAGTGAATAAACTTGTTTTTGACACACCAAAGCTTTCAAAACCTATTTCTAAGTTATATAAAAGTTATTTACGGTATGTTAAGCCTATGTCACTATTCCGGAGTGTTTTTCGCATTATACTGATTACGTTTACGCATCAGTTCGCGTATAACTTTCCAGAAAGCGATTTAAAGCTTGAAAATGAACTAGAATCAAAACGTGAAATTGTAAAACACAAATAAACAAAATTTGAGACCAAGATACATTGTTTCTTTGATAAAAGATAATATCCTGCATCGTGTGTGTTTGTGGAGTACAAGTGTCACATTTTCTGTCTATGGCCAGAGTGTTCGTACAAATCCACATAATCGGACCAGTCACTCTTACCTGGGAACTCTTGGGATGAGTGTCCACTTAGAAACTAAAGCATGTCTTCTCGATGCATTATATTAACCCATTTACATTGATTAGTCACTGCATGTTGTTTGTTTGTTTGAGGTAACGAACGAATGATTGCCTTCCTTTTGTTTTGTCGATGTTTCTCTTTTGTTTATCCAATTGTCGATCTCACTCGTTTCTCAAGTTTCCTTGTTCTTTTTAGAATATGCCACCTAGACGTGATCCCGAACAGGATGCTGCAATCGCAGCCCTTGTCGTTCAGCAAATCGCTGTGCTTCCGAACCTAGTAACGCAGATCAATCAAGCGAACAACAATAATAACAACAATGCTCAGTGTAGTTTCAAAACTTTCAATTCGGCTAAACCACTAAAGTTTTCTGGGTCTCAAGGAGCAACTATGCTCCTACAATGGTTCGAGAGTTTGGAAAGCACCTTCAGATATGTGCAATGTCTGAATGAGCGTAAGGTTGAGTTTGCGTCAAGTGTTTTTGAGAAGCGTGCTCTAACATGGTGGAATGGTGTGATGCGTGATATGGGTGTCGATGTGGCGATGGCACAAACTTGGGAAGGGCTTCGAGGTCTTATGATGAAAGAGTTATGTCCCCCTAACGAGATTAGGGCTTTGGAATGAGAATTTGACGATTTGAAACAAGATGGAGGAGAACACAGTGCGTATACAGATCGTTATGAGGAGCTCAGTTTGTTGTGTCCTACTATGGTTACCCTGTTGGAGAAAGCGATTGAGAGGTATATCGATGGTTTGCCCGATTCTGTTCAAGACATTGTAACTGGTAGTAATCCTATTACTGTGCGTCAGACGATTGAATTGGCTGCTACTCTGACTGAGTCTCAAGTCAGAAAAGGTAAACTGACCCGCAAGGGTGATAAAAAGCAGTCAGCTGATGCAGCTCAAGACAAGGGTAAAGGCAAGGGTAAGAAAGGCGAGTCTTCAAGGAGGTCGAGGAAGTGCAAGGCTTCCCAGAACTTTGCAGTCACTGCGCAAAACGCTCAAAATCCACCGACACAACCTCCTGCAAAGAAACAGTATGCTGGTACCACACCATACTACAATTGGTGCAATGGTCATCATGCGACCCAATAGGCTTGTAAACAGTGTACCACTTGTGGTAAACTTGGGCACTTGGCCAACATTTGTTGTTTGGGTCAGAATCAAGCTGTTCAGAATCTGGTACAAGCTCAGGGAAACGTTGCTAGATTCCCACCTGGTTCATGTTACAACTGCGGTGAAATGGGTCATTTCCGCAACAACTGCCCGAGATTGGTGAACACGAATGCCAATGTGAATCCCGCTCGTGGATGGGCGTACAACTTAAATGCAAACGAGACTCGTGCTGACAACGAGGTTGTTAATGGTACGTTCCTTGTTAACCATCGACCTGCATCTGTTCTTTTCGATTCTAGTGCCGATAGAAGTTTTGTATCGTTATCGTTTGAGCCTTTTACTTGCTATACCTAGAAGTAAACTGAGGAAACCCTTATCTGTTGAAGTTGCTACTGGTAAACCTCTCTTACTAGATCCTATTATTCGCAATTGTCAATTGAACCTCGATAACCATCTTTTTCCTATTGACCTCATACCGATGCAACTTGGAAGTTTCGGCATTATTGTTGGGATGGATTGGTTAACTAAGTTTCATGCTAAGGTAGTTTGTTTCGATAAAATTGTTCATATTCCTCTTTCGTCTGGTGAAATCCTAGAGGTTCGTGGCGAGAAACCGTCTGTTGGTTTAAAACTCATGTCGTGTACGAAAGCCCAAAGTTATTTACGAAAAGGATATGTTGCATTTCTAGCACATGTCACTGAGGAGAAAGGCAAGAACAAGTGTATTCAAGATATCCTGATTTTTCGAGATTATCCAAAGGTGTTTCCTGATGAACTGCCTGGTTTGCCTCCAGTTTGTCAAGTCGAGTTTCATATTGATCTTGTACCCAATGCCAAGCCGATTGCGAAAGCACCTTATCGTCTTGCACCGTCTGAGATGCAAGAATTATCTAAACAGCTTCAAGAGTTATCTGATAAAGGATTCATCCGACCGAGTTATTCACCTTGGACGCTCCAGTCCTGTTTGTGAAAAAGAAAGATGGGTCTTTTCGAATGTGTATCGATTATCGTGAGCTTAACAAGCTTATCATCAAGAATCGATATCCCCTACCACGAATTGATGATCTCTTTGATCAGTTGCTTGGTGCTACATGTTTTTCGAAGATCGATCTGCGTTCTGGGTTGTAACACCTTGGAAAAACCCGTCCAATATAATAAAGACACGTGTCATGAAATTTAAAGCGTGTTATAAACCCGGATCCTGATAAAAGATAACCGGAGGAATTAGAAGTGTCAACATGTTAATTTATACCTCTGAGTGACCTTTTAAAGTTTCCAATTCTTGGTAAAACAATGTTATACTTTCAAGAAATGTCTGTTAAAGAATTCCAAGGTATCTGAATTAAACCTTGTGAGAAATAATTAAATTGTCAAGTAAATAATCATGTGCCAATAACGACAATTTTACATTCATGATCCTTTCCAAAAGACTCCAAGGCAACACCATTGCATGGCAACACTTTCAAGATTGACCAGACCTTATCAAGTGGACCCATTGTGTTGATAATGACTAAAGATGCGAGTTATAAAAGATTGCATGGTCAAATGTTAGAAGTTCACAAGATTTTGTCTTCTGACAAGGCTTACGGACCACAAAGGGTATGCCTTACGGACCGTAAGGCAGCATATCTGGGCGATAAAAATTTAAATTACTGATACGGACCGCAAAGCCTAAGGCTTACAGTCCGTAAGACCTGTAACTGGGCAGACACTTGGACAGCTGGTTCCACAGCCATTGCATGGTGGTTTTCGATTTCAGGGACTGAGCCACAGTATTTCATGCATAGGGGACACCTGGGAAGATCAGGAAACATGTGTAGACCTTGTTGGAATGTTCTTGTGCAATTGAAATCACTATATAAAGAACTTGAGTTGCAACATTTTTCTTGCTCATTTGAAATCATTTCAAAACCCTTCTCTGGGGCTCCCTGGACTTCAAGAAAGATTTCTTAAAGCTTCTAATTCATGCTAAGATCCTTTGTAAGCATTCTTAGCTTCTCTAATTCATGTTTTATTAGTCTAATGACCTAAAGTCAAAGCCATCGTAATTAAACTTTGACTTAGTGATTAATCACTAATGGTCCAGTCATTTCTCAAATTGAGAGTGGCTATAAGTTGGTAATTATGTGGGTAATAAACCCTTAAAAGGGCACCATCTAATTCCCACTCTAACTAGGTCAATTGTCGGGTCAAACTTAATTATAAAAAGTCAACAGAAAGCTATTTTGCAACTAAACACATAATTAACAATGTAGAAGCCATGAAACCTGTTTTAACACTTGTATAACTTGGTAATTAATGTAAGAACATATCTAAGCATGTTCAACCCGACAATTTTGAGTTTTGGCTCGGTTTGAAACCGAAAGTCGCAAAAGTAGACTTTTGCTTTGACTTTCAGTTCTGACCCGATTTAGCTTAGTTTAGATATGCCTTGGAGTTCCATTAGGACCAGGTTATAGGTTAGTGTAACCCTATGAGGTTATACAACTTGGTTCCTAATTGTTCTGATTCATTTGCATGTTTCCGTTAATTGCTTAAATGTTGACCATTATGCCCTTTTGACCTTAAGACGAGATTTTTGAAAATGTGAGAGGACAGAAACCTTTGTTACTGATTTATAAACATGTCCTAAAAATTTGACATCAGTTTGAGGTCTAAATTAGGAGTTATGCTCAATATCGTAATTTGAAAGCTTTTTATTAATTAAACGACATTATTTGCATAAAGCCTATCTAAACCTAAATTTTGACACCAAACTTTTTACCCACTGATGTAATATAATATTTTGGGATTTTTGAATATTTTTATTTATTTTAAAACTGATCATGGCATAGGGTTCTTGCTTTGATTCGGTAATTGTCGGTTATACCCTTTTTGCTAATAAAATGAGTTTTACATAACATATTGGTACCAAATCTTTTGCTACTGATTTTATATGATAAATAAAATATTTTATGCCTTCTGGGCTGATAAAAATCTCAGCTTTCCTTATATAACCTGAAAATCACCGAAAACCGACTTTTTACGCGTTTTAAACGCATAGTATGGGTTAAAACTATTTTTGGCATATAAGACTTAATACCTACTGATGTTTTAAGTAAATTTTTATACTTTAATAGTAAGCAAAAGTTTTGAACTTAGATTTCTAAATTTGACCTTTAAAGCTTATGTGAAATTACCAAAATGCCCCTACGGTGCATAGTTTAGTTATAAATGATAAATTTCACATATACGCAATACCCTACTGATATAACTTATTAAATTAAATATTTTTACTGATCTTTTTAGACCAGAACCTCATATTAATATTTAACCTCTTTTATAATCCTTAAAATGACCAAAATACCCATACGGGGCTTAAATTGATTTTAAATCCGTTTTGGGCATAATGAAAGGTATCCTACTGATATCACAACATATTTAAGGCATATAAACTTAGGAAACCTGTTCATGACTCATCTGGTTACCCGTTATGCATTTATCGCGTTCGGTACGGTTTATGTAACTAGTTTGCATAAATTAACCGAAACGGATCAAACCTTATCATTTTCACTTCAAAATCCAGAATGTGTTTAGTTTACCCATATTATACAAGTCTTCATACTTGTCGGGTCTAAACCACATTTTAATCCGGTCTTCGCTTAATCATGCGTTTTGAACCGTATACCTTTCTTTAAAACTAACCGGTCTAAGTTTAAACTTAAGTAAGACCCGTTAGGAATCTAATAGGTTAATTAAAACCTTCGTTCCAGATTTAGGATACCAGTAAAAGATAACTGCACTTGCTGATTTGTACGGCTGGGGATAAATTTGTATAATTTGCTCAGGTAAATACTTTTAACTTATTTTCCCTTATACGGGCTTGGGTACGGTATATAAAATACCGCTTGGTCAGGTATTGAATTTTTAATCGTATGAAGGTTAAATTATTGAGATAACCCATTTAATCTGTTTTGTTTATTCTAAGCCTGTGGGGGGTTAATGACCATGTCCTGGATATCCTTGGCTCATTCATTGAAATGGCCAAGACTTAAGCACGGGGTGTAGGCATACACCTGCCGGTGCGTATATAAAAAGATATAACCGCCTGTTCGAGAATAACTCACCGCGGGATTTTATCATGTGGTGTGTCTATTAATCTTAAACCTGGTATTCAGCCCGTGCTACTGAACGCATAATAAACATGTAATTCTTTAACAAGTTTATTTTTAAATAATTATCCCAAGTTATAAATGATTATTTTGTGCCTTGTGCATTCAAATCATTTTTCTTCAACATTTTCAAAATGAGTCGGTTAATTGTATTTACCAGTGTAAACTGACGTATTTTCCAAAAGGTTAAGTGTAGGTACTAGACGGAATAAGCTGGCTACTCCTAGCGTCAATAAAGTGTCTTGCAAGCTTAGATGTTTATAAATCTGTTGAACAATGTTCCTTTTAACTTTGATCCGCTTGTGGATCCATTACAACCGTTTTTGTAATAATTGATATTACTTTCATTCGGTTTGTAATGTTTTTATCTTTCGACTTCCGCTGTGTATTAAACTGTGATAAATTGTCTATGATGATATCAACTACGTCACGATACTCCCTACCGGGCCCACCGGTAATACGTGGAAATATCGGGCTACGACAGATTGGTATCAGAGCCAACATTGAGCGAATTAAACACTAGCCTTTTGTGTTTAATCTCAATGACATAGTTTGCACATTCCTCGACTTCCGAGTCTAGGCAAAGAACTTAGGACTAATCCTAATTTATTTTAATTTTGTCCTTTATTTTTTTCTTTGTTGTCCTTTTGTTTGTTTTGACAGGTTCAACAAAATGCCGCCGAGGTTCCGAAGAGGAGGAAGAGGCAAGGGGCCGTTCAACTCCCCCAACGATCACGAGGCCGGACCTTCCCACCGGCGAACACCGTCTGTTACAATGAGCACCAGTCCTCAAGAAGACTGGAGGACCTATTTGGAGCCTGCGAGGCGATCTGTCTCGCTAAGTTCATCACCCTCTTACCATCATTCCTTCGGGCCGCAATCGGAGAACGAGCCCGAAGATTCTCACCACTCTTTCTTACCGTTGCGGCGGTCAACCTCACATCGGGCCTCTCAGGACCTGACCCCGTTCTTTCAGAGCCGGTTTAATCCAGCAAACGTGAGCGAAGAACCAATGGGTTACAACCCATTGGGCCCTGAAGACCATTTCCCTGAAGCTCAGGGAATGGATATGGATGATGACCCAAATCCCGCCGAACCACGTCGTCCTTTCATGGATCACCTTATCGTGGTCCAGACAGCTATGAGGCAAGGTTCACCCAATACGACTGGGTGTTCACTCCCTCTTACAACCAGTCTCAGCAGCAGCAACAGCACCAGGATCCCTCTGAGGATTCAGGTTTCGTAGCGGTCACTCCGCCACCACCACCAGTGCAGAAACCGCATCCGGAGCCACCGAGGCGTAGAAGATCAGGAGAACGGATGTCCATGCGAGGAGGGGATTTTCATTTCACTACCCCTCAGCATTCAAGTGGCAGTCATTACCTACCACTATATGAAGACGCACAGATGGGTGGGCCTTCAAACCCCGTTTCCGAGGTGGACTCTGCGCCAGTCGCACCGCCACCAGTGGGTTATGATAACTCGATTCCTTCATACGCAGGTGCAGCGGCGTATAACCCTTTTGAGCAGCCAGCCCATACTAACTACAACTACGCCGATGTTGACCCATACCTTGTAGCGGCGAACTACAATGCTCTTCATCCCGAGGGGCTCTATGGAGTCCCATATCAGACTGGGTACCCGCCCTATGGGTACCAATACCCGCCACCTCCTCAACCTCCGTAGCATCAGCAGCCGCCGCTGTCACACCCCGGCCACGTAAAACAACAAAGCATGGCGGAAACGTCGGGGGGTGTTGTAACAGAATTATCGTTTCATAACCATGGATACAAAAAGTGTTTCGTTTTATTGATAATATTAAACATTAACATTGTTTTAACACATAACAAACAAGTTTTATATCGTCTATCGTAGATATTATGTCACTAAGGCCACGTCCAGATCCTATGTGACGCATGCATCCTAGAATGTCAATCAAGCAACAATACCTGAAACATATGTAAAAACAAAGTCAGCAAAGAGATGCTGGTGAGTACATAGGTTTTATAAGAGTATCGGAATCATGGCTTGTTTTCATATATTGCGATACCTCGAAAACCTTGTTTTAAAAAAGTGTATAATATCGCAACATGATTAACCAACTCAAATCAAGATGGTTATAATTTATAAAATTTCGTAGCCATGATTCTTAACCCAAAAGCTTTTTGTTTTTAGAAAAACAGCTTGTAAAACATCTCATATATTCTCGTTAATAAGACTCGTATATTATTTCGAAAACATCGTTGAGTGACATCGTTTCAATATCGTTTACCCAAGTGAACTAAATAACGCCACGGTATGTAATATGTTGAAAACACATATATATAAGAAGTACCAGACCAGTTACTGTTCTATTCAAAACGTCATACGACTCTTTCACATAATTGAGATTAAACAATAATTGTTCTTTCATCTTTTCTTGCTCACTCAACTTCTCATCCTTCTCTGCACACTGCTTGCAAGATTCCAAACACTTTTCACACGGCTTGATAACCTCAACAATCTTTTCAACTTCGATTATTTTCTCCACTTCAACAACTTTTTCACCTTTAATCACCTTTTCTGTTTCAACCATCTCCTCAACAATAATTTTAACCTCTTCATTTCGAACAGTCTCTTCTTTTTTAGCAACACTTTCACACTTCATTTTCTTTTGTTCTTTTGCTGCTTGTCTCTCATTCAGCTTTTCCAAGCGATCTGCAAAATAAAATTAAAAACTTTCAGGAGATAAATGAGTTTTTACAACATTAATATGTCTTTCTTCCTCATCATCACCACTTTCATCAGTTGGTGATTCATCAAAATCTATTGTCTTCTCAGAACTATCATCTGAAGAACCAGAATCAGATGGTGTTTGATCAAAAACAGTTGCTTCTTCTGAACTTTCATCGGATGAAACATATTCTTCTTCTTGATTCTTCTCATGAACAGCAATAATTTCAAACGAAATTAGATGATGTCATCATTTTCGAACAGAATGTCAAGCGGAATTACAAATTTTTTCAATTTTAGATTGAATTAAGGTCCAATTTTCTCAAGGCTTTGTTAAAACAATGTTTTGCACAAAATATGTGAAAATCAGTCCATTTCAACCATTAAATCTTGATTAATTTGTAAAAGAAGGTGTAGAAGTTAGAATTTTCAGCGAAAACGAGCTAAACAGTAAGAACTCTTCCTCCTGAGCTCTGATACCACATGTAGGATCGAATTGCCTACCAAATGAGTCGTTCAGAAGAGGTCTCAGACTGAATCAGAGGCGGAATTCATTGATTCGGTCTTCATTTAGCTTGGATTCACTATTAACTGTCTATTTTATTGAAAACCCGCGGTTTACAACTCAGTAGACACTTCGGCAGCACTTCGGCTCACCGGAGCACCTTCTCTAATCCCCTTACAAATGAAATCAAGGCAACCCTATATATAGGCAACTAATTTCGTGTGGAATTACTTCACACGAAATTAACTTTCATGCGGAATTAAATTCCATGCGGAATTACAACATAATTTCGTACGGAATTACCATAGGGTACTTTCGTGCGGAATTACCTCCAAGCCTAATTTTGACAAATTTCTCGAAATACGTGCCATGATCTATGTAATACAAACTAAGACTCGAACGAAGATGAAGTCGACAGACAACTGCACCAACATAGAGCCTTATTTAAACGTTCCTCATTTGGCTTTCTGGGAGAATAACTATTCCAAATCGGGGGCGGGACACTTGTTATACTTGACACTTTGTTTCTTACCAGTATCCGTATCTTCTATCTTTTTATCTTGAAATGCTTCATGACCTGCAACAGTAGGATAAACTCGATCAATCAAATAATCACATGTTGTATAACTCAACAACAAACGTTTGATTCTTTCACTCTCAATCTTTTCAAGTTCCAAATCCTGTTTTAGCTTTGCACAGTCTTCAATATACTCATTGATGACTTTCTGCTTTGTCATTAAAGTGGAACTCATCATTGTCATGGCAGCATCAACTTCAGAATTTGTCTTTTTCAGACCATCAACTGTTCTGTTCAGCATATCATATGATTCTTTTACATACTTCACATCAGACAACAAATCTTCTTTCAGCTCTTCCAGTTCACGAATCTTCTTGTCTTTCACCTCACAATGTTTGCAGGACTCCAAACATTTCAGACAAGGTTTTTTGGGTAAAGACATTTCAGACAAGGTTTAATGACCTCAACTATCTTTTCAACTTCGACAATCTTTTCAACTTCAACAATTTTTTCTACCTCGACGATTTTCTCAACTTCGACGAGTTTTTCAACTTCGACTATTTTTTCGACCTCAACAATTTTCTCTACCACTTTCTCCACTTCAACGATTTTTTCTATCTCCTTCTCAATTACTGGTTCAACATTTGCTTCTTCGGCTTCCATCTTTGCCTTTTCATCAGCTATTCTTCTTATTTCCAGTTCTCTCTTCCATCTGGAAATCTTCTTCTCATTCAGCATCTCAACTTTATCTGCAAAAAACAAATTAAAACTATCAGGATCTATACCTTTTCTAGCTTTATTAATGTATTCTTCTTCTTCATCAGTATCTACATCACTTCCAAAATATGGAAAAATCGGTATTCTTTTCGGACTAGATTTGACTTCATCTTCTTCCAGAATTCTAGCAACAAGACCTGAACCAAATGGAATGTATTTATCCCAGCTAAATCCCTCTGCAACCTTTTCATCATCTTGATCAATTATACCATAACAAGATATTTTCTCTTTTTCTTCAATGGCACGTGCATGTGCAGTTTGTGGTTGTTGAGCAATTTGATGAAAAATTGATTTTTGATAATAATTGTTTTTTCCAGACTGATCTTGTCTTCCATTTGCTTCTTTGTTTTTTCACTCACGCTTAAAATGACCTTTTTCTCGACAACGAAAACACGTAACCTTTGATTTGTCAAACCCTATCAGAGATTTAGACATCTCACTAAACTCATCTCTTCCGGTGATTTGTTGAAACTTTTCTGCCCTTCGAACAGCACTGGCTAAACACCACTTTACATCCATCAACTCAAGTTCGTCAGCATCAATCTGGTCATAATCCTCTTTGGTAAGCATCGGATTCCCAATTTTGCCCGCAATCAAGCTTTCATATGATTCCAACATAGCAACGAGTGATGCTATGTGTTGCTTAGCTATCTCTGGAGAAAGATTTTGACCATTTTTAATGGTCAAAGTAACGTTGCACTGCAGATTTGTAGAATTCTGTCGTTGAGGATTTGGCGTTGTAAAATTTGGATCAAAGCTTGAATACAAAGACGAAGGTCCACCACTTTGAGTCACAGTACTTCCCCTTGTTACAGGAGAACTATCAGCACTGAAACCAATTTGAATCTTTGGGCTTGGAGTAACTTCAAATTTGTTTCCTCTGTAGTATAAACTGACATCTTGTTGAGCATTTGGATTAGTCATGATTGCCATTTTCTGGATATCCAACTCATGCTCTTCAATCTTCTGAATAAACTGTGCCAGATTCATATTTTCATATTTTCTCATATGTTTTATGATCAACAAATAAGTTCCCCATTTCTGATGTGGTAATGCATCGGCTAGTTTATCAACCCATTCATCGTCGTCTTTCTTTATGTCCAATCTTCCCATTTCCAAAACCAGATGACAATATCTATCAATGGTCATTTTTGTAGTTTCATTTTCAAAAGCTACAAACATATCAAATGATTTCTTCAGTAAAGCCTTTTTGTTCTTGATCATATCTGCACTTCCTTTAAACTTTTGAATTAATGTTGTCCAAATTGATCTAGCAGTACCCTCATGTTGTAGCAAAACAAAGTTATCTTCTTTAACTGCTTGTTGAAGAATACTGATCATCATTTTTTCACTTGTATATTTCAAATTTTCAACCTCTGAAAAGTCACAAAAAGCTTTTTCAAGCCCACGTTCATTTTTCGGTTTCTCGTAATCTTTCTCTAATGAACACCATGCGTCAAACTTATAAGCTTGCACCCAGTTTTCAAACCGATTTTGCCATCCTCTAAAATCTTCAATATACATAAGCTTCGGCGGTTTTTGATAAGTTCCCGTCTCATTTTCACTTTAAAGAGTTTCAGCAGCTGTAACAGGAGCAACTGGTGTAGCAAACGCATTGTAGAATTCCTCTTCCATGATTCAGTAATCTGTATCACAAAGTCAACAAAGTTCAAATATCAATGAAAGTTCACATGAAATAAGAATTCAAACGAAAACACTTGGTGTGAAATGATCAGATTCAAGCGAAATCAGAATTGGTGCGAAATATGAGTTTCAAACGAAATCACTTTTTCACACAAAATACCAACTTTCACACGAAATACAGGTTTCAAACGAAATAGATCCCTTTTTGTTGCGAAATAACTGATTTCGTACGAAATAGATGATTTCGTACGAAATGACAAGCTGATTTCGTGAGAAATAACAAATCTGAAGTGATTTCGTGCGAAATATCTCATGTCACACCCCGACCACGTGAGACAACGAAACGTGGCGGAAACGTCGGGGAGTGTTGTAACAGAATTAATTGTTTCAAATCCATGGCAATTGAAGTTTCGTTTTATTAATCAAACATGAAAGTTTACATTGTTTTAAACAAGAACCAAAGAGTACATAACATAAATTAACTAGTTCTTGTCTCGTTTTAAGTCACTAAGGCACAGGTCCGCCTAAGTATGTCTTGATAAGTCCTATGCATCATCTCCTGAAAACACATGTGAAAATAGGTACGTCAGCATAAAAATGCCTGTGAGATACATAGGTTTTGTGAAAACAGAATTCATGACTTATGTTTGAGAAAATGTTTAGTCATGAACCTTGTAATTTGCTTTGTCTTGTAAATCATTTGAAAAACGATAAAATCAGATGATATGTATAAATAAGAGAATAATGTATGGTTAAATGAATAACCATGTAAAATGAGTTTGTATAAGATACGTTGTTTGTAAATCAATGTCTTGTGAAAAGTATGTTATTTATATAAAATGCTATATGTCTCAAACTGAAATGAATCAAATAACGCTACAATATGTGATACCATACAAACACTTATATATAGGAAGTACAAGCGGCGTATCCACCATGCTTGTATCATATTACACACGCCTCGTTACTTAAATCACTTACTCAAACCAAACCATCAAGATGTAATGTTTAACAATTGTAGAAATGTTTATGTATAGTCCAATGTCTATTGCCAAATGTAAATCATGTCAACAGATACAAAAGGTTCACACGGTTCAACAGTTACAAACAGTTCATGTAATCAAACGGTTACGACGGTTCACATAGTCAAATGGTTACAACGGTTCAAAATGTAATATAATGTGTTCATATGCTGGATGAGCGTATGCAACAGAAATGCAATGTAGAACAATGTACTAAGTATGCACAAAATGGACATACATAGCATGAAATGTAATGTAAAACAATGTACTAAGTATGCACACAATGGGCATACATAGCATAAAATGTATTGTAAAGTGATGTACTTAGTATGCACACAATGGGCATACATAGCATAAAATGTGTTGAAATCATGTACTATAAATGTACTAATAAACATAGCAAGTATATGATGTGAAAACATGGAAAGCATGAAAGTAACAAGTAGGCACATGTGTTTCACCCCAAAACAGTTTGGAAAACAGTAAAAGAGGGGTCTATGTACTCACTTGAGATTGCTCAGAAGTCCTAAGATAACCACCAAGCAATGCTAGAGATCACGGATATCAAACGGCACCTAATATAGGTACTATGTTAATATACCGGACTTAAATCGAAGGATTGGATAGAATGAGGGTTCGTAAACCAAACGAGTATGGAGACTCGTGTAATATGATTTAACAAAGCCTACATACTAAATGAAACCTAACATAAGTGCTTACGACCCGTTTAGGTAGCTTATGCTACTTTAACGCGTCGTTCGCGTGAAACGCGTTCGGACCGCCTAACTAGTCCTATGACAAGTAACATATGCCTTAACATGTCTAATATTGTTGTCAAATCAGTTTAGATGTCAAAAGTTTAGGTTACATATGCTTAATTACCAATTATACATGAAAAGGGTATTCTGGTAATTTATCTAAGGCATATAAACTACCTATTATACAACTACTTAAACGAAGCGACCATAAGGTATAACCTCGGAAGGTTATTCCCTATATACTATGGTCACCTAAGGTGTTTGGTCGGATCCTAATGATCGACCAAATGGTTTGGGTTCAAAGGTATAAGCGATTTATTAGATCGCTTACCCTTACGACCCTAGACAACGTGGTAATCAGTAGGCATAGTCACAAAGGACTATAACCATCGTGATTACAATCACGTTGAGAAGTTCAAACGAACTTCGCATTGACCATAAACTGGTCAACGCAGAAAGTCAAACAAAGTTTGACTTTCGGACTCGAAAAACAATAAAAGAACGAAGGAACACTTACAAAGGGTCCCCGAATGCTAATCTAGATCAAAATAGCTCAGCTATGAAACAAAGGTTTCAACTTAGAGCACATTAGATCAGATTCTTGTGAGGAAAAGTGAAGGGAGGAGGTGGGTATTTATAGTTTTCGGTTCACCGTTAGGATCGTTTCTTGGAGAAGAGGGAATGATCTCGCTCGTACACTTGTCGGAATGTTGTGGTAGGTTAATTGGCCACTCACCATAGGAGTTAGACACATGGCATTGGCCTTTGGGGGGGTTAAGAGCTGGAAACAGGCTGTTAAAAAGGATTTGCTGCATCTGACCCTTGCTTACGGACCTCAACACTCCCAATGTTGAGGTCCGTAAGGACCTAGTTTGGCAGATTTACAGTTTCAGTCCCTGCAGCCTCAAAACTTGGTTTTCGATGCGTTTTTGACACGTTTAAGCCCCGTTAACCCTATTTCAAAGCTCTAAAATGAAGTTAAAGTATAGGGAACTTAAAATGTGCTCAAATATATCTCGGATGTCGGTTCGTTTGGTCGTACGATTGCGTTGTTCGGTTAATTACGACGGAATGCGCATAAGCGCGAAAAACGATCCAAATGACGCGACGAATGGATTTTTCTTATGCCAAACACTAAAATAAAATATTTTAGTGCTTACATAAATTTTTGGATGTTCGGATGTATTCAGAATGTAAGTTATGCGCAAAAATGCAAACTTGTGCACTTTTTGACGCTTTTAGTCCCTGGATGACCCAAAAGTTTATTTTAGCACACCAAACACCTCAAAGCCTATTTCTAAGCTATGTAAAGGATATTTATGGTATGTTTAACTTATGGTCATGTTCCGGAATGTTCGTTACAGTTCAAATTGGCATACTTTCACAGTTTGTCAAGTTTAGTCCTTGTAAGCGAATTAAACTTGATTTTAGCATACTAGAGCCTTCAAAACTTATTTCTAAGTTATGTAAAGGTTATTTAAGGTATGTTAAGCCTATTTCACTATTCCAGAGTGTTCGTTGCATTAAACTGGTTATATCTACGCATCAGCGCGTATAACCTTCTAGGAAGCGATTTAGAGCTTGAAATCGAACAACAGTTGATATGTGCAAACGATACACATATTTTTACAAATCCCAAGTATGAAATACAATATTTCATTGGTTTGGCATTTGTTGGATGGTTGAAGTGACACAGGTGTCACATCTCAAATACAGTGATTTTATGCGAAATCAAGTGTACTTTTCAAGCGAAATAGCAATTTCAAGCAAAAACAATTGCCTATTTCATGCGAAATTCTGCTGATGTTATCATGTTGATCTGATTTTTGTAAAATTGACCAAGTTTTAAGCTGAATTAGGATCTAATACTCTCAAGGATTCATTAAAACACTGTTTCGCATGTTATGTATGAAATTCAATCCATTTTAACCGTGAAATTTGTTAATTTTGAGAAAGAAGGTGTAGAAAACAGATTTTCAAGCTGAAATTGGTAAGAACTCTTCCTCCTGAGCTCTGATACCACTTGTAGGATCGCGAGACGATCGAAACGAGTCTATCAGAAGAGTTCTTGGTCTAATCAGAGGCGAAATTCATTGATTAGACTTTGCAACAGCTTGATTCACTTTTAATTGTCTTGTTTTATTGATTTAACACGATTACAGATCAGTAGACACGTCGGCAGCACTTCGGTACCGGAAACATGAACGTTACAAATGAGATGGCATCTCCCCTATTTATAGGTGTTGGTATTTCGCACGGAATAGGCAAATGCTATTTCGTGCGAAATCAACTTATCAACATACATCTCCTATTTTCTCGTACAACGTGCCCTGATCTAACAATTCTATTACAAGACTTGATTCAAGACGAAGTCGACAGACGTATGCACCAACAGGATGTCACACATAAAGTGTGATGGGACGTGTCCCTGTCTTGTGCTTTTTGCTGTTCAGCACAGCTGGATTGCTAATCAAACCCTTTTAACCTTTTAACCTTTTAACCTTTTAAGTTATATTACACTTAAGCTAGTTTCTTAAGCTTTGAGCTACCCACGTCATCAGCCACCCAAGTCAGAGGTGTTTGAGTGTAAGCTCAAAGGCTTCTGACTTTTGTGCTATGTTTTTTATTAGCTAAAAGGCTTGAAAGCTTTAAGGCTTGCTTTTTGTAAGGCTTTTAGGCGGTGTTATTTTGAATTTTGATAGGACAGGTTGATTTGACATGTCGTCAGTTATTCAGGCGGCGGTTGTCTGCCTTATGCACTGTAACCGCTCCTTATTCAAATTTATTATCCCTTTAACTTCTCATTTAAGTTTAATCATCATATTTCTTTAACACTTTTCACAACCAGAATCCTTCATTCTCTCTTTTCCGGTTCACATGTTAGTTTTTATTTTCCACTTTTTTGCTTGATTTTTCTTGATCATCCCTTGGAACGATGGATACAAGGAAGGACATGGGTAAAACCTTTTCAAAAATGACACAAGAGGAAGTTGATTCTTTCTGCGATCAATGGGGTATTGATCCTTCCGTTAATCTGGTGGCTCCGGGTTGCGATACAACTATTGATCAATGTCCTCCTGGTTCTATCGCTCTGTATTGTCGCCACTTAGAATTTTCAAATCTTTGGTACCCTTTCTCTGTGTTTGTCTTCAATATGCTTGAATATTATCATGTTTCTCTTGGGCAATTGCACCCTCATGGGGTTTCTAGGGTTCTTCACTTTGAAGTTTTGTGTCGTGCCCTAGGTTATGATCCTAACTTGTTAATGTTTAGGCGGTTTTTTTGTTTGGCCAAAAATGGCGACTGGTTTACGTTTGAAACGTCCCAGGTTGATGTTTGTTTGATTTCCTCACTTGTTTCTACTCTTGGATCTTGGAAAGATCGATTCTTTTGGGTTTCTGTATCAGTTATCCCTTTTAAGATGGTTGGAGGCATCCAGATGCTGTTTTAAACGAACTTGATCCTTCCGAGTCTAAATTGAATGAGGGGATGTTGAAAGCCCAAAGGTCTTATCCTTCTCGGCTTCGTCCATTTCCTAAACATCTCTTGCTTTTTACCGGTGTTAGCGTCTTGTGGGATAAGCCAAATCAAGACCCTATGTTCATGAGGGGTGAACGGGGTATGTTTTTTGGCTTTTCTATTTCTTGTTTCTTTTTGTTTGTTTTGTTTGAATTTTTATATTCTATGTACAGTCATGTCTGCTTTGGATTTCATTAAGTTAGACGATACCTCTAATGTTGTTCTCACTGATACGAAAGCCGTTGAGGGTGAAGATGCCATTGCTAGGACTGTTGAGGGTAGATTGGTTCCTTGGGGCAAATATGTGAATGTTCCCAACGTAAATTGTTTCACAAAGGCTAGTTCTTCCAAGCCTTCGACCCGTCGTTTGTCTCATCGCTTGAAGGCTCCGGGTCAATCGTCTGTTGAGCATGCTGATCTCAGTGATGAGAATGAATTTTCTGAGGATCGAGGTACTGAAGATGAAGGGAAGAAGAAGTTGGCAGTTGTTACTAGGAAAAAAGGAAAGTCAAGTGGTAAAAAAGTTATGGTGTCTATTGCTTCGGAGAAAAGTGGTGAAGAACTAGTAGAGGGGAATGCTGAGGATGCTATGTTCCTAACTTGCAGGTCAAGATTGGGGACGAGTTCAAGTCCTCCACTGTTTGTGAAGATGTCTTGAACCACTTTTCTCCTCATGCGGTTCGTAGTTACAACTCGGCGATGCAAGATGATGTATTGATTTCGCGTATGCTATTGGGTGTTTGCAACTTGGCTGCTATTCTTCCAGAGGGAGTCTCTCGTTTTTGCCAAAGAATGCATGAGTTTGAGGAGTTCTCAAAGAAAAGAGAGAAAATGAAGGCTTCAATGGTGACCATGAAGAAGGAGATTGATAGTTTTGCTGAGAAGGAAAAGTCTTGGGTGGTCAAAGTTCATGAACTGACCAAAAGACATGAGCTTGAGTTAAGTAACGAGAAGAAGAGGTTTGAAGCAGACAGGCTTCAGTTGAAGGCTGATAGGGAAGCCTTTAACGTTCAACAAAAGGCCTTTCTAGAAGAGAAGGAGGGCTTGAAGGCTTCCTTGTCCCAGGCTACAAGTGACAACCAATGGTTAATTGAGCATAGGTTTTAGCAGGTGGTTACCTATCTTCTTCACTTGAATGAGTTCAATTATGCTCTTGGTGATGTTTATACAAAGCTCCTCAATCATGGCAAACACTTGGGTTTTGTTGCTGGTTACACGGCTCATGAATCTGGTCAGCCTCAGGAACAATCTTCTTTCTACCAGCTTCAAGCCTCAACCATTTTTAAGGAAGTTGTTCTTAAGATGGAGCACTTAACCTATCCTTATGTTGGTGAGGTTTTTACTTGCTTTGGTAAGCCCATTTCTGTATTGCAGGACTTGAAACCCCCCGGCCTTAATGAGGCCGTTTGTGCTGAAGTGCTAAGTTCCTTATCCAAGAAGCGTTCTCACTCTAGAGATGGTGAGGATACCTTCTCGGATATTGCTGAGGGTTCAATGGGAGCAAGTATTGAAGGTTCAGAGGTTGCTGGTGATGATAGAGGCAGAAAGAAGAAGAAGGCAAAGAAGGGAAAGAAGGCAAAGACTGCTGAGGCTAAGGCCTCTAAATCTATTTCTGATGCTTGAACAATTTATTTGTAGCTTTCTTAGCACTTAAAACAATATTATGTAATTTGTGTGTTTTGAACATCTTTTGTTCAAGGGAACCGTTTAGGTCCCTTGTTGCTTAAAGCCTTCGAGGCTTCCAGACAATGTTTGATGTTTATGGCCTTGTGTGGCTCTTTGTACTTTTTAATCTTAGGTTATGTTTAACTTCCGTTATCTATTGTGTTGTTGTTTTGTTTCTTCCCTTGGGGTTTTGTTCGTTTAGTTGTCTTTGTTGGTTGTGTGTTTTCCTTATGTTACTTATACCTTGAAGGGTTCAGTGCTGCAGTCACTTAGCCTTGGTATATTTAACAAGAAGGTATAACACTTATCCTATTTATAACTCTTATTCAGTTTGATTTATGTTCGTAAGCCTGTTTATGAGACTTTATTTTTTGAAATAAATTTCTAAGGCTTTAGGAACATTTGGTGAAGGCTGTTCGGACCTGTCTATGAGACTTATTTAAAAATTTTCTAAGTCTCATAGAGTTATTGATATAGGAACTCACCCCTTATATAGATCCATTCAACCCTTGAACCTATTGAGCGATGTGGGCTGGGAGCTCATCCCCTTACATGACCCTTATCATGGAGTTTCTTGCTAGGTTCTCAACCTGATTATAGGATAGAAAGACAAATTTTAACAAGAACTTCATCGTTCATTCATCGAAGTGTGTAGGTTACAGAGGGAACGAAAACAACACTTTGCTATTTTTTTCTCTAACACATGTTTCTAGACGTGGAACCTTTTAAGGTTTTTGCCGTTCCAATGCCGGGGAAGCTTTTTGCCTTGTGAGTCGGCCAATTTGTAGGACCCTCCTTTGTGAGCTTCGAGGATGGTATATGGCCCTTCCCATTTGGGACCAAGTTTTCACTGGCTTTCCTTCTTGCTGGCCTCGTTGTTTCTAAGAACGAGATCGCCAGGCTTGAACCGTTCATATTTTACCCGGACATTGTAGTAAGATTCCATCTTTTGTTTGTATCTTGCTTCTTGGATAGCTGCTTGGTCTCGTGCTTCTTCTAGGAGTTCCAAGTTCAACATCCTCTCTTGTTTGTTTGCTTCTAGATCAATGTTGAACGTCCTTTTTGTTGTAACTCTTATCTCTGTCGGGATTACAGCTTCAGATCCGAACACCAAGCTATATGGGGTTTTGTTGTGGCTTGTTTTTTCGGTGGTTCTGATTGCCCATAACATGTTTGGGAGTTCTTCGAGCCAGTTGGTATCATGCTTTCCCAATCGGGCTTTAATGGCTTCCACGATGCTTCAATTTGTCCTTTCAACCTGACCGTTGGATTGCGGATAGGCCACTGAGCTGAACACTTGTGTTATTCGAAACTCCTTGCACCAGGAGCTGAAAGGCTACTCGGCAAATTGCTTTCCGTTATCAGTGACCAACACTCCTGGCAGCCCAAACCGACAAATGATATTTTCCCATACGAAATCAATGATCGGAGTAGGATCAAATAAAAACCGTATTTCGCATACGAACTGTAAGAACCATTTAAAAAGTGTCACGTGGATCCAACCAATTATAGAGAAATGATAAACTAATATCCTAAATAATATCAATTATATTGAATTCCCTATAAAATATACTAACAAGCAATTAATTCTTTATTTGGATCTTCCTTTTGTTTTCAATGTGCTGATTAAGAAAAGTGCTGATATCATTCAAATATGTGCTAAAATCAATTATCTCGATTAATTTTCATGTGCTAATATAATTCAAATGTGCTACTTTTATGTATGTATTATTTTGGTATGTGCTAATTTAACTTTCTTTAAGTGCTAGGATCTGTTCTTACGGTTTGTAAGATAAATATGGTTTGTACCTGAACCAACCCCGTCAATGATCTGTTTCCCTGTTATCTTTGCCAATGGTTTCACTTCCGGCCATTTGGTGAAGTAGTCTACAGCCACTAGAAGGAATTTGACCCTCCATTTGGCCGGAGGAAATGGGCTGACAATGTCCATTCCCCACTTATGGAATGGCCAAGCAGATGAGATGGGAACCAAGTCATGCTTTGGGATTTTTGGCACTAGGGCATGTATTTGACAGGCTTCACATTTTTTAGTTGTTCGCTTGCATCTCGGTGCATCGTGGGCCGAAAATACCCGAGGTTCATCAACTTCGAGACCACTGATCTTGGGCCGAAATGAGCTCCACAAATTCCCTCATGAACTTCCTTGATCAAGTACTAGCTTTTCTCAAGGCCAACACAGCGAAGAAATGGTGCAAGGTATCCCATTTTGTAGAGGATATCTTCTTGCAACACATATTGTCTTGACTTGATTCAACTTCTACCTGATCACTTGGTAGCTCACCATTTGTGAGAAATTTGATCAGAGGGGACATCCAATTCGGGGTTTCTTCGGTGATGACATCTTGTACCTCGAGTTCTTGAATAGATGATCGTTTCAACACTTCACCTAATACTTTTTTGGTGAGATGAGCAAAGGTCAGCAAACCGAGCTTGCTTAGTGCATCAGCTTTTTTGTTTTGTGATCTTGGTACTTGTTTGATGGTGCATGATTCGAATACACTCATAAGCTCCTTTGCTTTTTCCCAATACTTCTTCATATTTAGCTCTTTGGCTATGTAGCTGTCGTTTACTTGGTTTGAAACAAGTAAAGAGTCTTTGAAGACTTGAATCTTTTTGACATCCATTTTTCTTGCAAACTTGACTCCTGCAATCAATGCTTCGTATTCAGCATCGTTATTTGTAGTCTGAAATTCAAGCCGAAGAGCATACGTGAATTCCAATTCATTAGGATCAATAAGGACTAGCCCTGCTCCTGACCCTTCAACGCTGGAAGCTCCATTGGTGAAGTGCTTCCAAGTATGAGGGTCAGAAGGTTCAGTGGAGGCTGTATTGACTTCCGTTGTCGTTTCCTTAGGTATTTCCACAATAAAGTCAGGCAAGATTTGGGCGTTCACGGCTTTTCTCGGAACGTAGGTGATGTTGTGTTCACCTAGTTCCACAGCCCATTTGGCTAAACGTCCGGAAGTTTCAGGTTTTTCAAGCACATTCTAGATTGGTTGGTCGATGACCACTTGTATGTGATATGCTTGAAAGTACCTTCGAAGCCTTATGGCTGTTTTTACTAGTGCAAGAGCAAGTTTTTCCAACGGGGAATACTTGGTCTCTGCCAACTTTAAAGTTTTACTGAAGAAGTAAATAGGTGCCTGAGCCTTGTTTCTTTCGATGGTCAGGACTGCACTGATTGCTTCCTCAGCAACTGATAGGTAGACATAGATCAGTTCCCCTGTTTCAGGAGCGGCGATGTCTGGTAATGAAACAAGGTGTCGTTTCATTTGGTTGAAGTGTCACACCCCAACCGATGACAGAAACATCGGGGCATGGCACTGAGCGAAACAGATTGTCCAGGAGAATCCATAACAACTATTTGTTATAATATATTAAAGGTTCATGTCCCATACCACAAACATATAAAATAAAAACAGTTATTACAGACGATGTTCTCATAGACAAATATCCATTCCGACAACTCAGATTTATTTAGGTTTGTTTCTAAGACTCCACCCTAGCTTGATACCCACATAGCAGCAAAACACAAGCATCCTAAACACCTGTCACATACGTTAAAATAGCGGTCAATAGACATAGTGTAAAGGTGAGCATACAAGTTTAATAGTAATAGTAGAGTTCGAAATCGTTTACGCATAACCAGCATGTAACATAATGCAAACCTAGTAGGTTATCGACAATGAAATATGCACAGACTAGACTGCGAGTTGTAGAATATGCAACACAAATCACCACTGTGACATGTGAGAGGTAACCTTAACAACCCCTGTCCACGACAGGTACTGAGTCCAAACAAATAGTACTATCGTTGCTAAGGCGTCAGGAAACAATCACTGTGTTAACATAACATACAAGCATTCATCGAGTAACAAGTAACATGCAATAACGGTCAGCGTGTAAATAGTGTTTGTGTTGTGTGTTCGATTGTGATTTAGAATAAGTAACATATGTAACACCCAAGAGTGCGTAAAGCAAAAAGGGATCGAGTATACTCACAGCAGTGGAAGTAATGGATTGAAGGGGGCGCTAGAATGATTAGCCTGAACAGTTAACGATAACATAAGCGAAGAGCGGTGCATAAAATGGTGAAAAGTGACCAAGTGTCGAATGGTAATCCGATCGGATGGCAATCCGATCGGATGGCAATCCGATCGGATGGTCACTCGAACGGATGTCAATCCGTTCGGATGGTCATCCGATCGGATGGCCATTCGGTCCGATGGACATTCGTTTGGTAAGGTTGTGTTTATGTATGATGGCTTTGAAGTTTTCGTTGTAGCATTTTGAAAATAGAGAAGTATCTCTACCCTTCAGGTCGATCGATCGAACGGTCATTCGATCGGGTAGTGATCCGATTGGCAGGACATTTAGTGAGAACAAGTTCACAGCAGGATGGTAACTCGATCGGATAGCAATCCGATCGAATGGCAATCCACTGGAGCTAACTTATGCATTGAACATGTTGAAAATTGTTTAAGTGTTGAACCTCAGGTGCAATCCGATCAGACGGCAATCCATCCCAATGCATCTGACCGTTTTGAACTTGTTTATTTTGAAAGTTTGCGGTTTGTTCGAAATGGTTTGACGACGTACTAAACAACAGAACCTCGTCAAGTCCCAAGTCGTCCGATCGAACAGGAATCACCCAAATCCGATCAGTTTACTGGTTCGTGACGGTTGTTCTTGTTTAACCCGAAATCGGTTGTCTCCTTAATAGTAACCAGATCTTGAACCAACTCATCACTAAGAAAGAGTAGAAGATCAGAACGAGCTCCGGTTCTACCGGTTTTAAGTGCATTGAGTGTAAAAGAGTTGAAAGAAAGTTGGAAAACCATCTTTCAATCCTTTCCACTTTGAAAATGTTTAAATCTTTGCAAAATCATTGTCCAATCATGTGGAAATCCCTCAGATCTAAGTTGTTCTTGGTGGAATGAGGCCAAAGTTTGAAGTTCATAAGAACTCCATGACGACGTCACCCTAGAATGCGTCAAATCCGTTGATTTCACAGTTAAAAGTTAAGATTCAAATGTGAAAAAGATGAAGAAGTGCATGTAGATAATAGAAGTACAAGATTTGAGTTGAAAACTTACATGAATCGCGAGAAATCGAGAGAAAGATGGGCTGGAGCGAGCTGGTCGAGTGAGAGGGCTGTCACATCACAAATGATGTGACAGAAGGGTATTTATAGGGTTTCCAAAAGAGGAAAGTGAACAAGTGTCGGATTGGCCACCGATCGGATGGCGGTTCGATCGGATGGCAATCCGATCGGATGGCCACTCGATCGGTTGGCCATTCGATCCAGGTGTCCGGTGTTTTGAGTTTTGTCATTTTGATTAGTGTGTTGAGCATTGCGATTCAAGCGAGCGATGCAATAGTATTACTTATTAGTTACACAAATAACCTAACTACTATATCTAACATACAATCACTATAAATAACTTGCGTTTAGCGTTTGCGATTAGATTGCGATGTGATAGAATTGCGATTGCGATTGCGATTAAACACCTCAACATAAACATAACATCCACAAGTAACACATAAAAGCACAAACACATAAAACAATATCCAGAACGTATAATTTGAGTTGCGAAGGCGATAGCGATACGATTAACGATAAGTTGATTAACGATTAAACATGCGATTAAACCTCAATTATTAATAGATACTCCACATAATACAACTAAAGTAATTAAATAAAAAGGATCGTTTACAAATTGTCGTACAATCAGTAGTTAAGCAAGGAGTGACAGATCGCAATTAGCAATCTTTTCTTCCTTTGACTTTGACTTTGACTTGTACTTTGACTTCCGAAAAGCGGGTTGTTAGAGCCTCCCTTACTTTAGGAAATTTCGTCCTGAAATTTAAGAAGTAGGCGTAACAAACAGTTGCGGGTACTTCGCCTTCATGTCACTTTCGAGTTCGCAAGTGAACTCGGTGCCGCGTTTGCTTTCCCAATGAACCTTCACAGTGGGAATGCGTGAGCATCTGAGTACCTTGGTTTCTCGTCCCATGATCTCAACTAGCTTTTCCACGAAGTGTAATGTTTCGTCCACTTGTAAATCTTCGAGAGGGACATGTAATTCCTGGTTGGCTAAGCACTTTCTGAGGTTCAAAACGTGGAAAGTCGGGTGGACATTACTAAGTTCCTCCGGTAGTTCGAGTCTGTAGGCCACTTGTCCAATCCTTTCCAGAATTTTAAAGGGTCCAACATATCGAGGCATGAGCTTTCCTTTCTTGCCGAATCTGATCACCCCCTTCCAAGATGTAACTTTTTTTACGACTCCGAGCTTTCAGCAGATTGTCCCGAATTTGGAGGATTTTGTCAGTCATTTCTTGAAATAGCTCAGGACTGGTAATTTGTGCGTCTCCGATCTCGTGCCATATAATAGGCGATCGACATTTCCTTCCGTATAATGCCTCAAATGGTGCCATTTGGATGCTAGAATGATAACTGTTAATGTACGAGAATTCGACCAAAGGTAAGTGCGCGTCCCAATTACCATCGAAATCTATGACACACGAGCGAAGCATGTCTTCAAGGGTGCGAATCGTTCTTTTAGTCTGACCGTCGGTTTGGGGATGGAAAGCGGTACTTAGATTAAGCATAGTACCGAGAGCAGATTGAAACATTTCCCAAAGACGCGAGGTAAACTGACCATCGCGGTCAGGGATGATGTCACGAGGCATCCCGTGTCGACAAATGATCTCATCGGGGTAGATTCGGGCTAATTTTTCTACCTTAAAGTCTTCTCGTATCGGCAGGAAATAGGCTGATTTAGTCAAACGGTCAACAACAACCCAGATGTTGTCGTGACCTGACGTCGTGCGTGGGAGTTTCGTTATAAAGTCCATAGCTATACTCTCCCGTTTACACATCGGGATCTCGGGTTGTACGAGTAAGCCAGAGGGTCTTTGTTGCTCAGCCTTGACCTTGGAACAAGTCAGGCACTTCGAAACATAGATAGCGATATCCTTCTTCATGCCCGGCCACCAGTACTTGTAGCGCATGTCCTGGTACATCTTGTCAGCACCGGGATGAATAGAATACCGAGATTTGTGGGCTTCGTCCATTAGAAGTTGTCACAAATTGGTACGCTTGGGAATCCAAATTCGGTCTAGATAATGAAAGATACCATTCGATTTATTCCCGAGTTGGGCGCCATCGTTTAGAATCCTTTCCTTTTTCAAAGTACGTTCGGTAAAACAAGCATGTTGAGCGTCACGTATAAGGGTTTCGAGATTAAACTGGGCTTGGATATTACGAACGCTATGCAAATAGCTTCATCGACTGAGAGTGTCGGCAATGACAATTGTTTTGCCTGGATGGTAACGAATCTCACAGTCGTAATCGTTGAGCAGTTCTACCCACCGGCGTTGACGCATATTCAGTTCCTTTTGGTCAAAGATGTGTTGTAGGCTCCTATGATCGGTGAAGATCATACAGTTGATTCCGTAAAGGTAGTGTCACCACATCTTTAACGCAAAAACAACTACGCCAAGCTCGAGGTCGTGTGTGGTGTAGTTCTTCTCATGGATCTTGAGCTGTCGAGTAGCGTACGCGATAACCTTATCTCGTTGCATGAGAACACAACCAAGACCAAGGTTTGAGGCATCGCACTAGACTATAAAGTCGTCGTTTCCGTCGGGCAGTGAGAGCACAGGAGCATTTCAAAGCATAGCTTTGAGAGTTTGAAAGGCTTCCTCTTGTTTGGTTCCCCAAACAAGAGGTTTGTCCTTATGCGTAAGCAAGGTAAGCGGCAAAACGATCTTAGAGAAACGTTCGATAAATCGGCAATAAAAGCCTGCCAGTCCGAGGAAAGAATGGACTTCGGACGGGTTCTTGGGTGTAACCCAACTCTTAACAGCCTCGATCTTCGCGGGATCGACATGAATTCCTTGACTATTGACAATGTGACCCAGGAATTGGACCTCCTCCAGCCAAAATTCACACTTGGAGAATTTGGCGTAAAGATGGTTTCCCTAGAGTAACTCAAGAACCAAACGTAGATGCTGCGAGTGTTCGGCTTTCGACTTGGAATAGATCTGGATATCGTCGATGAACACAATTACGAAGCGTTCAAGGAAGGGCTTGCACACTCCATTCATTAAGTCCATGAAAACTGCGGGGGCGTTGGTCAAACCAAAAGGCATACAACAAACTCATAGTGACCATAGTAGGTTCGAAAAGCGGTTTTGGGTATATCGTCCTCTTGAATGCGTAACTGGTGATAGCCTGAGCGTAGATCGATCTTAGAAAAACATGTGGCACATTGTAATTGATCAAACAAATCATCGATTCGAGGCAAGGGGTAGCAATTCTTGATTGTCAGCTTATTCAACTCCCTATAGTAAATGCACATCCGGAACGAACCATCCTTCTTTTTGACGAAAAGGACAGGCGTGCCCCACGGAGAGGTGCTAGGGCGAATAAAGCCTTTATCAAGTAGTTCCTGGAGCTGACTTGAGAGTTCGCGCATTTCAGAGGGAGCGAGACGATATGGCGCTTTAGCAACAGGATTTGCTCCAGGAAAGAGGTCGATTCGAAAATCGATATCACGAGCGGGAGGTAATCCCGGAAGATCGTTAGGAAACACGTTAGGAAATTCACGAACAACGGGGACATTTTTCACTCTTGTATTCCCTTTCTTTTCCTTCTCCGCTACTACAATGTTAGCCAAGAAAGCTCTGTATTCCTTGCGGAGATACTTGCTAGCCTGGACACACGACATGAGTTTGAGGCCTTTCGAAGGAGTTTCGCCATACACACAAAGTTGATCACCATTAGCGAGCGAGAAACGAATCATCTTTTCAAAGCAAACAACTTCAGCATGATTTTCGCGAAGAAAATCCATGCCTACTATGATGTCAAAACTACCGAGTTGCATAGTAATAAGGTCGATAGGGAAGACGTGATTGTTGAGTTCAAGCGTACAATCACGTATAACAGAATTGACGGCGACGGTTCTTCCAGTGGCAACTTCAACATCGAACGTCGAGGGTAGATGGGCGCGCTTACGATTAATGAGCTTTTCGAATTCAAACGATACAAAACAGTTATCTGCTCCAGTATCAAACAAACACGAAGCATATATACCATTCACAAGGAACATACCATTGACCACATTCTTGTCTGCTTGAGCCTGGTGGGCATTGATGTTAAAAGCACGTCCGCGGGCTACTGGCTGCTGCTGCTGTTGTTGTGGTTGTTGCTGCTGCTGCTGTTGTGGCTCTTGCTTCACCACTCAATTAGGGCACATGTTTGCGAAGTGGTTGGGGTCACCACACGCAAAGCAAGCTCTAGCATGAGCCGCGGGTGCAGGAGCTGCTTGATGGCCTTGAGCAGTAGGAAGTAGAGCTTGTTGAGCAGGAGCTTGACCTTGAGCTGGAGCTGGGGTTTGACGTGGACCTGTACAGCAGTTGGCGGTGAAGTGGTCGTACATATTGCAATGAACACAGAATCGGCATGCGAGACCCACCGGGTGATGATAGGTGCAAGTAGGGAAAAGCGAATGTGGTCCAGTGTATGCACGCTTGGCAGGCGGTGCATTGACCACATGCGCCGCTACTTGGCGGTGTTGAGGTTGCGGTTGGGCTGGTACTGTTTAGAGCGGGGCAGCAGTAACTGCACAGTTCTTGTTGCTGGAACTGCTGTTGTTTTTCCTCTTGCAGCGTGAGAGCTTTGAAGTTTGCGGAGCAGTGGTGGCTTCAGCGGTAGGCTTAGCGGTGACTTGATGCAGATTCTTGGCAGCCTTGTCGAAATAACCAGCCCTGACTCACTTATCGTTGATCTCAGCGGCGAGCTGGTAGGTTTCCTCGATTTTTGTGGTCTTTGCAGCCTGAACAAAATCTGCGACGCAATCCGGAAGAGCACGGATATACTTCTTGATTGTGATAACTGGGGTAGTAACCTGACTGGGACAGATAATACTCAACTGCTTGAAGCAGGCAGTCAAACCAGCGTTATCTCCACCATCCTTCTTTATGTAACAGAATTCATCCTCGAGCTTTTGGAGTTCATGGGGAAGACAGAACTGTTACATCATTAGGTTCTTCAACTCATCCCAAGACAATCCGAAAGCTGCATCGTTTCCTGTTTTGTTTCTCTCGGCCGTCCACCAATCAAGAGCGCGGGATTTGAAGATGTCGGTAGCATTGACGGTGTGCAGGTTTTCTGGACAGCCACTCTGGCGCAGGGTGACTTCGATAGAATCAAACCATTGAAACATGGCCGTAGGACCATCTTCACCGGTAAACTCTTTTGGTCCGCAGGCTTTAAACTGCTTGAAGCTAAAAGCAGCCTTAGGAGTATCAGTCCTGGACTCTTCCGAGGACTTGCTTGCATTCTCGTTCAGTTCACTGACGATTTGTGGGATGACTTTCGCCATTTTCTTAGAGACGAGAGCGGCGATGCGTTTGTCATCATGGTTTCGACGAGCGGATCGGGAGTGGAATGATCCAAATGACGACATTTTCTGCAACAGACATCGCCATAGGACTCAAACACAACTTTGATAAAATCTAATATAGTCTATAGTACCTCTCGCGCAGCTCTATATAAAGCTCAGGAACCCAGTCATTCACAATATCACGTAGGCACGTAACCACAGAATCACATAAGCACATAAACACATAAACTAAGCTAAGCACATATGTTGCACGTATTCACTTATCCTTCACAGCACGTATAGCGATTAAGTATAGTGATTACGATTAGCGAGTAGCGATTGCGAGCATAGACCGGCGATTTTTAGCGTTTTGAGGTAAATGTGCAGTGGGAGTGGTGCATGTTGATCAAAGCGAATAGCGAAAAACGAGTAAATCACCAAAAATCAAAAACACGTAATCACATAAAATCCACATAAAATCGATAAATTACATAGTTAGCGGCGGCAGTTTCCAAAATCGAAGCACATAAAATTGAGGATATATTGTCTTGGGTGTGTGTAGACATCGACTACCCAAAGTGATTCGACTATTCACAAGGACCCTTAGTACACACTTGGCTTTCTGGACTGTGCTCTTGCTTCAATTTGAGCGATCGGCACGCATCCTTCCAGCTATGGTGTGACTTCAAGTCGTTGGAGTCCGTCGAGACTTTGGTGAGAGTTTTGCAAAACCATAATAAAGAGCGGAATAAGTCATCGAGATTCAGGTTTCACCCCTAACTCAATGACTATATTCCTGTTGATGAAGTAGAGGGGAAAATTTACGTCGAGGTGTGGATTTCACTCCTGATTCAACGCAAATTCTCGTGTATATAGTAAAAATATCAAGTCGAATGAGTGATCCAGTCGAGAGTTTGCGGTTTTCACACCTAATCTTAACCAGTTCATCCGTCTGTGTGTGTTCAGCCTTAGGAAAGACTGATCTTGCGCGGAACTGTAGTATGTGATGTTCGCGCAAGAGTGTAGTGTTCAGCGAGCGCGAGTGAGGGATAGCGAGAAAGCTCATGCAATACCCATACCGGGTATGCACAAGTCGGTCTGTTGGTGCTTAAACTATAGACTAGGTCATCTCTAAGACGTCGACCCAGACTAGGTCGAGTCTTACCTAATTCCCTATAGTTATGGCTCTAATACCAATCTGTCTGACCCCAACCGATGACGGAAACATCGGGGCATGGCACTGAGCGAAACAGATTGTCCAGGAGAATCCATAACAACTATTTATTATAATATATTAAAGGTTCATGTCCCATACCACAAACATATAAAATAAAAACAGTTATTACAGACGATGTTCTCATAGACAAATATCCATTCCGACAACTCAGATTTATTTAGGTTTGTTTCTAAGTCTCCACCCTAGCTTGATTCCCACATAGCAGCAAAACACAAGCATCCTAAACACCTGTCATATACGTTAAAATAGCGGTCAATACACATAGTGTAAAGGTGAGCATACAAGTTTAATAGTAATAGTAGAGTTCGAAATCGTTTACGCATAACCAGCATGTAACATGTATAATGCGAAGCTAGTAGGTTATCGACAATGAAATATGGGCAGACTAGACTGCGAGTTGTAGAATGCGCAACACATATCACCACTGTGACATGTGAGAGGTAACCTTAACAACCCCTGTCCACGACAGGTGCTGAGTCCAAACAAATAGTAACAAGTAACATGCAATGACAGTCAGCGTGTAAATAGTGTTTGCGTTGTGTGTTCGATTGTGATTTAGAATAAGTAACGTATGTAACACCCAAAAGTGCGTAAAGCAAAAAGGGATCGAGTATACTCACAACAGTGGAAGTAATGGATTGAAGGGAGGGCTAGAATGATTAGCCTGAACAGTTAACGATAGCATAAGCGAAGAGCGGTGCGTAAAATGGTGAAAAGTGACCAAGTGTCGAATGGTAATCCGATTGGATGGCCATTCGGTCGGATTGATATTTGTTTGGAAAGGATATGTTTGTGTATGATGGCTTTGAAGTTTTCGTTGTAGCATTTTGAAAACAGAGAAGTATCTCTACCCTTCAGGTTGATCGATCGAACGGTCGTTCGATTGGGTAGCGATCTGATTGGCAGGATATTTAGTGACAACAAGTTCACAGCAGGATGGTCACTCGATCGGATAGCAATCCGATCAAATGGCTATCCGTTGGAGCTAACTTATGCATTGAACATGTTGAAAATTGTTTAAGTGTTGAACCTCAAGTGCAATCAGATCAGATTGCAGTTCGAATGGATGGTAATCCGACCAGACAGCAATCCGTCCCAACGCATCTGATCGTTTTGAACTTGTTTATTTTGAAAGTTTGCGGTTTGTTCGAAACGGTTTGACAACGTACTAAACAAAAGAACCTCGTCAAGTCCCAAGTCATCCGATCGAACAGGAATCACCCAAATCCGATCAGTTTACTGGTTCATGACGGTTGTTCTTGTTTAACCCAAAATTAGTTATCTCGTTGATAGTAACCAGATCTTGAACCAACTCATCACTAAGAAAGAGTAGAAGTTCAGAACGAGCTCCAGTTCTACTGGTTTTGAGTGCATTGAGTGTAAAAGAGTTGAAAGAAAGTTGGAAAACCATCTTTCAATCCTTTCCACTTTGAAAATGTTTAGATCTATGCAAAATCATTGTTCAATCATGTGGAAATCCCTTAGATCTGAGTTGTTCTTCGTGGAATGAGGCCAAAGCTTGAAGTTAATAAGAACTCCATGACGACGTCACCCTAGAACGCCTCAAATCCGTTGATTTCACAGTTAAAAGTTAAGATTCAAAGGTGAAAAAGATGAAGAAGTGCGTGTAGATCATAGAATTACAAGATTTGAGTTGAAAACTTACAAGAATCGTGAGAAATCGAGAGAAAGATGAGATGGAGGTAGTTGGTCGAGGGAGAGGGCTGTCACATCACAAATGATGTGACAGGAGTGTATTTATAGGGTTTCCAAAAGAGGAAAGTGCACAAGTGTCGGATTGGCCACCGATCGGATGGCGGTTCGATCGGATGGCAATCCGATCGGATGGCCACTCGATCAGTTGGCCATTCGATCCAGGTGTCTAGTGTTTTGAGTTTTGTCATTTCGATTAGTGTGTTGAGCGTTGCGTTGCGATGCGATTCGAGCGAGCGATGCGATAGTATTACTTGTTAGTTACACAAATAACCTAACTACTGTATCTAACATACAATCACTATAAATAACTTGCGTTTAGCGTTTGCGATTAGATTGCGATGCGATAGAATGCGATTGCGATTAAACACCTCAACATAAACGTAACATGCACAAGTAACACATAAAAAGCACACACACGAAAAAAAATATCCAGAATGCATAATTCGAGTTGCGAAGGCGATAGCGATGCGATTAACGATAAGTCGATTAACGATTAAACATGCGATTAAACCTCGATTACTAATAGATACTCCACATAATACAACTAAAGCAATTTAATAGAAAGGGTTGTTTACAAGTCATTGTCGTATAATCAGTAGTTAAGCAAGGAGTGACAGATCACAATTAGCAATCTTTTCTTCCTTTGACTTGTACTTTGACTTTCGAAAAGCGGGTTGTTACATGAAGGCTTCTTCTGCTTCCTCGGTCCATCTGAAGTCCTTTTTTGTTTATGCACCCTTGAAGGGTTTTGAAAAAAGGAAGGGACTTTTCTGCCAGCTTGGAGGTAAAACGCTTCAAGGCGCCAGCTTACCATTCAAGCTTTCAATCTCCTTTTTACTTTGTGGGGATTTTGTATCCAGGATAGCTTTGACCTTGTTGGGGTTGGCTTTTATGCTTTGCTTGCCTATAATGTGCCCCAATAACTTGCCTTCTTCAAAACCAAATGAACACTTCACAGGGTTTAGCTTCATGTTTATCTTCCTGAGGTTTCGAAAATTTTCTTGAATATCATCAAGCATTTGGCCCTCAGTCTTGCTCTTGATTACCAAGTCATCCACATAAGATTCCATGTTTTTAGCTATTTGTTCAGCGAATGCCTTGTCCACCAATCGTTGATAGGTTGCCCCGGCATTTTTTAGGCCAAAAGGCATCTTTTGATAGCAAAACATACCTTTGCCGGTATGGAAGGCCTTCTTTTCCTCATCCTCCTTTTTCATTTTGATTTGGTGGTAGCCTTTCTAAGCAGCAAGGAAGAACTTGAATGGGAAGCCTGTGAGCGAGTCTACGTTTAGATTAATTTCAGGCAAAGGATAGCAATCCTTTAGACAGGCTTTGTTCAAGTCTTTGAAATCGATGCACATTCTCCATGACCCATCGGGCTTCTTGACCATCACAGGGTTGGCTATCCAAGAGTGATACTTAACCTCTCGGAGTATGCCACCTTGTACCAACCCTGCAACCTTTTTGCATGCCGCTAGGCTTCGATCTGGGCTAGACTTCTTTTCTGCTGAACAATGGGTTTCACGTTTGGTGGGATCTTGAGCTCGTGTTCGGCAATATCCTGAGGGATGTCGGTCATGTCATTAGGAAACCATGCAAAGATGCCCATGTTGTGGGTCAGCAACTTCTTGAGGTACGAGAGAGTTTCTTGGGTGAGGTTGGTGTTAACTCTTATCCTTTGTTGGGGATGTTTAGGGTTAATGGCCCAACCTTGTTCTTCATCTTCATTCTTTCCTGAGCTTTCCCCTTCAACCAGGAAGGCTTCCTGGGTAGGTTGAAGGGTTGCACTTCCTCTTTTGGTGGGGAACTTGACAATGCCTTGGCCAACAGAAACAACCATACTGAACTCGCATTGGCCTGGCCTCCCTATGATAACATCGTAGGTAGAAGGCATGTTGATCACAATGAAGGTGAGTGGTCTGGTTCTCTCCATTTCACCTTCTTTGAAGCAAACGTCAAGTGTTAGTTGGCCCAAAGGCTTGATGGGGATATCGGCGATACCTTTGATGGATGACTCAGCTAGCTGAAGCCTTGAATGCTTCTTGTTGCTGAGTTGGTTGAAATACTTTTCGAACACTATCTCCGTTTGTAACACCTCGAAAATTCACATCCTATAATGTGTTGACACATGTCATAAGTTTTGAACGTGTGTAAGAATGTTCTAGAAGGACTAAAGTTGACAAACAGGGAAAGTATGTGAATGTAAGGGTTCAAAATGTCAACAATGGATATATATACTTTACAATAACCATACATGATGTTTATACCCTTAAACGAATGAATCATGGATCATACGAAGCTAACGGTGAAAGAAAATGAGAAATTTCAAACTACAGGGGTTAATTGTGTCAACATGTTTAAAGTATACCTCTGAGTGACCTTTTAGCAAACCCGAAGCTTTGTAACGATTAATTATGCTCACTAGAATGCACGATAAAAATTTCACCAAGTTTCATTATCGTATGAGAAAGTTATGATAAAATTCGCACACGAGGGGTTAAAAGCGTCAACGATAAAGTTTATGACTTTTCAGGTGATAACAAAGTTAAACAAGGGCTTCACAAGGATTGGTTATAACTAGGAGTCCTTGGAAAGCAATTTAGGAGGCTCATAATGCAAGAAATAATTGTCTAAACAACTTTTTATGGGCCAAGGACCAAAACACAAAAATCTGAAAGTTGATTTGGATCAGAGGGGGCGTAGCGCGACGCGAGGGACCCTAGGGGGGCGTACGCATGATGCGAGGGGCCCTCTGATCCGAGAAAAGGAAGCGTGAAGATGACAATTCACGACGGTCAGATAAGAAGCACCGGGGAAACAATGACCACAAGAAGGGGTCTAATTCTAAGAAGGATGGGCATCAATCTGGAGATAAGCCCAAGTGTAAGATTTGTCAGAAGCACCACTTTGGGAGGTACAGACTTGAGTCAAAATCCCAGTCTCAGTCGAGGCCATGTGGGATTTGCAAATCTTCGGAACATAAGACCCTAGAGTGCAAGAAACTGAAGGACGCAACGTGCTACAGTTGCAACGAAAAAGGGCACATTAAGACAAAATTTCCCAAAATATGCAAGGAAAACTGATGAAGGAAAGAAGACCAATGCGAGGGTCTTCAGGATGGATGCGAAGGAAGCTGTGCAGGACGACAATGTGATCACAGGTACCTTCCTTATAAATGATGTTTATGCGAGAGTGTTATTTGATTCAGGAGCTGATAAATCATTTGTGATAATAAGTTTTGTGAGTTGTTGAAATTGCCAGTAAAAACCTTAAGTGTGAAGTATGAGGTGGAATTAGCTGATGGAACCATAGAAACCGTCTCAATTGTGTTAGATGGATGTGTTATATCCATTAAGAACCACTCTTTTCCTTTGTCCCTACTTCCTTTGAAGTTAGCCGGTTTTGACATAGTTTTAGGCATGGACTGGTTATCTCATAACCAGACCCGGATTGTCTGCAATAAGAAGCAAGTGGTGATCAAGACTCTGTCTGGCGAACCACTTACCATTCAGGGAGATACCCAGTATGGACTGCCTGAGCAAGTGACTATGCTCAAGGCCTCTAAGTGTTTAAAGAAGGGTTGTGTCATCTACATGGCACAAGTGACTATTGATGAGCCGAAGCCTAAGATTGAAGATATCCCTGTTATTTCTGAATACCCTAAAGTTTTTCCTGAAGAACTACCTGGTTTACCACCAGATAGGCAAGTGGAATTCAGAATTGACATCATCACTGGAGCAGCACCAGTAGCAAGGGCGCCTTATAGGTTGGCACCAGCAGAGATGAAGGAATTGAGAACGCAACTAGATGAATTGCTAGCCAAGGGTTTCATTAGACCTAGTTCGTCTCCTTGGGGAGCACCAATCTTATTTGTCAAGAAGAAGGATGGATCGATGCATCTGTGCATTGATTACCGTGAGCTTAATAAGGTCACTATCAAGAATAGGTACCCATTGCCCAGAATCGACGATCTGTTCGATCAGCTACAAGGGGCAAGTTACTTCTCCAAGATTGACTTAAGGTCAGGCTATCATCAATTGAAGGTTAAAGATGAAGACGTACACAAGACTGTATTTAGGACTCGTTATGGCCATTACGAGTTCCTAGTGATGCCTTTTGGGCTCACTAATGCACCTGCCGCATTCATGGATCTCATGAATCGCGTCTGCAAGCCCTACTTAGACAAATTTGTCATCGTCTTCATTGACGACATCCTCATCTACTCAAAGAACCAAGCTGATCACGAGAAGCATCTTCGATATATTCTTTCACTACTTCAACAGGAGAAGCTTTACGCCAAATTTTCGAAGTGTGAATTCTGGCTTCGAGAAGTCCAATTCCTTGGACATGTGGTTAGTGAGCGTGGTATCCAAGTGGATCCCGCTAAGGTTGAAGCTGTCATGAATTGGCAAGAGCCGAAGACGCCCACAGAAATTCGCAATTTCTTGGGATTGGCAGGATATTATAGGCGATTCATTGAAAATTTTTCAAGGATTGCTGCACCCCTAACTTCTTTGACTAGGAAGAAAATAAAGTTCGATTGGGGCCCTAAGCAGCAAGAATCCTTTGATATCCTTAAACAGAAGCTAAGCAATGCACCTGTGTTGACATTGCCTGATGGGATAGAAGAGTTCGTGGTATATTGTGATGCATCACACACCGGGATGGGATGTGTGCTTATGCAGAAAGACAAAGTTATTGCCTATGCTTCACGTCAGTTAAAGGTGCATGAAAAGAATTACACCACCCATGACTTGGAGTTGGGTGCCGTTGTATTTGCACTGAAGCTATGGAGGCACTATTTATATGGTATCAAGTGTGTGATCTATTCTGATCACAAGAGCCTCCAGCACCTGTTTAACCAAAAGGATTTGAATATGAGGCAACGACGTTGGATGGAAACCTTAAATGATTATGACTGTGAGATCAGATACCATCCTGGCAAGGCGAATGTAGTCGTCGATGCCTTGAGTCGAAAGGAAAGGGTGAAACCCATCCGAATCAATGCCAAGAGCATTGAGATAAAGAACAGTTTGAATGAAAGGTTGTTAGCTGCACAGAAGGAAGCTGTGTTGGAAGCTAACTATCCTAATGAAAAGCTAGGAGTAACTGAGGAGCAGTTATCCTATGGCAAGGACGGAATCCTAAGATTAAACGGACGAATATGGGTTCCAGTTTATGGAGGGCTTCGGGATGTTATCCTCCAAGAAGCCCACAGTTCTAAATACTTCGTCCATCCTGGAGCTGACAAGATGTACCAGGATCTAAAGGCAAACTATTGGTGGATAGGCTTGAAGAAGTCTGTAGCTGCCTATGTAGCTAAATGCTTGACGTGTGCGCAAGTCAAAGCAGAACATCAAACGCCGACAGGTTTGCTACAACGGCCTGAACTTCCCACGTGGAAGTGGGAAATGGTGACGATGGATTTCATCACCAAGTTGCCCAAGACAAGGAAAGGAAATGATACGATATGGGTGATAGTAGATAGACTGACTAAGTCAGCACATTTCCTACCCATCAAGGAGACCTATAGCTCCGACATGTTAGCCCAATTGTACGTGGATAAGATTGTATCTTTACATGGCGTACCAGTGTCTATTATCTCCGATAGGGATACTAGATACACATCTCATTTTTGGAAAAGTTTCCAACAATCTTTGGGCACGCGCTTAAATTTTAGTACGACTTACCATCCTCAGACGGACGGCCAGAGTGAGCGTACTATTCAAACTTTGGAAGACATGCTTTGTGTATGTGTGATCGACTTAGGTGGTAGTTGGGATAACCACCTGCCGTTAATCGAGTTCTCATATAACAATAGCTACCATTCGAGCATTAAAACTGCGCCTTTCGAGGCCTTGTATGGTAGAAAGTGCAGAACTCCCGTTTGTTGGGCGGAAGTTGGAGATGTCCAACTGACAGGACCGGAAATAGTCTTTGAAACGACGGACAAGATTGTCCAGATTCGTGACCGCCTAAAAGCTGCCAGGGATAGGCAGAAAAGCTACGCAGATCTAAAGCGTAAACCTCTGAAATTCGAGGTAGGTGATAAAGTGTTGCTTAAAGTATCACCCTGGAAGGGAGTGATGCGATTTGGCAAGAAAGGTAAGTTAAGCCCAAGGTACATAGGACCATTCGAGGTCATCGAATGTGTCGGATCAGTTGCTTATAAGTTAAAATTACCTGAAGAGCTCAGTGGGATTCACAATGTATTCCACATCTGCAATCTGAAGAAGTGTTTCGCTGATGAATCAATAGTCATACCTAATACAGATGTGCACATAGAAGAGAGCTTGAAGTTTGTTGAAAAACCTATGTTGATCGAGGATCGACAGGTTAAGAAGCTTCGAAGGAAACATGTTCCGATCGTAAAGGTTAAATGGGATGCCCGTAGAGGTCCCGAATACACTTGGGAGGTTGAATCCACAATGAAAGAAAAGTACCCTTATTTATTTCAGTAAATCTCGAGGTCTAGATTTTGTTTTAAGGGGGTGAGGAGGTAACACCTCGAAAATTCACGTCCTATACGTGTGAAAGAATGTTCTAGAAGGACTAAAGTTGACAAACAGGGAAAGTATGTGAATGTAAGGGTTTAAAATGTCAACAATGGATATATATACTTTACAATAACCCTACATGATGTTTATACCCTTAAACGAATGAATCATGGATCATACGAAGCTAACAGTGAAAGAAAATGAGAGATTTCAAACTACAGGGGTTAATTGTGTCAACATGTTTAAAGAATACCTCTGAGTGACCTTTTAGCAAACCTGAAGCTTTGTAACGATTAATTATGCTCACTAGAATGCACGATAAAAATTTCACCAAGTTTCATTATCGTATGAGAAAGTTATGATAAAATTCGCACACAAGGGGTTAAAAGCGTCAACGATAAAGTTTATGACTTTTCGGGTGATAACAAAGTTAAACAAGGGCTTCACAAGGATTGGTTATAACTAGGAGTCCTTGGAAAGCAATTTAGGAGGCTCATAATGCAAGAAATAATTGTCAAAACAACTTTTTTATGGGCCAAGGACCAAAACACAAAAATCTGAAAGTTGATTTGGATCAGAAGGGGCGTCGCGCGACGCGAGGGACCCTAGGGGGGGCCTACGCGTGACGCGAGGGGCCCTCTGATCCGAAAACTTTGGCTGAGGTCTGCTAGGTGCATTATAACTGACTTAAGAAGATATTTTCCACTCCATGGGCGACCCCTACATGCTTTTAGACCTTAGGGGCACATGTAAATGATCTGGGAACAATGCTAGACTTGTGTGGCATGATCATGAGCAACCAAATTCACTATAAAAGGCCTTCATGTTGCAACATTTTGATCACACCTTCCATCTGCATTTGTGGAGCTTCCTGGAGCATAAGATCAGTCCCCAAGCATCTCTTATAGTGCATTAAACTTTGGTAAGTACCCTTGACCTTCCTTAATTGAGTTTTACTTAGTTATTAGCATAAAAGTCAAACCGTCGTAATTAACGTTTGACTTAGCGATTAATCATTAATGGTCCAGTGATTAGTCGAATTGAAGGTAGTTATAAGTTGGTAATTATGTGCGCAATAAACCCTTAAAAGGGCACCCTCTGATTCCCGCTCTAACTAGATCAAATGTCGGGTCAAAGTTGTTTATAAAAAGTCAACAGAAGCTTAATTTGCGAATTAACATGTAATTAGCAATGTAGAAGGCATGTAACCTATTTTATCACTCATATAACTTGGTAATAAGTATAAGAACTGGTCTAAGCTTGTTTGATCTGGCAATTTTCTGTTTAGACCCGGTTCGGAACCGAAAGTCGCAAAAATTTTGACTTTTGCTTTGACTTCAGTTCTGGCCCGATTTAGTATGATTTGGAAATACCTTAGAGCTTCCTTAGGACCAGGTTACATGTTAGTATAACCCACTGTGGTTGGTTCATTGATTACCCGTTACGCCTCTTGCGCGTTCGGTTCGGTTTATGTAACTAGTTTGCATAAACTAGCCGAAACGGGTCAAACCATATCATTTTTATCTCAAAATCCAGAATGTGTTTAGTTTACCCATATTATACAAGTCTTCAAACTTGTCGGGTCTAAACCACATTCTATTCCGGTCTTCGCTTAATCACGCGTTCGAACCGTATCTTTCATTAAAACTAACCGGTCTAAGTTTAGGCTTAATTAAAGACCCGTTAGGATTCTAATAGGTTATTATAAACCTTCGTTCCAGAATAGGAGACTCGGTAAAAGCTACACGCACTTGCTATTTTTGATTGATACTTGCAAAGGTAAATACTTTTAACTTATTTTCCCTTATACGAGCTTGGGGTACGGTATATAAAAATACCGCTTGGTCCGGCATTGAATCTTTAATCGAATAGAGGTTAAATCATTGATATGATCTGTTTTGAAATGTTTTGTTTGCTTAAAGCCTTTGGGGGTTGATGACCATGTCCCGGATATCCTTGGCATCATCTTACGAAATGGCCATGACCTGAGCACGGGGTGTAGGCGTACACCCGTCAGTGCATAAATAATTAATGTGGTGTGTCTATTGATCTTTAAACCTGGTCTACGGATCGGGCTACTGAACGCATAAGGAACATGTAATTCTTTTACAAGTATTTTATTCAAATAATTATCCCAAGTTATAAAAAGTTTGTGCCACGTGCATTCAAATCAATTTTTATTAAACTTTTCAAAATGAGTCGGTTGAATGTATTTACCAGTGTAAACTGACGTATTTTCCCAAAAAGGTTAAGTGCAGGTACTACGCGAACTAGGCTGGCTTTCCCCTAGCGTCCACAATAAGTCTCACGAGCTTGGATGTCAAAACTGTTGAACAATGTTTCCCATTTATTTTTGATCCACCTGTGGATTATTCTCAACTGTTTGTGATACTTGATATTACAATATTATTCGGTTGAAATATATCTATCTTTGCTTCCGCTGTGCATTTAAATATTGTGTTATTTGACTGTAATGTTACCAGCTACGTACTCCCCACCGGGCCCACCGGTAATACGTGGAAATATCGGGGTGTGACACCGTTGCTACTCCCTTTTCGATATATGCTTTGCTTGTCTTCAGGGTTCCCACGATGGCTTCTACTACCAAAGGGTTCAAGTGAAGTCCCTTTTTTGGTGGTGGGAAGCATAAGCATTGAAGCACCCAAGCTTCTAAGCGTTGTCGCTTGGTGGGGGTTTCTTCACCAACGTTCACCATGTTTATTTCCTTGTTTTTTCCATCACCCAATTTGTCTTTCACCCCTTTAACAAGGTGGGCAAGCTCTTCAGATTTGACGATTTCCTCGATTCTCTTTTTGAGTTGGAAACAGTCATTGGTGTGATGGCCTTTTTCTTCATGGAACTCACAAAACTAAGTAGAATTCTCATTCCTTTTGCTTTTGGGCAAGGGTCTGGGTGGTCGGAAGCTATGCTTAACCTCTTCAGTAACAAGGATTTCCTGAGGAGTTTTGGTTAAGGATGTGAAGTTCATAGCCTTATCCCTGCTCGAAGGGTTCCTGCCTTCAGACCTTCAAGGACCTGAGTTCCTGGAGCGTCTATCGTAAGAACCATAGTTGCTTCTTTTTCTGTTGGGGCTGTTATTTCTCCAGCTAGGATCCCTCTTTCTTTACCCCTTGATGTCAACCACCTCTTTGTGACACCCCAGGAAAACCACGCAACCTAACTAGCTTCCTCAGTAACTACGTGCTAAATTTCGGGACGAAATTTCTTTCAACTTGGGGATGATGTGACAACTTGTATTTCAGAACCTGTCTTTGTGTTTAATGTAATGTGTATGAACTCTATGTGACTAATTGATATGTTGGTTTTAATGAATAAATGTTACATGTTATGTGAATGTGTGTAATGTACGTATATAATGTAATCGCACAACACTAGTCCAATCGTACAAGCTCATTCGAGCCACACTCTTTGTACTCGAAACCCAAGGGCAGCCCATGAAGGGTTCGGCCCACTCTCTTAGCGTGTATAACACCTAGGGTGTTAGTATAAATCCTACACTTCACCAAAACACACAAAGTTTAGCAAACCCTAAATCTCTCTCCCTCTCTCTCGAAGCAGACGGCCACAATCCCCCTTCTCGAAGCTTTCTTGATCCGGATCATCCTTGTTCTACCTTCTAACCGGTTAGTGTTTCATGATTATTGTTTTGTTAGATGATATTGTGATTTATATGTTTCTACATAATGATTTACGAGTGATATGTGGTTGATTATGAATTAAATTGATGAGATTAGTGTTCATGTAAATTGGCTCACATGTGTAATATGTTAGTTCAATATAGGGTTTGATAATCATGTGATGATAATAATGATCTAGAACCGAATGAATGTAATCGGCCATATGTGTTTGGATTAGGATGGATTATAAAAATTGGTTTGAGTTATTGGATGATGAATTAAGGATCTTGATGTTAATTATGTTATTTGATTCGATGTGATGAGGATGAGTTGTTATATGATTAACTAGGGTTCATAAGAATTAATTAGTAAATGTTTAGTTTGATCGATGATTTGCATGATTGGAAATTGTTTTATTGTTTTGATCGATGGATGCAAGTTAGGAAACTGTTAGATTTGAATTGCAAATAAATGGTGTAACTGATTTCCATAAGTTACGGATAATAAACCTAATCGCACCAGAGCTCAATCACACAAGAGCTCAATCGCACAAGCCCCGGTCGCACAACACAGTCGCACAAGATGTGTAAGGGTACAATTGTTTAAACACAGAGTACAACCTAGGAATTTGGCATGATCGCACAAGATATGTGGAACGCACAAGGCAGTGTCGATCGCACAAGTCTTGGGCCACACACATCTGTTTGAACCTTATTATATTGTTGGGCCTTAAAGCCCAAAATTCAGTCGCACAAGCCATTAGTAATCGTACAAGTTAGTTCAGGTCGCACAAGGTTAAATGAACCGCACAAGTTGATTGACTGTTTGTATGTTGGGCCGCATGGGGTATGGACTTCATTTATTCTTGGGTCGGGCTCGTTTCAGTCGCACAACCCGTTGTGAGTCGCACAACCCATTGTGAGTCGCACAAGTTGTGCTGGACGCACAACAGGTTGGGCTGAATATTATTGGGCTTCAATATTTGAATCGCACAAGATGATTGGGCCGTTGAACTTGTGCGAGCCCAATTATCTGAGTCGCACAAGGTCTTCAATGATCCACAACGACACTTCGCTCCACGTGCAAGACTCAACACTATAGGTAATATGGTTTGTGTTTGTATTGCCTGCCTGTTAGTTTAAGTAGTGCATTTGATCGGGGTATGCTTAGTTAGTGTAACAATTGCTGCTTGAAACCTTGTGTGCTTGCTCTCTTCTGTCATCCCATACTTACGCACTTTCGCGACACTTTTCTCATTTGTGTTTCCTCCGATGTGAAGATCATGAGTGGACGCCTGAACTTGACTCAAGCCCAGCTGATGGCTCTAATCAACGAACGAGTTACTGAGGCACTCGCAGCAGCCCCAGCAGGAGGTATAACCTGCCATTTTGACCTATCCTAGGATGTTTAGATCCTACTCTAGCGAACCAACTCTCGTGCTTAACTTTGTCTCTTCTTTCTCGCGCGACAGGTCAGCATGCTCAGCCTCCCGTATGTACATTCAAGACCTTTATGGACTGTCGACCTAGTACCTTCAGTGGTACAGAAGGAGCTGTAGGTCTCCTCCATTGGTTCGAGAAGCTCGAGTCTGTCTTCGAAATGTGTGAATGCCCTGTTGCTAGTAGGGTGAAGTTTGCTACGGGAACTCTTGAAGGTGTTGCGCTCACTTGGTGGAACGCTCAGGTTCAAATGCTAGGGTTGGCAGCTGCTAATGCCACCCCATGGAACGACTTTAAGGATCTGATCAAGGAGGAGTATTGTCATCGTGATGACATTCATAAGCTAGAAGTGGAGTTCTACAATTTGAAGATGACGGGATCTGAGATTGAGGCGTATACGAAAAGGTCTAATGAACTAGCTGCTTTGTGTCCTACTATGGTGGACCCTCTATGCAAACGTATTGAGTTTATATCAAGGGTTTAGTGCCAGAGATTCAGAGCATGGTGACTTCGGCTAACCTTCTCACGATTCAGCAGGTCATACGACTATCCCACCGTCTTACTGATCAGGCAGTTGAGCAGAACAGGCTGCCAAGGCGTATTAGTGCTACCACTACATCAGATGCTCCTAGTGACAACAAGCGCAAGTGGGATGGAAATTCAAGCAAGGGTTCAGATTCTGTTCAGTCTCAGTCTCAGCAGCGAAGGACTGACGACTACAAGAGCCCTTGTCAACAAGGATGGTATAAAGGAAATCAACCTAGGTGCAACTGTTGTAATTTGCACCACAACGGGCTGTGTAGCAAGGGTCGCTGTCATAGATGTAACAAGCCTGGTCATGCAGCGAAGGATTGCAGGAGCCCAAATCCTGTAAATCAGAATCGTCAGCAACAGCAACAAACTCCATAGAACCAGCAGCAGCAGCAGCAGGGTACTAATAAAGGGTGCTTTCAGTGTGGTGCTGAAGGCCACTTCAAAAGGAACTGTCCCCAGCTGAACTAGAATCAGAACAACAACCAAGGAAATGGGAACAACAACGGGGGTAACAATGATGGAAATGGTGCCAGGGGACGTGCTTTCGTGATTGGACAGGGTGATGCTAGGAACGATCCCAACGTTGTGATGGGTAAGTTCCTACTGGACGACTTCTATGTTTCTGTTTTATTCGATTCGGGTTTCGATACTAGTTATGTGTCCTTAAAAGTTTGTCGGATGCTTAAGTGTGGCCCAATTCCCTTAAACACCAAGCATGTTGTAGAACTAGCGAATGGTAAAAGTCTTGAAGCCACACACATAGTTAAGGGTTGTAACCTCATTTTAGCTGGTCAGACCTTCCCTATCAACCTTATCCCCATCGTTCTTGGTAGCTTCGACGTCGTCATTGGGATGGATTGGTTATCCCAACATCGAGCAGAGATTCTATGCAAGGAGAAAATCATCCGCATTCCTTGTTCTGGTGAGGAACCCCTCGTTATTCGTGGAGACAAGAGTGGTGCTGTCGTAGGTATAATCTCTTTTCTTAAGGCCCAGAAGTGTTTGCGAAAGGGCCACACTGCTATTCTAGCACTCGTTACCGACACCTCAACAAAGGAAAAGAAGATAGAAGATATTCCGATTGTATGCGACTTTCCTGAGGTATTCCCTGAGGAACTACCTGGTCTTCTTCCTTATCGTCAGGTCGAGTTTCAAATCGAGCTAGCTCCTGGAGCAGCGCCTATAGCTCGTGCACCTTATCGCTTAGCCCCATCAGAATTAGAAGAACTGTCTACGCAACTGCAAGAGCTCTTGGACAAAGGTTTCATTCGTCCTAGCTCTTCGCCCTGGGGAACTCCAGTACTGTTTGTGAGAAAGAAAGATGGTACTTTTCGAATGTGCATTGACTATCGTGAACTCAACAAGGTGACTGTGAAGAATCGTTATCCTCTTCCCCGTATCAATGGCCTGTTCGACCAGTTGCAAGAATCAAGCTTCTACTCAAAGATTAATCTGAGATCGGGCTATCATCAGATGAGAGTCCGAGATGAGGACATCTCCAAAACAGCATTCAGGACTCGTTATGGACACTACGAGTTTATGGTTATGCCTTTCGGGCTGACTAACGCACCTGCGGTCTTCATGGATCTTATGAACCGAGTGTGCAAACCCTACTTGGATAAGTTCGTTATTGTGTTCATCAACGACATTCTGATTTATTCCAAGAGTTAGGAGGAACACGAGCGTCATCTGCGATTCATATTGGAACTTCTTCGAACAGAACAACTTTATGCTAAGTTCTCGAAATGTGACTTCTGGCTTCGGAAAGTCCATTTTCTAGGCCACGTGGTTAATAAGGATGGGATTCATGTTGATCCATCCAAGGTTGACTCAATCAGAAATTGGCCTGCACCTCGAACACCAACTGAAATTCGTCAATTCTTGGGTTTGGCGGGTTACTACAGAAGGTTCATCAAGGATTTCTCAAAGGTTGTGCAGCCTCTCACTGTTCTTACTCAGAAGGGTGTCACCTACCGTTGGGGTGATGCTCAGGAATCCGCATTTCAGCAGCTGAAGTTGAAGCTTTGTAGCGCACCTATTCTCTCATTGCCTGAAGGCACAGACGATTTCGTATTTTATTGTAACGCGTCAATCTAAGGGCTAGGTTGTGTGTTGATGCAACGTGAAAAAGTCATTGCTTACGCATCATGACAACTTAAGGTTCACAAAAAGAACTACACTACTCACAACTTGGAGTTGGGAGCAGTGATGTTTGCTCTTAAGATATGGAGACATTACTTGTACGGTACCAAGTGCACCATTTACACCGATCACAAGAGTCTCCAGCATATCTTCGATTAGAAGGAGTTGAACATGGCGTCGATGGGTCGAACTTCTTAACGATTACGAATACGCAATCAGATACCATCCAGGCAAAGCCAATGTGGTGGCTGATGCCCTCCGTGGAAAGGAAACTAAACCTAAGCGTGTACGCGCGTTACAACTTACCATTCACTCTAGCCTTCTTGCCCAAATTCGTGATGCTCATGTTGAAGCATTGAAAGAAGAGAACCTCAGGGCTGAGTCCCTGTGAGGATTGGAGAAATCGTTAGAACTAAAGGAAGACAGTGCTTACTACTTGGCAGGGCACATCTGGGTTCCATTTTATGGTAATCTGCGTGAGCTTGTGATGGATGAAGCTCACAAGTCTCGTTACTCAGTACATCCTGGTTCGGTTAAGATGTACCACGATCTCAAAACTACGTACTGGTGGCCCCACATGAAAGCTAACATAGCAACCTATCTTAGTAAATGTTTGACCTATGCTAGGGTCAAGGTCGAATACCAGAAGCCATTAGGCCTGCTTCAACAACCAGAGATCCCGACATGGAAATGGGAGCAAATTTCCATGGACTTCGTTACTGGCTTACCTAGATCTCAACGAGGAAATGATACCATTTGGGTGATAGTAGATCGACTAACCAAATCTGCACACTTCCTGGCTATCAAAGAAACGGATAAGTTCTCTACGCTAGCAGACGTCTACTTGAAAGAAGTAGTTTCGAGGCACGGGGTGCCAACCTCCATCATTTCGGACCGTGATCCACGTTTTACCTCTGATTTGTGGCAGGCAATGCACAAATCCTTTGGCTCACGTCTAGACATGAGCACAGCATATCATCCTCAGACGGATGGGCAGACTGAACGCACCATCTAAACCCTCGAAGACATGTTTCGAGCATGTGTAATTGACTTTGGTAACGGCTGGGAAAGGCACCTACCTTTGGTAGAGTTTTCGTATAACAACAGTTACCACACCATCATCCAGGCTGCTCCGTTCGAGGCATTGTATGGATGAAAATGCCGATCACCTTTATGCTGGGCAGAAGTTGGTGACAGCCAAATCACTGGCCCAGAACTCGTCGTTGACACGACAGAAAAGATTGCCCAAATACGACAATGAATGGCGGCAGCTCGTGATCATTAGAAAAGCTATGCTGATAAGCGTAGGAAACTACTCGAGTTCCAGGTTGGGGATCGAGTACTACTAAAAGTCTCGCCTTGGAAGGGTGTGATACGTTTTGGTAAACGAGGCAAGCTAAATCCACGTTATGTTGGACCTTTCGAAATCACTGAGAAAATTGGCAAGGTGGCCTACAGACTGAATCTACCTGAAGAACTCAGCGAAGTTCATAACGTATTCCATGTGTCGAATCTGAAGAAGTGTCTGTCAGATGAGACCCTCATAGTTCCTCTCAAGGAACTCACCATCGACGATCAGCTGCGATTCGTCTAGGAACTAGTAGAGTTACTGACCGAGACGTTAAGGTTCTCAAGCGTAACAGGATACCCATTGTTCGAGTTCGTTGGAACTTCCGTCGTTGCCCAGAGTTTACGTGGGAACGAGAAGACCAAATGAAAGACAAGTATCCCCAGTTGTTCGAGAAAAGTGAATCCACTACTGAGGCTGAAGCTACTGCGGAATTTCGGGATGAAATTCCAAATCAACGGGGGAAGGATGTGACACCCCAGGAAAACCAGGTAAACCACGCAACTTAACTAGCTTCCTCAGTAACTACGTGCTAAATTTCGGGACGAAATTTCTTTCAACTTGGGGATGATGTGACAACTCGTATTTCAGAACATGCCTTTGTGTTTAGTGTAACGTGTATGAACTCTATGTGACTAATTGATATGTTGGTTTTAATGACTAAATGTTACATGTTATGTGAATGTGTGTAATGTATGTATATAATGTAATCGCACAACACTAGTCCAATCGTACAAGCTCATTTGGGCCACACTCTTTGTACTCGAAACCCAAGGGCAGCCCATGAAGGGTTCGGCCCATTCTCTTAGCGTGTATAACACCTAGGGTGTTAGTATAAATCCTACACTTCACCAAAACACACAAAGTTTAGCAAACCCTAAATCTCTCTCCCTCTCTCTCGAAGCCGACGGCCACAATCCCCCTTCTCGAAGCTTTCTTGATTCGGGTCATCCTTGTTCTACCTTCTAACCGGTTAGTGTTTCATGATTATTGTTTTGTTAGATGATATTGTGATTTATATGTTTCTACATAATGATTTACGAATGATATGTGGTTGATTATGAAATTAATTGATGAGATTAGTGTTCATGTAAATTGGCTCACTTGTGTAATATGTTAGTTCAATATAGGGTTTGATAATCATGTGATGATAATAATGATCTAGAACCGAATGAATGTAATCGGCCATATGTGTTTAGATTCGGATGGATTATAAAAATTGGTTTCAGTTATTGGATGATGAATTAAGGATCTTGATGTTAATTATGTTATTTGATTCGATGTGATGAGGATGAGTTGTTATATGATTAACTAGGGTTCATAAGAATTAATTAGTAAATGTTTAGTTTGATTGATGATTTGCATGATTGGAAACTGTTTAATTGTTTTGATCGATGGATGCAAGTTAGGAAACTATTAGATTTGAATTGCATATAAATGGTGTAACTGATTTCCATAAGTTACGGATAATAAACCTAATCGCACAAGAGCTCAATCACAAAAGAGCTCAATCGCACAAGCCCCGGTCGCACAACACAGTCGCACAAGATGTGTTAGGGTACAATTGTTTAAACACAGAGTACAACCTAGGAATTTGGCATGATCGCACAAGGCAGTGCCGATCGCATAAGTCTTGGGCCACACACTTCTATTTGAACCTTATTATATTGTTGGGCCTTAAAGCCCAAAACTCAGTCGCACAAGTAAATTCCTGTCGCACAAACCATTTGTAATCGTACAAGTTAGTTCGGGTCGCACAAGGTTAAATAGACCGCACAAGTTGATTGACTGTTTGTATGTTGGGCCGTTTGGGGGTATGGACTTCATTTATTCTTGGGCCGGGCTCATTTCAGTCGCACAACCCGTTGTGAGTCGCACAAGTTGTGCTGGACGCACAACAGGTTGGGCCGAATATTATTGGGCTTCAATATTTGAATCGCACAAGATGATTGGGCCGTTGAACTTGTGCGAGCCCAATCATCTGAGTCGCACAAGTTTGGGATACGATGTGTACTTGTCTGTTAACGTGTTGAATGTAATCTTACGTGTTTGCCATGGTCATTACGAGTTCGTAACCTTTTAGCTTATGTGTAAACTTATGTACACTGCTTGAACCTAGACCTGACTCGTATGGTAACCATGTTAGGACGTGGTTGACCACATATAGCTCAAGTGACCTTTTCGTGAATCTGCTGAGCTAACCTAAGGTGATTTCACACTTTCTACAAGGCATGGGATTCCCGGTGGTTTGGGAATGGGTTAAGTAACTAAAACGGAACCTGCATATTCTCCTTGGGTAGAATATGTACCTCCATCCTCCATGGGAAGGATGACAACATTAAGCCTGCGTATTCTCCTTGGGTAGATTACGTACATCCATCCTCCTTGGGAATGATGACAATATATAACTTACTAGACAAAACTCTATCATGAAGTCCTTCATTTTTATATCGATTTAATCACCGGACCAATGGCGAACGGGTCATTAGTTAAATAGCGCTATTAGGTTTGACAAGCCTCACACCGTGCCGCAGAGGACGGCAGTGGACTAATGGATCTGGGCATTTAGTCAATAATGATAGACATTGACGCAGGGCACATAAACATGTCTTCAGTCAGTAGTCGATATGGTAACGGGTCTAGTGGTTAACATGGGGTAGCCCCCACTGGTTATGGTCTGGGGAAAACAAGGAATTGGTTAACTCATGGTTTTCGAAAGAACTTACGCTCTTTGGAACAACATTAAAATGGACACCAACTGTGAACTCACTCAACTTTGTTGTTGATTCGTTGCTACATGCCTTGCGGGTCGTTAGGTGCTTAGATGGAACTTGCACGAGAATGAGAGGTCGTTGTGGGACATGGACTGTTGAATTCCATGTTAAACATTTTAATTTTAAAACTTATATTTTGGTTTTAAACTTTATGCTTCCGCTGATAACTTGAACTTGGTTAATTTATTTTGGACACCAATTATATTGTGGTTGATTTTATATTTATTTTAATACATTGTTCAATATGATTGGTGGCTTGATCTTGGTCATGTCACGCCTCCTGTAGTGATACTCCGCTTGTAGAATTTGGGGGTGTGACACTCTTCCCCCCGGATGTGAGCTTCAGCCCTTTCAAGGGCTTGTTTCAGGGTTTTGGGCAGGCACTTGTTAAAGTCCCTGGTGAGATACTTAGAGGTGATTGCATTCATGAAGCCTGCAACCCTCATCGTCTCGTTGGCTCCCACGTATGTCAACCCTTCTTTTTTGTACCTCTCAATGAAATCCCTGAGGCTTTTATGGTTCTTTTGTTTGATTTGGAATATCACAGTTGCATCCTTGAAATACCTCCTTTGTTGTGAGAAATTAGCCAAGAAGCCTTTGCTTAATTCATCAAAGGTTCGAATGCTTCTGGCTGGCAGGTCATTGAACCAGATTCGAGAAGACCCTACAAGGGTTTGCATAAACATAAGACAACACTCAGCGTTGGACCACTTCTCTATTCTCGCAGCCCCTGTGAAGATTTGGAGGTGATCTTCTGGATCTTCCGTTCCATCGTATGTTCTTATGTGAGATGGCATTTTGATTCTGGTTTAGAAATCATTGTCAACAATTTGTTGAGAAAAATAGGACAAATTGCTTGGCTTGTATGGTTTGGCTAGATAGTCTTCTGCTCTTGTGCCAAGGTTGTTGTTAGGATTCCCTTGGGTGGCCAGCACTTGGTTAATGAAATGCTGCCAAGGAAAGCTTACCATTATTTGGGCCATCATTTGTGGCATGAGGTTGAAGCCTTGAAGGCTTTCTGGTGCAGTTGTATAGTTTACCCCCATAGGAGCACTCATGATAGCACTCCGTACCAAGGGAAGAACATATAAGGCTTGCTCCCACGTGGTGGTCACGGGAGGTGGAAGACTTGCAATAGGAGATTGTAATAACTGATCTAGAGTTAACTCGTGCCCCAATGGTGCACCGGTTGCCACTGGTTGAGAAGAAAATAAGGGAAAGGATGTTGGATATGGCCTTGTAAACGTGTATGGACTTGGATTTGGAGGAGGATGGCTAGGACCAGCTTCATTTCTTGACACAACAGGCTCTTGTAAAAGGAAGAATAGGTGGTCCTGGTGACAACGATGGTTCTGGCTCATCATAATTTAGCCTGATTCTCACCCCTTTGTCTCTTTCCCTACTCACGTATTGGTTAAGGAGAGACCTTAACTGTAAGAAATTGTTTGCAACCACCTCCGGTGTTAGGTCGATGCATGTAGGGGGTGTTTATTGCACCGACATTAGGAGATATGACTCCTGAACGGGAAGGGTCGGCGTCTGAAAGGTAAGGAATTCGGGGTATGTGACTCCTGTTGGAGTGCTTCCCGGAGTTGAAAACGAGGTAGGCACAGCCACTGGAGTTTGGCTAGTGCTGTACGTGGAACTTGGTTTACCTCTCCCGTGGATTCCCCTTCAGACATTACGGTTTCTGTTGAAATTGGAGCTACACTACTGGTGTTCAATGATGAACTTAGTGGCGTGGCCCCACGGTGGGCGCCAACTTGTTGCTATAACAAATATGAGACCAAGTATAGTGAGGAGGTTGGTTAGGCAAAAGGCTTCAAGAGTCTTGTTTTGCCTAACGCAGGTTACGAGTCCCCCTACGTATGCAATACGTAGGGCGGGATCACTCCCTTATCAATTGCTTTGATCTTAGGATTGAAAGGAATTCAATCCTGAAGTGATGCATGCAATGTGATAGCGTTTGTGTAAGTGAAGAATAGAACATGCAATGTACAAGTTCTAGAGGGAGAAGTCAGAAATGTCGGAATGTGTTGTTAGGTGACCAGGAGTGGTCATTTATAGAGAAAGGTATTCCTTAAACAAGAAACCTTTGACTGAGTGATCTGGTACTGCAGATAGGGGGTTGCCCGTTTTGGAGGGTTGAAGGCTTTAACCTGCGGATAAAAGAGTGGCTCGTCCCACATGCTTCTCTTTTGCGGCTGGGCGAGAATGTAACACGTAAATTGTGATGGGACGTGTCCCTGTCTTGTGCTTTTTGCTGTTCACCACAGCTGGATTGCTAATCGAACCCTTTTAACCTTTTAAGTTATATTACACTTAAACTAGTTTCTTAAGCTTTGAGCTACTCACGTCATTAAAATAGAACTTGAAATGACATGTTTCATTACAAACGTACCCTACGTCATTAATATGCAAAATGACTAATTTTAAATTCTAGAACTCTTCTATTTTTGACCGATTACAATTAGAGGGTCTAATTTATCTATTCCTCAAAAATTAGCGTTGTATTGAAATGTTGACAACTTTCGGTGTTCGGGAGGTTAATGACCAACTTGGTTCCAACTACATATGTAAACAATTAGAACATTTTTCAAAATACTTGATATCGGATCGCTAAAACCTCGATGAGTTGGACTAAAGTGAGCCCGGGCAATAATTCCAGCCAAAATTGAATTAGCTTATTTAACAAACAAGCTTAAATGATTTAATTCAACACCCTTCATTTTCAAAGAGTTAATTCTATACCCTACATTTTCAATGACAGAATAAATCAATGGATGCCATGTAGCATCCACTAAGTTTCTTTTCTTTTATTTTAAAATGTGCACATTTTCTCGATATAATTTTTAGTAATGCAAAATAAATAAATATCAAGCTGCTCCTCCAGTGGAAAGTCAAGAAACTTGCTACCATGCCTGCTAGGGGTGTTCAGAATTCGTTTCGAATTCGAAAAATTTGAAATCCGTTTAAATTCAATTATTAAGAATTCATTTCGATTAAAAGAATTCGAATTCGATTCAATTCGAGTCAAGTAAATCGAATACAAATCGAATACGAATTTATAATTTCAAATTCGATTCGATTCGAAATTCGAATAAAAATTATACATTTTTATTTGTTATTTTTATATATAATGCACATATAACTTTTGTTAAGCTATACTATAAATTGTTTTCAATTTTTTTCCAAGTATTAAAATTACTCGGTACCAAACCCACTACATGGTCCATAACTAAAATCTAAGTAGCAAATCTATTAACAGATTTATAACCCTATAAATATTAACTTTTAACGTGAGTGGTTATTTCCGACTTCTCGTTTTGAATTTTAGAGTTATGGTACTTTATTTGAAACTTTTTAATGTGATATTGTGCTTTATGGCTGATTTAAACTTTATGTTTCATTTTGATAGTTTTTTACATGTTTTTAAAGAATCTGAATTAAATCGAATTTATTCGAATTCGATTCGAAATCGAATTTTTAACCGAATACGAATCAGTTTTTTTATTCAAATACGAATTCGAATCGAATTCGGTAAGTTTTAATCGAATTTGAATCGAATACGAATTCAAGGGAAAATAAAAATTATTCGAATAATTCAAAAATTTGATATTCGATTCGATAAAGACCCCTAATTCTTGCGATGGGTTCAAGTCTCTTTACACACATGTTGTTCCTTTTTTATTCTATAAGAAACTAAACTTTGAAATTTTCTTTTATTTACGGTAATAATAATCAAGATTACAATAACATTCACTGTAATGGCATTCCAATAAAAAATATAGATTTAGTATTATTTTATTAATGGAGTTGTGGTTCATTGACAAAGACAAAACCTTTAAACATCTTGGTGTCATGGAATAAAAGAAAATTATCGTTAAAAAAATTAGTATTATTTTAACCATCTATTTATTAAAATAATTTTAAAGTTATTATCTATAATATATTAAAAAGGAAAAGTGATGTACAAGATGGTAATTTTACCACGCGTATCAACTCTATAGCAGCATGTACAAGATGCTTAAAGCCACTTGAGAGGGGGTGTTCTCTAAATTTTAAGACACTACAGGGTTAAGCTTGGGATTTCACAGGAATTCTAAAAGAACCCTAATATATCGCCTCAAACCTCCGACCGATCATTTCAACATTGATGCTTTGTTGATTTCCATCTTCGCTCTCTCTGATTCACTAGAAATCGGAACCTCCTTCTTTGCCTTCTAAGGTTTGTCACCGTTGTTCCATCGCATTGAATGTATTGAATCGCCAAGTGATTAAGGTAAACATCGTCCCCAGTTTTGATTGGTAATTTCGATTGCATTTCTAGGGCTTTATTCATGGTTTTCTTAACTCTTTAACCTAATCGAATCTGGTATTCACTCAAATCACAATTGTTTCTCAGTCGCATCCCTAATCGTTTCCGGGTAAGTGTTCTTCGTTTTCTGTTCTATTTTGCATTGTATTTGTGTTTGACAGGGTTGAAGCTTACTACCCTTATCCCGAATATCTAAGTTCCCTCTTTTTCTAATTTTTTGTTTACTGTTTGTTTACACAGATTCTATGCAGAGGCTTTCTGCTTTTAAACAGTTTTCAGTTGAGAAAGTAAGTTGTATATGATTTGGTTTTGTATGATTTTTATATTTTATATGTGTTTTGTGTGGATTATGCAGGATTCTGGCACTCAGCTCAAGGATATTTTTAGGGAGAGCAAGTTTTGAGTTTTTCCCAAAAAAAAATTATTATTTTTTTAGATTTTTTAAAATATTTTTATTCAAGATTTAAATGATTTATGGTTTTTGCTTGCCTGTTGATTCAAAGATTGTTTTGAGTTTTTCCCTGTTTTATATTTACTTTTTTTTTTATATTTTTGTTGAAGATTTGAATGATTTATGCTATTTGTTTGCCTGTTGGTTCCCAATTTTTTTTACAGAATTGGGAGATAAGTTTTCAGTTTTGGAACGAGTAAGCCGACATACTACACGGTGATTTGGGATGAGATCGGGTTTTCATCGAATGAGATTCAGAGGGTTGACCTACGAATTATGCTTTGAATTTGAAACATTTTGGATACAGATGCGGAAAACCAAACCTTTGGATGAAAGCCGCAAAACTGACCAAACCTCTGAGACGAAAATGGCATTTTACTCTAGAATTTTATATACAAGCACGTTCCAGTTTAAATGGTCATGGTCCAAATAAGAAAAGTTTGTCTTTAGTTTAGGTGTCTTTTGGATTTATTATTTTGTGTTGTGTGTAGGTATTAATCACCATAATTATTCAGGTTCATGGAATGTAAGGCTCAGAATAACCTCAGTGCTGTGTTGTTACCGCACTCGTATCTTCCTTCAATGGCTGCCAAAAAGCTTAGAGATGCAGCAGAGAAAGTATGCTAATATATTTGTACATATTTTACTAACCCGACTCATTTTGTTACCAAAGTGTTCTTATATATTTGGCTTATTTTTTATGAATTGGTCCAGATTACGTCACTTCTTGGTGATTATGATGCTATTCATGTTCGTCGGGGTGATATTTTAAAAACAAGAAAAGACCTATTTGGTGTTGATAGGACCCTTCATCCTCATCTTGACCGAGACACACGTCCTCAGTTTATTCTTTGTAGAATAGCGGACTGGGTCCCACCTGGACGGACGATATTTATCGCGTCTAATGAAAGGACACCGAATTTCTTTTCCCCCCTTTCCGTGAGGTAACTTGTTAAAACTTATCATTATAAAAAACATTTGAATTTTATCTATGGGATTATAGTTCATCATATGTTATTTTAAAAACATTTGTATATCTTACTTTCTCATTATTCATACCAGTTAGTTTGATTTGAAAATGATAATTGTGTATTTGTTATTTGCGTTGACGGTATCGAAAGTGATTTCCATAACAACTTCTTGATTATTAGGAGACCAGATATCTGTTTTTTCATTTACACAAAGAGAGTGAAAGAAATAATATGTATTTTTTAATCTATATTGTAGGTGGAGTGTCGTTTCCTTTGGGACCTCGTATAGTTTCATTAATAAGAAGTCGATTCTTCCAGAAACATTCGACTTCACTGAAGAAACACTCCAAAGTATCTATATCGTGTTCGTTAAATGAGAGTACAGCAAAAGTGATTTATAGTGTAGCGCCTGCAATGGGTCATAACAAGGTAAACAACTTATGTCCTTTCTACAATGGGTCATAACAAAGTTTCTATTAGCATTCACAAACGATATAAGTATCTATTTTTCATTTTCAAATAGAATTCTTAATAGGAACTCGTTTTGTTTTGTATAGAAAGTGTGTATTGGAGAACGTTGGTGAAGTCTTACATGATATTGGTAACAGGAGGCACATCCAGAATGCAGTTTACGGGTTCCTGCAATTGTGACTGCTCTCGAGAAGGTGGAGCTCACACCGAAGGTAGTTTGCAAGAATCATTTTTTTACACTTTATTTAATTTCTATATAACTGGCTTCGGAACAGGCATGATAGAATGAAATTTCGTTAGTTGAAAATTTCGTTGAACCGACGTGATTTGAGGTGAATTGTTAGTTATATAATGCATTTCTTTAGAGATGCTTTGAGGTTAGTTAAGATTAAAAGAAATGCTAACGCGGTTTGGTTTGGTTGGATCAATTGACTGGTGAGGAATTTATGTGTCTTTTAGTCTCATTTTGTTAGTCTAAGTGGAATAAAATTTGCTCTTATAATTTTTAATTTCATTATGGGGTACCGTACAAGATCATTGACCACGAATGTGGTAACAATTTGCAAAAATGATTGGATGAAACTGCACGAATTGTAAATCCTGAACTATGACAGAAAATCTGAAGAGGAATTTATATATTCACTGTAAGTCGCAGCGATGGTATCAGGGTTTCGATCACAACCGCGGGGGCCTATCGCCTTAACAGTCATGCTGTAAGAGTTATGGAAACCCGGCCTAGGGTTCAGACCACTGACGGAGGCCGATCAAACTCGGGGTTTGACTACCGATATACTTTTGCATGTATGTTCTTGAGACAATCAAAGTAAGATTAATCCATTTTGAGTTCGTAGTTTGGCTGGTTTTGTGGCTTCCGGGACTGAAAAATTATGATATATGTAACTTGGTTTTGAGCCCAGTTCGGCTGTTTAGATTATAGACCACTGGTGGTTATTTTAGTTGACAATTTCTGGTGTTTTAATGGCAGGAAACTGGCTCAAAGGTTGAAGAGTGAAGGTGCTATATTGAGTTCATGATTTATAATACTTCTTTGTCTTGTTATACATCATATATACTTCTTTTTGTTGATTCCTTGATTATAATTCAGTTTATAATTCAGGAAGTCAAAGTTGCTTTGAAGTTTATAATTCGGTTTGGATTTAAAGTTGAGGTGATGTTAAATTGATAGTTGGTGTTAAATAGGTTCTGGTTAAGAAAATGTTCTTTTAAGTGGTGGTTGATCTAAAGAAACTAGCAAGGCAGAAGGGGACAAGGAAAGTGCCATGACACCATTAACATTTGCTGGGAATGATTCGAATGCTGATGAAGGAGCACACGCAGAGTTTGAGAAAGTTGCGTAGAAACCAATAAGAGGGTTCCTACCATTACTTGTGTTCACAAAAAAGTTGTCATAGTTAAGTAAAGCTTGACTACATGGCCAGTTTATCGGGTTCATTACATTTATCGAGCATGTGCAGAATTCTTCAGGTGATGGAGTAGTATCTTTTACTTGAGGACAATAAGGACTTTTATAAGAGTAAGAAGTCTGCACTTCTGTACATTGATATTCGTCGCAAGAGACCGGTGAGGTGCAAAGCGTGTTGTTAGGGCAACTGCCTGGATACATATTTCATTGTACAATGCAATCGTGCCATGTGACAGGAGCATCGATGTCCATAAGGAAGTACGAATGCACGAATTGCATGTTTATGTATGCTGTCATGATCTGAACACTGTAGAGAGGGTTAACCGCATCCGTGTGCTTGTGGAGTGGAGCAAAAAAACAAGTGTAAGGTGGTGGATATTGGGCTATGGCTTCACGAGGGATGTGGGCCAGAAGCAAAAGAAAGAGTTGAAAAAGATGAAGCATTTTTGGAAGTTTATGTGTTTACATTCAAATGTATACGATTGTAAATTGTCGACCCGCCGCAACGCGCGGGCTATCAATAAGTACATTGAAAACTTTGAATATAAGAAATAGTTATAAAAGGAACTATAAATAACTCACTTTTTACACTATAAACAACTTTAATTTACGTCAATAATTCATTTAAGTTTAGTAATTTTATTTTTCTCTAATAACTTAAGTAAACATAAGAATAACTAAGTACGTAGTTGTAATAAATTTGTTTTTCTAGACGCTCCAATATAAGTAGTTTGAAAAAAATAGAGTTATGTTTGAAATAAAACATATTTTTGCTATCGAATTATCCGGATAGGTATTCGTATTTATGGATTTTTGCCCTTATATTACAAACTAAATACATATATAACCCAATTATTTTTAGTAATTTTATTTTTCTTTAACAACTTGCTTTCGTTATTTTCGTATATTTTTTTTTATAAAATAAATAAGCATACGGCTAATTTTTATCTTGACGCTCAAATATAAATTTATTAATAATGAAGTTGTATTCAAAATAAAACATTTTTTTTATTTATTTGGAACAAAATAAACCATGCAGCTTCTTTGGTTATCGTAATGTAGTATATGTGACAGTTTGTTACAAAAATACGCTCATCACCTTTTTTACCAGACACCCCGCCGCATAGTGCGGGTGTCTCACCTAGTTATACATACAAGTAAAGATAATATATAGTTACCTAACAAATATTATTATATACTGTTAAAGCAACAAGAGTATTGTAACAACCCTCAAAAACACCCTAAAACGCTCCGTAAGTGAAAAACCAAACCCGTAAAAACTTACCTTTCATAAAAATCCAACAAAAACAAAATTTTCACTCGGTCGCGGGGCGCGACAAATTTAGCAAAGGTCTTCGCGGGGAGCGACAGACCTGTGGTTTCCGGATAAGCATGAGGGACACGTGTCGTCCACGTGTCAAGACCACACCATGACTCAGCAAAACTCGTTAACGCCTTTGGGGCTCTCGCGGCCCGCGACGGTCAGAGCCGTAGCTCTCGCGGGGCGCGACGGACTGCAGGATCAGCTATATAAGGAGCAGAGAATAGCATTTCAAGTTGTTCAATTCTTTTCTTTCTCTTAGCCTCTACTATAGCAAAATAGTAGCTCGGTATTATACCCTAAACCCCGAAACTCTGCTCGTTATTAGGGTAATAACTCTAATCACTGGTATGATACCTTATCTGATCGATTGAAGCCGATCCAATGGATGTTTAAGTGTTGCCGATACCTGGCTATACTTTGTCATTCGTTGTGGGTTTTGATCTCGTGATTATCGTTAAAGTTGAATTAGAGTAATACGCTAATACGAGTTCCATTGTATCTAGAATTTAGAATTTCATAACCAGGGAGCCGCTAAACTAGAATACTTAGCGATTAAGTAAACTTAATAGTTAAGAAAACTTAATGGTTATGTAAACTTAGTGGCTACAAAAACTTAATGGCTAAGCAAACTTAGTAATTAAGAAAACTTAATGGCTAAGTAAACTTAGAAATTAAGAAAACTTAATGATTAAGTAAACTTATTGGTTATGTAAAATTTAGCAGTTAAGAAAACTTAGCAGTTAAGAAAACTTAATAGCTAAGGAAACTTAACATGAAAGAAAACTTAGCAGTTAAGCAAGCTGTCAGCTAATTAAGTTAATTAATTAATCGGCTAAGTAAATTACTTAACTAAACAGCTAAGATAGATTAATCAGATAAACAGCTACGTAAGATAATCAGTTAAAAAGCTAAGTAAACTTGACAGCTAAAACAATTAAGTAAACTTAATAGATAAGTAAACTTAATAGGTAAGAAAACTTAATCAGTAAGAAAAACCTAATAAATAAATGAAACTTAATAAATAAGAAAACTTCATAGCTAATAAAGGAATCTGCCTTATCTATAAATAGGAGCCTAGGATTTCATTTTTCCTTGCTCATTTCTTCTATTCTTCTCTCTATACGTTGGTGTTCTAACCAATAATCACCAATACGATATTCTTTCCGATCGATTCGGGAACCAACTAACGAATGCCAAAGTGCTGTCTAAATAAGACTATACTTTGTGAATTTCATTAAAGTTCTGATCTCGTGACCATCGTTAGGTTTGATATGGTTTAACACTAATACGTATTCCACTCTATTAAACTAAATGTTTAACTACCAGAAACTCTGCACTATACACTTACAATCAAAATAGATGCTTAGTAATCAGAAGACTTAGAATCAGGAGGCCTGTTAAATCAAGACTATATGCTAAAAAGGTGAGTCATTCTATTTTTACCAAATTGTTTACAAAAACCCTAAATGTTTTCTAGTTATACTTTGTAGTGATTATGTCTTTGCTAATTTTTAATTACTGGCAGTAAGTGGGGGTTTTGTGCACATTACTACTAATGATTTATCACTCTTAGGTGGGCAAGCCTAATTAGTGATATGTCCACAGTCATAGATCCAGTCGAGTGACAACTGGACCAGATAATTATAAGATAAGGGGCAAATGTAAAAACTCTTAATGTTGTAAATTGCAGTGATTAAGTCTTTGTCAATCTTGAAAGAGCAAATGTAAAAACTCTTAATGCTGTGAATTATAACAAATGTGTTTTTGTACAAAACGAATGAACTCACCAGTATTTCCTTCTGACCAAATGTTTTTAAAACGTGTTTCAGGTGATTACAGTAGATTGGAATAAGAGTGATGATACGGCACCGAAAGGATTAAAGAAGTGGCTTATTTTATCAATTAAATTAAATTAAGAAAACATTGTTTCATATATTCGGGTTTATCCCATAATAAAGCTACCTTTGTAAAACATGGGTTTATTTCCATATGTTTAATAAATAAAATCCGGTGTTTCTAAACTCCGGTATTTTCCTAACTCACGGTCCTGATGAAATTTTCCGCTGCATTATTTTCAAAATAACCACCGGTACCACTTGACTGCTCGCGGCTCCCGTCCAGGGTGTTGTCGGGGGGTTGTGACAAGTATAGCAGTGGAAGGTACATAATCAACTCCAAAAGATAGCTCATTTATCGGAATCTGCAACCAAAGAACACCGTTAGCCTTAACGCGAGAGGTGGCCTCCCGCGTTTGGACTCCGGCGTGAGAATCAGTAGAATGATCTTGAGAGTCTTAGCAAAGAGAAATGATAAGAGTGTAGGACCGGTTTTGACTCCGAAACGATTGCGAAACGAACGTGAAACGTGCGGAATCCGTACACGAACGCGACCTAAACACACATGACGTAATATAAACGTGATTCTTTGATAAAATCTGATAACGTACAAGAACCGTGAATCACTCGGAGTACTTTCTCTCTCTAGACTCTCTCTCTAGATCTAGAGTTCTCCAAAACACAAATGAGCCAAAAGTCTCTAATCTAAACATAAAGCTCCTATTTATAGGCCTTGGCTTTTAATGAGATTTCCCATTATTACAATTATGCCACCTTGCCTTTTTATCTAGCTATTACATTATAACTACTCGTTTTCTTCTGTTTCTCGCTACGGCTCGGATTGACTAAGGCTATAGACATAAATGCACTAACAGACTCCCCCTTGGATATTGCCGCAGTCAATCTCGATCATTGAGTCAAACTCGTAGCGTCTTCTTTTTCTCTCCCTCTTTGAATCTTCTGGAACAGAATCCCGGTGGATCTGTCTTTAGCTTCAGTTTCTCCTTTCTGTAGACTCTTTTCTTTATCAGGCTCCCCCTTTCGTCAAGCTTCCGTGCTTTAGGGATCGACACCTTGCTTTTCGATTACAAGCTCCCCCTTGCTTTGAGCTCATCTTCAGACTCCCCCTTAGACTCAGCTTCTGGGATTGTAGTCTGGAATCTCATCTGCAATCACTCAAACATTTATAAGTAACAACATTTCAAATTTCAACTATTCAGGAATTGTAACCTGGCTCACTCAAACATTCTAAACAAACCATTTTCATGAAATTTGGCAGTTTCATCGAAACGAATCGGAAACTAGCTCTATAACAGTATAAGCATCCAAATCCCTCACAGTTAATCATCCAAGTTCAAACTAATGACCTTGGAGATATCACAAACTGTTTTTGAATTTTTGATTTTAATTCAAGTTTCAAATTAATGAACTTGTTTTATTTTCAAAAACACAATCAGCTCACTTAGATTTTGAAACTCAGCACTCAGACATCAGTTGTCGAAAATAAAGCAGAATCAAAAATCTTTTTGTATTTTTCTGAAAATATAAAGCAATAAAGAAATATGTACAAACATATTTACAGACAATATTTTTGTTTGAGTATGCGTCAGAGGATCATATCAGTTTTTGACAAGTCACAAGTACCGTTGAGCTTAATAACACTTTAAGAATTAAACAATTCACTTAGATTGTCGATATACTGATCCACTTAAATTTTCACACAAATTTCAACTGATTCAAGATACGAATTAGGTATATTAAGAACTTAAACCTATTCATGTGTCCCACCTCTTGAATATACTCCCGTATCCAGAATCCCAATAATCAGTCTTACAGGTGAGTATACTACAATGATATCTGTATATAAATTAGGTATGCGAGGGCCGAGGGATTTCAGGTCGATACTTCCGTATACGCAGAGAAATATCAGCTTCGACTTTACGGAATGTCCCCTTTAGAGGATCTTTTTGCTTACAACAGCAGCGACTATCAATTTTATTGTTTCATCGGCATGCTGAGGGTTTAATGCTATGTTTCAAGCATTACAGAAAATATTATTCAAGGACTAGGTCAGAACTACCGTTTTCAGCAGAAGTCCCGGAATAATACCCCAGACATCATTGAGTATAAAGACCTAGTATATCAGATTATGAGACCTTTCAAACAAGATTTCAGGGGTTACCTATATATCCAAGTAGTGTTCCCCACGAAATAAGCAAGTGTTTGAATTTAGGTTTATATCCCGAAAAAGTTTACTAAATGTATAAAAATCTACCGAGACATCCACGGTGAGATCGTTTAACACATTTAAACTTTCCATTTCTTTAGCGTACTGTAACTGTCTACTGATGTACTATCATTTCATCTTTTTACACAAAAACTCAATTTTTTTAATTTTATCATGTTTTTGACTTTTTCAAATTTTCAATGTTTTTGTATTTTCTGACAATATTACTCCCCCTAAAATGCAAAATCATATAAAGAAAATTTGACAACCAATACTGATAGCTTTGTCTCGCCATCCATTTTCTGCTTAAAGTGCTCTGAATTTGCAGAAAATATAACGTACCCCCATGATTTACAACCCATTGATCTTAACAGTTTGAAAACCCTTTTTCATTCTGATGAAAGTAATCATGTTTGTTCAGCCGTGAGGGTTTCGGCGTATTCAATCAACACTTCCCCTTACAACAAACTATTTTCCCATAATGATTTCAAAACACTTAAGTTTGTTTTAATCAGCATGGTTTTTCCGGAAAAATTAGTTTGTTTACCCATCACTTGTGAGTTCGGGGTTATCTCATCACCTTGTTCTCTTTAAAACCTTTTTGTACAGATTTTAACAATATAAGATCAAACACCACAATCACTTGTAGAAAATCAAGTACAACTTAATGTCCTTGATTTACCACATGTAAGTCGAAATATCACAGTTACCATCCTGTGAATTTCTCAAGAATGATGCCGATACCTGCTTCACACTTACCAACCTGGAAGCTCCGGCAAGTCAGGAATTCAACCAACAGATTTTGACACCCAAGCCTGACCAGCCTTAGGCGCATTTTGAGCTTTTCTCTTTTCTTCATAAAACTCTTTCACTCCTTTTTCCTTACCATCAACCATCTTGCTAAAAATATGTTTAACATTGCTATTAAACATTTTTCCAGCATCAACACCTTTTGATTTTAGGTTTGCGGCTCGTAATGGTGGAAAGTTCTCATCATTCATTAACGGAACTGTCTCTTCCTTTTTTACCTCAACTTGTGGCTCCTCTGATTTTGTGGAATCAGATTCATTGCCCGAACTTGGCTTGTCTGACTTGGATGAGCCAGATTCATCGCCAATGACTTTCTTTTTCTTCTTGTTCTCTTTTGTCCTCAGATTTGTATCTGAAGAATTCAATTTGCTTGACTTTGCCGTCGAGTGAATTGATTCATCAGAACTTTTATTCGAACCAACTGGTGAACCCGAAGACAAAATCTTCTCCAAATACTCTATTGCCTTCTTCCTCTTTTTCCTCAGTCTGTCTCTCTGCCCCTGTGAAAGCTTTACTTTCTTATCTTCCACTTTCTGTTCTTTAGGCTTGACAGTGACTGGTTTCTTTACCGTTCTCTGAGATTCAACCCTCGATCTTCCCATCGATCTCCTCGAACAATCTCTGGCAATATGTCCTCTGATATGGCAATTATAGCATCTTCGTGTTTCAAAATTCCAATTCTGGCAGTTAACAACAATGTGTCCTCTAACACCACAGGTGTAGCACACTCTGTTATCGTACCATCTACCATCTTCAAACCAAATATTCAGATCATAACATTGTTTAGATTTGTGGTAATCATAACTCCTCCTGTAAGCATGATTTGTCCTTTGAGCACTGTGGTCAAACCTGCACCACTTATTACCAACATTTTGTGAGTTTTTATTTTTAAATTTTTGTGATTTTTTATAATGATTGGATGACTTATCTGATGAGCTTTTATTTTCATTTTTAAAATTTTTCAAATTTTTAACTTTTTGTTTCTGTTCTACACTCTTCTTAACAGGTTTTTGTTTAGAATATTCACCTGTTTCAGTAGATTGCAAAACAGTATTTTTAAATTTTTCTTGTAAATCTAAAAATATTTTTCTTTTCTTTTCTTTTTCATCATCAGATATTTCATCACAATTTTCAATTTTGACTTTATCAAAATTTGTGACATTGTCACTTATTGGAACAACGTTGATTGGTTTTGGACACACATATGATGCAGAAGTCACAAAACTTTTCAACTTGTTTTCTAAATCAGCAATTTTCTTTCTATTACCTTCGGCTTCATGTTCAAGTCGAATGATTTTATCAAGATGAGAATTTATCGCACATTGTTTTTCGAGATTATTTTTACCAAAAACATGTCTCTCATCTTCTAAAATCTTTAATTGACTTTTGAAATCATTTTCTAATTTTTTAAAATTTTCATTTTCTAATGACAAACTCTCAACATTCTTCAAAAGTTTGTCATTTTCAGATTTCAATTTTTCGCAGTTCAAGCGCAACTCCAGAATCTGTTCATCATCGGTTTTCTTGTCAACTCTCAAAGCTTTGTTTTCCAATGTCAAATTCTCCACATCTTTCAAGAATTTCACATTATCTGCTTCAGATTTTTCACATTTTTCATTCATCTTTTCAGCATCGGCTTCTTTCTTTGTTTCCATCCTGTATGTTCCTACACAAAAAATTTTAACAAAATCAAGAGGGTTTGCATATTCATCAATAAAACAACCTCTCTTAATATCATATTTCATGACATTTTTTGTAGCAAGACATACAGAAAATCTTTTTCTCATTTCGATGATCACTTCCAAATTTATCTTTTCTAAATCCTTCTTCATCTCATACATCAACTCTTCTTTTCTTTTTTCTTTATCAAACTTATGTAATCTAAGCTTATTGATGAATTCTCTAAATGAAAACTCTGAGAAATTTTCATTCCTTTTTAGTTCACTCAAAAATTCATCCCATTCTAGAGGTAATGCATCAGCAAATTTTGAAATTTTTTCAGCATTTGAAAACTTTATCTCATATCTATTTATCTTATCAATCAATTCATCAAAACGTCTATCCAACTGTTCCAAAGATTCATGTTTCATGCATAAGAAATTTTCGGATCTTTTAATCCAAACATCCTTCCTGTTCTTCTTATCAAACCAAGAATCAGAAATCCAAACGTTTAAATCTTTAAGATTCTCGTTTTCCTGTTCATCAAACATTTTAGCCATCTTGAATAACCTGGACAAACAAACAAACACAATCACAATCAGTTTAAAGGTTTTTCAATTAACTGAAACAAACTGGTACTCGAACTGATGATTTTGTGTGTGGACTGAACGTTGACCAACTGTACGAACAGATATGACCCGGAATGAATTCAATTGACTTGACCCTTCGAAATCTTTGAACTCCGAACCGTATAAACTGGACAATTTTCACGCAACTTGACCACACAAAATGACTTGACCGATCAAACGTATTGATCAAACCGTGCTCCAAACCTTGTGACCTGATTACCGACAAGTGACAACTGACAAACTGATATATCACTACACTATTTCAGCAAACACTTTTGCAAATAACCGACAACAACAATGTATATCTAATTCTGATTGGGCCTACAACAGCACTAAACCGACACTATACACTCAAATCATTGAACCTACAAATTTAATATGGCTGACAAACACATGAATACAATTTATGATGATCACATGCACATACAACCATTAAATTCGAAATTTTCACATTCCTCAACACATGTAATCATGAATTCACATACAATCTTTTAATGTCAGACACTTTTTCACGTGAAATATGCAGATTTAACACATGCACAATCAGTTTTCAAATATTCAACACATTTTATCAAATTTTATCAATTCTCCATTAACCGACTGACATTATTATATGATCACGTAAACCGAGTTTTATCTCATGAATTTATGAATTACTATATCACATGCAGGTTGTTATTTTCAATTTTTCTGACAAATATTCACATGATAACACTATTCGATGATCAACACAATTATTTCAACCACTATCCTAGATAAGAACACATAAGCGAAGTCCACTGATGATGATGACCTTATGAGCGATACCTCAAAATATGTGATACAAAAGCGAGATCACTTCACAAACTATGTGACTTAAGAGCGAAATCAAGAACAAATAGTTGCTGACATCATCAAATTCACGAGTCACTTGGAGCGAAATTACAAAAATACTGAGTTTTAGATCGATTTGAACTATGAAACTTTCAAGGCTTTACTTGTATATGATTACGAACTCACTGTGTGAATTTAAAGCAATTTCGACCGAAAAAATTTTTTATTTTCGAAAAAGAAAGATGTAGAAACAGATTTTCCAGTTGAATTGTAGAAAACTCTTCTCCACTGGCTCTGATACCACTTGTAGGACCGGTTTTGACTCCGAAACGATTGCGAAACGAACGTGAAACGTGCGGAATCCGTACACGAACGCGACCTAAACACACATGACGTAATATAAACGTGATTCTTTGATAAAATCTGATAACGTACAAGAACCGTGAATCACTTGGAGTACTTTCTCTCTCTAGACTCTCTCTCTAGATCTAGAGTTCTCCAAAACACAAATGAGCCAAAAGTCTCTAATCTAAACATAAAGCTCCTATTTATAGGCCTTGGCTTTTAATGAGATTTCCCATTATTACAATTATGCCACCTTGCCTTTTTATCTAGCTATTACATTATAACTACTCGTTTTCTTCTGTTTCTCGCTACGGCTCGGATTGACTAAGGCTATAGACATAAATGAACTAACAAAGAGTTTTAGAGTGAGAGTGAGAGAGAGAGAGAGTTTAACTTACTTTTTGTTGGATTAAGACTCTCCTTTTATAGGCAGATTGTTCTACCCAAGGAGCCTCATGCCAGCTTTGCACCTTCTATTCTTGGTAAGCTTATCCTTCCCTGATGTTGTTTGGAGAGTTGGTCTTGCCTCTTTGGTTATGTTTCAGGTTTTGTGTGTCTCGAGGACAACTTTATGCTTTATAGAGATTTGTCTTATCAATTTGACTTATTCAAGTCAAGTCCCAGAGTCTGTTTAGTATGGGGTAATGGAATGGATGAAGAAATGGAATGGACAAGGTAATGGAATGGACGAGGGAATGCAATGGATCATTACCATTGCATGTCTTGTTTGGTTACCATGGGTGAATGGAATGACTTATTATTGTGTATTGTTCGGTAGGAAAGAATAACGGAGTAATCAAATCAGCGGTGAGTGGTGGTGGTGGTGGTGGTCGGTGGTAGTGGTTGTAGGTGGCGGTGGTGGGTGTCGGTGGCGGCGATGGGTGGTGGTGGTGGAGGCGAGTGGCGGTGCCGCGGTGACAACGAGTGGTGGTGGCGGCAAGGTGGCCGTTGGTGGTGGGTGGCAGCAGAGGTGGCGGTGGGTGGCAGCGGCGGCGGTTGGTGGTGGCGATGGTGGTGATGGTGGTGGTGTTGACGATGGTGGTGGGCGGCGGCGACGAGTGGCGTTGGCGGTTGGTCGCAGCTGTAGCTGATAACGGTGGCGAGTGGGTGATGGCGACGACGGTGGCTGTCGGGGTGAGGTGGTGGCGGGTGGTGGCGGGTGGTTGCGATGGCGTCGGTGGTGGGTGGTGGTGGTGGGTTGTGGCGAAGGTGGTGGGTTGTAGTGTTGATGAATGGTGCAAGAGGGGATGGAATGGAAAAAAACATGGGCGGTGGAAGGAATGATTTTGAGGGAATGGATTACCTTTTGGAATGGATGATTCCATTCTATTGTTCAACCAAACACCCTTTTCTTCATTCCCTCGTAATCATCTATTCCATTCCACCTCTCATTACTGCATACCAAACACCACCCCAAGGTTGTACAGTAACCTCAGCTTCCTGTCACCAGCTGTGGGTGTGTCAGCTCCTGGTTAGGAGCTTCCAGCTTCTGACTTTCACCTTTTTTCTGGTTTGTGCTTAGCGCTCTTTATTTTATTTTTATGATTGTCGTTGACTTTGACTTTGCTGACTGGGATCTCCGAATACCCACGTCATCATATACTATTATAAATCATTAGTTAATAATAAATATTATGTTATATATAATTGTAATTAGCGAAAAGATTATATATATATATATATATATACTATATTATAATGCATGAGGGAGGGGTATTTTAAGATACCTAAAAAATAAGAAACCCCCCCCCCCCCCTTTATTTATAGATAGACCCCTAAAATGAGGGTAGTTTGGTCTTTTAAACACTATTTATTTTTTAGCCCTTAAACTTATTACACTTAAATCCCTGACTTTTAACAAAATTAAAGATAATTAGCTACACTTTTCCCCCTTCACAACAAACTTATAATTTTTTTACTTACTCTTAACATATCTTATATACTATAATGCTTAAAAAAAATCCAAAGATAGCATGATGACCTATACATTTTTATCGACGTTTCGGTAGTTGTCTTGTTCAATATCAACGCACGGATTAAAAGGTAAAAGTTGATGATGCTTTAGTGTACAAGTGATTAAAGAAGAAAATAAAAACTAATATAGTCGGCAAAAGAATGATAGAAGTGTCTATTACCAAATAGTAGACATTACGTATCCACAGACATGTTTATTTCCTTTTTTTGTAAGTTATTATTTTTATGTATAATTATATAGTTTGAATTTGCCATTGGTCATTTACTTTTTATCATCTCTAAATATATAGTCATCGTACCCATCATAAACAATACCTTTTTTTTTAACAAAAATCCAATTACCAGCTCTATCAGCATGAATTTCCCCTACCATTTGAAACAACATATTTCGATTATTCCTACCTCAAATTCAAAATTCAAAACCATTTTTCTCTCAACTTAAACCCCCGACATTTCATCCCCTCAATACCCGTACCTCCTAAATCCCCCTCCATCATCTTTTCTCTCAACACCTTTGGTCATTCAATTCACTGCAACTATCAGGTATGTTTTCTACTTTTCTCTCTCTCTCTCTCTCTCTCTCTCTCAAAGACCCCTCTACCGATCGAAACCCCACCACCATCATAGCATATGGTACAACTGATAAAGCTTTTAAATCTCCTATCCCCTATTCAAAACACGCAGTAAACCCTAATCCCATATCAGAATTCAAACATACTTTCTCTTCCTTAGTTCTCTCTCGATTAGTGAGAGTACACACACCCAAATTTATCGTTCGATCAAGCCCTAATTTTTGTATTGGTTGAACAAATCAGCGTGCATTAATCGTTACACGTGTTGTTTGACTTGATTTGTTAAGAATTCGTTGAAATTGTTTCATGATTTTATAAATAGGAGGTTGAAAACCTAATTCATGAAGATGTACCAACGGAGCACGGGTCAGAATGGGTCAGGACGGAGCATACCAACAACTGGAATAGATACAATCGGGGCAGGAAACGAGGCTTGAAGGTACTATTTACTGTACTATGTGTTTTACAGTTTGATTTTTATGGATTTTTCTAGGGTGCAGCCATTATCAATGCCATTCTCGCATAGCCAATCATCACAAGAATTCTCAGGTATTGAAGTTGTAATTAGAGCTTGTTTAATTCAATTGCAATTACCAAACATAGTATATTTATTGCAGTTGAGATATGAATTATGCATTATGATGATTGATGAACACTATTTTAGGTTACTGTTTTTAGGTGTATATATATTTAGTATGAACATTATACTTTTTCTTTAATGAAGGTTCTGGTTTGACGTTTGTAGTTGGATTGGATTTCACTAATAGCTGGTATATATTTTTGCTAAAGGAACTTTTATATAATATTAATTTGTCCGGTTACTTTGAAACCATCAAACTATGTATCACTATTAATGGGTTTGTTTATTAGTCTAAGTTGGATTTAAGAGTAGATTATGGCGTATGCCATATGATTAATCATTTCATGTTTGTTCGGTTGATATGACTAAATGCTTGAATTTTAAACTTAGTTTTTATAACTTTTCTTTCTTTGTTGGTTTTATCAATGAAACTAGCTATGGTGAATCCTGAACTGTTCATTGACATTTATGATATGGTTTTTTACTTTAGGAAGATTTTGATAAATTTGATGACGTGGACATGATATACAACACCTTTTGGAAAAGGTGAGTAACTTGAAGGTTTAGTTACCATATGTCCACCTGGTCTTGTTAAGGTAAACCAAAAACTTATTTTATGATATTACACAATCTTTAAAACTTCAATATACAATAGGTATTCAATTGGGAGATACTGTCTAGGAGCAAGTTATTGATGTGGGCCCTAAGAACAATTTCATATTGGTTGTTTTTTCAACATCAGCAGGAATCCATGTAATTTGTGTAGCTTCCAGTTCTGTGAAGGGCATTTTAGACAGTTCAACCTTTTCTGTTTCTTCCTCATCAATAAACAATGTCGCCGGGGGGGGAGAGTTTGGTTGAAAACCATCTCTAGCCCTTCCCGGAGTAGGGTTAATGAACCTTTGTAGAACCACTTAGGACAAGTGGGATACAAGAACAAGAGACGGTTCTTGTATGGTGAGTCCATGGGTGGCGCGGTCTCCCTTCTTATACACAGAAAGGACCCTAGTTTTTGGCATGGGGCTATTCTTGTCGCGCCCATGTGTAAGGTAACAGTTTATAGGTGAATCTAACCATTTTTACTCGAAGCTTGCTAGAAAATAGCTTATGAGTGTTGTGCGGTACAAGTTCTTGAAGCATGTTCACTGATGATTTTGAAGCGTTTTTGATGTGTTGATAGATATCTGAGAAGATTAAGCCACACCAGGTGAAGCCACACCCACTGGTGATAAGCATGCTGACAAGAGTGATACCACGATGGAAGATTGTGCCTACAAAAGATGTTATTGATGCGGCTTTTAAGGATCCTGTTAAGAGAGAACAGGTGAGTTTTTTTTCGGAATTTTCTATCGACAAGAATAAGTAACATGTAAATTCAAGACGATTTCAATACTTGTGCAGATACGTGCAAACACATTGATATATCAAGAAAAGCCGAGGCTGAAAACCGTTCTAGAAATGCTTCGTGCCAGCATGGGTCTTGAGGACAGCTTAAGCAAGGTCATTTTACATTATTACCCTAGCCTGAATCTCTTCAAAAACAAAGTCAGGTTTTGACTTGTCATTGTTAAAACAAAGTTTCGGCTTTACATAATTCACATAGTAATTTTGTGTGCATGTGACCTTGCCATTTTTTATGCTACATGGAGAGGCAGATACGGTGACTGATCCAGAAGTGAGCCGGGCTTTATATGAACAAGCCAGTAGCGAAGACAAAACCATAAAGCTATATCCGGGAATGTGGCACGGGTTAACATCAGGCGAGCCTGATCACAACATTGATATTGTCTTTGGTGACATCTCATTTCATGTTGGTCGTGACCATTTACTTTAAACTTATTCTTAAAAACCATACAAATACGTTATATGTGGTCGTAAAGTCAAGTGCAAGAATCTTGAAATCGTGTCACGTTGTCTTCATTTTTATTAGGCACGTCACAGCAATGCTCATCCTTTAGATCTTCCTCCAAACATATCTTGTATCGTGGAAAAGATAAAAAATATTGACACCGGATATAAAGTCAGAATTATTAAGAATTCTTCCAATGATGTATGTTTAAAATGGTTGAATCCGCTAAACTAAATTGGTTGGCCTAACCCGGTTAAAAGAAATATATGCTTCTGTTGACGGTTTGAAAACCGGGTTCTACGGTTCGGTCTACGCTTTGAAACTAGACGGGTAAACGAACCAACCGAAAAATTAATAAAAAATAGCTTTTCGTTCTATATAGTTATAGTAAAAGAAAATAAGTTTTTTTGTAGGTTATGAATCTAATAGTTATATTACGTATAAGTATTATTAAACTCAATGCGTATATGTTATCCATTTAACTTATTACGACACGGTGTCGAATATTTTCACCATCTTTTACTATGTTATAATACATAGCTATATATAAAGATAAAAATGTAATTTTAAGAATTTTAAAACGTTAAGTGGTAACATATAATACAATTTCTTTAAAATATAATGTTGACTTTTAATTCAACTTCCCTGGTGATATTTAAACGACTATAACTTTTTATATGTTCATTTTTTTAAATCTATGTGATTAACAGTGTATGTCTTCCCGCCGCATCGCGCGGGCACCATACTAATATATATATATATTCCTATATAATAAAGGAAAACTTTAGATGGACACGTGTCACCAAATCAAGCCCCCCCTTTCTTCTTTCCACGTGTCAAGTTCCTGTGATTTCTTTTTTTTAACTCTAAAGTCAAAATATTCATTCAAATTTCAAAACGCACGAAACCAGTTTTAAAATTCAAATCACACGCCTCTCCTCACTCTCTCTGGATCTGGAATTCAAAAGCCTTTGGTTTATCTCTCTCTCTCTTCTTCTTTGAGAAACCCACAACAAGAAAGGTATTATTTCTCTTTAATTTCATTCTCTAGGGTTCTTAATTTGAAGATCGAGAGCTGCACTTACATGTGAATAATCGTGAGCCGTACTTAATGGCCCAGAGAGTTGCCCAGATTGGTCAATTCGTGAGCTTGCTCTTTCATTAATAGCTTCCAATCAACCATAGTTACTGTTGAACCAGAAACAACGATTATCAACATCGTCGCCACCATCGGTATTAGCCACCACCGCTTTTCCACCACCAGAACGAATTTAGGGTTTTGTTCGTTCAGAAAGTTATTCTGATAACTGGTCACACAGTTGCTTTCTGTTCTTTCACTGGTCAATAAAGGTATGTCTCAGTTATTTTCTTCACTTTTTTCGGGAACAGGGGTTTTTTGCTTTCTTACTTTTGTCAATTTCTATGTGTTTTTTTTGTTTCATCATGATTTTTACTATTAGTTATCAGTTAAGGTTTTACATGATTTAAAAGTTGTCTGTGATAACCATTACTTGAGTGCTATTTTGATCTTTATGTATTTAACACAAGTTGTTTGCATTAGGGTTGTCTTTGGCTATATCTATGGTTGGATGATAGCAGTTTAGTGCAATTTCTCTAAAACATATTTGTTGCAGGTTAGGAATGTATAACCTTCTTTTATGTTTTTTTTTCAAGTCTATAAAATAGAAGTCAAACAAAAGGCTCTTCCTTTGTCTCCATATATTTTTTAATTATTATTGCGGCTATTCATGTAAAAATAGTTAATTGCGCTCCTGCCACCTCTTGGCAAAGTAGGCTGCTGGGAAAGCCCCCTCCTGTCGCAACGGTGTGGGGCGTCAGAGGCGTTGTCTTTGAAGGGTTAAAGCGTATATTGACGGATATAAGTTAAGTAGCCGAATGTCCCGTTTAGGTAACTTCCAATGCTTTTTTGAATAAGATTTAAAAGGATATGTTTTAATGAGTTAATTAACTAAAGATTGTGTGAAAAGGTTGGGTAACAATACTGGTTAAAAGGATATGTACCAGAGATGAAGTTTACATCATATTTTCATTCTTGGCTGCAAAATTTATTCTGTGAAACTTTATGCAGCTCTAGAGAAGCTATTAGTGAACTATGCTGCAAAATATACCGAAGATGAAGTTTACATGGTATTTTCATTTTTGGTCACTGTAATCTAGAACTTGTGCATATTTGAATATTTTTAGTCAAGTTGTGAACTAAAAATGTTTTGTTGGACTCTTAAAAGTCAAATTAGACATCAATTTTGGGACTAATGCATTATATATTTATGAGGCTTAGCTATTAGGGATGTTTCAGCATATGGTTGATGAGCATGTTAACTACGACAGGTCTTCCTTTAATTAATCATTTCTTATAAATAATTTTCTTGAAATATTTGTTATAGTTATAAATTTAATGGTTACAGACACTTCACTTCTTTATGTGATGATTTAAAGTCAAGTGTTTGACTAATGCTGGAATGTTTATAAAAACCAGCTTGTGGATGTTGCAAATATAGTGTAAAGTTATAGCAGTTTTGCATAGTTGCTAATTTCTTTGCTTGATATTTTGATGCGCTATCGTTAATGGGTCATACGAGTAAGATTAAAAAAGAATAGCATAAAATGTGGTATGTAAAATTTCTAAAAACGACTTTTTCAAACGCGGTTCGATTGACAAGATGTGTTGGGTAGTGTGTTGGCCCAGTTTTCTTTATATGCATCTTTAACCGATTCGGCGGTGCTTTAATGGAAACATTTCGAATGGGCCAAAAGTCACCCAAAATGTATTTTAATGAAAAAAATCCTTCTTAAATAGCTACCGAATGTAGAGAGTCACATGCTCGCTGTGGGTAAATTTAAATGTAATCTTATATAACAACTAAGGTCTTTATAAATAGCGTCTTGGTAGCTACAAAATGAATAATCAAACAAAATTGAAGTTGTCATATACTCATACTAGGTTATATGCCCGTGAGCTTCACGGGTTATAGGTTGTGTTAAAAAATCTATATCTATAAAAGTTTTTTTTTTGTATGATTCTATATAGACATGTCGAGGGAGAGACGTAACTTGTGCTTGAGTAACAACAATCAACTTTGATCATATGAAGACAGAATTGAACGACTGATTAAAATCATCTACAGGTTTGATCTTTGCTGCACTTATTCCGTTCCAGTCATTCCAATATTCCAATACAAGGTAATGTTCTTCAGATTAGGTTTAATCTTAACATTATCATCTTATTATTTGAGTTCTTATGTTTCATCTATTGTTTTTCCTTCCAAGTTATGCTAATCGAATGTATAATAAGACTACAAATTGTTTTTTTAGATGTGTTGGGTAGGGGCCAACTCCGTCTTGGAGATAATGTAACACCTCGAATGTCACACCCTGGCTTTGCGGAAGCGTGGTTAATTTAGTGTGACTTCTTAATACCATAGCTTAACCATAACAAAGCTATATGAAATAAAATCATGCAAGATCATCCATTTAATTAAGTTTTAAAACCAAATACAACCACATTGTTTTAACGGAAACACATCCTAACGACATAAACATTGTTCAATAAACATAGCATAACATAAAGATAGTTTAAGGACTGTGACTTGTCCAGGAAAGAGTCACATTCCCCAAACCCGGATGACCTCGTAACTAGTGCAGCGGGAAAACGTGCCATACCGCGCCAGATCCTTTAATTTCCTGAAATACATGTAAGTTGAAAAATCAACAATAATGTTGAGCGAGTTCATGTGTAAGTGAGTAAGTAAACCTTTGTGAGTATAAAAAATAGTCTTGGTATGTAGCAAATAAGGGAATTGAGATCACCAATGGTTTGCAAGGCCACTGATATATGTGAAGTGCAAATAGGGAGACTCAAACCTAGCAGATTTCGCCACGGCATTAGTATGTGGACAAAGTCACCCCAAGAAACGGCTCACTGGTGGGATCAAAAGGTGCCACATGAAATGGAGAAACAGGGGGAAAAGTAGCAGACGGTGGTATATCAGGGATAGATACCGGTATGTGTCCAAAAGGGTGAGCCGAAGAACCCTCTCCAGCTCGTGCTGGAGGTGTAAACCGAGGAAATGAAAAGGAAGTATCAATGTGACGGGTATCAGTGATCTGAGGGGGAAAAGGTGGGACCTCGTCATCAGCAGGAATCCACCCACACTGGGCGTGCTCATCTCGGGGGTCGATCCGTGCCTCAAAAAGCGCACGATCAAACTGGGTTGGCATAGGATCATGGTGAGGTGCAACAAGAGGGTCAACTGGTGCATCAGCAATAAGTGGGGGATCAACATGATCAGCAGCAATGACATGATCGCCCTCCAACAACGGAGCATCTATAGGGTGATCATCAATAGGTGGGTCAGCAAAGACAGGCTCAATAATAGGTGCGTCGGCATGAACTGGGTCATGCTCAAGTAATGGGTCAGGAGCAGGGTCTAGTGGCTGCTCGGGCTCATCAAAGGCCATCTCAAAATCAAACTCGGGATCGATGGGATCAACTGGGTCGACTGGATCCTCCATAGGCTGATCCATGGGTATAAACTCTATATCCTCATCTGGATCGAATCCTGGGGGAAAGACAGGATCGGAATCCTCCACATCATCGTGGTCGAAAGCAAAGCTAGGAATAGGGGCAACAGAGGATGCCTGGTCAGGATCTGATCCATGAGAAAAGTGTTGCGCACTCTGAGTATGTGAAGGTGCGGAGGCCACAGACTCGAAAGAGTCTGGGACCGGAGAGTGAGCAGGTGACTCCTCGGCGGGAGCATCTGCGATCATCAAGAGATCACCAGCAGCAAGAAGGGCCTCGCTCTGAACATCCTCCTCTAAGGGCTCGTCATCAAACAGATCGACGTCGTCATCATCGTCGGCGTCGAGAAGCAAATCATAGGCAGGATAAACAGCTAAGGGTATGGGAGCAGGGATCTCCACTAACGGTAGGCCCCCGGCCAAAGGGCCATCAGCGAGCTCATCAGCACCATCAGGTAAAGCAAAGGGCTGGAAATCATCCTCGTCCGTGCTCGTAACGTCGGATGTGTGAACCTCGCGCTCAGAAGACTCTAGGTCGTCCGATACTATAGGTCTAGGTCCTGTGCTGTCTGAGTCACCAGTGCCAGAGGTGTCCATGGTGTCTGTAACATAAACACAAACATGCACAAACAGTCAATCATACAATCAGATAATCATATAAGTTACCAAGTAAGCATTCAAATAGTTCTCCTAGTCCCACTAGCCTCCCAGCCTCTCAGACTGCTCTTCCTAGTCCCACTAGCCAATTCTCCTAGTACCACTAGCCAATTCTCTTAGTCCCACTAGCCAATTACCTCGATCTCTCAGACCGAGCCTCAGCCTCTCAGACCGAGCCTCAGCCTTTCTAGACTGAGCCTATAAATAATAAATAAAATGTGCTCAACATTTGTTTGTAAAAAGTTTTGGATCTGGACTTAAATGGTATGCAGTAAAAAAATGTTTTCGTGAGAGCCCTAGTGATCATAGTCTAGACTCGAGAAGGAATCCTAGTTCGCTATGATCAGAGCTCTGATACCAAGCTGTCACACCCTGGCTTTGCGGAAGCGTGGTTAATTTGGTGTGACTTCTTAATACCATAGCTTAACCATAACAAAGCTATATGAAATAAAATCATGCAAGATCATCCATTTAATTAAGTTTTAAAACCAAATACAACCACATTGTTTTAACGGAAACACATCCTAACGACATAAACATTGTTCAATAAACATAGCATAACATAAAGATAGTTTAAGGACTGTGACTTGTCCAGGAAAGAGTCACATTCCCCAAACCCGGATGACCTCGTAACTAGTGCAGCGGGAAAACGTGTCATACCGCGCCAGATCCTTTAATTTCCTGAAATACATGTAAGTTGAAAAATCAACAATAATGTTGAGCGAGTTCATGTGTAAGTGAGTAAGTAAACCTTTGTGAGTATAAAAAATAGTCTTGGTATGTAGCAAATAAGGGAATTGAGATCACCAATGGTTTGCAAGGCCACTGATATATGTGAAGTGCAAATAGGGAGACTCAAACCTAGCAGATTTCGCCACGGCATTAGTATGTGGACAAAGTCACCCCAAGGTCCGTTTCTAGTTTGGCCTGGGGCTGGGCTCGCTACACCCAGATAGATCTACCGCTCCTGTCCCTCGGTCCTGCCATGAGGACTAATGGCCTCATATTGCTCCTACCCACTCACATGATCTAAGTAGTAAACCTCCTTACGCTAACCATACCATGTATAAAGTACTTGTAATCAAAGTAACATGTATTTCACCCCCGCAGTTAAGAAAACTGAAAACAGTTAGAGAAAAGGGGGACATGAACTCACAGTGGTGCGTCTCTACCAAGTATGCCTCCAAATCGATTAGCTGTATGACGACCTACACGTGCTAACTCTATTAGACGGATGGCCGTGCCTTAGCTTTATGGTTTAAGTTTTTGGGAAATAGTTAGGCAACTATTTCGTGTTTACATTCTGTATACTTGGTAGTTATTCTCCTTCCCAAGGATGGGGGATTTAATACATGTGTGTTCGTAACATTCGGATTACACTATTAAGTCTCACTTAATATATTTTATTTCTAACTCCCAAAATATAAATATTCTTCTCAAAAATATTATATTTTAATACATGTGATTTTCCCAAAATAATACTTAGTAATATTATTTTTACTCTAAAAATAATATTTACGTAGTTCACAAAATAATCATAAACACTTATACAAGTGATGTTGTGAAAGAAAAATATATACTAAATATATATATGTATCACGTTCTATTTTGTGAAATCCCACCTCCGATGTTTTGTAAATATAGTCGTGGCGAAACTTATATTTTGAAAACAAGTCAAAATGTATTTCTAACACTTATAGTGAAAATAATTCTAAGTGTTAGGTTTTTAGAAAAATTTCGCCAGATTTTCCTCTGTAACTGGAGGTGGCCACGCTTTCAAGCGTATCATCTTCTTTTATAAATCAAACCAACCATTTTTATCATTCATTCAAGACAATGTTCAAATCACAAACTAGTCAAAATATGTATATAAATCTTATATATTTCATGAACTTGTGATTTATTCAAACTATGAAGTAAATCCCATTACTTTTAGTGGATCTTTACTTAAAACTATCCGATTTTGTAAAAACCTCGTTTTTAGGGAAGTTCCATCTTTACAACTTCTTGTCATCTTTTTCAAAAATAGTTATTTTGTCGAAACTTTGTGTTACACAAGTGTTTACACACTTGTGTGTTCTAAAAACCATTCTTGTTAGTGTAAGATCCGTCTTTAAAAATATGTTTTCTCTTGACACGTGGTCCTTTGAAAATACCGCTTGTAGATACGTAGATCTACTAGTTTTAAACACTATTGTACAAACTAAAACACTTTTACACAAGTTCATGATCCGTGTGTGGTAGAGTTTCATCTTCTAACCCTTGTTACACTTAAACAAGCTTTATGTCATAATCCAAGATCATGACTACACCGGGTTAAATGATGATCCGAGCTACCACAACATAGATCGGGTCCAAATAATCACACAAATCAAATACTACAATATTTACACAACTTATGTGCTTTTAACCACCATTTTAGTGTTTTAAGTAGACTTTAAAGCATTATCTTGTAAGATTTCGAGTTTTAACCGTTACACATCGTATTAACCACTTCAAAATAGTTCGAGTAGGTGATTTAAGCAACATACCACTAGCTCGAGGCTAGGGAAGAATCTATGCGAAAAATGCGTGGATAAAAGCAAGAGAATGAGGTCCTTCGCCTTCCGTTTGCACCAAGACTCCTTATCCGAGATCCTTAACACTTGTTGAGCTTGGAACTTGCAAGATAGGAATCGAAAATGGATGGATGGGGGGTGGGTGTGTTCGGCCGTAAGCTAGAAGAGAGGAAGAGAGAGTTGTGGAGTGGTGTTGTGTGATGGAAATGATCAAGTGTGTTTAGTCTAGATCTTATAGACAATGCTTAAGCTAATTACCCAATGGTCACTATGTCTTATAGATATTAAGCAAACATGATTTAATAAATCACAAAAGTACAAAGTGTGTTCCCTCTAGTTAGGGACGGTTAGAGAGGGGGGGGGGTCCTTGGTCCGATTCCAACTAGTTAGTTAGGATAATAGTTAGGTTAAGTAAGTTAGTTAAGTGCTTAACCCGGTTAGTTGTGTGTCACACGTTACAATGGGTGTTAGGGTATTCAGGGACCCTAACTGGCTCAGAAAAAGATAAATAATGAAAATAACAATATTTTCAGGTTTCGGGTACAGTCTGGTTGTTCGGTTGGATAGTAATCCGTTAAAGTGCTTAACAAAGCTTTAAAGTGTCGTTAATACCCTTTTTAGTGACACAACTTATTTCTGACACTTTTGAAAGTGTCTAGTAATATTTTTCTCATGTTTTGGCACTTTATTAGTTAGCTAAAAGCTGAATTATTATGTAAAGTGTTGAGTTTTGTACTTAGAGTACGTTTTAGGCACATCCAGTCATTGTGACTTATTCCTAAAGACGCATTTCTACAACCCTTGTATCCCTACACTCACCACTAGTGTAGCAAAATATTTCTGGCTCATACAGGCCTTAGAGGCAGTGTTTGCCTGATGCTGGCTTTATCAGCATGTTCAATAGGTTATCCGTTATAGTGCTACTGTGCTTTTTGTGCATCATGTTTGTCACTGAGGTTCAGCATGTAAATAATGTAGTGACAACAAGTAAAGTATGATGCAAATAAGTGCATGTATCAGTAATCAAGTAGCAGTTTATTCACAAGTTCAAGCAAGCACAGTAATTAAGCAGTAATTAATTATTAATTAAGTTGTACGGATACCTGGTTTAGTGAGGGTTGTCACATTCTCCCCCCGTTAGAAAAATTTCGTCCCGAAATTTTAAGTTCTGCTAGTAGATGCAGGGTTCTTAGAAAATAAGTGGGGGTACTTCTCTTTCATCTGGTCCTCACGCTCCCAGGTGTACTCAGGACCGTGTCTGGCATTCCAACGAACTTTGACGAGCTTGACACTGCTCCGGCGGGTCTTGTTTACTTTCCAAACCGTAACCTCGACCGGTTCTTCAACGAAATGGAGCGTGTCGTCAACATGGATCTCGTCGATGGGAATGGCAATGTCATCTTGAGTTGGACTTTTCTTCAGGTTGGATACATGAAATGTATCGTGAACAGAATGGAGTTCAACAGGTAGGTCCAACTTGTATGCTACTAGTCCTATTCTTTCCAAAACTCTGAAAGGACCAATGTAGCGCGGATTTAACTTCCCACGCTTTCCGAAGCGTGCCACACCCTTCCAGGGTGAAACTTTCAATAACACCATTTCTCCAACTTGGAATTCCACATGTTTCCGGTTTGGATCCGCATAGGCCTTCTGTCTGTGGCGAGCTGCTTCGATGCGTTTTAGAATCTGCGCAATCTTGTCTGTCGTCTCTTGGACGATTTCGGGACCAGCAAGCTGCCTATCACCTGCGTCAGCCCAGCATAGGGGTGATCGGCACTTGCGTCCGTAAAGGGCTTCGAATGGCGCTACGCCAATACTGGTGTGGTAGCTGTTGTTGTATGAAAATTCGACCAAAGGCAAATGCTTATCCCAGCTACCGCCCAAATCCATAACACACGCTCTCAGCATGTCTTCCAAAGTCTGTATCGTTCGCTCGCTTTGACCGTCAGTTTGCGGATGAAACGCAGTGCTCAGATTCAATTGTGAGCCAAAGGCTTCTTGGAAGGATTGCCATATCCTTGACACAAACCTTCCGTCTCTATCAGAGATGATCGAGAGAGGCACTCCATGACGTGCGACGATTTCTCTCATGCATATTTCGGCCAATTTGCTCATATTATCCTTCTCTTTGATAGGTAAGAAGTGTGCTGACTTCGTTAATCGGTCCACTATTACCCAAATAGTGTCGTGACCTTTTGGCGTTCTTGGCAACTTTGTAACAAAATCCATTGAGATTTGTTCCCATTTCCACTTGGGAATCTCGGGTTGTTGCAGAAGTCCTGAAGGCTTCTGGTATTCGGCTTTAACCTTAGCGCATGTTAAACATTTGCTCACATAAACAGCAACATCGCCTTTCATCCTAGGCCACCAATAATAATCTTTGAGATCCTGGTACATCTTATCCGCTCCAGGGTGGATAGAGTACCGCGACTTGTGAGCTTCATCGAAAATAACTTCCCTTAAACCACCAAACAGAGGAACCCAAATCCTTTTCTCAAAACATAACGTTCCTTCCTCGTTTGGTACCAGTAGCTTCTCCATCCCACGGAGATATTCTTCTTCAAGGTTTCCTTCCTTGAGAGCTTCTTTCTGCGCGGCACGAATGCGCAAGGAAAGATCGGTTCGGATAATCATTTCTAAAGCCCTAACCCTTATGGGCTTGATCCGCTCCTTTCGACTTAGGGCATCAGCGACCACATTCACCTTCCTTGGATGATACTTTATCTCGCAGTCATAATCGTTCAGCAACTCAACCCATCGTCTTTGCCTCATATTCAGCTCCTTCTGGTTGAATATGTGTTGTAGGCTCTTGTGATCTGTAAAAATTGTACACTTTGTACCATAAAGGTAGTGTCTCCAGATCTTTAATGCAAAAACCACTGCGCCAAGTTCCAAATCATGTGTGGTATAGTTCTTTTCGTGCACTTTCAATTGACGCGATGCGTAAGCAATAACCTTTTGGCGTTGCATCAACACACAACCCAATCCTTGACGTGAAGCGTCACAGTATACCACAAAATCATCTGTACCTTCCGGTAGTGCTAAGAATGGCGCATTGCAGAGCTTATCCTTCAATATCTGGAATGCTTCTTCCTGTTTGATTCCCCAATCAAACTTCTTATCCTTCTGGGTGAGGAGCGTCAATGGTTGAGCGATCTTCGAAAAATCCTCAATGAACCTTCGATAGTAGCCAGCCAAACCCAAGAATTGTCGAATCTCGGTTGGCGTCTTTGGCGTTTCCCAATTCTTAATCGCTTTGATCTTGGTTGGATCCACATGGATTCCATCTCCATTTACCACGTGTCCAAGGAATTGGACTTCACGTAGCCAAAACTCGCACTTAGAGAACTTGGCATATAACTGTTCCTTCTTTAGCAGCTCCAAAATAGCTCTTAGATGCTGCTCGTGCTCAGCCTTTGTCCTTGAATAAATCAAGATGTCTTCGATGAACACAATCACGAACTTGTCCAAGTACGGCTTGCAAACTCTATTCATCAAGTCCATAAAGGCTGCAGGTGCATTTGTCAAACCAAACGGCATAACAAGGAACTCGTAGTGTCCATAACGAGTTCTGAAGGCTGTCTTTGGGATACTCTCCTCTTGTATCCTTAACTGATGGTATCCAGATCGAAGATCGATCTTTGAATAAAAGCTTGAGCCTTGCAGTTGATCAAACAGATCGTCAATTCTTGGCAGAGGATATCTATTCTTGATCGTCAGCTTGTTCAGCTCCCGGTAGTCGATGCACATTTGAAAACTACCGTCCTTCTTCTTGACAAACAGGACCGGAGCTCCCCAGGGCGAGAAGCTTGGTCGGATAAATCCCTTGTCTAACAACTCTTGAAGTTGTGTCGACAGTTCCTGCATCTCAGACGGAGCAAGTCTGTAAGGTGCCTTAGCCACAGGTGCGGCGCCTGGAACTAAGTCAATGCGGAACTCTACTTGTCTCTGAGGTGGCAGTCCAGGTAAGTCCTCTGGGAAGACTTCCGGATACTCCCTCACGACAGGGATGTCTTCTATTCTCGGCTCAACAGCCTTCTTATCCACAATGTGTGCCAGGAAGGCAACACATCCCTTTTGCAAACACTTTCGCGCTTTCAGGCAGCTGATAATTCTCAACGGCGTATCACGCTTCTCCCCGTGAACCACAATTGTTTCGCCATCTTCGGTTGGGATACGAACGACCTTTTCGTGACAAACAATTTGCCTGATAACCAATCCATTCCTACCACCACGTCGAAGCTTCCCAACTGGACTGGTAGTAGATCCAAAGCAAACTCACGCTCTCCCAATTCGATCACACAACCTCTGATAACTTCGTTGGCTTCTACTAACTTCCCATTAGCCAATTCGATTGAGTAGGGAATATCTAACTTATTAGCGGCTAAACCAAGCATATTCTTAAATTCTAATGACACGAAGCTATAATCAGCACCAGTATCAAATAAAACGGATGCATAGCGTTGGTTTACAGGGAACGTACCAGTAACAACATTGGGGTCCTGGCGCGCTTCCCTCGCTTCGATTTGGAACACTCTTCCACGGGCTTGGTTTAATTCTGGGCAGTTCTTCTTAAAATGCCCAATATCACCGCAGTTAAAGCATCCAAGTCTTTGCCCGTTTCCACCTCCATTTCCAGCTTGGTTGTTGTTTTGGTTTGCATTTCCCGCTTGATTCGCAATGTTGCCTCGATTCCCGTTTCCTCCATTGTTTACTTGTGGGCGATTTCCATTACCACCACGATTATTATTCCTATTCCCAAATCCTCCTTGGCCTCCCCGGCCAGCACTAGCCCAACAAGAATCCTTCAAGTGGCCCGGCTTTCCACATGCTTCGCATACTTTCACACTACAATGGCCAGTATGGTGGCGTTGACAGGTATAACACTTGGGCTGGGTGCCCTGATACCCTTTTCCTTTCTTTCCACTACCAGCTGTAACCTGAGCTGGCGTGCCTGATCCTCCTTTCTTAACCGCCACACTGGCGCCCTGCTCGAAGTTTGAGAACTTCCGTTTGTTACCTCCTGATGACTCGACGTGAGTCTCTTTCTTCTTAAGCTCAGCATCATCAAACTTGTTCAGGCGAATGGCCTCCTCTGTGAGAGCCACACTCAAATCGATCGCCTCAGTAATGGTCGCAGGCTTGGATGAGGTCACCATGCTTATGATTTGAGGAGCTAATCCCCAAATGAAACGTTCAATCCGCTTGAACTCCGGAGTGACCATGTAGGGTACCACATGCGATAAGTCATGGAACCTTTGAACGTATTCTGCGATCTTTGGACCTTCCATTTTCAAATGCCAGAACTCGGTTTCCAATCTCTGGATTTCCGCGCGAGAGCAGTATTTTTTGCGCATAAGTTCCTTCAGTTCGGTCCAGGTTAGCGCGTAGGCAGCAGCTTCACCAAGTGTCTGTACTTGCAAATTCCACCAAGAGAGGGCTCCATCCAAGAATAGCCCTGAGATATAGGTGACTTGCTGATCTAGTGCGCATTTGCTCATGCGAAGAACAGATTCAGTTTTCTCAGCCCAACGAACAAAGGCGACAGCACCTCCTGTGCCATCAAAGTTGACCGGTTTGCAGTCTAGAAACTGCTTGTAGGTGCATCCTGCACATACGTTATAACATACAATTGGCATTAGCATCATTGCTAAAGATATCCAATTAGGTCATGGTAGGTCTAAATGACTTAGTATTACCATGAGGTGGATTATTGTTGTTGCCAGTGTTGCCAGAGTTGCTTCCACTAGTCCCTCCTTGAGAGGCGGCGTATTATGCGATGGCAGCAGCGATAATTTGCTGGAGTTCCGCCTCATTGGTAGGCATGTGTGTCTCACGTCTCGGCGGCATCTTCTAAAAGATGTGTTTACGTCGGTCAGGCCATAGTTATAATACATACGCTTTATGATAGTAATAGTACATAACATCTCATGTTATAATCATATCAATCACACAACATCCCATGTCACAAACATCAATCACACAACATCCCATGTCCTAGAATACAAATAACCAAATCAAGCATCAAATATGATGAGAATACTGCGATTGCCATATATCGAGACCACATAGTAAGCGTACAAGTACATCACAGTGTCATACAACATCAGTCGACTATGGGCTACATCACCCTAGTCCAAAAACCATATCGAATCAGTGTCAATACATCAAATACATGTCAACAAAAGTCAGAATCATAATGTAGTCTCCAAAAATGCTGTGCAGTCAAAAGCATTCGCCGTCTTCTCACCAATGTCTACCTTTACGGTACTGAAGAGCTCTACACGGATGGCGGTGGAGGAGGGGGAAAGTGAGTGTAAAACAAGCGGCGCAAATGGAGCCAGTCCTCCTCCATGGCTCTCTGGGTACGCAAGAATGAAGCAACCTGCTGCTCCAGGGCAAAGAGGCGTGCAGCATAGTCTGGTGGTACAGGTCGAGAGGGCTGCAACGGAGAGTGGGTCTGACCCTGGCACTGACACAGCGGCGGCTGGGCTCTCTCAAGCTCCTGAATGCGCTGTGTGTGTGCCTCGTGCTGGGCGACAAAAGACATCAAAACGTCCTCAATAGTATACCCTATGTGGAAAGAATGGTAGGGGTCAGTCGGTGGCATGGCACAAGGTGATGCCCAAAGAAACGGCTCACTGGTGGGATCAAAAGGTGCCACATGAAATGGAGAAACAGGGGGAAAAGTAGCAGACGGTGGTATATCAGGGATAGATACCGGTATGTGTCCAAAAGGGTGAGCCGAAGAACCCTCTCCAGCTCGTGCTGGAGGTGTAAACCGAGGAAATGAAAAGGAAGTATCAATGTGACGGGTATCAGTGATCTGAGGGGGAAAAGGTGGGACCTCGTCATCAGCAGGAATCCACCCACACTGGGCGTGCTCATCTCGGGGGTCGATCCGTGCCTCAAAAAGCGCACGATCAAACTGGGTTGGCATAGGATCATGGTGAGGTGCAACAAGAGGGTCAACTGGTGCATCAGCAATAAGTGGGGGATCAACATGATCAGCAGCAATGACATGATCGCCCTCCAACAACGGAGCATCTATAGGGTGATCATCAATAGGTGGGTCAGCAAAGACAGGCTCAATAATAGGTGCGTCGGCATGAACTGGGTCATGCTCAAGTACTGGGTCAGGAGCAGGGTCTAGTGGCTGCTCGGGCTCATCAAAGGCCATCTCAAAATCAAACTCGGGATCGATGGGATCAACTGGGTCGACTGGATCCTCCATAGGCTGATCCATGGGTATAAACTCTATATCCTCATCTGGATCGAATCCTGGGGGAAAGACAGGATCGGAATCCTCCACATCATCGTGGTCGAAAGCAAAGCTAGGAATAGGGGCAACAGAGGATGCCTGGTCAGGATCTGATCCATGAGAAAAGTGTTGCGCACTCTGAGTATGTGAAGGTGCGGAGGCCACAGACTCGAAAGAGTCTGGGACCGGAGAGTGAGCAGGTGACTCCTCGGCGGGAGCATCTGCGATCATCAAGAGATCACCAGCAGCAAGAAGGGCCTCGCTCTGAACATCCTCCTCTAAGGGCTCGTCATCAAACAGATCGACGTCGTCATCATCGTCGGCGTCGAGAAGCAAATCATAGGCAGGATAAACAGCTAAGGGTATGGGAGCAGGGATCTCCACTAACGGTAGGCCCCCGGCCAAAGGGCCATCAGCGAGCTCATCAGCACCATCAGGTAAAGCAAAGGGCTGGAAATCATCCTCGTCCGTGCTCGTAACGTCGGATGTGTGAACCTCGCGCTCAGAAGACTCTAGGTCGTCCGATACTATAGGTCTAGGTCCTGTGCTGTCTGAGTCACCAGTGCCAGAGGTGTCCATGGTGTCTGTAACATAAACACAAACATGCACAAACAGTCAATCATACAATCAGATAATCACATAAGTTACCAAGTAAGCATTCAAATAGTTCTCCTAGTCCCACTAGCCTCCCAGCCTCTCAGACTGCTCTTCCTAGTCCCACTAGCCAATTCTCCTAGTACCACTAGCCAATTCTCCTAGTCCCACTAGCCAATTACCTCGATCTCTCAGACCGAGCCTCGGCCTCTCAGACCGAGCCTCAGCCTTTCTAGACTGAGCCTATAAATAATAAATAAAATGTGCTCAACATTTGTTTGTAAAAAGTTTTGGATCTGGACTTAAATGGTATGCAGTAAAAAAATGTTTTCGTGAGAGCCCTAGTGATCATAGTCTAGACTCGAGAAGGAATCCTAGTTCGCTATGATCAGAGCTCTGATACCAAGCTGTCACACCCTGGCTTTGCGGAAGCGTGGTTAATTTGGTGTGACTTCTTAATACCATAGCTTAACCATAACAAAGCTATATGAAATAAAATCATGCAAGATCATCCATTTAATTAAGTTTTAAAACCAAATACAACCACATTGTTTTAACGGAAACACATCCTAACGACATAAACATTGTTCAATAAACATAGCATAACATAAAGATAGTTTAAGGACTGTGACTTGTCCAGGAAAGAGTCACATTCCCCAAACCCGGATGACCTCGTAACTAGTGCAGCGGGAAAACGTGTCATACCGCGCCAGATCCTTTAATTTCCTGAAATACATGTAAGTTGAAAAATCAACAATAATGTTGAGCGAGTTCATGTGTAAGTGAGTAAGTAAACCTTTGTGAGTATAAAAAATAGTCTTGGTATGTAGCAAATAAGGGAATTGAGATCACCAATGGTTTGCAAGGCCACTGATATATGTGAAGTGCAAATAGGGAGACTCAAACCTAGCAGATTTCGCCACGGCATTAGTATGTGGACAAAGTCACCCCAAGGTCCGTTTCTAGTTTGGCCTGGGGCTGGGCTCGCTACACCCAGATAGATCTACCGCTCCTGTCCCTCGGTCCTGCCATGAGGACTAATGGCCTCATATTGCTCCTACCCACTCACATGATCTAAGTAGTAAACCTCCTTACGCTAACCATACCATGTATAAAGTACTTGTAATCAAAGTAACATGTATTTCACCCCCGCAGTTAAGAAAACTGAAAACAGTTAGAGAAAAGGGGGACATGAACTCACAGTGGTGCGTCTCTACCAAGTATGCCTCCAAATCGATTAGCTGTATGACGACCTACACGTGCTAACTCTATTAGACGGATGGCCGTGCCTTAGCTTTATGGTTTAAGTTTTTGGGAAATAGTTAGGCAACTATTTCGTGTTTACATTCTGTATACTTGGTAGTTATTCTCCTTCCCAAGGATGGGGGATTTAATACATGTGTGTTCGTAACATTCGGATTACACTATTAAGTCTCACTTAATATATTTTATTTCTAACTCCCAAAATATAAATATTCTTCTCAAAAATATTATATTTTAATACATGTGATTTTCCCAAAATAATACTTAGTAATATTATTTTTACTCTAAAAATAATATTTACGTAGTTCACAAAATAATCATAAACACTTATACAAGTGATGTTGTGAAAGAAAAATATATACTAAATATATATATGTATCACGTTCTATTTTGTGAAATCCCACCTCCGATGTTTTGTAAATATAGTCGTGGCGAAACTTATATTTTGAAAACAAGTCAAAATGTATTTCTAACACTTATAGTGAAAATAATTCTAAGTGTTAGGTTTTTAGAAAAATTTCGCCAGATTTTCCTCTGTAACTGGAGGTGGCCACGCTTTCAAGCGTATCATCTTCTTTTATAAATCAAACCAACCATTTTTATCATTCATTCAAGACAATGTTCAAATCACAAACTAGTCAAAATATGTATATAAATCTTATATATTTCATGAACTTGTGATTTATTCAAACTATGAAGTAAATCCCATTACTTTTAGTGGATCTTTACTTAAAACTATCCGATTTTGTAAAAACCTCGTTTTTAGGGAAGTTCCATCTTTACAACTTCTCGTCATCTTTTTCAAAAATAGTTATTTTGTCGAAACTTTGTGTTACACAAGTGTTTACACACTTGTGTGTTCTAAAAACCATTCTTGTTAGTGTAAGATCCGTCTTTAAAAATATGTTTTCTCTTGACACGTGGTCCTTTGAAAATACCGCTTGTAGATACGTAGATCTACTAGTTTTAAACACTATTGTACAAACTAAAACACTTTTACACAAGTTCATGATCCGTGTGTGGTAGAGTTTCATCTTCTAACCCTTGTTACACTTAAACAAGCTTTATGTCATAATCCAAGATCATGACTACACCGGGTTAAATGATGATCCGAGCTACCACAACATAGATCGGGTCCAAATAATCACACAAATCAAATACTACAATATTTACACAACTTATGTGCTTTTAACCACCATTTTAGTGTTTTAAGTAGACTTTAAAGCATTATCTTGTAAGATTTCGAGTTTTAACCGTTACACATCGTATTAACCACTTCAAAATAGTTCGAGTAGGTGATTTAAGCAACATACCACTAGCTCGAGGCTAGGGAAGAATCTATGCGAAAAATGCGTGGATAAAAGCAAGAGAATGAGGTCCTTCGCCTTCCGTTTGCACCAAGACTCCTTATCCGAGATCCTTAACACTTGTTGAGCTTGGAACTTGCAAGATAGGAATCGAAAATGGATGGATGGGGGGTGGGTGTGTTCGGCCGTAAGCTAGAAGAGAGGAAGAGAGAGTTGTGGAGTGGTGTTGTGTGATGGAAATGATCAAGTGTGTTTAGTCTAGATCTTATAGACAATGCTTAAGCTAATTACCCAATGGTCACTATGTCTTATAGATATTAAGCAAACATGATTTAATAAATCACAAAAGTACAAAGTGTGTTCCCTCTAGTTAGGGACGGTTAGAGAGGGGGGGTCCTTGGTCCGATTCCAACTAGTTAGTTAGGATAATAGTTAGGTTAAGTAAGTTAGTTAAGTGCTTAACCCGGTTAGTTGTGTGTCACACGTTACAATGGGTGTTAGGGTATTCAGGGACCCTAACTGGCTCAGAAAAAGATAAATAATGAAAATAACAATATTTTCAGGTTTCGGGTACAGTCCGGTTGTTCGGTTGGATAGTAATCCGTTAAAGTGCTTAACAAAGCTTTAAAGTGTCGTTAATACCCTTTTTAGTGACACAACTTATTTCTGACACTTTGGAAAGTGTCTAGTAATATTTTTCTCATGTTTTGGCACTTTATTAGTTAGCTAAAAGCTGAATTATTATGTAAAGTGCTGAGTTTTGTACTTAGAGTATGTTTTAGGCACATCCAGTCATTGTGACTTATTCCTAGAGACGCAGTTCTACAACCCTTGTATCCCTACACTCACCACTAGTGTAGCAAAATATTTCTGGCTCATACAGGCCTTAGAGGCAGTGTTTGCCTGATGCTGGCTTTATCAGCATGTTCAATAGGTTATCCGTTATAGTGCTACTGTGCTTTTTGTGCATCATGTTTGTCACTGAGGTTCAGAATGTAAATAATGTAGTGACAGCAAGTAAAGTATGATGCAAATAAGTGCATGTATCAGTAATCAAGTAGCAGTTTATTCACAAGTTTAAGCAAGCACAGTAATTAAGCAGTAATTAATTATTAATTAAGTTGTACGGATACCTGGTTTAGTGAGGGTTGTCACATCGAAAATTCACGTCCTATAATGTGTTGACACGTGTCATAAAGTTTGAACGTGTGAAAGAATCTTACAAAAGGACTAAAGTTGACAGACATGTAAATTATGTGATTATACGGGTTCTAAATGTCAACAGTGAATAAATATACTTCATAATAACACTACATGATGTTTATAACATCAAACGAATAAATCATGGATCATACGAAACAAAAAGTGAGAGATTACAAACTACAGGGGTTAAATGTGTCAACATGTTTAAAGTTATACCTCTGAGTGACGTTTTGACAAACCCGAAGCTTTGTAAATGTTAATTATGCTCACTAGAATGCACGATTAAAATTTCATAAAGTTTCGTTATCGTATGAGAAAGTTATGACCAAATTCGGGTGCGAGGGGTTAAAGTGCAAACATTGAAAGTTAAGACTTTTCGGGTTAAACGGAAGTGTTCAGGGACTTGGCAAAGTGGGTATAAGTCCTAAAACCCTTGTGGGTAAATATAAGGGGGTCAAAACGCAAGAAATAACCTTGATTGCCCCTTCGTGAAGCCAAAGGTCAAGTTGCAACATAAAAGAAAATGAAAAATCTGATTTCGCAGGCCCAGGCGGCCCGCGTTGGAATCGGCAAAATGGGAGGCGGGCCGCGTCAGGCCGCCAGATGCAGAAAAGCGGGACAGACTCCTGGAAACGCGGAATTTCGATCTTAAACGACATTTTAACATTGTGGGCGACCCCTAAACTGTACTAGGGCACTAGAGACACATGTTGGATGGTTGTGGTCGATCATAGAGCTATGTGTCAAGGAATTGTGGTGGGTTGATTCACTATAAAAGGCCTTGATATGCAAACAAGTTCTTCACACTTCCTTCTTGCAATCTGATCAATTCTGGAGCTCTCAAGCAGGTCCAACTGATCATAAGTCGTGCATAGGACTCTTGTAAGTCTGCTAGTCCTTCTTTAATTGAGTTTAGCTTGTTTAATTAGCTAAAAGTCAAACCGTCGTAATTACGGTTTGACTTCGAGATTAGTCAACAATGGCTCAGTCATATCTCGAATTAAAAGTAGTTATAGGTTGGTATTTATGTGGGTAATAAACCCTCAAAAGGGTTTCCCCTGATCACCACTCTAACTAGTTCAAATGTCGGGTCAAACATGTAATTAAAAAGTCAACAGGAAGTCTAAAATGCCATTTATGCATAATTATCATTGTAGATCATATACAACATGTTGGATCATTGTTATAACTTAGTAATAAGTGTAAGAACATGTCTAAACATGTTCAACCCGACAATTTCCTGTTTAGACCCGGTTTGGAACCGAAAGTCACATAGTTTGAATTTCACTTTGACTTTCAGTTCTGACCCGTTTAGGCATGTTTTAGAAATGTCTTAGAGCCTTAATTGGGTTAGGATACATGTTAGAACAACCCTCTGTGATTATACACCTTGGTTCATTAGTTATCCAATTAATATGCACGTTTCCGTTAATTGCTCATATGTTGACCATTATGCCCTTATTACTTTAAAACGTAATTTTTGGAAATGTAAAAGAGTAGAAACTTTAATTACTGATATATAAACTTGTATGCAAAGTTTGACATCAGTTTGATTTATAGATTAAGAGTTATGCTCATTATCGCAAAATGAAAGCTTTATGTGAATAAAATGGCGTAATTAGCGTATAGCCTAGTTAAGCCTACTTTTTTATATCAAATCTTTTACCCACTGATGCAATATATTATTTTGGGATTTTTAAAGATTTTTAATTAATTTTAGGCTGAGCATAACTAGTAGTCGTAGGCTTAATCCGGTAATTGTCGGTTTTGCCCTTACGGGCCATAAAAATGAGTTTTACATATCTAAACGACTCCAAACCTTTTGCTACTGATCACATATGATAAATAAATTATTTTAAGCCTTCTGGAAATATAAAAATATCAGATTTAAGTATCGAACCCGGAAATGGCCTTTAATCGCCTTATTAAGCGTTTTAGCGCAAAGTATGTATTAAAATTATATTGGACCTACCCGGGTTGATACCTACTGATATAAGAGGAAAATTATAATATTTTAATAGTAAGCAAAGGTTGATAAACTCAGACTTCAGTTTTGAGCTTTTCGGCTTATGTGAAATTACCAAAATACCCCTACGGGGCATAGTTTGGTTAAAAATGATAAATTTCACATATATGCTTTATCTTACTGTTATAACTCATTAACTTGAGTATGTTTACTGATTACATCAGACCTGTAACTCAGTTAAACACTTAAACTCTTTTATAAACTATTAAATGACCAAACTACCCCTACGGGGCCTAGTTTGTGTTTAAACACGTTTCGGGCATAATGAAAGACATCTTACTGATGTCGCAACATATTTGAGGCATAATTAACTTAGGGAACCTGTATATAGCTCTCATGAATACCCGTCACGCTTATTACGCGTACGGTGCGGTTTATGTAACAAGATTACATAAATTAGCCGAAATGGGTCAAACCTTAACGGTTTTATCTCAAAATCCAGAATGTGAATAATAAACCCATATTAAACAAGCCTTCAAACTTGTCGGGTCTAAATCACATTCTATCCAGTCTTCGCTTAATCATGCGTAGGTACCGTATCTTGAAACTAGCCGGTCTAAGCTTAAGCTTAATTAAAGACCCGTTAGGATTCTAATAGGTTATTATAAAACCTTCGTTCCAGATTAGGAGGACCAGTAAAAGCTACGTGCATTTTGCTTATTGTGATTAATACTTGCTCAGGTAAATACTTTTAACTTATTTTCCCTATACGGGCTTGGGTTACGGTATATAGCATACCGCTTGATCGAGCATCAAATCTCCACAGTTGAGTGGGTAGTTGAATAATTTGATCGGCTCGTTTAAACAGTCTTGATTACTTAAAGCCTTTGGGGGGTTAATGACCATGTCCCGGATATCCTCGGCATCATCTTACGAGATTGGCCACGACCTGAGCACGGGGTGTAGGCGTACACCTGTCAGTGTATAACTCTATGATGTGGTGTGTCTATTGATCTTTAACCCGGACAAGATCCGGGCGACTGAATGCACAAGTAACATGTAATTCGTTCACAAGATTATAATATTAAAATAATTCTCCCAAGTTAAAAAGATCAATCTTGCCTCTGTGCATTTTAATCAAATTATAAAACATTTATGCCACGTGCATCCAAATCAATTTTCAATCATTTTTCAAAATGAGTCAGTTGAATGTATTTACCAGTGTAAACTGACGTATTTTCCAAAAAGGTTAAATGCAGGTACTATACGTAATTGGCTGGACATTTCTCCTTAGCATCAATAGAAGTCTCGCAAGCTTAAGATGCCTAAAGTCTGTTGAACTATTGTTTCCATTTTTATGTTCGATCCTTCTGTGGATAAACTCCCGAATATTGTGACATTTGATATTACAATAATAAATTCGGTTGTATTATATTTTCAATTGCTTCCGCTGTGCATATTAATATTGTGTTGTTTGACTACTATGTTGCCAACCATGACGTCACGATACTCCCCACCGGGCCCACTGGTGACACGTGGAAATCGGGGTGTGACAGGTTGGTATCAGAGCCAACTCTGAGTGAATTAAACACTAGCCTTCTGTGTTTAATCTCAGTACACAATAGCACATTCTAAACCTTCGAGTCTAGGCTTAACATAGGAATAATCTTAATCCTAATATGGAAATTTTTGCTTCCAATTTTTATTATTATTGGATACGTCGCCAAGCGAGGAAGCTGAACTAGGAATTCTCCACACCCGGAGCCTTGAAATGCTGAGCTTCGTACAGCGACCAAGATGAGACGTGCAACCAAGGAGAAAGCATTCAGGAATTGAATGAAGAAGAAACTCCTTTGCTGAAAATCGTTTCCTCAATAGTCCTTATAAGGACATATTTATCTTTTTAGTCCCTTCGAGGACAACACTATTCCTTTCAAGTCCCACTTAGGGCAACTTTATACTTTTATTTTTATATAGTGGAATGATTAAGTTTAAACTTTCATTCTAAACAAGAATATTAAATAAATGGAAAATAACATTTCCTTTTACAAGATCTACCATTATAATAAAATGGCAAAATCTAAAAAGGACAAGACCTAGCTTCGGGTCATATTAAGACCGGCCAAGATGGCAGTTCCTCAATTTAGATTCAGATCCTTATTAACATTTCAATTTAAAAATTGTTCTGCGTTAATTATAAATTAAGAATCTTAAGTGTGAAACCTAGCCTTCGGGTCAATTATAAGACCGGGCCAAGATGGTAAGACCTGTTAGAAAGATTCAAATCATTAACTAAGAATCTTAAGAGTGAAACCTAGCCTACGGGTCAATTATAAGACCGGGCCAAGATGGTAAGACCTGTTTAAAAGATTCGTATTCCAGTTAACATCTGAAAACATGTTAACACTCCCGGCAGATGTGATTCGTTGGAAATCACACACGTTATTAAGGATTCTTCAAAAGATTCCTAACCCAGTTTAATGATCTCCGAATCCTGGGTTTACATCATCAATTAAGATGATCATATTTTAACCATACGTGGTAATATAGTGCCTACGGGCCTTGCTCATTTCTACATGAGCCAAAATACAGTGGTAGCTATGGCTCCCTGTCAGAAAAAGGTAATGAACTAGGTTCAAACCACAAGGCTTTGATTCTCTGAAATCCTAGCTTATAATTTATATATGTCCTTGTGACTAAGCCTGTTGTGCTAATATACTTAAAGGCCTTGATTCTCTGAAATCATGGCTTATAAATTAAAAATGTCCATGTGACCAGGCCAATGGGTGCCACTAATAAAACTGTTAATGTTTTATAATTAGGATAAATTAAAATAGAAATCCTAAATAAATATGATTAATAAATTAACCAAATATGGTCTCTGCTTACCATGGTTAATGAATTTCCCTAAGGGGCAATTCCGTAATAAACATCCCTTAGAAGGGAAGTGCCTACGGGCTATAGTTGATGTCCTTTGAGACTAAAGACAGTGGTAGCCTATAGCTCCCTGTCAGGAAAAGGTAATGAACTTTGATTCAAACCTTAATGCCGCGATTCTTTGAAATCATGGCTTATAAATTAAACTTGTCTACACGACTAGGCCATTTGTGCTATTATTAACTTATAAATTAGGATTTATGATAAAAATCCTGAATAAAATAAATATCCTTCCTTCTCTGCCAGTATGCAGTTTAAAAGGGAATCTTAAAGGTGAAACCTAGCCGACGCGGCCAAAATGGTGAAACCTACTCAAGGGATTCAGATCCTTGTTAACACCTAAGAACGTGTTAGCACTCTTGACAAATGTGATACGAGAAAATCACAACAATCATCCTTATATTGGATTCTTCCAATTCCCTTATCTAGCCTAGTGATTTAGAAATCATGGCTTATATCATCCCATAACACGATCATGATATAAACATCCGTTAAGGATAAAGTGCCTACGGGCTAAACTTGTTGTCCGATAAGACAACGACAGTGATGGTCTTTGACCTCCTGTCTAAAATATTGGACTATGTCCAAACATAATAGTCTATATGATAAATGTGATCATGACTAATATCATCTAAAGCGATGATAGTATTATTAAACATCCTTTAGTGATGTTTTGCCTACGGGCTATAATATATGGTCCATTTGAGACATTGACATTGTTATCTTTATGATTCCTTGTCTGAGGTGGTGAGCTATGCTCAAGCCAAAATAGTCAATATGATTAATGCAATCATGACTTATATCATCTAATAGGATGAACCTATTATAAACATCCATTAGAGATGTTTCGCCTATGGGCCATATTATATCGTCCATGTGTGACAAAAACATTGTGATCTTTACGATTCCCTGTCCAAGGTAGTGAGCTATGCTCAAGCCTAATAGTCTATATGATCAATGCCATTATGACGAAAATCATCAATACGATGATTAAAAATTTTAACATCCTTAATGATGTTTTGCCTGAGGGCTATATTATATTATCCAATTGAGACAAGGCAATTGTAATCTTTTGTGATTCATTGCCCAAGGGGGTGAGTTATACTCAAATCCCATAGTCTATACTATCATTGCGATCCTGACTAGTATCATCGGTATGATGATCATAATATTAACATCCCTCATGATGAAATGCCTACGGGCTATACTTTATTCTAATGTCGGTAAGACAAAGATAGTAGTGATCTTTATGATCCCCTGTTCAAAATGGTGTGATTATACCCAAACCTAATAGTCAATATGATCGATGTGATCATGACTAATATCATTAGATACGATGGTTATATATAAACATCCATTAGTGATGTTGATTGGCTTATTTTTCTGCCAAATGAATCGACTTTCAAGACGATGACAGTAGTAGTCTATGACTCCCTGTCCAAAGGTGAAGAACCACGTTCAAACCTTGAAGCCTTAATCTAATAAGATTGCGGCTAATAAATTAAGGACCTTGGTGGTAGACCATCGAGTTATGTTTTAAAGTCATCCATGACAAGCCTATGTGCTATAATTTGTCATTCGTGACAAGCCAACATATTAAATGTTAACATTCTTGGTGACGTACCTTTGTGCCAAATTTGATAAATGTCCTTATGACAAGGCCGTTTGTGCCATATCTAAATGACCTTTACGACAAGGCCTTCGCGCCATATGGTTACCTACGACCCTCGAGACAGGCTTTCATGCCATATATGTATATATATAATAAAAAGTCTTGTAAGAATAGCCTTTGAGCTATTTATAACCGTCCTCGTGACAAAGACAGTTGTGACATTATGGTCCCCTGTCAGGAAGGTATTGGACTCGCTCCAAACCTTAAATGCCATTGATAGTCCTTTTGTGACCTAAGCTAAATGTAATAGATATACATTCAAATAGCATGTTCGGAACATAATGGCCTATACGGTTCATGGATGCCATGGCTAATTTATGACAGGTCATCAGGATGATGACTAATAATGGTTTAATTTGGTATTTAGTACCAAGTTTTGAGTATAAAAAAAAAAAAACTCGGATGAGATAGGCAATAGTCGCGATGCTATTAATGCGACAAAAGCAAATAATGTCTCAAACATAAATCTCAATATTAATGGAGTAAATCTCCAAGTGGTGGCTAACGCAGCAATTTGAAAGGCCAAGGGAAAAAGGTCATGAAACAATCCCAAAGAGCCGAATGCTTCTCGCTCTGAATTTCATTCAAAACCATGTTCAATTTCTCATGAGAAGAGTTTTATTCACACTTCGTATACGAAGGATGAACCAAAGGAGGAAGATAACCCCCAGAAATCTAAGAAAAAAAAAGAGCAAGAACAGGCTTAATAAAAAGCAACGAAAAAATGGTGGAATTGGCCGTCCCCGGAATCGAACCTGGGTCTAGGCCGCACCCTTTCGCGCGCCTAGCCAACCGAGCTAGGTGCCTAGTTTGTGAAATTTCCATGTTTGGTTAAATATAAGCACATGTACAATAACTTCCTTACTTCTTACTATAAGTCACCTACTTATCCTCCTTATGTTGACTAAGTATTAGAATCCAAGATTTTACCTCTATGTTTTAATTACTCTTGGCTTGCTTATGTTGACTAAACACTGGAAAGGCTAAAGGAAGAAATGTCTGAACTCACCTGATGAATGCCAAGAGGTAGTTCACGATGCCATCAAGTACATCCCTTATCATTTACCAATTATAATTTCTGCTAAGCGTCCTGACTAAATACAGACAATAATAAATCTTCATAAACCATAAGCTTAGTAAACTTTTATATTATCCACAAGGTATAAATTACCAAGGAAACCATAGTAACCGATTCTTCTCGTATCGGCAAGGAATCCTTCCGAAAAATCTAAGAGTGCTCTTTCTTCGCATAGAGTACGACAACATATGTTATTTTAATTATTTTTCTCATTATTTTTTTTATCGCCTGCGAATGCCAAACTATGTTTGATAAAAGTGCCATATGAGGATTGGCGTATTCTAGTGTGTTCCATAGATTACTTCCATGCCTGATCAGTATGGAGGTTTAATACATGAAACCCCTAAGATATCCCAATGATCATATTGTACTAAAGTCGACTAGTAGTATTCAAAGAAGATATCCATAATAGAATTATCCAAATAAATATTCCCTGGTAACGGAATATGAGGACTCATAACATGAATGTGTCACTTATTAGACACAAGCGTTGATGAGTGAACTGGAGCCTGAGATATGGAAATCTCTATAACCTCCTTGTACCTTGATTATCTTCTCCTAAGATTACCCTGTTTACCGTTGGGGGGCAGGTAGAGTTGAGTTTCATATCCCATTTAACGTTGTATTACTATGAAATCTCCAAGACGGCTAGTACCATCATTGGAAGAATCGAAACCCTGATTTACTAAGTTTTAAAATAGAGGGTTCATATAGCCTAACTCGATATTCCGAAAGTGTGATATCGTTAAATAAGAAAGACGGTTCATTTTGCTTATGCATTAGTTACCGCAACCCTAATTGGGCAACAATTAAGAAATTGCCATCAGCTGTTCTAAATCGTCGAATTGTTCAACTAACTTCAAGGATCAACTAATCCTTAAAATTTGTTAAGTAGTGGTTGGAATAACTATCTCACCTTAAGATAAGCTTGTCTATGATAGTTGGTATGTAATGTAACAACTCTCATCAAAAGTCCTAATTATTATTTAATTTAACCAATAGGAAACCTTAATTGAGAAACCCAAGTAATTTCGCACAAACTCTAAAATTTTCAAAACATTTAGAATCAGGATTAGGGGCCCTAAAACTCAAGGGGGGTAAAACCCTAATTGATAGTTATCTTCGAAAATGTGCTGTCAATAACGAAAATTAACGAACTGTCAATTCAGCAAACCTATACTAGTGACAAGGCTACTCTAGGCTAGGTGTGCACCCCAGGCGAGTCGCGACACCATCACCATCATCTCCCGCGACACGCGGGAGGTGCACTTTTCGGGTATAAATACTAGGTGTTGGAACTTGAAATCTGTCTTTGGAACGACGTAAAATCGAGTTTCGTAGAAAGAGTTATCGCAGAAACAGTACACTAAACACACACAATCACTAATTGCTGCAACAATCAGGGTAATAACTCGATCACTATTACGATTCAACGTCCGATCGATTATAACTATCCAACGATTAATTAAGTGCCGCTCAAATTGAGTTTATACTTGGTTAATTCATCGTGATTTCGACTTGAATGTTTGAGTACTGCTCGAATTCGGACTATACTCTGTCATTCGTTGTGAATCCGCTGAATTATTAAGTATTGCACTAATGAATTGTTGTGAAGGTTTAATCTCGGGAATTGTCGTAACTGTTATATTAGTTACTAACCTATTGTGTGTGCATTGTTAATTAAATTAGGTTAATCAAAGGCTAATCAGTAGGCTTATATATTCTGCTCGTTAAATCTACAATGTGAGTCATTCTCTTTTTATCAAAATACTTTTCGAAAGCATGTTTTTATCAAAATTATAGTTACAGGGATTAAGTCGTTGTTATCTGAAATTACTGCCAGTATGTGGGGGGATGTGCACATAGCTACTAATTATTTATCACTTGGGGTGAAAGGACCCTACAAGTGATATGTCCACAGTCACAGTCCGGTAAAGTGACAACTGGATCAGTTAATTTAAAAGATGAGGCAATTGTAATCGCTCTTAATACTGTACATTATAATAAACATGATGTTTTACTAAATAGAATGATTCACTCAGTATTTCCCTGCTGACAAAACCTTTTTCAAACATGTTTCAGGTGATCTGTTGTGAGCAAAAGAAAAGTGTCGTGAAGCACTACAAGCTTAGAAAGTGGCTCAATGTAAATAAGTAAAGAAACATGTTTTAAAGAAATAAAGGATTTCCCAGTGAAATCAAGTGTTTGTAAATTATGGGAATTATCCCTATATTATATATAAACGAGCAGTTTTAATAATAATCGATCCTGTTTAAAAAGACTTCCGCTGTCATTAAAATTAGATACCATCGGATTTCCTGCCTCGCAGCTCTGGACCGGGACAAACCGGGGCCAAGGGCCGTGACAGGAAAAGGTGGTATCAGAGCCACTGATTTAAGCTTACTATTGATTTTAGCCTATTAAAGTTATTCTGTGAAAATATGTTTTATTAACTAATTAATTGTTGAGTTACAGTATGGGTAAACACAAGATTTCTGCTATCTACCACAAATTAGATACTGCACCCACAAGAAAAGGAACCTTATCCTCTAAACACCCAGCAGATCTGGAAGAAGGGATTTTTGTCCGTAAAGCAAATTATGAAAACCCTCTCACCCAAGATAAAAGAAATTTGATTATTAGAAAGGGACAGGAGAAAATAAAGAAAACCCAAGCCAAGAAAGTGAGGTTTAATCCAGAAATCCAGGAATTAGGCAATAAGTCACCTTGGGAAGATACCTTAGAGGAAAAATGGGCAAACCTTTATATGCTAGCTACCGTAGCAGAGAATGCAAATCTCTAAATTTTAAAGTCTGGTCTAGTAGAAAAGTAATACCCAGTAAATAAATAAATTATAGTGTGTTCACTTTCCTGTAGTCTTTTGTACAAATCCGTATGCAATAAATTTAATGTTTATTTGTTAAACTTTGTTCCAAAGTTTTAACTTAGCATTTTTGTGCATTTTGCATATATGTTGTCCAGCATGACTGAGATATCGGAAGCATTTCAGAATCTCAACCTCTACCCAGTACCAATTGAAGTCTCCCACGACTTTACTGGTTATATTGCTGATATAGAGGAACCCCTGGAATTTCAAGCTCCACCGCTGGAAAAAGCAAAACTTAAAAAGAAGAGAAGATATGTAGGATGGAGAAAAGTGCGCAGGAGAAAGCCAGCTACTAGAAGACTCCCTAAAATAGAAAACCCTATAGAAAAAGGAAAAGGAATAGAAATCGGAGAAAGTTCTAATCCAGCAGAAATAGAAACCAGGAAAGATTACAAACAAAAAGGAATAGAAACTGGAGAGAGTTCTAGACAAACTGAAGATATCACATTTCAAGACGAAATCGACCGTCTATTGGCAAATTGTGATGTCATTAGCCCTATCCATAATAATCTATATCCTTACCTAGAAACCCAACTACCTGTCAATCTGGAACCAGCTATTCCAGATCCACTAATCCACACTCTACCTTTAGGTCAAATGGAAGAATGGTGGACAAATGACTGGCCATTCCAGAATATTGTCAACAGTCCTTATTCTTTCCTTCCACAGTGGGAGCCAGACCCTATCCCCAATCCTCCAATGAGTAACGAAAACTTAGCCGAACTCCGTCAGTACGGTGAAGAACTGATAAATACAGGAAATAGGATTAGGGATATGGGAGAAAGGATTACCTGGAAGTACGACGAAAGGGAACGTCGCTACTAAACTTCTTGTGACCAAAGAATAGTGGGGTTGGGAAGAATGTCTGTATATTAATAATAATAATTAAATATAACTCTGTAAAATGGGAAATAAAACATTGTAAGATAAACGGTGTGTATGGATGCCTATCTAATATATATAAAGCAAAATAGAAGTCGAAACATCGACAATTTTGGATATATATCTGTGTTACCAGATTTTATGTGCTTCTGTGAAATTGTTTTATTCATCACTCGATACTAATAATTATATTTTTAATAATTATCAGTTGGAAAATGCTAATAATGAACCAGTTAATGAAGGGAATCAATCTGAACAAAATCAGGAAAACCAGTATATGACTAGACAGGATATAGAAAATATTGTTGCACAAGGGATAGCCAATGCTATTCCAGCATTCGTTGCTGCTGTTAAAAATCCAATAGAACCGCAACAAATCATTCCTAGCAAACGTACTCAGGAAGATAATTTTAGTCATAGTGTAAATGGAGGCAGCAATCATGATGATAATAATCTACGACAGGCTCCACCTCCTAAGAAAATGAAAGCCGCAACACCTGGTTGCACTTTCAAAGAATTTCTTGCTTGCAAACCTGCTGAATTTGCAGGTAATGAAGGAGCAACTGCAGTACTGCGTTGGTTAGAGAAAACCGAAGCAGTAATTGCAATAAGTAAGTGTTCAGAAGAAGATCAGGTGATGTATGCATCAAATTTATTCAAAGAAGGAGCATTAGAGTGGTGGAATACGGTGCTACAAGCAAAAGGAAGAAGGATGGCTTATGCCATGAACTGGGAAGAATTCAAGAATCTTGTAGAAAGGAAATATTGTCCTGAATATGAGAAGGAACAAATGGCAAATAAGTTCCTAAATCATCGTATGATAGGAGTAGAGTGTCGCGGTTATACTTCGACATTCTTTGAATATGCACGAGTGGTACCTACACTGGCTTCGCCAGAACCGGTACTCATTTCCCGTTACATTTGGGGATTAATTAGTGAAATTTGTAACATCGTTAAAGCTGCGAGACCTCGCACTATTGACGATGTTGTAGAATTAGCTAATACCCTAACTGATGAACTGGTGCGAACAAGAGAAGAGGACAGAAAGAAGGAATTGGCTCAAAAGATTACCCAAGGATTTCGTGTTGGTAATGATAATAATCGATTCAAGAAAAGAGGAACCGGGCAATCCTCAGTTCCTCCGTATTGTAGAAATTGCAAAAAGAAGCATTTCGGAAAATGCAAGGGATATTGCAATTTTTGCAAAATTCCAAGGCATCAAGAGGAGAATTGCAGGAAGAAATCTCTAATCTGCTACAACTGTGGAGAAATAGGTCATTTTCGAACCGAATGTCTTAAATTGACAAAAACCGCAGACAATAAAGGCAAACCAGCTGATGGAACAACAAAGAAGAATGCCCGAGCATTTCAGCTAACCACTCAAGAAGCTGAACTCATTCCTGACGTCATAGCCGGTACGTTCTTGGTCCACGACGTTTATGCAAAAGTATTATTTGACTCTGGTGCAAACCAAAGTTTTATCAATACTTCATTTTGCCAAGCCCTTAACTTACCTTTAACCACCCTTAGGCAAATTTTTACAGTCGAAACGGCAGACGGAAATTCTTTTAACATAAATAATATTTTGCAAGAAGGTAAGATAGAACTGTTAGGTCATAAGTTTTCTGCAAACCTGTTACCTATGAAGTTAGCCGGATTCGATGTAGTGTTAGGAATGGATTGGTTAATAGCCAACCATGCTCGAATCCTTTGTGACAAGAATTCCGTAGAAATCCGTACTCCCACAAGAGAGGTAATTTTAATTACCGGAGATAAACCACGAAAGCCACTAAAGTTCATATCAGTAATGAAAGTTGCTAGTTATGAACGAAAGCAAGGAATGGTGTATATGATTTCCGTAATCATTAACACTAAAAGTAAGGAACTTTCAGACATCCCTATAGTTTCAGAATACCCAGACATCTTTCCAGAAGAGTTACCTGGGTTACCACCAGATAGGGAAGTAGAGTTTAGAATTCATCTAATTCCAGGTACTACACCAATAGCTAAGACACCTTATCGATTAGCACCCACCGAAATGCTAGAATTGAAAAAGCAGTTAGATGAATTATTAAGCAAAGGATTTATACAACCTAGTTCATCCCCTTGGGGAGCACCAGTGTTGTTTGTGAAAAAGAAAGATGGATCGATGAGAATGTGTATCGATTATAGAGAACTAAATAAAGTTACAATTAAGAATCGATATCCATTACCTAGGATTGATGATCTTTTTGATCAACTTCAAGGTGCTAGGTATTTTTCTAAGATAGATTTAAGATCTGGATATCATCAGTTAAAAGTTCAAGAGGAAGACATACCTAAAACTGCTTTCAGAACTAGGTATGGCCATTATGAGTTTACAGTCATGCCCTTTGGACTAACAAATGCCCCAGCAGCATTTATGGACATGATGAATCGGATCTGTAAGCCATATTTGGATAAATTTGTAATCGTATTCATTGACGATATACTTATTTATTCCAAAAATCAGGAAGAACATTGCAAACACTTGCATGCACTTTTAACTTTGTTAAGAAAGGAAAAGCTTTATGCAAAATTCTCGAAGTGTGAATTTTGGTTAAAGGAAGTGCAATTTTTAGGACATATGGTGAATCATGAAGGAATTCACGTAGATCCTGCTAAAATAGAAGCAATTACCAATTGGAAGGTCCCACAAACAGCTATGGAAATTAGAAGTTTTCTAGGCTTAGCTGGATACTACAGAAGATTTATTAAAGATTTCTCTAAGATAGCTGTACCTTTGACTAAGTTAACCTGTAAAGCCACTAAGTTTGAATGGGGACATAGGCAAGAAGAAGCTTTTAGGATTTTAAAGCAACGATTGACGAATGCTCCAATTTTAGCATTACCCGAAGGAACAGAAGATTTTGAAGTATACTGTGATGCTTCAAAATTAGGATATGGATGTGTATTGATGCAACGCAAGAAGGTAATTGCGTATGCTTCCCGGCAGTTGAAAAAGCATGAGGAAAATTATACGACTCATGACTTAGAATTAGGAGCCATAATTTTTGCCTTGAAAATTTGGAGACATTATCTGTACGGAAGTAAGTTTACTGTCTATACAGATCATAAAAGTTTAAGGTATATATTTGGGCAGAAAGAATTAAATATGAGGCAAAGAAGATGGATGGAAATTCTAAGCGATTACGACTGTGATATTCAATATCACGAAGGAAAGGCAAATATAGTTGCAGATGCCTTAAGTCGTAAGTATCATGAAAAACAAAAGCAAGTCCGTGCTCTTAGAATAAATCTACAAGTAGATTTAATAGAACAATTAAAGAACATTCAAGAAACAACAATCAAGGACGATGCTGAAGGAATGAAAGGTTATATTAAGGAACTAGAGCAAGGAAATGATGGAATTTGGAGATTCCACAAGAAACGAATTTGGGTACCTAAACAAGGAGAGTTAAGAAATAAGATCTTAGAAGAAGCTCATAAATCTAGGTATACTATGCACCCTGGAAACAATAAGATGTACCAAGATTTAAGAAAGAATTTCTGGTGGATAGGAATGAAGAAAGATATAGCAAAATATGTTTCTAAGTGTCTTACTTGTTCACAAGTTAAGGCAGAACATCAGAAACCTTCAGGATTACTACAACAATTGGAAATGCCTGTATGGAAATGGGAACTTGTAACAATGGATTTTGTTACTAAGTTGCCTAAAACAAGAAAAGGTAATGATGCGATTTGGGTAATTGTGGATCGATTAACCAAATCAGCTCATTTTCTACCATTGAAGGAAACCTTTAGCATGGAAAGATTAGCCAAGTTGTACATAGATGAAGTGGTATCTTTACATGGAGTCCCACTCTCCATTGTATCAGATAGAGATAGTCGTTTCACTTCCCATTTCTGGAAAAGTTTCCAGCAAGCTATGGGAACTCGACTAAATCTGAGTACTGCATATCATCCTCAAACAGACGGACAAAGTGAAAGAACCATCCAAACTCTAGAAGACATGCTTCGAGCATGTGTAATAGACTTTGGTGGAAACTGGGATGATCATTTACCACTAATTGAATTCTCCTATAACAATAGTTATCATTCAAGCATTGAAACTGCTCCATTTGAAGCACTATATGGACGTAAGTGCAGAACTCCAGTTTGTTGGGCAGAAATAGGAGAAAGTCAATTATCAGGTCCAGAAATTGTGCAAGAAACTACTGACAAGATAACTCAAATCAAGGAAAGACTGAAAACAGCTAGAGATCGCCAGAAGAGTTATGCAGATAATCGCCGCAAGCCGATAGAATTTCAGGTTGGAGATAAAGTACTTTTGAAAGTTTCTCCTTGGAAAGGAATAGTTAGATTCGGAAAGAAAGGAAAGTTGAGTCCAAGGTACGTAGGACCATTTTCAGTAATCCAACGTATAGGACCAGATGCTTATCGTTTACAACTACCTGAAGAATTAGCTGGAGTACATGATGTATTTCATGTATCCAATCTCAAGAAATGCTTATCAGATGAATCACTGGTAGTACCTCTTCAAGATATAGAGGTAAACGAAAAGCTGAAATTTGTTGAGAAACCTCTTCAAATTGAGGATCGAAAGATCAAATTTCTCAAACATAAACGACTAGTTTTAGTCAAAGTTAAATGGGATTCAAAACGAGGAGCTGAATACACTTGGGAACTGGAATCAGAAATGAAGAGAAAGTATCCTCATTTATTCCAATAAATCTCGAGGACGAGATTTTTCTTAAGGTGAGGAGAATGTAACAACTCTCATCAAAAGTCCTAATTATTATTTAATTTAACCAATAGGAAACCTTAATTGAGAAACCCAAGTAATTTCGCACAAACTCTAAAATTTTCAAAACATTTAGAATCAGGATTAGGGGCCCTAAAACTCAAGGGGGGTAAAACCCTAATTGATAGTTATCTTCGAAAATGTGCTGTCAATAACGAAAATTAACGAACTGTCAATTCAGCAAACCTATACTAGTGACAAGGCTACTCTAGGCTAGGTGTGCACCCCAGGCGAGTCGCGACACCATCACCATCATCTCCCGCGACACGCGGGAGGTGCACTTTTCGGGTATAAATACTAGGTGTTGGAACTTGAAATCTGTCTTTGGAACGACGTAAAATCGAGTTTCGTAGAAAGAGTTATCGCAGAAACAGTACACTAAACACACACAATCACTAATTGCTGCAACAATCAGGGTAATAACTCGATCACTATTACGATTCAACGTCCGATCGATTATAACTATCCAACGATTAATTAAGTGCCACTCAAATTGAGTTTATACTTGGTTAATTCATCGTGATTTCGACTTGAATGTTTGAGTACTGCTCGAATTCGGACTATACTCTGTCATTCGTTGTGAATCCGCTGAATTATTAAGTATTGCACTAATGAATTGTTGTGAAGGTTTAATCTCGGGAATTGTCGTAACTGTTATATTAGTTACTAACCTATTGTGTGTGCATTGTTAATTAAATTAGGTTAATCAAAGGCTAATCAGTAGGCTTATATATTCTGCTCGTTAAATCTACAATGTGAGTCATTCTCTTTTTATCAAAATACTTTTCGAAAGCATGTTTTTATCAAAATTATAGTTACAGGGATTAAGTCGTTGTTATCTGAAATTACTGCCAGTATGTGGGGGGATGTGCACATAGCTACTAATTATTTATCACTTGGGGTGAAAGGACCCTACAAGTGATATATCCACAGTCACAGTCCGGTAAAGTGACAACTGGATCAGTTAATTTAAAAGATGAGGCAATTGTAATCGCTCTTAATACTGTACATTATAATAAACAGGATGTTTTACTAAATAGAATGATTCACTCAGTATTTCCCTGCTGACAAAACCTTTTTCAAACATGTTTCAGGTGATCTGTTGTGAGCAAAAGAAAAGTGTCGTGAAGCACTACAAGCTTAGAAAGTGGCTCAATGTAAATAAGTAAAGAAACATGTTTTAAAGAAATAAAGGATTTCCCAGTGAAATCAAGTGTTTGTAAATTATGGGAATTATCCCTATATTATATATAAACGAGCAGTTTTAATAATAATTGATCCTGTTTAAAAAGACTTCCGCTGTCATTAAAATTAGATACCATCGGATTTCCTGCCTCGCAGCTCTGGACCGGGACAAACCGGGGCCAAGGGCCGTGACATGTAAGCATCAAGGCTGCTCCCTTGGAAACCCTGTAAAGATAGAATGATAAACATCTATTGTAAGGGCAATAGATTGGTAAGTTCAATTACAAGGATCTAAGGGAAAATTATTGGTGGATAGGCTTGAAGAAGTCTGTAGCCACCTAAGTAGCTAAATGCTTGACTTGTGCGCAAGTCAAAGCTGAGCATCAGAAACCGTCAGGTTTGCTACAACAGCTTGAACTTCCTACGTGGGAGTGGGAAATGGTAACTATGGATTTTATTACCAAGTTACCCAAGACAAGGAATGGCAATGATACAATATGGGTTATAGTGATAGACTGACTAAGTCATCACATTTCTTACCCATCAAGAAGACTTATAGCTCCGACATGTTAGCCTAGTTATACGTTGATAAGATTGTAGCCTTACATGGCATACCTGTGGCTATTATCTCTGATAGAGATACTAGATACACGTCACATTTTTGGAAGAGTCTCCAACAATCTTTGGGCACACGTTTGAATTTTAGTACGGCTTACCATCCTCGGACTGACGGTCAGAGTGAGCGTACTATTCAAACGTTGGAAGACATGCTACGTGCATGTGCGATCGATTCGGGAGGTAGTTGGGATAAGAACCTACCATTAATCGAATTCTCCTACAACAATAGCTACCATACCAGCATTAAGGTTGCGCCTTTTGAGGCATTATACGGTAGAAAGTGTAGAATGCCAGTTTGTTGGGCGGAAGTTGGAGATGTCCAGTTATCGGGACCAGAGATCATGTTCAAAACGACGGACAAGATTGTCCAGATTCGTGACCGTCTCAAAGCTGCCCGGGATAGGCAGAAGAGTTACGCCGATCCAAAGCGTAAGGATTTTCTCTTCGAAGTAGGTGACAAAGTCCTACTTAAAGTATCACCCTGTAAGGGAGTGATGCGGTTTGGTAAGAAAGGCAAGCTAAGCCTGAGATACATAGGACCTTTCGAGGTTATCGAACGTGTCGGGTCAGTTGCCTATAAGTTAAACTTACCAGAAGAGCTCAGTGGAATTCACAATGTGTTCCACATCTGCAATCTGAAAAAGTGTTTCGCTGGCGAATCACTGGTTATACCACATACAGATGTGCATATAGATGAGAGCTTAAAATTTGTGGAAAAACCTTTGTCGATTGAAGATCGACAGGTAAAGAAACTTCGAAGGAAGCATGTACCTATTGTAAAGGTCAAATGGGATGCCCGTAAAGGTCCTGAATTCACGTGGGAGGTTGAATCCACGATGAAAGAAAAGTACCCTTACTTATTTCAGTAAATATCGGGTCGAGATTTATTTTAAGGGGGTGAGGATGTAACACCTCGAAAATTCACGTCCTATAATGTGTTGACACGTGTCATAAAGTTTGAACGTGTGAAAGAATCTTACAAAAGGACTAAAGTTGACAGACATGGAAAGTATGTGATTATACGGGTTCTAAATGTCAACAGTGAATAAATATACTTCATAATAACCCTACATGATGTTTATAACATCAAACGAATAAATCATGGATCATACGAAACAAAAAGTGAGAGATTACAAACTACAGGGGTTAAATGTGTCAACATGTTTAAAGATATACCTCTGAGTGACCTTTTGACAAACCCGAAGCTTTGTAAATGTTAATTATGCTCACTAGAATGCACGATTAAAATTTCATAAAGTTTCATTATCGTATGAGAAAGTTATGACCAAATTCGGGTGCGAGGGGTTAAAGTGCAAACATTGAAAGTTAAGACTTTTCGGGTTAAACGGAAGTGTTCAGGGACTTGGCAAAGTGGGTATAAGTCCTAAAACCCTTGTGGGTAAATATAAGGGGGTCAAAACGCAAGAAATAACCTTGATTGCCCCTTCGTGAAGCCAAAGGTCAAGTTGCAACACAAAAGAAAATGAAAAATCTGATTTCGCAGGCCCAGGCGGCCCGCGTTGGAATCGGCAAAATGGGAGGCGGGCCGCGTCAGGCCGCCAGATGCAGAAAAGCGGGACAGACTCCTAGAAACGCGGAATTTCGATCTTAAACGACATTTTAACATGGTGGGCGACCCCTAAACTGTACTAGGGCACTAGAGACACATGTTGGATGGTTGTGGTCGATCATAGAGCTATGTGTCAAGGAGTTGTGGTGGGTTGATTCACTATAAAAGGCCTTGATATGCAAACAAGTTCTTCACACTTCCTTCTTGCAATCTGATCAATTCTGGAGCTCTCAAGCAGGTCCAACTGATCATAAGTCATGCATAGGACTCTTGTAAGTCTGCTAGTCCTTCTTTAATTGAGTTTAGCTTGTTTAATTAGCTAAAAGTCAAACCGTCGTAATTACGGTTTGACTTCGAGATTAGTCAATAATGGATCAGTCATATCTCGAATTAAAAGTAGTTATAGGTTGGTATTTATGTAGGTAATAAACCCTCAAAAGGGTTTCCCCTGATCACCACTCTAACTAGTTCAAATGTCGGGTCAAACATGTAATTAAAAAGTCAACAGGAAGTCTAAAATGCCATTTATGCATAATTATCATTGTAGATCATATAAAACCTGTTGGATCATTGTTATAACTTAGTAATAAGTGTAAGAACATGTCTAAACATGTTCAACCCGACAATTTCCTGTTTAGACCCGGTTCGGAACCGAAAGTCACATAGTTTGACTTTCACTTTGACTTTCAGTTCTGACCCGGTTAGGCATGTTTTAGAAATGTCTCAGAGCTTTAATTGGGTTAGGCTACATGTTAGAACAACCCTCTGTGATTATACACCTTGGTTCATTAGTTATCCAATTAATATGCACGTTTCCGTTAATTGCTCATATGTTGACCATTATGCCCTTATTACTTTAAAACGTAATTTTTGGAAATGTAAAAGAGTAGAAACTTTAATTACTGATATATAAACTTGTATGCAAAGTTTGACATCAGTTTGATTTATAGATTAAGAGTTATGCTCATTATCGCAAAATGAAAGCTTTTTGTGAATAAAATGGCGTAATTAGCGTATAGCCTAGTTAAGCCTACTTTTTGATATCAAATCTTTTACCCACTGATGCAATATATTATTTTGGGATTTTTAAAGATTTTTAATTAATTTTAGGCTGAGCATAACTAGTAGTCGTAGGCTTAATCCGGTAATTGTCGGTTTTGCCCTTACGGGCCATAAAAATGAGTTTTACATATCTAAACGACTCCAAACCTTTTGCTACTGATCACATATGATAAATAAATTATTTTAAGCCTTCTGGAAATATAAAAATATCAGATTTAAGTATCGAACCCGGAAATGGCCTTTAATCGCCTTATTAAGCGTTTTAGCGCAAAGTATGTATTAAAATTATATTGGACCTACCCGGGTTGATACCTACTGATATAAGAGGCAAATTATAATATTTTAACAGTAAGCAAAGGTTGATAAACTCAGACTTCAGTTTTGAGCTTTTCGGCTTATGTGAAATTACCAAAATACCCCTACGGGGCATAGTTTGGTTAAAAATGATAAATTTCACATATATGCTTTATCTTACTGTTATAACTCATTAACTTGAGTATGTTTACTGATTACATCAGACCTGTAACTCAGTTAAACACTTAAACTCTTTTATAAACTATTAAATGACCAAACTACCCCTACGGGGCCTAGTTTGTGTTTAAACACGTTTCGGGCATAATGAAAGACATCTTACTGATGTCGCAACATATTTGAGGCATAATTAACTTAGGGAACCTGTATATAGCTCTCATGAATACCCGTCACGCTTATTACGCGTACGGTGCGGTTTATGTAACAAGATTACATAAATTAGCCGAAATGGGTCAAACCTTAACGGTTTTATCTCAAAATCCAGAATGTGAATAATAAACCCATATTAAACAAGCCTTCAAACTTGTCGGGTCTAAATCACATTCTATCCGGTCTTCGCTTAATCATGCGTAGGTACCGTATCTTGAAACTAGCCGGTCTAAGCTTAAGCTTAATTAAAGACCCGTTAGGATTCTAATAGGTTATTATAAAACCTTCGTTCCAGATTAGGAGGACCAGTAAAAGCTACGTGCATTTTGCTTATTGTGATTAATACTTGCTCAGGTAAATACTTTTAACTTATTTTCCCTATACGGGCTTGGGTTACGGTATATAGCATACCGCTTGATCGAGCATCAAATCTCCACAGTTGAGTGGGTAGTTGAATAATTTGATCGGCTCGTTTAAACAGTCTTGATTACTTAAAGCCTTTGGGGGGTTAATGACCATGTCCCGGATATCCTCGGCATCATCTTACGAGATTGGCCACGACCTGAGCACGGGGTGTAGGCGTACACCTATCAGTGTATAACTCTATGATGTGGTGTGTCTATTGATCTTTAACCCGGACAAGATCCGGGCGACTGAACGCACATGTAACATGTAATTCGTTCACAAGATTATAATATTAAAATAATTCTCCCAAGTTAAAAAGATTAATCTTGCCTCTGTGCATTTTAATCAAATTATAAAACATTTATGCCACGTGCATCCAAATCAATTTTCAATCATTTTTCAAAATGAGTCAGTTGAATGTATTTACCAGTGTAAACTGACGTATTTTCCAAAAAGGTTAAATGCAGGTACTATACGTAATTGGCTGGACATTTCTCCTTAGCATCAATAGAAGTCTCGCAAGCTTAAGATGCCTAAAGTCTGTTGAACTATTGTTTCCATTTTTATGTTCGATCCTTCTGTGGATAAACTCCCGAATATTGTGACATTTGATATTACAATAATAAATTCGGTTGTATTATATTTTCAATTGCTTCCGCTGTGCATATTAATATTGTGTTGTTTGACTATTATGTTGCCAACCATGACGTCACGATACTCCCCACCGGGCCCACTGGTGACACGTGGAAATCGGGGTGTGACAGATAACATGGTGTAATATTTGTAGCAGGTGATGGCGCCCAAGCAGCTTAACACAGGAACACATGCCTCTTTCTTGGATAGAACAAGGGCCATGTTATCTCCAAGACGGAGTTGGCCCCTCGCGCATTTGATAAGAAAGGAGTAAGTTCTATCACATTTTTGTATTAGTTTGATGACTTAAATTACACATGAAGTTCCATTGATGTCATTATTGTTTTTTTTTTACTTCACTTTTTAGTGTAAGAAAACTAAAGTTACATACTTTTCTATAGAAAACAAGCAAAATGGTTCATTTTGTGAGGAGTTTAAGTCGAGAAGTAGCTGGATTTGCACCGTGAGCTATTGGAAGTTGGAAAGAACAAGCACACATTGAAGGTGGCTAAGAGAAAGTTGGGTACTCACAAGAGGACAAAGAGGAGAGAAAAAATGTCCAGCATACTTCACAAGATGAGGTGTTTTTCCTTAAATTTGTCTACAAGCTCTATGATACATTATTTTGAGCATCTTTTTACTTTAGTTGGAATAGGTAGTAAAGTCATGACAAACTTTATTGACCTTTAGTTTTGTGAAAATGGCTTCAAGGTTTGGTGGAGACGCGCTGAAATTATGTCCGGAGGAAACATTGACGATGAAAATGTTACTAATAAGACAACCAATCTGGTGTACAAGGACATTTTTAGTGAAATTTGATTTTTCTTAAACAATCGTATGTTTTTTTTAGTTTATTTTATTAATACTGAATCAATTCTCATTTTATTTTTATTAAATACGAATAAATATAAACTATTTTCATTTATTAAACTGCGTGTACACATGCTCTAACCTAGTATATATATATATAGGGTAGGGTTCTAGAGTGAACACTGAGTTGAGAGTGAACTGTGTGAACTAATCTGTGCCATTGGATTACATCATTTAAAGATTTTTAAACAATAGCAAGATTGTAATTATAATGTTGTAACTTCCCTTTAAATTAATTGACAGAAGGGTGTTTGTGTCTTTTGTAAAATGCATTTATTACACAATATAATCAAAATCCCTAAAATCTCGCTAGTTTCCGTATATACAAGATACACAACTGTTAGTGTATACACATGTGTACAGTCTCACTAACTATCAGTTTATAAAAGATACATAGCTGTTAGTTTATACACATGTGTACACTCTCGCTTACTATGAGTTTATAGAAGATACACAGTTGTTAGTTTATACACATGTGTATAGCCTTTATACATCTGTGTATTATATTAAAAAATGGTTACATATATGTATATTAACAACACATAGTATATTATGCATGTACACGAGTAGATTCATATAAAAATTATGAAATGAAAACGAAACGAAACATATCACATGTATGCAAAAATAAATAACTTCATCACATATTCAAAAAAAAAAAATTAATGCCTAAAAATAATTACAATTTCAATCTCAAATTTTTTTTCAATATGTATTGAAAATTATAAAAAGTTAAAAACAATATATTATGATATCTATACATATGGATAATAAAAGAAAAACAATATTCAAGTAAAAATTAAAACAAAATCTATGGACAAAGAAATAATGGGGAAATAATTAAAAATGAGAGAGAGAGGGGGAGTTAATAGATGGGAAAATTAAGAAATTTTAATTAAAAATACTTGGCTAATGTCAATCTTACCTTTTTAATCTAAAAAATGATCAAGTGCCAAGATTAATTCACTTAGTTCACTCTCAAAAAGTGGTTCACTCTTGAACCTAATCCATATATATATATATATATATATATATATATAGGGTAGGAGTTGGCTACAAAGCCTATTTTTCCTACAAAGTGTATGAAGTAATCTTGGCCATTTGATGAGTTTGTTTAATGGTTAAGATTATCTTGATGGCATTTTGGTAATATATGTGAGTTTAAAATAGGTTGACTTAATTGATTGGGGGTAACTGTGTCATTTAACTAGTTTTAAATATAGAAATAACAATCAATCATGTAACCTCCCCTTATTACTCGCGATTTTCCCTTTCTCTACCCTCTCTCATCTGATACACCAGATCTAACCAAATCAAATGCAAATTATGGAGTTTTGTTTAGGGTTTTTTATGTAGGAACAAGAAAGTAGGCACAACACAACCACAAAAACACGACTGAGAGCCAAGCAGGAGGATCAAAACAGAAAATCAAAGAGTAAGGTATGTTTTTTGCCGTATTTCAACTATAGGGTTTACGAAATTGTTGTTTTTTAGCGAATATAATTGATTTCGGATGTATGGCGTGTCTTATGAGTTGTATTTTATTACAAAAGTGATGTTTTTTTATCATCTTATGGATCTAGGGTTAAATGTGTTGTAGCTTGCTTTTGGTTAAATCATGCGTTTGAAGTATTCAGTGGGTTGTATTGAAGACGAAGACACTGGGTTGTGCTGAAGACGAAGACATTAATTGGTGTGGTTGTTATTATTATTATTTTTTTCTTCAGGACATTGTGTTCAAAGTAGTGTGTTTTATAGTTGTAAGGGCAAACTAAGTATGTGTTTTAATATAATGGATCTAAATTGCTTGTTTGAAATTGATATAGATATGTTTGATAGTAGATGTACTATGAATGTGTTCAAAGGTGACTAGTTATGATGTGTTTTACATCTGATGTGTTATATACACTATAACACATAGTGAACAACCCCAATACTTATAAAACACAATTTCAAGAAAAAAAAACATGTCATTCATGAATCATAAACAAGTATAACACATCATGATGAAACCAATAACTTGTAAAACACAACATCATGAATTACAAAGACATGTCCTTCATAAAACATTGTTTTATCTATTATAACACATTGTGAATAAACCGTGACTAATAAAACACAACGTGAAGAAAATTATTTATAAATGATCAACAATAAAACACCACGTGAAGAAACTGTTCATGAATCGATCTTCGTAATTTAAAGTAACTGTCGATTTTGAATTGATATGAGATATTTTATTTCCTTAAAAATCTCATTTTTTTGTTTATGATATAAATCTTCCATAAATAAGATAATTAATCAATTATCTTTATGACTTTAGTAAAAAAAACACTATATGACACATGTCACAATGAGATCGCTTCCAACACTTTGTAAAAAAAAAACACACTTTGTAGAGGAACCCCACCCTATATATATATATATATAGGACAAAGATCCGTTAGGAACCACCCCTTATTGCGAGAACCGCGAGAACAAATGTGAACACAACCAAAAATGCCTAAAATAGCTAAAAAACACACAAATTTTTTTTAATAATTTTTATGTTAAAATCGCTACTTTTAGTAGAAAAAAAAAAGCAAAAAAAAAATAAAAGTTTTTTTTTGCTACTAAAAGTAGCGATTTTAACATAAAAAATATTTAAAAAAATTTTTAGATTTTTTTTAGATTTTTTTAGGTTTTTTTGGGGTTTAGTTTTTAGCATTTTACCTTGAGGGGGGGGGGGGGGGGTGGGGGGTTTAGGTTTTTGGGAGGGGGGGGATTGGGGGTTAGGTTTATTTTAGGTTTTTTTAGCTATTTTAGGTTGTGTTCACATTGGTTCTCGCGGTTCTCGCAATAAAGGTGGTTCTCGCATGAACCTTACCCTATATATATATATATATATATATATATATATATATATATGGGTCCGCTAAAATGAAAACCAACTCGAGTTGTAAGAACCATGAGAACTACACCGTATGGGGCGAGTTGGACCAATTTTTTTTTCATAAACGTAGATGCGTGTATTATAAACACATTTGTAAAAAAAAATTCAAAAAAAAATGTCGTGTGTGTAGTTTTGAGCACCACAAGTTTGTGTTTACGGGAACCGTAAATTTTGTTTAAAAAAAATTACGGTTCCCGTAAACAAAAACTTGTGGTGCTCAAAACTACACACACGACATTTATTTTTTATTTTTTTTACAAATGTGTTTATAATACAAGCATCTACGTTTATGAAAAAAAAAATTTGGTCCAACTCGCCCCGGATCAAAAAGTTCTCATGGTTCTTACAACTCGATGTAGTTTTCATTTTAGCAGACCCCATATATATATATATATATATATATATATATATATATATATATAGGTAGAGGATCCTGTAAAAAGTGCTCAAAGTGTGAAAAGTGTGAGAAGTGTATTATAACACTATATATAATACTATATAACACCATATAATACCATATAACACTATGTAACACTATATATCATTATATAACAAATATAACACTATAGGTTGTCTGATAACATGTCTATGATAGATGTATAGTGTTATATTTGTTATATAATGATATATAGTGTTACATAGTGTTATATGGTATTATATGGTGTTACATATTGTTATACGGTGTTATATAGTATTATATAGTGTTATAATACACTTCTTACAGTTCTCACACTTTAAGCCCTTTTTACACTATCATTACCCTATATATATATATATATAGGCTAAAGATAAAAAGAAAACCATGTTTATTGAGAAAACCCGGGAAACTCAAAGCTCCCGACTTTTTTTTTTGAAAAAATTACCACACGTAATATACATGTTTTTAAGAGTTTTGGGCAAAAAAAATCGAAAAAAGCGCCGAGTAGATATTTTTTAAACAAATAAACAAGTTTTGGTGTAGCATATGTTACATTCGTTGAACATATGTTACACCCAAACTTGTTTATTTTTTTTTTAAATATCTACTCGGCGCTTTTTTGATTTTTTTTGCCCAAAACTCTTAAAAACATGTATATTACGTGTGGTAATTCTTTCAAAAAAAATTGGGAGCTTTGAGTTTCCCGGGTTTTCTTAATAAAAGTGGTTTTCTATATATCCTTACCCTATATATATATATATGGGACCGCTAAAATGAGAACCACCTCCAGTTATGAGAACCATGAGAACCACTTTCTAGCCTTTAGATCTTTAGGATGGATGGATGAGATTAAAAGTAGTAAAAATTAATATTAAATGGTTTTTGTCTTATTATGTCTTTAATATTATAATCCAAAAGGGTATTTAAGTAATTTTGTTTTTTTTGTCTTATTAAGTTTATTGTTTTTTATTACAATTTTGTCCTATTACATTAATTATTTTCTCTCTAAAATCAGATTTCTTTATTAAACAAAAATTTTGAAAATCAGACTTTTTATATAAAAAAAATTTATGCGCGTTTTTTTACCACCCGTTTTTTACGCGCGTTTTTTTAAGACCCGTTTTACGCTCCGTTTTTTCACGCCGATTTTGCGAACCGTAGTTTTTAAGTGCCGTTTTTAGGCCCGGTTTTAGGCGCCGTTTTTTGCCGCGCCATTTTTTACGTCACGTTTTTTACAAGCCGTCCCGTTTTAGCGCGCCGTTTTAGCGTCACGTTTTTTTACAAGCCGTCCCGTTTTTTGCCGTCCCGTTTTAGCCGTCCCGTTTTTTGCCGTCCCGTTTTAGCCGTCCGGTTTTTTTACAAGCCGTCCCGTTTTTTGCCGCGCCGTTTTTTACGGCACGTTTTTTACAAGCCGTCCCGTTTTTTGCCGCGCCGTTTTTAGCGTCACGCTTTTTTACAAGCCGTCCCGTACAAAGCCGTCCCGTTTTTTGCGCCCCATTTTTTACGTCCCGTTTTTATGTCCCGTTTTTACGCGCCGTTTATACGGCCCGTTTTACACGCCGTTTTTCTACGCCGCGTTTTTTCAGGCCGTTTTTTTACGACCGGGTTTTTAAGTGCGGTTTTTTATTCCCGGTTTTACGCGCCGTTTTTACACTTTTTATGTTTTACGTTTTACGTTAACCTTTTTAGACTTTTTACATCTTAAGTTTTACGTTAAAATTTTTACGTTTTACGTTAAAATTTTTACGTTTTACGTTAAAACTTTTTACTTTTTACGTTAAAACTTTTTACTTTTTACGTTTTACGTTAAAAACTTTTTACTTTTTACGTTTTACGTAAAACTTTTTACTTTTTATGTAAACCTTTTTACTTTTTACGTTAAAACTTTTTACGTTTTACGCGTCGGTTTTTTACGTTTTACGCCCCGGTTTTTTACGTTAACGTTATTTTTACGTTTTACGCGTCGGCTTTTTACATTTTACGCCCCGGTTTTTTAGGTTTTACGCGTCGGTTTTTTACATTTTACGCCCCGGTTTTTTACGTTAACGTTTTTTTACGTTTTACGCGCCATTTTTACGTTAACGTTATTTACGTTCAACGCGCCGGTTTTTTGTCGTTTTTTAAACTTTATACGTTTTAGGTTATACTTTTAATACTTTTTACTTTTTAAGTTTTATGTTTAACTTTTTACTTTTTACGTTTTACGGTTTACGTTAAAAAAGTTTACATTTTACGTTAAAAATTATAGGTTTTACGTTTTACGTAAAACTTTTTACATTTTACGTTTTTTACGTAAAACTTTTTACGTTTCACGTTTTTTACGTAAAACTTTTTACGTTTTATGTTTTTTACGTTAAAATTTTTACATTTTACGTAAAACTTTTAACGTTTAACGTCTTACGTTTTACGTAAAAACGTTTTACGTTAAACGTAAAACTTTTTACGTTTTACGTAAAACTTTTTACGCTTTACGTTTTTACAACAAAAAGTTTACGGTTTACGTTAAAAAAGTTTACGGTTAACAAAAAGTTTACGGTTTACGTTTTTACAACAAAAAAAAGTTTACGGTTAACAAAAAGTTTACGGTTTACGTTTTTACAACAAAAAAGTTTACGGTTTACGTTAAAAAGTTTACGTTTTTACAAAAACTTTTTTACACAAAAATGAACGCACTCAGAAATCGCAAACTCGTGAGGTGTCTTAGATATATCGCTATCATCATCGACTAGGGGGGAAAATAAAAAAAAACATCAAAACAAAGTGCATCTCGAAAAAAAAACGGGTTAAAAAAAACGAAGTTTTGGCTCAGATTTTCCGAACATCAGAGGCTGCAAAGTGGGGTTGCGGGTTCAAAAACCTACCCTCCAACATCTTGCCGCGCCCTCGTCATCAAAATATGGGAGGTTTTTTTTTTTTTTTTGCATCATCATCGCCCCAAACCCAAAATGGATCAAAACCCACATATTCAAAACATTCAAAAGCACCTGATGAACATCATTCAAAACACATTCAACAGATTCAAGCAGATTCACCAGATTCATAAAGCACCATATTCAACATAATCAAAGAAAACCCAGCAAACAATAACAACCATACATGTTGTACATACCCAAAAACCAAATCAAAAATGAAACCCCAGCAACAATAATGAACATCATTCAACATAATCAAACCCACCAAAATGAACAGACCATTGTTTTTTACAAAGCCACCAAAATAAATCAAAACCCACCAAATTTCAAGCAGAAAAAAACCCAAAACTTTTTTAATCAAATAACAACATCAAAACAGAAACAAATCAAACCTTTGGGAAATCATCAAGAATTAACAACACAGGAGGAGACCGGGACCTCCGCTGCTCACGGCGGGGCTGCCGCCGGCCCACCACCCAGCCATCGAACCACCACCACCAGCCTTGAACCAACTAAACCACCACCGCCTCCGCCTCTGCACAACTCCCACCAAACCACCGCCCCCACCACCGCCTTCCGCCCCCGTCTTCCGCCGTCGACCACCCAGATTCAAACCCACAAGGCAAACCCACAAAGATTCAAAACCCAGATTCAAACCCACAAGATTCACAAACCCATATTCAAACCCTGATTCAAACCCCATATTCAAACCACCCAAATCCAAGAACCACATAATCAAGAATCACAAAAGACCCCAAATTCCAGGAGATCGAGAGGAGCAGGACCTGGGTCGCCGGTCTTCATCAAGCAGGGGGAGGTGTCTTGCCGGAAACAGAAGATCGAGAGGAGCCAGACAGGAGATCGAGAGCAGCCGGACCTGGGTCGTCGGCCTCCTCTTTCTCCTCATCTCTCTGATCTATTCATTCGTAGCACCACCACCAGACGGTGGTGGTGGTTATTTGTTGAAGTTTGAAGATGAAAGAAAATAAATGAGAGAAGTCTGCAACTTTAAATAGAAAAAGAGAGGAGAGAGAGTCTGCATTAAAAGAGGAGAGAGGTGAGAGGATGGACATGACATATGGGGTAAATAACCAAACTACCCTTTGAGTTGTCATATTCTGATTGGTGGAGATTGGTTCTCATGGTTCTCATAACTGGAGGTGGTTCTCATTCTAGCGGCTCCCTATATATATATATATATATATATATATATGGGTTAAGTTATTCTACAAAGGCTTCTAATTGTGACAAGTGTTCAATAACCTAAAACTAAACCCACTACATCACCACCAAAAACCTAAACACCCACCCCCACCCCACCCCACCACCACCCAAAAAACCCAAACCCCCCCCCCCCCCTCCTCCCCCGGCAAAAAACAAAAAAAAAAAACTATACCTCACAAAAAAAAACCCCAAAAAATCTAACCCCCCCACCCTCACCCCCCCAAAAACCTAAAAAAACCTAACCCCCCCCCCCCCCACCCAAAAAAAAAACCTAAAAAAAAAACTAAACCCCCACCCCCACCACCACCCAAAAACCTAAACCTCCACCCCCTCGGCAAAAAAAAAAAAAAAAAACATTTTTTTTTGGTGGGTGATGTGTGTGTGTGTGGGGGGGGGGGGGGGGTTAGGTTGTTGGTGGTAGTGGATGTTTAAGGGTTTTTTTTTTTTTTTTTTTTGTAGTGGAGTTTTTTTTGTGTAGTGGGGTTTTTTTAGGTTATTGGACACTTGTCACTCTATAAATCCTTCTTACACTTCTTACAATTAGGATCCTTTGTATTTGATCATAATCCATATATATATATATAATAAGCAACTCGAAATTTAGCCAGAGTTTAAGCATTCAAAACCATTCGTAAATCCTGTTCAGTGTATATAAAACAAGTGGAACTCGAGTATACTTGAAGCTGAGTAAATTTCTTTTGCAACCATCCCATAGTTCCTCTGAATTAAGTTTTCAGAAACTATAAGTTTTACTTTGTTAAAAAATGAAAGGCATAAAATTTAAAAGGAAATGATGGTTGACAAGTGATTTGTATTTTCTTCTGTTTCGTGCGCATTTTTCGCTTCATCAAATTGCTTTATATATAAAAGGAAAAAAGACAAGAAAATAGATAAATAAGGCTGCAATGCAAAATGGGAATAATTGATTACATCCCACATGATGCTTTTTCACATTTTAGCAAACATGACACCAATAAAAATTCAATCCAATGATAAAAAACATGAAATAAAAAAAAGATAGAAATGTTTACTTAGTGGGTGTTTGGGGTTCCTTATTTTGAAGGAAAAAGGACTTTTGTAGGGCAAAAGGACTTTTGAAAAATGTTTGGCTTTCCTTTTGAAGGGCAAAAGTCCTTGTGATTTGCCAAAAGTCAGGATTTCCTGCCTTATTTTGGGCAAAAGTCCTTTTGCAAAAGTTGAAAATAAGCTAAGCCAAACATGCCCTTAGTGGAGAGGTTGTGCACTACTTTGTAGTAAAGTTTACTTCAACCCCTTGCACTTTTGCATGTTTGTATTTTAAGAATTAATTATATTTAGAAAGCTTCTGTTTATACTTATTACTTACTGATATGCAAATAATCAATTTATGAAATCGTCAATGATTTTATTAGAAGGATATATTTGTAATATTGATGAAACAATGGTTATCCGAGTGGGGTTAACTCACTAGTCTCGTCAAGAGGGTTAATCCCTTCTTTCCAAGGATCGCTGGCTGGATCGTCTGGTGGTGGGTTTCCTGCACAAGGAAACAAGCCGTGACTCGCAACAAGGAGGATGGGGCTGGGGGGTGCTCCTTGTTACCACTCTCCGACGTGAGAATCAGTAATTTGCTTGGGAAGCAAAGTGTGATAGTAGTAGTAGTAGTGAGAGAGTTGAGAAGTGATACCTCAAACCTGGTTTGGGGTGAGTATTTATAGCCGATGAGTGAAGGAGGGTAGTTGAGTAGCTAGCCTGACATCGCACAGCTACTTGCAGATGTGTCAGACCTGTCGGTTACGGTGGTGATGCCACGTCCCGCTGTGGTGTCAGACTGTTGTACACATGTGGGCTGATAGGCGACTGTTCCCAGTGCCACTTGCACTGTGGTGTCAGACCCACTTGCCTTGTAGGGAGTATGCGGTGCCAGGCCGCATCGCTGTTTGCGGTCACTGATGTAGTTCCTGCGTTCTTTGTTCTATCCGAGATGCATGCGGGATGCGGTGCCAGGCCGCATCGCCGCTTAGTGACTGTTACTGTTGTCTAGATCCCTTGTCGTGACGAAAATGTTCATAGGATGCGGTGCCGGGCTGCATCGCTATGCGTAACATTAGTTTCCGTCCTTAAAGTAAGTCTTCTCATCACTGGACAGATTGGACCGCTGTGTTCGCGCGTGCCCGTGCGGACACAGGTAAGTTGTTGCTGGTGGGGGTTTTTGATAAGGGTAATGGTCACTCGCGGTCATGCTGACGCGAGATCTGGGACCATACCCCTTCAAGTCCCCCCAGTCTAGTGTTTCTTCCTTATGCAAGTTGCATGTGGGAGGAATACTGGACTATGGTGTTTAGAAGGTAGAATATGGACCATTCGGATGGCTCATCCTTTAAGTAAATCAAGTTGTTGACCGTTCGGTTGACAGTCCGTTTGGTCGGTAGGCCTTTCGAGTGGATTGTTTCTTCCTTTGAGAAGGATGTCCGGTGAGCAAGTTCCGTCTGATGCGGAATTCTCAGCCAAGGACTTGACTCTTGGTCTACCTTTTCCTGATGTCATCAGCCACCTGTTGGTGTTTCGAACCAACCTTTGAAACGGTGACTGAAGGTGTTAGCAGGGTTCGAACCAACCTTTGAGATCGTGACGGAAGATGTCAGCCTCTGCCTATTTTAGTTGTAACCTCTGCGTCAGCTGATGCAAGGTTGTAAGTACTTTGCTCAAGCTCTATGTTCAGCCACTGGACATGCAACGATGATCCCTGCTTTGTGGGGCCTTCGTGTTCTCCAGTTTAGCTCTCAAGTAACCGCATGTCCTCTGCGGTTTTAGCTCTCTAGTAACCGCACGTCCTTTGCGGTTACCTCATTGCTGCACCTTGTTGGCCATGTGTGTTTGAGCCATGTGGGGTAGTTGCGTCATTGTTGGCCATGTTTGGTCTAACAATGTTAATCTGGACTATGGGCAGATAAACATGGTCATAGGCATGGTCGTGCCCGCCATTGTTTATTCTATGCGGTCCATAGGTGGGTAACCAGTCATAAGCAGACTTGTTACCACCGTTCTGGAGCCACTTTCCTTCACGCTTTGGTGGAAAGTGGTTTTCCTTTAAGTAGTGTCGCCGGTGGAGATCACCTTAGATGCTTGGGAAGTTGGTTGAAACTCTTCCGCATCCGTTATGTAACCACTTTTCTTCACGCTTGGTTGGAAAGCGGTTTTTCCTTGAAGTAGCTTTGCTCAACCGCGTGGTGGTTTAGTTGTGGCTCTTCCGTAGCTACCGTTTGCATAGTTGCGGTTTGTAGCAGCTACCCATGAGTGGTTGCGGTTTGCAGCAAAGAACTCGCTTCTAGAAGTCTTGTAGCCTGGATGTGGCTCTTGAAGGATCAGAAGTCAGGGTTGCTGATGTGCGGTTGCCCAGCATCTTGTCCTTTTCCCCAAGGAGAAGCTGATTTCGTCCCCTCTGTGGTTGTGAACCGGAAATGAGGGTTTTGAAGCTTGAAGAAGCTTACATGGAGTGCGGTTTACCGCATCCTGAGAAGCGGTTTTCGCAGTCCAAAGAACCATGCTGGTTCTGAGTATCTGGCACACCTGTGCGGGTTCGTGTGTGTCATCTCCGCATATTCCACGTGTGCTCGTGGGTATGTGCGGTTATTGTTTATACCCCTTTATATAATTTAGAGATATATATTTTTGCCTTTTTTGAGGGGTATGTAAAAAACGACATGCGGTATGGGTTATGGTGCGGTAAACCAGAAAAACCGCATGCCGCTTATGTTTGGATCATGTTGTCGCTTTCTGTTGCATACGTCATGATTGCACGTGTGGGTTGGTGAAATTTGGTAGGATTTCTGTCATGTGCTGATCCGAAAGGACGTTTGCACTGCCCGAGGTCATAAATGCACTGTAGCAAGTAGTGTAAAAGGTCTCTTCTGTCAGGCGCGTGGACGGCCACGCGCGCGTGGTAACCGTCAGCGGAAACGTCGCTGAACACGTGGCGACACGTAAGTGGCCCTTTTTGAACGTGGTAAGTCGGTTTACTGCATCGCAATAATTGCGATGAGTATATAAGGGGAAATCATTTGGTTTCTCCTCACTTTGTTCAAATTTTCAAAACTTTTCCGGTGAAAAGAGTGTGCTCTCTTTGTCTTCTCCGATAGGATTTATCTGAATTTCTGGTCAAGTTTCTTGGTTTTTCTGTAACCTCGTTCTTCTATCTTTTTTACACCTGATGGCTGAACCGTCTGATCCACACCATTCTGAGGGTGAAAACCCGGCGCATTCTTCTCCGGTTGCTGGTGAAGAAGAAGACGACGGTGGTAGTGCCCCCGGCGGTGGCCTACCACCTTTGAAGTGGTCAAAGGTGTTGTTTAACAGACTGATGACCAGCATTCAGATGCCCCAGAAGTTTGGGGCTGTTTATCCTCAGGAAGGTGACACCGGTGCCTGTGCTCCGGCCGGTTACGTCACCATGTGGGCCGATTCATTCACTGATGGTAACCTTCGTTTACCATTAACCGTTTTTGTTGCTGAGGTCCTGGAGTATTACCAGGTCCACATCTCCCAGATGAGTCCTTTTGGGATGATTTGTATTAGAAACTTTGAGTACACTTTTCGTGCTTTTGGTTTGCCGGTTACCGTTGATAACTTACGGGGGTTCTACCAGTTGACGGTGAACACCGGGTTCTTTTCGTTCAGCCAGCGGTATGGAAGCACCAAGCTGATGACCCCACCCAAGGGTATCACAACGTGGAAGAGAAAGTTCTTCTACGTTAAGGCTGCCGAGGTTGTTGTCAATATGACCTTGCGGAATGTTAATGAGCCTATCCCTGCGGAGGATATTGCTATTCCTAGTGCGGCGACTGCGGAGTGGTTCCCGAGGTTGAGGACTATTGAGCACAAGCAGCTAGACAACAATGAGTTGTGGGTGTTGCGGATGATGTTGACCATGCCTGACAGGCATGCAAGGCCCGTTGTGCGGGAGAAAAGTGGTGGTAAGTATTCTTACTCTTGTGCGTTTTCTTTATTCCTTTGCTTGTTTATTTATTTGTACGTGTATTATCAGAAGTTGCTGAGTTGTGGAAGATATTTGATCCAACATTTACCGGAAAGGTTGATATTGTTAAGTGTACGGAAGGTGAAGGTTTTAACCTGGCCATTGTCCACAACTTCTGCGTTCCTACACGTGATGCATTGATCGCACCCATGCCGCAAGGCAAAGGTACAATCCATAACCTTCTTACTTGCTTTATAAGGTTCAACTTGCTGATTTTATACGTGCAGGTACTCTTAGGGTCCTTGGTAAATTTGAGTCAAAGGGTGCTCCCAAAAAACATGCCGAGAAGAAGCAAATGGATAAACCCGTGCGGGGTCGCGGCAAGAAGAGACCTGAGGCTTCTGTTGTTCCGCCTTTGGTGCCGCAGGCGGCAGGTATCTCTCGTTCTCATTTCCGCAGATATACCGATTACGTGGTAGTATCCGACACCCTTGAGGGTTTGGGTGTTCCAGGTGGTGGTGCGGCTGCAGGTGGGACATCTGCGGGTTCCAAGCCTGCTGATGAGAAGAAGAGAAAGGCAGAGAAGGCTGTTGATGCCGGTGAGAAGAAACGTCCAAAGATACAGACCAAACGGGTAGCTTTTGTGGGACCTGCGAAACCTGTGGTTGCTTCTGGTAAGTAATTCACAACTTTTACAAGTATTTCGAGTTTGTACTCGTAGTTAGTCTTTTTGGTTTGATTGTAGAACCGCAAGATGAAGATTTCTCTATTTTTGATGCTCCTCATTTTTCTCCGCGTGACACAGCTGCGGATGCGGGGGTTAAAGTGGTGTCTGAGCCCTCTGCGTGGGCGGAGGATACTGGGAAGGGCCCTGCGGCTCAGATTTATGACACGGTGGACTCTGCTGATAATCTGATCTCCCCGCAGGACACTGATGATCTGAACCTAAAGTTTGCTTATACTGAGAGGAAGAAATCTCCCATTGCTGAGAAGGCTTCTGGTTCCGCTTCTCGGGGTGCGGGTTTTACAGGGACTCCCATTCAGCCTGAAGAGTCTGAGTTGGAGTTTTATTACCGCACCTATACTGAAGACCGGGCCATGACCTATCACCGCCCCCCATGGACTGTAATGCAAGGGGATGATATTACTGCTGACCCTTCTGCGTGTAGGGAGATTTTGGGTGGTGTGGGCACCCCTTTTGAAGTCAATCGGGCCCGTTCTTTGCCAAGTGAGGTCCAGATTAAACAACTCTCCTCCATGCTTGTGGGGAGTTCCATAATGGCAAATGCCATTATGGAAAATTACAAGGTGCTTGGGCGCAAAGAGGAGGAGAATGCGCGCTTGCGGGCTGAAGCTGAAGAGTTGGTGAAGGCTGCACGTGAAGGTACAGAGCAGCTTGAACGGCACAAGGTTGCCTTTGAAAAGCGTAAGCAGACTGAAGAGTGGGCCGCAACTGCTGAGCTTAAACAGGTTCGTACCCTTGCAAAATTGCTTTCTGATGAGCGCAAGAGTTGGAAAGAATCTCTTTCTAATGAGCGCAAGACACTTTCTGATGAGCACAAGACCTGGAAAGAATCTTGGGCCAAACAGAATGAAACTCTCTTTCATGTTCATCAGGAGCTTACCAATGCCAAGGCCACGAATGCTGCTTTGGTTAAGGAGAAAACCGCAGCTGATGCGGCTGCCAAAGAGGCCAAAGAGGCGGGGGCCCGTGCTGCAAAGGCTCTTGAAGGGGCAAATGTTGACCGCACCAACTTAACAAAAACTGTTCAGGGCCTCCAGGTATGAATTTCTTTTTCTCTTTGAATCTGCATATATCTTTCACAAGTATGTTGATTAACTTTTGTACTTGTGTTTTCTTTGTTAAAAGGCTGAAGTGCGAAGCCGGGTAGCCGTTGTTGAGGAGATCAGTGCCCGTGCTGCTGAAGCTGAAGCGCGGGCAAGAGAGGCTGATGAGGCTAGAGAGAGCATTGCTTCTTCACTTGATCTGCTCAAGGCCGATCGCGAATGGATGCGTATGCACGGTATCGGGCATGTAAGTATCCGTTGCCTTTGTTATCTTTTTTAGATTTGCCTTTGATAACCATAGTATTCTTGTTTCGCAGATTGTTACGTCCATCCTTGACGCGCCTGAGAATGTGGCAGGTGTTAATGAGATTAGGCAGCGCGCCCGGGATGCTGGTTTTAAAGCTGGCTACAATCGCTGCATTGCTCATATGAATGCTATGGCCCATGGAAAATATACGGATGAAAGGTCTAGGTTCCATGGTGTGGACACTGAAGCGCTTCTTGCTGCCGCTCTTGCGGCGTACAACGAGACGTCCATTGCCGCTCTTGAGGATCTTGAGGAATGCCTCGAAGCGGAAGACTATGTAGACCGCTTGCGGGCGTTGTATGCTGATGAGGAAGATGAGAAAAAACCTGTTGTTGAGGGCAAGGATGGTGCGGGTTCTAGCGGTACAAAGAAAGATTAGGCTGGCCTGCGTGCCTTTGTTGTTTCCTCATGTAAATGTTAAGAACTTTATGTAAATTTCTTGGACACCGCGTAGGTGTAGAAACTTTTTGAATATCAAGAACCGTTTTGTTCAATTTGTACAAGTGTTTTTACTACTTGCCTGTGTGAACTTGTATGAGTTTAATGTTATTGTGAATAACACTAAGTCTGTGTTTGCCTTTTGCATATCTAGATGATTATGCAAGTATGAAAACTGTATTTGCGTATCCAGTCGGATAGACAGTTAGTGTTGTCATTGCTGGCCTATTACAATGGTTGCGTGTGGTTATCACTCTGTGTGGGTATCTCGAATGAAGATTTTGCCAATCTGTTTTTGTGGATACCGCAGAGTGGAACACGCATTTGTAATAGAAGTAAATAAACAATATTGCATTGAATCGTCTATTTATTTATTTGCAAATGGCCTGCGGCCCGATTGGTTACATGGTGAATATAAAAAATATGGCTTACATGTAACAGCGTCGAAGCTGTTGTGCGTTCCATGTGCGTGCGGTAGTTTCGCCTTCTAATGTTTGCAGTTTATACGCGCCTTTGCCCAGGACCTCTTGGATGAGTTAGGGTCCTTCCCACTTGGGGGCAAGTTTCCCTGGGCGTTCTGCGTTAGATGCTTCATTGTCACGAAGGACGTAGTCTCCTGGGTTGAAGGTACAAATGCGGACGCGTGCATTGTAGTACTTTTCAAGTTTGGTTTTGTACTTGGCCTCGTTGATGGCAGCGTTTTCACGCCTTTCTTCTAGGAGGTCCAAGTCAACCCTGCTTTCCTCATTGTTGTCTATCTTGTTGATAGCCAACATTCTAGGTGAGGGGAGGCCTACTTCCGCGGGGATCACCGCTTCAGTGCCATAAACCAGGCTGAAGGGTGTCTCACCGTTGCTTGTCTTTGGGCTTGTCCTGTGAGCCCATAAGATACTTGGGAGTTCATCAACCTAGCCGCGTCTGGCTGTTCCCAACCGTGCTTTGATGCCTTCGACTAAACTTTTATTGATACTCTCGACTTGGTCATTCCCTTGTGGATGCGCCACTGAAGAGAATATGTGTTCAATGTTAAGCTCTTTTAGCCATTTTTGAAAGTCGTCGGCAGCGAAGTTGGTACCGTTGTCTGTAACGATGCCCATTGGTAGACCGAAACGGCAGATGATATGTTCCCAGACGAACTTCCTTGTTATCATAGCGGTGGTTGAGGCGAGCGGTTTTGCCTCCACCCATTTTGTAAAGTAATCAACATCCACTATGATAAATTTCACTGCACCTGGTGCGTCTGGAAATGGTCCTACCACATCGATTGCCCATTTCTGGAATGGCCATGCGGTGGTGACGGGTATCAGGTTGTTCTTGGGGAGCAAGGTTTTAGGAGCGTGCCGCTGGCAATTGAAACACTTGCGCAAGATTTTGACTGCATCTAGGTGCATGTCGGGCCAGTAGTACCCGGCGTTCATGATTTTGGCCACCACCATGCGTGGGCCTGCGTGTATGCCACATATTCTCTCGTGGATTTATCTGATAAGGTATATGGAATCTTGGGCGTTGACGCATCGTAGTAGCGGCCCCAGGTATGATTTACGGTACAAGATACCATCTCCCATTTGAAAATGACACGCTTTGTACTGCAATTTACGTGCCTCTGACTTGCTTTCGGGGGTAACACCTGATTGCAAGTATGCAATGATTGGTGTCATCCAGGATGTTGTACCGTACTGGATGACATTGACTTGACGCAGGGGTACCGAGGGATTTTGCAGGATTTCGATGCGTACCTCCTTTGCCAAGTGTTGGAAGTTTGTGGATGCCAATTTTGACAGTGCATCCGCGGGTTTGTTTTCACTCCTGTTGATATGGCGGATATTGAAGGAAGTGAACTTTGTTCTCAGTTGCAAGGCTTGCTCCAGGTAGAGGATCATGATATCCCCTTTTGCGGCATAGTCGCCGCGCATCTGCCCTGCGACTAATAGTGAGGCGACGTGTGCCTCCAAATGTTGGACGCCGAGTTTGACTGCCAAACGCAGCCCTGCCAGTAGATCCTCGTACTCTGCCTCGTTATTTGTGCTTTTGAAATCGAGGCGGATTGCGTAGGTAAGCTCTTGCCCATCGGGGCTACCGAGTCGCAGACCTGCGCCTACACCATCTTCGTTAGATGCACCATCTGTATATAGTGCCCAGGTTTCTGCGGAGGATGGTGGTGATGCAGGATTTTGCTCTACTTCGCATTCTTGAATGCGATTTGTTGGTACTTCAGCGACGAAATCAGCCAAGACTTGGCCTTTGATTGCGGGGCGCGGCTTATAGTTCAGTGAAAGTGCGCCCAGCTCAATTGCCCATTTTGCTAACCTCCCTGAGATGTCTGGTTTGGATAGGATCGGTCCGATCCTGTAGTTGGTTAACACTGTGATGACGTGGTTTGCAAAGTAACGTCGTAATCGTCTTGATGCGTGCACTAGTGCCAGTACCAACTTCTCCATGAAGGAGTATCTCGTTTCTGGGTCATTGAGCATTTTGCTGATATTGTAGATGGGTGTTTGGAATCCTTCTCGCTCCACTATGAGTACCGCGCCTACCGCGTTGTCCGCGGCGGATAAGTACAAGATAAGTGGTTCCTCTTTGCATGGTGCGGTTAGAGTTGGGATTTGAATCAAACATTCTTTAATTTCCCGGAACGCTTTCTCGGCTTCTGCGGTCCATTGGAATTGTTCCTTTTTTAAGCAGCTCCGCAGGGTTTTGATGAAAGGGTAAGACTTAGCTGCATGATTGGCTAAGAATCTATTCATTGCGGCTAGCCTGCCGACTAGTCGTTGCATCTCTTTCATCGTAGAAGGCGATGGCATACGCTCGATCGCCTGAACTTTTTTCGGGTTCACCTTGAATCCATCTTTAGTTACGATGAATCCAAGGAACTTGCCTTCTTCCATTCCAAACGAGCATTTCCCTGGGTTAAGCTTCATGTTGACGCTTCGCAGAGTTTGGAATGTTCTTTCAATATCGTTGAGCATGGTGTCTTCCTCCATGCTCATGACGACCAGGTCGTCCATATAGATTTTGACACTTTTGCTGATTTGACCGCGTAAAGTGTCGTTCATCAACTTTTGATAGGTTGCGCCCGCGTTGCGCAACTTGAACGACATTTTTGTGTAGCAGAAGTTCCCGGTAGAAGTGCGGAATGCCGTTTTTTCTTCGTCCTCAATTGCCATTTGTACCTGGTGGTAGCCTTTGTAACAATCGAGGAAACACTTCCATCGAAATGGTGCGAGGTTATCGACCTTCTCATCGATCTCCGGAAGTGCGTAACAATCCTTGGGGCAGGCTTTGTTGAGATCTTTATAATCGACGCACATGCGCCAACCCCCGGATGGTTTTTCTACCATGCCTGGGTTTGACAACCAAGTCTGGTATTTGACTTCCCGCAAGATACCTGCGGAGAGCAGCTCTTGGACCTGCTCATGCATCGCCTGGTTCTTTGCTGATCCAAGGTGGTGTTGGCCTTGGATCACCGGCTTGATTCCTGGCATGGTATTCAAGAAGTGTTGCGCGATTTCACGTGGTACCCCTGTCATATCTGCGGGTGTCCACGCAAAGATATCCTGGTTCCTGAAGAGAAGTTGCTTCAGGTGCGCTTTGATAGTGGGGGACAAGGTTTGGCCCAACCTAACTGTTTGTTCTGGGTGTCTTGCGTTAAGAACCCATTTTTCTGGTTGAGTGTTGGGGGTAGGCCTTGCTACCTTGGCCGGACGCAGTTCGTCCGTGGACATAACTTCTCTTTGGGCGTATGTTATCGCGATCCCCGTCTCGGTTGGGAAACCGATGGCAGAGTGGGGGACGTATGTTATCATGTTGAAGTCGCCTTGAGACTCCCTCCCGAGAATTACGTCGTATTTGGAGGTGTGGGGTAAAACCATGAAGTTTACCTCCTCCGTTCTTGTGTGCCTTCCGTCGGTGAGGCACACAGGGAAAGTGATCTGGCCCAGGGGGAATACAGTTTCCCCTGAAAACCCGGCCAACGGGTAGTCTGCTGGCTGCAGTCGATCTTTGTCTTCTTGATCGAACTGGTTGAAGCACTGCTCGTATATAATATCGGATGTACTGCCCGGGTCGATGAACAATCGCTCGGTGCAGTAGTGAGCTAGGTGGCCTGTGATAACCACGGAGCGCCTGTCGCGCGGTCCGACTCGGACTTTTGGAAAGACAACTTGCTCGTCTTTCCAGTCATTGTCCGTTATTCTTGCCGCCTTGCGCGACCTTCCTCGCCCTCCATTGATCATGTGGGTTGAGGCCACGTACATGGCCCTTTTCCCAAGGAGGGGCCCTCATTGTGGGGGGTGATGCGCTTGGTAGGTTTTTACGCACCTTGCAACAGGTGTTGCAGTTTCCCCTATTTTAGGGCACGCTCAATCTCCAGTCGGAGACTGATGCAGTTGTTTGTTGTGTGGCCCGAGTCCTTATGATACTCGCAATAGAGTGCGGGATCTTGGTTCTTCTTGGACTTCATCGGTTGGGCCGGTCGCAAGAATTGTGCGTCCGTAAGGAGGACGTCGCTTGGCGACTGGTTGATCTCGGTCCAGTTACGGGCCCGAGACTCCTTCTTTGTCGCCCGGTTTTCACACTGGGCGTTGATTGTAGCCCTTGCGTCGGGCTGGTTATTATGCGGGACATATGGTCTGGGATCGCTGCCGCGATTCCATGTGTCCCGGTTGCGCTTGTGCTCTTGGTGGGAGGACTGGCCTTCCGTTTAGGGTTGTGCCTTTGAGACGTGCGGTTTGAGGGACCGCTGGGTCTGGGCGTATGTCTTGACCGCAACCATGACATCTTCCCATTTTTTCGGCAAGCCGTCCTTGCCGGAGATAGTCATAACCATTTGTTCGTCTTTAACGGCAACAATAAAATGGTTACGTGCCATTTGATCTGCAACATCGCCTATTTCCAGGCACTCTTTATTGTAACGGACAACGAATGCTTCAAGCGACTCGTTGTCTCTGCGCCAGATGTTCATGACGTCCATAGAATCACGTTCGTGACGTCGCTGCTGGCTAAAATGTGCGAGGAACTTTGCTTGTAAGTCCTCGAATGAGGTCAGTGAGTTCACTGGCAAAGAATCGAACCAAGCCCTGGCCAGACCTGTTAGGGTCTGCAGGAAAAATTGACACCAAGTAGGTTCATCCCACCTGCCGTTGCACCCGGCGCCGACGAAGATGTTCATGTGGTCATCTGGGTCGGCTGAACCATTGTATTTCCCAATGTTTAATGGGAATTTTGTGGTGTTTACATCGGCGTTGGCAATCTCCGGGACAAACTTAGAGTTTTCGGCCGCAGATTTCGGCCTGTAGGGTTGGCTCTGGTGGCGCTTTGCAGCGCGGAGGTATGTAGTACGGGGGTGAGTGGGAGGAACATAGTTGTGTCCTCCCGGTCTGCTGCTGGTGGCATGGGACTCTCCGCGGTATGTACCGTCGTCTGGATCGGTACGGCCCAGCCCTTCATGGTGGGACAGAGGTCCCAGCCGGCTATGGATGCCGGGGCCGTGGTGGGCTGTCGATTGTCGCCTAGTTTCGCCATGGGGCCTAGGCGGTTATGTATGGGGCCTCTGCTGCGGGACCCATATGAGGAATCGTCCTCCGTCGTGTGCGGACGTCGCAGTAAGACGAACCGCGGTCTTCGTGCCTGCTCCGGGAGGCTGGATTTGTGGGAGCCCTGTCGTCGTATTGTAAAATATGACCCGCAGGTGTATGCGGTGCTGGGGTGGGCCCCACAGATACTTGCGCTTCTGCGCAAGCTCTGTTGTACGTTGCGGTCAGCAGAGCTTGTTGCTGGTCGAACCAGGTATGAAGGTTCATGCCTGGGGGTATCACATAAGCGTACTGTGATAAATCGTGTCCGAACGTAAGGGACGCGCCCCCTTGCGTTGATGTGCCAATATGTTCAACATTTGGGCCTTGGGGATTGGTCCCCGTAGGCCCTTGGTTTGCGGGGTTTAGGTTATCCCCGGTAGTGATGTTTAGACGATCAGACATGGTTTTCGGAAAGAAAAAGATGGTTGAAAAAAGTGCTAAGAGTAGCGGTGGGTGCCAATGATGAAACAATGGTTAACCGAGTGGGGTTAACTCATTGGTCTCGTCAAGAGGGTTAATCCCTTCTTTCCGAGGATCGCTGGCTGGATCGTCTGGTGGTGGGTTTCCTGTACAAGGAAACAAGCCGTGACTCGCAACAAGGAGGATGGGGGTGGGGGGTGCTCCTTGTTACCACTATCCGGCGTGAGAATCAGTAATTTGCTTGGGAAGCAAAGTGTGATAGTAGTAGTAGTAGTGAGAGAGTTGAGAAGTGATACCTCAAACCTGGTTTGGGGTGAGTATTTATAGCCGATGAGTGAAGGAGGGTAGTTGAGTAACTAGCCTGACATCGCACAGCTACTTGCAGATGTGTCAGACCTGTCGGTTACGGTGGTGATGCCACGTCCCGCTGTGGTGTCAGACTGTTGTACACATGTGGGCTGATAGGCGACTGTTCCCAGTGCCACTTGCACTGTGGTGTCAGACCCACTTGCCTTGTAGGGAGGATGCGGTGCCAGGCCGCATCGCTGTTTGCGGTCACTGATGTAGTTCCCGCGTTCTTTGTTCTATCCGAGATGCATGCGGGATGCGGTGCCAGGCCGCATCGCCGCTTAGTGACTGTTACTGTTGTCTAGATCCCTTGTCGTGACAAAAATGTTCATAGGATGCGGTGCCAGGCCGCATCGCTATGCTTAACATTAGTTTCCGCCCTTAAGGTAAGTCTTCTCATCACTGGACAGATTGGACCGCTGTGTCCGCGCACCGCTGTGTTCGCGTGTGCCCGCGCGGACACAGGTAAGTTATTTCTGGTGGGGGTTTTTGATAAGGGTAATGGTCATTCGCGGTCATGCTGACGCGAGATCTGGAACCATACCCCTTCAAATATATATTTAAACAACTTAATTGTTTATAGAAGATAAATGTAAATAACCTCTATAGTTAATTTAAGTAGTGTCGAGAGAATCCAAAATGACTAGTATTCATACATAAAAAACAATGTTAGATATGTAACTAGTTAACACTTTTGCAAACCAAGAAATCCCTTAAAGCATCTCCGACGTTCATATATGGAAAGAATCTGTAGGACGCCCGCCTGATCATATGGAGGAGAGAGAGAAAGAGAGAGCAAAAGAGAGAGAGAAAGAAGAAACGCTCATGAAAACTCGTGGCACCCAATTAAAGATTAAAATGTGAGACTGGGAAGAGAGAAGGAGGATAGAGGGGGCCGGGTGTTCGTTAAATTCCATCTAGGTAGAGGGGCAGACATACGTTAAAGGGAGAGAGTAGCGTCCGTGGAGGACTAGTGCTGCGGATAAAAGATGGACAATTAGGGTTCGAACGGATATAATTCTTTTGAAAGAGGCTTAATTATTTATTTTTAATATATTTAAGTTTTGTTAATTTAAAAAAAAAATAGTGTAAAGTGTAATGAGCATATGCAAAGCCGGCCGGAATTATAGAAAAATGGCCTCAAGTGTATTAGATGCGGCAAAGGGCCAAAAAGGTTGAAAACTTGGAATTATAGAAAAATGGCCTCAAAAAATAAAAACAAACTAAATACAAACAAAATTAAATAGTATGGACACATATTCAAGCAGCTCAACTGTTTGTAGTTTCTACCACATTTTAAAATTTATGTACATATTGAAATCCACTTGGGAATAGCCCAGTGGTGTTGGTGAGTTTAGATAGATTTTAGGATATGAGAGGTCAGGGGTTCAATACCCATGGTGTGCAACGTTTAGCCATTAAAAAAAAGTACATATTGAAGATTTAATGCTGGCTTTCGACGACCAATCAATGCATAATTTATCTATTATATATAATAAATGTGATAAATTTGGCTGATGTGTCAGCTTCTTAGCCCTCTAGATTGTGCATTTTGGCGGGAAAACAAGCGTGACTTTTTTTACTTATGTATTACCCGTTTTTTTGGTATCCGACCCGCAATCATGGATCCTTTATAATATATTTTATTCTCTTACCAAATCTTCATTAATCATTCTATATTATCTTTCTTCAACTATTTCTCTCACATCTCCCCATAAACCCTTTCTTCTTCATCCGATTCAATATCAATCCATCCATATTCATCTATATCAGATAATCGGAGCTTGAATGTATGTATTAATAACTTCCGTGAATCTTGATCTGTAATAATCCGGTGTGTATCTTCAATTTTTTGTTTTTTTTTTCCCGAAGAACCGATTTTCGTTAGTGTAGCACCGACTGTAAGTTGTATTATAATTATATTGATTGTGGAGTCGGCTGAGTTTTATTATATGTGATTTTAACAGATTTATGGTATTTTATGGTATCCTTGAAATCTTTTATGTAATAGATGTTTACATTTTTTTTTATATGTTTATCTCTCTAAATTTCTATCTAATAAGCTTATTGATGAAGTTATATTCCTCACTGAATTTTTTGTCTTTGTTAAAACTTACTGCATGTTAGTATGGTTTTTTCGAAATAAAAAACCCAGATCGGTATTTATGTTTGTATGTGTTAGTTTTGTTTTCAAAATTCCTTGATCTATTGATGATAAAATTGTTATGCATAATTATTAGTTTTCTATTATATTGCTTTTATATCATAATCTGTTTTGTGGAGCTTTTTATTGGTTTAATGTCAAAATGTTTTTTTATTTTGGTTTTTTGCAGTAATACATACTGAAAAATTTAAGAATACTTACCATGGATTATGTTCTTTATTTTGTAACAGACAATTTTTGTTAAATATATTCATTTTTTTTTTCACATGCAGATTAGTATGACGTCTTTTTATACAATTTTTTCATCGGACTTTCCTGAATATTTGGTATGTTTATCAATTTTATAATTACGTTACTGTTTTTTCTTCATATTGTTTTTAATATGTTTTCTTTTTTTCAAGGAAATACCATATGAATATAGCAACAGGTTCCTAATGTATGCTGAGCCAAACAATCAAGCTGTTATCAAGTGTGTGAATGGTAAAGAATTTGAAGTTTTATTGACTAAGCATAGAGGTGGGTTTGTGTTCATGGATGGGTTGCAAGACATTGTTGCTAAACTATCATTTACCGACGGGTGTTTCCTCATGTTTAAGCAAATCGAGTTATATTCTTATTTGTTAACACCCTTTATGAAGATGCAACCACATCCGATATTTGGTTCTAATGTTCCTTTATTTATGTCCATGAATACGGAGGAAAATGTAAGCAATGTTGAGTACTTCTGCCAACGCTTCACACAAGACTCCAATGATAATCTGGTTATTATATAAATTTTAGTTATTTATTTTTTTAGATATCAAATTTAAGTTATTAACCAAACAGAATATATATGCAGGTCATTCCATCTGATTTTGTTGAAGGAACAATACGTTTACCATCTATTCGCAAGTTAACATTCAAGGTTCATGTTAATTGGTGGGATAGTTTTGATGTGTTGATTGCTAAAGACCCTAATATTAACGTTTATTTGATTTACGATGGATGGGACAATGTTGTTTCGTACGTACCTATATACCCTGATTATTACGTTGTGATGAGGTACATTTTTGAGAAAAATTTTCAGGTGGTTGTTTATGATTTGAATGGTTGTGAGGTTCTCGCGCCGAAGCGTGTATACACGCCATCTGATGTAAACATACCTAAACCCGTTCCTTCAATTATTGAAATACAAGACTATGACGCTAACATTGATGATGAAACTGATGTTGATGAATCTGATCCTGATTATAACGAGTCCATTGGATATGATTCAGATGATGCTTCTTCCATTATCACTAACTCTGATAGCGATGGGATGGAGAATGACGAGGAGGATGTTGAAGTTTCGGATTATGAAGAAGATAGTAAGTTTGATCCGGACTACCATCCTATCGAGTTTCAATGGAAGTACGACAGGCATTTTGTAAGTGACGTTTATATCCCTCTTATTTTTATCTACAATTTTTATAAAAAAACTGTTTTTAGTAATTGATGTAGCCTTTGTATATATATCAAGTAATAATATTTCTATTTTATTTGTTGTTTTGTAGCGTCTTAATTCCGATGTTGCTGAAGCATCCAGAATTGACATGACTATGGAGATGTGTGTTCAGAACTTGGCTGGAGACGATACGATGATTTCATTTCGTGCTGAAGCACACGGTAGTGGTTTTCGATATGAGGCTTTGCAATGGCGTACCAAGTTTACGAAACCAAATGGTATAAATCATCCTGCAAAGTGCACGTTTGTTTATTGTCAAGTTCAAAAGAAGTTGATTCTCAAGAAGGTTGTCCAGTAGTACCGTTTGCACATTATAAACAATATAAATATAATTTGCTTTTCCGTTATTTTTTGTTTTTTGGCTGCTTTAGAAGTTTGATTTTGGATCTTTATCTTATAAAAATGTAACCTTTTTTTTTGGAATACTAAATGCTATATAATTATATTATATAAGTTATAATGTGTTTGTTATATCAATTTTGTCTTTAATCAAATTTTTTGAATGTTAAAATATTATTTTTGTAACTGATATCAAAATTACAGTTGTGTAACTTCTACATATTAGTTGTGTAACTGATTTATTAAACAAAAATGATTATTGTTTGTTATTGATTATCGTAATATGTTTTAAAGAAGATGGTAATTTCTAAATTAATGGAATCAATCTTATTATATATTTGGAAATCGTTTTAATTATCCCTTGAATAGTTTGATATGTATATTAAATATGTAAATATGTCAATATTTAAATATGTAAATGATATCAATATTACAGTTGTGTAACTTGTACATATTAGTTTTGTAACTGATATATTAAACAAAAAATGAGGATGGTTTGTTATTGATTATCGCAATAGATTTTAAAGAAGATGGTAATTTCTAAATTAATGTAACTAATATTATAATATTTTTGGAAATCGTTTAAATTATCCGTTGAATAGATTGATATGTATATTAAATTATAGTTTACTTTTTTTATTAATAGATTAGTGTATTAACAAAATATTGTATATATCGATATGATCAATCACAGATTTGACGTGTTTTTTGTAAGTTGTCATCATGATTTTTTTTTATGCAGACAATCAGAATACGATTTTATATTTGTCTCACACATATAATCATTTTTGTTTAAATTATTTTTTAATATGAATTTATCAAGTATAAAATATCCCCATTGAATGGAAATACTAATTTATTTTTGTTAACCTAATTTCAAAAGAAGGAAATTATATATCACCAATTAACGACAACATTAATTTGTGAACTGTGATTTGAATTTTATATAATTGAATGGAAATGGAAATGGAAATACTAATTTTATTTCTTAAATTCCTAATTTCAAAAGATGGAAAGATGTTATCACTAATTAACGACAACAATTAATAGTGAACTGTAAATTTAAACTTTAAATTCGAATTAGAAGACAATGTATAGATGGAAACTTTTTTATAATAATTACATATCAATCACATATCTATCATCTAAAAATACCAATGATTTAGTTTTAATATATATATGTAATAGATTATCATATTTTCTCAAACATTGTTCGTCTTTGTTTTGTCTTCTTTTTCCGATTTTCTATTACAATTATTGTAATGGAAGAACACAAGATTACAATGTTGTCTAAGCTTACTGCATTGTCAAATAACTACACATTGAAGTTGAAAATCATATCTATTTGGAGAAAAATGATGCATGCATGTAAGAACGAGATATTTCGGGTTGATATGATATGCATGGACGAAGAAGTATGAAAAATATTTTTTTATATATTCACTTTTTTTCATTTAGTATATAATTTTATTTAAGTTTGTATTTTATAATGTTGACAATTCAATTTATTATTATTGTGCACTTACAGGGGCATACTATTCAAGCAAGTTGTCTTCACCGTATTTTGCCAAAGTTTGACCAGTTCTTCAAGCTCGATCAATGTCTTGTAATTAGCAGACCTTCTCTTGCTCCTTACAATACAAGTATCAATCATACGAAAAATAACCAGAAGCTGACATTTAATATGTACACACAAATTCAAAGAGCCGTTGATTGGAAAGGTCCAAAGTATTGCTTCTCATTTGTGAAATTCTGAGACGTTCTTGAAAACATTGTTGCCATTAATTCACCTGTTGGTATGTTTTGTAATTTTTTTTGTCATTTTTGTTTAATCCGTGTACATCCTTTTTTTTTATATCTTACATATTAACTTCTTTTTTTTTTTTGTTTTTTTTTTTTAATTTATAGACTTCATAGGATATGTTGAAGTGTGCTTCAATCTGGAAGACACTAATAAGAAAGATGGAACAATAGGCAAACGATTGAATTTGAAGCTTAAAGATATTGAGTAAGTATTTAAATTGTCTTTTCGTAATATTTTATACCGTATTTATGTTACAACTTTTATATATATGTCTTTTTGTCTATATACATAGTGGTCAACAAGTTACTGCTACTCTTTGGGACGATTTTGCAATTGAGATGCATGGATACTTTAACAATCCCAATCGTGAAAAGCATGTTGTGGTGTTGGTTCATTTTGGTGTTGTTAATATGTATAAAGGTACCAATTTGCGAAGTTACTATTTTTTTCCCCTAATTTATAAGTTATATTATAACACATTAAGCATTCAATTTTTTACCTCAATATATTGCATCATATATTATATTTTAAATACATCTTTTGTTTTATTGTGTAGATCAACCTGGTTTGTCTACTTCATTTGATATAAGTAGAATGTGGATCAATGCTGAACTTGAAGAAATTTCTTCTTTTAAGAATAGGTATATTTACTTTATTTTCTATTATTTCAAATGACATTACTAATTTTTTGTTAGTTATATTATCAATTAATTAATGAAAATTATATCAATATTCAAATTCATATAGTTTTATAGAGAAGTTTGCATCCACACCGTCATCGAGTGATAACGTCGGATCTTATATTATATCAACGGTTGAGGATTCTTTTATGAATAATTCATTTGTTCTCACTGCTTTTCTGAGTACCATCGAGAAGGTACGTACTTTATTTTATGTATGTATTTGTAATTATTTATACATTATTATGATAAAAGATTGATGTTTGTGCAATTGTTTATTAATCTTTTTTCTTTACTTAGAAGAAGAAAGTTATTTTGGTTGGCACCATACTTGCTATTTGCTCAGAAAAAAATTGGTACTACAACGCTTGCAACTATTGCAAGTCCGGGGTTGAAGAGTCGTTTATTACAGTTGATAAAGACGATGGTTCAGGTGATGTTGAAGATAGGAAGACGGTATTATGCACCAACACTAAGTGTAAAGGAGTTGATATTGTGTCTCTCCCTCGGTTTGTTAACTCACCTTACAATTACCACATTTTTATAATAAATATATTATTAGTACATTTAAAAATTTACATATTATGATATTTAAATTATTATCAGTTTCAAAATACCTATTCGCGTACAAGATTCATCTGGTACGGTTACGTTGACTCTCTTTGACTACGAGGCGTACAAGATTTTTAAGAAGACTGCTAAAGAACTGCTTGAGGTGCAGGACGAGGTAAATTTAAATTATATTTTTTTGTTCTTACTATTTATGCTAAATCCATGTTAATCATTATATATTGTGATAAATTTGTAGGAGTTGTCCTCTGGTGATTTTTCCAAGGAATATCCGGATGTTTTTAATATTTTGATCGGTCAAAAAATGGCTTTTATCATTAGTGTTTCAGATTTTAACCTTAAGTATCATGTCGAAAATTATGGAATTTCCATGCTTACATCTGATCCTAAGATTCTTTCTGCTTTGTATGAGAAATTCAAAATTCATGAGGTATAAAATATCTTATTTTTCAATACATGTATTTTGTATAGTTTCCCTATAACGTATTAGAATTTTAATTAATTAATTTTTGTATTTTGTTAGTATGAGAAATCTGAATCATCCAGTGTGCAAGTGTCAGACATTCAATCTATTCCTTGTGATGTTTCCAAGGTATATTTTTTTTTTTTATAAATATTCATATTTTATATATGTTTATGTAGTTTTATTTATTGAATTAGATGATGTCAATAAACAATAAGATAGACATACTGAATTGATGCATTCACCTATTATTCTCAGGATGACGTATCGTTCAGTGGAGATAATGAAACGCCAATGTCTAACCTGTTGCAAAAAGATCACAAATCGTCTTCTTCAGGTGAAGTGAAGCGTAACCTACACGAAATGTATGATGTTGATGACATGATTGGATGTTCTTCAACAAAAAGGCGTCTTGGTGATGAGAAAGAGGAAGCCCAAAATTCAGAATCTTCAAATCTTCTGATTCCTAAAATTGAGAAGTAGGTTGAGTTGGTTGGGTTATTAGTTGGTTTTGTTTAGTTAAAGACAATTTGCTATGTTATGATTTCATTTTGGAACAATTTTTTTTCAAACTTGGTTGTTGGTTTACTATGGTTTTAAGACAATAGTTATTTTGAATAATATGTTTATGGTTTTGATTATAGCAGTTATGTTTTTTAATCCATATTTTTGTTTTTTCAATGTTCCCTGTATCATTATAATGTTTTAAAATGTCACAATAGGCCCTTCAAGTTTAACCCCACATTAAAATCAATAAATAATTATCCATGCATCTCTCGATGACGGTGTGGATGCAAACTTCGACCTTTATAAAATTTCAAAACTTAAGCAAGTTTGTTTATGGTATGATACTGATCGATGACCTTTATTGTTTTTTTTTTGTCATATTTATATATTATTCAAAAAGCCCTTCGACCGTATCTATTAAATTAAACTTCAATAATTATGTAGCTTACTTTCAAACTTTATTACATTACTACTTTACCTTAGATAACTGTAACATGTAGTCAAAATCACGGAAAATATATCAAATAAATAGATTATATCGATGACATATGAATTGTATTATAATAACTTATGAATTACTAATAATCAATATTAATAATCCATAATACAATATAAACCATAATCTATTATATATCCAAATAGTTTTTTTTTAAATGATAATTTAAACAATATTTTAAAGATATGATGCATTATTAATTTTTTAATTTTTAATAAATTTTAGTTGTTTTATTTTTAAAATTTGACGTTCTAAAATTGTATTAAAAAATTTAAAAGATTTTTGACTTTCATTATAATAGATTGATTATTGTTTTCAAAATTAATATAGTTTCTTAAAATAAATCATGTATCATTTATTTCATAGAACATAATAAATTCCTAATTTATACGTAAAATATCATAAAAATAGATGATAAAAAATCATTGATTTCATATATCTTCAATTTTTAACTTTATTTCCTAAAATACATATACTTAAGGCTATAAATAAACGTTGAAAATATATTCATTTTGCAACAAACGTTAATCCGTTTTCTTGTAGTCTTCTTAAGAACAAGGTTCATTTTTTTTTTAAATTTCTGTTTATCTATTATTTTTTAGATCTATTATAGGTTTTTCGATTGTTATTAACTTTTTTTTTTATAAAATCTATTGATTATCATTATTGTGTATCAGTTGTCATGTCCGACAAAGGAGATGTTTTATTATCTTTATTTACAAAGGATTCAACTTTTTCTGACGTAGGTGATGTTTGGGAGATTTCAAAGGTATAACTTTATTTATTAATAGATGTTTAGTATGTATACACTAAACAACTAAATTAATATTTCTTTTATATTTTTTCAGCCAAAGAAAGTTCTTATTTTTGCTAAGGTCAAAAATATTATCAACAACTCTTGGTACTGCATGATGTGTCCTACGTGTTCTAATGAAGCCACTTTGGAGGTCGAAGAATTTTTTTCACCTGATTGTTTTGATGACTTAAAGCAAATAGAAGTTTATCACTGTTCGAATTACGATTGTTCTGAGACTACAGTCAAACCTGTTCCCAAATTTAAAATTAATATTGAAGTTGGTGATGAATCTGATTCTGTTGAACTGGTCTTATTTCACAAGCAGGCTGCTGAGCTTATTAATAAGTCTCCTAAACAATTGATTCACGAGAACACCACGGTTATTTATATATTTATGTTTATAAAAGTTATTCGATTTATAAACATGTTAAATTTTTAAAAACTTACACAAACATTTTTCTATACTTTCAGTGTGATGATATTGTTTTGGTTCCAAAAGAGATAAGGTCACTGGTTGGCAAGTTTTTCGCATTCAAGATAGAGATCACTGAGTACAATCTTGTACATTACGATGAGGTTTATGGAATCACCCATATAAGTTCTGATGAAACTCTCATTTGTGACATTAAGAAGAAGTTTTTTAGTGGACAGGTATTATAATCAAAAGTTATGTATTTGTTGCATCAATGTTACCTTCAAGTATATTTCATTATTTATAGGTATTATGTTATGCAGGATCGTAAGTCGATAAATGGGAAACGCGGTGTTAATGAAGTTTATGATATTCATCAAAGCGAGCATTGTTCTGCTACAAAACGGAAGACCGAAGAATGAGGATACCAGCCAAGTTTAGAAGCCCTGATTTTGAGTTATCAACATATTTCAATATGATTTGTCATTTTATGTTTATTTCCGTTTGTTTTTGCAACATTATAAGTTTCCTTTTATTATGATTTCAAACTTCACCATGTAAGACAAATATGAGTTTACTTTTTTAAAGTTTCCTTTTATTTTGCAACATTATAAGTTTGTCTATTATTATGTTTAATTTAATATCAATTATGGTTAATAATTAATAACTTTCCAATTTTTAAAAAGAATTAGGATTGTAACTGTAATTCTTTTGTATTATATATATGCAATCGTTTTGCAAATTGTAAACGTATCTCATTTGGTCACTTCCAATTTCAATCATTGGCAATTGAAAACATTTCACTACTTTATTCACGGTTAGTTTTTTTTTCAATTTCATTTTTGAAATTTGTTTGATGCCGTGATTATATGTTATGTATTTTTGTTTGTTTGGATTTTTAATTTTTATAGAATATGTCAAAGAGAAGCTATAAATTTCCTTCATCAACATCAACACCCGGTAGATCGGTAGCAGTAGATGTTAACCGTAAGTTTTAAATTTTTAACAATTTAATTCTAAAGCGACTATAGGTTACGTGTACTTTTAACAATACATGTATACATGTAGGTATTTTGGACAGAACTCCTCTATCAAACATTTCTAATGGTAAGTATTACTTTTTATTAGATCACAAAATTAACTCATATATTTATTTACTGTTATTTTTATATGAATCGTATACTTTTGTTTTATTTTTTTTTGCTTCACTATTAAGTAATTGATACTGGAGAAAGGCGTAGAGCTCGAAAAGCAATAATTGATAGTAAAAAGGCAAAGAGAAAATCTTCAAATAAGAAGGTTGGCGTCACCTTACGAGACAAAGAAAACATATCTCAGGTGTCGAATGTTACAAATCAGTTAAATACTCCCATCCAGTTCCATAGAAGTATAAATTCTACGGCCTCCTTAGTTAATATTACTTCTGGTACGTGAAACATCTTTTTTTATAGTGTATTACTCAATAATTATGTTATGATTCCAATTTTTATTTGATTTTATTTTCAGCAAATAGTAATGTAGATAATAATGATGGGGCGTTATCTACACCTGCGCTATATTCATTTTCTTCAAGTATCGTGACAGCTACTAATCTGTGTACAACATCTAACACATCATCACTTAGTAAGTTATCAGTTGGTAAGCGTAAATTGAAGCACATGGCACGTGATATAACCCCAGTAGTTATGGTGGATTTGGATTCTGTTGACGAATCCAGCGAAGAAGTTTTTGTGTTGGATCCTTATAAAGGAATTTCAACAGGTGTGCAATTTATTTTATTTATTACTAAACGGTTTTTTTATAATATCAATAAATTTCATTAATAGAAACTTATTTGTATGTAGACTATTTAGATCATGGTGACCAGGATCTTATATGTCAGATTTGTTATGCAAAGATGTGGTCTTCAGAAGGTGGCAAAGGTCGTATAACAATGGATAAACTATGTAAAGGTTTGTGTTGTGGATATGGGAGAGTTGAGCTACCAGTATTAAAAGATGCTAATTCGGAGTATCAACAGTTTTTTCATAATTGCGATACGAAAAGCAAGTTCTTTTTGAAGAATATCCGACGTTATAATTCTATGTTCTCTTTTACATCTATGGGTGGAAAGGTTGATTCGAAGATCAACAAGGGTAATGCCCCATTCATATACCGTATTAGTGGTCAAAATTGTCATAGTCTTGGTAGCTTAAGACCGCCTAATGGGAAACAAGCTAAGTTTTCTCAGCTATACATATATGATACTGAGAACGAGATTTATAACAGACAGAGTGTATTGGGGTAAGCATATTATTTGGTTGATTTATATTTTTTGATAACTTATAAGTGTTAGTCTAATATAATTATTGTTTCTTATTTAAATTTATTTATTTTTTCTCATGATAGGAATCAACTATCTTCACATGAGAAGGAGTTGGACGTTAAAATAATTGAATACCTCAGAGTTTTTTTAGATTCTCATAACGAGTTGGTCAAATCATACAGAATGGTAAGAAACCACTTTCATGAGAATCCTCAAGCAAACTTAAAGCTCCGTCTCATTTACAAAAGAGACAAAGATGGTAGGACTTATAATCTACCATCCACTACTGAGATTGCTGCACTGATTGTTGATGATTTAGATCCATCAATTGATCGTCGAGATATTTTAGTTGAAACTGAATCTGGTATGCTTCAACGTATTAGTGAGTTACACCCATCCTATCTTGCTCTTCAATATCCCATTCTTTTCCCGTTTGGTGATGATGGATATAGAATCGACATTCCTCATAGAGAAGGTGTAACAACCAAAAAAAAATACGACCAAAATGCACAATGCGGGAGTTCTTTGCATATAGAATACAGGATCGAAGTAGTGGTTATTCTTTGGTTTTAAACTCCAGAAGACTGTTTCAACAGTTTTTGGTTGATGCTTACACTATGATTGAGAGTGAAAGGCTCAATTTCATACGTGGTAAGCAGAAGAATCTACGTTCCGAGTCATTTGAGAATCTTCAAAAGTATAAGGACAATGGTAAACAAAATTTATCAAACACTGGTCAAAAGGTAATTTTACCTTCATCTTTTACTGGAGGTGCTCGGTTCATGCAACAAAACTACCTCGATGCTATGGCGTTATGTAAGTGGTTTGGATACCCAGATTTTTTCATAACCATTACATGCAATCCCAAATGGCCTGAAGTTTCAAGATTTTTTAAAGATACATCCATTAAAGCAGAAGACAGGCCTGATATATTATGTCGATTGTTCAAGATGAAGCTGGATTCAATGATTAAAGATATAAAGGATAATAAATTTTTTGGTGAAATCAATGCCGGTATAAATTTTATCTTACTTTTCTACTTCATGTACAGTTTTTATTATTATTTATATTTAATTTTATTTAGTATATTACTAACACATTTTTTTTTTGTAGTTGTTTATACCGTTGAATTTCAAAAACGTGGCCTACCGCATGCACACATTTGTTTATTCATGAAGGTGGATCACAAACTTCCGACTGTAGATCATATAGATCCTTTTATTTCTGCTGAAATTCCGGATAAATCAGAAGATCCTCAGTTACATTATCTTGTGTCTGAGTATATGATTCATGGTCCTTGTGGTGCTGCTAACCTGAGCTGTCCTTGCATGGTTGACAACAAATGTTCTAAACGATTTCCGAAAAAAATTTCGGATCATACAATTATTGACTCAAGCGGTTTTCCTGTATATCGAAGGCGAGATTCTGGTCATACTGTTATGAAAAAAGGTGTTCAGTTAGACAACCGAAGTGTCGTACCTTACAACAAAGGTCTATTAAAAAGATACCAAGCACACATTAATGTTGAATGGTGTAACCAGGCTGGTTCGATAAAGTATCTGTTTAAGTACATTAACAAAGGACCTGACCGTGCTACGGCAGTTGTATATACTGATTCAACCGGTACTAGCAATCAGAAAATAAATGATGAGATCAAACAATACTACGATTGTAGATACATATCAGCCTGTGAAGCGTCTTGGAGAATTTTCGCAAATGAAGTTCATTATAGATATCCTACTGTAATGAGGCTACCTTTTCATTTACATGGTCAACACAATGTAGTATATGGTGAAGATGATGATATTGAAGATGTCTTGAACAAACCATCTGTTGCTTCATCTATTTTTTTGCAATGGATGCGTTTAAATGAACGTGATGAAGAAGCACGTAAACTGACTTATGTGGAGTTCCCAACTAAGTATGTTTGGAACTTAAAAGATAGACGTTGGCAAGTACGAAAAAGGTATAAAACTGTTGGTAGAGTTCATTCTGTTTCTATTGCTTCAGGAGAACCTTATTATTTAAGGATTCTTCTAAATAAAGTTAGAGGTCCTAAATCATTTGAAGAGATTCGAACAGTCAACGGACAAGTGTTTCCCACATTTAAAGATGCATGTTATGCGATGGGTCTTTTAGATGATGACAATGAATATGTTGAAGCCATTAAGGAAGCAAGTTTCGAAGCTCATTGTCGGTATTTAAGATCATTATTTGCGACACTGCTTTTAACAAATACGCTATCAAGACCTGAATTTGTGTGGTAAAAAACTTGGCACTTACTAGGAGACGATATTCTATTCAAGCGTCGTAAAGAGACACATATCCCTGGTAAGTTATTATTTTATTTTCATAGGAAGTACTTATTATTATTTTTTTTATATATTTTGATTCAACATATGTTTAAGTTTATTTTATACTTTTTGTAGATCTAATGATTTTGGCACTTACTAGGAGACGATATTCTATTCAAGCGTCGTAAAGAGACACATATCCCTGGTAAGTTATTATTTTATTTTCATAGGAAGTACTTATTATTATTATTTTTTATATATTTTGATTCAACATATGTTTAAGTTTATTTTATACTTTTTGTAGATCTAATGATTCCTGAACATCATTTGAAGAATCTAATTTTGGTGGAAATTGAGAATTTTTTAATTTCCAATGGGTCTACATTAAGTAAATTTTCTACGATGCCCTTTCCAGACGACGATTCGTTACGTCAAGGTACTAATCGTCTAATCAATGAGGAATTATCGCATGACACACATGAGTTGGAAAGTGAGTTTAGTCGATTGAAAGAATCTCTAACTGAAGAGCAGTTAAACGTTTTTAACCAAATTGTCAATGCTGTCGAATGCCAGAGTGGAGGGTTGTTTTTCGTATATGGTTACGGTGGAACAGTGAAGACTTTTTTGTGGAAGACCTTGGCTGTTGCAATCAGATCTAAAGGTGAGATAGTGTTGAACGTTGCTTCCAGTGGTATTGCTTCATTATTATTATCTAGAGGACGGACAGCACATTCTAGATTTAAAATTCCCATAAACTTGACAGAAGATTCCATGTGTTTCATTAAGCCGAACGATGACGTTGCTAATCTTTTAAAAGAGTCAAAGTTGATTATATGGGATGAAGCCCCTATGGTGCACAAGCATGCGTTTGAGGCACTAGATCGAACAATGAAAGACATTCTATCGTCTTCTAAGAATAACCCTTCTGAGCTACCATTCGGAGGTAAAGTTATTGTGTTTGGTGGTGACTTTAGACAAATACTACCTGTTATCCCAAATGGTACGAGACAGCAGATTGTTAATGCAGCTTTGAGTTCTTCATATCTATGGTCAGAATGCAAGGTTTTAAAGTTAACAAAAAATATGAGGTTGAGAATTGGAGCTGAATCATCTAACAGTGAATCGATTCAGAACTTTGCAAAATGGCTACTTGATATTGGTGAAGGAAACATTGGTTCAGAAAACGATGGTGAAGCGTTTATAGAGTTACCCGATGATTTAGTAATTACCGACTCAGATGATCCAATTCAAAGTTTAATTGACTTTGTGTATCCTTCAATTTTACATCAGTATAAAAATCCTGGATTCTTTTCAGAGAGAGCAATTTTAGCACCAAAGAATGAAGTAGTTCATGAGATTAATGATCGATTACTTTCATTATTTCCAGGTGAAGAAAAAGAGTATTTGAGCTCTGACAGTATATGTCAAACAGAGCAAGTTCTTGATTCTTTTCAACAAGGTCTATACTCTCCTGACAATTTGAATGCTCTTAAAATATCCGGTTTACCTAACCATAGGTTGGTTCTTAAAGTTGGTGTTCCTGTGATGCTTCTTCGAAACATTGATCAACAGAACGGACTATGTAATGGTACTAGACTTCAAGTAACCTTTCTTGGTAAACGAGTAATTGAAGCGGAAGTAATATCTGGCGGAAATATCGGCACAAGAGTTTTTATTCCAAGAATTAGTATGGTTCCTTCAGACAAAAAGATACCTTTTCAATTTCAAAGAAGGCAATTTCCGTTAACAGTGTGTTTTGCTATGACAATTAACAAGAGTCAAGGACAGTCGCTATCTAGAGTTGGTTTATATTTAAAAGATCCTGTATTTACTCACGGTCAATTGTATGTGGCGTTATCCAGAGTCAAGAGCAGGCAAGGTGTTAAAATTTTATCATTTGATTGCGATGGTAAACCTACAACGAAGACATCTAATGTAGTGTACAAGGAGATTTTTCGTAACTTATAATTTAATAATGTATTTCATTTTCATATATTTCATATTTTTATTTTATTTATTTGTTTTTCATAATAAATTGTGATAATTTATATAAAACGTTGATATTCATTAATATTTATAGACATCTATCATATACATAAATCATATCTATTCTATTAAAATTTGATTAATTCACTAAGTTTCTCCACTTGAAGGTTAATAGTGTTGTTTTGGCAACAAGGTGAATAAAGTCTACACTACTGTATTAAGTTTCAAAAAAAAAAAAATTAGGATTTCATATTGATAGTCAACAACATATTATAAATGATTTCTAATTATAAAAGATACCAACGTTTATATATTAGCAAAAATATGGTATCTGTTTTTATAGTTTACCAAGGAACAACATAAAACATGTTAATGTCTACTTTCATGTCCCAAAAAAAAAAGATCCAAACATGAAATTCTAACAAAATAGAGTCATAATTTCATCTATCCAAACACCAAAAGCAATATGGTTTCTTTTTAACTGTTAACCTTCATTAACGGCATCGACTCGTGTTAAGATCAGAACATTTCCTTCACATAAAAATCTGAAATGCAATTTGTCACCGAATCGAATGCCATTCTCCTGCATGAACATCGGCCACCCTTCGATAGCATACCTTACACCATTTCCATTCTTTTGCCGCCTAAGATTCATGTCTATTGTTTCTCCATTCATGTTTGTCACTTTTATCTCATAGACTTTATTTTTTAATCCTGCATTTCTTACAACATTTGCAGGCATTCTCTGTATAACAAAAAAAGAAATTTGTAAGTAAAATATCCGTATTGATGTTATATTATTTGTTATTGTCAGTGAGTATTATAAAAAATCATACCATTCGATTTTCTCCCTTCATTGTGAACTCATAACAAACAGTTTTGTCAACATCTTTTATCCTTGCAACACGTTTTTCTTCCACATGCAATGTCTTCAATGAATTATATATGTTCAGTCACACATTTTAGTATTAGAGTTATATATTTAATCCCTAACTTTAAGTAATATATTGATCACTAAATAGAATAATGTATGCTATACGTACCAATCGGCTGCGGGTTCTTCGTCCAACTGTTGATACGTCTGGCATTTCCACTTCTATTCCCTCTATCGGCTTTTTTTTGTTGTCCTGGTTACAATACTTTGCAATCTGTTTTCTTTTCTTTTTAAGCTGTTAAGACAATGAACAACTTAAATTAATAATAGCCAACAATAATTAAATTAATATATGTACATATATGAATGAAAAGACTTATCTATTATTATGTTTAAAATAAGTACATCTTCTTTTTTTGTTTCTTTTGCCTCTTTTTTCTTCATACTGTTTGGTCCTTCTTTTGAAATTTCTTTTTCATCTTCATCCATCTATGTATTATAATTAACAAAATATATCAAATATTAGTATAATGTATTGAATTATGTATAAAAGAGTGGTTATTACCTCAGCTATTTCCTGATCTATTGAATCATTATCTTGACAGAAGTTCTGTTATTCAACCAAATACAAAAAATAAGTGCATTTTTATAAAGAATGTTATACGTTAGTTCAAAATACTTACGAAGTCAACGCTTTTGTAGTATGTATCCCTAGGTATTTCCAGCAGAGAACCATCTTCACTTTCTTCTTTGTTGTTACACGCTATTTCAACTCCATTACGATAAATTTTCAACTCAAATGTGACGTTGTCCATCTTCATCAACAAAAGTATATCATCGTCTTCGATTCCAATATCATGAAATAGCTTTGGACAACCTTTTGTAAGAACATAATTATCGTTGATTCTTTCGGTCTCAACTTTCCAAATCTTACCTTCTGCATATATGTTATAATAATCGTTCACTGGGGAGTAAGAGTAACATGTTGTTACATAAACATCCGGAATCACCTGAAAAGTTTGGTAACAATTATTGTAAATCTATAATAGAATAAATATATATTCACACATGTTAGTATGCTTACTATAATCTTTAAAATTCCGTAACGGTTTACTGTCACAAAAGATTCACCACATATGTTCTGGATGAAACAATCAATTTCAATGTTTTTGTCTTCCATTATCCTTAGGCGCAATAACGTGCTATTTGGCAACTGAAGGTCCCTTACCACATTACTCCATCCGTCAGTTATAACGCATTCACCACTTACACTTCTCAACGAAACTGGCCAAGTTTTCCCACTTATATGATGTATCATTATTGTTTTTCTTTGCCAATAAACTCCATATATGTTCTTAACAAAGTCAATCGGTAGTACCTGGGTGTAAATTTATGTTGTAAATGTTACTTAATAGAAATATATAAAATTATTTGTAACCATTGTAGCATACCAGTTTTAACGATGAAGTCTTTTCTAACAAAGCGACACATGATCTACTCATTTTTAGATACCTGTAATATAACAACATCTATTAGAAATATTTACTATTGAACCTTAAGTAATTCATATATTTTGACAATAATATGAAAACCACCTATTAACCAATATTAGACAAACTGATATTAGTAATATGCTTTTATGTAGGATTTCAAGATTACAATTTAGAATTTACTTGTACACAAGTTTAAAGGGAGTATTATCTCATCATTATATTTGTTTACAAGAGAAGAAATAATCGTTTTCGTCAATAAATTTACACTTAGATACATGGTGCAGATTTCTACTTTAAACTATTACTATTTTGTACTTCATAAGCAGAGAAAAAAAAAATCAACAAATATAATGGAATTGTATTTCAATGCAGGTGAATCGAAATTGCCTAAATCATAAAGTTTATTCCATGTTCATAAGTGAATCAATCTTCCAAATCTATCAACCATCAAAACATAATTTCATAAGAATATCAACAAAATGTATCAACTAAAACACAAAATCAAGACAGAAATCTATATATACAAACACATGCAATACATGTAATCCATTTTATATATGCATAACATACTAAATCTCAACTGTTGAAATATATAAACACCAATTTTCACGTTTATGTAGTGATTAATCGCTGAAAACAAACTTCCCATGAGTTATTTGTAGTTTTAAACACATTTTTACTCAACAAATCAACAAAGATATCGTAGTAGAAGTGATCGGAAGTTTTGCCGGAAAATTACCTTTACTAAACCTTCATCCGGCGTTTTCTAGATTTCTTGAACAATGTGAGTTTAGGTCTGCGCAATGGTATGGTAAGTATAGGTGATATGATGTTTGATTGTCATAGATAATATAATAAGTAACTATTTCTTTTTTATTATAAAAGTTTTATAAGGTTAATTTACAGTTATTATTATTATTTTTTATTTCTCCGATATTTACAATGTTCTTACTACAAAAATGAAATATAAGTTAGGTTGTCGTAATAATAAACATATTTTCGTGATAATGTATTTATCGATGTTTTTGTTTATTTTTTATATTTTGTATTTTTTTTTGTGTTATGAATTCTTTTTTTTTTGATGTTTTTATTATAAATCACATAATTAACATATCCATATTATACGTATATTATGTAAGACATTATAATAAGCAAAAAACATTGACTTGCATATCACAATTTTTTTTTAAATCCAATAACAATTAAAACTGAAAATATTATTTAAACTCATGAAACACTTATTATAAAGAACAAACGATCCATATCACAAATTTTCAAATTTTCCAAAAGACTAATTCTTTTTTTCACAAATCGTTTTATCTTATTCCATCGCCGCATATTCTTCTATTTTGTTGCCACTTGATTCAGGAGGAAGAAATTCTTTATATAGATCGCCATATAGCGATGGGCAATCTTCCCAAAAACTTTCATGCGTTCATAAATTTCAAATAAATTTGATGTACAAAAGAACAATGTTGATAAAATTATTTTACATTTTAAATGTAATTAAAACAAAACTATAATAGATTACCAGGTATTCTTTAGCATAGTTGACCTGTAACCACTCAAATGGCCATGATGAAAGCCCTTCATTCCATTGTTTACACACACATTTGTACTGATCAATGGATTTACCATTGAGCCTAATTAAGATTTCAAAGAGTATAATATCAAAAGGAATATAAACCATAAAAAAAAACTTCAAAACCTATATTGTGAAGAGCCTATGTATATATCCTTTATATAACATAATAGAAAGATACTCCGTAATAGATTAACTTGGGCCTAATTTTATAAACCAAAAAAAAAAAAACGATTTATAATTTAAAATGGTAACTCTATTTATAAATGTCAATGTTTTATGTTTTTTTTTATAATTCAAATTTATTTAAACATTTGTCTAATTAAAGTTAATATTTTATCCCGTAATGTTAGGTTTGTTGAACAAACATATTTAACTAAAGTCATCCGAGATTTTGATTTTATGAATAGAAACGATTTTTTCTTTAAATTTATTTGTTATTTAAGGAATTTTCTAATAAAAAAAATCCTTAATTTACATTTGAAAATTTTCCAAATTTATCTTAAGATCTGTGAAATAAATTATAATTCAACTGAATTGTGTTAATGATATTTTTTTATAAATAATGAATAAAGGTAACCTAATTATTAAATCTGAATTATTCAATTCACAACTATTTAAAAAATAAAAATCACATATTTATATTTTTAATTCAACCGATTTGTATAATACATTCTTAAAATAGAATATCCTTTATTCAATCTAACTATTTAACATATTTATATTTTTAATTCAATTTAATTTTGAAGACAATATTTTCATTCATTTTATTATTTAATGCATTATATCCGGAATTATATAATACATTCTTAAAATAGAATATCCGTATTAATGATATAGAACTTTATCTTACATTGCAATTATAAATAAAGAAAAGCGAAATTGGTTAGATTATTTGTGTTGAGATAACAGGTAATTTACACTAACTCGGAATTTGTGCTTGGTTTTTATGTTTCTTTAGGTTTTGATTTTTAATTTGACATTGATGTTCATACGATTCAATTTTGGATTATTATATGCTTTGTACATGATTCATCCAACTTTGTTGCTTACTTCTAACATTGCATTACATAATTCTCATCAAAGGTTTCTTATGAATTTTTTTGTAGGATGCAACGTCTTGAATTTGAAATGTTTGCTAACGAAATCCTATCAAGGCTACCAACAAAGTGTGTTGCTCGATTAAGATGTGTTTCTAAAAAATGGCGTTACGAATTGTCGTCACATTTGTTTGCGATTATACACTATCGCCGTATGGCTAATAACCATTATCGTAAGTTTATCATGTTGACCAAGTCATCAATTGATATTCATAACTTGATTGGAGGAAAGTTAGACATTTCTTCAAGGAAGATTATTTCCTTCCCCGTTGACACCCATCTTTCCAATCTAATCATTCTTGCTTCTCAGTATGGTATTTTACTGATGTGCATTCAGTGGCTTCCGAACGAATTGATTCTTTGGAATCCAACAACTAACCAATTTTTGAATTTGTGTGATAAGAAACCTAAAAAAAATTTTTGATTTAAGGAAAGATGCAGTTGGGATTTATATGGATTCATCTAGCGATCTAAAAATATTACTTCTCCAACGTCGTATGGATGATGTTATACCGCGTTTGTATTCTCGGAACACTTGTGAATGGAAAACTTTAACTTTCTTGAAAGGAGCGGATTATGCTTCAAGTTTATATTGGTGGTCTTCCGGAACTTTATGCAATAATGTTTTATATTTTCCATCTCCACACTATTGGACGCCTGCTAAAAGTTATACGATTGCTTTTGATGTGGAATCTGAAACTTTCTCGAAGGTTTCCATACCCCAATCTACTGATGTTATCGGTCGCCAAACCAGTTTTCTCAAAATCCGCAACACACTTCATATGTTTATTGTTGTAGAGACCCCTGAAACAATCGTGAAGCTATATAAATTTGAAGATGAACTATGGTCAGAAGTGTCGTCTTTTACAAACGTAAAGTTATTTTATTCAGTTGATTCATGGCGTAACAAATTAGCTGAGAACAAAGGTGACACTTGGACTGTGCAGATCGATCGGTGTGGTATTATGGATATACAAATTAGAATGAAGGATTCTCAATACTTACGAGACGCAGAGAAATTTCAAGGACTATACAATGTAGAATCGTTTGAAGAGACCGTTGTCTCACCTATTTAGTATTAATTATTTGTCTCACCATTAAGAATAATTATCATCTTTTGAATTTTGTTATATTGTTATTACTTTTCTATTGTAACCCGCAGCAAAAAAAAAAATAGTAATAATAATACGTTTATTTATCATTAAAATAGAGCGACCCGTGGGTACCACGGGTTATAACCTAGTTATTTATATAAAGAAGGAAATTGATGGAAACATACAACCCATAATTTTTCACTATTTGACTACTTCAGTTTAAATTTAAAGGAAGGAATGCTGATTATAGCAGTCCACATTTATTGGTAGAGTATATATACACTACACACAAAATATTTCAATCATGGTATTTTATATACTATTACATTTTTCACTTTCAAATAAAAAGTTTGTAAATGTTTATATGTATTTACTTGAAGATGGGTGCTGCGTATATATTAGAAGTTAAAGGAGCATCTGTCCGGATCACGGCAGGTAACTAACGGTTCTAAACAGATTTTTGTTTTTAAAACTTGTAACCGCTACGAATGTTCTTAAATGCATGTATACAAATCGACGCAAAAAAAAAAAAAAAAAAAAAAAAAAAAAAAAAAAAAAAAAAACTTTATTTTTAGGGCTTTCTCGCGGGTATTTTCATATCGTATTATGTATTTCAAAATCAAGAGAATCGAAATTATAATCTTAAAGTTTAACATATAGTAGTCGGATACTTATTTCTAGAGTATATTTAGCATAGAGAATTAGAGTTGATTCAGTATGGCTATTATAAGAGGGTCTTAATCTACTATCACTTAAATAAATTTTTGTTGAAGATGATAAGATGATCTTGGTGGGTTGGGTTTGTTAAGAGATATTTTAATCTTATAGAAATCAAAGAACAAAACTTAAATATAAACACTGTATTAAAATTATAAAATAATTATTTCAACGTACTGTTGTATATTATTTTATAGATTTAAGTACATTTTCATGCCACCCACCAGGCCACCACTTCTACACATTTCATTTTAGATACACAACTTAATCTTACTCTATTGAACACTTAGGCTAGGGCTGTCTAAAAAGCTCGCGGCTCGAAACTTGCTCGGATTTAGCTCGGAAAAAGCTCGCTCGATATGGCTCGGTTTGAAAGTGAGCCAAGCCGGCTCGACTCGGTTAGAAAGTGAGCCTAGCTTGGCTCGGCTCGTGACGGGGACGAACCCCATACTTTGCGGCCTTAGTATTCACAACTAGGGCTGTAAACGAACCGAACGTTCAGCGAACAGTTCGTGAACCGTTCGGCGGGAAGTTCGTTTATGTTCGTTCGATAAGCTTAACGAACGAACACGAACAAAAAATTTCGTTCGATAAGCTTAACGGACGAACACGAACAAAGGTCTCGTTCGTTCGATTGCGTTCGTGAACGTTCGGTAATATGTTCGTTTATGTTCATTCATGTTCGTTCGTGTTCGGTTTTTTATGTTTATGTTTCTAAAAGTTTTTAATGTTTTATTAATTTTTTACTTTCCCCCATATGTATTATTTTCCTCTCTTTTTGTTTACCTTTCCCACCTTTTTTTACTTTCCCTCCTAATTCCTACAATTCAGTACACTAATTATATTAAAAAATTTGTAAAAACTAATAACCCATGTGGCCTTAACGGTGCCTTTTTTTAATTTTCAAAATTAATGTTCATTTGTGTCCGTTTGTGTTCGTGGTTAGTGTTCACGAACTGTTCGCGAACAACCAAAATTCTTTAACGAACGAACACGAACACAAACTTCTGTTCGTCATGTGTTCGCGAACAGTTCACGAACATCCAAATTTCCTTAACGAACGAACACGAACATAGCCTTGTTCGTGTTCGTTCGGTTCGTTTACAGCCCTATCACAACTATAACTCAAAGCTAACACATTTGACACATCAGAATTTACTATTTTCCTTTCTATATAATTTTCCTTAATAAACTAAACATTAAGTTGTATATTTTAGTGCAGAGTTATTTTTCATGGTACATAAATAACCCCCCATTTTTTTTAAACATACACAACTAAAAATAATTTATATATCATTACCTGTATATTATCGAAGTGGCCCAAATGAGGTCTTAAGAAAGTAATATTTGTCCCAGCTGTACAGAAGCCATTGGCAAGTTTTTTAGTACAGAAATTGCATCTTAGACAGCTTCTCTCTAACGACCATGTAACTTTCACCTATAAATATCAGCTACTTTACTCCCCAAAACATCACCTCCCACCACCACTATCCCCTTCACCGGAGAAACATGAGAGTTTCCGCCGGTGGTGGCGGCCCTTTAGGGCCTAGTTTATGGCCTATAGTCATCCTCTTTGCGGTATTTGGTGTCCTTGTAGCTGTTTCGGCTGATCATCCTTACTTGTATTCTTCACCACCTCCGCCTTATTTGTACAAGTCTCCACCACCACCATCACCTTCTCCACTAGTGGCGGATCTAGGATTCACGCCAAGCCGTAACGTTTTATAAATAAGCCGTAACGAAATCGAAAAAACATCAAATTTTTCCAAAATTTACACTAAAAACGTCAAATTTTTCCGAGCCAAGCCGTAGCGGAGGTTACCCCCCGGTTAAGGCTAGGTCCGCCCCTGTTCTCCACCACCACCATATGTGTACAAGTCACCACCTCCACCAGTGCATTCACCACCGCCGCCTTATGTGTACAAGTCTCCACCTCCTCCAGTACATTCACCACCACCGCCTTATGTTTACAAGTCTCCACCACCACCTTCACCATTTCCTCCACCGCCTTATGTGTACAAGTCTCCTCCAGTACATTCACCACCGCCACCTTATGTTTACAAGTCTCCACCACCACCTTCACCATCTCCTCCAACGCCTTATGTGTACAAGTCTCCACCTCCTCCAGTACATTCACCACCGCCGCCTTATGTTTACAAGTCTCCACCACCACCTTCACCATCTCCTCCACCGCCTTATGTGTACAAGTCTCCACCTCCTCCAGTACATTCACCACCACCGCCTTATGTTTACAAGTCTCCACCACCACCTTCACCATTTCCTCCACCGCCTTATGTGTACAAGTCTCCTCCACCACCGGTGCATTCACCACCACCTCCTTATGAGTACAAGTCTCCACCACCACCAGTTCATTCACCACCGCCACCTTATGTGTACAAGTCTCCACCACCACCGGTGCATTCGCCACCACCACCTTATGTGTACAAGTCTCCACCACCACCACCGGTTCATTCGCCACCACCTCCTTATGTGTACAAGTCTCCTCCACCACCACCACCATCACCGTCTCCTCCTCCACCTTATGTGTATAAATCTCCACCACCACCGGTGCATTCTCCACCACCCCCTTACTTGTACAAGTCTCCACCACCACCCTCACCGTCTCCCCCACCACCTTATGTGTATAAATCTCCACCACCACCAGTACATTCACCACCGCCTCCTTATATCTACAAGTCTCCTCCTCCTCCGGTGCATTCTCCACCACCACCATATTACTACAAGCCTCCACCACCACCTGTCAAGTCTCCGCCACCGCCATACTACTACAAATCTCCTCCTCCACCGGTCAAGTCACCACCACCTCCATACTACTACAAATCCCCACCACCACCAACTAAATCATCTCCCCACTACTACTACACTTCTCCACCACCACCCACTCCCTACCACCATGAAGTGATCGTAAAAGTCGTCGGGAAAGTTTATTGCTACAGCTGCTACGACTGGACGCATCCAATTAAATCCCATGCAAAGCACCATCTCAAAGGTACATACTTTAGTTCTAATACACACACAGTTTGATCATTTTCATTTTTTAGATCCATTAAAAATTATATAACTATAACTATATGGAATTTCTTACTGTATCCTATAATTATGGACCACACCATAATCTCACGGACTAAAGAAAATACAATAATTTACTTCGTATATTATTAATTATTGGTAAGTTGATGACGATAATATACACCCACTAAAACTTTAAATTGTTTATATTTATTAAAAAAATAGCTAGTTTAGTTATTTAGTGACACTTTAGTAGGCTAATTAATTATACATACCATAGTTTAAATTCATAATAATTGGGTCATAGGAGATCAATTATTGATGAGAGCTGTAAAAGGCTAGCTTCCGAGATAAATTAACAAGATGTTAACTAGTATATTTGTTTGATAAAGGTGCTGTTGTGGAGGTCACATGCAAGACTGCTGGTGAGAAAGAAATTGTTGCATATGGAAAAACTAAGATCAATGGAAAATTTGCAATTACTGTTGAAGGTTTGGACTATTCAAAATATGGAGGAGCTGAAGCTTGTGTTGCTAAGCTTCATATGGCACCAAATGGTACCAAATGTAGCATCCCAACAAATCTCCATGGGGGTTTGAAGGGGGCTGAGCTTAAGGTCAAGTCCAAGAATGCTTATGAGGTTGTGCTATACGCTAAACCATTTGCATTTGCTCCTAAGACCCCTTACAAGATTTGTGAGAAGCCAAAACCGAAGCCTACTCCTGCTCCTTACTACTACAAATCTCCACCACCACCACCTACACCTACTTATATATACAAGTCTCCGCCTCCACCATCACCGATATATCTATATAAGTCTCCTCCCCCACCCGCACATTCACACCCAACACCGTATTACTACAAATCACCTCCACTACCTAAAAAGTCACCTCCTCCGACATATCACTACACCTCACCTCCACCGCCTAAGAAGTCACCTCCTCCCACTTACTACTACACATCTCCACCCCCACCAGTTAAATCTCCACCCCCGCCATACCATTACACATCACCTCCACCACCCGTGAAATCTCCACCCCCACCATACTATTACACATCTCCTCCGCCACCGGTGAAATCTCCACCCCCACCATACCATTATACATCACCTCCACCACCAGTTAAATCTCCACCCCCACTATACCACTATACTTCCCCTCCTCCGCCAAAGAAATCTCCACCACCGTACCACTATACGTCTCCACCACCACCAGCTAAGTCCCCTCCACCACCTTATCACTACTCCTCACCACCCCCACCTGGTACATCACCCCCACCACCATATCACTACATCTCACCTCCTCCACCAGTTAAATCTCCACCATCACCATACTACTACACCTCACCTCCTCCACCTGTGAAGTCCCCACCACCACCATACCATTATACATCACCTCCACCACCAGTAAAATCACCACCACCTCCATACTACTACACCTCTCCTCCCCCACCGATTAAGTCCCCACCACCTCCTTACCACTACACGTCACCTCCACCACCGGTTAAGTCCCCACCACCTCCATACCACTATACCTCTCCTCCTCCACCGGTTAAGTCCCCACCACCTCCCTACCACTACACATCACCTCCACCACCGGTGAAATCTCCACCCCCACCATACCACTACACTTCACCTCCTCCACCAAAGAAATACCCACCACCACCGTACCATTACACATCACCTCCACCACCAGTGAAATCTCCACCCCCACCGTATCATTATACATCACCTCCACCACCAGTAAAATCTCCACCACCTCCATACCACTACACCTCTCCTCCCCCACCGATTAAGTCCCCACCACCACCTTACCACTACATGTCACCTCCACCGCCAGTAAAATCTCCACCACCTCCGTACCACTACAGCTCTCCCCCACCACCGGTTAAATCCCCCCCACCACCCTACCACTATATATCACCTTCACCGCCGGTGAAATATCCACCACCACCATACCATTACACTTCACCGCCTCCGCCAAAGAAATCTCCACCACCACCGTACCATTACACATCACCGCCACCACCTGTGAAATCTCCTCCCCCTCCCTACCACTACACCTCGCCTCCTCCACCAGTTAAATCCCCTCCTCCTCCATACCACTACACATCACCTCCACCACCCGTGAAATCTCCTCCTCCATACCACTATACATCACCTCCACCACCCGTTAAATCTCCCCCTCCACCATACCATTACACTTCGCCTCCACCACCCGTTAAATCTCCTCCTCCACCATACCATTACACTTCACCTCCTCCACCAGTAAAATCACCTTCCCCACCGGTTTACATCTACGCTTCTCCTCCACCCCCGGTTCATTATTAGGCTCCTATAATTTGATCGTGTGCAAGTTACAATCATGTAAGTCTCATAATTTCTTTTGTATCGATTTTTACCAGTGACCCTAAACATAATCCAAATCCTAGAACATATTAATGACATGACTATATATATTTTTCAGGTCTTATTTAAGTATTTTTACAATAAAGAAAGCTCCACAACGAGAAGTTCAAGAACTAGTTCATCAAAGCCCAATCATATCTAATAAGGTCTTACATCGCACTACAAAGCACCAATCTTTTGGTTTATGACCATTTCCTCTATGCTTCATTATTGTAGGTCATCCTCTCTCAACAAAGAAGAACTAGAAGCGATAATTTGTTAACTAAAAAACAAGTATAGTTAATTACCATTGAAAGAGGGTGATTACTATTTGTGTTTTTTTCATTTTAATTTATTATATTGTATAAAGACGTAGATGATCACATTTTAATACTTATAAATGATTGATTTGATTATTTCTTGTCATCCTTGTTGCTTCTTGTATCTTTTTAATACAAACCACACATAAATCTACGTATTCTTCTTAAATTATTTTCTTTCGAAAAATCGTACAGATTTAACTTATAGTAGTGACGACTCATTGCTTCTATATATCTTTATATATTTACTAAAAGACACGCCTATTTCCTACCAAGTTTTTTTTGTCGGAATTCAGTCGGAAAACGGTGTTTCGGACTAATTTCTGACAAAGTGGGTCTGGTCGGAAATAGTCAGGTTGGTGAAAGTTTCCGACAAGATTCCGATGATGTTTTCGAAAAAACTTCCGACTAGTTTCTGACTACATTTTTCCGACAAAATTCCAATTGATTTGTAACTACAATTTGTGGCATAATTCCGATGATTTTTAACGGTCTAATTCCGAAAAAAACTATGTTTCGATTTCCGACCATTTTCCGATTCAAAATAGTAATATTTTTCCTACTATTTTCCGAACAAACTATTTTAATTATATAAAAAAAAAATCCTGCTTAAAAAGTTACAAATTCCTATTTACAACATATTTAGATACGATATCATATTCATCTCACAAGTTTCAACTACAAAATTCCCACCGTTATCAAGTTACAAGATTATCCACAAAAACACAACATCGTTGTCAAATTACAAGTTCCCCACAAAATATGATACGATTATCAAATTGGTAGTTCAACCACAGAAGACAATAAACTTAACCTAGACTACGATGGAGAATTGCCTTGATTACCAAATTGTTTCAATAGCTTGACTATTTGTCGTTGCATTTCTTCTCTCACTTATTGTTGTGCCGCTTCAACTCGGTTATGCAACATATCCACTTGAGATTACAAGTTCACATTGAAAGTTGTTTAAAATACATAATATCAGTAAAAAAGAGAGATGGAAACCAAGCTCAGATAACTAATTTTGGGTCTTAATTTTGGTTTTCTGCCATGTTGGGTAGGGCCGCCCGATCAACTCCAATGCTATAACCTAACCCGACCCAAACAACAATACAATATAACCCACAAAAAATCCTAAAGGGTCCATTTGGTGTTATATAGTTGAAATATTAATTTAGTCTTCATCATTCTTTTTAGAGTAAAATGCACGGATAGTCCCTGTGGTTTGGTGAAATTTCACCTTTATTCTCCAACTTTTCAAAATTACACTCTTAGTCCCTGTGGTTTGACAAGTTGTTACTCGTATAGTCCCTAAAGCGGATAAAGGTTACTCGGATAGTCCCTGTGGTTTGAAAAGTTGTTACTCGGATAGTCCCTGTGGTTTGACAAGTTGTTACTCGGATAGTCCTTGTCATTTCACACCCACTTAACCAGAAAAACTAACCTCCATCTGCTTTGGGGACTATCCGAGTAACAACTTATAAAACCACAGGGACTAAGAGTGTAATGTTGAAAAGTTAGGGACTAAAGGTGAAATTTCACCAAACCACAGGGACTATCGGTGCATTTTACTCGTGTTTTTATTAATTGATCTCAGCTGATGTATAGTAGATGGTCGTATGGTCATGATATTTTTTTAGCTTTGAAATACACATGGTTTGTAAGTTGGTTTAACATACACATTATCATTTACTGTTTTTTTAGCTTTGAAATATAGTGTTATTGTCACACCCCAACCGATGGCGGAAACATCGGGACGCGGCACTGATCGAAACAGATTGTCCAGACGTTTCCATAACATCTATAATTACCAATTATTTATAGTAACATGTCCCATACCATGTCATAAAAGATAACATAATTATTACAGACAAGATCTAGTCAAATTGTTCTATTCCGACAACTCAGATTTTCAAATACAGGCAATTGTTTATTTGTTTCTAGACCTTTCCTAGCCTCGATTTCACAGCAAGCCAAGCATGTAAACTGTGACAACTGTGCCTCCATGACCATCAAACAAATACCAAATCAATGAGATATTGTGTTTCATACTTGGGATTTGTAAAAATATGTGTATCATTTGCACATATCAAATATTGTTCGATTTCAAGCTTTAAATCACTTTCTGGAAGGTTATACGCGCACTGATGCGTAAATATAACCAGTTTAATGCAACGAACACTCCGTAATAGTGAAATAGGCTTAACATACCTTAAATAACCTTTACTTAACTTAGAAGTAAGTTTCGAAGGCTTTGGTATGGCAAAATCAAGTTAAATCGCTTACAGGGACTAAAGTTGACAAACTGCGAAAGTATGCCAATTTGAACTGTAACAGACATTCCGGAACATGACCATAAGTTAAACATACCCTAAATATCCTTTACATAGCTTAGAAATAGGCTTTGAGGGGTTCGGTGTGCTAAAATAAACTTTTGGGTCATTCAGGGACTAAAAGTGTCAAAAAGTGCACAAGTTTGCACTTTCGCGCATAACTTACGTTCTGAATACATCCGGACCTCCAAAAATTTATGTAAGCACTAAAATATTTTATTTTAGTGTTTGGCATGAGAAAAATCCATTCGTCACGCCATTTGGATCGTTTTTCGCGCTTATGCGCATTCCGTCGTAATTAAGCGAACATCGCAACCGTACGGCCAAACGAACCGACATCCGAGATGTTTTCAAGCATATTTCATGTTCTCTATGTCTTAACATCATTGTGGAGCTTGAAATTGGGTTTGACGGGTGTTAGAAGTGCCGTTACGCAACGAAACAAGGTGCAGGGACCAAATCTGCATAGTTGTTGGCTTACGGACCGTAAGCCATGACCCTTACGGTCCGTAAAGGATCTCCAGAACCTCAGAAACTTCCAGCCAGCTGTTTACAGCTGTTACCCACTCCCAATCTCAATTCCACATGTTGATCTCTGATGGTGGGGGGCCAATTTGGGTTCCATAACATTCCAACAAGTGTACGGGTGAGATCAAAGCACGGTATTCGAGAAACGATCCTAACGGTGGTCCAAATCCTATTAATACCCACCAACATCACTTGCAAAACCCACTTGAAATCTGATTTTTCTCTAAGTTGGGGTGTTCTATCACTTCATACCTGAGAAATATTTGGAAATCAAAGCTTTCGGGGACCCTTTGTAAGTGTTCCTTCGTTCTTTTTATTCTTTAGCGTTAAAAGTCAAACTTTGTTTGACTTTCTGCGTTGACAAGTTTATGGTCAACACGAAGTTCGGTTGAACTTCATAATGTGAGCGTAATCACGATGGTTATAGTCTCTTGTGACTATACCTACTGATTACCACGTTATCTAGGCTCAGTGACGAGTCGTAGTTTCGGCCAGAATGCGCATTTACGCGTATTTTGTAACCAAACTACTCTTGGGTATCAAAACCGTTTGTTTTGATACCAAACCTGTTTTCTAAACTTAGTTAAGCATGTTTTAACATGCTTAGCTCGTCACTTTTAGTTTAGTGCTTATATAGGGTCGTAAGGTAAGCGATCTAAACAATCGCTTATACTTTCGAACCCGACCCGTTTGGTCGATCATTAGGATCCGACCAAACACATTAGGTGACCATAGTATATAGGGAATAACCTCCCGAGGTTATACCTTATGGTCACATCGTTTGAGTAGTTGTATGATAGGTAGTATATATGCCTTAGGTAATTTACCAAAATGCCCTTTGGACGCCAAAATTTATTTTAAGCATATGTAACATAACTTTTGGTATCTAAACTGATTTGGTAACAATATTAGACATGTTAAGGCATATTTTACTTATCGTAGGACTAGTTAGGCATTCCGAACGCGTTTTACGCGAACGACGCATTAAAGTAGCATAAGCTACCTAAACGGGTCGTAATGGGTCGTAAGCACTTAGGTTAGGTTTCATTTTAGTATGTAGGCTTGGTTAAACCACATTACATGAGTTCCCCTACTCATTTGGTTTACGAGCCCTCATTCTATCCAATCCTCCGATTTTAGGTCCGGTATATTAACATAGTTACCTATATTAGGTGTCGTTTGATATCCGTGATCTCTAGCATTGTTTGGTTGTTACTCAAGGACTACTAAGCAATCTCAAGTGAGTACATAGACCCCTCTTTTACTGTTTTCCAAAAATTTTGGGGTGAAACACATGTGCCTACTTGTTACTTTCATGCTTTCCTGTTTTCACATCATATACTTGCTATGTTCATTAGTACATTTAGAGTACATGATTTCATTGTGTTTTGTTATGTATGTCCTTTGTTGCATACTTAGTACATTGTTTTACATTACATTTTATGCTATGTATGTCCATTGTGTGCATACTTAGTACATTGTTCTACATTACATTTCATGCTATGTATGTCCATTGTGTGCATACTTAGTACATTGTTCTACATTACATCTCATGTTATGTATGTCCATTGTGTGCATACTTAGTACATTGTTTTACATTACATTTTGTTGCATATGCTCATCCAGCATATGAACACATTATATTACATTATGTGAACCATTTGTATCTATTGAACCATGTGAACCATTTGACAATAGACATTTGACTATACCTAAACATTTCTACAATTGTTAAACATTACATCTTGATGGTTTGGTTTGAGTAAGTGATTTAAGTAACGAGGCGTGTGTAATATGATACAAGCACGGTGGATACGCCGCTGGTACTTCCTATATATAAGTGTTTGTATGGTATTACATATCGTAGCGTTATTTGAATCATTTCAATTTGAGACATATAACATTTTATACAAATAACATACTTTTCACAAGACATTGATTTACAAACAACTTATCTTATACAAACTCATTTTACATGGTTATTCATTTAACCATACATTTTCTCTTATTTATACATATCATCTGAACTTATTGTTTTTCAAATGATTTACAAAACAAATCAATTTACAAGGTTCATGACTAAACTTTATTAAACAACTCTTTCTAAACTTACAAGTCATGAAACCTATTTTCCCAAAACCTATGTATCTCACAGGAATTTTTATGCTGACGTACCTATTTTCACATGTTTTTTCAGGAGTTGATGCGTAGGACTTATCGAGATACACTTAGGCGGACTTGGGCCTTAGTGACAATAAAAGATGCAAGACTAGTTATTTATGTTATATTTCTTTGATTGTCAAGACATTGTAACCCTTTTAATCAATAAAACAATATTTAAATTTCCATGTGTTATGAAACAATGATTCTGTTACAACACTCCCCGACGTTTCCGTCACGTTTTGTTGTTTTACGTGGTCGGGGTGTGACAGAAAAGTTGGTATCAGAGCCAATGGTTATAGGGAATTAGGTTATTAGTAGTGATTTGACCTAGTCTATAACCTTCCTAGGACCCTAACGCGAGTTTACTTGCGTTTAGTCATAAAACAATACCGTCACCTATCCTTAAGTGACAACCACAACAAGAACACAAATTTCAAAACCGCCTTGAAAACCAATCATCTGTTCTAGGATGATTGATTACTAGGTTTTGAACCCTCTGTTATAAGGTTTTGAACCCCTTTGAGTATTCAAAATCTCGTCAAAGTTTTGGGTCCTAAATAGTGTGAACACGTGCAAACTGGAAGAGTGAATGCCTGTACCCTGAGTTTTCTGTCTAAGGCTAGAGTGTTCGTACAAATCCACATAATCGAACCAGTCACTCTTACCTGGGAACTCTTGGGGTGAGTGTCCACTTATAGGCGAGCATGTCTTCGCGATACATTATGAGGATCTAATTGCTTTGATTCAGCCTTTGGGTGTCGTTTGTTTGCTTCGTGGTTCAAACAAATGACCATTACCCATGCTTTTGGTCGGTAATTGTAACATCCTATTCTTACCCAATGCCATTTCATTTGTTTTCTCTCTTGTTTCCCCTTTTAGAATGCCTCCACGACGCGAAAATCAGGTATCTATTGAAGAGCTGGCAGCTGTCATTACACAGCAAATGACTGCTTCAATCCCGAACATCGTTGCTCAATGTAACCAAGCCCTCAACAACAATAATGCCCCCTGCAACTTCAAGACGTTCAACTCGGCTAAGCCATCAAAGTTTTCTGGGTCTCAAGGAGCGACTGCACTTCTGCAATGGTTCGAGAGTTTAGAGAGCACCTTCAGACATGTTCAATGTCCAAACGAGCGAAAGGTAGATTTCGCATCTAGTGTCTTTGAGAAACGAGCTTTGACATGGTGGAACGGTGTGATGAGAGATAGGGGTGCCGAAGTGGCACTGGCTCAAACATGGGAAGAACTTCGAGCACTGATAATGAAGGAATTCTGTCCTTGTCACGAGATCAGGGCCTTGGAAAGGGAATTCGACGATCTTAAGCAAGACAGCGGTGAACATCAAGCGTACACTGATCGATATGAGGAGCTGAGCCTGTTGTGTCCTACCATGGTTACGTCTTTGGATAAGGCGATCGAAAAATACATTGATGGTCTCCCTGACTCAGTTCAGGACATTGTGACTGGTAGCAACCCTACTATAGTTAGACAGACCATTGAGCTAGCTGCAACCTTGACTGAATCTCAGATCAGGAAAGGTAATCTTTTTTTCGAAAAAGTGACAAGAAACCAATCGAGGAATCAAAGACCATGGATGAACAGACTGGATCCCCTAAGAAGTCAAAGAAGCGAAAGGCTTCTCAGAACTTCGCCATGGTTACTCACAATGGTCAAGCCGTCCCCAACCAACCAGCTCAACCCCCTGCTAGGAAGCCATACAATGGAACTTCACCCTTGTGCAACCAATGTAACCTTCATCATCATGCTAGTGTGAAGTGCCGCGAATGCCAAATTTGTGGACTTAAAGGTCATACAGCAAAAGTTTGCCGAGCTGCAGTTGCACCAAATCAAGCTGACAACAATCCTGCTCAAGCTCGCTTTCCACCAGGTTCTTGCTACAATTGTGGCGAGATGGGTCATTTCCGAAGAAATTGTCCAAAGCTTGCTAATGCTAATCCAGCACAGGGATGAGCATCTGACCGACTAGAAGACAACACCGTTTAGAAATAATCACGTCTTATGTATTATTTTTTTTTGTTGTCAAGGTCCAAGAAACAGTTGTTATCATTGTTTATAAATAAATCTTTTATTTACATTGAAATGTATTTATGAGATTGTATGTATAAACAACATATCCCTTACAATACCGACAATTAAGGAATCGTATTCCTTGAAAAGCAAACTACCCCCAAATAATTTTTCTATTTTATGATCTCTTGCGTTGTCCACGAAATTCCTAAGTACCCGTTTCTCCCAAGGAAACGAAGTACAAGGCGCAAGTTATAACACTGGACGAATACCCAAAGTACCTCTATAAATCCTTAATAGGGTACCTAAGGGTATTTCCGTAAATCCTAAAAATGTTGTGTTCCTTAATTCGAATATTACGTTTCTTTGAAAACAAAATCGAATTTTTGGGAGATCTTTCTATCTTTTTAGATAGATCCCAGAGGACATTGAAGTCCATCGACTGGTTTCCTGGTGTACCTTGAATATCCATATTCAATCAATAGCAAGTTAATAACAAATTAATAATCAAGTTAAACAATTATGTGATTAAGTGCTTATGTGTTCCCTTTTATGTTTTTGTGTGACCCAAATTATGTTATCCAAATCCTCGTAGAATCTTCCATTTCTTCGTATAAGGGATTCATAGTAGGATACCCAAAGGTACTACCTAAAATCCTTAATGGACTTCTACGTTGTAGTTAAGTCCCTTGGATTATAAAGTACTACTCCATACTTAGACCCCGTGAGTGGTCTAGTTAAACAGATCGATCCAAAAATCTGGTTAGGAACATCATGTGATGATATAGCCGAAAGGACTCCTTGGTGGCCTAATTAAAAGGATCATTTGTCGATCTAATTAAAAGGACCCTATGGTAGTCTAGTCACACTCATCACAGGTTTGATTTTCCTCCCCTAAACATTACAAGACAAACTGTGCGGACTATGCAAGGAATTACGTAATTATGGATGCATACATAATTATGGAATTCAGTGCACAGAAACCACAGCGAGTTTTGTCATGTGTCTAGAGTTGACTCGGTTCATTCGCATTTCTGAAGAAATTGTGGAAAATGACTCATTCCGTTCATTTTCGTTTCTGAAGAAATTGTGGAAAATGACTCATTCCGTTCATTTTCGTTCCTGAAGAAATTGTGGAAAATGACTCATTCCGTTCATTTTCGTTCCTGAAGAAATTGTGGAAAATGACTCATTCCGTTCATTTTCGTTTCTGAAGAAATTGTGGAAAATGACTCATTCCGTTCATTTTCGTTCCTGAAGAAATTGTGGAAAATGACTCATTCCGTTCATTTTCGTTTCTGAAGAAATTGTGGAAAATGACTCATTCCGTTCATTTTTCGTTTCTGAAGAAATTGTGGGAAATGACTCATTCCGTTCATTTTCGTTTCTGAAGGATACCCATTAAGAAAATGACTCATTCCGTGCATTTTCGTTTCTGAAGAATACCCATTAAGGAAAAATGACTCATTCCGTGCATTTTTCGTTTCTGAAAATTATCCATCAAAGGGAAATGAATATCCCTGATTCTTCCTTCATTTCCATTTCTGGAAAATGTCCGTTAAGGAAATGACAGGATTATGCCTTGCATATCTCAGGTGGTTATTTGACACAAAGTCACAGATAGACTCCTACGAATAAATTTCGGGACGAAATTTCCTAAAGTAGGGGAGACTGTGACAACTGTGCCTCCATGACCATCAAACAAATACCAAATCAATGAGATATTTTGTTTCATACTTGGGATTTGTAAAAATATGTGTATCATTTGCACATATCAAATTTTTTTCGATTTCAAGCTTTAAATCACTTTCTGGAAGGTTATACGCGCACTGATGTGTAAATATAACCAGTTTAATGCAACGAACACTCTGGAATAGTGAAATAGGATTAACATACCTTAAATAACCTTTACGTAACTTAGAAATAAGTTTCGAAGGCTTTGGTATGGCAAAATCAAGTTAAATCGCTTACAGGGACTAAAGTTGACAAACTGCGAAAGTATGCCAATTTTAACTGTAACAGACATTCCGGAACATGATCATAAGTTAAAAATACCCTAAATATCCTTTACATATCTTAGAAATAGGCTTTGAGGGGTTCGGTGTGCTAAAATAAACTTTTGGGTCATTCAGGGACTAAAAGTGTCAAAAAGTGCACAAGTTTGCACTTTCGCGCATAACTTACGTTCTGAATACATCTGGACCTCCAAAAATTTATGTAAGCACTAAAATATTTTATTTTAGTGTTTGGCATGAGAAAAATCCATTCGTCACGCCATTTGGATCTTTTTTCGCACTTATGCGCATTCCGTCGTAATTATGCTAACATCGCAACCGTACGGCCAAACGAACCGACATCCGAGATGTTTTCAAGCATATTTCATGTTCCCTATGTCTTAACATCATTGTGGAGCTTAAAATTGGGTTTGACGGGTGTTAGAAGTGCCGTTACGCAACGAAACAAGGTGCAGGGACCAAATCTGCCAAATCTGCATAGTTGTTGGCTTACGGACCGTAAGCCATGACCCTTACGGTCCGTAAAGGATCTCCAGAACCTCAGAAACTTCCAGCCAGCTGTTTACAGCTGTTACCCACTCCCAATCTGAATTCCATATGTTGATCTCTGATAGTGGGGGGCCAATTTGGGTTCCATAACATTCCAACAAGTGTACGGGTGAGATCAAAGCACGGTATTCGAGAAACGATCCTAACGGTGGTCTAAATCCTATAAATACCCACCAACATCACATGCAAAACCACTTGAAATCTGATTTTTCTCTAAGTTGGGGTGTTCTATCACTTCATACCTGAGAAATATTTGGAAATCAAAGCTTTCGGGGACCCTTTGTAAGTGTTCCTTCGTTCTTTTTACTCTTTAGCGTTAAAAGTCAAACTTTGTTTGACTTTCTGCGTTGACCAGTTTATGGTCAACACGAAGTTCGGTTGAACTTCATAATGTGAGCGTAATCACGACGGTTATAGTCTCTTGTGACTATACCTACTGATTACCACGTTATCTAGGCTCAGTGACGAGTCGCAGTTTCGGCCAGAATGCGCATTTACGCGTATTTTGTAACCAAACTACTCTTGGGTATCAAAACCGTTTGTTTTGATACCAAACTTGTTTTCTAAAATTAGTTAAGCATGTTTTAACATTCTTAGCTCGTCACTTTTAGTTTAGTGCTTATATAGGGTCGTAAGGTAAGCGATCTAAACAATCGCTTATACTTTCGAACCCGACCCATTTGGTCGATCATTAGGATCCGACCAAACACATTAGGTGACCATAGTATATAGGGAATAACCTCCCGAGGTTATACCTTATGGTCACATCGTTTGAGTAGTTGTATGATAGGTAGTATATATGCCTTAGGTAATTTACCAAAATGCCCTTTGGACGCCAAAATTTATTTTAAGCATATGTAACATAACTTTTGGTATCTAAACTGATTTGGTAACAATATTAGACATGTTAAGGCATATTTTACTTATCGTAGGACTAGTTAGGCATTCCGAACGCGTTTTACGCGAACGACGCATTAAAGTAGCATAAGCTACCTAAACGGGTCGTAATGGGTCGTAAGCACTTAGGTTAGGTTTCATTTTAGTATGTAGGCTTGGTTAAACCACATTACATGAGTTCCCCTACTCATTTGGTTTACGAGCCCTCATTCTATCCAATCCTCCGATTTTAGGTCCGGTATATTAACATAGTTACCTATATTAGGTGCCGTTTGATATCCGTGATCTCTAGCATTGTTTGGTTGTTACTCAAGGACTACTAAGCAATCTCAAGTGAGTACATAGACCCCTCTTTTACTGTTTTCCAAACATTTTGGGGTGAAACACATGTGCCTACTTGTTACTTTCATGCTTTCCTGTTTTCACATCATATACTTGCTATGTTCATTAGTACATTTAGAGTACATGATTTCATTGTGTTTTGTTATGTATGTCCTTTGTTGCATACTTAGTACATTGTTTTACATTACATTTTATGCTATGTATGTCCATTGTGTGCATACTTAGTACATTGTTCTACATTACATTTCATGCTATGTATGTCCATTGTGTGCATACTTAGTACATTGTTCTACATTACATCTCATGTTATGTATGTCCATTGTGAGCATACTTAGTACATTGTTTTACATTACATTTTGTTGCATATGCTCATCCAGCATATGAACACATTATATTACATTATGTGAACCATTTGTATCTATTGAACCATGTGAACCATTTGACAATAGACATTTGACTATACCTAAACATTTCTACAATTGTTAAACATTACATCTTGATGGTTTGGTTTGAGTAAGTGATTTAAGTAACGAGGCGTGTGTAATATGATACAAGCACGGTGGATACGCCGCTGGTACTTCCTATATATAAGTGTTTGTATGGTATTACATATCGTAGCGTTATTTGAATCATTTCAATTTGAGACATATAACATTTTATACAAATAACATACTTTTCACAAGACATTGATTTACAAACAAATTATCTTATACAAACTCATTTTACATGGTTATTCATTTAACCATACATTTTCTCTTATTTATACATATCATCTGAACTTATTGTTTTTCAAATGATTTACAAAACAAATCAATTTACAAGGTTCATGACTAAACTTTATTAAACAACTCTTTCTAAACTTACAAGTCATGAAACCTATTTTCACAAAACCTATGTATCTCACAGGCATTTTTATGCTGACGTACCTATTTTCACATGTGTTTTCAGGAGTTGATGCGTAGGACTTATCGAGATACACTTAGGCGGACTTGGGCCTTAGTGATAATAAAAGATGCAAGACTAGTTATTTATGTTATATTTCTTTGATTGTCAAGACATTGTAACTCTTTTAATCAATAAAACAATATTTAAATTTCCATGTGTTATGAAACAATGATTCTGTTACAACACTCCCCGACGTTTCCGTCACGATTTGTTGTTTTACGTGGTCGGGGTGTGACATAAACATCTTAAGCACCTGCCACATACGTTAAAGTAAAAGTCAATACACATAGTGTAAATGTGAGCATACAAGTTTAATAGATATAATAGAGTTTGAAATCGTTACGCATAACCAGCACGTACACAGTGTAAAATGAGGCATGTTAGTTATCGACATGAACCTATCGATACCAATGACTGCGGGTTGACTGCCCAAGGCAGTTCGTAATACACACTCACCACTGTGAGCCATGTAACAAATTGTCCTTAACAACCCTTGAGTGAACAGGTGCTGAGTCCAAACAAATAGTACTATCGTTGCTAAGGCAGGTAGACAGCAATCCATGTGTAAACATAACAAACAAGCATTCATTAAGTCACGTATAACATGCGATAACGGTTAGCGTTTAAAGTATTGCTAGTGTGTTCGATGTGATTTAGAATAGGTAACGTATGTAACACCCAAAAGTGCGTAAAGCAAAAAGGGATTCGAGTATACTCACAGCGATTGATGGATTGAAGGGAGCGCTTAGAGCGAGTTTAGCCTGATCAGAACGATAGCATAAAAGATAAGCGGCGCGTAAAACGGTGAAGTGTCAAATGATCGGACGGCATTCCGATCGGATGGCAATCCGATCGGTAAGCCGGTCGATCGGGTGACAATCACTACGTCAAAAATGGCCTACGGCCACACTTTTCTCAAAACTGTTCTGCCACACATTTGAATATATGTATGGCTAAAGGTCTTTTATAATATTTAAAACACTTTCAGCCACACATTTTATTATTAATGTGACCATTGTATAGCAACTCAAATCCTTTAGCCACACCTTTTGAAAAAAAATGTGGCATTTACTAGCCAGTTTAGCCACAACTTGAAAAATGTGGCCAAATTTGACCTACTGTCACGGTAATTGTTTGATTTATTCATGTGACCGAAACACATCTTTTAAAACCTTTAGTCACACTTACAATAAAAAAATGTGACAATCACTAGCCACAATATAAAATTGTAACAAAATATTACTAATCGCCACAATAGATTTTTAATAATATGGCTAAAAGATAATACATATGACCACTTACAAGTTTCAGTTACCAAAGATATTGTTTATTAGTCATTTATAAGCTTTTATATGTGGTTAAAAGTTATCAATTGTGACTGTGATGAGAAAAAAATGTGACTAATAAGTAGTCAATCATCACACTTTAATTAATTTATGTGACCATCGAATGCTTTTCACTCTCCTTCACATTTTTTCCATCCCCAACCATGAACCATCACACTGTAAGCCTCATTCCCGCTCCCGCTCCCGCTCCAAGATTCAGAAGTCATAAAACCCTAACTCCTGTCCCACTCCATAGACGCACAAAAGCACTCATCTTCTCAACAAAAACCTAAACACTCACTTTGCTATTTATGCACCCATTTTTTTCAAATCAAGCTCAACGACGGCACACTCCAAAACCCTAATTAATCAAATGGCATAAAACCTCAATTTCATTCAACTCGATTTTGATTTCAATTGTTTTCGTTCAGCAAAAAAAAAAACCTAAATACTCTGTTGTGCACATCAATTTGCGATAACTGATTGTTTCTGTTGCTGATACGGTTGCAGAAAGGTTCCAGAACTAACTAACGATTTTTACTAATTTTGTTAAATGGATGTATCGCCGTGAAAATTGATTGATCGGAAGTGTGAAATGAGAACCGGCAGGCAACAGGTGATGCTTCGGGACCTTGTCGATGAGGCGAAGAAGCGGAATGTTTTCCTATTCATGTGTAGTGTTGGACTATCATATCTGATATCTTGTAAGTTTTTTGTTTTGGAATTGTGTTCGGAAAATGTACTTATTTGGAATTGTGTTCAGAAATTATCGTTAGTTGTTCAGATATTTTGGATATATATGTTTGTTCATACATTCAGGGCTGCAATTTTGTTTAGATCAAGACATGTTCGGGTTGAGCATTATGGTTTGAGAAAAAAAAAAACAGTTTATTTTGGCTCATGATTCGAGGATTACGTGTTTTACGCTGGCACATTATGTGCATATAATTGCTACTGGCAGTACCAAGGGACGCTGATTCAGATTTTGATACGTATGATGGGACTCTGTTGCAGGAGGTATGTTGGTATGGTTGACTACATTATGTTTATTGGGGATTATGGATCAGGAGTTCAGAACTAGCATTCTGCTAGAAACTTTGTTAAGGTTATGTTTGCATAACCACACACAATATATAGATTTTAGCATTTTATATGTATAAATAGAGAATTGTATTTGAGGTTACATGAGAGGTTTCTAGTAGTCAATGATAAAGTTGGGTGTGTTTGGACCAAAGTTTTTATGGTCAATCAGCCCTTTGTCACCTCTAGAAGTGGCAACAGGTTATATGGATGGTATGTGGAAAATCTGACTTCACGTTTATAAGGTTATTTTTTTTTTTTGCGACAGATTATATCTGGAAAATCAAACAATAAATGACATAAGTTAATCATAAGATGAATCTGAGTCACAGTTTCAGAATTCATTGTTTGATCGTTTCTCCTAAGTCCTATTGTAAGTCTCGGTCCGTCATGAATACATATGAAAAAATTATATATGACTTTCACACTTGTTATTTCGCTTCTTGTATTGAGGTAAAATTTTAAGATTATGTTATGCTTTCAAGCCTCTTTTTACTTTTAACACATTTTGGTATTTTGCTACAAATTGTAGATGAGAAGAAAGGCTTGAAGTTGATTGATTCTCCTTTGTCTTGTGGTGTCAAAAGGGCTTCTGAAGGTTCTCTGGCGGTGCGTAAGTTGGTTTTTTACTGCATCTATCTCACATTTAAATTTATATCATTAACAATAACTGCTTTGTAACATCTAAGCCTTTTGGGCAATAACCACTGATTTGTACATACATATCAGATTATGGAATCATGTGCAGATGAAGCTCTTGAGCATGTTGGTTCAGTTCTTTCAGGTAATAAGCACTCTTTTTACCTTCATTTCTAAATCTTATAACAATTTACGATAACTTTCATGACCAATATTGATTATTTTTGCGCTCTCTTTTCGATAGCATTAAGTGAGAAGCTATATGTGATAAAGGGGGGTTGTGGAGCTGGAGTTCATATAGCATATGCAGCTGAAGCAATGGCCTTAATTTGGAGCTCGATTGGGATTGGATACAAGAATCTTTTTTATCGACAAAAGATGGTGAAGGAACATCCTGGTATAACCATTATCCTGCTTTATTGGTTGTTATCCATGTAGGTTTCCCTTGTTGAGTTATAACAGGTCAACTGGGTTGCATTTAAGTTATATCAGGCCAAATGCTTTAGACTATAAGATATAAAATATAGTTAACAATCAAACTGGTCAAATGGGTAAATTGGCAAAAAAGTGTTGCCGGCCCAACCCAACATTTACATTCTATGACTGATAGTTTTCTGTTGACATTTTGATCCGAGCCCATATTGACCCGTTGTCCACCCTCATATCACCACATTTACATTCTATGACTGATAGTTTTCTGTTGACATTTTTTCTTGGTTAAAAACTGATTACTTGAAATTCTTGAATGCATCATGGGCGTTCAGTTCTTAGACATCATTTGTATCAATATAAGTATTTCTTTTTCATCTTGTATGTCGTTTTTTCTAACATCTCTGGCTCTCTAGTTTTCAGTTTTTATTTTCTAATTATAATATATGTTTTATTGAACAGGCAAGAATATTGCTACCAGCTGGTAAAAGAAACACCATTTACCTCGCTATAATGTTTAGGAGTACGGGTGCAAACGAGCCGAGCTACTCGAGCTAGGCTCGAAAAAATGCTCGAACGAGCCGAGCTTAAACGAGCTCGAGCTTGAGCCCGAGCCTAAAAACAAGCTCATTTAGTAAACGAGTCCGAGCCTGAGCTTCGCTTATCAAGCTCGAGCTGGCTCACTAGCCTAAACGAGCTTTTTGTTTATATATTTATATTAATATATTAAACATATATTTATATAATAATAATTACAGTTTATATAAATATAAAAAAATAACTAAATTATATGTTTAATAATAATTATTTAATTAATAAATACTAAACGAGTCGAGCCCGAGACGAGCTCGAGCTTGAAAAATTACCTTCGAGCCGAGCTCGAGCTTTCATATGTTAAACGAACTCGAGCTCGAGCTCGAGCGTGGTCGGGCTCGGCTCGTTTGCACTTAGAGTAAGTGTTCTTTTCTCTTGCTCTGTCTCCTTTTTACATTCTAAGCAGTAAGCACACATCATTCTAGGGTTAACATCTAATATCTGATCTTATAATTGATATAGCAATGTTATTCCAACTATATGGATTCTTTACCATACACGTCTGATTTTGTTTATAGATATAGATAGTATGTTATAAGATTGCATTGGAGTTATCATGTGACTACATTCAATTTATTAGTTATAATGCCATATTCAAGTTTAATACACCCCAAGCCATTGAGTTACTCAAATAATTGAATTCAACGCTGCACTTAAACATAAGAAAAAAAATACCTTTTCATTCTCGTATTATAACATTTTCTAATAATTCGTACAAATCTTCCACTCGTTAATAAAGTGTATATAAGTTCCCCAAGTATCTTTTGGTGTTTCTAAAATATGTATAATTTTTGTTCCTGTGTAATTCTTTCAGATTAGGGGAAGAGTAGAGGAATACTCGTTTGCGGACATGAATGGCTTTCGCGGAGAATGGTCGAGTTATGCGCCAACTTTTATTTCTATGTGACAAACCGTATTTTAAGTGTCAATGAATGTATCGACAAACAATAATTTTTGTTAACGTTAAAATATTTGTAGTATACAGTATTGGCAAATGATTATGCAATGCATATTTGTTTGTACACTAAGATTTGTTTATTTAATATGAACAAGTGACAACAAATTAACTACACCATGAGAAATAAATCCTGAAATCAAACTGGAGCCAAACCGCGGGTAACAGTTCGGTTTGGTTCGGTTTCATCTTTTAATGGTTCATTTTCAGTTTTCTACAATCAAACCCGTTACTAACGGTTCGGTTAATAGACCAAGTTGGGCCTTAACGGATCATATCGGATGATAGTAGATCATATATATCTTAATATCTTAATGAACCATATTGGGTCTTAACAGATCATAAGGAACAATAGTAGTAGGTCATATAGGTCTTAATGCACCATATTGGGCCTTAATGGATCATAGTGGACAATAATGGATCTTACAAGTCTCAATGAACCATATTAGGGCATAAATAATAGTAGGGGTGTAAACGAGCCGAGGTCGAGCTCGGCTCTTTTATTATTAGGGTTGTAAACAAGCCAGGCCGAGCCCGAGCTCGAGCTCGGCTCGTTATGTTTTTATGAAGCTCGAGCTCGGCTCGGTTCGAGCCTACTTCTTTGAGCTCGAGCTCGGCTCGTTTGAGCTTTTAACTGAGTCGATCATGAGTAGCTCTCGAGCATATGGGCTTGTTTACACCCCTATTTATTATCTATTAATTAATAATATTTTTATACGCTTGCGAGCTCGATAAGTGAAGTGTAACATCCGTCAAAATAGATTCCCAAAATCCGACTCGTTTGGAAAGATCCGGATCCTAACCCTCGGAACTCGGAAAATTTCGCGGATTAAATAAACGTTGAAAAGATTTATTCTTTAAATAAATCAACTCAACTATTAATTTTAGTCATTTATTTATTTTAATTAAGTTAATTAAAATTTATTTAATTTCGTGATATAACCTAGTTAGTTTGATTGGTGTTATTGAAAATTTTCAAGTAATATACGTTTAACCAAATTAGTTCAGTTAGTATAATTGAGAGGTCTTTTTGTAACTTTTTGAAACCTTAAGTAAAAAAAACCTTAAGTATAATTGAGGGGTGACGGCGGTGGTGAGTTGGTCCGACGAGCTTCACCGTGCCGTAACCACAGTCGGAACGAGTAGCTCTCGCCGGAAAAGCCAGACGCGCCGGAGAATACGAGTTCGACGGAACTAGACGCGATCGTTTCGGTACATCCTTGTTATTATTTTCCGTTGATTCAGTTCTTTTGTTTTAAAACATAAGCCGACATCGGCAAGCTTCATCTTCTTTAAAAGAAACAATAAACAAGACTCTTTATATATTATCATTTGTTCAATCTAGATTCTTTTCAATCACTAAAGTATGAAACCGACAGAAAGCTTAAAACTCAATTCTTAGTTGTATGATTTTCCTTTAGTTTTAGTTTTAGTTTTTCTTTTATATATACTTGAATCATCCTCAAACTAGCAATAAGAAAAATAAAGGAGGAAACAGTTCCTGTCGATTTGAACTATGGCATGAATTTATGAACTGAACATTAAAACAAGGCTCAACCTATTCACACACCCTATCTGCCTATTTAGACACCCTTTGCCTCGTATATGCCTCGTATAGGCCTATACGAGGCGTATAGGGTTACATCAAAGTCAGTGTCTGACTCATGTCACTTCTGGTTTGACTGCTTCAATATGCCTCGTATAGGCCTATACTGGGCGTATAGGGCCCCTCGTATAGGTCTCATATATGACCCTTTGCCCCTTATTTGTCTCGTATAGGCCTATACTGGGCGTATATAATGGGTTTTTTTTAACAAACATTTTATACAATATTAATCGTTTTAGCAAACTTTTATACAAAAACAAGTTTTTTATTTTAAATAATTAATATTAGGACCCCTCGTTGGTGTTTTTTTGAGTTGAAAATGGATGTTTTGGTAGGGTAATTTGATTGTTTTTGGAGGGTGATGTTTTTTTGAGTAAAAAAATGGGTATTTTGGTGGGGTAATTTGAGTTGTTTTTTAAGAAAAGTTTTATTTTTTTATAAAAATATTTTACCGTTTTCAAGATCGGCCTTTAAAAATATTCGATCGTAGAAATATTACATTGTTTTTAACATATAGTGTAGTATAGGTCTCGTATAGGTCCCTTATAGGTCTTATATAGGCCTATCGACGTATACGGGCGTTGTATCATATCCTATAGTATCGTATCGTATTGTATCGTGTTGTATCGCATTGTATGGGCCCTATGGATGTAGTATCGTATCCTATAGTATCGTGTTGTATCACATCGTATCGTATCGTATAGTATAGTGTAGTATAAGTCTCATATAGGTCTTGTATAAGCCTATCGTGTTGTATCGGATCGTATAGTATAGTATAAGTCTCGTATAGGTCTCGTATAGGCATCGTATAATTAATATTAGTGTTATTATAATTAATATGAGTTTTTTATAATTAATATTAGTGTTATTGATATTAATATGAGTTTTTATAGTTAATATTAGTGTTATTGATATTTAAAAAGAGAAAACAAAAAAATAAAATAAAAATAGACGCCCAGTATAGGGGCGTCTATGTGGACCAAAAGACCATTATACCCCTGAATTAGGCCTATACTGGGGGCAAAACAGGGTTATAATGGTCTTTTGGACACCAGTATACGCCCAGTATAGCCCTAAGAGGAAAAAAAAAATAGACGCCCAGTATTGGGCGTATACTGGTGTCCAAAAGACCATTATAGCCCTGAATTAGGCTTGTGGTTACTTTTCATTATGATCGTTAGATGTGTATACAAAAGCTTCAGTTCAACAAATGCTCCTTATTTTTTGTTTGTTGAGCTGCTGCCAATAAGAATTGCTTCTGTTATGTTAACTTCTAACTGAAAAACTGAGCCAAGCCAAGTTCAAGCTCAATTTTCAGATTGGTTATGTGAAATTAAGCCGAGCTCGAGCTGACTCTGATTTGGCCCGGTTCCGCTCAGGAACAACCCTGTCCATATGGCGCCTTTTGATTGGGTTATATTTACGTGTAATCATTTGTAATGGTCAAATGCTTATATTTTTTAGAAGTTGATCAAATGTGTATTTAAGTAAAAATGGTCATTATATACATACATTGTTTATATTCATTTTGTGTTTTTTCACTCGGAATTACAACTACTTCACTTTTACATTTAATATTTACGATTTCACAATCTTAATTTTTAGGTTGGGGAGGTTGCCAAAATAACTTGCAAGTCAGATTATACCTATGGTAAAGCTGGTTCTCCGCCAGAGATTCCATCAGAGTAATTACCTCATAGTTTATCGTGTCTAATATTTTGCAATTGTTATTCCATGTTAACCATAGGTAGCTTGTTTTGATTATTAGCACAGTTGACTATATTGTTATTGATGGACTTCATAATGTGCAGTGCAACTTTATCTTTGAGGTGGAGCTGGTGGCTTGTAGGCCAAGAAAAGGTTCTAGCGTGGTTAGCGCCTTAGATGAAAGGGCTAGACTAGAGTAAGTTATCTATCCAACTTCATACGCTTTAGATGAAAGGGCTAGACTAGAGTAAGTTATCTATCCAACTTCATACACTTGTTCTTATATTATCATCCTCAAATAGATCATGTGTAATTACTACTGTGAGCTGAACTTGTATTTGCATGCTCAAATGGATCATATATAATAACTAGTGAGCTGAACTGTGAGCTGAACTTGTATTTGCATGCTCAAATGGATCATATATAATAACTAGTGAGCTGAAGAGGCAAAGAGAAATGGCTGCTGCACAAAAGGAAGAAGAGAAAAAGAAGTGTGAAGAAGCAAAGGCAGCAGTGCTGCTCGTATTCAAGCAGTGAGTATATGGGCTCGAAGAAAACAACCAAGAAATAGCTCTTAGTTTTTGTGTACATTTGTTTCCCTTTGAAACTTTTATAGATAGGTTTTGATTAGAAGTTTGTCTTTAGTTAGTGTTTAAGTTGAAAACTTATGTATGGATTTTAGGATAATATTGTTAATATTATATGGTTTCAAGATTATCTCATGTTTACTTCAGTTTTTATTTTACAAAAAACTGAAAATAAAATAAATAATTACATGAAAATGGCCACATAGAACCATAATAAATTCGTGTGACCAAAGGTTAAATAATAGTCACACTTAAAATTACAAAATCATGTGGCTTTACATAACTATTAGCCATGCTATTGTCACTTTGTTTTTTGTTTGTGTGACAAAACGGTAGTAAACGTCATGGGAAAAAAAAGTTATGAGTGACTGAAGGTGAGACAATAGCCACACTTAATATTACAAAATTTTGTGTGGTTCTATATAGCCATTAGCCATACCATAATCACTTCGTTTCTTGTTCGTGTGACTGAATGATACCAAACGTCACGGGAAAAAAAGTTATGTGTGACTAAATGTTATACAATAGCCACACTTAAAAATAAAAAATAAATTCATGTGGCCTTATATATCTTTTAGCCACACCATCCTTATTTTGTCTTTTCTATGTGACGCAATAATAGCATACGTAATGAGCAAAATGAATATGTGTGAACAAAGGTTAGATAATAGCCACACTTAAAATTATAAAGTTTCATGTGGCTTTACATAATCATTAGCCACATTATCATTACTTTGTTTTTTTATGTGATGGGATGATAGCAAACTTCATGAGAAAAGTAAAATATATGTGACCAAAGGTTAGGCATTAGCCACACTTAAAAACATAAAACTTCATGTGGCTTTACATAAACATTAGCCACGCTATGATCACTTTTTTTGTGGGACGGAATGATAGCAAACGTCACGTGAAAAAAAAGAATGTGTGACCAAAGGTTAAACAATAGCCACATTTAAAAGTACAAAGTTGTTTTGTCTGTCTAGAAATAGTTTTTAGCCACATTTATACTAAACTTATGAGACTAAATAATAAAACAACCACACTTACAGTGAGTTCATGTGGCTGTTGCTACCATTTAGTCACACTTAATGGATGGAATGCTTGATTATAACAACTCTTTTTGCCACATTTTTTTAAAGTGATGTGGCTAAAACAAACTTTTATGTGACTATATAATAGAAACGACCACGCTTATAATAAAATCATGTGGCTGTTGCAACCCTTTAGCCACACTTATTGCACATAATGCTTGATTCTAGCAAGAAACAATGATACCATTTAGCCACACTTTTAAGTTGCTACAGCCACTAAACGTGAATGTGACTGTATGATACTTACGATGACTCGACCTTTGGTCACACTTGAGCTGGAAAAAAAAGTGTGGCGAAAGGTGTATGGTCACACTTTTTTTGTGTGACCATAAGCCTTTTTTGACGAAGTGAATCCGCCCGGATGGTCATCCGATCGGGTGACCTTTCGAGTGGATTGTTACTTCGTTTGGGAAGGATGTGTTTGTGTATGATGGCTTGTCTTTTGAAGTTTTCGTTGTAGCATTTTGAAAAACAGAGAAGTATCTCTACCTTTTAGGTCGGTCGATCGGACGGTAGTCCGATCGGACAACAATCCGATTGGCGAGGCTTCTCAGGTTGAGAACAAGTTCACCGTAGGACGGTCACTCGATCGGATGGCAATCCGACCGTGTGGCAACCCTTGTGCATTGAACATGTTGAAAATTGCTTAAGTGTTGAAGTCAAAACTTCACATGGTCGAGTGGCAGTCCAATCGGGTGACAACTCGATCAGACGGCAATCCGTTCAAAGTCCCAAACCTCAAAAGTTTGAAATAAAAGTTAAGTGTGGAGTGTGGGTCCCAAGGTGTAATCCGATCGGGTAGCAGTTAGGTCGGGTGGCTATCCGATCGGACGGCAGTCCGTTCCAGATGACCTGGTCATCTTCCTTGGTTGTTTTTGGTAGTTTGTCGTTTTCTCGAGATTGTTTGATAACGTGTTGAACAACAGAAACCTCGTCTATACTTAGTAACCTGATCGGGCAGGAATCACCCAAATCCGACCAGTTAACTGTTCGAGACGGTGTTCCATGTTTAACCTGAAACCGGTAATCTCATGGATAGAATCCAGATCTTGAACCAACACATTGACAAGAAGGAGTAGAAGGTTAGAACAGGCTCCAATTCTATCGGTTTTGAGTGCATTGAGTGTAAAAGAGTTGAGAGAAAGTTAGAAACCATCTTTCAATCCTTTCTCACCATGAATATGTTTAGATCTAGGCAAGATCTTTGTTTATTTATGTGGAAATTAGTTAGATCTAGGTTGTTCTTGGTGGATTGAAGCCAAAACATGAAGTTCTCAAGAACACCGTGATGACATCATCCTAGAACACCTCAAATCTAGTGATTTCACAGTTAAAAGTTAAGATTCAAAAGATAGAAAGGTGTAGGAGTGTGTGTATATCAAGAAAGTACAAGATTTAGGTTGAATACTTACAAGAATCGCGAGAAATCTGAAGAAACATGGGCATGAAGCGCTGGTCGGACGAGAGGTGCAGAAATGGTAAGTTTGTGATGTTGACAGGGGTATTTATAGGGTTTCCATAAAAGGAAAGGGAGGAGAGGGGTTGGTCGATCGGGTGGTAACCCAATCGGGTGGCTGCTCGATCGAGTGGCACCTCGATCGGGTGGTAGCCCGATCGGGTGGCAGCTCGATCGGCTGGCCACTCGATTGGTGTGCATGGCGCGACGAGTTTTGCTGTTTCGATTTCGATTGCGAGCGTTGCGATGCGATAGAGTTTCCCATTCAAATTACTTTTAATCCCAACTACTATATCTAACATATAATCATCCTTACTCATTTGCGTTTAGCGTTTGCGATTCAATTGCGATTGAGTTGCGATTGCGTTTCGATTAATCACCACAACATAACATAAATAAACATGCACAAGTAACACATAAAAGGCACACACACATAAAGAAATATCCAGAACACATAATTCGAGTTGCGAGCGAGATTGCGATGAGCGATAAGCGATAAAACATGCGATAAACTTTGAATAAACCTCGATTAGTAATAAGTACTCCACATAATACAACTAACGTAAAAGCATAAAAAGATTATCTACAAGTCAAAGAAGTCAAAACAGGAATTGAGCAAGAAGTGACATATCGCAATTAGAAATCTTGTCTTCCTTTGACTACAATCTTGACTTTGACTTTCGAAACACGGGGTGTTACAGTTATACCTTTGCCATGATCTTCCATTTTGTTGCCCAATATAACCCACCAAATATTCCTAAACTGCCCATTTTACAGCCCAATATAACATGTTCTGACGTGAACTTAGTCTCAAACAAACCTGTCCTAACCCGAACCAAAAATAAACATTTTTTTTTTCTAAATTGGTCTATTCCGACTCGAACACACCCTGACCCGGCAGCCTGCCTGACTTGAAGTGAACCAAAGTGAAATGAATAAATCATTGGTAAAATAAATTATTACTTAGCAAAATGATAAAGAATAGTATATATGGTATGTGTAATATAACTGATAACGATATATAATATTATTTATAATAATACCTGCTCTTGCGAGCGCTGGAAGTCAGCATAGGATGTAGACACGGATGATGATGACGGCGTGCCATTAACGATGAAACGTGGATCCGAAGATCCTATCCCAAATCCACTCCTTCCATGCGCACGCTCCCACAAATCCGCATCACCAACCGGATGTACCGAGACGTCTTCCCCGTACTTCTCGACCAAGGATCTCTCATATGCCTCCTACAATATATAAAAACACGGTTGCTATTATACTAAAAGTTGAAACAATAAATGTACAAAAAATATGCAGTATCTTACATATGCTAATCAAGATCTAGCAGTACAAAACTCGGCCCCCTCCAAGCTTTCATCAAACAATCCGTCCCAAAAATCTTTCTTGGACTCTTTGGTAAGGTGGGTTGCAAGGAAGAGTTCCCTAAATGTGGGTGGCCGACCCAATGCTCGTTCCTAAAAAAAACATATTTTAAAGTAAAAACAATTATTAAAGTTTATAAATATTTGTAAACTATGTTCATATTTAATCAGCTGGTTAAAAAAAGCAAAAGAAACATACAAAATTTTGAGAAAACTCACTCTTTTTTTTTCTGAATTTTAATAACATCAAAACTCAAAGGTACAAAATAATGAAGTTTTAGGGATAAAAAAAAGCAACAAGCAAAACTTTGAGAATAATCTCAGACTGTTTTCTAAATTTTAATAACTACAATTAGCTTACCAAGATGATGCGGTGTTCATCATATCCCCTGGACCCCCGGTATGTCGAGTTATCACATTGTCATTATCAACTTTCTTACGGTTCTTTCTCCATTTCTCGGACTTCTTTTACCACACCTTTGTGTTCCAACCCTATAAAAGAATAGAAATACATGTATGATAATATAAAAAGCATAAACAATAATAAAACAATAATGTATTAACTCACTTACCATGCACAACTCATCCCATACGTCTGCACAAAGCAAGGAGGAAATTTACGCATTGCTTCAAAATCAAGCCTATCATTTGGGAAATCATGCCCAACTGCCCTAGCCTTCTTTGTCGATTTGTTTCGGTAATCCGACATTATGTCTGCGAAACGGGGCTTTATCACATTCTCGTATCCTTCTCTAATGGCTTCATCATTTGCTTGATCGCAATTATAACGTGTTTTAAAAGAAGTGTAAGTTATAAATATAAACTTAAAATAAAATAGGATAATATAGACAAATCACTAACTGATGTAGTACCCTAAATCGATCAAACATGCGGTTGGCTAGTTCCGTAGGGACTTCTCTGTATGTTGGCCAAACTCCATCAAAACACTCGTTAATTAAAATTCTGATCGCCCAATGAACTTTACCGTTCGAAAAACCTACAATATTGAAATAACTGAATAAGTATATATATAACATGATAACAACATAAATATAAATGTTAAAAAACATACTTTTTCCCGACCCGGAAGATAAATTGTCTTTGAGTGTGATCATGAGACGCGGCTGCATGAGGCACATTTTGAGCATTTGTAGGTGTAAGATCCATCTCAATTTAACACAATTATCACGTTTAAAATACGCATTTCATACTAAAATGCGACTTCACAAAAAATTTTGCTATATCAACATTCATACACGTTTCAAAACATTCAAAATATAGTTTAAGTGTTTACAAGTTCACTTTTAAACAAAACAAAATAGGATTATCGCGGAAGCTTTAGATGACATGTGTTCGGTCCTTTTTCGTCGCTTGATCTTCATCCGGGAACTCTTGATATTCACCTATGATCAAAACCAACTTAAAAGTTAGTAAGGATAATCAAGTTTTATGCATCAAACAACAAATAAAACAAAGTTTGGCAGTTATTGGGTCTCTCGCGGGCCGCGAGCCGCGACTCGCGTCGCGTGACGCGACAGTGACTCGTTGTGTTGGTCGGGCGACGCGACACCTTGATTTCGATAGAATGTTTGTGTCACACCCCGATATTTTCACGTATTACCGGTGGGCCCGGTGGGGAGTATCGTGACGTAGTTGAAATCATCATAGTCAAACAACACAATTTAAATGCACAGCGGAAGCAAAAGATAAAATATTACAAACCGATATAAAGTAATATCAAAGTATTACAAACGGAATGTAAAGGATCCACAGGCGGATCAAATAAAAGATAATTATTCAACAGATTTTAACATCTAAGCTTGCGAGACTCTTTATTGATGCTAGGAGAAGCCAGCCTATTCCGATTAGTACCTGCACTTATCCTTTTTGGGAAAATACGTCAGTTTACACTGGTAAATACAATTTAACTGACTCATTTTGAAAATGTTTTAAAAAATTGATTTGAATGCACATGGCACAAAACTTTTTATAACTTGGGATAATTATTTATATATAAACTTGTAAAAGAATTACATGTTCGTTATACGTTCAGTAGCCCGGATTGACACCGGGTTAAAGATTAATAGACACACCACATGATATCCTCCCGCGGCGGGTTATTCCCGTGACCGACGGTTATACCTTATTATTTATATATGCACTGTCGGGTGTACGCCTACACCCCGTGCTTAGGTCGTGGCCATTTCTTAAAATGATGCCAAGGATATCCGGGACATGGTCATTAACCCCCCAAAGGCTTTAAGCAAAGAAAATAATTTAAACGGATCATATCAATAAATTAACCTTCATACGATCAAAAATTCAATGCCCGACCAAGTGGTATTTTATATATCGTTCCCCAAGCCCGTATAAGGGAAAATAAGTTAAAAGTATTTACCTGAGCTAAATATAAATTCAATCCCAGCCATATATCAAATCAGCAAGTACAGATAGCTTTTACTGGGCTCCTAAATCTGGAACGAACGTTTTTAATTACCTATTAGATTCCTAACGGGTCTTTAATTAAGCCTAAACTTAGACCGGTTAGTTTTAAAAGAAGATACGGTTCAAAACGCATGATTAAGCGAAGACCGGATTAGAATGTGGTTTAGACCCGACAAGCTTGTATACTTGTGTAATAAGGGTAAACTAAACACATTCTGGATTTTGAGATAAAAATGATAAGGTTTGACCCGTTTCGGCTAATTTATGCAAACTAGTTACATAACCGATCCGAACGTGAAAAGTGCGTAACGGGTAACCAAATGAGTCATGAACATGTTTCCTAAGTTAATATGCCTTTAATATGTTGTGATATCAGTAGGATACCTTCCATTATGCCCAAAACGAATTTAAAACCAATTTATGCCCCGAAGGGGTATTTTGGTCATTTTTAAAGTTATAAGAGAGGTTAAATATTAATCTGAGGTTTAGGTCTGATATAATCAGTAAAAATGCTTAATTTAATAAGTTATATCAGTACGGTATACATTAATTATAACCAAACTATGCACCGAATGGGCATTTTGGTAATTTCACTTAAGCTTTAAAGGTCAAAATTAGAATTCTAAGTTTAAAACTTTTTCCTACTATTTAATTATGAAAGTTTACTTAAAACATCTGTAGGTATCAAACCTTATATGTTAAAAATAGTTTTAACTTATACTATGCGTTAAAAACGCGTAAAAAGGCGATTTTAAGTGATTTTCGGGTTTAAATAGGAAATCTGAGTTTTTGATCAGTTTATAAAGTTCAGAATATTTTATTTATGATATAAAATTAGTATCAAAAAGTTTGGTATCAAAATATTATGTAAAACTCATTTTATGGCCAAAAGGGCAAAACCGACAATTACCGAATCAAAGCTATAACCCTATGTTATGCTCAGCCTAAAAATAAATAAAAATCTTTAAAAATCCAAAAATATTATTTTTTATCAGTAGGTAAAAAGTTTGGTATCAAAAATTGGGTTTTGATAGGATATACGCTAATTATGCCGTTTAATTAATAAAAAGTTTTTCATTTACGCTAATGAGCATAACTCCTAATCTAGACCTCAAACTGAAGTCAAATTTTAGGGACAAGTTTATAAATCAGTAATAAAGATTATTTTCCTCTCACATTTTCAAAATTCTTGTTTTAGGGTCAAAAGGGCATAATGGTCAACATTTAAGCATATAACGGAAACATGCAATGAATAGGATAACTAAGGATCCAAGTTGTATAACCTCAGAGGGTTACACCAACCTATAACATGGTCCTAAAGGAATCCTAAGGCATATTTAAACTAAGCTAAATTGGGTCAGAACTGAAAGTCAACGCAAAAGTCAACTTTTGCGACTTTCGGTTCCGAACCGAGCCTATACTTAGAATTGTCGGGTTGAACATGCTTAGACATGTTCAACTAATATTTACCAAGTTATTAAAGTGAGAAAACTGATTTTATGGCTTTCATATCAATAGTTATGAATTTTATTTAAAACTAACCCGTTTGACTTTATTTGACCTGACAATTTAACTAAGTAAACGTGGTAATTAGGAGGTGCCCTTTTGAGGGTTTAATACTTACCTAATTACGATCACGTAGCCATGTTCGTTGCGAACAATGGCTCAACCGTTTGAAAGTCAAAGCGTTTGTCGCAAACGCTTAACTTTTCGGTTTTTAATCGCTAAACAATTAAACTAAGCACGAAAGGATACTTACAAGAGGTCCAAAGGACAGAAGGAGGTTCTCAAGAAGCTCAAGATCCTCCAAGAATTCAGAGAGCAATCAGAAATGGAATGAGGTGTGAATGAAAGCCAAGATCAAAGGGTTTATATAGGATTTCAAGAACCTTTAAGATCGTTCCTCGATAAACGGGCTTCAATCTGGTCCGTACAAGTGCACCTACTGATTTGTAAAACCATGGGCATCCCAAAATAGCCCCTAGAAAGCTTAAAAACCACTTGCAACACCTGGAAACAGCTGGAACAGGCTGTAAACTGATTTTTGCAAACCTGACAGGTTCACACGGGCCACGTAAGGTTCTAGGGGAACTTACGCAGGCCACCTGAGGTTCCCAGATCAGCAACAAGTTTTCTGAAATTGCAGTTTTGGTCCCTGTGAGCTTTTAAGGTCACGTTTGGCACGTTTAAGGCCCGTTAAGCTATTTAAGAGGCCCTATAATGAATCCTAATCATAGGGAACATAAAACATGGTTGAAAACATGTCGGATGTCGGTTCCTTTGGTCGTACGGTCACGTTGTTCGTCTAATTACGACGAAACACGAACGGACACGAACGGACGCGAAAAAGATCCAAATTGTGCGACGAATGGAATTTTATCAAGCCAAACACTAAAATATAATATTTTAGTGCTTACATAAATTTTTGGATGTCCGGATATATTCAGAATGCAAGATATGCGCGAAAATGCAAACTTGTGCACTTTTTGACACTTTTAGTCCCTGCATGACCTAAAAGTTTATCTTTGCGCACCAAACACCTCTAAGTCTATATATAAGCTATGTAAAGGATAAATAGGGTATGTTTAACTTACGATCATATTCCGGAAGGTCCGATACCCTACGAATCGACATACTTTTGCAGTTTGACGCAATTAGTCCTTTAATCACACAAAGTAGCGCGAAATGTCGTTTTGCTGACATCCAAGCCTTCCATGGCCCATTATGGTCATTCCCAAGCATATACTTAAATATTACTATGCTCTCGTTTGCTTAAATGGTCACCGAAAGGCGTAGACTCAAAAGTTGACGCTTTAGGTCCCTCTAATGCGCAAACTTGCGCATATCATCATTTAATAGCATTGAAGCCTCATCTAATCCATATTAGGAATTCTTGAGAGTATTATTAAACATCACGATGCTTTGGGTTCGCTAAAAGGTCATTCAAAGGTATAATTAAACATATTGACACTTTTAGTCCCTCTTACTTGTAAAGTTGCGCGTAACTTTACTTATTGGTATAAAAAACCTTAGATGGCCAATAGTTGGCATTCCCGAGAGTATAATCAAATATCATGAAGCTCCCGAATTGTTAAAAGGTCACTCAGAGGTAAGAATTAACATGTTGACTCTTTTAACCCTTCATTGCGCAAACTTTTAATTAATTCTACAAACGGCTACACTCGATCGTCAAATGGCTCATTTGTGACTATAAATATCGCTAGAGGTTATTTAGAAACTTATTTTAGGTATGCTAACACTTCCAGTCCTTTCATAATCAAAGTTTTCGATTTTTCGAAAAATTAGTCCCTAAATTTCAATGTTTGACTTCATTAGGGTTTATTACACTTGTCAATACATCATTGGACGTGATTTTACGAGGTGTTACATCCTCACCACCTTAAAATAAATCTCGGCCTCGAGATTTGCTAAAATGCTGGAAGTACTTTTCGTCGCAGAATGGACTCAACTTCTATAGCATGTCTAGAGCCTCTCCAAGCTCCCAAGTTGACCTCTATAATAGGTACATGTATCCTTTTTAGAGCTTCCTAACCTGTCGATCCTCAATCGATACAGGTTTCTCATCATATCATAAATCTGCATATCATTATGTGATAATGCTTCTCGACTTATTGGTGAAACACATCCTTAAATCATTAGTGTGTGATGCATTGCATGCTCCACCAAACTCCATAAATAGGTTTTAGCTTATGAGCTATTTGATCCTGATACATTCGATTCCCTCGGATGTTTCTATATATTCAGAGTGTAACTAGCCTGATAATTAACAATTTGGCACACCCATCCAGGGTGATATCTTTTGTTGAACCTTATTCCTTAACAAGAACTTAGGAGGGTTGCTACTTTCATTAATCTTTGATTTTATGCCGAATACTGGCAACTTACAGATGATTATGGATTTGTATGATCTTATTCGTTGTTTCCAATGCAACTTTTAGATCCTGATAATTAGACTTACAAATCTTCTGTCTAACAATAGATGTTTAACATTCCATCTATGCAAGGTCTCCAAAGGAGCAGCCTTGATACTTATATAACAACTATTATAGAAAAGCTTATTTTAAGGTGAGATGGTTATTCCAACCACTGCTTGAAACTAATCTTAAGGAATAGCTAATCCTTGCCGTTAGTCGAACAAATCGACGATCCTGGGTAGCTGATGGCAATTCTTAATTGTTGCCTAATTAGGGTTGCGGTAATCAATGCATAAGCAAAATGAACCGTCTTTCTTAATGAACTATACCGAATTCTCAGAATATTGAGTTAGGCTATATGAATCCTCTATTTTAAAACTTACTTAATCAGGGTTTCGATTCCTCCAATGATGGTACTAGCCGTTTTGGAGATTTCATAATAATATAGCCCTAAATGGGATATAAATCTTAACTCTACTTGCCTCTCAGGAGGTAAACAGGGTAATATTAGGAGAAGATAATCAAGATACAAGGAGGTTACAGAGATTTTCCAAATCTCAGGCTCCAGATCATCCATCATAGTCTGTGTCAGATAAGTGACCAATTTATGTTACGAGTCCACGAATTCCTTAATCGGAGACATTTACTTGGACAATTCCATTCTGGATATCTTCTTTGAATACCAGTAGTTGACTTTAGTACCATATGACCATCGGGATATCTTTGTGGTCCCATGCATTAAACCTCCATACTGATCAGGCATGGAAGCAATCTATGGAACATATTAAGATACACCAATCATCCTATGGAGCTTTTATCATACCGTCTGGTATTCGCAATCGATCGAGATCAAAGAGATATCAACTATGTATGCTGATGCATTTCCTCTAGAGAGAGGATACTTCTAAAATTCTACGCCTGAAGGTTTCTGACAGGAACAGAAGAAATGGTTCTTATGCTTTCGCCTGTAAGTTTTACCTTGCACTTAATATCTGGGGTTCTTACGGGAGAGTTTCTAAAGGTTTGCTAAACTTATGGTCTTAAGAGAGACTTAGCAGCACCTGAAACCAAACGTAGCTCCTAGCAATAAAATTACAATAAGGGATTTATCTGGTGTCATTAGTGTGAGCTGCCTCTAATCATACCTCATGAGGGTTAAGCGCCTCTATTCTTAATCCTTTTAAACTTAGCTATAAAATTTTTGACAATTTTTAGGGCAGTCTTAGCTTTGACTGGTTATTTCTTAATCTATGAAACGTGAGTAGCTGAGGTAGATCCATTATGGATTTATAATAAGCAGACTTTGAAACCTTAATGTGCCCTTTTTATTGCCGATGCTAACCACCAATGATTATTGCATTAAGCTTAGATTTTGGGTAAACTAAATAGGGCACTATCTTAGCTAATGAATTAAAATTTGTAACATATTGTCGACAGTCTAGAACTTTTATGGTGAGAGTCATAAAATTCTTATTCCATCTTTTTCCATTTCGCGAAGCGGATACTAGGTTTTTCTAATAAGGTCCTTAAAACTTGGACCATCCCATAATGTATAAGAGGATCTTTCTTGTGGACATCATTAATGTCATCACTAATCAAGGATATTGCCATCGAATGACTGAGATGTATACCTCACCATGTCCTTTCCAGCATAACCGCTGATACACCTAATGGTTTCTACTTCATCCAACAATTTCCCGCAATCGATGGCCTCTTTTTACTATTGAAATCTTTTGACTTCCAAGAGACGAAGTACTTTTAAGTACATCCTGAAAGGAATGGGCTCCTTGCCACATATGATTTTGTTTGGGTTATTCTTCGCATTTGAAGTATGAATAAAGCTCTTCTCATGAGCAGCGACATGTGTTTTAGAGCGAGCAGCATCCGGCTTCTTGAACTTTCTCATGACTTTTCTCATAGCCTTTCTAATAGCTGTGTTAATTACGGTTTTGGAGATTAACTCCATTAACATTGAGGTTCACATTGGATGCACCATTAACATTTGTCGCATCTCCAGCATCGCGACTGTTTTTTGTCTCTTCTGAGTTTTCCATACTCGAATCTTTGGTATTAAATACCATATTCAACAAGTGCTTAGGCAATCCATACCCAGTGTCTCCTTGAATTGTCAAAGGCTCACCATAAGGAGTCTTGATAGCTACTTGCTTCTTATCACACATAATATGGGCTTGATTTTTAAGACGACCAATTCATTCCTATCACTATATCGAGTCCCTCTTATTTTAATGGAAACAAGGACAGGGAAAAGAATGATTCCTAATGGATTTAAAACATCCATCTAATATTGCTGAAGCAGTCTTTGAGGTACTATCGGCCAATTTTACTTTATACTTAACGCTTAGAGTTTTAACAGGAAGATTTAATGAATTACAAAATCTATTGTCTACGAAAGACTTATCTGAACCTGAATCAAATAATACTCTAGCATGAGTGTTATTGATAAAGAAAGTACCTGTTGTGACTTTGTCATCCTGAATAGCCTCTTGAGCATCCATTTGAGAGCTTCCAGCTTTGGTCTTCTTAGCCTCCCCAGGCTTCTTGGTTTTATTTGGGCAATTTGTCTTGATGTGCCCTTTCGCATTGCAACCATAGCAGGTTGCGTCTTCAAACTTCTTGCAATCTAAGGTCTTATGCTCCCTGGACTTGCAGATTCCACAGGGTAGAGGCTGAGGTTCAAATCTGCATTTCCCGAGGTGGTATTTACCACAGGTTTTGCATCTGGTCTTTTCACCTGACTGATGGTTGTCCTTCAAGTCCTTGCATTCATGGGTCTTGTGATCCATCTCCTTACAGATGACACATCCCCTGGTCTGATCATAGAAACATTTTCCGAAGTGCTTCTTCCCGCAGGTTTTACATTCGGGTTTTGCCTCCTTTGGTTTGGACTGGTTATAGCTTGAACCGGTCTTACCCTTTTTGAATCCCTTATTCGGGGTATTATCGCACTTTCACTTATGATCCTTTAACGCTCGGTCCATGGCCTTGTTTACGGCTGTATCTAACATAGCCTGTAACTCGGCGCCCGTTAAGTTCAGTCTTGCATCATTATTCTGATCAGCTGGATGATTGTGAGCTTCAGATGAGTCAGCCATGGTGAAGCTTTGAAGGCTACAAACCAAGTAGTAATAGTTTGTTTAATTATATAGTGAATTGTCGAATTTGATGATTAAATAGCCATGATGCAAATAAACCATATAGGCCAATAGATAGTATTTAATTTACTTGATTATGTTTTTCCTAGGTTTTTAGATAAACCATCTTTGGCGTTTAACGGAATATAATCCTTCATATTTATTAGACAGGGGACATAAGTCACGACTGTCAATGTCGAACTGACATTTTATATATATAGCACAAGGGCTTGTTCCAAAGGACTTTTTGATGGCATAGATGCCTTGTCACTAGGGAAATTTTAAAACATAATCGATGATTCCTTTGGATCAGAAAATTTTATAGTTCATTGTCTTGACAAGAAGTTATGAAATAAAACTATCTTTTTCATGTATACATCTTTGCCCGAAGGTATTCATCCCAATGGATGTTTTGATGTGTTCATCATGTTCGACGTTTATTAGCCATGATTCCTCTTGATCATTTACGCTAAATAAGGGGTTTGGAAATTCCTAATATGAAGATGACAAGTGTGATTTTGTCGCATCACTGTTGTCGGGAGTGTTAACATGTTTTCAGATGTTAACGAGGATCTGAATTTCTTTTTAAACAGGTCTTGCCATCATAGCTAGGTCTTTAATGACATTCAAGCTAGGTTATACCTTTTAAGATTCTCTTTTAACATGTATACTGGCAGGAAAGGAATGATATTTATTTTATTCAGGATTTCCATTATAATTATCCTAGATTTAATTAAAATATAACTATGGCACAAAAAGGCCAAGTCACAAGGGCAACTTTAAATTATAAACCATGATTTTATAGAATCAAGGTATTTAGGCTTGAACGTTGTTCATGCCTTTTCTTGACAGGGAGTTGTAGGCTACGACTGTCTTTTTTCTTATATGACAATGAATACGGCCCCGTAAGCATTACATCCCTAATGGATGCTTAATTCACCAAATAAAAAAAGATTTCGGGAGAATCCAGTATAAGGATGATTTATGTGATTGAATCACATTTGCCAGGAATGTTAACAAGGATTTGAATCTTTTAAATAGGTTCTACCATCTTGGCCTTGTCTGAAATGACATATAGGCTAGGTTGTACCTTTAAGATTCTTTTTAATATTTAACGCAGAACAATCCTAAATTGAGATGTTAATAAGGATCTGAATCTAATTGAGTAACTGCCATCTTGGCCATGTTCTTAAAATGACACATGGGCTAGGTCTTGTTCTTTTTAGATTTTTCCATTTTATTATAATGGTAGATCTTATACAAGGAACGTTATTATTTCATATTTTATATTCATATGCAATGATCAATAAATTTAGATAAAACATTCCAATGATTTTTAAAAGAGGTACTGAATTGCCCTAAACGGGACTTGAAGGGAATGATGTTGTCCATGAAGGGAGTGAAAGATAAATATGTCCTTATAAGGACTACTAAGGAAACGATCTTCAGCAAAAGGAGTTTCTTCTTCATTTTATTTCTGAATGTTTTCTCCTTGGTTGCACGTTAATCCTAGTTGCACTACGAATCTCGGCCTTCCCTAGGCTTCAAATGGGGAGAATTTCCATTATGGCTTCTTTGCTTGGCGACATATTATAAATATAGAATTAAAAGCAATAATTCTCCGAATAGAGATGAGAGTATTCCTATGTTAAGTCTAGACTCAGAGGGTCAAGGAATGTGCTACTGTGTCATTGAGATTAAACACAAAAGGCTAGTGTTTAATTCACTCAACGTTGGCTCTGATACCAACCTGTCACACCCCGATATTTCCACGTATTACCGGTGGGCCCGGTGGGGAGTATCGTGACGTAGTTGATATCATCATAGTCAAACAACAGAATTTAAATGCACAGCAGAAGCAAAAGATAAAATATTACAAACCGATATAAAGTAATATCAAAGTATTACAAACGGAATGTAAAGGATCCACAGGCGGATCAAATAAAAGATAATTGTTCAACATATTTTGACATATAAGCTTGCGAGACTCTTTATTGATGCTAGGAGTAGCTAGCCTATTCCGATTAGTACCTGCACTTATCCTTTTTGGGAAAATACGTCAGTTTACACTGGTAAATACAATTTAACTGACTCATTTTGAAAATGTTTTAAAAAATTGATTTGAATGCACATGGCACAAAACTTTTTATAACTTGGGATAATTATTTATATATAAACTTGTAAAAGAATTACATGTTCGTTATACGTTCAGTAGCCCGGATTGACACCGGGTTAAAGATTAATAGACACACCACATGATATAGTCCTGCGGTAGGTTATTCCCGTAACCGGCGGTTATACCTTATTATCTATATATGCACTGTCGGGTGTACGCCTACACCCCGTGCTTAGGTCGTGGCCATTTCTTAAAATGATGCCAAGGATATCCGGGACATGGTCATTAACCCCCCAAAGGCTTTAAGCAAACAAAACAATTTAAACGGGTCATATCAATAAATTAACCTTCATACGATCAAAAATTCAATGTCCGACCAAGCGGTATTTTATATACCGTACCCCAAGCCCGTATAAGGGAAAATAAGTTAAAAGTATTTACCTGAGCTAAATATAAATTCAATCCCAACCGTATATCAAATCAGCAAGTACAGATAGCTTATACTGGGCTCCTAAATCTGGAACGAAGGTTTTTAATAACCTATTAGATTCCTAACGGGTCTTTAATTAAGCCTAAACTTAGACCGGTTAGTTTTAAAAGAAGATACGGTTCAAAACGCATGATTAAGCGAATACCGGATTAGAATGTGGTTTTGTAAGGACCTTAAAAAATGTCCTAAAAAGACCCATAAGTAAAAACCTGGACCCCCAAAACCTTAATCCATAACAAAAATCAAGAAATCCAATTTTATGGTCTTCGGGCGGGCCACGTAAAGGATGACCAGACCCTTACGCGGGCCGCGTCAACATCAAATTTGACCGGATAAGTATCCGGGCCACGTATAACCCATTTGCCAACCCTAACTCGTGACCCAGCAAACCTACGCGTAGACAAGGCGGCCTCGCGGGCCGCGTAAAGTTTGGCTTAGGGCTCACGCGGGCCGCGTGAGACCTAAATTTCTGCTATAAATAGGTTGGATCATGAGCAGTCTTCTGGTGTCAAAATCAACTTTCAAAAACGAAAGTATACTGCTCTGAAGTCGAAAATTCAATTAGTATAGCGAGGCGCTGCTACGATACAGGGTATTAACTCAATCGCTGCTAGGATTCAATGTCCGATCGATTGAAACTATCCAATGGATGTTTAAGTGCTGCCCACATTAGGGTTATGCTTTGTCATTCGTCGTGAATTCGATGGATGTTTAAGTATCGCACTTTGTCATTCATTGTGAGGGTTTAATCTCGTGAGTTATCGTAAATGCTGTATTAGTTACTGACCTAGTTCGTGTGCATGTTATTTAAATTTAGGTTACAAGGCTAATCAGTAGGCTAAACTCTGCCCGTATAAATCTGCAATGTGAGTCAGTCTCTTTTATCAAAAGTATTTTACAATACTCCATTTTCAAATGTTATAATTACAGGGAGTAAGTCGTGGTTATCTTAATCACTGGCTAGTGGGGTATTATGCACATTACTAATTTCTCACGGGTTAGGCTAATAAATCCTAACAGTGATAAACGTCACTACTTGGGGAAAGACCCAATAGTGGTATGACCATCATCACCAGGTGATACGGCGCCAGATAAAAATAAGATAGAAGCCATTGTAATCGCTCTTATGCTGTAATTGATAATTAATGTGTCATTTTACATACTTGAATGACTCGCCAGCATTTCCCCACTGATAAAATAGTTTTAAAACATGTTTAAGGCGACTTGCTATAAATCAAGGAAAACGTGCTACGGAGCGCTAACAAAGCTTGAAAAGGTGGCTCAGTTAAAATGAATAAACATGTTTTAATAAATCAGGGAATTTACTTGTGAAATTCCTCTATTGTAATTTACGGGGTTTATCCCGCATTATGAAATAAAATAATCGGGCATTTTCGAGTTTTAAAAGATCCTGTAAAATCTTTCGCTGTCGCATCATAGATACCACGGGTTCCTGTCCCGCGGCTCCTGACCGGGTCAAACCGGGGTTGGGGCCGTGACAGGAAAAGGTGGTATCAGAGCTACTGAAAGAGCCACTGATTTAAGCCTATTAAGTATTTAAATATACTTAATTTTCCTGATTACCGTTTTGTGATTATGTGCTCTTATCTTGACTATCTGTTAGTTACAGTATAGGTAAGCAAAGAGTGTCGGATATCTATCTTAAATTAGATAGTTTACCGAAAGATAAGGGAACTTCATCCCAATCAAATTCCTCAAGATACTTAGCAGATACTGAGGAGAGAATATTTGTTCGTAAGGCACAATATGAGCAACCACTTACCCCTAATAAAAGAAGTTTGATTATTAAGAAAAGTCAAGAGAAAATGAGGAAGTTACAACCAAAAGGAGTTATGATCAATAAGGAAACTCAGAAAATAGACACTAAACCACCATGGGAAGATGAGTTAGATGAACAATGGGCAAATCTCTATATGTTAGCCACTATAGCAGTAAATGCTAACCTTTAAACTACCAACACCCTGACCCAGTATTAGCACCCATATTATCTATTAGCCAGAAACTTTAAAATAATATTAGTTGTACTAAAAATAAAGATTTTGTTTCAATAAAATGGTTTATTAGATAATTGTAAGTAATATTAAAATTCTGATTCTATTTTTGTGATTTTGCGAAAATTAATTTACCAAATTTTAAACTAAAAGTTTGTGTGTTTTTTTTTTCATAAATGCTAAACAGCATGAATGAATTATCTGAATCTCTAGAAAATCTCAATCTCTATCCTGTGAAAATAGAAGTTTCCAGAGATTTTACTGGTTACTTGGCCGATGTGGAAGAACCTATGGAATTTCAAGCTCCACCTCTGGAAAAATCAAAACCTAAGAAAAGAAGAAGATTTGTGGGTTGGAGACGTGTGCGCAGAAGAAAACCAGCAACTAGGAAAATTCTCAAGATAGAAAATCTCATGGATAAAGGAAAAGGGATTGAGATCGGGGAAAGTTTTAGACAAGGAGGAATGGAAATTGGGGAAAGCTCCAAGCAAACCAAGGAAATGACGTTACAGGAAGAGCTAGATTTTATACTGGCAAGCTGTGATACCCTTAAGCCTGTCAATGTAAACCTTTTTACTTATCCTGCTGAAACCCAACTTCCAATAAACCTGGAACTAGCCATCCCAGAACCTTTAATCCACACCCAACCACAAGGAATGGACGAATGGTGGACCAATGATGGGCAGTTTCAAAACCTTTTAAATAATCCCTATACCTTTTTCCCTCAGTTCGACCCAGAACCTGCACCAAACCCACCAATGAGTAATGAAAACTTAGCTGAACTTCGCCATTTTGGCGAAGAACTAATGGATGCAGGGAATAATATTCGGGAGATAGGAGAGCAAATCTCCTGGAAATACGATGAAAGGGAACATCATTTCTGAAAGACTAGCGGACTAGGGGGAGTGTGGTTGTGAAACCATGTTTGTATAATAATAATAGTAATAAAAATATAAGTATGTATAATAACCCAAAAATAAAAACTTTTGTAAGATAACAGTGTGTACGGATGCATAATATAATATATAAAAATGGAAGTTGAGAAATCAACAATTTTGGCTATACGTGTAATTATGTGCGATTGTTTTGTTTTATTTAATTATTTTATGCTAATCACTTATATAAATTAATTACCAGATGGCAAACGCTGGTAATGAACAAATTAACGAGGGTAATCAATTTGAGCAACACCAGGAGGATCAATTTCTAAATAGGTAAGATATCGAGAATATCGTTGCTCAGGGAATAGCCAATGCTATTCCAGAAATCCTTGCTGCTGCTCGAAATCCAATTGCACCTCAACAAATTATTCCTAGCAAGCGTACAAATGACGATAATTTCAGTAATAGTATAAACGGATGCAGCAATCATATTAATAACGATAATGAGGGGATACAAGCTCCACTCCTTAAGAAAATGAAAGCTGCAACACCTGGTTGCACTTATAAAGAGTTTCTTGCCTGTAAACCGGCTGAGTTTGCAGGTACCGAAGGGGCGACCGCTGCACTGGGTTGGTTAGAGAAAACTGAGGCAGTAATTATGATAAGTAAATGTGCTGAGGACGACAAGGTCATGTATGCGTTGCATCTTTTCAAAGAAGGGGCGTTAGAATGGTGGAATACGGTACTCCAAGCCAAAGGAAGGAATGTGGCCTATGCCATAAATTGGGAAGAATTTAAAAGTCTTGTAGAAAGAAAATTCTGTCCCGAGTACGAAAAGGAGCAAATGACCAATAAATTCCTAAATCATTAGATGGTAGGCGTTGATTGTCGAGGGTATACTTCGACATTCTTCGAATACGCTAGAGTGGTACCAACCCTGGCTTCGCCAGAACCGGTACTTATATCTCGCTACATTTGGGGATTAATTGGCGAGATCCGTAATATCAAGGCTGCGAGACCCCGCACGATCGATGATGCGGTAGAGTTAGCTAACACTCTGACTGACGAACTGGTACGCACAAGAGAAGAAAACTGGACGAAGGAAGTAGCCCAAAAGATTACCCAGGGATTCCGTGTGGGTAACCGTAGTAATTTCAAAGGAAGGAGAACTGGGCAATCTTCCACTATTCCATTTTGCAATTCCCGTAAAAGGAAGCATTTTGGAAGATGCAAAGGGTATTGCAATTTCTGCAAAATCCCGGGGCATCAAGAAGAAGACTGCAGGAAGAAGAAAACCACAGTCTGTTACAACTGTGGAGAAGTGGGACATATTAGGCCAGACTGCCCAAAATTGGTCAAACCAGCTGATAACAAAGCCAAGACTGCAGAAGGAACTACCAAGAAGAACGTAAGAGCCTTCCAGTTGACTACTCAGGAAGCAGAGCTAATTCCTAATGTGATAGCTGGTACGTTTTTAGTTCATGACGTTTATGCAAAAGTATTATTTGACTCTGGTGCAAACCAAAGTTTTATAAATACTTCGTTCTGCCAAGCACTTAATTTATCCTTAACCAAACTTAGGCAGATTTTTACAGTCGAAACGACAAATGGAAATTCTGTTAACATAGATAAGGTTTTGCAAAATATAAAGATAGAACTTTTAGGCCATAAATTTTCGGCAAACCTGTTACCTATGAATTTAGCCGGATTCGATGTGGTGTTAGGAATGGATTGGTTGGTAGCCAACCATGCTCGAATTCTTTGTGATAAGAATTCCATAGAAATTCATACACCCATAGGAGAGTTAGTGGTGATTACAGGAGATCAGCCACGTAAGCCACTAAAGTTCATTTCAGTAATGAAAGTTGCTAGTTATGAACGAAAGCAAGGAATAGTGTATATGATTTCAGTAATCATTAACACTAAGGGTAAAGAACTTAAAGAAATTCCAGTAGTATCAGAATATCCAGAGGTATTCCCAGAAGAACTACCTGGATTACCACCTGATAGGGAAGTCGAATTTAGAATTCATCTAATTCCTGGAATTACACCGATAGCCAAGGCACCCTATCGGTTAGTACCCATAGAAATGTTAGAATTGAAAAAGCAATTAGATGAACTACTAAGCAAAGGATTCATCCAACCTAGTTCATCCCCGTGGGGAGCACCAGTATTGTTTGTAAAGAAGAAAGATGGTTCGATGCGAATGTGTATCGATTATAGGGACTTGAATAAAGTTACAATTAAGAATCGATACCCATTACCTAGAATTGATGATCTATTCGATCAACTTCAAGGAGCTAGATATTTTTCTAAGATACATTTATGTTCCGGATATCATCAATTAAAGGTACAAGAAGAAGACATACTTAAAACTGCTTTCAGGACTAGGTATGGTCATTACGAGTTTACAGTCATGCCATTTGGGTTAACAAATGCTCCTGCAACATTTATGGACATGATGAATAGAATCTGTAAACCGTATTTGGATAAATTTGTAATTGTCTTCATCGAAGATATACTTATTTATTCCAAGAGTCAGGATGAACACTGTCAGCACCTGCATGCACTCTTAACTCTGTTAAGAAAAGAAAAACTTTACGCCAAATTCTCGAAGTGTGAATTCTGGCTGCAAGAAGTGCAATTTTTAGGTCACATGGTAAATCATGAAGGCATTCACGTAGATCCGGCTAAGATAGAAGCAATCACCAAATGGAAGACAGTCAGCAATGGAAATTAGAAGTTTTATAGGATTAGCTGGATACTATAGGCGTTTTATTAAGGATTTTTCCAAGATAGCTGTACCATTAACTAAGCTAACCTATAAAGCAGTTAAGTTTGAATGGGGACCTAGACAAGAAGAAGCCTTTAGGATTTTGAAGCAGAAGTTAACAAATGCTCTAATTCTAGCCTTACCGGAAGGAACAGAAGATTTTGAAGTATACAGTGATGCTTCAAAGCTAGGATTAGGATGTGTGCTGATGCAACACAAGAAGGTAATTGCATATGCATCAAGGCAATTGAAAAAGCACGAAGAAAACTATACGACTCATGATTTAGAGTTAGGAGCCATAATCTTTGCCCTTAAGATTTGGAGACATTATCTGTACGGAAGTAAGTTTACTATCTATACAGATCATAAAAGCTTAAGATATATTTTTGGGCAAAAAGAATTAAACATGAGGCAAAGGAGATGGATGGAAATCATAAGTGACTACGACTGTGATATTCAATATCACGAAGGAAAGGCAAATGTAGTTGCAGATGCCTTAAGTCGTAAGTATCATGAAAAGCAAAAGCGAGTTCGTGCTCTTAGATTAAATCTACAGTTAGATTTAATGGAACAATTAAAGGATGTTCAGGAAACAGCAATCCAGGATATTGCTGAAGGAATGAAAGGGCGGATAAAGGAATTAGAGCAAGGAGCAGATGGAATTTGGAGATTCCAAAAGAAACGAATTTGGGTACCTAAGCAGGGAGAATTAAGAAATAAAATCTTAGAAGAAGCTCATAAATCTAGGTATACCATGCATCCTGGTAACAATAAAATGTACCAAGATTTAAGGAATAATTTCTGGTGGATAGGAATGAAAAAGGACATAGCTAGATATGTTTCTAAATGTCTAACTTGTTCACAAGTTAAGGCAGATACCAGAAACCTTCAGGTCTACTACAACAATTAGAAATGCTTGTATGGAAATGGGAACTCATAACAATGGATTTTGTTACTAAGTTACCCAAAACTAGAAAGGGTAATGACGCAATTTGGGTAATTATGGATCGATTAACCAAATCAGCTCATTTTCTACCCATGAAAGAAACCTTTAGTATGGAAAGGTTAGCCAAGTTGTATGTAGATGAAGTCGTATCCTTACATGGAGTTCCACTCTCCATTGTATCGGATAGGGATAGTCGTTTCACTTCCCACTTCTGGACAAGTTTCCAAGAAGCTATGGGAACCCGACTAAAGTGAAAGGACGATCCAAACTCTAGAAGACATGCTTAAGGCATGTGTGATAGATTTTGGTGGAAATTGGGATAACCATTTACCTTTAATTGAATTCTCCTATAACAATAGTTATCATTCAAGTATTGAAGCTGCCCCGTTCGAAGCACTGTACGGATGTAAGTGTAGAACTCCAGTATGTTGGGCAGAAATAGGAGAAAGTCAATTATCAAGACCTGAAATTGTACAAGAAACTACCGACAAGATCACTCAAATTAAGGAAAGACTAAAGACGGCTCGAGATCGCCAGAAGAGTTATGCAGACAATAGGCGTAAGCCGTTAGAATTTCAAATCGGAGACAAGGTTCTCTTAAAAGTTTCTCCTTGGAAAAGAGTAGTTCGGTTCGGTAAGAAAGGAAAGCTAAGTCCAAGATACATAGGACCATTTTTAGTAATCCAACGTATAGGACCAGTTGCTTATCGTCTACAATTACAAGAGGAGCTCGCTGGGGTACATGATGTATTTCATGTATCCAATCTCAAGAAATGTTTATCAGACGAATCATTGGTAGTACCTCTTCAAGATATAAAGGTAAATGAAAAGTTAAAATTTGTTGAGAAACCTCTTCAGATAGAAGACAAAAAGATCAAATTTCTCAAGCACAAACGACTAGTGCTAGTCAAGCTCAGATGGGATTCCAAGAGAGGACCCGAGTACACTTGGGAGTTGGAATCGGAGATGAAATGAAAGTATCCTTACTTATTTCAATGAATCTCGAGGACGAGATTTTAAATAAGGTGGGGAGGATGTAAGGACCTTAAAAAATGTCCTAAAAAGACCCGTAAGTAAAAACCTGGACCCCCAAAACCTTAATCCATAACAAAAATCAAGAAATCCAAATTTATGGTCTTCAGGCGGGCCGCGTAAAGGATGACCAGACCCTTACGAGGGCCGCGTCAACATCAAATTTGACCGGATAAGTATCCGGGGCCAAGTATAACCCATCTGCCAACCCTAACTCGTGACCCAGCAAACCTACGCGTAGACTAGGCGGCCTCGCGGGCCGCGTAAAGTTTGGCTTAGGGCTCACGCGGGCCGCGTGAGACCTAAATTTCTGCTAGAAATAGGTTGGATCATGAGCAGTCTTCTGGTGTCGAAATCAACTTTCAAACACGAAAGTATACTGCTCCAAAGTCGAAAATTCAATTATTATAGCGAGGCGCTGCTACGATACAGGGTATTAACTCAATCGCTGCTACGATTCAATGTCCGATCGATTGAAACTATCCAATGGATGTTTAAGTGCTGCCCACATTAGGGTTATGCTTTGTCATTCGTCGTGAATTCGATGGATGTTTAAGTATCGCACTTTGTCATTCATTGTGAGGGTTTAATCTCGTGAGTTATCGTAAATGCTATATTAGTTACTGACCTAGTTCGTGTGCATGTTATTTAAATTTAGGTTACAAGGCTAATCAGTAGGCTAAACTCTGCCCGTATAAATCTGCAATGTGAGTCATTCTCTTTTATCAAAAGTATTTTACAATACTCCATTTTCAAATGTTATAATTACAGGGAGTAAGTCATGGTTATCTTAATCACTGGCTAGAGGGGTATTGTGCACATTACTAATTTCTCACGGGTTAGGCTAATAAATCCTAACAGTGATAAACGTCACTACTTGGGGAAAAACCCAATAGTGGTATGACCATCGTCACCAGGTGACACGGCGCCAGATAAAAATAAGATAGAAGCCATTGTAATAGCTCTTATGCTGTAATTGATAACTAATGTGTCATTTTACATACTTGAATGACTCGCCAGCATTTCCCCACTGATAAAATATTTTTAAAACATGTTTCAGGCGACCTGCTATAAATCAAGGAAAACGTGCTACGGAGCACTAACAAAGCTTGAAGAGGTGGCTCAGTTAAAATGAATAAACATGTTTTAATAAATTAGGGAATTTACTTGTGAAATTCGTCTATTGTAATTTACGGGATTTATCCCGCATTATGAAATAAAATAATCGGGCATTTTCGAGTTTTAAAAGATCCTGTAAAATCTTCCGCGGTCGCATCATAGATACCACGGGTTCCTGTCCCGCGGCTCCTGACCGGGTCAAACCGGGGCTGGGGCTGTGACAGGTTTAGACCCGACAAGCTTGTATACTTGTGTAATAAGGGTAAACTAAACACATTCTGAATTTTGAGATAAAAATGATAAGGTTTGACCCGTTTCGGCTAATTTATGCAAACTAGTTACATAACTGATCCGAACACGAAAAGTGCCTAACGGGTAACCAAATGAGTCATGAACATGTTTCCTAAGTTAATATGCCTCTAATATGTTGTGATATCAGTAGGATTTCCATTATGCCCAAAACGAATTTAAAACCAATTTATGCCCCGAATGGGTATTTTGGTCATTTTAAAAGTTATAGGACAGGTTAAATATTAATCTGAGGTTTAGGTCTGATATAATCAGTAAAAATGCTTAATTTAATAATTTATATCAGTAGGGTATTACATATATGTGAAATTTATTAATTATAACCAAACTATGCACCGAATGGGCATTTTGGTAACTTCACTTAAGCTTTAAAGGTCAAACTTAGAATTCTGAATTTAAAACTTTTGCCTACTGTTTAATTATGAAAATTTACTTAAAAAATCAGTAGGTATCAAACCTTATATGTTCAAAATAGTTTTAACTTATACTATGCGTTAAAAACGCATAAAAAGGCGATTTTAAGTGATTTTCGGGTTTAAATAGGAAATCTGAGTTTTTGATCAGTTTATAAAGTTCAAAATATTTTATTTATGATATAAAATCAGTAGCAAAAAGTTTGGTATCAAAATATTATGTAAAACTCATTTTATGGGCCAAAAGGGCAAAACCGACAATTACCGAATCAAAGCTATAACCCAATGTTATGCTCAGCCTAAAAATAAATAAAAATCTTTAAAAATCCCAAAATATTATTTTATATCAGTAGGTAAAAAGTTTGGTATCAAAAATTGGGTTTTGATAGGATATACGCTAATTATGTCGTTTAATTAATAAAAAGCTTTTCATTTACGCTAATGAGCATAACTCCTAATCTAAACCTAAACCTCAGATTAATATTTAACCTCTCTTATAACTTTTAAAATGACCAAAATACGCCTTCGGGGCATAAATTGGTTTTAAATTCGTTTTGGGCATAATGGAAGGTATCCTACTGATATCACAACATATTAAAGGCATATTAACTTAGGAAACATGTTCATGACTCATTTGGTTACCCATTACGCACTTTTCGCGTTCGGATTGGTTATGTAACTAGTTTGCATAAATTAGCCGAAACGGGTCAAACCTTATCATTTTTATCTCAAAATTCAGAATGTGTTTAGTTTACCCTTATTACACAAGTATACAAGCTTGTCGGGTCTAAACCACATTCTAATCCGGTCTTCGCTTAATCATGCGTTTTGAACCGTATCTTCTTTTAAAACTAACCAGTCTAAGTTTAGGCCTAATTAAAGACCCGTTAGGAATCTAATAGGTTATTAAAAACCTTCGTTTTCGAGATTTAGGTGCCCGGTAAAAGCTATCTGTACTTGTTGATTTGATATACGACTGGGATTGAATTTATATTTAGCTCAGGTAAATACTTTTAACTTATTTTCCCTTATACGGGCTTGGAGTACGGTATATAAAATACCGCTTGGTCGGGCATTGAATTTTTGATCGTATGAAGGTTAATTTATTGATATGACCCGTTTAAATTGTTTTGTTTGCTTAAAACCTTTGGGGGGTTAATGACCATGTCCCGGATATCCTTGGCATCATTTTAAGAAATGACCACAACCTAAGAACGGGGTGTAGGCGTACACCCGACAGTGCATATATAAATAATAAGGTATAACCGCCGGTTACGGGAATAACCCGCCGCGGGACTATATCATGTGGTGTGTCTATTAATCTTTAACCCGGTGACAATCCGGGCTACTGAACGTATAACGAACATGTAATTCTTTTACAAGTTTATATATAAATAATTATCCCAAGTTATAAAAAGTTTTGTGCCATATGCATTCAAATCAATTTTAAAACATTTTCAAAATGAGTCAGTTAAATTGTATTTACCAATGTAAACTGACGTATTTTCCCAAAAAGGATAAGTGCAGGTACTAATCGGAATAGGCTGGCTACTCCTAGCACCAATAAAGAGTCTCGCAAGCTTAGATGTCAAAATCTGTTGAACAATTATCTTTTATTTGATCCGCCTGTGGATCCTTTACATTCCGTTTGTAATATTTTGATATTACTTTATATCGGTTTGTAATATTTTATCTTTTGCTTCCGCTGTGCATTTAAATTGTGTTGTTTGACTATGATGATATCAACTACGTCACCATACTCCCCACCGGGCCCACCGGTAATACGTGAAAATATCGGGGTGTGACAGTTTTGCTTTTGATGCTCTATCTGCCCAGCTCCATTTTTACTAACTTAATATGCACAAAAAAGTGCATAACTTTCAATTTACAACTCCGTTTTACACGATTTTTTTTCCTATGCGTTCGTAATTTGATTCTCCATCACATGGAGTTAAAACCCGACATCCGGGTTAACAATTTTCTAGGTTTTAGGTCTTCAGATTAATTTTAATTATTAAACTTTTTAACGAAGCTTTTGACCCGTTCATACTTTCATCAAACTAACTTGTTTGTGACACCCTAATTTTTCATGGACTTAATATTTGTATCGTTTCCTATCAGACAAGGTTCAATTCATGGGTTATTATACATCATTAGCCCGTTTATGCTTATGTGTTTATTTTGACCCGTTAAGGGTATTTAAGCGCTTTTACGCATAAGCCACGCTTATTCATTTCTAGAATCATATTTTCACCTTTCTTATTGAGTGGTCTTCCACCACAACTATTAATGTGGTGGATTTTATGTGTATCAATTGCTTATTCCAAATTTACCCCTTTCAGATAGTTAATTTACGACGAAGACCATTTTGAGGTATTTTAACACAAAAAGAATTTATACCTATTCTTTTACACTTGCCAAAGCTTTTCTTTATCATAATACTTATTCTCAAACGATTCATAAATATGTGTGTATGTGTATGAAAAAACAAACTACGGATGCCTACTACTATTAGTGTAATTTTTATTTCAGTTGGTATTGTAATTTTAATTTCCAGTATTGGTTTGTATTAGATGCATATTATATATAAGAAAATAGTAAGTCACAATGATCGACGCTTTTGACCAAAATGCGTGTCATGTGATTGGCTATTTTAAATATCATTTTGTGATATTAATATGTGGTAATTGTTTAAAAATTCAGATGGACAACAAAGTGAATCAGGAAAACCAGAACGGTAACCTCCAGAATGACAATAATCCGATTAGTGAGAATCCAAACAACAATAACAATGGAAACCAAGTGGATAATAGTGCCATCCAACACATTGTGGCACAAGGAATCATAGATGCAATGCCATTTATTATCCAAACCGTTAAGGAAGCTGATAATAAAAATAAACATAGCAGTAAGCGACCAACCGAACCTGAACACAGCGTGAACAATAGACCTGTACTTCAAGTGCCCATTCCCAAAAGAAAAAGAACCATGCCTTATGGTTGTTCTTATAAAGAATTCTGGTCCTGCAAACCAATAGAATTCTCGGGCAATGAAGGACTCATTGCAGCTCTACGCTGGATAGAAAAGACTGAGGCTGTTCTAAATATAAGCAAATGCGCGGAAGAAGATAAGATAATGTTTGCTTCTAATATGTTTAAGAACTCAGCCTTAGAATGGTGGAACACTATCCTCCAGTCTAGAGGAAGTGATAGGGTTTACAACATGGAATGGGAAGAATTCAAAAATATGGTAGAAAGGAAATTCTGCCCTCCCAATGAAAAGGAACAGATAGCGAATAAGTTTCTGAACCTTAGGATGACCGGGGTAGATAGTAAGGGTTATACTACCACATTCTTTGAATATGCTAGAATAGTGCCAACCCTTGCATCACCTGAACCGGTATTGATCTCCCGTTACATCTGGGGATTAATTGGAGAGATTAGACATGTAGTCAAGGCAGCTAGGCCCCAAACCATAGAAGAAGCTGTAGAATTAGCGAACACCTTGACTGATGAATTAATTCGTACGCGAGAAGAAGACCAAAGGAGAAACCTAGCTCAAAGGCTTACCCAGGAATTTCGTTATGGAAATACCAACCATAGAAACGTAGGTTCTACCTCTGCACCGTATTGTAAGGCTTGCAAGAAGAAGCATTCGGGAAAATGCTCCACTCACTGCAATTTCTGTAAGTTACCAGGATACAAGGAAGAAGATTGCAGGAGGAAATCTAGTAATGGACTATGCTTCAACTGTGGAGAAAAAGGTCACATCAAGCCAAACTGCCCGAAACTAGCTCCAGCCGTGAACAACAAGAACACTAAAAATGCTAGAGCATTTGTTCTGACGACGGATGAAGCCAAAATGATTCCGGACGTGATAGCCGGTACGTTTTTAGTTAATGATGTTTTTGTCAAAGTATTATTTGACTCTGGTGCAAACCAAAGTTTTATTAATACTTCGTTTTGCAAATTTCTTAATCAATCATTAACTAAACTCCCACAAGAATGTCTAGTAGAGACATCCAATGGGGAAACCATTAGGATTTCTGAAATCTTGCAGGGAGCAAGAATAGAAATTTTAAATCAAAAGTTTATTGCAAACCTTTACCCAATGAATCTGGCAGGAATTGATATTATATTAGGAATGGATTGGTTAATAGCCAATAAAGCCAGTATTTTATGTGATCAAAAGTCAATTCAAGTAAATTCACCAAAAGGTGAAAAGATCACAATTAAAGGAGATAAGCCATCTAGATCCACGAAATTCATCTCTGTGATGAAAACAGCAAGTTATATCAGAAAAATGGTCTATAGTGTATTTAATTTCTATAATCACTAACACTAAAGAAAAAGAACTAAAAGACATTCCATTAGTGTCTCAGTTTTCAGATGTATTTCTAGAAGAATTACCAGGACTACCGCCGGACAGAGAAGTTGAATTCAGAATCCATCTGCTACCAGGGACAGCACCGATTGCCAAAGCACCTTACTGTTTGGCACCCGCAGAAATGCAGGAACTAAAGAAACAATTAGACGAATTATTGGAGAAAGGATTTATACAGCCAAGTTCATCGCCGTGGGGAGCGCCGATACTGTTCGTCAAAAAGAAAGACGGATCAATGCAGATGTGCATTGATTATCGTGAACTGAACAAGGTCACGATTAAGAATCGGTATCCATTACCAAGAATCGATGATCTGTTCGATCAATTGCAAGGAGCTCGATTTTTCTTTAAAACCGATTTAAGGTCAGGATATCATCAATTAAAGGTACCGGAAGAGGACATCCCTAAGACCGCATTTAGAACAAGGTATGGCCATTATGAATTTACTGTCATGCCATTTGGTTTAACCAATGCCCCAACTGCATTTATGGACATGATGAACCGAATATGTAAGCCATATTTGGATAAATTCATAATTGTCTTCATAGATGATATTCTTATTTACTCTAAGAGTAAAGAAGAACATGCAAGGCATTTGCACGCACTTCTAAGTTTATTAAGGAAGGAAAAGCTTTATGCTAAGTTTTCAAAGTGCGAGTTTTGGTTAGAACAGGTACAATTTCTTGGACACTTAGTCAATCATGAAGGAATTTATGTGGATCCCACAAAGATCGAGGCGATTACCAAATGGACAACCCCTGAGTCACCAACCGAGGTTAGAAGTTTCTTAGGATTGGCCGGTTATTATAGAAGATTTATTCGAGATTTTTCTAGAATAGTCATTCCCTTAAATAAGTTAACCTGTAAATCCATTAAGTTTGAATGGGGACCAAAGCAAGAAGAAGCCTTTAGAATTCTTAAGCAAATACTGACCCATGCACCCATACTAGCGTTGCCAGAAGGAACTGAAGACTTTGTAGTATATTGTGACGCTTCTAAGTTAGGTTATGGATGTGTGTTAATGCAACGACAAAAGGTTATAGCCTATGTGTCTAGACAACTTAAGAACCATGAAGAAAATTATTCAACCCATGACTTAGAATTAGGAGCCATAATTTTTGCCCTTAAGATTTGGAGACATTACATTTATGGTAGTAAGTTTACCATCTTTACAGATCATAAGAGTTTAAGGTATGTTTTTGGGCAAAAACAGTTGAATATGAGACAAAGACGCTAGATGGAAATTCTTAGTGATTATGATTGTAATATCCAGTATCATGCAGGAAAAGCCAATATAGTGGCTGATGCTTTAAGTTGAATGTATCATGAAAAAACAAAAAGGGTACGTTCACTTAAATTAAATCTACAAGTAGATTTAAATGAACAAATTAAAAAGGCACAAGAATCAGTAATCAAGGATGATACTGAAAAGTTAAAAGGAATGATTAAGGAATTAGAACAAGGAACATATGGAATTTGGAGATTCCATAAAAAGAGAATGTGGATACCTAAATTAGAAAACCTACGCCACCGTATATTAGAAGAAGCCCATAAGTCCTAAGTATGCGATGCATCCAGGAAGCGATAAGATGTATCAGGATTTAAGAAGGAATTTTTGGTGGATAGGAATGAAAAATGATATAGCAGCTTATGTTTCTAAGTGTTTAACCTGTTCACAAGTTAAAGGTGAACATCAGAAACCCTCAGGGTTGTTGCAGCAATTAGAAATACCAGTGTGGAAGTGGGAATTGATAACAATGGATTTTGTTACTAAATTACCCAAAACAAGAAAAGGTAATGATACAATCTGGGTGATTGTAGATAATGGATTTTGTTACCAAATTACCCAAAACAAGAAAAGGTAATGATACAATCTGGGTGATTGTAGATAGGCTAACCAAGTCAGCCCATTTCCTATCAATGAAGGAAACTTTCAGTATGGAACAATTAGTCAAGTTATATGTAAATGAAATAGTTTCATTACATGGAATTCCTTTATCAATTGTTTCTGATAGGGATAGCCATTTTACCTCTCATTTTTGGACAAGTTTCCAAAAGGCAATGGGAACCAAGCTAAATCTAAGCACAACTTACCATCCTCAAACGGACGGACAAAGCGAAAGGACAATTCAGACGATGGAAAACATGCTTAGAGCTTGTGTAATTGATTTCGGAGGTAATTGGGATGAACACTTACCGTTAATAGAATTTTCTTATAATAACAGTTATCACACAAGTATCAATGCTGCACCATTCGAAGCACTTTATGAACGAAAGTGCCGAACCCCGGTCTGTTGGGAAGAAATTGGGGAAAAGCAACTATCTGGACCTGAGATAGTGCAGGAGACAACCGACAAGATCATTCAGGTCAAGGAACGGCTAAAAGCAGCACGTGACCGATAGAAAAGCTATGCTGACAACAGGCGGAAACCATTGGAATTTCAAGTAGGTGACAAAGTATTATTGAAAGTCTCTCCTTGGAAAGTAGTGGTAAGATTCATCAAAAGGGGAAAACTAAGTCCCAGGTATGTTGGACCTTTTGAGATTATTAGAAGAATAGCACCTGTAGCCTATCAGCTACAACTGCCAGAGGAAATGGCAGGAATACATGATGTATTTCATGTATCAAATCTCAAGAAATGCTTAGCTGATGAATCAGTAGTAGTGCCTCTTAAGGATATAGAGGTAAATGAACAACTCAAGTTTGTAGAAAGGCCTCAACAGATTGAAGACATGAAAGTTAAAAACCTCAAGCATAAAAGATTAGTTCTGGTCAAAGTGAAATGGGACTCCAAAAGAGGACCAGAGTATACATGGGAACTTGAATCAGAAATGCAAAGGAAATATCCACACTTGTTCTAGTAGATCTCGAGGACGAGCTCTAAAATAAGGTGGGGAGGATATAACAACCCTAAAATAAACCGACACCCTCCTGAAATTTTTCCGACACCCTAAGATATTTTAAAATATCCCAATATGTCTTAAAATACACCCCGTATGTGAAAACCGAGCCCAAAATATGATACAACATTAAAAATAAAATAAAAACGAAATTTTTGTATCGCTCGCGGGCCACGTAAGACCACCCAAGGGTCTACGCGGGGCGCGACAGATCATCAACGCGGCGAAACCCTGAGCCGACACGTGTCATCAACGTGTTGAACCTATACTCGTGACCCGGATCAGCTACGGCCTAGACCCCCTACTACGCGGGCCGCGTAAGCCTTAAGCTTATCTTACGCGGGCCGCGAGAGACTCGAAGTGAAGCCCTGTAAATAGCAGGCAACGGCAGTTCGTTCAAATCGTTCAAAATTACTCTCTCTCGAATTTCTTTAAGAATAGGCATTATACTCGGGTACTATACCCCCTAAATAACGAAGTTCTGCTCCGTTGTAAGTATCATAACCCCTGGATACGTATTAGATACGCGGCCGCCCGTTCCCGGGTTTGTATAGGGGACGGGGGTTGCGACACTATCTATCTCTCCGACAATCCTATTCAACATCAGAGAACGAAACACATTGAACTTGACATCCACTTCGTGCGCGAACAAGTTCAGCGCGGTCAAGTTCGTGTTCTCCACGTCCCTTCTCGTTACCAAGTTGCTGATATTTTCACGAAAGGATTTTCCCGCGTTTTGTTTGAAGACTTCCGCTCCAGTCTCAGCATACGGTCACCTCCAGCTTCGACTGCTGTAATAGAATATTATTGTGTAATTATTGTAATTAATAGTTTCCACTTATACGAGATCTCAAATTGATCTCCTTTGTATTATTTAAACTCTTGAATGTTAATGAGAAAGATCAAGGTTTGACATTTATCTCTTCCAATAGGAACTTAGTCGGAAGCTTCCTACAAATTTCCGACCATAATTTTTTTGTCAATAAATTGTCAGAAATTAGTTGCAAAAACCAGGTACTAATTTTCGTCGGTAATTTGCCGGAAATTGGTCAGAATTTTCCGACCGAATATGTTTTATCGGAAATTGTGGTCAGAATTTTCCAGTTATCTAGTAGTTTATATAATATAATTTATTTGGATACTAGCTTTTGTAATATGTAAAATATACAAAGTAAAGATTTAGGTGTTTTCTTAGATCATGATCATAATTATTAAACATGGAAGATGAACAGCTCCAGAAAGTGATCAAAGGACATTTGAATATTTGAATAAGAAGCAGGTGATAAATTATGCCTAACTGCTCCACCATGCCTTATTTTCACATAATTTTTTGTCCAAATGGATTAGTAGATCTCAATGATCGACCTTCTGGAATTTTATTCATTTTTATTTGAAAGAATAAACAATTCTATCTTTTTACGTTTTATATTACTAGTAGGGTGCCCGCACGATGCGGCGGGAGCGACACTTTGTATTGCGGCACTAACACGACTAATTATATGATGGTTTAATAATTACTAACTTATGAGAAAGACTACATTGTCATTTTTAGTGGACAATATTGCTATAGAAAACCCGCACAATGCGGCGGCAATGATAATTTCCAAATTGTACTTGTTTTCTATTAAATTTTTCAATCCTCTCAGACTAAAGGGTATGGGGGCCGGCTGAGACCCGGCTAGGACCGGCGCCGGTCCCCCGCACCGCCCCCTTGGCTCGGCTCGGCAAAAGCGACTCCCCACAGCCGGAGGAGACGGGCCTGCTTTTCACCTTTTTCAAAAAAAGTGCCGTTGTGTGACGGCTAGTTTTTATTAAAAAAAATTCCATTTTTCTATAAAAGCACACCCATTTTCACCATTTTCCCCACTTTCAACCCAAAACCCTCCCATTTTTTTAAATTTTTAAATCTAGTCTTTTTTTACAAATTTTAGGTAGCGTAAATTTTTTTTTAGGTTATGTAATTTTTATTTATGTTATGTAATGGATTTTATTATCTTCCTTTATGTCTTATTTTTATTTAAATGTTGAATAGTTTTTATAAAGTTAAACAAATAAAAAATAAACAATAAAATTTAAACAAATAAAAGTTAAACAAATAAAATGAATGGTGGAGATACAATAGGAAGTTTATTTGGCTAGGAAGGCTAGGAAGTGATCTTAACCATCCATTTAGTTAATCAAGGGATAAGATTAAATGATGGAAATTGAAGGGAATCAAAGAGACGCGTGAGTTTGTTTAGGGGCATTCTAATCAATCCAAGGCAATAGTTTCTCTCTCCTCCAATTCCCCTCATTTTTTAAACGTTAATAACTCTTTCATACAACATTATTTTTTTATAAAAATTGCACAAAAAAAACGAGCGTTTTTTTATCTTTAAAACGAGTATACTATTGCTATATTTTCGAAAAAAAAAATTTGAAAACCCAGTTGCGTAAAACGCAATGGAAAAAAAACCTAAAAAATGACATTTTTCTAAAACGCAATGCACAAAAAACACAAAGAAATGTCTTATTTGTAAAACGCAATGGCCAGAAAACACAAATAAATGTGTTATTTCTAAAACGCAATTGCCTAAAAACTCAAAAGAAAGTGTAGTTTCTAAAACGCAATGCACTGAAAACACATAAAAATGTGTTTTACCTAAAACGCAATGCACAAAAAACACAAACAAATGTCTTACTTATAAAACGCAATGGCCAGAAAACACTTAAAATATCTGTTTTCTAAAACGCAATGGACTGAAAACACATAAAATGTGTTTTACCTAAAACGCAATGCACCAAGAACACAAAGAAATGTCTTATTTCTAAAACGCAATGGCCAGAAAACACTTAAAATGTCTGTTTTCTAAAACGCAATGGACTGAAAAAGCATAAAAATGTGTGTTACCTAAAACGCAATAGCTAAAAACACTTCAAAAAATGTGTTTATCTAAAACTCTAAAACGCAATAGCCAAAAAACACATAAAAATGTCTTATTTATAAAACGCAATGGCCTAAAAACACAAAAGAAAGTGTAATTTCTAAAACGCAATGGACTGAAAACAAATAAAAATGTGTTTACCTAAAACGCAATGAACTAAAAACACTTCAAAAATGTGTTTTTTCTAAAACGCAATGGCCAGAAAACACATAAAACTCTCTTATTTCTAAAACGCAATGGACACAAGCTGACCTGTATGTGAATTTGTCTGAACCAGAGAGTATTAAACTGTCTACGAATTACTGTCTTCGAAATGAGGCAATTTCTGGAAAATCAACCCCAGCCAGGGGCTCTGCCCCTTGGACCCCGCCAGGGGCTGCCGCCCCTGGGACCCCGCTACCAGGGGCGCTGCCCCCGGATCCCCGCCAATATCGTAAAACGCAATAACTAAATCAAAAACCCAGATCGTAAAAATGAAATTGAAGAATTTCTTACATGGATCGAAGTGATTTCTTCAACAATTGACGAATTTTGAATGATTGAAACACTTATCAGCGCTCGAATTGAACGGATCGAGTGATTATCTTCAAAATCACCGGAAAAAAACGAGATTTTGTATGAAATTAAAGTGAGTTTTCTTCAAAAAAGCTAAAGAACACGTTGATCGGGTGTTTGAATCATTGATTGGTGACGAAAATCGCACTATAATGTAGTGATTATTTAGATAGAAAGTGAATAAATGGTTGAAGATGGTGGGTTTTGAAAATGGTGGGTTTTGAAGTTTCTGGGTTTTGAAAAGGAAGAAGAAAGGGCTGGATTGACTAAAATACCCTTTTTCTTTATTTTAAATGTTTCCACATGTCATAATCCTATTATTTCCTACACTTCCTAGCCAAAATAAACTTCATATTTGATCTTTTCCCATAAAATGAATTAAACAATAAAAAATTATGTGGGGTAGGCTCATTCTCCACCCCCCCTCAAAATGCATGAAGGCCCATCCTACATGAGATGGTGATGTGGCACCTACGTGGCAGCTCATCCTCATAGGGATGAGCCTCCCCATACCCTTTAGTCTCATGATCTATGCGTATGATCTATCTATGTCATGAGCGCTATTATTCTAAGTTGAATATTAACAAACACACAAGTAAAAAATATCAATCATAGCTATTTAAAATTTAAAATCTACGTGTCAAACTACTTACTTTTAACATACTAAAGTAGCCTATTTTAGATGCTAAGTTTTCTTATTAATTTTTTATTTTCACAGTTTCTGTTTTATAAGTAAATAAATACACTCTTAAAAAAGTACAAAAACCAAGTTTATTTATAACTCCATTAATATCTAGAACGGAAAATTTACAATTTTGAAGTATTAATGTGAAAAACACAAACAGTTACACGGACCATGTTTCATGTCTACTCTAATAGATATGTGGCGTTTGGGTTTATATGTTTGACATGATTTTAGGATTCGTACCATTACAAGTTCGTGTAAAATTATAGGTTCTTGTGAGTTGACTGATAAAAATACAACCCGGTTAATGAATTTAGTGGTTCTTTTATAAAAAAAATAATAATTTGACAACTTTAACAGAACACTCCAAAATCTTAATTACGATTGGATACGAAACTCATAAATTTAAGGTTCCTAAACTTAATACACTATGGATTTTAGAAAATCTTACAACTCTAATTTTATGAAAATTTAGGGATTTAAGTGTAATAAGTTTATGAACTAAAAAGTAAATAATATTTAAAAGACCAGATTACCCTTATTTTAGGGGTCTATCTTGTAAATAAATAAAGAGGGGGGAGTTCTTATTTTTTGGGTATATTAAAATACCCCTCCCTTATGCACTATTCTCCCTCTATAATTTTTTTAATATAACTTGAAAACGATTGTGAGTGTAGAAGTGAGAAAAGGTAATGATAAAACTATAAAAAATATTATTTAATTAAAAAAAATGAAATGTAGTGTTTTTTAGTGTAATTATAGGGTAAAAAAAGAATGTTGAAAAGATGAGTTAAAGTAAGAAATAGAAGCAACTTTAAAAATATGAGTATTGCTTTGCATTTAGCCACAAGTCATTAACTGGTCTCGAAAAACATTTTTGAAATGAGTTAAAATACATAATTCCATTAGCCATAAACCACTAATCATATAAAAATGAACAGATGTAACCTACTGATTTCACAACAAATCCATAAAATACAAACCCCACTTAAATTTCATTGTTCTAATGGTTTAAAATACATTTACACAATAAAACAAGTAAAGACTTGTTGATGGTCATCCAAAAAGTCATGAAGGTATGTAAAGATTAGAAGACCAAGCTTAACTTTAAATGAGAGATCTGAACTGTGATGATTTAGAAATAAATAAAGGAAACACGAGTTTTGAGTTTTGATCAAACCTTTTTCAAACAAAACAGAATAGTTCAGTTCTCACCAATCAAGGAAATAGGTGTATCTTTTTAGGGAAAAAGTGAAATATCAACTTACCTGATTATCCTTCCACTTTGGTTCCTTGACTTTCCTAACCCCTGTTTCACTATGTATATTATATCATGAACATCATCAATTCTCCAAGTTACTACTAAAAATAATTTTTAAACAAGTTCACAAAATGGTTCAAGTTTGAAAAACATTCGTACCTGACACTTCTAGAATGAAGGAACATAAGGGTATACAGGGCACCAGCGGGGAGGGGGATCGGTGACCCAATTCCCCTAGCGGGAACACCGCCGCCATCCCTGCGGTGAGGCAAATCGGGGAGGGGGATCGGGGAGGAGTCAACGCATGAAGGAGGGAGGGAGATGGTGGGCCACCCTCTTTTCAACCAATCAAAACATTTTTTTTTCTTTTTGAATAAAAAAAGCAAGTCCCCTAAGAGGGGAGTGCCACCATCAAATTGAGGGTGTGAGGGGAGTTTAAGAGGGGAGTTGACGTGGCATAACCTGATTGGGTGTGCGTAAGAGAGGGGAGAGGAGAGTGCCCCTCTTACCCTAACATCTGATCTGGTTGTCTGTCAATTACGAAGACTCCACATTCACAAAAAAACGCAGCTGCCTTTTGTCCTTTTTATCCTTTACTTTTTACAAATTTAACCATGTAAACTAACACTTTACATTCAGCAAAAACACAGTTGCATTTATTTTAGCAATTTTAAACAGGCAAAACACACTTGTGACAGGTGGAAAGAAACCAAAAATACTTTATCAATTCTTAAAAGCAACACTTGTAACAGGTCGCTTACCGAGCCCTGTTGTAACACTTGCGGCAGCCATCGATCTCCCAAGCACACCAGCCCTTAATCAGACATCGATGAGGTCACATACATTAACAATTACACCCAAACAAATGTCCTAAATCACCCACTTACTGTGCCCTAATCCAACCCAAGATGAACACCACCTATTCTTTCACATATCATCAAATATCAAACGTCGGAGATTAGCATCATGGCCAAAACCAAACATAAAACCCAATAACTCTTAAAAACATAACACAAAGGACGCAAACCCACCTGATGAACAATGAAGCGAAAACGGAGGCGATGAAGTGCTCAAACACAAACCCACCTGGTTATTTTGGATTTCAGCCTTTTCGAAGAACACTTTAAGAATAGTGATGACGAAAACTCGTATTTTCAAACTTAGTCAAATATTTTCATTCCAACTAATACACTATAGAGAAAACCTCTGACCCCTTCTTTTTATTCCTCATTATGTGCATCCATCTTTCATTTTCCATTTGCTAACCTGTCAAATACAGAGAATTTAAGTCAAAAAAGAAAGCAAAAAGCTATGACCTTAAACTCCCGAAAGCCGAAATAATACTAACCAAGAACTGTGTATCATATAACTTTATGAAAAAACCCAGCTATCATGTTCGGCTTCTGAAAGGTTTGAAGTTAGTAAGTGGCAATATTTAGTTTGACTTTTAGTGAACATTTGTAGTTCAGTATAGTTCAATTGGAACTATGTATTTATGCAAATTCTAGTGACTTACACACCCAAATACATGGTTTAACTTTCCAAAAAAAAAAAAAATCAAACTCTAAATGGACTAAGGATTAATATTTTCAGCATATATACCACACCTGTAGTATCATAATGTATTTCAACAAACACACACATGGATACGTACCTTAAAATCAATGTAAAAATTAGTAAAATCACACACTAATCGAATCTGAATGATCAATTACTACAAATGTTACTCCAATTTCACTCCATATGCTCCATAGATCACAACATCAATCTCAGTATCAGTTTCAACCAAAAAGGAGAATTTGAAACCCGATTCCCCCACACAATTTCACTCCATAAATCACCAACACGAACTCTGGAACTCTAATTTTTCCAAGTCTAAACATGCTTTCAGTCAAGATCTTAACTTTCCATTTCAATAACAAAAGATACTATCAAATCCAAACAATAGAATAAAGCAACATCAATAACAAAAGAGGGAACCAAATCATACCTGTTCATAAGACGGTGAAAAAACGAAGCAGATGGGAGTTCAACTTCAGATAGATATGTTGAAAGACAGATCCTTGTTTAATCTTCATCTTAATCATTCCAGTTTTTCGTTCTTCTCCGCCTCCATTGTATTTGTTCTAGATTGGAGAGCGGCGTGAGAGAGAATTGTGGAGAGTTCGTTGTTTTGCAGATTTATCTCTCTCTCTCTCTCTCTTGTTTTGACCCTCTCGAGACATTTTAAAATTCGAAACCTACCGCTAAAAAACCTTGTAGCTCACCTTTTAAAATCCTGGAGTTAGCATGCATAATATAAGTGAAAATGTGTAACTACTATTTATCCTGGAGTTAGTTAAGGGAAAATGTTTAACTATTATTTATTTTAAAATTTCCTTTAATTATAATATAGTATAGATTTATTTCGTTTGTATTATTAAATTTCCACTCATTTGTAATTTCAATCAAAATTATACAAAATTAGCTATTAAATATTCTTTGACATTGACTATATTTAATCACTTGACATTTTGTAGCTATTAAACATTCTGTGGTAATGACCAAGTATGTTGGGTTTTAATCACTTGTACATTAAGGTATCATCTACTTGTACCTTTTAATCCGCACGTCAGTACCAAGCAAGACAACTATCGAAACATCCACAAAAATGAGTAGGTCGTTACGGCAACTTTGGATTTTTTTAAAACATTATAGTTTATAAGATATGTCAGGAATAAGTAAAAAAAACTATAAGTTTGTTGTGGATGGATGAATTGTAACTAACTATCTATAATTTTGTTAAAACCTTAGGGATTTAAGTGTACTAAGTTTAGGGGCTAAAAAATAAATAGTGTTTAAAAGACCAAACTACCCTCATTTTAGGGGTCTTTCTATAAATAACGAGGGGAAAAAGTTCTTATTTTTTGTGTATCTTAAAATGCCCTTGCCTCATGCATTATAATATAGTATAGATGACCAATTAAGTATGTTGGGTTTTAATCACTTGTACATTAAGGTATCATCTATTTGTACCTTTTAATCCGCACGTCAATACCAAGCAAGACAACTATCGAAACATCCACAAAAATGAGTAGGTCGTTACGGCAACTTTGGATTTATTTAAAACATTATAGTTTATATGATATGTCAGGAATAAGTAAAAAAATTATAAGTTTGTTGTGGAGCGATGAATTGTAACTAATTATCTATAATTTTGTTAAAACCTTAGTGATTTAAGTGTACTAAGTTTAGGGGCTAAAAAATAAATAGTGTTTAAAAGACCAAACTACCCTCATTTTAGGGGTCTTTCTATAAATAAAGAGGGGGGAAAAGTTCTTATTTTTTGGGTATATTAAAATGCCTTGCCTCATGCATTATAATATAGTATAGATGGATGTTTATATTTATTGGGGAAGGTTCATTGGGGAACACTAAAAAAGTGGGGAACAGCGGGGAACCGACTCAAACGAACTCCGATTGGACTCATTCCAGGGGCGTTAGAACCGGCTCTTCGAACCCAAACTAAGATCTATTAATCCTAAACCCTAAATTCTAACTCCTAAACTCTAAACCCTAAATCTAAAAAATAAGGCTAAAACCTAAGCTAAACCGTAAAATATAAATTATAAACCCTAAAAGCTAAACCCTAAAGGCTAAACCTAATGCTAAACCCATAACCTAAACCCATAACCTAAACCCTAAAGCTAAACCCTAAACCCTAAAGCTAAACCCTAAAGCCAAACCCTAAAACTAAACCCTAAAAGCCAAACCCTAATATATTTAGGGTTTTGGGGTTATGATTTAGGGTTTAGGGTTAAGAGATCCTAGTTAGGGTTCGACGAGCCGGTTCCAACGCCGCTGGAATGAGTCCAATCGGAGTTCGTTTGAGTCGGTTCCCCACTGTTCCCCACTTTTTTAGTTTTCCCCAATGAACCTTACACTATATTTATATATATTATACATGTTGGAAATCTGAACTCTGGTAGTTTTAAATATTTAGGTCGCGAAACTTAAGCTAAATGTGGTGCTTTTGGTTCCCTGAAGATCATTAATCTCACATATAAGGGCCAGAAAGAAATCTCAGATAATCGGAAAAATAAATCAGAAAACGTTAAGGCCATATTTGATCAGGGTATTTTATGTGCACCTTATTTTGTATTAATTATAATTTAAATCCACTAATATTGGTACAACATAAATCGCTGCATTTATGTTGTAGACGAGATATTGGCGATTTAGCATCCAGGTTAACCTAGTTTGATATATTATCATTGTCCCATCCTCTCCAAAATTATTTAGATGTATTGATGATTGACAATTTAATATTTTCTTTTGAACGCACTGGCAATTTAATATTATCACCAAACTGAAACACAAATACTTTGTTTATGATTTCAAAATAAATGTATTAGTTTGTGATTGTATTTGTTATATAGGACTGGCAAAGGGTTGGGTTGGGTCGGGTCAGAACGGGTAAGGGTCGGAATGGGTTAGGGTCAAAATGGGTCAAATTAAAAAAGGGTTGTTTTGGGTTGGGTCAGAATGGTCCGGGTTGGAATTTATTCGGGTCCAAACGGGTTCAGGTCAGATCTAGTCTAGTTCGAAATGGGTTTCGGGTCAAAACGGGTTGTTTTTTTTGCCATTTCTCAGAACATGATTTCATCATTACCTTTTGTTTGAGTCGGGACGGAGAATGAAAAAACCCAACCAAAGTGAAACAAAAAAAAAAAAAAAAAAACCAAAACCAAAACAAAACCAAAACCAAAACAAAACCAAAACCAAAACACAACCGACCAAAATGATATAAAAAAAAAAAAACTAAAAAAATCAAAACCTAAAAAACCAACCAAAACGAAACAATACAATCGAAACCGGAACCGAAACGAAACCGACTAAAGCAAAACAAAAGAATTGAAAAAAAATCGAAATAGAACTGAAACGAAACAAAACAATTGAAAAGATCGAAACCAATAAAACGAAACAAAAAATCAAAATCGAACCGAAACGAAACGAAACCGACCAAACCGAAACAAAAAAAAACCTAAACCGAACCAAAACGAAGCAAAAAAACTGAAAAGATCGAAACCGATCCGAAAAGAAACCGGAAAAACCGATCAAAGATAACAAAAAATCAAAACTGAAACGAAACAAGAAAGCTGAAAAGATCGAAACCGATCCAAAACGAAACCAAAAACCAATCAAAATGAAACAAAATATCAAATCGAACCGAAACGTAACAGAATAAACCGACCAAACAAAAAAAAACCGAAACTGAACCGCACCGAAACAAAATAAAAACTGAAAAGATTGAAATCGATCCGAAATGAAACCGAAAAAACCAATCAAAACGAAAAAAAACTCAAAACCGAATCAAACGAAACCGAAAAAACCGACCAAATTGAAACAAAAAAACTGAAACGAAACCTGTCCCGTGCGAAAACTCGTGTCGGCCCAAAACCCGTTGCGCTCCGAAACCCGTCCCGTGCATAAACCCGTGTCGGCCCGAGCCGAACCGACCTCGTCTTGTGTGACAACCGGTAATTTACGGCTCATAATTACGCGATTAACAGGCGATTAACACGATAATAAATAGTGTTTACGACGCTAATTAACTTAATTAGGCCTTTGGAGTGCCTAGGAACGCTTATCCGACTCTACAGTACGCGTATGAAGATTCGCGTGGAATCTGCGGAACAGCAAATGACAACTGACTGATACCGTACGAAATACTGACGACGCCGACAAATATGGATGTTACACGAGCTCATGGAGTTTGGGTCACGATATCGGGTCTCGTAGAAATTACGGGCCGCTTACACGTGAGATGGGCTTGTGGGCCCTGGGCCCAAGCCCAAAGCACACAAGCCTAATCCTGCACATGATGTATTAGATCTTACAAGATCACTACAAAATATTATCAAATCCTTACAAGATTTGAAAATCTTTGCAAATCCATAGTAAATCTATCTAAAATCTCTATAGGATTTACAAAATCCTAACAAGATATACAAAATCTTGCAACTCCCTTCAAATCTCTTCAAGAGAGATCTTAATTCAAAAAATAAAACGTGTGACCTGAAGGTACTTAAATACAAAAAAAAAAAAACACAAAAGACAATAACCATCATTCTCACTCTATTTATACACTTTAATACCCACACAAACATAACCCTCAAACAAACACAGAGAAACATTCTTGTTCTCTCTCCCACGAAACCACACCCACTGATTATTCAACATCCTCTCTCCCTCATAAAAATCAAATCCAATCTATCTCATATCTACTACACATACCCTGCAACCTCTCGATGAAGACTAACGGTTGGACTCCAGCCGGCGAGCCGGCGGAGCCGGCGAAGGACGGCGGGCCACGACGACCGACAAACAATTCGGCGGTTCATACCGTCGGGTTTTACCCCCACCCCCCCCCTCTGCGATGTATGATTCGGACCACCACCACCATCGTCGTGATGGTGGTGAGCAACAGCCGGCACGGTAACAGAGTAGAAGAGAGAGACCGAGAAAGAAAGAGAGAAGGAGAGAACCGGCGGTCGGAAACTCGGACCACCGGTCGGCCCACTTTTTCCGGTGGTCGGTAACTTTACCCAGCGGTCCTTGTCTCGGTCCGACGTGTATCCCGGTAAATCTCTCTCCATCTTCTTTGATTTTGTTCTTCTTCCGATGATATGATGATGATGACGGTGATCTTATGCTGAAAATGTTCGGTTTGAGTCAGCCTTGTTCAAGTCAGGTTTGGGTTAGATGCGGCTCGTCCGGTATCGGGTTTGTGTTCGGAGTAGCTTCGGTTCAGTCCCGGTCAAGACAAGTCTAAGGCAGCCAACGGGTCAAGGTCAGTCGCGGCTCAGATGGGTTTGGGTCAGCAGTTTTGGCGAGTCCGGTTCGGTCAGATGGCTTGGTTCGGTTGACTCGGTCAACTCACCGAGTCAACTCGGTCAAACCCGAGTCAACACGGGTCAACACCAGTCAACAGGCGGTCAACAGAAGTCAACGCCAGTTCGGTAAAGCCTAATCGACGCCGAATTTCTAATTATATTTAATTATTGATTTTTATTTATACGCGAAATCGAGCTCGAACCGATCTACTTAAATATACTTTGCATCGTTATACATTTGACGAAATCATATATATTGAGTATATTGATATTGACTATTGTTGAATTTTGAAAAATATAGCGACCCTGAGATGTCGGGATCGTCCAAAAACAGAGGAAGCCCTGCCCGTTTTTCGAGAAAAACCGTAAAATAAAACGAGTTTTATTATAAATCAAAATGTGCTTTTGAGTGACTTTTATAAAACGAGATACAAATATAGAGTTCTTTCGACAACAACTTACAACTTACGAAAACAACGTTACGGAAATTATTCCGACGACAAATAAATATAGTTATTATTCTATTTATTTCAACGAACTCGGAAATCCTTTATAAATAAACATAACTATTTATGTTTAGTTTAAACATCGAAGCTCAGAAACGCTTTTATAAAATAAATATAGCTTATATATTTATTTCCAATATCAAACAACACGATCTTGTTTTATAAAATAAATATAGATGTATATTTATTTCAAACACACGAATTCTTTTACAAAATAGATACAGTTTATCTATTCAACGACTCGATGAAGTTCTTATAAAATAAATATAATATTTTATATTTATTACGAACGCCGAAACGGCATATACATATATTTTGTCAAAAATATACAAGACGTGATATATATAATACAAGTTATTATACGAATATTCCTACATACTCCAACGACTTCTCGAGGCAGTTTAACTTAGTCATTTACATTAAGTTGACTATTTACCGCCAAATCGTTCGATCAACGATTCGGTAGAGCTCGGTAACACGTAGATTAGTTACCGCATTATTTAGAAACTTATTAGATATTCCGTGTTAGGAATATTGTAGAATGCACGCTAGCAAGTCAAGTATTGGAAACGACATCACGAAGTCGTAATTAGCTAGCTTTGCACAGGAATATTCAGGTGAGTTCATAACCCCACCTTTTATGGTTTTACATTTTTATAAATGTTTTCGGGGTGGAAAGACATGCACTTTTTGCAAAGCATACAAGAATTACATATTTCTAAACCATTTTACAAGCAAGTTTTAACTGACGCAAATGGTTTACGAAAAGCTTATGTTTTATACCGGTTTTTCAAACAAACGTTTACACACGAATTCTAGTTTTCTAAACTACGAGAAACTACAAATACAAGAGTTTAAAAATACATGAGTTATGGTATGAAAATATAAGATAATAAGAAACGCACTTGGTGAGGACGAGAACCAAGTAGGATGCGTTATGAGAAATAATAACAAGAAATGCGCTTGGTGAGGACGAGAACCAAGTAGGATGCGTTATGAGAAATAGTGTCACGACTAGGGTACAGAAGCACCATTAATCAACGTATACATTCAGACCGCAGAACAAAAGGTTAGATCTAACGGGTGCCTGGCAGCCACACTCCCGGTCGGGGCGAGAACCGAGGAGTGCTTTTGTGTCTCAGAATATACCAATTAAATGCCTTAGGTTTGGTGACTTCCTATGTCGTGCCACATGTTAATGGCCTTGCAACCCATTAACAATCCTGATATTTACAGGAATACTTTAATTACATGAAATTCATACTATACTAAAACTTGATTAATACTTGAAGTACGTGGGGTACTCAAGAAAACGGGAATTATACTTGAAGTACGTGGGGTACTCAAGAAGATTAGAATTATACATAAGTACTTGAAGTACGTGGGGTACTCAAGAAAATTAGAATTATACATAAGTACTTGGTGTACACATGAATACTTGAATTATACATGAAAACTTGATTTATACATGACACAAACTATGTTTTCATACAGAGTTTCAAGTAACTCGACAAGAAAATGATTTTAAAATTCGTTTTCTCAACAATACTTCAAAAACCGGTTATTCAAAAAGATTTATTTCAAATCTTTTACAAACAAACTATGAGCTCGCTCAACTTTATGTTGATTTTTCGCATGTTTCTTTCTCAGGATACTTTTCAGAAATCATGGAACGGTTGGAATAGGAGAACCATGAAGAGTCGAGTACTTAGTGGGCGTTCAATTTCTAAAAGACTTAGCTTATTTGCTTCCGCTGTGCAATGAAGATACCAGTCCAGTCACGCCAATGCTCTGATATTTCGGGGTGTGACATCTTGATCCAAAACCTGCCCCATGCCGAAACCCGTCCCGACCTGAAACTCAATTCGAACTGAACCCGTTCCGATCCAAAACTCGTTTGTGTCGTAACCCGTCCTGTGCGAATACTTGTGCCGGCCCAAAATCCATTCCGATCCGAAACCTGTCGCATTTCTTTAAGACACTAACCCACATCGACCCATTTCTTTAAAGTTGTCGACCCGCTTTGACCCGAAAATAACAAGATGCATTTCAACTGACCCATTGTGACCCATTTAGTTAAAATACTTTACCCAAACCAACCCATATAATTTTAAAAGCAACCAAAACTGAACCACTTGAAAGGTTTCGGGTCAAGATTGCCCCCTCTAGTTATCTATATGAACAAAAGGTATGGATCCTAAGAAAAGGTCACCCAATTTGAGAAACTTAAGAAGTATTTTATACCACATATTTCTCTAAGTTTTTCCTAATATACAAATACGTATAGTTTAAAATTGACTATACACATATATGTATACTGTCAAATCTTGAATTATACATATATGTATATAGTCAATTTTAAACTATACATATGTGCATATTACGAAAAGCTTAGAGAAAATGTGTAATCCAGAATGCTTCTCAAGTTTCTCAATTAGCCTAGTACTTCTCACACGATCCCAACCCTACGAACAAAAATACATGAAATTAGCTTATGTGGGCTTTAATAAACACTCAAATCTCAAATGGGTTAAAATGAGCTAAACTAGCGTGGACTAATCCATAATAGCGATCCATTTGTTTATCTTTATTTGTAGCCCACTAGAAGGAGTATGTTGCTGGGCTTGGAGATATGTTAATATGTAGGAGAAGCCCACCAAGATAAACGAAGCAGGTCACATTGCAACAAATACATAGCGTTTTAGAGAATAAAAGGCATGCCGTCTGGTCGGTGGGGACAGGGCACGAGAACCAAGACAAGAAGGAATACTAAAAAAAGTGTTTAACTATTTTATTTAATTTTTAATAGAAGAATTACGCATCAACCAATAGGGTGGTGGTCATTGACAACATAAAACTTTAAACACCTAGTTTTGCGAGGTAAAGATCTTGCATTCAAGTCCCACATACGACAAGAATTATAAGTATGTGTATAGAATTTAATTAGTGTATTTAATTGGATTTTTACTATTAGTTGGACATATCTCATTTGTAACTCTCACCTTTTCTTAGTTATAAACAGTTATTTTGTTTTGTGTTTTGAAAAAGTATTAAAGTTATAATAAGTGAGATTTTTCTTAGTTCACCTTATTGAGTTTTAAATAGTAAATAATAATTGGTTTGATATAGTCTGGATATGTGTTTTTGTTTGTAGGGATGTAAACGAGGAGAGCCGAACTGTACTCGGTCTTAACTCGGCAAAAGCTAGAGCCAGCTTGTGGCTTGTCGAGTCAACTCGCTTATTAAAAAAATATATTTATGACATATATTTTTCAAACATAATGGTATTCACAAAACTAAAAATCAATATATAAAAGTAGAGAGTAAATACAAGTTGCCTTCATGTGGTTTGACGGCGGGAGCAAGATGCCCCCCTTAAACTTTTATTTTTTACACTCTGCACCTTCATGGTTTCAATCTTTCATAGTCTGCCCCCTTGCCTCCAACGGCCATCTCCTTTAGCGTTTGATTTTGGGTGAAAAGACTAAACTACCTTTTTATTCTTGCAGTATGCATCTTGTGGTTTCGTTAGTATTACATTCACCTACCACCGCCATCATCACCACCACCACCCTCATCCACCAAAACTACAAGGAGGCCTAAGATTTGTTTGTTAAAACGGCTAATAATAGATAAAATTTGACCCGTTAGCCTATAATTCTCTTATTCACGAGATTGTTACTTTAGGCGAGACTGAAATTGCAATAATAATCTTGGAAAAGATGACAGAAGAGGAGAATCCCTAATGCGGGGGTATATAATGTTTTGATTAATGGACTCTGCAAAAAAGGTAAACTCCTTGTTGCTAAGAAGTTGCTTTCTAAATGCTTGATCACAAGATTCCTCTTGATAAATTTGTTTATGCAACTTTCATTGATGGATTTATTGGACATCAAGAGATTCACGAGGCCATGAAACTCTTTGAACTTGCAATTCAAGAAGGTATGAATCTTGATGTTGGTGTGTATAATTAAATGATTAATTGTTACTGCAAAAATGCTAACTTAGAAGACGTGATTTCTTGCATAAAATGATTATTAAAGAACATATTTCACCTGATGAGTTTACATATTCTTTAATCATAGACACGTACGTGAAACAACATGATATTGATGGCGCCTTTGTAATTTTTAATTGTACGGTGAAACAAAATTGTAAGCCAAATGTAGTCATTTACATTCACTTATTAATGGATTTTGTCAAAGAGTAGAGAATCTTGGTGCTGTGAAAGTACTAAAAGAGATGAAGTTGTGGTTCACTAGCGGTTTTGGTGGATGATGGTGGTGGTGGTGGTGGTGGTGGTGATGGCAGTTGGTAATTGAATTTATAATGAAACCATAGAGGTGCATACTGCAAGACCAAAAATGGTAGTTTGGTCTTTTCACCTAAACTCAAACAGTGTAGGAGATGGGCGTTTGAAAGTCCCCGGGACCCCCTGGATCAATGACGAACAACATCCACTGCCCCTCGAACAAGACATGAAACCATAAACACAAACAAAATAGAAAGACGTAGAAGATGAATCTCTTTATTATCGAATCCATCATCACAGAGTTACAAACCGAATGAGTATACATCATCTTCTACAAGCTGGTTTAGATCACTAAGATCTAAACCTAGCTTTCTCTCACTAACACATAGTCTCCCTCCCTCTAGAATCTGCACACCCCTTTGAAGGATTACAAGAGTTTGTGAGAGTTGCTCTAATCTAACCAATCACTATATAGACTAGGAACTAAACATAGACAAAACATATTGTCCGGGGTACACAAACTCGAACTCCTAAGTCCTGACAACCTAGTCCGAATTTACTTCATATATTCGGACATTACAGGCACCACCTAACAAACTCGGACTACATATGTCCTGACTAGTCTATCCGAACTTATGATAAATTCGGACAAACTAATGCAAACCCACAAACTCGAACAAAATCTAATCATTATAAAACTTCCAAATTTATCTAATAAATTCAGACAAGACTGGTTTATTCTTTGACTTCTCTTGACTTGGACCTTTGACTATGTTGACCGTTGACCAGAACTGATAAAGCACAGTTACCCGACAGGAACTGCGCTTACAGACTCCCCCTTAACTGTTGCTATCAGTTCTGTCCTACATTGATAAAGCACAGTTACCCGGCAAGAGCTGCACTTACAATAGGAAATCATGAGCGTAAAACCAAATGGTTTCCTAGAACATTTTGTCCATTCCCTAGTGGATACTTCGAAAAGACTAAACTACCTTTTTATTCTTGCAGTATGCATCTTGTGGTTTCGTTAGTATTACATTCACCTACCACCGCCATCATCACCACCACCACCCTCATCCACCAAAACTACAAGGAGGCCTAAGATTTGTTTGTTAAAACGGCTAATAATAGATAAAATTTGACCCGTTAGCCTATAATTCTCTTATTCACGAGATTGTTACTTTAGGCGAGACTGAAATTGCAATAATAATCTTGGAAAAGATGACAGAAGAGGAGAATCCCTAATGCGGGGGTATATAATGTTTTGATTAATGGACTCTGCAAAAAAGGTAAACTCCTTGTTGCTAAGAAGTTGCTTTCTAAATGCTTGATCACAAGATTCCTCTTGATAAATTTGTTTATGCAACTTTCATTGATGGATTTATTGGACATCAAGAGATTCATGAGGCCATGAAACTCTTTGAACTTGCAATTCAAGAAGGTATGAATCTTGATGTTGGTGTGTATAATTAAATGATTAATTGTTACTGCAAAAATGCTAACTTAGAAGACGTGATTTCTTGCATAAAATGATTATTAAAGAACATATTTCACCAGATGAGTTTACATATTCTTTAATCATAGACACGTACGTGAAACCACATGATATTGATGGCGCCTTTGTAATTTTTAATTGTACGGTGAAACAAAATTGTAAGCCAAATGTAGTCATTTACATTCACTTATTAATGGATTTTGTCAAAGAGTAGAGAATCTTGGTGCTGTGAAAGTACTAAAAGAGATGAAGTTGTGGTTCACTAGCGGTTTTGGTGGATGATGGTGGTGGTGATGGTGGTGGTGGTGGTGGTGGTGATGGCAGTTGGTAATTGAATTTATAATGAAACCATAGGGGTGCATACTGCATGACCAAAAATGGTAGTTTGGTCTTTTCACCTAAACTCAAACAGTGTAGGAGATGGGCGTTTGAAAGTCCCCGGGACCCCCTGGATCAATAACGAACAACATCCACTGCCCCTCGAACAAGACATGAAACCATAAACACAAACAAAATAGAAAGACGTAGAAGATGAATCTCTTTATTATCGAATCCATCATCACAGAGTTACAAACCGAACGAGTATACATCATCTTCTACAAGCTGGTTTAGATCACTAAGATCTAAACCTAGCTTTCTCTCACTAACACATAGTCTCCCTCTCTCTAGAATCTGCACACCCCTTTGAAGGATTACAAGAGTTTGTGAGAGTTGCTCTAATCTAACCAATCAATATATAGACTAGGAACTAAACATAGACAAAACATATTGTCCGGGGTACACAAACTCGAACTCCTAAGTCCTGACAACCTAGTCCGAATTTACTTCATATATTCGGACATTACAGGCACCACCTAAAAAACTCGGACTACATAAGTCCTGACTAGTCTATCCGAACTTACGATAAATTCAGACAAACTAATGCAAACCCAAAAACTCGAACAAAATCTAATCATTATAAAACTTCCAAATTTATCTAATAAATTCAGACAAGACTGGTTTATTCTTTGACTTCTCTTGACTTGGACCTTTGACTATGTTGACCGTTGACCCGAACTGATAAAGCACAGTTACCCGACAGGAACTGCGCTTACAGACTCCCCCTTAACTGTTGCTATCAGTTCTGTCCTACATTGATAAAGCACAGTTACCCGGCAAGAGCTGCACTTACAACAGGAAATCATGAGGGTAAAACCAAATGGTTTCCTAGAACATTTTGTCCATTCCCTAGTGGATACTTCCTCAAACAACACCGGAAGCGGGAATGATGGACTGATAAACAGGAAACCATGAGGGTAAAACCACATGGTTTCCTTGAACATTTTGTTCATTCCCCAGTGGATACTTCCTCAAACAACACCAGAAGCGGGAATGATAATGGATGGTTTTGGATTTTTGGTTAACCACATAAGTTTCATAAACAAAGAGCAAATAACACATATGGGTCTAAGATAACATAAAATCTTCAAGTGATTTGGATAATGTTACGATGGATAATACAATAAAATAAGAACACTTATATATAGAAAGTACCAGCGATGTATCCACCATGTCCTTATCGTATTATACACATCTCGTTATCTAATCACTCTAGATTTTATGTCATCATACCTAACATGACTTACTATGATTTCCATGCATCGAATTTCATAATTATGTGTGCACCCATAATTACTTAATTCATCGCATAGTCCGCATAGCTCATCTTGCCAAGTCAGGGAGAACAAACAGGGTCAAAGAAAACGTTTAAATCAAATAAGTTTCTCAATCGATACAACAAAAATGGGAGCAATACGTGTTTCACTGATAGACGAGTTTATAGGTTTGGTAGAGAATGTGTGGCCTCCCTAAGTGCTATCACAAATGGGAGAAACTACGAGAGTAGTCAAATTTAAGAATCGGAAGCTTCGTAGTCAGTATATAGATGCATATTACACATGCGTGTAATCATATTGGATTTGTAAATGATATAGAAATAATAATATCATTACAAAATAACTGAATGGTGTACACGAGTCTTGGATGATAAAAGAAAAATGTAAAGGTTTAAATGTTTGTAACTGTATCGTTATTGGCACGAGCCTCGTTAACCTCAATGTTAAATGCAAGCCCATTGGCAGGGTTGGCATTCACAAGCCTAGGGAAATTGTGTTTGAAGTGATTATGATCACTACAATTGAAGCAAGTTCCACGAGGGTAGTGAGGACGAACAGGTAACGCAAGAGAAGGAAATGCGACGAGTTGAGCAGGATTTGCAACAACTTGGTTTGGTGTAGCAGCAGAACGACAAATGTTAGTTGTATGACCAAAATGTCCACAATTTGAGCATTTTCGACAAAGGACATTAGCATGGTGGTGAAGGTTACAATGATTGCATAAAGGTGCGCTTCCATTATACGATTTCCTAGCAGGGGTTTGAGCTGGTTGGTTGGGAACAGCTTGATTGGTTGGGGGTAATAATAGCAAAATTGTTTGAAGTCTTACGCTTCTTTGAATTTCTAGAGGGTTCGGCTTTTGTTTCCGTTTGTTGTTCTTGGGTAAACTTAGCAGATTGCTTTTTCCCATCCTTGCGGAAGAGTTTTCCTTTCTTCACTTGAGAGTTAGTCAGGGTTGTAGCTAGTTCGATAGCCTCCCTAACAGTAGTTGGTTTACTGCCAGTTACAATAACTTGGATCGGATCAGGTAGGCCATCAATATATTTCTCAATGGACCGATCTAAAGGTGTGACCATGGTGGGACACAGCAGGCTCAACTCCTTGTACCGATCTGTGTAGGCATGATTCTAGCCACTATCTTGTTTGAGGTGATGTGATTCGTTTTCGAGTACCCTCATTTCATTGCGTGGGCATAATTCTTTCATCATAAGAGTTCTAAGTTCCTCCCAAGATAGTGCCATGGCTATCTCTGCACCTCGATGTCTCATAATTCCATTCCACCACGTGAGTGCTTTCTTTTGGAAAACACTGGAAGCAAACTCTACCTTGCGCTCATTAGAACATTGACAATGGTGGAAAGTGCTCTTGTTGCTTTCAAACCATTGTAGGAGCCCATTAGCTCCCTAACACCTATAAAACTTGAGGGGTTTAGCCAAGTTGAACTGTTTGTAGTTACATGGTGTGGGTACATTGTTATTGTTATTTTTATTATTATTGTTAGCTTGATTGAGTTAGGTCACAAGATTTGGAAGTATCGCCGCCATTTGCTGAGCGATCATAGCAGCCATTTCGGCGTTTTGGGTAGCAACGAGGATGTATTCTAAAAGAGAAGGAAAATATGAGAGGAAATGAGTGAGATTGAAACAGGATATTAAAAAAGAAACATTAAAATATCGACGAAACATAAGGTTTGTAATCATTTATTCGTTACTTAAAACGAATAAATGACACGGTGACTAATAAAAGTAAATATGTCTTTATAATGTATCGCGAAGACGTGCTTTAGCCTATAAGTGGACACTCACCCCAAGAGTTACCAGGTAAGAGTGACAAGTCCGATTAAGTGGATTTGTATGAACGCTCTAGCCTTAGACAGAAAACTCAGGGTACAGACATCCACCCTTCCAGATTGCACGTGTTCACATTATTAAAACCCAAACTTTAACGAGATTTTGAAAACATTAAAGGCTTAAAAGCCTAAAAACAAATCATCTAAGGATAGATGATGATTTCTTTTAAAATTTTGAAAATTTGAATTTTAAGAAATGATTAATAACTTTGTGTTGTTTTGGTAATCACCTAAGGATAGGTGATAGTTTAATATTTTTGTTGCACTAGAAATCTAAATGTGAGTTACCTCACGTTTGAGTCCTAGGAAGTTTATATTCTAGTTCAAAAGCATTACTAATAACCTAATTCCCTATAACTATGGCTCTGATACCAATCTGTAACACCCTGATCGCCTAAAATAACCCACTGCGGAAACGTCGGGGAGTCACGTTACAAATTGTTTCAAACACATGGTACTTAAAGTTTTGTTTCATTGATTTGTTATATAACATTGTCTTAGAACATAAAACAATTGTCTTTAGATTTTAAGGTAAAACTAAGGACCAAGTCCTTTCTATGTGTAGCATGCTTTCATTATCATCACACATTCGTACCTGAAACATATGTGAAAATAACGTCAACAATGAATGCTTGTGAATAACATAGGTTTTGTGGTCAAGTTCATGTCTTTGAATTTATATTGTAAAACCTCATCCGACTACGAAATTCGATGAGTGAAAACCTTGTAACCAAACTTGTATTAAATATCTTTGGTATTGCAATATGTTTAACCAACTATAAGAGTTTGTATAAATAAGAAAACGTTGTAGCCATGAATATAGATAAAACTGTTTCTTTTGTAAAACCATGCAAGTAATCGATTTAAAAGAAAACTTTGTATGGTTTATATATTTTTAATGGAAAACCATTTGTGACTTTTTCTATCAATTATCTTGTTTTGAGTAAAGGCGATTGTCTTTGTCTTTGTCTTTGTCTTGTGTAAACCAATCGTCTTTGTTTTGTTTGTCAGACAAACCATCAAAGGGTTTGTCAATAATTTCACAGGTTCTATCATTCCCTAGTGGGTACTTCCTCAATTAATACCGAAAGTGGGAATGGTTTGTTACACCTATAGCGCTCATTCCCCAGTGGGTACTTCCTCAAATAATACTGGAAGCGGGAATGAGTTGTTACACCTATAGCGCTATAATATACTACCGGTCGTCTTGTCTAAAGTCAATGAATATTCTTGTATCATAGACAATGCACCAACAAGTTTCACACATAATTGAAAAGCATGTTGTCTTATATATATATATATATATATATATTGTTATATATACAAACCATATATAATAGTATTTTGTAAACTTGGAAAAGTAATAGTAGGCACATATAAATCACCCCAAAACGATTTGAAAACGTAAAAGAGGGGACTAATTACTCACAGGTTGCGTAGATGTCTTGTTCATCGTGTATGCAAAGCTCATGTGTTTCCTAATGTATCGGATTGTTATAAGATTAGTGTGTATCGCGGCTTAAATGGAAGAACGGATAGATTGTTTTAAAATCAAACGAGCGAAGGATCTTGTGTAATATGATTTATTAAAATTTACATTCTGATTGGAAAGTGTCTAAGATGTTTTGACCTGTTACGACTTGTTAAAGTGGTTTACGCCACTTTAATGTGTCGTATGCGTAATTACGGGCCTGGATGGTCGAATGAGTCCTATGACGAGTCTGATATGTCAAAACATGTTTAATAATGTTGTATGATCAGTTTATATATCAAAACTATTATTCATGTAGGTTTAAAACTCATTTTATGCAAAAGGGTATTTTTGACCATTTAAAAGTATCTAAAGTTGACTCGTCACTTAAACCATCAAACGACATGACCATAAGGTATAACCTTAGAAGGTTATTCCCTATATTACTATGGTCATAAAATGGGCTTGGTCGGATCCTAAGGTTGAATAAACGGGTCAGATTCAAAAGTTAAAGTAGAAGTCAAAACCGCTCGACTTTCGACTAAGGAATAAGCATTATACAAGAAATGACGAGATAGACATGCTAAAACATGTCTAATATATTTGTAAAAACTGATTTGGTGTCAAAACTTTAAGTTTTTATACTTGAAAACTCATTCATTGTAAAATGCATTTTTATGCATCTTTTACTTTTATTTCATAAAAGTTTGACTCGTCATTTCACCTACTAAACATGATGATCAGAGGGTGTAATCGTGAGGGATTAACACCTTGAATATTACGACCACGTAGCAAAGTTCAATTTGAACTTTTACTTGACAAAAATGGTTAGAAGCGAAAGTCAAAGCAAAAGTTGCTTGACTTTTTGCTCATATCTAGCCAAATAATAAAAAAGACTAGGATAAACACTTATAAGTGTTTGAGAGGGAAGCTTAGAACTCAAAGAAGGGGGCCTCAATGTAGAAGCAAGCTCCAAGTGAGAAATTGAGTGAGAAAGAAAGAAAGGTGTGCTTGAAAATGGAAGTTTTTAAGCCTATTTATAGTGTTTTTGGATTCATGAGAGCTTGATAAGTGTTAGATGAGGTGTTATGGATATTGCTTAGTGTTCTAACATGTGTCATGACCAGATTAGAGGTGGTATTTTACATGCTAGGTTTCAAAGATTGACGATATGTGGCCAAACTTGCTAATCAAGGCAATTTTCTACATCTGGGCACCCCTTATGGACCGTAACCAAAGACTTACGGTCCGTAAGGCACTCTATCACCAAAAATTTTGCATTTTTGACAGTTTTGGCCCCTGGACTTGTATTATCACTTGTTTGCCATTTTTAACCCTTCTAACACATTGTTTAGGTTATGTAAAGGGTGTAAAGGCATATGTAACTTGGATTTTGTTCCGAAAATGTCATGAATATCGTTTTGCTCGATTGTACGATTACATATTTCGTAAATAAAATATACAATTTTATTAAACATAGAAACGATCGAAATTTACAACCTTTGAAAATGGCTATTGTTACATCGTGTACACTGCAACGACCCTGAATCGAGAATAACCCATGAACAAGCTTAACAATATAATGATAACCATGGAAAAAAACGAGAAGGAATCATGAAAAATCACCTAAATCAATGGAAAGGAGATGACAATCGCAACTTCTTTCAGTTCTTCATGTCGGCAGTAAAGTACGGTCGGTTACGTGAAGATTGTGTTGGTTTAAAAATATGATGATTTAATCCTGTGTAACACTTAGACCCCTTGTTTTCATCTAAATTGCAGCTACTCCCACAGGTTAAATGGCTTCTATGCTATTGGTAATTACCATTTGCACCCCGAAGTTCTTTATCATCCACATCTTCGTCAATACATAATATACATACTATACAATGCTGGTAAGAATTTGGTGCATTACAACAAGAAAACTTATTGTTTGTCTTATTTTTGTTAGAATGTAAATTTCCACCTAGCTTCCTAAATGCCACTTCCACTTAACAATTCATTTTGATATAAAGAAATCCTCACTAGAGGGTTGCCTTTACAATGACAACAACTTCCCTGAAGCTAATGGTAGTTTCAACACCATTGGAAGGTGAGTTTAATCTACCTATGTCCAATGATGGTGGGTTTACAGTATTTTTTATAATTTATTTGCATATCAATGTCCGTTCCCTTTGTTATAGTAAAACTGTGTAACTAAATGATAGCGATTTGTGCCTTGGATTCATGAAACCTCTTGATCCTTGTTTTGCACTATTCCAACTGTAGTAAACAAGGTTATGCAATACTTTGGACCAGTGCATCCCATTGCTGACCGTTGAGCTTTAACACTAAAACTTATCCAATAGACTCTTGGTAAAATAGTAGTTGATTCTATTTTACATTCACATGTAAAACTTCTTGCATAAAATATAAATATACTTTGAAACTGTTACTAATTATGTGGGATTTGAAGAAATATCATGCTGCTTTTGGAAACTTGTGCGGATCCTTTCCAGAGAGATCAAGTATACGTAGAACCCTTGCTATCATGTATTCTTTTATTATATGGTATGTAAAATTTATAATTTTTGATAAGAAAATATAGCTCTATATAATTTATATGTACAACAATGTTGGCTTGAGTGATTCGTGTATTATATGCTGAAGCTTCTATTTCAACCGTGGAACATCATCATTCTTTGCTAAAGTGAATGATTATCTTTTAAGATTATTTCTTTACTTTCCCGTACATCCCAATTTAATTTCGAAAAAAAAGTGTTAAATAAAGTTTGCCTCAATGTGTTTTAGTGGCGAAAGCAAGATGCCCCCATGAATTAATTTTTTTGCACTCTACACCCTCATGGTTCCAGTCTTTCATAGTCTGCATCCTTGCCTCTAACGGCGTAAGTGCAGTGTCCAGTGACTGAAGATATCAATGTCAGACAGAACTGATAGCAACAGTTAATGGGGAGTTTGTAAGTGCAGTTCTTGCTAGATAACTGTGCTTTATCAGTTCTGGTCAACGGTCAACAAAGTCAAAGTTCCAAGTCAAGAGAAGACAAAGAATAAAGAAGTCTTATCCGAAATTATTAGATAAATTCAAAAGTTTTATAATGATTAGATTTTGTCTGAGTTTGTGGGTTTACATTAGTTTGTCCTAATTTATCATATGTTCGGATAGATTAATCAGGACTTATGTAGTCCGAGTTTGTTAGTTGTTGTATGTAATGTCCGAATATGTGATGTAAATTTGGACTAGGTTGTCAGGACTTAGGAGTCCTAGTTTGTGTGCCCCGGACAATATGTTTTATCCGAGTATAGTCCCTAGTCTATATATATATATGTGTGTGTGTGTGTGTGTGTGTGTTGATAAGTTAGATTAGGGCAACTCTCACAAACTCTTGTAATCCTTCAAAGGGGTGTGCACATTCTAGAGAGAGGGATACTATGTGTTAGTGAGACAAAGCTAGGTTTAGATCTTAGTGATCTAAACCAGCTTGTAGAAGATGATGTATACTCGTTCTGTTTTTAAATCTGTGATGATTGATTCGATAATAAAGAGATTCATCTTCTACATCTTTCTATTTTGTTTGTGTTTATTGTTTCACGTCATGTTCGAGGGTAGTGGATGTTGTTCGTCATCGATCTAGAGGGTCCCGGGCACTTTCAGGTTGTATCGGAGCATGGTTACCGATTCAGAATGGTCCAACCTCCTTCTGAATCACCATTGCTCTTGATTTGATGTTTCTTTCCGCCAAACATCATGAAGACGTGAAGATTCTGTAGAAAACTTGAAAAAATTGAAGTTGTTCGTCGACTGAGATGATTGTCTTGTTTTCCAAGTTTTTGCAGATCAGAGGTTTGATCTGAAACTAAGCTGTCCGAATTTATGTATTTTGTTAAAAGGCTCCGATTTTGCTTTCCGAATTTGCTGTATTCCGTGTTTAGATTCCGAGTTTATCTGTGACCTTTATGTGAAGTCACGTATTGGTAGATAACTTGGAAGTGAATTCGCAAATCCGGACTAGACTCTTTGTCCGAGTTTATTTCATGTCCGAATTTGAGAGATAAAGTTGATCTATCCGAATTTGGGGTTTTAACCTGTCCGAATTTGAAGTTTTAACCTGTCCGAATTTGGGTATTTGATTGTATCTGAAATTTGTGATTCTACCTTGTCTGAACTTGTTAGATCACATAGTGTGTCCGAGTTTGTGATTTGTTCAGAACATATAAGGTAAAGTTTCTAATTCGGACTTTATATTGTTAAATTCGGACTTATATTGTCAAATCCGGATTTTTTTGTTAAATTTGAATATATGTAAATTCGGACTTAAAAAAAATCTGAATTTGTTGGTTTTATCCAGATTTATGGGTTATATTCGGAGTATTTGAGTTAAAATTCGGTTTCTAGATTCTCGGTGTACGGATTTGGTCCGTACTAGAGTTTTCAGACAATTTGGGACTTTTATCGGGCATTCGAAGAGAAACGAAGTCGAAGTGGCTTGGACTTTGAAAGTTTACAATGAAAAAGGAGGTGTAAAAATTTAAAATATCCTATTTTCTTTGTAAATTTCTAAAAGCTCGTGGTGCGATAATGAACCAAGTTTGTGTTTACAATCGTGAGATTAAATGAGGTTTAATCTCGCCGGTGCAGAAAAGTGTAAAACATGATACAATCTTAGAGCTAGTGTGTGATTGAGTTTCGTCAAGTTTGTTCGAGGTTTGATAAAGTGTTGATGTGATGGTTAGAGGAAGTACAATTCCTTGGACACCTGGTTAACCATGAAGGAATTCATGTAGATCCCACAAAAATCGAGGCGATTACTAAGTGGAAAGTCCCTGAATCACCGACAGAGGTGAGAAGTTTTCTTGGACTAGCAGGTTATTATAGACGTTTTATTCAAGATTTTTCTAGAATAGCCATTCCCTTAACAAAATTGACCTGCAAATCAGTTAAGTTTGAATGGAGGCCAAAACAGGAAAAAGGTTTTAGGATTCTATAGCAAAAGTTAACCAACGCACCCATACTTGCATTACCAGAAGGAACTGAAGACTTGATAGTCTATTGTGACGCCTCTAAGTTAGGTTATGGATGTGTATTGATGCAACGTCAAAAGGTTATAGCCTATACCTCTAGGAAACTTAAGAATCATGAAGAAAATTATACAACCCATGATCTAGAGTTAGGAGCCATAATTTTTTCCCTTAAAATTTGGAGACACTATCTGTATGGTAGTATGTTTACGGTTTTCACCGATCATAAGAGCCTAAGATATGTTTTTGGGAAAAAGGAGTTAAATATGAGACAGAGACGCTGGATGGAAATCCTCAGTGATTATGATTGTGATATCCAGTATCACGCAGTAAAGGCTAATGTAGTAGCTGATGCTTTAAGTCGAAAATATCATGAAAAGCCAAGACGAGCACGATCTCTCAAGCTAAATCTGCAGATAGATTTAAACGAGCAAATTAGAGAAATGCAGGAAACAGTAATCAAGGACGATACTGAAAAATTAAAAGGAATGATTAAGGAATTAGAAAAAGGAACAGTTGGAATTTGGAGATTCCATAAGAAAAGAATCTGGATACCCAAACAAGGAAACTTACGCCACCAAATTCTTGAAGAAGCCCATAAGTCTAAGTATACGATACATCCTGGTAATGATAAAATGTATCAAGACTTAAGAAAGAATTTATGGTGTATAGGAATGAAAAAGGATATAGCAACATATGTTGCCAAGTGCCTAACCTGTTCACAGGTTAAAGCCGAACATCAGAAACCCTCAGGTTTATTGCAGCAACTCGAAATGCCTATATGGAAATAGGAATTGATAACAATGGACTTTGTTATTAAATTACCCAAGACACGAAAAGGTAATTATGCAATCTGGGTGATTGTAGACAGATTAACCAAATCTGCTTATTTCTTACCTATGAAGGAAACTTTCAGTATAGAACAATTAGCTAAGTTGTATGTAAATGAAATAGTTTTATTACATGGAATTCCTTTATCTATTGTTTTTGATAGAGATAGCCGTTTTACTTCTCACTTTTGGACTAGTTTCTAGAAAGCAATGGGAACCAAGTTAAAAGTAAGCACAACTTATCATCCTCAAACTGACGGACAAAGCGAAAGGACAATTCAGACAATGGAGGATATGCTTAGAGCTTGTGTAATTGATTTCGGAGGAAATTGGGACAACCATTTACCATTAATAGAATTTTCCTACAAAAACAGCTATCATACCAGTATCAATGCTGCACCATTTGAAGCACTTTATGGACGAAAGTGCCAAACTCCAGTCTGTTGGGCAGAAATTGGAGAAAAACAACTGTCTGGACCAGAGATAGTACAAGAAACAATAGACAAGATTAATCAAGTCAAGGAAAGACTAAATGCAGCACGAGATCGTCAAAAGAGTTACGCTGATAACAGACGAAAACCATTGGAATTTCAAGTAGGAGATAAGGTGTTATTAAAAGTTTCTCCATGGAAAGGAGTGGTTAGATTCATAAAAAGGGGAAACCTAAGCCCCAGGTACATTGGACCTTTTGAGATTATTAGAAGAATAGGACCAGTAGCTTACCAACTACAACTGCCAGAGGAAATGGCAGGAATACATGACGTAATTCATGTATGTAATCTCAAGAAATGTCTAGCAGATGAATCATTAATGGTACCTCTTAAGGACATAAAGGTAAATGAGAAACTTAAGTTTGTAGAGAAACCCTTGCAGGTTGAAGACATAAAGATCAAGAATCTTAAACACTGATAGGATCGGTGAATCGATCAAACGAGACAATCAGAAGAGTTCTAGACCAAATCAGAGGCGAAATTCATTGATTTGATCTTCATTCAGCTTGATATGCACTTAGAAGTAGATTAACTATCACTTGTATTGATATAACAACGTTTTACAGGCTGGAGACACTTCGGCAGAGCTTCGCTACCGAAATCACAACTGTTACAAATGAAATCCCAAGACACCTATTTATAGGAAGACCACTTCGCATCAACTAGCTTCACACGAGCTGGCACCAGGTCGTGCGAACTGGCCAGTTCGCACGATCTGGTCACTTCGCTTGAACCTGCAGGTTCAGCTCAGTTTCCTGTTTCTCTCGAAAAACTACGCGTCCTGGTCTATCAATCTAGTTACAAGACTCGATACAAGACAAAGTCGACATACATATGCACCAACAAACACCCCCTTGGATGTTGACGAGTCTTCGGTACGAGTCTTCAATATGTCAAGTCTTCAGTCTTGATCAGTCTTCACGCTCTTTCCAAAATGTCTTTCTCTGTAAGCATCCTCAATCTCTATCTTCTCTTCTATCTCTCTCTTACTTTCTCAGAATCGCAACCTGAGTCTTCAAATTCTCTTGATCAGATCTCTTGATTCCTTAAGTTCTACAACATCAGCAGCTGGTATGAACGACAGGATTCGAACCTGGCTTTAATGTCTTCAGACTCCCCCTTTCGATAAGCCAGGATTGCAGTCTGGAATTCACAATCTACATCTTCTATTTCGAACAATGTTCCAGGATCTGAGTCTGGCTCTGTTAAACTACAAACTCCCCTTTGCTAGCAGACTTCCCCTTAAGTTGTTCCAGGATCGTAATCTGACATAGCTCTTGTTCTAGAATCATAACCTGGCTCAGACTCTGCTCAGGCTAAGACACGGGGATCTATCTTTGCGGCTTTCACAGGTTCAGAAACGTTTCCTGGTTCTCCTTAGCAACAAGATCAGAAATCTGGCTCTAATCTGCAGATGCTCCAGGAGTCGAAACCTAGCTGCTTTTACCTGCACATACTCTACCCAAAAGTAAGGTTTTTATTTATAACAATTTTAATCTTTGCTTACCACTTGTAAAATCAATCTCAAACCATCACTTGTTAGATTATGACATTTCTCAAATTTTATCTTCACTTTTCATTTCAAACACACTCTCCCAATCCACTGTTGTTCATCATGTTTAGCACTCGGAATTTTGAAAATCAGCTTTTCAACATCAGTTTTCGAAAATCAGATGAAATAAAATCTTTTTAAATTTTCAAAATTTTATGCTAAAACACATTCTTTTTGGATTTTTAAAGATTTTCAGAGAGTTAAAAACAATAAAGAAATATTTACAGACAATATTTTTGTGAGTTTGTGTAAGAGGATCATATCAGTTTATGAGACAAATCACTAACACCGTTGACCTTTTTAGACATTAAGTTCTAAACGATTCGTTTAGATTGTCAGTATACTGATCCATTACAAATTTCAACTGTTTCGAGATACGAATTTAGTGTTTTAAGCACTTAACTTATTCGAGTGTCCCACCTCAGAATATACTCCCGTATCCAGACTCCTATATTCAGTCTTACAGGTGAATGTACACTAATGATATCTGTGAACGGGTAATGTGAGACCATGAGAGCTCAGGTTAGAACTTCCATTCAGACAAAGAGATGATGGCTCGACTTTTCAGTGTGTCCCGTTTGGGGATCTTTTCTTCAACAACACATGATTAGCATTTTTCAATGTTTCATCATTTTTTATGCTAAGGGTGAGCTTTATGATAAAAGCAGTGCATAGTATTATACGAGGACTAGGCTATTACTTCCGCAAAATCAGAAGTCCAGGTATAATACCCCAGATATCATCACGCACAAAGACCTAGTATGTCAGAAATAGAAAGTCTTTCAAACAAGATTTCAGGGGTTACCTATATATCCGAGAGATGTTCCCCACGAAATAAGAAGGTATTGATATTTAGATTTATATCTCGAAAACAATCTACTGAATGTATAAAAACCTACTGGCATATCCTCAGTGAGACCGTTTATCACATTTGACTTTCCAATTCTTTAGCGTGCTGTGATTGTCTACTAATGTACTATCATTTCCTCTTTTTCACAACAAAACTCATTTTGAATTTTTTTGATGTTTTTGAAATTTATATTTTATCATGTTTTTGGATTTTTCAAATTTTCAAAATTTCTAAATTTTTTACTCCCCCTAAAATAAAAAATATGTTTCAATTTTTGGTTTTCCGGGAAAATTTGAAAAAACAATACAATAAACTGTACAAATAGAGTGACAAACTGACGTGAATTGCTTCAATTCGCCATCCACTTGGCGTAAACAATCAGAACTCCCCCTGTCAACAAACTATTTTCCCATTATGATTTCAAAACACTTAAGTTTGTTTTAATCAAAATGGGTTTTCCGGAAAAATAGTTATGTTGAGTTCACACTTCATGGAGTTTAGATCATCATTTTGTTCTTTCAACAACGTGTGAATGAAACCCCTTTTTCTTTTAACCACTTGAATGAAAGTTAAATCAAGTTCAACTTAATAACCTTGATTAACCACTTGTAAGTTCTTATCAACAATACTTCTTGTAAATCAAAATATAACAATTTTGAACTTCTCAAGAAAGATGCTGATTCATGCTCCACGATTACCAACTTGGGAGCTCCGGCATGTCAGGATTTCAAACAAAGAATGGTGACACCCAAGCCTGACCAGCCTTGGGTGCATCCGAGTTATTTTCACTCGGTGTTTAAACATTCCTTTTTGCTTCATAAAATTCTTTTACCCCTTTTTCCTTTCCATCAATCATCTTACCAAAAATATGTTTCACTTTGCCATTAAACGCTTTTTCGACATCAAATTCTTTCTTTTCAGAATAGAATTGATTCAAAATATCTACTTTTCCAACTTTTTGTTTTAAATTTTCAGCCCGCAATGGTGGAAAGTTGACATCATCCATTGGTGGAACTGAATTTTCTCTTTTTAGTTCAACTGGTGGCTCCTCTGACTTTGACGAGTCAGATTCATCGCCAGATTTAACATCTGATTTCCTAACAATCCAAGTTTGATTGTTAAGATTCACCCTTCTTTTGTAAAACCTTCTTGAACTCTCACCAACTTCAATTGTAGAATTTTTAAACACTTTGAATTTTTCAGTTGGTGGTTCAGTTTTCTCAACAACTTTTTCTTTGAGTTTAGAAGCACTCCCTGTTGTGTGTTGGTTGCCTTTGGACAGTTCCAGGCGATGTGACCAACTTTTTTGCATTTATAACAGGTTCTTGTCTCCTTTTTCTGGTTAGCTTCATTCTTCTCATGTTTCTGTTTTTCTGCAAGAAACGCTTTGTTCGATTGCTTCCAGAATTAGCTCTTTTTCTCTTCTTCAGAACTTGCTCCTGAAACAAATACTATTTTTGAGTTAAAATCTTTAATATTTTGATTATTTTCAACATCAAAACCCAACCCCTTCTTTTTGAAATTACTTTTATGATTCGGTTTCTTTTGATGACCTAGACCGAAACCTTTTTTTTCTTGTTTAAACGTTGTTGAACTCTGGAAGTATATTTAGGTTTTGAAAATCCCATTTTATCTTTTATTTCTGAAAACTTTATTTTTATCAATTTAAAAACTGTTTTAATGTTTTCAATTTTCACACTTTTAATTGGAAATTCCTCATCAGAATATAATTTGTCTGAATCATTCAAAGTGTATGCCACTTTGATTGGTTCGTCATTCAAATTATTTTTTGATAACAGAAATTCTTTATTGTAAATCCTTTTGACCGATGATTTCGAACTGTTGACTGATGAACTCGAACTTTCAGATTAAGACTTTGACTCTGACTCCTCATCCTTATCCAACACCTGATCGACCACCTTTTTTATTAACTCAGACTCATGATCAGTGTCAGACGATGTGAATGTGACATCAATGTTGTCTGGTAACTCATCAGTTGTTTCAGACTCTAACTTTATATTGACTGCCTTTTTGAGTTGTTCCGAATTTGGTTTTCTGGGAGAATAGCCTTCCCAGATCGGAGGCGGACACTTGTTATAATTTGCACTTTGTTTCTTATCAGTATCCGTATCTTCCGACTTCTTATCTTGAAAAGCTTCAAAACCTGCAAGAGTTGGATAAATTCTATCAATCAAATAATCAGAACTTGAGTAATCCATTAGCAATCGTCTGATTCTTTCATTCTCAATCTTTTCAGTCTCCAATTCCTGCTTCAACTCTTCACATTCTTCAATATAGTGATTGATGGCCTTCTGCTTAGACATCATCACTGCATTCATCATTTTCAAAGCATCTTCTCTTTCTGAGTTTGTCTTTTCCAACTGGTTGACTATTCTGTTCAGCACATCATAAGATTCTTTTACATACTTAACATCGAACAATAATTTTTTTCATCTCGTCAAGCTCACTATACTTCTTGTCTTTCTCTTCACAATGTTTGCATGGTTCCAAACATTTTAGACAAGGTTTGGTGACCTCTACAATCTTTTCAAGGACTTTAACCTCTTCACTCTGTTCATTCTTCTCATCCTCAGCAACATTTTCACTTTTTACCTCTTTCTTCTCTTTTGCCGCTCGTTTCTCCTTTAGCTTCTCCAATTTATATGCAAAATAAAATTTGAAACTTTCAGGAGATAGATGAGTTTTTCCAATGTTTATTTATTTAATCTCTTCATCATCATCACTGATTAGTTGATAATTGATCAAACACTGGTGTCTTTTCTAAACTATCTTCTGAAGTAACAGACTCTCCATCTTGATTTTTCTCATCTTCTGCAAACACATCCATCCTTTCTTTCATCAACTCTGGCTCTTGAATGATTTGTGCAATGAATGCTTTAAACTTTGAGTTACTTTCAGCCGGAATATATTTGTCCCAGCTAAATCCCTCTGGCAATCTTTCATCTTCTTGATTAACTAGATAAGCTTTCTTTTTTCCATCTTCAATCGAATTAGCACTGGATGATGACGGTTGTTGAGCTACCTGATGGTAAATCGCTTTTCGATGATAATCATTGTTCCCGAAAGGATTCTGAGCTCCACCTGCTTCTCGGTTGTTACATTCCCTCTTGAAATGTCCCTTTTCCCTGCACCGAAACAAGTAACTTTAGACTTATCAAAACCTAAAGTAGAAACATTAGCATCACGTAAGTCATCTCTTCCTGTAATCTGCTTAAATTTCTCAGCTCTCCTCTACACGCTCACTAAACACCACTTAATATCCATTAACTCCAATTCCTCAGCATCAATCTGATCGTAATCATCTTTTGTTAGCATAGGATTTCTGATTCTTCCCGCAACCAAACTCTCATATGATTCTAACACGGTAACTAGTAATGCCATATGACCTTTAGCGACTTCTTCAGAGAAATTCTGACCATTCTGAAGATGCAACGCGATATTGCATTGTAGCACATGACCATTACCATTGTTTGAGCTTTGAGATTGATAACTTGAAGTTGAAACATTAGGATTCACACTCGGATATGAAGAAAATCCACTGTTGTTGATTGAATTTTGATTGAGTGATCCGGATGAGTTTTCTGCGCTGAAAGCGGTTTGGATCTTCAGATTTGCTTCAACATTTTGAACATTACCTTTGAAATACATCTTAATATCTTGTTGACCACTTGAATTGTTCATTCTAGCGATCTTTTGTTGTTCAAGATCTTGTCCTTCAAGTTTTTCAATGATATGAGCAATTGTCAATCTATCATATTCTCCGGTATTCTTCAAGATCATAAGATATGTACCTCATTCTTTTTGAGGTAAAGCATCGGCTAATTTTTCAACCCATTCCTCACGATCTTTAGTGATATCCAACCGACTCATTGAACGTACTAAATGACAATATCTCTCAATAAGAGTCTTTGTAGTTTCACCCGACAAACTTGAGAAAAATCAAATTCTTTCTTTAAAAGTGACTTTTTATTCTTGATCATCTCCGTACTTCCTTTGAATTTTGTACGTAGTGCTTCCCAAATCGAACGTGCACTATCATCATGTTGAAGTAATATGAAGATGTCTTCTTTCACAACTTGTTGAAGCAAACTAATCATCATTTTTTCTGCTTTGTACATTTCTCTCTCTTTGTCCGTAAATTCAGAAATGTTCTTTACAACTCCCATATTATTACGAGGTCGAACATACTTTCAATACATTCCCATGACCTTAGATGATTTGCTTGAACCCAATTTTCGAACCGTTCTTGCCAACTATAATATTCTTCAATGCTCATTAGCTTTGGGGGTTTTTGCAACGTTCCCGTTTCATTTTCCATGTTCACATTTTGAGCAACAGTAACAGGAGTACCTGGAGCAGTAGCAAAGGCATTATAAAATTCGTTGTCCATGTTTCAGTATCGAGAATTCACAAAAACAGTCTTTTAAATGAACTAGTCAAAGTTTCAAACGATCTGGTAATTCACACCTCGTGCGAATTGAAACAATCAAACTCAAACGATATGAATTTAATCCTCCTCGTGCAAATTGGAAGACTCAAACCGTGCGAACTGAGTACTTTCAAGCGATCTGACAAGTTTCAAACGACCTGAAGTCCTATTAATCACTTCGTACGAACTGAAAGAATTAATCCATGCGAACTGGGTACACTTTCAAACAACTTGGATAATCCGTGCGACCTGAGTTGTTCACACCGTGCGACCTGATGTTGTTTCAAACGAACTGATCACTTTCAAGCACCCCGTGCGACTTGATAATCACTTCGCACGACCTAGAACAAATTTCACACGACCTGAATGTTTTTCACACGACCTGCCCCAAATCGTGCGATCTGGTTGTTTTTCGAACGATCTGAACAGAATTTCACGCGATTTGATCAATTTTATCAAGTTTTAGGTCGAATTTGGTTCTAATTTTTTCAAGGATTGATTAAAACAATGTTTTACGTGTTATATGTGAAAATCAATCCATTTTAACCGTGAAATCGTTGAAATTTTGAAGAAAAAGTGTAGAAAGCGAGTAGAAGTGTGATGTTTTTAAAGAAAACAAGCTGAAATGGTAAGAACTCCTCCTGAGCTCTGATACCACTTGATAGGATCGGTGAATTGATCAAACGAGACAATCAGAAGAGTTCTAGACCAAATCAAAGGTGGAATTCATTGATTTGATCTTCATTCAGCTTGATATGCACTTAGAAGTAGATTAACTGTCACTTGTATGGATATAACAACGTTTTACAGGCTGGAGAGACTTCGGCAGAGCTTCGCTACCGGAATCACAACTATTACAAATGAAATCCCACGACACCTATTTATAGGAAGACCACTTCGCATGAACTAGCTTCACACGAGCTGGCACCAGGTCATGCGAACTGGCCAGTTCGCACGAACTGGTCACTTCTCATGAACCTGTTGGTTCAGCTCAGTTTCCGTTTCTCTCGAACTACGCATCCTAGTCTATTAATCTAGTTTCAAGACTCGATACAAGACGAAGTCGACAGACATATGCACCAACAAACACAAGAGATTAGTTCTAGTCAAAGTAAAATGGGATTCCAAGAGAGGACCAGAATACACTTGGGAGCTCGAGTCAGAAATGCAAGGGAAATATCCACACCTATTCCAGTAGACCTCGAGGCCAAGATCTAAAACAAGATGGGGAGGATATAACAACCTTCCTAAAACCCTTAAAATACACCCATACTTCCTAAAATATACCCCGTATACGAAAACAAGCATAAAAGACCTTATATTTATAAAAATAAATTAAAAACAAATATACCAAGTCCTCGCGGGGCGCGACCCAGTCAAGCTAGGACTGTCACGGGCCCCGACAAGGTGACACCAGGCCGAACCCAGGTATGCCACGTTTCCTGTTACGCGTCAAAGCTACACTGTTGACTCGACCAAGCTTGGCCCTAGCCTAGTGGTCTCGCGGGCCGCGAGAGAGGAACAAGGGGGTGTGGCGGGCCGCGAGCAGCCCTATGTCCAGCCTTTATAAGGAGGCCTCTGGCCTCAGTTTCGATCTTTCAATTCTTTTCTTTCCTCTATCCCTATAATAATAATAGTATAGCTTGATATAATACCCCTAAAAGGCGAAGCTCTGCCTTGTTGTAAGTATTATTACCCCCGGTTACGTATTAGTTACTCTGCCCGATTGACGTAGAGCTCCGTAACGCATGTCAAGGCTCTGCCCGACTTAGTCGTTGGAGTTCGGTCTCGGGGGTATGGCTAATGTAAATTGGGTTATCTTACTAACACGTGTGCATTGTGTCATTTTAATAGATTATAACCAGGAAGTCACAAGAAAGCAGTAGTATTATCTAAGTCAGCAAAGTGAGTACATTCTCCTTTTGTAAATTTTTGTGACTCAAAATGTTTTACCAAAACCTCAAATGTTTTAAGATATAATTAACAGTGATTGAGTCTATGTATTCTACAATTACTCTCGGTATGTTGGGGTTTTGTATACATTACTTGTTACTATACTATGAATAGTAGCATGACCACAAGTCAGGATTGACAGTACCGTGGGTGGTAATTGGGTAGATATAAACATTGTAATCACTCTAAATACTGTAAAGATATAAAAGCTTGCGTTTGGAGCTGTGTTCTCGTCTGAATTGGATGTGTTTTTAGGTCCTATTCATGATGGTTTCGACACTACCTCATCCCACTATCCAGTGAACGAAATACATGACGTTTTAGGTCCATTTTGGTGTAAAAATCAAGTTTAAAAGGGTTTTCACTTAGATCTAACACTTGGTGAGTATGAGATCTTCAGATCTACAACTTGGGAAGCCAAAGCTAAACCCAAATCACTCGTACAAGTGTAGATCCGTAGTAAAATAGGAAGATCTGATGAAAAAGATAAAGTTTAGGGGAAAAAGATGAAATTTAGTTGAAAACTAGGGAATTTGGAGGAAATCGAAGTGATTCTTGTGGAAAATCGTAGTGGAAAACGTTGTGTAATCGCGTAAAAATGATAAATCTTACTTGAAAACAGTTGGACAGCAATTTGGTAGCGTTTTGGAGTAAATGGCAGCAAGTAAGAATGAATGAGGAGGGCTTGGCTATTTATAGAAGGGGGCTGGAAGCTTGGTTCGAAGCTGGTTGCGTTCGTACGAAGGCAGTGCCTTTGTACAAAGCTGCTGGCTCCGTTCGAAGGGGCCAGTTTGGGGAGGAAAATCTCCATTTCACGTGTAGGATGCTCGTTTGATGCATTTTATTGCGTTAGTTAGTTCAAGTACTTTAAGTATTTTAGCAAGGTATTAAGTGCACGTTACGTTGCATTTTAGAGCAAGAAATCGAGTTGTGCGAGTGAGCGTTTAAGCGAGTTTTCACACATAGATAATATATATATATATATATATAACTAGAGTGGGAGTTGGCTAGAAAGTCTAAATTTCCTAGAAAGTCTAGGAAGCAATAGGGAGGTGACATGTGGCTTTTAGTTTTTTTATTCAAAAGGGCATGATGGTAATTTGATTATTAATTTAATTTTGGAATATTATATATCCTAAACTAACTATCTAGATATTTATGGAAACACATATCTCTTTGACAATTTCAAATCATTACGATTTCATAAGGGCAATTACTTTAAATTACGAAGTTCAAATCATTAACAATTTCTTTACGTTGTGTTTTATCAGTTACTGGGTTCATCACAATGTGTTTTAGCAGTTACTGGTTTCAGTTACTGTTTCATCACAAAGTGCTTTATCAGTTACTGGTTGATATGATTTTTGGCATTCTTGATGTTGTGTTTTATCAATTACCAGTTTCATCACAATGTGTTATACCAGTTATGATTCATGAATGGAATGTTCTTTTGTATTTTATCTACTGTTTCATCACAATGTGTTTTATTAGTTACTGGTTGATGTGACTTTGGCATTCTTGATGTTGTGTTTTATCAGTTAATGGTTTATCCCAATGTGTTTTATCAGTTACTGGTTCACGTTGTGTGTTATCAGTTGACATTCTTGTTGTTGTGTTTTAGCAGCCAGTCACTAGTTCGTCACATTGTGTTTTATCGCTAAAACACACTACTATGAACACATCTAGATCTGATTTATTGGTATTTTTTGTATGATTTGGTGTTTTCAAATGTGAGGGATTAGAGAGAGAGAGAAAAAAAATTGCAATATTTTTGGAGGTGGTTTTATGATTGGTAGTTATTTCCTTATTTAAAACAATTTAAATGACACATTTACCCCCAATCAATTAAATTAGCCTATTATAAAGAAACGTATATTACCAAAATGCCACCAAAATAATCTCAACCATTAAACATACGCATCTGATGGCCCAGATCGCTTCCTACATTTTCTAGGAAAAACACACTTTTCGCAGGATCCCCACTCTATATAACTAATAGTATAACATAATACATACATACATACATATATATATATATATATATATATATATATATATAAGTAATCGCGTTTTGAGTTTGTGTTGAGTTTGCGTTTGTGTTTATGCGAGAGCGAGCGAGTAGTTTAGATACTCACGTGATATAGTAGTGTAAGCGTTGTGATGTGCGATTTAGCGTGTTGTAATAAGTGATTTAGTGTGAAAAATATGCGAAGTAGCGTGGTAAGCGATATAGTTTACATTATGATCCGAATCTCTGGTGCTAGGCGTAACGAGAGTAACAAGCGCGAAAGTGCGAGTTGTTACAGTCTCCCCTGCTTTAGGAAATTCCGTCCCGAAATTTATTCGAAAGGAAGAATGTGAGGATCGACACGAATAAGTAGCGATACAAGCGTTAGGGTAAGCTTAGGATGAATGAGCGATCGATCGAGGATTGATGAGTCAGAGCGTCTCGGTGGCATGGGGAAATGGATGAGAGAAAAGCGACTTGCTTGATTAGGGAATTGTAACTCACGAGTTGGCGATCCATAATGTTTCAAGTTCTCAAAAAGTTTTGTTAAGTTATTAAGAAAAGGTTTTTAAGGAAAACTTGATTTATGAATGTCACACCCCAACCGATGGCGGAAACATCGGGATGAGACGAACAAATCGCTCACAGCATCATAACACTAAATATGACAATATAATTAAGTCAAATTTCATAATTACTAAAATGTCATGAGAGATTCGAACGTAAACAAAACATTGTATCAAACATTGTTTATTTCTAAGATGAGTTTCTAAGTTTATCCTAACTGGATTTCTTGATCACTGCAACTATCAACCTGCAACATGTATTAAAATAACATCAACAAAATGTTGGTGAGTATACAAGTTTGATACGTAGCATAATTAGAATAACAAGTTTAAATACTCATATCCAACATGAATAACACGATACCGGTGACTAACTTGCTAGGCTAATGTAAGCTACATGTCAAACCCAAGTTTACAACGCAAGGTACCTTTCCTACATCGTCGCAACGAAGAGGAGGTTAACATGGTTTACTTAACAATACCCCAAGACTCAAGGGCGGTGCGTTAATCCTATAGAGCTATAATTGTCAAAGTAGGCTAGCAAAGTTAATGAGCTTATAGATACAACGTACACATAGCATATAGACTAACAAGCATCACATGTTTTCATAATTAAACGTGGATAGAGTGTGATTATAAACTAGTTTCAAGTGTTATGTGTTTTTTTGTATATTGCACATGTTGCACCTAAAGTGTTTTAAATGAAAATGTAAAACAACCTTCCTAAAACCCTTAGAATAGTCCCATACATCCTAAAATATACCCCACATACGAAAAACAAGCCTAAAATACCTTTATATATATATATATATATATATATATATATATATATATATAAATCAATTAAAAACAAATATACCAAGTCCTCGTGGGGCGCGACCCAGTCAAGCTAGGACTGTCAAGGGCTGCGACTAGGTGACACCAGGCCGAACCCTGGTCCGCCACGTGTCCTGTTACGCGTCAAAGCTACACCGTTGACTCGACCAAGCTAGGCCCTAGCCTAGTGGTCTCGCGGGTGGTGAGAGAGGAACAATGGGGCGTTGCGGGTCGCGAGCCGCCCTATGTCCAGCCTATATAAGGTGGCCTCTGGCCTCAGTTTCGATCATTCAATTCTTTTCTTTCCTCTGTCCCTATAATAACAATAGTATTGCTCGATATAATACCCCTAAAAGGTGAAGCTCTGCCTCGTTGTAAGTATTATAATCCCCGGTTACGTATTAGTTACTCTGCCCGATTGATCTAGAGCTCCCTAACGCATGTCAAGGCTCTGCCAGACTCAGTCGTTGGAGTTCTATCTCAGGGGTATGGTTAATGTAAATTAGGTTATCTTACTAACACGTGTGCATTGTTTAATTTTAATACTGCAGATTATAACCAGGAAGTCACCAGAAAGAAGTAGTATTATCTAAGTCAGCAAAGTGAGTACATTCTCCTTTTGTAAATTTTTGTGAGTCAAAATGTTTTACTAAAACCTCAAATGTTTTAAGATATAATTAACAGTGATTGAGTCTATGTATTCTACAATTACTGTCGGTATATTGGGGTTTTGTATACATTACTTTTTACTACACTGTGAGTAGTAGCATGACTACAAGTCAGGATTGACAGTACCGTGGGTGGTAATTGGGTAGATATAAACATTGTAATCACTTTCAATACTGTAAAGATATGAAAGCTTATTTTGATTAAACTGGGATGCACTCGCCAGTATTTCTTGCTGATAAAACTTTTTAAAATGCGTTTCAGGTAACTTAATGTGAAGCTAATAGAAGCCAGCTAGAGAGCACTGAAGGCTTGGAAAAATGGCTATAAAAGTTACCTAAACAAGAAAGAAGCTTTATTTCAATAAATTAGGGTTGATCCCTATAAACATATTATAACAGAAACTTGGGTTTTGCCCATGTATTTTTTATTTATAAAAGTGTGGTGTTTTAACTCTGATAAACTATTTCCTAACTACGGTCCTGATGTAAATTTCCGCTGACAAAATTAATAACCACCGATACCACTAATCTGGATCTCGCGACACCCGCTCCTAGGTAGGGGTTGGGGGTTGCGACAAAATGGGCTCGAGTATACTCACTGTGCATGTCTAACAAGTGAACACAAGCAGAGATGGATTGAAGGGAGCGCCGGATCAGCCTGCATACGGGAACAAAAGCGTAAGTCCTCTAAAGTGCTGAAACGGTGGAAAAATCAGAGTGTCGGTGGGAAATAGAAGCTTCGTATGAAGGTGGGTCTTCGCACAGGTTGATGTTTTCGTTGTCCAAAATCGAGTGTCTTAGCATCTGTCTTCTGGAAAATCGAGTGTGCATCCTTCCAACCTTAAGCTACTGATTAAACTTAGAGTTGGAGAAGTCTTTGTTCGAGTCACGGGTGGGAGTTAGGCTGATAAGTGCGAAGTCAGTGCCTTTGTACGAAGGCGTGCCTTCATACGAAGCCATGGTGCCTTCGTACGAAGCCTTGCTTCACACAGAACAGTCCAGCTCGCATTCATGGCTGTTCTTGGCGTTCGGAGCTGTGTTTTCACCTGAATTGGATGTATTTTCGAGTCCAATTCGAGACGGTTTCGACACTACCTCATTCCACTATTCAGTGAACGAAATACATGACGTTTTAGGTCCCTTTTTGTGTGAAAATCAAGTTTAAAAGGGTTTTGACCTAGATCTAACACTTGGTGAGTGTGAAATCCACAGATTTCTAATTTGGAAGCCAAAGCTAGGCCCGATACACTTGGTCAAGTGTAGATCTGTTGTAAAACAAGAAGAATGAAAAAAAGATGAAGATTTGGTGCAAAACAGAGAGGTTCAGATGAAAAAGTTAGAGTTTTAAGTGAAAAGATAAAGTTAGTTGAAAACAAATGAATTTTGATGAAATCGAAGTGAATCTTGTGTAAAATCGTAGTGGAAAACGTTGTGAGATGTTGTAAAAATGATAATTCTTACCTGAAAACAATCGGACAGCAATTCGGCAGGGTTTCGGATCAAAAGGCAGCAAGTGTACGAAATGGAGAAGGGCTTGGGTATTTATAGAGTTGGTGGGTTCGAACAAGGAGCCTCGTTCGAAGCTTGCCTTCGTACGAGGCCAGCTGGCTTCGTTCGAACCGGCTGGTTTGCGTTATAATTTCCCGTTTCGCGTGCAGGATGCTTGTTAAGTGTGTTTTGTTGAATTAATTAGTGTGAGTACTTTACGTATTTTAGCGAGATCGAATTTACGAGAGTTTGTGTTTATGCGTCTATCACCCGCACATACATATTAAACTAGTAAACATACAAATAACACAAGTAGTATGAGTAATTCCGCGTTTCACGTTCGCGTTAAGTTAGTTTTTCGTGCATTAAGTATCAAAGCGTAACAAAGAGTCAAGAATCTAGAATATACATGTAGTTCACATTTAAGAAGTTTCCATTTGAATAATAGTTTGCACATAGATCAACACAATTATGATTGAAATAACTTGATTTTCATTATGATCAGTCGTCTCGAGTTACCGTAGAATCGAAAGTAGGATACTACGAGAGTACAAGTGTCAACAAATATAAGTATGACGAGACTTGCTAAAATAAGAAAGTATCAAAACGCGGGGCGTTACAGTCCCCCTGCTTTAGGAGATTTCGTCCTCAAAATCTAAGAGGAAGACTGAACGAAGAGCTGTGGATACTCGATCTTCATCTCACTCTCGAGTTCCCAAGTGAATTTGGCACCATGCCTTCCTTCCCATCGAACCTTGACTATGGAAATTTTTGCTGCGCCTTAGTCGCTTGGTACCTCGGTCCATGATTTCGACCAGTTTTTCCACAAAATGGAGAGTCTCGTTTATTTGCAAGTCATCGATGGGAACTTAGAGTTCCTCATCCACTAAGCACTTTATGAGATTAGAGACATGGAACGTCGAATGTACGTTGCTAAGTTCCTGAGGTAAATCGAGTCAGTAAGCCACCTTGCCAATCCTTTCGAGTATCTTGAAAGGACCCACATAGCGAGGGGCAAGCTTTCCCTTTTTAACAAAACGTATCACTCCTTTCCATGGAGATACTTTGAGTAGAACCTGGTCTCCAATGTTGAGTTCCAAAGGCTTGCGCCTTTTGTCAGCATAGCTCTTTTGTCTGCTTCTAGTTTTGAGCAAGTTGTCATGGATTTAAAGAATCTTATCCATCGTCTCTTGTATGAGCTCAGGGCCCGTAAGTTGCTTGTCACCAATCTCATGCCAACTAATGGGAGATCGGCACTTGCGACCGTATAAAGCTTCGAAAGGAGCCATTTGAATACTAGAATGGTAGCTGTTGTTGTACAAGAACTCGATAAATGGTAATTGTACATCCCAATTACCAAGAAAGTCAATGACACAAGAGCAGAGCATATCCTCTAGGGTTTGGATAGTACGTTTCGTCTGTCCATCCGTTTGAGGATGAAAGGCCATACTAAGATTCAAGTGAGAACCCATAGCGGACTGGAAAGTTTGCCAAAGACACGAAGTGAAACGACCATCGCGGTCAGAGATGATGTCAATGGGTATACCATGATGACATATGATTTCATCAGTGTAGATTCTAGCAAGTTTCTCCACTTTGAAATCTTCACGAATAGGAAGAAAATGAGCTGACTTGGTCAAGCGGTCGATGATTACCCATATGCTATCGTGACCAGAAGGTGTACGAGGAAGTTTGGTTATGAAGTCCATAGCAATGCTATCTCATTTCCAAACAGGGATTTCTGGTTGCTCGAGAAGTCCTGAAGGACGCTGATGCCCAACTTTGACTTTCGAGCAAGTGAGACATTTCGAGACGTAAGCGACGATGTCCTTTTTCATGCTAGGCAACCAATAAGATGTACACAAGTCATGGTACATCTTTTCAGCACCAGGATGAATAGAGTATCAGGATTTATGAGCCTCGTTGATGATGAGCTCAAGAAGATTGTCGCGATCTGGCACCCAGATGCGATCAAGATAGTATTATAGTCCATCAGATTTTGTCACAAGTTGGTCTATAGAAGCACCTCGTATTTCGACGATTAGACTAACTTCGTTGGCTGACGAGTATTAAGCTTCCTGAATGCAAGTATGAAGGTCACTAGAGATTTGAAAACAATGAATGCTACTAACATGAGTCTTACGACTAAGAGCGTCAGCCACGACATTAGCTTTGCCAGGATGATAGCGAATCTCGCAGTCGTAGTCATTAAGTAACTCCACCCAACGTCGCTGACGCATGTTTAGTTCCTTTTGGTTAAAGATGTGTTGTAGGCTCTTATGGTCAGTGAAAACGACACACTTGGTACAATATAGGTAGTGTCGCCAAATATTTAATGCAAAAACAACCATGCCAAGCTCGAGATCGTGGGTAGTGTAGTTTTTCTCATGCACTTTGAGCTATCGAGAGGCATAAGCGATGACCTTGTCTCACTGCATGAGGACACAACCGAGGCCACGGTTCGAGGCATTGCAATATACCACAAAATCATCATTCCCATCAGGGAGGGCAAGAACAGGAGCATTACAGAGCAAGTTCTTAAGAGTTTGAAAATATTCCTCTTGCTCCGGTCCCCAAGCAAAAGTTTTCTCTTTGTGAGTCAACGAAGTGAGAGTAACATCGATTTTCAAAAAGTTCAAGATGAATCGATGGTAATAACCTGCCAATCCTAAGAAGGAATGAATCTCAGACGCAGATTTAGGCGTGATCCAATTCTTCACTGCTTCGATCTTGGAAGGGTCAACATGAATTCCCTATTTGCTAACAACTTGCCCGAGGAATTGTACTTCTTTGATCCAGAATTCGCACTTAGAAAACTTTGCGTATAGGCGTTCACCATGTAAGAGTTCTAGTATCAGGCGTAAATGACATTCATGATTAGCTTGAGTCTTTGAATAAATGAGAATATCATCAATGAAAACAATTACAAAATGATCCAAGTAAGGTTTACAAACATAATTCATTAGATCCATGAACACGACGGGTGCGTTGGTCAAGCCAAAAGGCATAACCATGAACTCGTAGTGCCCATAGCGAGTGCGAAATGCGGTCTTGGGAATGTCTTCTTTGAGGACACGGAGTTGATGATAACCGGACCGAAGGTCGATCCTAGAGAAGCAAGTTGCGCCTTGTAGTTGGTCAAAGAGATCGTCAATGCGAGAGAGAGGATAACGGTTTTTGACAGTGAGTTTGTTGAGCTCTCGGTAGTCGATACACATGCGAAATGAACCATCCTTCTTTTTGACGAAAAGCACAGGAGCACCCCAAGGTGAGGTACTTGGACGTATGAAACCTTTATCGAGGAGTTCTTGGAGTTGACTAGACAACTCTAACATTTCAGAGGGTGCAACCCGGTAAGGAGCCTTGGCAACAAGTTTAAATCCAGGTACGAGATCAATACGAAAATCAACAGCTCGAGGTGGAGGAGGACCAGGAAGATCTTCAGGGAAGACGTCAGGGAAGTCACACACTACTGGAACATCACTCACGCTCTTTCCCTTGCCATTTTCTTCCATAACGTGGGCTAAAAAGGCAAGGTGCTGTTTACGTAAGCATTTATTCGCTTGAGTGCACAATATCAATTTCAGTCCTCTAGAAGGTCGGTCTCCATAGACGTGCAAAGTATCACCATACGGAAGGGGTAAACGGACGTACTTCTCGTGGCGAGCAATTTCAGCATGGTTTTTACGTAGCTAGTCCATGCCTACTTATCGAAGCTACCCAATTGCATAGGTATAAGATCAATAGAGAAGACATGATCATTGAGAGTAAAAACACAATCACGAAGGATAGAATTGACTAAGATAGATTTACCATCGGCAATCTCGACTGAGAACGACTTAGGTAGTTTAGCGTGTGCAAAATTTAACAAAGATTCAAATTCAAAGGACATAAAGCTTTTGTCCGCACAAGTATCAAATAGTATCGAAGCATAAAAATTATTAACAAGGAACGTACCATTAACGACTTCATTGTCGTTCTGAGCTTGCTTGGCGTTGATGTTGATTGTTCGTCCTAGCGGCTTGCTGCTGTGGTTGCTCTCGATTCAGCTGAGGGCATTGAGGACAGAGGTGTGTCGTATCACCACATTTGTAGCAGGCTCGTACGTTGTTTGCTGGTTTGGGTTTCTGGGGAGCTTGTTGAACTTGGTTGGTATGGCGGCAATAAGGGGCTGTGTGACCGAAATGGTTGCATGAAGTGCAATGGCGACAGGTTGCGTTGGCAGGGTGATGATAGTGACAAGTATAACACTTGGGATGAACCCCAGTGTATGGCTTCTTGGTGTTCTCATGGGAGGTAGGGTTTGGATTTGTAACACGTACAATCGCATTGCAGCCAGGGTTTTGAGACTTCCATTTCTTACCCTTGCTACCACTTGATTGTTGGGTGATTTGGTTGGCTGGTTTCGCGGAGGCTGGGGCGGCAAACTGTTTATCATGAACACGGTTGTTGTTCAGGCTTGTGGCTAGCCGGTAAACTTCTTCGATGGTGTCTAGCTGTGCTGCTTCAATGGCATCACGCATACCAGAGGGTAACCCATGAATGTACTTCATGATCATGCATTTAGGAGTGGACACCAAATGTGGCTCGATTATGCTAAGTTGCTTGAAACGGGTAGTATAGGCCAGATTGTCATCACCAACTTGTTTAAGATGCCAAAACTCATCTTTGAGCTTTTGCTGCTCGTGAGGGGGACATAATTCGAGCATCATCAGTTCCCTAACCTCGGCCCATGGTAAAGTATAAGCTTCATCATTGGAGCAGATGTTTCTCTCATTGGTGCACCATTCCAATGCTCTGCCTTGGAAAACACCAGTAGCACTCCTAGTCTTGTGATGTTCAGGGCACTCACTGTTGATGAAAGTAACTTCAATGCTATCGAACCATTCCAGCATTGCACCCACCCCATCGTTGCCCGTGAAACGCTTAGGGTTGCAGGAGATGAAGTGTTAATAGTTGAAGCTCACAGGCTTGGGTTGGACCACTTTCGAATCAACAGAGGAGGGGGGAGTGTTGGAACCTTGAATTTCAGTGACGATCTTGGGAACGATTCGTGCGATCTGATCGTCCATGAATGACATCATCTTCTTCTCAGAGTTAGCCTTAGACTTCTTGTGAGGGTTGGAGAGTCGACTAGACGACATCTAGAGATTCAAACAAAGAATAGATGAGACTTGATCATAATGTTTTGTTTAAAGAATTTGTGCACAGCCTGCCACAAATTGGATGCAAAAAGTGGGTTACGATCGGGGATGGTAGAAGTTGGCATTCCGTGTCTAGCATCTACTTCTTTCATGTAGATGGTTGCAAGTTCGAAAACTTGTCGGTTTCCTTGGTCGCGTGCAACTACCAACAAATATTTCATCGATTCCTTGGACAGGATAGGAGTACCTCATAGCTTATCTTCCAGTTACTAGAGTTGCAAATTACTGAGCATCCCTCTAATGTCAGGTAAAGCCCATTCTAGCCTAAATTGTGAGGGATTGCGTATGTGATTAAGAAAGGCATACGTTGCGATGTCCAAAGTCGTGCATTGAAAACTTAGCGCAAAGGGGTTTGTGTCGTAGTAGTTCCAGGGTAAGGCGTAGGAGTTGTTCGGATTCCTACTAGTTCTCGGAGTAGGTTCAGATGTCGTCGAATAAAACAAGTGTGAAATTCTTGATAGGGTGGGGTAAATTCGAATGTCGTGACTAGGAAGTCATATTGGTCGCATCTTGTTCGAAGGATAGTGCTTGTGAGATATTTACCCTGGGGTATACTTGGCTCATTGCTCCTAGAGTAACGTTCATAGAGAGTAATTCGTCCAATATGGGGATATGCGAGGGATAAAGGGAGTTAGGAATTACAGAATTCGTGTAGCATATCATGCAAAAAGGGTAACCGTAATTGATGCGTTCAACTTAAGGCAAAACATAAAGGTTTCAAGATTGGTAACAAGGTTTATCTGATGTCGAAGATACAACCGGTCGTACGCAAGTGGTATGAGGGTACAATTAAAGAACATCATTTGTCGATAAGAGTGTTACGTTGATGTGGTTAGCACAACAAGAAGTAGCTAGAGAGGGATGGCCGTCGTGCGGGTTTGTAGGTTTTAGGATCTACTGAAATGTCTGGCAGAATGTGATTTCTCAAATCGGTAAGAAATCAAGTTTGAGTGGATTGTTCTAAGTCGTGCGAATGCGTTTGAATAGTGCTTGCATCGTCGAGGGGTTTTGATATGAAAATGCGGAAACATGTTTTCGAAAAAGTACGATTGAAGTAACACGTTGCCAATTTCAGGGGTTTAAGAAGTTTGTCGACTAAAGGTCGAGCTTGCTGAATTTACTAAACTGGAGAGAAATCTGGTTAAGGTTTCTATATGAAGAAACGTGGATGTCGTGATAAAGAAACGATAGGAGTGAGGATACCGTCTTAAGCAATAAATGCTGATTCGTATGAAAGCTAGCGAAAGGATTCACAGAATCAGAAAAGTCGTCAGAGAATAATGGCTCTGGCAAATGAGGATAAGGTAAGCATCTAGGTCACCGTGCTCGCTGGTGGATTGACTGGTTCGTGTCTTCATCCTCTTATGCCTCCAAATCTGCCGCTTTGTAAGAAAGATATCAATTTGCTGAGTCTTGGGCCGTGCTGAGGTATAAGGTTGAACTTGAATTAACCATGTAACGAGGAATTTGGGGAAATAGCTTCGTGATCGATGGGAATGTGATACGATTGTTGGTACTGCAATGAGAAGCATACACCACGCATGCTTCTCGTGTTCGAGACGTACAAACAGAAATCTGAAAAGTGTAGTCTTACTAGAATGCTTCAAGAATCCAGGTGATCAGTCGGATGAGGGAACAAATCTCACCACTTAAGTCGGAAAAAGAAATGCGTGAGTAAAAAGGATGTGAGTGGCGTCATTGTTCCTTCTAATATTACATGATAAAGGAATGGCTCCCCTTCGTTGATTCGTTCTCGTAACTTCTCTTTGAGGTCCGTAGCAGGCCTCTCCTAAGTAGGCATATCGAGTAAACATTCACCGCGCCGATTTGTTCTAGTCCAGGGATGATATCAGGAAATATGTGGACGAGGACTTGGAATAACTGGTTCCTCCCTCACGACATGCCGTGGTTTCGAATTTAGGGGTAGGAGAATTCACTCCTTTATAACGCATAACACGCTAGCAGAGCCTTCGTATGAACCACAGTGTTGAATACTAAATATATGCATACGTACTTACACATATATGCTAAATATACACAAACACGTTCACACACATAAGTTATGCACAAGTAAATGCCGATAGCCTACAATTACCCGGTGAGCATCTGCGCCTGACGAACCTTGCAATCCAGAGTGTGGTGTCGTTGTGGTTTTTATTAAAGAGTAGTTATAGTCTAGTTTTCATAAAATAATATTTTACGTCTTAAAAATTATTTATATCTTAAACCTAGTTCACTATAACCAATGGCTCTGATACCAATCTCCCACACCGTTAAATCCACATGCGGAGTACTACCGCGAGGCATGTGACTGACCAGGTGTTGGGTTTTTCACATGTTTATCAAAGTGATTTTATCCATATAAGTTCAAAACAAGATATAAAATTCATTTTATATGTAAAACCCAATACCCGGATCCATATACGAACATGCATGCTATCAAACATAACCATAGGGTGTTTTAGAATACTACCTTCTTGCAGTAAAAGACATGAAGAAGATTGTTGGGATTGAACCCTACCAGAGGAACAAATGATGTAAAGCCAAAACCAGGTCACAACAGTGGATTCACAATAAACAGTAGTTTGCACTAGACTTTCCCCTTGAAAGTGATTTGAAACATCTGATGACCTCCAATCCACTGATTTGTGCAACTGCTAACTTACAACTGCTGATCACACTAAAGTCTGATGAAGTACAAAGCCCTGTTGTTCAATATACTGTTATGGGTCAAGCACTGATGGGTTACAACAAGTACTGCTGCGTTCACATCAGTGGAAGGATGCAGCAGTAGTTTAGTTTATATTATGATATGTAATGTACAACAATAGTTAGCACAACAGAGGTTGTATAGATCAGATGTTAGAGTTTGTTAGTTTGTTAAACGTCGCTTTCATGGTGATGTCAGCAAAGATGCTTCATTGGTTTGACTGTGCCTATAAATGGAACAGTACCCTGTACTGTTTCATTTGATGGACTGAGTGTGTTCTTCTCCTCTGATCCAATCCTTTCATCTTGTGCAATCAACCATGGCGTATCAGGATGAGGGGGAGTTTAGTTTGTAAGCTTGCTTTGTAATCCTTTGATTTGTAATGTAATCATTTGACTCAATGAAAAGCATGTGTTTATCAAAACTATTTTCCTCTTTGATTGTGTTTACAAAGTTTGTGTTCATTTTCGCTGCACTTAAACTCTGTTCATATCTATTGATTTGTTCAAATTATGTAAACAAACACAATCATAAGGAGCCTCCGATCCTAACAAAGATGATGCTTCATGAATGGTAATCTTCAATAGTAGAAGACCTCAAGCTTGTATACCCCAAGCCTTCCAACAAACACTTTAAATTTAGCTAGGATTTTACACTTGTATCTCACTTGAAAATTCCCCTTAATCAACCATACCATGGCCGAAATTTAGAGAGCATTTTCTTGAGTTTTTGCACTTGAAAATCAAACTTGAAAACCCTCTTGGAACACCCATCTTGACCGATTTCTAGAGAGCATTTTTTAGAGTTTTTATCAAGTTCATCTCATTAATTTTGTCATACAAAATCTTTTTAAAACATGAGAGAAGTTGCCACCATACTTGCCCAATCATATGGCATCTAACTATGACAATTGCATGGAACATGATTGGACCAAAAATGGTCTTGGGAAGACCCCATGGGGGGGGGGGACCACTTTATAATTTTTATAAAAAAAGTTTCAAAAATTTTCTTTTAATTAAGTCTTTGTTTTATATTTTATAACTTTTATAAAATATAACATCATATGTTAAAAGACTTATGCAATCTTTTAAAATGTTATTTAACCCATTAAATAACAAAATAAAATATTCTCTCAAAAATAAATTATCCATATATTTTATTAGTTTGTCAAGTGCAATTATTTAGAAAACCAATTTCTAAATATTCTAAGTGTTAATATTTATTTGTTTGATCATATCACAAATAAATATTATAAGTGTTTGTCTAGCTTGTTATTGGGCATGACCCGACTTGGATCATAACGCAATAGCCACATCAATTTAATATGTGTCTTGGGCATACAGAGTCCAACAATCTCCCACTTGCACAAGATACATAGAAGATTGATGCAAGCAGTAAATAACGTCTAACTACGGTTTGCTACCCCTAATACATATGACGAAGTGTCATTCAATAACATCATCCCCTTCAAGTCCCTTACTTGAACATGATTTAGGTGAATCGATCATTTATCCTTTCGTTATAGATGTCATGTTAAATCCTGAGACATAGAGTGATCACTCTCTGTTGATTTAACTTTAGCAGACCTTAGACATCTTACTCTCAACGAATAAGAGGAACAAATCCCTTCTTGACCACATACGTTTCTCTCAATCACCTTGTACCACACCTGAGCTTAGCCTTATGTACTGTCATATTACTGACAGCGAAGAACTAGGTCAAAGTGTAATATTCGGTGAATATCAAGACCCAATATGTATCTCAGGTCAGAGGATAATATGATATTCGCCTTTACTCAAATTTACTTATGATCAATCACAAATGATTCCAAGTAGTAATATTTGAGTGCGGGTCAATCCAATATTTGTGTCCCACAAATATCTATGAACCTTGGCAGCAACACTTTGCTCTATATTCATACCTAATGAATATCCACCAATCCAAGTTCATAATAGTCTTACATTCATATTTGTTCCCACAAGTATGACCGACTATGGACATTTAGAATAAGTAACTTATTCTTGGATTTAAACATGCTAAAATGGAACATAACTCAAAATACCATAAAAGAGTTAAAATAACAATTGTTCCAATATCCAAATACAAAATAGATCAAATCCAATCACTAGAATATCGAAGTCCTAGGGCACAAGCATGACCCTTCATGCTTTGCCCGTTCAAGGAGCTTCGTGAGTGGATCCGCAATATTTTGATTAGTGTGAACTTTGCGAATACATATCTTTCCCTTTTCAGCTTCATCCCTTATGTAGTTGAAACTCTGCTTAATGTGCCTAGTCTTTTGATATGCACGAGGTTCCTTGATTTGAGCAATAGCACCATCGTTATCATAAAGATCTCTAGGGGTCCTGAATGGTAGGGACTACCCCTAGATCGGCAATAATTCAAGTGGCAGATCCACATGAATCATCTCGATTAATGAAGCGGCGATGTATTCTGATTCTGTAGTGGACAATGCAACCCTAATTGTGATCGAGAATCATCTCGATCAGTTTTCAAACTCATATCCGTGTAACCCTTTACAACGAGTTCCGAAACTCGCATCCCTGTAACCCTTTACAACGAGTTCCTCTTCACCAGATCCATATATTAGAAACATATCCTTATTCCTTCTAAGGTATTTCAATATACTTTTAACAGTCATGCAATGACCGTTACTTGGATTTCGCCGGTATCTTCTCGTCATGCTTAAAGCGCATGACATGTCCGGTCTAGTGCATATCATTGCATACATAATGGATCCTATAGCAGACGCATATGGGATTCCTTTCATTCTTTCTTGCTCATCCTTTGAGCTTGGACATTGAGACGCACTCAATATTGTCCCCTTTTGAATAGGTACAAAACCTCTCTTAGAGTTCTCCATCTGGAACCTATTTATGACTTTGTCAATGTATGTACTTTGGTTTAAACCTATCAAGCGCCTTGATCTATCCCTATAGATATTTATTCCCAAAATATAGGCAGCTTCTCCAAGATCTTTAAGGGAAAAACAACTTCCAAGCCAATTTTTTTTACACCTTCCATGGTTGGAATGTCATTTCCAAATAGTAGAATGTCATCGACATACAATACTAAGAAAGTAATAATGCTCCCACTAGCCTTCTTATATACACAAGTTTCATCGTCGTTCTTAATGAATCCATAATTCTTAATTTCTTCATCAAAACTGTGATTCCAACTTCTAGATGCTTGTTTCAATCCATAGATTGATTTCTTTAACTTGCGTACTTTGTTAGGATGTTATGGATCGAAAAAAACCTTCAAGCTAAACCATATAGACATCTTCCTCAAGATATCCATTAAGGAAATCCGTTTTGACATTCATTTGCCAAATCTCATAATCATATTATGCAGGTATGGTAAATAATATCCTAATTGACTTTAGCATCGCCACAGGCGAGAAGGTCTCATCATAATCAACCCTTTGAGTTGGATTGAAACCTTTTGCTACAAGTCTCACTTTATAAGTATCCAATTTACCATGCATATTGGTTTTCTTCCTAAAAACCCACTTACTTCCAACTACTTTGGAGTTAAGAGGTGGCACAACCAATTCCCATACTTGGTTGTCATACATGGATTGCATCTCTACGTTCATGGCTTCAAGCCATTTGTCACAATCGGATTTTTGACATTGCATCATGGTATGTGGTTGGTTCACCCGAATCTACCACTTAGCATCCATACATGAAAAATCCATATCTTTCAGGTGGACTACTAATTCTATGAAATCTGTGAACGTTTTTGTGTGTATTGATCAACCACTTGTTTGTTTTCAACAACCTCTTATTGAGTGCTAGTATCAACCAAACGTGTATCGGCTTGTGGTTCTCGATCCTCATCAAGTTCCACTATTCTACTAGCTCCTTCCATAAGGAACTTAGCTGCCAAGAACTCATCCTTTCGAGCAACAAATACTTTTTGCCCTGTTGTATCGTAGAAATAATATCCTATATCATATTTAGGATGTCCTACAAAGATACACTTAGTGGATCGTACTTCCAATTTGTTTGGGGTGTATTGCTTCACAACCCCATACCTACAAGTATGATAATGATGGAGCCCCTCCATGCCATATTTTAAAAGGTGTCTTATCCACTTTCTTGGTTGGGGCCACATTTAATATACGGGTCACAGAGAGCAAAGCGTAACCCCAAAATGATAGAGATAATGTGCTCCTAGCCATCATAGATCGAACCGTATCCAATAGAGTTTGATTCCTCCTCTATCAGAACGAAGAACTTTGATTGTTTTGGTGAGTTGATTCTCTACTTCACTTTGAAGATTTTGAATGTTTCAAAACTTCAATTTTGTATCTTAGCAAGTACACATAACTACTATAGTCGTTGGTAAAAGTAATGAAGTATCTTTCACCATTCCTAGTCATTGGCTTAAAAGGACCACATACATCCAAATGTATGATTCTTAATAAATCCTTTGCCCTTTCCCACTAAAGGGTTCCTTAGTCATTTTACCTTGTAAACAAGATTCACATGTATCAAATGAACTATCTGCATTTGTCTCCAAAAGACCATTCTTTCGATGTGTTTACATGCGACTTCTGTTTATATAACCAAGGTGATAATGCCAAAGATAGGTCTCACTCAAATCCATCTTGAGTCTCTTGGTGATTGCTTGGTACATTGAACTATCAAATGAAGTATTATCATGAACCAATTCATAAATATCATTTGAAAGCATAGCTTTAAAGTAAAACATGTCATTTATCAAAATATAAATGTCATTGTTTGCAAACTTTAAATCAAAACATATTGTCTCAAAAGGGAAACTGAAATAATGTTCCTAGTTAAACTAGGAGCATACAAAACATTTTTAAACGATTTCCAAACCAGTTGGAAGTTTCAAAATATAGTCTCCTAGGGCTTTTAACTTTCGCTCCATTGCCCATGAAGAGACTAATGTCTCCCTTCTTGTAATGCTTATTTCTTTTGAACCCTTGCAACAAATTGTAAACATGAGTTCCACATCTTGTATCTAATACCCATGTGTTAGAAGAAATAATATTAAGGTCAATATGTATCATAAAGATTGTACCTTAGGTCTGCCCCGCATCCCTCTTGTTTTTCAAGTCCTTGAGATAGGTTGGACAATTCCTTTTCAAATGCCCTATCTCACCACACTCAAAGTATGGATCATTCGTGGAAACCTTTGTCTTCTTTTCCTTTTGGTTTCAGTGGTTCCGCTTTAGTCTTTCTTTTTTCCTTTCCCTTTGATGTGCCCCTTTCCTTTGTCAATATTTGCCTTGGAGTCGGGGTGATGCCCTTTCTTGTTGCCATCCTTATTGATCATCAAACTGGATAAAGCACTTTTACCCATATTGAGCCTTTCGAGGTGATCAATGTGGCTTTTCATCTTAAAGTCATAAGATGGGACCGATTGGGTTTCCTCTATTCGACATGCATGAAGCGTTCGAACCATTTCGAAGCGTCCTACCCTTACTTGTTGTAGGAACATTTCCTTCAATTGGGTAATCATGTGGTATGCCCATGATGTTTAAAATCCTTTTGAATCTCGGGAATCATAATTCCCAACATGAGACAAAAGGCTTGCATAGGATCCTTGGTATACTTAATCCAATCATCATAGGCGTCCTCATCTTCCATAAGAGGATCATTGGGAATAGGATCGTTCAATACATAGGATATCTTCTCTTGCTTGAGAACGATTCTCAAGTTTCGATACCAATCCATGAAGTGTTATAATTGAGACGATCCTTTTCAAGGATTGTTATTAGTGATAGTCACGGACCGTTTGGGTAATTGTTAGCGGCCATCTACAAAATTTAAGAAGGTTCAATTTTTAGTATTTTCGATATTATTATATTTTAATCATTAATACCCTTTTATGTCTCATAGACAATTAATAATTAAAATCTAGAACCCAACGTTACATTTAAATATTGGTTAGGTGATCTTTATCCCATTATTTAAATTAACAAGGTAGTCAAAGTTTGATGATTGCAACCCTTTGCAATTTCTAGCCATATGGGATCGGTTAAACATCTTTATGTTTAGTTGGCATGTTTAATCCCATCAACACCTTTGTTCGCCATGCTTCGGTGACCCTAAGCACATGGTTTCCAAATCAACTCATCCAACTTACACACACATGTGAGTTTACACATATAAGTGGTTAGGTGACCTTTACCCCACAAACATGGTAAGCCCACCTCGAACATTCAAGTTCCCTCAAATGTGGTTAGGTGACCTTTATCCCATAAACAAGTTCCCAAGTGATTCGAGTCTTGTATAAAAGGATGGTGTTTGACTTGTTTTATAAAATGGGTTTTTGATATTTCAAAATTCTAGTTTAGAAAATATTATGTACCATACATTTGCATGCATTCAAATCCCTGGTACTTTAGTGAAAACCAATTTTCAAGGTTCTTTTTAATAAAACCTATTTTATTATAAAATCATTAACTTTTAATAAAAACCTTTTATTAACCACTTTAATGATTTTGTTAAGAACAAATTTTAAGCTTGTTGTTGATTATTAGTTTGTTAAGCATGCATATCGACATATCATCTAAACAACATAAATAAGCAACCACACAAGCACAACACACATATCAATAGGAGTATAACCATAGCCAACTATTTTTTACAACACTTGTTAGCTGAAACAAGTGTGCCAAAAGGTCCTTCCTAAAGGGTGAATATTGACACAAATAATGTGTCGTTGAACTCCCACTTGATCCCGCATCCAAATGCTTCAAGTCTTCATCTTGTGTTGTGATTTCTTCACTTTCTTTGGGCTTCCAAATGATCTTTAAATTTAACTCCAAACTCTTTTGGGCTTTAAAAATGTGTTTTGGTTATTGGGCTAAAATCCCTTTAAGAACTATGAAGTCCTTTAGGCCCAGAATTGGCCCATACCAAAAACGCATTTTTGTGTGCATCTTCTTTTACAAAGAATTATCCTAATACATTTTTTCTAGTACAATAAAATTCACCTAATCTATGTACTTACATACCGAATGAAAATAAATAAATTACATTTTTACAAATGGAAGAACAAAGATAATTAATTATTACAACCCATTGAAATAATTAAATACAAATCACAAACACAATCATTCAACATATTCACACACAAGGTCATGGCTAAGTTATGAACACCAAAATATATATATATATATATATATATATATATATATATATATATATAATTCAAGAAGTAAAAATGGTTCCCTTTTTACAACCTACATTTTCGGTCAAGAATGAAAAAACTAAAAAATGTGGGTTTTTGTCCTAACAAACAAATCATCCAAATGACATAATTTTTTCAAGATTCCTTTATGCATGTAAGAAAATAATCTTGAAAAAAACAAAAGGAGAACCAATGGTAAAATTTCGGCCATAGGGTTTCTCCAAGCCCGAAAACTCGAAATTTCAAATCCTATGAAGCATGCACTCATATAAGCGGCTCTAGATGCCATTGTTGGGTTTTTCACATGTTTATCAAAGTGATTTTATCCATATAAGATCAAAACGCAGCGGAAAAGTTATTTAAAACATGTTACTTACAAGATATAAAATTCATTTTGTATGTAAAACCCAATACCTGGATCCATATACGAACATGCATGCTATCAAACACAACCATAGGGTGTTTTAGAATACCTTCTTGAAGTAAAAGACATGAAGAAGATGATGCTTCATGAATGGTAATCTTCAAGAGTAGAAGACCTCAAGCTTGTATACCCCAAGCCTTCCAACAAACACTTTAAATTTAGCTAGGATTTTACACTTGTAACTCACTTGAAAATCCCTCTTGATCAACCATACCATGGCCGAAATTTAGAGAGCATTTTCATGAGTTTTTACACTAGAAAATCAAACTTGAAAACCCTCTTGGAACACCCATCTTGGCCGATTTCTAGAGAGCATTTTTTAGAGTTTTTATCAAGTTCATCTCATTAATTTTGTCATACAAAATCTTATTAAAACATGAGAAAAGTTGCCACCATACTTGCCTAATCATATGTCATCTAACTATGACAATTGCATGGAACATGATTGGACCAAAAATGGTCTTGGGAATACTCCATGGGGGCGGGGGTACTTTGTAATTTAAAAAAAAAATTGAAAAATTTTCTTTTAAATAAAATATTATCTCAAAAATAAATTATCCATATAATTTATTAGTTTGTCAAGTGCAATTATTTAGAAAACCAATTTCTAAATATTCTAAGTGTTAATATTTATTTGTTTGATCATATCACAAATAAATATTATAAGTGTTTGTCTAGCTTGTTATTGGGTTTGACTCGATTTGGATCATAACGTACTAGCCACGTCAATTTAATATGTGTCGTGGGCATACAGAGTCCAACACCAGGATTTTAACCATTAATCATGTTGAACCGTTTACTTGGGATATAAATTTTCCAAATAAAAGCGATTTGTCTACATATTTAAACATCTGAAAACACAATTAAATTTAGCAGCGGAAGTATAAAGAAAACTCATTTTTAATTTAAAACCACAAGTTCGTTAATTATACGTAAATCAAGTAACTTACAAACCACGCACTCCAGCCAATTGCAATGTCCGTCCAAAGCTTTAACGAGCAACCTGCAAAGCATGCAGAAGGGTGTCAACGTAAAGTTGGCGAGTTCACGAGTTTACAGTTTTCCAGTTTTATTTCCAAAAACATTTTTGTTGTTTAATTACTCATTTATATCATGCCATGGGGAGTTACACCATATGTAAGTTACTAAACTGCGTCATATCGAATACTCTGCGACCTCTGTTTGTTTGCCCCGTGTTGTCAATGTCTATCATCATTGACGGGTTTTGCCTGAGTCTATTAGTAAACGACCGATCCTCTCCAGGCATGGTGTGAGGTTGGTGAGACCTAGATAGCGCTATGAACTAATAACCCATTCGCCAGGCCCCGGTGACTAATCGGTATCATAAGTGGGACTTCCGTGATAGAGTTTCGTTTAGTACACTTGTTGCATCTAATATAAATAGAAATTAATAACATGTCCCACACAAGGGGAAAGTGTTACCCGTATCCCACACAAGGAGATAGTAATACCGTATCCCACACAAGGATATAGTAAGCAATCCCAAGCCAGGGAAAGTGTTGTTTGTACCGTTCAGGGTATCCCACACAAGGAGATAGAAAGCAATCCCAAACCAGGGAAAGTCTTGTTTGTACCGTTCAGCGTATCCCACACAAGGAGATAGAAAGCAATCCCAAACCAGGGATAGTGTTGTTTGTACCGTTCAGTGTATCCCACACAAGGAGAGAGAAAGCAGTCCCAAACCGGGGAAAGTGTTGTTTGTACCATTTCCCAACCACCAGGAACACATGGTTTATGTAAAAAGTTGTGAACTCACCTTTGCTTTGCTCAGCAGACAATTCACATGTGTTACGTAGGTTAACCATACTCTATTATGGTTATTAATATTTATTAGATTCGTATGCAAGTAATGTCATGTATAAACTACACGTATCTAACACATAGCATGTAAGTCAAACCATCATATAAAGTATTGGGCCTAGCCTAGCATATGAACAGTAATCAACAACAGTAACATGTAGTAAAAAACGTAACACAGAACTGTGCGGCCTAAATAAATAACAGCCCAATAACTAGGTCAGTTGAAACCATGTGATCTTGATTCGAAAACAGAGATTTCGAGTCGCAACCATGGGTTTCGAGTCGCAACCAGGAGGTCTCGAGTTATGTATTTCTTAGTCGAAACCTTGAGGTCTCGACTCAGGCTTTGAGTCGCAATCAGGAGATCTCGAGTCGCAACTGTTGGATCGTTGTTTGACCCTATTGAGTCGTTCAGAAGAGTTTGTAATCCGAATCAGAGGCGGAATCAAAGATACGGACACTCGATGTAATTATAATGTCTCTTATATTGATATGAAACTGATTTACAACCTAGAGACGATCCGGCAGAGCTTCGCTACTCAGATCCGAAAGTTACAAATGAATAACCAAGTGCACCTATATATAGAGACTAAGATTTCGCTTAAAGGTAACCTAAACTAGTTGAAGCGAACCACTTGAAGCGAACCAGTTGAAGCGAAATCTGTTATGTGTGATTTCGCTTGAACTTATCACAATTTCACTTCAAGCGAAATCTTCATTTTAACCTCATTTCTCAGTTTCTCAAACCTCGTGCACTGAATATCCTATTCTATCCTATTACATGATACAAGACGAAGTCAATAGACGTAGTGCACTAACAGACTCCCCCTCGGATATTGACACAGTCTTCAGTGACTATTCTTCAATATGACACATCTTTAGTCTTGATCATTCTGCATCCTCATTTAGATTGTAACATTGTAAGCATCCAACTATCTCTTCTTCTATCAGCTTCAGGCTCCCCCTTTCATCAAGCTTCCGTGCTTTGGGATCGACACCTAGCTTTCCAGATATAAACTCCTAACTTTCAGTTTGTCTTCAGACTCCCCCTTAGACTCAGCTTCCGGGATCGTAGTCTGGACTATCTGCAATCACTCATACGTTTATAAGTAACAACATTTTAGACTATCCAGGAATCGTAACCTGAAAATTCCAATCAAATCCTCTAATCCACTCCCCCTATCAACAAAATGTATAGATTTAGCAGTATTAAAGAATCCAACTCCCTCACAGTTAATCATCCAAGTTCAAGTTAATGACCTTGGAGATATCACAAACTGTTTTTGAAATTTTTGAATTTAAATCAAGTTTCAATTTAATGAACTTGTTTTATTTTCAGAAACACAATCAACATACTTAGATTTTGAAACTCAGCATTTCAGATATCGGTCGTCGAAAATAAAGTAGAATCAAAATCTTTTTGTATTTTCTGAAAATATAAAGCAATAACGAAATATGTACAAACATATTTACAGACAATATTTTTGTTTGAGTATGCGTCAGAGGATCATATCAGTTTATGACAAGTCACAAGTACCGTTAAGCTACATTTCATACTCAGACTTAAACAATTTACTTCGATTGTCGATATACTGATCAATCTTAAATTCTCACACAAATTTCAATTTACTCAGGATACGATTTAGATGAATTATGAACTTAGATCATTCATGTGTCCCACCTCTTGAATATACCCCCGTATCCAGAATCTCAATAATCAGTCTTACAGGTGAGTATACTACAATGATATCTGTATATAAATTAGGTATGCGAGGGCCGAGGGATCTCAGATCGATACTTCCATATACGCAGAGAGATATCAGCTTCGACTTTACGGTATGTCCCCTTTAGAGGATCTTTTTGCTTACAACAGCAGCGACTGTCAATTTTATTGTTTCATCGGCATGCTGAGGGTTTAATGCTATGTTTCAAGCATTTGCAGAAAGTATTATTCAAGGACTAGGTCAGAACTACCGTTCAGCAGAAGTCCCGGAATAATACCCCAGACATCATAGAGTATAAAGACCTAGTATATCAGATTAAGAGACCTTTCAAACGAGATTTCAGGGGTTACCTATATATCCAAGTAGTGTTCCCCACGAAATAAGCAAGTTTGAATTTAGGTTTATATCCCGAAAAAGTTTACTAAATGTGCGAAAACCTATCGACACATCATCAGTAAGATTGTTTAACTCTTTTATACTTTCCAAATCTTTAGCGTACTGTAACCGTCTACTGATGTACTATCATTTCCTCTTTTTACGCAAAACTCAAATTTTTGAATTTTATCATGTTTTTGGCTTTTTCAAATTTTCAAATGTTTTTGTATTTTCTAACAACAATTTTTCTCCCCCTAAAATGCAAAATCATATAAAGAAAATTTGACAACCAACACTGATAGCTTTGTCTCGCCATCCATTTTCTGCATCTCATGCTCTGTTTTGCAGAAAATATAACATACCCCCATGATTTACAACCCATTGATCTTAACAGTTTGAAAACCGTTTTCCAATCTGATGAAAATAATCATGTTTGTTCAGCCGTGAGGGTTTCGGCATATTCAATCACAACTCCCCCTTACAACAAACTATTTTCCCATAATGATTTCAAAACACTTAAGTTTGTTTTAATCAGAATGGTTTTTCCGGAAAAATTAATTTATTTACCCATCACTTATGAGTTCGGGGTTATCACATCACCTTGATCTCTTTTAACCCATTTTGTACAGATGTTAACAATATAAGATCAAACACCAAAATCACTTGTAGAAAATCAAGTACAACTTAATGTCCTTGATTAACCACTTGTAAGACGAATTATCACAGTTACCATCCTGTGAATTTCTCAAGAATGATACCGATACCTGCTTCACACTTACCAACCTGGAAGCTCCGGCAAGTCAGATTTTTCTATTTGAAAAGTTTCACCCAAGACTGACTGTCCTTGGGTGTATTTTGAGCTTTTCTCTTTTCTTCATAAAACTCTTTCACTCCTTTTTCCTTACCATCAACCATCTTACTAAAAATATGTTTAACATTGCTATTAAACATTTTTCCAGCATCAACACCTTTTGATTTTGTGTTTGTGGCTTGTAATGGAGGAAATTTTTCATCATTCATCAAAAGAACAATTTCTTCCTTCTTTACCTCAACTTGTGGCTCCTCTGATTTTATGGAATCAGATTCATTGCACGATCTTGACTTATCTGACTTAGATGAGTCAGATTCATCGCCTGATGGTGGCTTATCTGACTTTGAAATATCAGATTCATCGCCGACCAATTTCTTCTTTTCCCTTTTCTCTTTTGTCCTCAGATTTGTATCTGAAGAATTCGATTTGCTTGACTTTGCTGTCGAGTTAATCGATTCATCAGAACTTTTATTCGAATCAACCGGTGAATCCGAAGACAAAATCTTCTCAAGATACTCTCTCGCCTTCTTCCTTTTCTTTCGTAGTCTATCTTTCTGCCCCTGTGAAAGTTTAACTTTCTTTTCTTGAATTATCTGATCCTGAACTTTAGATTTTATAACCTTCTGTTCATGGGGCTTGACTTTGACTGGCTTCTTTACCGTTCTTTGAGATTCAACCCTCGATCTTCCCATAGATCTCCTTGGGCAATCTCTAGCAATATGACCTCTGATATTACATTCAAAACATCTTCTTGTTTCACAATACCAATTCTGGCAGTTAACAGCAACGTGTCCTCTAACACCACAGGTGTAGCACACTCTGTTATCGTACCATCCACTTCTGTCAGTCCAAACTTTCAGATCATAACATTGTTTGGCTTGGTTATAATCATTTCTTCTCCTCAATGCTGGATTTGTCTTTTGAGCACTGTGGTCAAACCTGCACCACTTATTACCAACATTTTGTGAGTTTTCATTTTTAACTTTTTGAGATTTTTGATAATGATTGGATGATTTATCTGATGAACTTTTAACTTCAATTTTAGAATTTTTCAAATTTCTATCTTTTTGTTTCTGTTCTGCATTCTTCTTAACAGGTTTTTGTTTAGAACATTCACCTGTTTCAGTAGATTTCAGAACAGTATTTTGAAATTTTTCTTCTAAAAATATTTTTCTTTTCTTTTCTTTTTCATCATCAGATATCTCATCACAATCTTCAACTTTGACATTTTCAATTTTGAAATTGATTAGTTTTGAACAAACATGTGATGTAGAAGTCACAAAACCTGTCAATTTCACTTCGAGCTCTTTGATTTTCATCCGAGCTTTTTCAGCTTCTTTTTCAAGCTGAATGATTTTAGCAAGATGAGAATTGATTTCAATTTGTTTTTCAAGATTATCTTTACCAAAAACATCTCTCTCATCTTCTAAAATCTTTAACTGACTTTTGAAATCATTTTCAAATTTTAATTTTTCATGTTCAAAATTTTCAATTTTTTCTTTTAAAATTTTGTTTTCTGCTGTCAAACTGTTCACATCACTAAGCAGTTTGACATTTTCAGACTTCAAATTTTCACAAATTCCCTGCAACATAAGAATCTGATTATCATCAGCTTGCTTCTCATCTCTCAACTTCTTGATTTCCAATGTCAAACTTTCTGCTTCACTCAAAAGTTTGTCATTTTCAGCCTTAAAGTTGTCACATTTAGAGCACACTGATTCTGAACTTGAAGATCCAAGCTTCAAAGATTCTTTGTTCTTTGGAATATCCTTTGTTTCCATCTTATATGTTCCTGCACAAAAGAGTTTAACGAAATCAAAAGGATTCATACTTTCATCAATATAACATTTCCTTTTAATATCATATTTCAGAATACTCTTTGTTTCAAGACACATACGAATTCTATTATCAATTTCAGTAATTACATCCAATTCCAATTTTTGTAAATTCTTTTCCATTTCGATCAAAATTTCCTTCTTTTTCCTATTTTCATTACGAAACTCTCCATTAACCTCATTAAAGAACTGTTTTGGATAAAGTTCTTGAAAAAAATCTTCCCTTTTTAACTCAGCCAAAAATTTATCCCATTTAGTAGGTAATGCATTTGCCAATTTCGATATCTGTTCATCATTTGATATTCTAATATTCTTGTTTCTCAAACTGTCCAATAATTTTTTAAACCGTATTTCCAACTCATCCAACGTTTCATCCTTTCGACACATGAAATATTCAAATCTTTCAACTAAAACCTCCTTTTTCTCAGAAGAAGAACAACAAGTCCAATTGTTCATTCTTTCAAATTTAGTGTTTTCTAGTTCATCAAACATTTTGAATTCTTAGTATTTGTGCCGTGTAAATCACCTCGAATCACCTGCAAACAAACAAACAAACAATCAGTATACACAATAATATCCTGAAACAGACTGATATACAGTTGATGTGAAATAATCTCGACACGAAATTTCACTTTTCAAGCGAAATAAGAACTTCAATCGAAATCACTTGTTGAACAGTTGAAGCGAAATCAACTGTTTTCCTCTTGAAGCGAAATCAACTATTGATTTCTTGAAGCGAAATCAAAACTATTCTGTTCAAGCGAGACTTTCAAGTAACCACTTTCTGAAGCGAAATACTGAAGCGAAATCTTTCAAGCGAAAACAAATCCTGTTTGAAGCGAAATGTTAAGTGTCGCTTGAAATTTCAAGCGAAATTGTCCAATAAAGCTAATTTTGAAGCGAAATCAACTCTAATCTACGAACTAACTCAAGCGAAATCCAGTTTTCGGTCCAATTCAGTCACTTTTAATGCGAATTTCGGTCTCAAACTTTCAAGGCTTTGTTAAACTGTTGTTTTGCATGTACGGTGAGAAGTTCAATCCATTTTGACCATAAAATCTCGTCCAGATTGAAAAAGAAGGTGTAGAAGTCAGAATCTAATTGCAATCGAGCTAAACTCTTCCTCCTGAGCTCTGATACCACTTGTTGGATCGTTGTTTGACCCTATTGAGTCGTTCAGAAGAGTTTGTAATCCGAATCAGAGGCGGAATCAAAGATACGGACACTCGATGTAATTATAATGTCTCTTATATTGATATGAAACTGATTTACAACCTAGAGACGATCCGGCAGAGCTTCGCTACTCAGATCCGAAAGTTACAAATGAATAACCAAGTGCACCTATATATAGAGACTAAGATTTCGCTTGAAGGTAACCTAAACTAGTTGAAGCGAACCACTTGAAGCGAACCAGTTGAAGCGAAATCTGTTATGTGTGATTTCGCTTGAACTTATCACAATTTCACTTCAAGCGAAATCTTCATTTTAACCTCATTTCTCAGTTTCTCAAACCTCGTGCACTGAATATCCTATTCTATCCTATTACATGATACAAGACGAAGTCAATAGACGTAGTGCACTAACAGCAACCAACCCGGTCTCGAATCCCCTGATGTGTGATGCCTAGTTTCGAGTAGTGGACAAAGAGGTCTCGAGTCACAACCATGAGTTTTCGACTCGCACCCATGAGTTTTTGACTCGCAACCACTACTGATGTTTCTAGAATCCTTATCCATTCAGTACGAGCCAATCATATGTCATTAACATGTTTTCCTATTCCGTACGTTCCTAAATCAGATCTAGAACAAAAATTTTCAAATGTTTTCATATCATTCAAACTGTTCATCATTAGGGTTTCATCATCAAATCACATCTAGCATCACAGTGTTATTACCGAATATTACAACTTTCTACAATAAGCAAGAGGCAGTCAACATATGCATCAAACCATCACATTACCAATTTTGTTTACCCTACAATTGTCATATCAGTAAGATGTCTAACACTTGGTTTATAATCAGAATTCCTAATCAACAGGACAATTTGCAACTACATCCGTATTATGAAATTTTATAAAACATTCCCTATTATTGTTCTAGACATGCTTTCATTCCTAAATGAAAGATCACAAGGAAGCAAAACACACTATCACCCTCATGAGTGAAACCATATTGCAATTAAACACTTTGATCACAGAAGGCCATCGGATTACATGTGTATTTTAAACAGCCATCTGTGCTTACCCCTAGACAACAAAACTTCTATTACTAGCTCTCATTCAACCGTTCTTAAACATCAAAATAGTTAACAATCATGATTCTTATTTTAATTCACCAATCAACACAGCCATACAATTTTATAGAAATCCCCAAATCTAGTTGATCAATAAACATATATCCAGCTCAGTTTGTCTCAATAATATCATCATTTTCATTCCACCAAATCAAAATGTAAAACAAACATTGATAGACACAATCGGACCGAGAACTATGAAAATGACGGAATGAACGTCTGTTGCTGTCATTGTCTCCATTGACGGCGCCGCCCTCTCTCGAACTGAGGCCTGAATCAAACTCACCGTCTTCTGATCGGTTCGTTCTTCACTACTTGAAATCCACCTCCAACCGCCATCGTCCCGCAGTTGCTGCCATTGGCTTCCCGCACTACCCCCGTCTTTGGTGGTGGCCGGCTGCATTCTTAGGAGAGAGGAGAGTAGAGAGAAGAGAAGGTGTGTGTGTACTTGTTGAATAACTGATCGGAAATTTGGCAGGAGAGAGCTGAGGGGTAGTCAGGTGAAGAGAGGAGATGGAAGTAGGTGAAGAGAGGAGATGGAAGTGGGTGTGTCGGGCGGAGGAATCAGTGCCGGAATAGTCGCCGGAGGTTTAGAGCACGGGGGGGGGGGGTGTGAGTGGCTGAGTTATGTGTAGTGTGTGTAGGGTTTTTTTTTAAGACAATGAGGATGAAAGGTATAAATTGTTTATATATTCCAGGATTTAGGAGATGGGCTTCTGGGTTGGACTTGGGCCGTGTATATGCATTTGCTTAGACACTAGGTGCCTAGCTAAGCCCAAATCGCTCGGTTTAAGTCGCGAAGAATTATAGCGGTTTAACTCGTTTATCTCGTCGCGGGTTAATAATAATAATAATAATAATAATAATAATAATAATAATAATAATAAATAATAATAATAATAATATTAAAATGCTCGTCTCTCGACGATCAGGGTTAAGGGTTCGAGTTGTCACATTGATACTTTAGATGCTTTCCGTTTGGTTGTCGGCTAGTTAACGGCACTTTTGCGTCGTACCGACGAAGTTTTGTTGCAAGTTGTTATTCCGCCGTCAAGTAATGCATGAAGGGATTTTGAGTCCCGAAATAAGGTTAACTAGTTCGCCATGTGTTCCATTTGGTTGTTTTAGTGTCAGAAATTTTATTTACTAGCTTGTCGGTTTAAAAACGGACAAGTTGTGGGGGTTGCAACGCAGCGCCGAAAGCTTATGTTTCGGACACCCCATTAATATCCTCATATTGTTTTCATGTATTTGTTATCATTCCGGAGTCTCAGAAAAGCTAAAGTATTAGTTCGGACGAGTTAAAATTGTTTTATCTTTAGCGAAATAGACGATTTAGTGATTAGCGCGTTGTACCAGAAAGTTATGTATTTTTTGCAAGATGTGTTTTCACATTAGTGTTTTCATATATATATGGACTCAGTTATGTTATTCGTGTGTCATTTTTCATCGTTTCGTTTTGTTTCAGCAAATTTGCTGGCATGAATAGTGTAACCGTGAATAGTGCGCGCCACTTTCTACCAACACTTTTAGGACATAGTTTAATCGGTTTCGCAACACGACGAAAACCAACATATGTTATAGTATTGTTCTCTTGTCCTAACACTGTTATCTAATGTACAGTCCAGTTACGTAATTCAATTACGCTGATTGCATGAGATTATATACTAAAAATAGTGATTAGACTGTATGGAATTTTCGGTTATTTGCCATTTGTCACATGGTTGTGGGGACTCTGAGGATGAACTGGTAGGGAGAGACATGATTATAGATGGAGAGATATGAACAAAGAAAAGAGTATAGACAGTATCTTAACTATGTTATCACATTCATAAATGGATAGTATTGAAGGATTCATATATCATAGTCGAACATACAGATTAATAATTGTAATCATAGTCAAACATACAGATTGATATCATAGTCAAACATAGAGATTGATTATTGATATGATAGTTAAACATACAAATTGAATTGATTATTGATATCATAGTCGGACATACAAATTTACTATTGATATCGTATACAATTTGATTATTGATATCTTACATTGGTCCAGAAGACTTGTTGATTGATCAGATCAGATTGCCGGTAAATTAATGCATGAAAGGGTTGTAACCAACGAGCACATAAAGCCTAGTCTGATTGCCGGTAATTTATTATTGATATCGTATACAAATTGATTATTGATATCACAAAAATGGTTGATTGTGAAAAAAAATTTATTACTGATATCGTATACAAATTTATATATTTGTCAATTTATGGTAATTTAATGGGACAATAGTCGAAAGACTTATCATTTAAAGCTGCATAAAGCTTAGTCAGTCGAGCTTGACCTACCCAGTTAAAACTATTATGTCCTTTTGAACAACTAAGGGTTACAGTTATGCTATGTTGGAACAGCTGATTTGATGGTACCGGGACGGTTCGATACCCGCTACTAAATGAAGTTCATCGTGACGTACAATCTTCAAAAAAGCATTGAACCTTTTTTTGTAATTTTTTTTTATTTTTTAATTTTTTTTTAAATTTTTTTGATTTTTTTTGAATTTTTAAAGTTTTATTAAATTTTTTTATTTTTTTTATTTTTTTTAAGTTTTTTTTATTTTAAATTTTTTTTTTATTTATTTATATTTTTAGCCTATAATGCCCAAATCCATTTTGACAAAAACTCATCTTTATCTAAATCCATCCTAACCCATTTGTTAATAAAACTATCCTAACCCAAACCCATCCTAACCCATACTCATCCTAACACATTACCCAAACCTGCTCAACCCACCCATTTTGCCACCCCTAATAAAAAGTGATCGCATCATTATCTTCAATAGCTAAGATCTAAATTCTATAATTCAGTTATCCTATCAGTTTTCTGTTTCTATTTTCGTTTTGTTTTATGCAAATTGCTTGAAATCATCCAATACAAGAGTAACATAAATAAAATCACACAACAAATAAACACACCAAGTTATAGTCCTAATATGATTCCATCCTACAAGGAACTGGTGTCTTGATAACTTGTAATATCTGAACAACTTCTGCCATTGATGGCCTGCTTGAAGGAATCTGAGACGTACACACCAATGCCAATTTAAGAACTGGCAACACTTCTTCTTCCGGATACTCTCCCATACTCTCATCAACACACTCCAACACATTCCCTTCTTCCAACATAACCTTCACTTGTTCATTAAGTATCAGCACATTATCTTCCCCGTATTCGATCGGTCGCCTCCCTGTCACTATCTCCAAAATCAAGACCCCAAACCCGTAAACATCGCATTTCTCGTTCACCCTTAAGCTCTGGCAAGCCATCTCTGGAGCCACGTATCCTAGCGCGCTTTGAAAGCGGTTGCTCATGACATGTTTGTCTAGTTTTGATAGAACTCGTGTCAACCCAAAATCTGAGATCTTCGGGTTCAAGTTTTCGTCGAGAAGAATGTTATTCGGTTTGATGTTGTAGTGAACAATTGGAGGACAAAAGGAATGGTGTAAATGAGCAAGTCCTTTTGCAGTTCCTTGAAGAATCTTGAACCTATTTAGCCATGAAAGAGGTGGACTTGAAGGTGATCTTTCATGGAGTTTGGATTGTAAGCTACCATTTGGTACATAATCAGTCACTAAAAGCTGTAATTTTGGAGTCCAGTAGTACCCTTTTAGTGACACAAGGTTTGGATGTCTTAATTTTCCTAAAACCCGAACCTCCCTATCAAAATCTTCAGGATACTGAATCATATTCGACACAACAAGATTCTTGATCGTGACAACATTGCAATCTCCATTGCCTATCGAAGCTTTGTAGACCGTCCCAAATACCCCGCTACCGATTTCATTCTCCTTTCTCAAAAAAGATTCAGGGTTTTCCATGCAAGAAATATTAGGATTAGTTTTTGAATCAAACCAAACTAGTTTCCCCATGGATAAACTAGCTCCGGATCGCGATGAACTCGAGCAACTCTCAAGCGCATTATCAACAAACGTGAGGCGTCTCCTAGCCGAGATGTTGAGCAAGCTTATTACCAGAACTCCAATAGAGATCATCACAGCTGCTAGTATGGCGATAATCGCAGATATGCTAAGAAAATGATGTCGTTGCATGCTGTTTGAAGGTACATCACTTTCATCATCTCCTCTATGTCTTCCATTTTGATTTTCATGTGGAAATGGATTAACAACAATAGGCTTTTGTGCGTTCAACTTGCACGGTCCTTTCAGGAGTGGTGAGCAAATACCCAAATTGCCCTCCAAGGAACTTGGTTCTAAGCTTTGGAATATGCCACCAGATGGAAGTGTTCCTTGGAGCCTGTTGTATGATACGTTTACGGCCAGAAGGTTTTCAAGTTCACCGAGCTCAGGTGGTATCTCGCCGGAGAGTTGGTTGTATTCTAGCTTTAGGATCTTCAGTTTTTTTAGTTGTGACATTGATCTTGGAATGGTGCCACTCAAATTGTTGTGCGAGATGCTCCTGTGTACAAACATCATATTTGGAATTAGAATTGAAGAATATATCAAAAACAGTAAAAGTCACAAATGTAATCCACATATACATTGATTTTTAAAATTGATGTTTTCAAAATAAACATTTAAATAAAAAATAAATCATTTTATTTTCAATTTTAAAAAATATAAAAAGGGTGAAAATTCATAAATGAATATATAAACAAACTCAACTCATTAACAGAACTGGCTTACGCGCAACTAATGTATATGTTACGTTTCCTACACATGTGTATTTAAATCTTTAAAACTTTATAAAACATATGAACTAATTTAATGGCTTTTTACATACATTGGAATGTAACAACTTTTAAAAAACATATGAACTAATTTAATGTCTTTTTACATACATTGGAATGTAACAAAAACGAGTTAGGCTTTTAATTTTTGTTCTTTATGTAACTTGGTATTCTTTTTGTTCCTTAAACCTTACGAATTCTTTTCCTTTTCTCACCTCCACAATGTAAATAACTCATTTCTCTTCATTTCTGTCTCCTCACTCGCTCTGTTCCTCGTTTCCATCTCCACAATTATTCATATTCAACTCAATTCTCTTCCCCGTCCACATTAACTCATTTCTCCTTTTTCCTTTCTCCTCACTCACATTTAACTCTCTCTCTCTCTCTCTCTCTGACCTTCACCGCCCTTATTTACGGATCATTTCTCCTCTCTACTCTCTGCCCTATCTCCCTCTCCACATCATTTCTCCTTTTTCCTTTCTCAGTGACATTTAAAACACATTTAAAGATTCGTTGGAAGTCCCATGAAAAAAGTAGGTTCCTTCGGTGATTCTTTGATGAAAAGCATAACATGGGTAAAGAATTACGCTATCATTTGATGAAAAGCATGACGAGGGTAAAAAATTACACTGTTATATATTTAGTCCATAATGATTAGAATAAAAACCATAAAATAAATCTTGGATTAAATGAATATAGAAATCAGTTATTTGACTCATTTTTCTGACTCTTTGACAAACAAGAAAAAGTTTTTGCATTTATATTCCTACAGAAAAGTAAAAAAGTTATGTTTGTGATATTTATACTTGTTTTCTTTTTTGGTAACCATGACACTCAACCTTTACTATTTGGCCACCCCTTTAAGATTGTTATTTAACATCTTACACACAATTTAAACAAACAAACTTTAATTTATATCCCGTGACTAAAGTATGTAAGTTGCTTATTTGTTTGTGTTAAGAAGACTTACAGCAAGTAGAGGGAAGAACAGTTTCCAATCTCATCAGGTATTGATCCTGTGAAAGAATTTCCATCAAGCTGAAGGATTCCGAGGCTACCCGAATCGCAAAGCTCCTTTGGTATGGACCCTTGAAACGCGCCATTTCGGAGATCTAACACGGTTAGATTTTGAAAGTACCCTAACTCTGGAGGCATTCTTGTTTGAAAATTATTCCATGATAAGTTCAAGTATCTTAACTTAGAGTTCAACCCAATTTCAGCAGGGATATCCCCGGTGAGGTGGTTTTCGGATAGATCTAGTGACTGAAGAGACTCAAAAAGTTTACTCGAACCTGGAGGGATGGAACCTGTGAGTTTGTTCCTTGAAATGTCAATTTGTTCGAACCCGAGGTCGAATATACCATCCGGAATGCTACCATTGAACTTATTCCCACTTAATGAAATCACTGATAGTTTAGTGGACAAATCTAATGACAATGGAATGGTACCACTTAAACTATTATCAGAAAGACTTAGGTAAGTTAAAGATGTTAATCCACCAATAGATTCTGGTAGGATTCCGGTCAAACCATTGCCAGAAAAGTCCAAATATTCCAAGCTAGTCAAGCTTCCTATCCACTGAGGGAACTCACCGGTCAACTTGTTATTGGCTAGATTTAGAAAACTTAGTGAAGAAAGAGCATGAAAAGATTCAGGAACTGTTTCTATGAAAAGATTGTTGCTTAAATCTAGGGTTTTTAAATGTGGGCACAAACCAATATCAGAAGGCAACGATCCTGAAAACTGGTTTCCATTTAAAGCAAGTTGTTTTAGATCATGTAAAGCAAACATACCATTGGGTATGGTTCCGGACAGCCAATTGTGAGAAAGATCCAGTGTTCGGATCCGGATCAATGTCCAAATACCGGATTCGAACACTGGATTACCCGAAAAACGATTGTTGGAAAGATTAAGATGGTTTAAGGTTTTGCAATTGGAAAGTGAGCTAGGAATTGGACCTTCAAGGTTATTTCCTGATAAAGAAAGTGATCTAAGAAGTAAACAGTTCCTGAAGAGTTCTTCAGGAACCGGTCCTGATAATAAGTTTCTTGATAAATCAAGAAACTTAATGGATCCTGGGTTCATTAGAGAACCCGGAATTCGACCAGAAAAGCTATTTCGACTAAGATTAAGCTGTTCAAGATTGGTAAGAAGTGATAGCTCAGGGTTGATGAGTCCTGTGAAGTTGTTATTGGCTAGTGATAGTACCTTGAGGCTTTGCAACTTCTCGAGCCCTCTACCAATCTTCCCAGAAAGATTTATCCCTTCGAGTGAGATTCCGGTGACCCTGCGGGTTACCGGATTGCACGTTATGAACTTCCAAGAACATGGGGTGTCATCATCTTGATTCCATGAGGATAGTTGTGATGAAGGGTCAGAAACAGATGCTTTGAAGACTATCAGGCCTAGAATATCATCATTCAGGTTTAAAGATTCATCTGCATTAACGGTGAAAGAAGCAAGAGACATGAATGCAAAGATACAAAGACGAAGAACACCCATCATTCTCAACTTCTCTCAAGAAACTATGAATGTGATAATGAAAGAATGTTTGAATTGGTGGATGTTTTTTGGTTTACTGTGGACAAGTAATAATGACAAAATATGTAAACTTAGGTTAGTTGTTAGTAACACGAAAGCATAAAAGAATCTGTAAGAATTGTTTAATTTGGAGTCAACAAGCACGGAAAAAAATGCAATAATTAGAATATGCTGGTCGCAGAAGATCCAGTCTGTGATCACGGGTTCCTTGGATGCCTGTTTGTCACTGTCGTGAGCCCTAATGCCTAATAAAACGACGGTGTTTTAGAATCTGTACCCCCCCCCCCCCCCCACTCCATTATTCAATGAGAAAATAATGAATATTGCAATTTTATGTATTGTATTTGAAATATAAGATAACTTTCTTTTGTCCTTACTTAAGCTAGATAAATAAATTGATTTCTTATTTCGTGCATCACTTTTGATTAAAGTACTTTGATAATACTTCAAAATCTTAATCTGATCATTCAAAGAAAACATAACAATGAGTATACTTTTCTCTACTAAAATTTACCATAATTCTTATATGAAATATGTAAGAAAAACAAACAAAGAACCATCCTATGATAAGTGGGGTCAGAACAATTTATTGAAATGTTGCAAATCTTCAATAAAAAGTATAACGGTTGGAGACATTAGTGGGACGATCCTTTGTAGGAATTCCATCAAAAACTAACTTAGTTACTGCTATTGACTATCCTGCCAATAGTGATTCAGTTCTTACCGATCACTCAACTTGCTGATAATGCACAGATTCTAGTTAAACCCAAGTTGTTGATACCAGTTGCCACTAACAACCATTTGCCACTAATGGCCTAAGTTAATGTTAATCTTAGTTATCACTTATCACCAATGATCAGTAGCAACTTTCCTTACTAGAAAACATGGAAGTTTCTTTGGATTTACATATTACATGAAAAGTTGTAAAGAAATGATCAATAGTGGAAACTACTTTACACCTTTGACACCGTTCGGGTGTTGCCCCCTTCAAACTTCCATTGTTGAGTTGGCCTCTTGTAACCTTCTTGACTTAGGGGCTTTGCAGCTTAGAACCCCAAGGTTCCTAGCTAGCTTTAACTATTCAAATAGTCATGACTTAGCATGCGCTTCACACTATTAGGAATCTTTATGTAAGTGTTGAAGAAATCTGATCTTTCTGATCAGAGTTGATGCTGATAAAGTCAAGAGGTCAAACAGAAAGAAGATACGAGACATTAGACAAGAAAAGGAAAGAATTGGCATCAAGTAAGGAAGAAGTCATCTACAAGATAATAAGAAGATTGGATCATAAGAATTTGATTAGAACGAATCATCAGAAATCCGATGATTAAAGTCATTAGATTTCTAATACAAGACTCGAATTCTAATGAAGCAACTTGTTGTAACCGATAAGGCTTACACGAATACCTAAGTAACTAGTGGATCAACGAATTCAATAAATATGTCAAAAAGCTACTTTTCACAGCGCAAGTTAACGAATAAACAAATGTTTATTCATGTCAAACATTCTCTATAAATATAGAATGATCGAAGAGTAAATGAATCGAACCTTACATTTAGCACATCCTACAAACTCTACTGCCCTTCAACACAAAATTCTTTAATGATTTTCGTTTTGTAATAGCTAATAACTTTTCAATCACCTTGTAATCATTCAATGTGATATAAACTTGAAAATTTTGTAGTTCAGTTTCTTGAAAGTTTGATTTCTAATTTAGCACACTATTTTCTATACATGTTGAAATCAATTGCCAAGTTTAGATAATCATTGTTTTCTAGGATCAACAATTGGTATCTGAGCAGATTGAATAACTTTATTTTCAAACGATCAACTGCTCGAGTATATCTTTTTGTATACTCTATTTTGTAAAGTTTCTTTAAATAAAAATGGCAAGCTTTCAAACATGGAACAATGCATTCAATGTCGGGTCTATGTCAAAGCCTTCGACTTTAGTCAGAGAGGAGTACCCCCAATGGAAAATCAGGATGCTCAATTTCCTTAATGGACATGATCGAGCTCCATTTCAATCCATTGAGAAAGACCCACATATACCCCATGTTGAAATTGCAGTTGTTCCACAAACTGATTAGTCTCTAGCAATTCCTGCATCTGGGCTCCAAAACAAGAAGGTCTATGGAGTGATGACGGCAAGAAATTGGTGGAAGCAGATGATAGGGCCAAATCACTTTTGATTATGGAACTTCCAAATGATGTATTTTCTCAACTAGATGCTTTTGCAACTTCAAAGGAAATATAGGTTCGTTTGGAAAATATTTGTTAAGGAGGAGAAAGAATGAAAAGAAACAAGATAACTAATTGTGTGTCATCATATGAACGTTTTAAAATTCTTCCAAATGAAACATTTTCAGAAACATATAATTGTTTTATTAAAATTCTGAATAACTTAAATAAGTTTGGTGTTGAAAAATCAATTGATGAGAGAAATGTGAAGTTTATAAATGCCTTAGCAAGAGAATGGAAAAATCTCACCATGACTCTAGCCTCCACTTTATAATTAGGCAATCTAAACCTTCATGATCTCTATAGCATCTTAGTACCCAAAGAGGAGGACCCATAGCTCTCATTTCCAACACATAGAGAACCAAAGTTTCTAACCCCCAACCCTCATATGTTCAAATATCAGAATCAAAGATTTCTGATACTTCGTAAAATTTTTTTTTTTTTTTTGCATTTCTCATAAAAACTTTTGAGCAAAGGATAAAAGGGGGAAGTTCCAAAAATCAAAGGAGTGACAAAGTAAAGATGGAAGGAATATCAAAGGAATATCAAAGGAAAGAAGATCTAAAGAAAAATCAGAAATAGTTTTATACAGATGTAAACAAAAGGGGCATTAAGCAAAAGAATGCAAAAACAAGAAACTAAAAGACGTTTCTTATTATGGGAAGAGGTTGGAAGAAGCCAAGAAACAGTAACTGGTGAGCCTAATTGCAGGCATTGACACCTGGATGACAGATGATTCATTAGATGATGAACAAGAAGAAATACCCAATTTCTTTCTAATGGCCCAAATATTTGATACTGAGTCAAAGTCATTAGAAAAAAGGTAAGTTGAAATAATCAAGATTTGGAACATCAAATAAACAAACTAGTGAAAGATTTGAAAGTCTGCAAGATAATTATTTTGTAGAAACAAAAAAAACCTGATGAGATGCAGAAACAATTAAAAGAAATCCAAGTCAAAAGAAAGTTTCTCAATGATGAAAGTTTAATAAGGGATGCAAAAACTAACTTTTATGAACAAGAAAATAAACTTTATACAAGAAAATTTATGAAGGTGAAACAAATGTTAAAGATTTTCAACAAGCAAGAGACTTTATTGATTACATTAAAACAACACCAAAGAACAAAGATGAAGGATTGGGTTACACAAAAACAAAAGTCAACAACCCAACTGTCTTTATTCATGCTTCTAAACCAATTTCTAATAAAATCACATTAGAATCTGATGCATAATCAAACATGTCTACAAATTCTGATTTTTTGACATCTTCTTCAGAATCTAGTTCAAAATTGAAGAAAATAACTTTTAAAATCGGAACAAGACAAGACCTTGGTAAAAGAAATAACACAAAAAAGGAATCCTTTCCAGAAATCAATATATTCTTCAAAATCAAGAAAATGCTCTTCCATCACAATACAATTTATCAGAAAATTCTAATAGAATGGATTGTATGTGTGTTGAAATTCTGAGACTAATTCAACATCTTTCAAAAAATACATCAACTTTCAATGACTTAGCATTGTACAAAATATCTGAGTACAACAGTTCATCAAAAGAGGACTGTGAAAGAATCAGGAGTACCGGTTCATTAGAAAGAGTACCCAAAAAGGTTTGGGTACCTAGAAATTTCTAACCTCTCCATTTTAGGACCATCATGTACAGCAGATCTAGTACTACGATTCTGGTAGCTCCAAGCACATGACTGGGGATAGGAGCTTACTCAGCAACTATAAAGAAAAGCTGGGTATATTAGTAAATTTTGGGAATGGTGTAAAGAGAAGAACAAAAGGATATGGTAGCATTATATGTGGAGCACTTACAATTGATAAAGTTGCATATGTAGAGAGTTTGAAATATAATCTTCTAAGTTGTGGACAATTTTGTGACAAAGTCTTCAAGGTAACCTTTTTTACTTAATAGATGTTTGTTGGTTGGTTTGGAGGATACAAAGTTTATCTATGTGGCAAAAATTCAGAAAAAAACATTTACTACTTTGATTTTAAAGAGAAAGTTGAACATCCTCAACTATGCTTATTTTCAAAAGATAACAAACGTTGTAGTTTGTTATGGCATAAAAGATTAGAACATCTAAATTTTAAAACTTTAAATCAACTAGCAAACAAAAATCTGGTAAAAGCTTTACCATGTATCACTTTCGAGAAGGATAAACTTTGTGAAGCATGTGAGCTAGGAAAATAAAAATGAAGCTGACACAAAACTGTAACTAAATCTTCAAATTCTCAAAATCTTGAACTTTTGCATATAGACTTATGGACCTGTGAATACATAAAGTTTTTCAGGAAAGAAATACATTTTGGTCATTGTAGATGAGTACTCAAGGTACACATGGGTTGATCTTTTAAGACAGAAAGGTGAAACCACAGAGCTGATCATAAGTTTTATTAAGAAAATTGAAAATCTGTTAAGATTACGTATCAGAAAGATCAGATCTGACAATGGGACAGAATAAAAAAATGCAAAACTTAGGACATTCCTTATTAACAAAGGAATATCTAATGATTTTTCTTCCCCCAAAACTCCTTAACAAAATGGGGTAGTGGAAAGAAGAAACAGAACTTTAGTAGAAGCAGCCAGAACAATGCTTGCATATGCCAAATCCCTACATATTTCAAGGCAGAACATGTGGCAAATGCATGCTTCACACAAAACAAGACTATCATCAACAAACGACATCAGAAAATGCCTTACCACATTATTAACAATAGAATACCTAGCATCAAATTTCTAAACACTTTTGGATGTAGGTGTTTCATATTCAATGATTTTGATAGTCTTAAAGATTTGACAGAAAACTGAAAATGTATCTTTCTTGGATATTCTCTTACATCAAAGGCATATAGGGTCTTTGTAATCAGTACAAGGACCATAAGAGAAAGTTTATATGTATCTTTTGATGATACATCATACACAGAAATTTCTGATGACATCATAAAAGTTACTAATAAACAAAATCCAGAAAATTTCCAACATTTTCTTAACCAACTAACTGAAGAATTTCTAGGATATGACTGGGTACAAAAATTTGATAAAATAAATGGAACACAATCTGTTGGTGTATTTATGTCTATCGCCTCCGTCAAGACAGATCGTAGCAGAAACAGTTTAATTCTAGGCTTTTATTGTAATAAGTAGGAAAAAGGCAAGGTGGCAATATTGTAATTAATGAGTTATCTCATTAAGCTCCTTGGCTTATAAATAGAACTCTTAGGGTTAGAGTTTGAGACTTTTTTGCACATTTTGGAGATTGGAGAGCTTGTTGCTTAGAGAGAGAAAGTCTAGAGAGAGAAAGTGCCCAAGGTGATTCGTGGTGCTTTGTACGTTTTTAGATTATCAATAGAATCACGTTTATAGTACGGTCGTGTGTTCAGTCACGTTCGTGTACGGATTCCGCACGTTACACGAGTCGGTTCGCAATCGTTACGGAGTCAAAACCGATCCTACAAGTGGTATCAGAGCAGGAGCTCGATTGTACGGATCAAACACACAAATTCGCATGGAAATTCATCAGATTCAGATCAAAAATCGAATCAGATTTGCTCAACTTCTTCATCTTTTCATATCTTTCACGTTTTTACCTGAAAATCGCAAAATTAAACGAGTTTTTACGGATAAAATTTGTTGATTTTTGGATATGTTGTGCGAAAACACTTGATCTACAAGCCTTCAAAATTTCAGATCTTAATTCGAAGTAGTTTGGGAGAAATCTAAAATTTTTGGTTCAAAGATAGTTGTAATATGTTAACTGTTGTTGCTGTTGAAAATGATGATCACCGATCGGATGGCCACCCGATCGGGTGACCATCCGATTCAACATATCCCACTCGATCCATTGCAAGGTAGTAAAGGTTTGACTTTGTTGACTGTCACCCGATCGGATCACCACCCGATCGGGCGGTAATCTGATTCAACTTCACTTGTTCCATCTATTAAAGTCAACTCTTCAGTCAATCTTTCAAGTCAGTTTATTACATCACGTGAACATATGTGTTAAGTGTCAGCACATGCATGTGACATTTAATTAAAATTTCAGTTTGCATGAAAAGAAAGTGATAGTTTGTCGGCCATATACTGATTTGATAGTAATTTGGCATGTGATATTGGTTTGATTTTCAATATAGTGTCAGATTATTTAAAGTTGTTTGGCCCAAGAAAGATAGTTACTCACAGTTTGCGGCCCAATCAAAATTAAGAGACTTTTATGATTGTTGCTCATTATGATAACTATGCATTGACTTGATAAAATCATCACGTGATATGTGTAGTTGTATGTGAATTATTTGAAGTTGCATAATCATCGAGTGGTCACTCGATCGGACAACTGACCCACCCGATCGGATTACCACCCTATTCTTTGCAAGTTTGACTTTGTTGACCTACCCGATCGGATCACCACCCGATTCATTGCATTTCATAAAAGTTTGACTTTGATTGACCCACTCGATCGGGTCATCATCCTATTCACTGCAAGTTGTTTGTTCAAGTTTAAAGTGCAAAGAATCGAGTGGTAATCCGAACGAATTGCCACCCGATCCTAATCATTCCATTTTGTTTGTGATACAGGTGATTGTCATAGTATCGGATTCCCACCCGATCGGACAGCATCCCACCCGATCGGACACCATCTCACCCGATCGGACAACATTCTCACCCGATCGAGTAGCCACCCGATCCAAGACACATTGTCACCCGATCGAGTAGCCACCCGATCCAAAGCACACTATCACGCGATCGGATCACAACCCGATCCGCTGTCACCCGATTGTTGTTACTGTTGACTTTTGTTGACTCTCACTTGATCGGATACCCGTTCGATCCAGCTGTTTGGTAATTTTTTTAAAATAAAAAAAAATTGATCATTGTTGTTTGTTCGTGATTCAGGTGATTCGAGGAGATAACATCATGGCTGAAGAATTCTACAACACGTTCTACAAAGCATTCACATCAGAATCTTCCGAAACATCAACCGTCACACCGAAAAGCATCTCAAAAGCAATAACAGAAAATATCAATCATGATAATTTTTATGGGACGCACTCAAAACCACCAAAGCTGGATAGTATTGAAGACTATACTTGGTGGAAGGAGCGTTTCATCAATTGGGCCAAAGCGTATGCGCACGAGAGCTGGTTTTGTTTAGAGTTTGGATATGATAGACCTGTCAATGACAAAGGCGAAGAAATCCCACTCAAAAGTTTAACCACAGATGAAAAAAAGAACTTTTCATACGAACAGAGGATGATTGCTCTAATTCAATCATCAATTAGAGATGATATTTTTGCATTACTAGAACATGATGGTTCTTCTAAATCTGTCTGGGAAGCTTTACGTGTTAAAGCTGAGGGGGGTAAACAAATCAAGAAAAACAAAATAGATTTATTAAAAAAGGAATTTGATTTGTTTGATAGTTTAAAAGGAGAGACAGTGAGACAAATGATAGAGCGGTTTTGCCATTTGAAAATTGAGCTTGATAGGTTTGGGATTGTTAAAACACGAGAGGAAATTATAGATAAAATCATTGAAGCGTTACCACGAGCTGATCAGTGGCAAACGTTCATGTTTATTCTAAAAAATGATGTGTTATATGATACAATTTCTCTTGATGTTTTGATAGAAAAAATTGAAAGTCATGAACTGGAGCTGCAAAAACAGAGCAAGATGAACAGTTCTTCACATCAATAGAATGTTGGTCTTTATTACAAAGGTAGCATACCTTCCGGGAAAGTTGGTGAATCACCAAAGACAACATTTAGTGTTGAAAAGACAAAAGAACCACAGAAAGGCTCATCAAGCTATAATCTTGGATATCATTCATCTTCCGCAAAAGCAAATCCTGAAGATTCAGAAGAAATTCTTTGCAACATCGCTCTTAAGTTGAAAAATTCTCTTGTGATGAGCATCAACTCTGTTAAGCAGCAAATGAGCTTCCTTGCATCTGTCCTGGAATCATATGAAGGTCTGGTAGCTGGTAAAATTGGAAACCCAGAGTTAAGCAAAGAAGACTACGACCAGATCGATCCGGAAGAGATGGAACTCATTGACATTCACTGGTGTTTGGCAATTTGCATCCGTAGAGCTCAAAGATACATGGAGATTACTGGGAAACAGACAATCGGTGGTCCGTCAACAAAGCTGGGATTTGATAAATCCAAAGTGACCTGCTTCCAATGTAAGCAGAAAGGTCATTTCAAAAGAGAATGCAATAATTCTGCAGTTGATGGAAATGAAAATATTTTCAAAGAAGATTATTAACGAAAGGCGATTTACCACCGTAGCAAAGAAGTGCCGAAGCTGATTGAAAATAATCCCAAAGAGAAATCAAGAGCATGTGCAGTAATCCATGATGATGAAAGGTTTGACTGGAGTGAAGTTCTTCCAGTAGATGATGTTGTTGATGAACGATTCAAAGAAAAAGCCAAATGGGAAGCATTGAACAAACATAATGCTTTTGTTGCTGAAATAAAGGAGAAAACAAGAGAAGAGATTCTGAAAGAGAAAACTTACAGAGAAAGATGTATCGTTGGATATAGAATTGAGGATATGGAAAAAGTGTATGAAGAAGCAAGAAGCAATAAAAGATGGGACAAGAAGCGAGAGTGTTATGTAAACAGAGATGGTGAACCAGTAGTTCATCCAAAGGAAGTGGTTTTTGATGAAGTTCTTGCAGTTATTCCTCTATCTGGCGAATATTACTCAAATGTTGAAAAGGATAAACACTATAAGAAAAAGTTGGATAAAATCATCAGAGATGCCATGACATCAAGTCTGAAGAAGAGGGATGAAGAAAGAATGAAGAAGAATGTTGATGAATTGGTAACTGATTTGAAAAATGCTGCTGAAAAGGAGAAGGTGGAAGATAAGAAAGACGAAGAGAAGGTGATAAAAGAAGTTGTTGAAGATAAAGCTATTATCGAAGAACAACAGAATGAAGAAGTTCTGAAGAAGAAAGGAGAAGATGATGTGAAGATTGAAAGTTCGATTGAAAAAGATAGTGCTGGTACTGGTGAAGAAGAACAGAAGAAAGATGCTGATCAGACAGAGACAACAGAAAAAGTCGAACTACCAATCATTGAGGTAAAATCTGATTCTGTAATCTTAAACAAAAATAACGAACAGTGCAAGAAATGCATGGAAACGTGCAGTGCGTGTACTGAAAAAGACGAAAAGTTCAGAACAAGAGATCTAGAATTCACTAAAATCGAATAAGTTTTCAAAAATAAATGTAAAGAGATGTTAGAAAACGAAAAAGTTTTAAAAGAAAATGATGAAAAACTAACACAAAAGTGCAAGAGTTTAGAAAAAGAAAATGAAATTTTGAAAGAAAAGGTTTTGAAAATTACAAAAGAATGTGTTCAAAAAGAAAATGCATGTCAGGAAATGAAAAAGGAGTATGATTCAATAAAATTGGCTTACCACATTACAAAACAATCATATGAAGATGTGAAGAGTCAAATGAAACTTTTTCAATCTAGATTGAGATACTGTTCTGAAACAACTGATATGTTAAAGAGACAGTATTCAATAAAGCAACAAGTTATTAACTCTTATATTGAGGATGTTGCTAAGTTGAAGCGTCATGTTGGTGCAGTTGTCTGTCGACTTCATCTTAGTTCGTGTCTCAGATTGTGAAAGAGCCCTAAGACCGGTAAAGACTGAAGAATGAGAAGACTCGATACTTCAGACTCGTCAACATTCGAAGGGGAGTCTGTTAGTGCATACGTCTGTCGACTTCGTCTTGTATCGAGTCTTATACTAGAATAGTTAGATCAGGGCGCGTTGTACGAGAAATAGGGTAGGATTTAAGGGTATTTGATGCCATTCTGTTTGAGGAGTGCCATTCCGTTTGAGGAGTGCCATTCCGTTTGAAGCATGCCATTCCGTTTGAAGCATGCCATGCCACTTTCAAACGGAATAGCCTCTCCCTATAAATACCCTACATGCGATTTCATTTAAAACATTCTGGTTTCCGACGCCAAGGTGCTGTCGAAGTGTCTCCAGCTTGTAAATTGTTCAGATATCAATATACGAGACAATTAATAGTGAATCCAAGCTAAACGAAGACCGAATCAATGAATTTCGCCTCTGATTCTGTCTGAGCACTCTTCTGATCGACTCGTTAGGTCGTTTCACGATCCTACATGTGGTATCAGAGCTCAGGAGGAAGAGTTCTTACCGTTTAGCTCGTTTTCGCTAGAAAATTCTGATTTCTACACCTTCTTTCATAAAATTGATATTTTTCACGGTTAAAAACGGCTGTTTTTCACATATAATATACATAACAGTGTTTTAACCAATCCTTGAGAGTTTTGGACTTTAAATCGAACTAAAACTTGATAAAATACATATTTCCGTTTGAAATTGTTCGACAAATGATGACGTCATAGACCATTCTGTTTGAAAATCATGGGTAATCACGTTTGAATTCGGCCTCTTCCGTTTGAAATTGACCATTTCCGTTTGAACGAGACTTGGTGTTCTGTTTGAAAACTGACATTTGTTTGAAATCAGTGATATTTCTGTTTAAACAACACCATCCCGTTTGAAAATTGCAAAAATTTCAAACGTAATCTCTTATACCGTTTGAAAAGAGAGATTCAGTTTGAACTTCTCGTTTGAGGACCATTCCGTTTGAGAATTACGTTTCAAAGCTGCAGTCCGTTTGAAAATAATCAATTCACGTGAACAACAGATAAAGGTGTCGGCCATAATCAAGTATTGGTCCAATCAGTAATTGATGAATATAAATTTTGTCGGCTATAGTAGTTTGCATGTAATAGATATTTTGTCGGAAATATTAGGTTTGCATGTGAACAATTCAGGTGTCAGTCATTTGATTGGTCCAATAACATTAGTCTTGCTTAGCGGTCCAATCAAATTGAGTTTTGAATTAAAGTTGTCGGCTCAATTGAGTTTTAAAGCATAAGCCCACTAATTCAAACAATCATTTAAAGGTGTTAAGCCCAAAATACTTACTCACAGTTCTCGGCCCAATCAGATTTAAGTGATTGGTATTTCGTTTAAACAGATTGTGTTGGAAATATGACGAAAATGTTTGATGAGACGGAAAATCATGATCTTGAAAGGTTAAATGATTGGTATTTGGGGTGTTTGGAAAGTAGTTATAGAAGTGAGAATGTGGATATCTGGGTTAAACGATTTGAACATTTTTTATGTTTAAAGAATGAAACATTGAATCAGTTGGGAGATCGGTTTGAAAGTTTAATAGAAAATTTGTGGAAAAAGGGTATAAGAGTGCAAAAAGATGATCAGTTATCAAAATTGGCAGATGCATTACCTGCTAAATGGGATGAATTCTTGATTGAACTAAAAAGGAATCCTATTTTTCCAGAACTTCATCCAAGACAGTTCATCAATGAGGTTAATGCAGAGTTTCGAAAGGAATGTTTTAAAAAGAAGGAATTGATAAATGAAATGGAAAAGAATTTACAAAAGGTGGATTTGGATGTAATTGTTGAAATAAACAGAAGAATTTGTGTGTGTCTTGCAGCAAAAAATGTCATGAACTATGACATGAAGAGGGGTTGTTATATTGATAAAAATGCGAATCCTCTTGATTTCGTTAAAATTTTTAGTGCAGGCATATTTTTGACAAGAACAGAGACAGAGCAAGTTCCAAAGATTGAAGAATCTGTGAAGATTGGATTTTCGAATACCGAATCAGAATGCACTAAATGTGAAAAATTTGAAGCTGACAATGCCAAACTCTTGAAGGATGCGGAAAGTTTGACATTGGAAGTAAAAAAGATGAAGGATGAGAAGCAATCTGATGTTCAACAGATTCTTATGTTGCAAGAAAATTGTGAGAAGCTAAAATCTGAAAATGTTAAACTGTTAAGTGATTTGAATAGTTTGACATTAGAAAACAAGTTTTTGAAGATAAAATTAAAAGTTTTGGAAATGAAAAATCAAAAATTGAAAAAGAATTTCAAAGTCAAATAAAAATTCTTGAAGATGGGAGATCTGTTTTTAGCAAGAATAACATTGAAAAGCAAAACATGATAAATTCTCATCTTCAGACGATTATTCGACTTGAAAAAGAAGCTGAATGTGCTCGAAAGAAAATCAAAGAGTTAGAAGGTAAAATCAGAGAATGGGAAGGAAAGTTGAAGGTTTTTGTGAATACTTCAGCTATTCCCTGTCCTAAACCGGTTAATTCAGTTTCAATAAGTGACGATGTCACAAACTATGATAAAGTCATAGTTGAAGATTGCGATGAAAAATCTGATGATGAAAACGAAAAAATTAAAAAAAAAAGAATTTGTTTTTGAAATTAAAAGAAAAATTTCAAGAAACTGTTCCGCAATCAACTGAAAAGGGAGAATGCTCTAAGCAAAAACCTTTGAAGAAGAAAGTGGAACAAAAACAAAAAGAGAAAATTTTGAAAAAATGTACAAAAAGAGAATAAAAGTTCATAAGATCAATCATCCAATCGCAATCAAAAATTACAAAAATTAAAAAATGAAAACTCAAAAATTGTTGGTAATAAGTGGTGCAGGTTTGACCACAGTGCTCAAAAGCCAAATCCAGCAAACAAGAAGAGAAATGATTATCACCAAGCCAAACAGTGCTATGATCTGAATGTTTGGATTGAAGGTGGTGAATGGTACGGTAATAGAGTGTGTTACTCTTGTGGTGTTCGAGGACACATTACTGTTAACTGCCAAAATCAGTGGTTTGAGACGAGGAACTGCTTTAACTGCAACATCATTGGCCATATTGCTAGAGATTGCTCAAAGAGATCAATGAGAAGATCGAGGGCTGAATCTCAGAAGCAGGTGAAGAAACCAGTCAATGTCAAGCCCAAAGAACAGAAGGTTCAAGAACCTAAAGTTCAAGAAAAGAAAGTGAAGCTTTCTCAGGGGTAAAAAGACAGACTGAGGAAGAAGAGGAAGAAGGCCAGAGAGTATCTGGAGAAGATTTTGTCCTCGGATTCAGCCGTCAAAGCTAATAACAGTACTGATAAATCGTTTTGCTCTCCAAAGAATGATAAATCTAGCAAAACGGATTCATCAGATACAAATCTGAGGACGAAAGGGAAGAAAAAGAAAGTGGAGAATTCACTTCCTGGTGATGAATTTGTTTATCCGGAAACAAAGGAGCCAGTTGTTGGAGATGAATCTGACTCTTTAAAGTCAGACAAGCCACGTTCAGGCGATGAATCTGGTGTGGTAAAGCCAGAAGAGCCGTGTGTTGAGGTAAAAAATGAGAATTCTGGTTTAACAATGGATGATGCAAATTTTCCACCATTGTTGAACAAGAATTCAAAATCACCCAAGGACCGTCAGGCTTGGGTGAGTCTGTTTAAATAGAAAAACCTGACTTGCCGGAGTTCCCAGGTTGGTAAGAGTGGAGCAGGAATCGGCACATTTCTTGAGAAATTCACGAAAGTGATATTTCGAACTTACAAGTGGTAAATCAGGGACATTAAGTTGTACTTGATTTTCTACAAGTGATGTTTGTGGATTGATCTTAAAAATGTTAGTTTTTACAAGTGGTTAAAGAAAACAAGGTGATGAATGATCCCCATGTTTGAGAAATGACTCACAAAACTAATTTTCCGGAAAAACCATTTTGATTAAAACAAACTTTAGTGTTTTGAAACACTATGGGAAAATGTTTTGGTGTCAGGGGGAGTTCTGATTGTTTATGCCAAGTGAATGGAGAATTGAAGTGATTCTCATCATGTTGTCATATTTCTTATACAGCTTGCTTTCAAATTTTCCCAGAAAATCAAAATTGAGATATATTTTGATTTTAGGGGGAGTAAAAATTAAAAAAAAAATTAGAAAATTTGAAAATGTCAAAAACATTGAAAAAACGCAAAAATGAGTTTTGTTGTCAAAGAAGAGGAAATGATAGTACATCAGTGGGCTGTCACAGCATGCTAAAGATATGGAGAGATAAAATGTGATAAACGATCTTACTAAAGATGTGACGGTAGGCTCAGCTAGACTAGTAGATTTGCGATAACGATACAAACCTAAATGAAAAAGCCTAGTTCTAGTAGGAAACATGGTGCATAGTACTTAGTTTTGTCCTTCTTGATTGTGTGCCTGCTCAGTAATCGCTGATTGTCGAAAGGCATAAAACTGGTTAAGTTTGTGAACTTTCACAACTTTGCTGAAAAGTCGCTGTGATTGTGTATTTCATTTTGCAAAGATTTAAACTTGTTTGATTTCTTTATTTTGTTTAAGCATTGGACATCCTCTGCGTATACGTGAGTATCGACCTGGATGTTATTACCTAAACGTTCTGCTTTATTTTCTTTGGTATTTCGTTTAAGCTTTGGACCTCCTCTGCGTATACGGAAGTATCGACCTGGTGGTTAAAGCCTAAACAACTTCAATTTATTTTTATTTTCTTATTTTGTTTAAACATTGGACTTTCTCTGCGTACACGGAAGTATCGACCTGATTGTTAATGTTTAAACATTCTGCTTTGTTTTCGCACAAATCACAGTCGATAAAAGTTTAAAGGCATTACTTGAGTCAGTGTATTGCATGATGAGGGGATATGCTGAGATCGTGGGGTCCATAAGAATTTAGTGCTATCTAAATATACCTTAACGTATCGGTAAGCATTTCGAAAGTTTTTAGATTGAGTTTAAGTGGACAACAATATCGTCAATCTACGTGAATTGTTTAGAACTGAAAATGTTTAAAGCTTAACGGTGTTGGTGATTGGTCTTAAAAAAACTGATATGATCCTCTTACACAACCTCATAAAAATAGTGTTTGTAAATATTTCTTTAATGCATTTCTTTACATTCAAAAATCTAAAAAGATTTTAGTGTGTTTTAGCATAAATTTTTGAAAAATACAAAAAGATTTTCGACAACTGATGTTGGAAAGCTAATATTCAAAATTTCAAGTGCTGAACATGATGAACAGGGTTGGAAGTGAGTGCTTAAATGAAGGAATTTATTTTGAGTAAGAAAGTTTGTTTAGTTAATCGAGATCATTAATTTGAACTTGATGTAACTATTACTAGTAAGTTTTTCTTATTGATTTAAGTGAAAACTTATGTAGTGGTAAGAAAAATGTGTGCAGGAGATGAGCTGAACAGATATAAAGCCAGGGTTTGATCTCAAGCTGATAGCTAATTCCAGACAGCGATCCCAGCATGATGAAAGGGGGAGTCTGACGAAGTTAGAGCCAAAGAGAAGATCCTGGTACATGCTAAGTAAGAAAGGAGACCGATCAAGATTGAAGAGTCGTCTTGATGAAGACTCTCACTGAAGATTCCGTCAACATTCAAGGGGGAGTCTGTTGGTGCAGTTGTCTGTCGACTTCATCTTAGCTCATGTCTCAGATTGTGAAAGAGCCCTAAGACCGGTAAAGACTGAAGAATGAGAAGACTCGATACTTCAGACTCGTCAACATTCGAGGGAGAGTCTGTTAGTGCATACGTCTGTCGACTTCGTCTTGTATCGAGTCTTATACTAGAATTGTTAGATCAGGGCGCATTGTACGAGAAATAGGGTAGGATTTATGGGTATTTGATGCCATTCCATTTGAGGAGTGCCATTCCGTTTGAAGCATGCCATGCCACTTTTAAACGGAATAGCCTCTCCCTATAAATACCCTACATGCGATTTCATTTAAAACGTTCTGGTTTTCGACGCCGAGGTGCTGTCGAAGTGTCTCCAGCTTGTAAATTGTTCAGATATCAATATACGAGACAATTAATAGTGAATCCAAGCTAAACGAAGACCGAATCAATGAATTATGCCTCTGATTCTATCTGAGCACTCTTCTGATCGACTCGTTAGGTCGTTTCACGATCCTACACGTCAAATAGCTGATTTAGAACAGGATAACAACAAGTTAAAAAGCTATCATGCGTCATCATATGTGCTTGAAAGAATTTTCAACATAAAATCGGGTGATGATGATTCTGAGAAAAACAAAAAGGGTATTGGTTTTGAGTATCATCAAGTTCCTCCACCGGAAAAGTTTGCATTTTATGATGATGAGAAAGTCGAAAAAGCTTTCAACATGGTCGATCAATTGCCAGATAACATTGACGTAACCTATTCCAAATCTGATGATTCAAGTAATTCAGAGATGGTATGTAAGGTCATTGAAAGTGTATTGAAAGAAGAGTCGGTTGAAACAAGTAAATCTGAATCACAGGATGAAAATGAAGGTAGTTTTCATGAAGAATATCTGAAAAACTCAAAATCTGAGAAAAATTTGAATGATGATTCAAAAGGATTGGTTTATACCATGATTGGATCGGACAAATTATTCTTAGATATTGTATTCTCGATTCAGAATGTGATTTCAGAAAGAGTAAACTGCCATTTTGGTCCCTGTGGTTTGGCCAGTTTTGCCACTTTAGTCCAAATCTCAAACTTATTACATCTGGGTCCCTGTGGTTTGCATTTTGTTGCCATTTTAGTCCAAAATCCAAAAAACCCCCTTTTTGACTGTTAAGAGTTGTCTATTTTGTCCTTTAGTGTAGGGGCAAAATGGTCATTTCACAATTATATAAATAAATACCAGCTCAAACTTGAAGAACCCTAATCTTCCCCGTTCATCTTCCTCTGCATTCTTCAAGAACCCTAATTTCCCATTGTCTCTCACACTCTAAACACCCATTGTCTCTCTTCTCTCTTCTAAATTAGCAGGGATCGTCCCATTAACCCTTGCCTACCTACGAACCACCACACCACGACCACCCTCCTCCTCCCTCTCATTCTCGTCTTCTCCGGCGAGGTTCTCCGGCAACACCACACATTCACCTCTACCTTCACACTTAGCAAATCGGAGAGAGAGTGAGAGTTAGGGAGAGAGGGAGTTAGTAAGAGAGAGAGACGAGGAATTCCGGTTATTATGTTCTTGATTTCCCAATTTGCTGCTTGTTCTTGATTTCCTCTGTTTTCATCTTGTTCTATCGGATCTGCAAACTGCAGCTCAACCTCACTTATACAGTTATGAATCTTTAATCAGGTATGTTTCTTCATCTCTAATGGGGTTAATTGTAATACCCTTTTACTGGATTCTTGATTTGTTGATTATGTTTTCCGTAAATTTGTTACAAACCCTAGAAATGCGAAACAGAGTGTTTTTAACTTTTTTTTGGGAAATTTGTTGTCAATTTAGGGTTATTTCAGAAATTTCGAATTGATTATTGTTAATAAAGTTTTGGGTAATTTTGGGTTGACGTCAAAATGTTGAATTGATTGGTGTTAAAATCATGATTCTGATCTTGTTGCTCTGTTATTGCTTTGTTTTAAGGTTTGATTTTAGTGTAATTTGATTTTTAATTGCAGATTGATTTGAATGGATTCACTTGTTGATGGAGTCAGTTCTTTGTCAACTAGTCATAACTCTTTGTGGCTTGATTGTTAATAATTTTGATGGTTTAGTTCTGAAATCAGGGTGAAGGGGAGTTTCGAAGGTGAAGATTGATGGTGGAGGTGGAGATAGATGGTGGCGGTGGTGGAGATTGATGGTGGTGGATGTGGAGATGGAGATGGATGGTGGTTGTTTTGTTATGTAGAAGAGATCCAGAGAGAAAGAGGTAGAAGAAGTGGGGTTTTTATTTTTTTTAAAAATAAAAAAATGACCATTTTACCCTTGAGGAAAAGGACAAAAATCAGGATTTTTTTGGAGAAATCTGAGTTGACTTCATTTTTGGACTAAAATGGCAACAAAATGTAAACCACAGGGACCCAGATGTAATAAGTTTGAGATTTGGACTAAAGTGGCAAAACTGGCCAAACCACAGGGACCAAAATGGCAGTTTACTCTTTCAGAAAAGATTGATAAAGTTTTCAAAATGGTTGAAATTGAAAAATCTGAAATTCCAAAGTTTGCTGGAAATGGTCGCAAAACTTTTTATAACAAACCTGGTTTCAAGAAGAAAAACATGAAGGCTGGGTTGGGTTATAAGAAGAAACAAAGTTGGAAACGAAATGAAACACCAAATTATCAAACTAAAATGAATTTTTTTCACAAAGAAATCCAATTTAGACGACAGTCTAATGCAGAGTTCTATGCTCAGAAAAAGCAATAACAACAGGTCAAATATGTGTCCAGGAGAACATTTTTCAAATGTGATCAAACTGGACATCTTGCACGAAAGTGTCCAAATCTGAAACCTGCTGGTGTTGAAACGACAAAGAATTCTGATGATGTTGAGAATCAGAAATCTGAGGATGTGAAACAAAGGTCAACCAGATTTGATTCAAACCAAACTTGGAGGTACAACACAAACAAGTTTGCTTCGAATCAAACTTGGAAATCAAATCCAAATAGGTTTGATTCAAGACAAACCTGGAATTCTCACACACCCAGATTTAGAACAACACAAAGTTGGAGAACAAATGTCGATGCAACAAAACCACAACAATTTTGGAAACCAACTGTTGTTCAGAATCAAAATGTTCAAAAAGATTCACATTTTTACAAAAGAGGTACTCCAAAAGGTCAAACATGGTTTGTTAAGAAACAAATTGCTTCGGTAGATGATGAAAAAGTTGAAGTCAAAATTGACAAAGTCTTCGTACAAAATGACAAAGATTTTCCGAAGTTAAATGATGTATCTTCTGTTGAAATGCCTATGGTCAAACAGACCTGGGCTAAATTGTTCAAATAATTCAATAGTTGAATGTGCAGGTGCTCAAGAAAATTGAAAACTGTGAGAATGGAAATTCGAGCATCCTGGCACGAGAAGAGAAGGCAACTGATCCCTGTGATTGTCAAACAAGGAGTTTGTTTGTGTTTCTGTATATAAATAAACAATATTTCTAGAACCCTAAAAAAATGAAAATTTAAAACCAAAAATATGTTTTTATTTTGTCAAAAATTTGAAAAATTCAAAATATGTTTGTTTTTTAATTTGTCAAAAGTTCAAAAAATTTCAAAAATATGTTGATTGAATACGCCGAAACCCTCACGGCTGAACAAACATGATTAATTTCACAAGATTGAAAAACAGTTTTCAAACTGTAAAATATCAATGTGTTGTAAATCATGGGGGTACGTTATATTTTCTGCAAAACAGAGCATGTGAAGCAGAAAATGGATGGCGAGACAAAGCTATCAGTATCAGGTTGTCAAATTTTCTTTAAAATGGTTTTGCATTTTAGAGGGAGTAAGAAATTGTCAGAAAATCAAAAAACATTAGAAAATTTGAAAAGCCAAAAACATGATAAAATTCAAAAATGAGTTTTTGTGTAAAAAGAGGAAATGATAGTACATCAGTAGACAATCACAGTACGATAAAGAAATGGAATGTTAAATGTGATAAACGGTCTCACTGATGATATGCCAGTAGGTTTTTACACGCTTAGTAGATTGTTTTCGAGATATAAACCTAAATATCAAATACTTGCTTATCTCGTGGGGAACATCTCTCGGATATATGGGTAACACCCGAAATCTTGTTTGAGAGATTGCCTGATTCTGAGATTCTAGGTCTTTATACTATTGGATATCTGGGGTATTATACCTGGTCTTCTGATATTGCGGAAGCAATGGCCTAGACCTCGTATAATACTTTGCGCGCTTTAAGAAGCTTACCCTCTGCATAAAAATTGAAAAATATAGAAAGATATGAATCAATTGCAGTTGAAGAAAAGATTCCCTAAAGGGAACACACCTAAAGTCGAGCCTTCATATCTTTGACTGAACGGAAGTTTATACCTGAGCACTCAATGTCTCGCACTAACCCAGATACAGATATCAAATTGGTATATTCACCTGTAAGACTGAATCTAGGGAATTTTGATACGGGAGTATATTCTGAGGTGGGACACGCGGATAAGTTTAAGTCCTTAAAACACTAAATTCGTATCTCGAAATAGTTGAACTTTGTGTGAAAATTTAAGTGGATCAGTATACTGACAATCTAAGTGGATCGTTTAGAACTTAAAGTGTTTATAGCTCAACGGTGCTAGTGATTTGTCATAAACTGATATGATCATCTGACACGAACTCAAACAAAAATATTGTCTGTAAATATGTTTGTAAATATTTCTTTACTGCTTTATGTTTCAGAAAAAATGCAAAAATATTTTGATTTCACTTTATTTTCGACAACCGATGTCTGAATGCTGAGTTTCAAAATCTAAGTATGCTGATCGTGTTTCTGAAAAAAAAACAAGTTCATTAATTTGAAACTTGAAGTTTTCAATCAAAAAAATCTAAAATAGTTTGTGATATCTCCAAGGTCATTAAGTTGGACTTGGATGATTAACTGTGAGGGATTTGGATGCTTAAATTGTTAAAATTTGTTGTAAAGAGCTAGGTTTCGATTTTGGACACTTAAATCTGCCAATCTATAAAGATTGTTGATAGAGAGAGAATTAAGTATTCCTGGATATATTCATATTATTATATTTTAAAGCCAGGATCTTGTTTAAAAGTTTTTAAGTGCCAGGTCACAATTCCTGGACAATCGGAAAATGCTTTTAATGTTGAAATGTTTTAGCTTATGCTAAGAAAGCCAAGTTTTCAATCCTGGTTTTTCAAAACGTTTTTACTTATAAATGTTTGAGAATTGCAGATGTTGTACCAGATTACGATCCCGATAGCCGAGTCTAAGGGGGAGTCTGAAGACGAGCTCAACGCAAGAGGGAGCGTGCATTCAAGGAGCCAGGTAACTATCCTGGAGGAGCTTGTATCCGGAAAGCCAGGTGTCGATCCCAAAAGAATAGGAGCTTGACCAAAGGGGGAGCCTGAAGGAAGAGTTTACTAAAAGGGGAACTGAAGCTGAAGACAGATCCACGGGGATTCTGTTCGAGCAAAAGGGAGTCTGTGTTGATGAAAACGTGTTAAAGCTTCAAGAAGACTCAGAGAGAGAGAAAGAAAAGACGCTACGAGATTGAGTGCGGCAATATCCAAGGGGGAGTCTGTTGGTGTATTTATGTCTATCGCCTCCGTCAAGACAGATCGTAGCAGAAATAGTTTAATTCTAGGCTTTTATTGTAATAAGTAGGAAAAAGGCAAGGTGGCAATATTGTAATTAATGAGTTATCTCGTTAAGCCCCTTGGCCTATAAAAAGAACTCTTAGGGTTAGAGTTTGAGACTTTTTTGCACATTTTGGAAATTGGAGAGCTTGTTGCTTAGAGAGAGAAAGTCTAGAGAGAGAAAGTGCTCAAGGTGATTCGTGGTGCTTTGTACATTTTCAGATTATCAATAGAATCACGTTTATAGTACGATCGTGTGTTTGATCACGTTCGTGTATGGATTCCGCACATTACACGAGTCGGTTCGCAATCATTACAGAGTCAAAACCGATCCTACACAATCATATACTAACCCTGTAGAAAACCTGGAGTCAATGGTTGAAATACAAGGAACACATGATCAGAATTCTGATTTTCCATTAGAAAATCAACAAACGAATCGAATTCTTGATCCTTTAAGCTCAGAACAGGTAACAAATATGTAAAATGTGTGTTAAAAAAATAATTTTTTCAGAAAACAGACACTAGACACAGGGCGTGTGTGGGAGCCACGACCCCGTGTGAAAAGTGATTGTAACGAAATTTTCCAGAAGACAAACACGGGGGCGTTGTGACACCTGTGCCTCCACGACCATCAACCAAATACCAAATCAATGAAATATTGTAATTCATACTTGGGATTTGTATAAATATGTGTATCATTTGCACATATCAATTCTTGTTCGATTTCGAGCTCTAAATCGCTTTCTAGGAAGTTATACGCGAACTGATGCGTAAACGTAATCAGTTTAACATGACAAACACTCTGTAACAGTTACAAGGGCTTAACATACCTTAAATAACCTTTAAATAACTAAGAAATAACTTTTGGAGGGTTTGGTGTGTCGAAATCAAGTTTATTCGCTTACAGGGACTAATTTTGACAAACTGCGAAAGTATGCCGAATTGTGCTGTAACAGACATTCCAGAACTTGATCATAAGTTAAACACACCCTAAATATCCTTTACATAGCTTAGAAATAGGCTTTGAGGGGTTCGGTGTGCTAAAATAAACTTTTTGGTCATTCAGGGACTAAAAGCGTCAAAAAGTGAATTAGTTTGCATTTTCGCTCATAACTTACATTCTGAATATATCCGGACATCCAAAATTTTATGTGACCATTAAAATATTTTATTTTAGTGATTGGCTTGATAAAATTCCATTTGTCGCGTAATTTGGATCGTTCTTCGCGTCCGTTCGTGTTTCGTCGTAATTAACCAAACAACGCAACCGTACGACCAAACGAACCGACATCCAACATATTTTTGAGCATGTTTCATGTCCCCTATTCTTAGGCATCATTTTAGGGCCTTGAAAATGGCTTAACGGGCCTTAAAAATGTCGAAAATGGACTTAATTACATACAGGGACCAAATCTGCCATTTCTGCCAAACTTGTTCAGGCGGGCCGCGTAAGCCAGCCTTGGCTTCTACGCGGGCCGCGACAGAACCCCCAGATCAGCAAAACAAGCTGATTAAATCAGCAGCTGGGTTTCTTTGGTTTGCAAACGGTTTTTAAGCAATCTATGGGCTATTTTGAGGTGCTTGGTATTCCAAAACCATGGGTGCACATGTAAGGCTCAGATCGAAGCTCGGTTTTCGAGGAATGATCTTAATGGTTACCCGAAAACTATATAAAACCCACCCCACTTCATATCAATTCACTCATGATCTGAATAATTCTCTAAGTTGAAGCTCAAATGCTTCATACCTGAGAATTTATAGATCATATCTTCCTAGCTTGGACCTCTTGTAAGCTTCTTTCGTTCTTTTATGCGTTTTTAAGCGTGAAAGTAAAATAGTGTTTGACTTTCTGCTTTGACCAGTCAATGGTCAACACGAAGTTCATTTGAACTTCGCAACGTGAGCGTAATCACGATGGTCATAGTCCTTTGTGACTATACCTACTGATTACCACGTTATTTAGGCGTAGTGACGAGTCGTAGTTTCGGTCAAAATGCATATTCTTGCGTATTTTGCAACCAAACTACTTTGGGTATCAAGACCCTTTGTTTTGATACCAAACTTGTTTTCTAACTTCATTAAACATGTTTTAACATGTTTAACTCGTCACTTTAGGTTTAGTGCTTATATAGGGTCGTAAGATAAGCGGTCTAAACAACCTCTTAGACTTTCGAACCCGACCCATTTGGTCGATCATTAGGATCCGACCAAGCATGTTTAATGACCATAGTTGTATAGGGAATAACCTTCCGAGGTTATACCTTATGGTCACTACGTTTAGTTAATTGTATGATAAGTAATTTATATGCCTTAGGAAAATGACCAAAATGCCCTTTTTACGCATAAATACATTTTAAGCATATGTAACATAAATTTTGGCATCTAAACTGATTAGACAACATTATTAGACATGTTAAGGTATATATTACTTGTCATAGGACTAGTTAGGCGGTCCAAACGCCTTTTACGCGAACGACGCGTTAAAGTAGCGTAAGCTACCTAAACTAGTCGTAATGGGTCGTAAGCACTTAGGTTAGGTTTCGATTTAGAATGTAGGCTTTGTTAAACCATATTACATGAGTCCCTATACTCATTTGGTTTACGAAACCTCATTCTATCCGATCTTCCGATTTAGGTCCGTTAATTTACATAGTTACCTATATTAGGTGCCGTTTGATTCCGTGATCCCTCTAGCTTTGCTTGGTTGTTATTCAAGACTTCTAAGCACCCTCAAGTGAGTACATAGTCCCCTCTTTTACTATTTTTCAAACGTTTTGGGGTGAAACACATGTGCCTACTTGTTACTTTCTTGCTTTCCATGTTTTCGTATCATATAATTGTTATGTTCATTAGTACACTTATAGTACATGATTTCATTATGTTTTATGCTATGTATGTCCATTTAATGCATACTTAGTACATTGTTTTACATTACATTTCACGCTATGTATGTCCATTTAGTGCATACTTAGTGCATTGTTTTACATTACATTTCATGCTATGTATGTTCATTTGTTGCATACTTAGTACATTATTTTCATAAAACATGCTTACATTTTGGTATGACATTTGGTTTGTTTAAATGGGACAAAAATACATTCATTAACATTGATCACGCAATTTGTTAGTAGGTAGTGGTACCATAGGAATTGACAACTCCCGTTCCTGAAATCCTAGGTTTGTTTGGATGGAAGGAATGACCGAATTCGATACACATAATTCAGATAAACCTTTAATTTGTTTAAGGGTTTGTCGCCACAGTCTCAAGGCTTGAATGTATGCATTTTCACAATACCTCATAGATGTTTGTATCAGTAAGGCATGCATTTGTTTTACAAAACATAACTTTTGATTTATTCAATTGCATTGTTTTGTGCATTTTACATATGGTTTAAGTAGTCAATTTTTACTTACCGTACATGACATTTGTTTACACATTACATGATTTACATTTGACAATAGACATGATTTTTACATAAACATTTGACAATTGGTTTAAACAAGACATTTTTGGTGGTTTGTTTTGGTAAGTGATTTAAGTAACGAGGCGTGTGTAATATGATAAAAGCATGGTGGATACGCCGCTGGTACTTCCTACATATAAGTGCTTTTATGGTATTACATATCGTAGCGTTACTTAAACCATTTCAAGTTAGACATAATACATTTTACACTTGTATCACATGTTCATTAAACATTGTTTTACAAACAACACATTTTATACAAACTCATTTTACTTGGTCATTTATTTATCTGTGCATCTTTCTTTTATATCATCTGATTTCTTATCACTATTTGTATGGTTTATAAAAGAAAACATTTTACAAGGTTCATGACTAATTTTTGTTAAACATTTTCTTTTAAAATTACAAGTCATGAATCCTATTTTAATAAAACCTATGTATCTCACAGGCATTTTTATGTTGACGTACCTATTTTCACATGTGTTCTCAAGAGATGATGCATATGAATGATCAAGATACACTTAGGTGGACTTGGGCCTTAGTGACAATAAAAGATGCAAGACTAGTTAATTATGTTATGTCTCTTTGTTTTTAAGACATTGTAAGTTCTCATATTCAATTAAATAAAATTCAAATTTCCATGTGTTATGAAACAATGATTCTGTTACAACACTCCCCGATGATTCCGCCGCGATTTGTTGTTTTACGCGGTCGGGGTGTGACAGGCGTGCCTATGGGGCACGACCCCATGTTAAGGTTCCAGAATCAAAATTGTTTCAGCATACTTGGGGCACGGGGCGTGCTTACCTCACACGGCCCCGTGCTACACTTACTGATTTGAAGATTTTGACTCAGGAGTCGTCTGTTTTCATGCATGGGGTGCTGGTTCAACGTCCCTTTGGCCTTTCTCATCATTTTTGCACATTTTTTTATCACACTAAATTCATTTCATTTCATCCATAAAAAAGAAAAGAAAGAGAAAAATACAAGAAAAATTAAAGCAGTAAGATAGATAGATATATGTTTAATAGATGTCCTACGAGATTTTATTATCCCCTAATAGCTTTTCCCTAGATAGATCTATGAATAATTGAGGAAGTATCCACTAGAGAATGAGCACCAAAGGTATAGCAACCCATTCCCACTTCCTGCATTATCTGAGGAAGTATCCACAAGGGAATGATAAAGTTATGCCTTACATGGAAGTCCTTGATGGGTTATTCTATGCAAATGGATAAAACCCTAAATTCCATGCAAGACAATTGCTTGACACAACGTATGGAAACAGTCTCCTATGGATTTATTCCAACTTTAGGAAAATAGACTCCTACAGATAAATTTCGGGACGAAATTTCCTAAAGGAGGGGAGACTGTAACCCTTGTGCAAAAGTCCAAACTTTCAAAAACTTTTTCTTTTGGAAGTAATTCGTTAACTGATACTTAAACGTAATCATTTTAACGTGACGTACATACTGGGACAAGGACATAAGCTACACATACCCTAAATACCCTTTACATAACTTAGATATATGTTTTGAAGGGTTTGGTATGACAATTACATGTTTACACAAGTCCAGGGACCATTTTTGACAAACTGCAAAAGTCTACCCAAAACCCTAGCTTATGGACCATGTGTACAAATCCGAACATTTTTCTATTCAATAAAATCTTGTATTTTATTGGTAAGAATGCAAAATTTCAATCGTTGCACAATTTCGGTTATTTTCTTGTTCGATAAAGTGTTGTACGTTATTTGCGAAACACGTTCCAGGCAAAATTCATGTTACATATGCCTTAACACCTTTATATAACCTAAATATTTCGTTAAAAGGGGTAAAAAGTGACAAAACACGATAAAACAAGTCAAGGGGCCAAATCTGCCAAAAGATAAAACTTGGCCCCCAAGATGCTTTGCAGACCGTATAGACATCCCCTTACGGTCTGTAAGGGGTGCTCAGACATCAGTTTTTGTGCAGCCACTTGTTTCTTTTCTTGATGCCCAAGTTCACGAAAATACCAGCTCTTAACCTATATTTGACATGTGTTATGGCCACCATAAGATCATGACACCTCATGGACACATGGAATGATCTTGTGGGCTCCTAAACACTATAAATAGAAATCAAATTCTTCCACTTTTACTTGCTCATTCCTCATTTTCTTCTCCTTTCTCTTTGGAGGTTGCTTCCATCTTTTGGAGGCCTCCTAACTGAGTTCTTATAGTATTCTTCAACACAAGTAAGTACTCTCCTTAGTCTATTTCATTTATTTTAGCCATTTTGAGCTAAAAGTCAAATAGTTTGACTTTCTGTTTGACTTTCCGTTCTGTCCATTTTTGGTCAAGTCAAAGTTCAATTGAACTTTGCAACGTGATCGTAAACACGAAGGTTATAATCCCTTACAATTGCACCTTCTGATTACCACGTTTACTACGCGAAGTGACGAGTCAAAGTTTTGGTCAAAGATGCACATAAGTGCATTTTACAACGAAACTATTTTCGGGTATTAAAACTCCAAGTTTTGATACCAAATCAGTTTTTATAACTTAATTAGACATGTTTCAACATGTCTAACTCGTCATTTCTAGTTTAGTGCTTTATTAGGGTCGTAAGTCGAGTAGTTTAGACCAGCTCTTTGACTTTCGAATCCGACCCGTTTGGTCGATCTTAGGATTCGACCAAGCACATTTATAGGACCATAGTTGTATAGGGAATAACCCTCTGAGGTTATACCTTATGGTCTTATGGTTTGGTTAGTTTTATGATAAGCTTTTATGTTCTTTAAAAATGACCAAAATATCTTTTTTGAGCATAAATTGATTTTAAGCATATGTAACCAAAGTTTTGACATCTAAACTAATGTTACAACATTATCAAACATATTTTGGCATATAAGACTTATCATAGGACATATTTGACCATCCAATCATATAATTACGCTAATGACCCATTAAAGTAGCGTAAACTATCTTAATGAGTCATAACGGGTCAAAAGCCTAAAAACATGGCAAATTTTTTTATACAATTTTTTTTTATAAAAATTCACTACTTTTAATGTATAAAAAAACTTTTTTTCAAAAAAAAAAAGTTGTACTGCACATGTTCATTATATGTATATGCTGCACATGTGCATTATATGCTTAATATTAGCTTTTGAGTTTAGTTTAGCTTTTAGGATTAGGTTTTTTGAAGGTTTAAGATTATGATTAGATTTTTGGGTTGGGGGGGGGGGGGTTAGGTTTTGGGGGAGTGTAGGTAGGGGGTTACGATTTTTGAGGGGTGCGGGTGAGAGGTTTAAGTTTTTTTTGGGGTTTATGTTTAGAGTTTAGTTTTTGGTTTTTTTTTTTTTTTTTTTGGGGCCGGGGGGGGGGGGGGGTAGGTTTTTGAGGGGTGGGGGTGGGGGGTTTAGGGTTTTGGGAGGTGGGGGATGGTTAGGTGGTTTAGGCTTTTTCCTATTATTGCATATGTGTAGTACAACTTTTCTTTGAAAATTTTTAATATATTAATTATAGCGAATTTAATAAAAAAAATTAAAATAATGGTATGTTTTTTAGGCATTTTTAGTTAGTTTTTTTTTTCTCATTTAAACTAGTTTTTTTCATAATTCAACCCAAATTTATATATATAGAGAAGGGTTGAAGCGAAAACTATTTTTATTGTGAAAACTTGAAAATTAACTAAAAAACCTTAAAATACATACAAATTTTTTTTTATAAATTTTCACTACTTTTAATATATAAACAAAAACTTTTTTTCAATTTTTTTTTTTTTTTTTGTAATGCACATGTGTAGTACACATATAATGCACATGTGCTATATAAGTTTTTTTTTGAAAAAAAGTTTTTTTTTTATATAAAAAGTACCGAAATTTTTAAAAAAAAAATTGGTATGTTTTTAGGCTTTTTTAGTTAATTTTCAAGTTTTCACAATAACTAATGGTTTTTAATTGAACCCTCCCATATATATATATATATATATATACATATATATATATATATGGTAGGGTTCTTGAGTGAACACTAGGTTGAGAGCGAACTGTGTGAACTAATCTAGGCCATTGGATTACATCATCTAGAGATTTTTAAACAATGGCAAGATTGTAATTATAATGTTGTAACTTCCCTTTAAAATAATTGACAGAATGGTATTTGCGTCTTTTGTAAATTGCATTTATTAAACAATATAAACAAAATCCTTAAAATCTCGCTAGTTTCCGTATATAAAAGATACATAGCTGTTGGTGTATATATATGTGTACAGTCTCGCTAGTATCAGTTTATACAAGATACACAGATGTTAGTTTATACACATGTGTATAGTCTCGCTAACTGCCAATTTATACAAGATACATATTTATTAGTTTATACACATGTGTACAGTCTTTTTATACATTTGTGTATTATATTCAGAAATTGTTACATATGTGTATATTAACAACATATCGTATATTATGCATGCGCACGAGTAGATTCCTATAAAAATTATAAAATTAATGAAAACGAAACATATCACATGTATGCAAAAATAAATAACTTCATCACATATTAAAAAAAAAGTTAATACCCAAAAATAATTACAATTTCAATCTCGAGACGGCGGTCTCACTATTTAAAATTTACGGTACCCGTAAACACAAACTTGTGGTGTTCAAAACTACACACACGACATTTTTTTTTTGAATTTTTTTTTACAAATATGTTTATAATACAAGCATCTACGTTTATAAAAAAAAATTTGGTCCAACTCGCCCCAGATAAAAAAGTTCTCACGGTTCTTACAACTGGAGGTGGTTCTCATTTTAGCGGTCCCCTATATATATATATGATCCGTTATGAACCACCCTTTATTGTGAGAACCAATGTGAATACAACCAAAAATATCTTTAAAAAAATCTAAAAACACAATTTTTTTAAAAATATTTTTTATAAAAAAATCACTACTTTTTGTGTGTTTTTTAGATTTTTTTAGGTTTTTGGGGAGTTTAGCTTTATGATTTGGTTTCTAGCATTTAGCTTGGATGGGGGGGTTAGGTTTTTTTAGGTTTTTTTTTTTTTTTTTTTTTTTTTTTGGGGGGGGGGGGGGTTAGATTTATGGTTTAGTTTTTTAGCATTTTGCTTGGGTGGGTGGGTGGGGGGGGGGGTTAGGTTTTTTTAGGTTTTGGGGGAGTTGGGTGGAGGTTAGGTTTTTTTTAAGTTTTGAGTGGTGTAGTGGGTTTATTTTGTTGAGTTCACATTGGTTCCCGCGGTTCTCGTAATAAAGGTGATTCTCGTATGAAGCCTACCACATATATATTTATATATATATATATATGGTGGGGTTCGGCAACAAAGTCCATTTTTTCCTACAAAGTGTACAAAGTCATAAAACACCACAATTTCGGCCATAAAACACACTCAAAACCCACAAATAACAGAGTGAAGAACACTAAAACACAATATCCAAACCCTAACAGTACATAAAAACTTCAAACACACTATCGTAGAACAATGAATATTTCACGCAACATGATAATCAACATAAAACACACTAATGTTAGTCATTCGATAATCAAAGCCTTATAATCCAAAACACAACATAAAACCCACAAACATGGTGTTTTAGTAATCTTCACTTTGTTATTTATGGATTCTGAGTGTATTTTATGGTTGACATTGTGATGTTTTATGACTTTTTACACTTTGTAGGAAAAATGGACTTTGTAGCCAACTCCCACCTTATATATATATATATATATATATATAGTGGAGAGTTCAAATGAGAAGAATTTTTTTGTAAGAAGAAAATAGAACAAATTTCAACCAATAAAAATGCTTTATTTTACTTCATTTAATATAAGTATTTAATGTTACTATAAGGGTACATTGGTAAATCTACATAGGTCATTAATTTGTAGTCTTCCTCTTTGTAGGATCGTTGTCGGACCCGAAATGAGTCGATCAGAGGCGTTCTATTAGCTCTTTGCAACAATATAAGTATTTAATGTTACTATAAGGGTACATTGCTCTGTACTGTTCTATTAGCTCTTTGCAACAATCGTCTTCTCTACACGAACAAACACTGAGCTCTGGCTGAGGGGGAGTTTGTATTCAATCATTACAATTGTAATCGTAATTGAAATAAATTCAATCTTTCAGTTCATTGTGAAAAATGTTTGATCAAAGCAATACTCTCGTTTGATTGTATGCAAAGTTTGTTTCCATCTTAATTCCGCTGCACAACTCATCCATTTCTATCTTAATTTCAAACGTAAAATACAATCAAAACCAAACTCAGATCCAACAATTGGTATCAGAGCTTGGACAGTCAAATTTGATTTAACAATCATTTTGACATAAATAGTTCAGCTCAAAATCGTTGATATCGATAGTTTGTTCGGTTTGTTGAAAAACAGAGTAAGGTTTAATCATCATTAAAGTTGATTAATCAGTGTCTGTAAAACAACAAGGATGACGTCACAATCACAAGATGATAAGAATAACATTGGCTCTCTTTTTAAACCACCTATGCTTAAACGTAATGAATACAACATCTAGGAGAGAAGGATGGGTCATATCCTTGCTCAACAGAACACTGGATGTTGGAGGTCTGTTGTTTTTGGTCCCCATGTTCCTATGGTGCCAAGTGCTGAGGATCCAAAGAAGTTCATTCCTAAACCAACTGAAAACTATACTGAAATTGATTTTCAAAAGTTCGAACTCGATGCCAAAGCATTTAGCATCATAGCATCTGCATTACCAAATGAGATCGATACTGGACTGTTACATTGTAACAGTGCCAAAGAGCTATGGGATGCATTGAAGGAACAGTTTGGGGGGACCGAAGAAGTCATTGAAAACAATAGGGAAATACTGAACCAGCAGTATGAAACATTTTGTCACATCAAGGGTGAATCACTGACTCAACAATTTGAGCGGTTCAGTTGTCTCATCAGTGAACTAAGGCTTGTTAAAGTAACTTTTCCAAATTCAACTCAAAATAGCAGGTTCCTTAGGTCACTACCAGAAAAATGGGACACCATAGCTTTTGTCACCAGAAACTCTGCTGAGTTCAAAGATCTGACCCTGACCCAACTTCATGGTAGACTCCTGACCTATGAAAGGGAGTTGAACCAGAAAAAGAAGTTGCAAGAGTCTGGTAAAGTCGCTGATGATTATTCATTCGGTAGCACAGCTCTTTTTGGCCAGGAAGAATCTGGTAGCAGTGGTAAGGATCAGGGTTATGATCACTTCATTGATATAACTGCTGGTGGAAATTTTAACAACCCTGATCCTCACTCTGCAAACTATGCATTTACTGCTAATGAAAACCAGATGTCAGATAATTTGTGCTTTGAACTCAATGATTTGCAACATTTTGATCCCACTGACTTAGAAGAGATGGACATTTTGCATCAGTTGGCTTTGCTTAGTGTAAGAACAAGCAAATTCTACAAAAGAACAGGGAGAAATTTCCCAGGGTTACATGGGAATCTAAGGGTTGGGTTGGATAAATCGAAAATCAAGTGTTACAAGTGCAATAGGCTAGGTCATTTCTCTAGGGAATGCAGGAGACAAACTACTGGTCCTATAATTACTCATCCTAGCTCAAACCCTAGACCTCAAAATCAAAGCACTATGCACTATACCCAATATACCCCTGCAGCTCATGTTAACACTGCTCATTATGCTACTGCCCCTGTGCCTGTGCATTATGTCCAAACTACTGTTCCACAAATTCAGTATGTTCAAACCCCTGTCCCCCAGGCACAAGTGCAACCTGTTGCACCTCAAACAGCTGCTCCAGTAGTGATACAACCAGATCAGCAAAGCTTTTTAACTCAAGGCTTTGTTGACTGGAGCAGCATGCCTGATGAGCTTGGTGATGAAAATTTTGCACTCTATGCCTTTAATGAGCCTTCTAATGATGAATTTTGTTTGATGGCATTAGAGTCAATACCAGAGGGGGTTGAAACTGAAGGTGAACAGCTAAGTGCTGAAACAGTGGAAGAGGTGACTGAAGCAGTGGTTACTGTTGTGGCTGGTGAACTACTGCTGGGAGAAAGTTCAGGAACCCTGATTGAACCACTGACAGATCCATGGTCCAAAGAGGACAAAGAAGAAGAGGAAGAGAAAAGAGCAGGTGAGAAAGAAGCAAGAGCTGATGATGAAGAGGATCATCAATGTGATTGTGCAATGATGGCTGCTGCCAAGGTATCACCTCAAGTTCTTGAAAAACTGTGTTCAGACAATTGCATTATTGCTTTTGCTAACATCAAAGAGGTAAATGAAAACCTTAGGAACCAAGTCTTGTCTGATGAAGTCAAATTTGAAAAGTTGTTAAAAGAACTTAGAAACAAATTGGCTGAAAAAGATAAAGAGATCAGCAGTCTGAAAGAAGAGCAGAGCATAACCAAAACTCAACTCCAAACTATGGTAGAAAAATACCAAGTTTGCAAAAAGGAGTTGGAGTCCACCCAGATTACCTGTGAAAAATGGGTGGAATCTTGCAAAGGGTATGAGGTTATGCTTGAAAAACAGATTAAAAGCAATGTGAAATTTGGGGTTGGTTATAGAAAACATGATGATGAAAACACTGATTTTGAAAAATCTGTTCAAACCACTGATGTAACCACTGAGTACATTCCAACAAACATGAAGGGCCAAGAAATGAAAATCACTGACAAACTTGGTAACAAAATCACACTTGACAGACCAATGGGATCCTCTACTTTTGAGGAGATTAAGAAATATCAGTTTAAACCCACATGGTCTGATGAGTGTGATATTCTTGAAAATTTCAAGCCTATGGACTTTACAACCACTGATAGCGTTAAAGCTCCAAAAGCTAAAGTCATTCCTCTCAAGGATATCCCAGCAGATGTTAAAAACTCTGCTGCAAAGGAATCCGAAAAGAGGAAGAAGAGAGAAAAGATCAATAACCTGTTTTGTGAATTTTGTGAGAAAAGGAATCATCTAACAAAAGATTGTTTCCATTTAAAAGCATACGATTTGAACAAAACAAGTGTCATTGTCTCTGCAGAAAGCTGCATTGTCTGTGGTAAATCAAACCACAAAACTCAAGCATGTGTGTATCTCAAAAACTTTGATGTGAAAAAGAATGAATACACTGCTAAAACATCCTTGAGTTCATCAACATCATCTGTCAAATTCACCAAGAACCAACCACTGTTTGTGCCAGTTCAAACAGCTGTCACAAAACAGCTGAACCAAACATCTGTCAAAAGAGATGTTCAGGTTACTGATGCACCCCCTGCCAATCAGTTCAGAAAAGGCAAGGAAAAACAATCTTACCAAAAGATTCCACACGTTTATGAGGCATACAAAAGGCCCTCTAAACCTAAAGTGAACAGGCATCCTTCTGGGTACCAACAGGTGATTGGTCAAGAACCCCAACAGTGGTTAGCAAGAAACAGTCCTAAAACTGTCCAAACCCCTGACCTAACCACTGTCCATCATTGTGTATCCATCCCAGACCCTGTTGAGACCCCATCCAAAACCTTATTGGCTTTGGAAACCCTAATGAACTAATCCTTTTACTTCATGTGTAGGGAGCTTCTGCCTGCTTAGATAGCCTTTGGTATGTTGATAGTGGAGGCTCCAGGCACATGACTGGATGTAAAGCCCTACTCAAAGATTTCAAAATTCATGGAGGGGTGATATATCCTTTGGGAATAACAGTAAAGGGAAAGTTCTGGGGTCTGGTACAGTACAGTCCGGCAATGTAAAATTTGAAAATGTCAATCTAATAGACAGTCTAAAATTCAACCTCCTGAGTGTTTCACAAATGAGTGACAAGGGGTATGGGTCATTCTTCACAAAGGAGTGTTGTAGGATTGTTGGACCAGAAATGGTCAAAAAGATTGAAGCAATAATAAAAACTGGTCAAACAAAACTTGTTGATCAAAGAAGTGGCAATGTTTATGTTGTTGATATGTCTAAAGAGTGCCCCAGAGCTGATGCCTGTCTGTTCTCAACTGCCTCTAACAAAGAGACAGAACTGTGGCACAGAAGACTGGGGCACACAAATCTTAAGACAATCACTGAAATTTCAAAAAATGATTTGGTAAGAGGCCTACCACAAAAATTGTTTTCTTGTCCTGAACATTGCATTTCCTGCTTAAAAGGAAAGCATCATAAAAGTGCTTATAAGTCCATTGAAGAGTCCAAAACAACCCAGTGTTTGCAAATGCTGCACATGGATTTGTTTGGCCCAGTTCAAGTCATGAGTCTCAAAAAGAAGAGATATTGTTTGGTTATTGTTGATGACTTTTCTAGGTTTACATGGACTTTCTTTTTACACTCAAAAGATGAGACTGCAGGCATTTTGCAAGACTTTGTGATACAGGTTGAAAAGCAATTTGACCTTCCAGTAAAAATCTTCAGGAGTGACAATGGCACATAATTCAAAAATAAGGAGTTGGATGCCTTTTGTGTGAAGAAAGGGCTTGTAAGGCAGTACAGTATCCCTAGAACACCAGAGCAAAATGGGGTAGTGGAAAGAAAGAACAGAACTTTGATTGAGGCTGCCAGAACCATGCTTGCTGATTCAGGTTTGCCATTAACTTTTTGGGCAGAGGCAGTAAATACTGCTTGCTATGTCCAAAACAGAGTTTTAATAAACCCCAGGCACAAAAAGACTGCTTATGAAATTCTGTATAAAATCAAACCACTGATCTCATATTTCAAGGTGTTTGGCTGCCCATGCTTTATTTTGAACTTAAAAGATTCCATTTCAAAATTTGCAGCCAAAATTGATTGTGGTTATCATCTGGGATACTCAACCACTGCCAAGGCCTACAAAGTGTTTAATACACGGACCAAGGCAGTGGAGGAGACTTTGAATGTAAAGTTCAATGAACTTTCATCAATGAAAATCCCTATGAATCCTGCTGATCTATTTGACCTTGAAAAATTCACCTTTGAAAATACTACTGTCAAGACTAACAGTGCAGGTACATCAGTGGATGCAACACCAGACTATGGGTATGAAATCATCATCCCTCAAAAGTCTGCCACAATGGAAAAAACATCAGTTGTTCAAAACAGCTGTCAAAGCTCAACCACTGCTTCCACATCAACAAACACTGCTGACAAAAGTCCCCAAACAATGGATAAAAGTCAGCATGTGTCCTCACCATTACCACCAATTCCACCACCTTTTGAAGCCACTGCTGGGTCATCAAAGTCATCAGCAGTGGTTAGCTCAGATGATACACATTTGCAGCCTTCACCAACAAATGCCATCATACCATACCAAGGAGATTTAATCTTCTTGAGATCTCATCCACCTGATCAAATCATTGGCAACATAAATGAAGGGGTGCTCACAAGAAGTCAAACCCAAAACATTTGTCTTTTTGCTGGTTTTCTATCACTCCATCAGCCAGTCAAGTACCAAGAGGCACTGAAAGACAACAGCTGGGTAGAAGCTATGCAAGAAGAGCTCCAATAGTTTAAAAGACAACAAGTATGGGAGCTTGTACCACTGCCAGAAGATGTAAGTCCTATTGGCATAAAGTAGGTCTTCAAAAACAAAACTGATGAAAGGGGCATTGTTGTAAAAAATAAAGCCAGGCTTGTGGTTCAAGGTTACAGACAGGAAGAGGGGATTGACTATGATGAAACTTTTGCCCCTGTAGCAAGATTGGAAGCTATAAGACTGTTCCTGGCCTTTGCTGTCAACCACAACATGAAGGTGTTTCAAATGGATATCAAAAGTGCTTTCCTCTATGGTACAATTCAAGAAGAGGTGTATGTATGTCAACCTCCAGGTTTTGAGGATCCATTTTATCCAGATCATGTCTATAGGCTGAACAAAGCACTGTATGGCCTGAAACAAGCACCAAGTGCCTGGTATGAAACTCTTTCCACCTTTCTACTCTCAAATGGTTTCAAAAGAGGTACCATTGATAAAACACTGTTTCTAAAATGGAGAGGAAAGGATTTAATGATTGTCCAAATTTATGTGGATGACATTATTTTTGGAAGCACATGCAACAAAATGTGTGAAGAGTTTAGGGAACTCATGACAGCTGAGTTTGAAATGAGTGCAATGGGTGAGCTGCAATGCTTTCTTGGTCTCCAAGTTCAGCAAATGCAAAATGGTACTTTCATTCATCAAAGCAAATATGCAAAAGAACTTTTAAACAAATTTGATATGAATGATTGTAAACCATGCAGCACACCCATGGCAACAAATAAGCTTGTCATGTCTGATGAAAAGGATGAGCTGATTGACCAAACTCTATATAGAAGCATGATTGGGTCTTTGTTGTACCTAATTGCATCTAGGCCAGACATCATGTTTGCAACATGTGTTTGTGCAAGAAGTCAATCAGCCCCTAGAAAATCCAATCTTATTGCTGTAAAAAGGATATTCAGATACATAAAAAGTGCTCCCACACTTGGTATCTGGTATCCAGCTAATGGGAATATCAAGCTTTCAGGATCTTCAGACAGTGACTTTGCTGGATGTAACACCACAAGGAAGTCCACATCAGGAGGGTGCCAGTTTCTAGGTGATTGCTTAGTTTCATGGCAAAGCAAAAAGCAAGCAGCTGTTTCAACATCCACTGCTGAAGCTGAATACATTGCTGCTGCAAGCTGTACAGCCCAGCTCCTGTGGCTTCAAAATCAGTTGCTGGATTTTGGTATCACTGCCTTAAAGACACCACTCATGTTGGATAGCCAGGCAGCAGAAAATATCATCAAAAATCCAGTTTCCCATTCAACCACCAAACACATCGACATCAGACATCACTTTGTGAGGGATTGCTATGAAAAAAGTTTGATTTCTCTGCATCATGTTCCAACTAAAGACCAGCTGGCAGATGTGCTCACAAAAGCATTAGATACTGCCACCTTTGAAAGCTTGGTCTCTAGAATTGGCATGCTAAACATTAAATAACAAGCAACATCTTGTTTTTCTATGAATAATAGCATTAAAATGTTTTCAGAAAATCAAAAATCCATCCTTAAAAATAGCTAAAAATGAAATTTTCATTAAAATCCTTAAAAGTCTGCCATAACCACTACTTGTTCAAAAGTCTGCCCTGCTTCAATGTCTGTCCACTGCTGAAAGACAACCCCTGTTCCCTCATTCCTTTGAGAAACACTGTTGTTCAAAAGCAGTGTCTTTTCCACTAATATGCTATCCACTGATAGTGAAAATCATCCACTGCTTCCATAACTACTGCCTTCACCAGTAACTTTAATAAAAGTACTGTCCTTCATTTCATCAGAGGTTGTCACGTGGGCAGTACATTGTGGTCAGACCTTTTGTAACCGCTGTCACGTCAGCATTCACTTTTTCCTCTATAAAACCCCCACTCACCACCAAAATAGGGTTTTACTGTCGAATTGAATTCTCAAAAATTCTCTTCTCAAAGCTGTTTTTCCATCTCATTTCTTCACAAATTTCTTCGATCATCATCCTCAAAATGACAAAATCGAAGACATCTGCAAAACCCACCTCCAAATCATCGTCGAAAGCGGCCTCTCAAAAGGTCAATACCACTGAAATTCCACACAAACCATCTCACAATCTTCTGGGTCTTCTCACAAAACCCGGTACCACAGATGCTTTCGACTCCATCATCGCCAAAATGGCTAAATCAAAGTACAAAACTTTGTTAACAGCCGATGCACCAATTTACTTAGCAACCCACCGAGAGTTTTGGAAAAACGCAACCCTTGACAAACAAGGTGAAAATGTGGTAGCCATTAACTCCTCTTTAAAGGGTAAAGCTGTTCAAATCATGCCACAATCTACATCAGAAGTCTTTAAACTCGAGGATCAGCAAGGTAAAACTTCTTTCCCTAAAAACGAGTTAAAAATTGACTTCATTGAGAGGGGTATGCAGACACAATGATGAAGAAAGCTACCTTACAAAAAGGTTTCTTTCCTTCTGCAACAAGGTTTTTATTCCATACCCTCCTAATGTGTGTTTCAAATAAAACCACTTCTTTTAATGAAATACCATTAAAGATTCAAAATCTGGGATATGCTATTCTTCAAGAAGAAAATTTTAATTTTTCTCGGGAAATCTTTAGTGATTTGGTTAACAATGTTGAAACAAAATCATTCTTACTGTTTCCAAGGTTTTTAAGTTATTATTTTGAAAAGAAATTCAGTAAGGATGATATTGTTGCAATAAACCAAGGTGAATATTTTCAAATGCATAGCTTAACTGCTGAAACTTTTACAAGAATGTTAACACCTTGCAAAACACAAGCAGAGGTGCCTGAGCAGAATTTAGCAGCTACCACTGCTCCTCAGGTATCTGCTGCTGAGCCCACTGCTCAAGGTGATCAAAGCAGCAGAACAACTGTTTTGAAACCCACACCTACAATCCACAAAAAGCCACACAAAAAGAAAAGTCAAAAACCACCCAAACCCATCAAAAAGGCAACTCTGGAGGATGAGATACCAGAGCAACTGCCTGTGACAAAACAAAAGTCACTAGAAACCACTGCTGCTTCTTCCTCACAGCAGTTGGTACAAATATCTCAACCCATAACCACAGCTCCTCCTGCTTCTTCACAAAAAGAACAGGTTGTACAAATTGGGGCACCACATCATGATGCTCTGGAATCACTTGATTCCATCATCTACAGCCCAATTCCCGGGGAAAATTCTATTTCTAAACCAAACATCACATCCACAATTCGTCCACCAACTAAACTTCTGTTGGACGCAATTGATTTGAACCAGGCATTAACCAGTCCTTCTCAATCACCTATCAATGAGAATATGCCTCAACAAATGACTGGGTCTGATGTATCAATCTTTGCTAACCCACCAACACAACCTGAGGAGGTTACACCCCTCGAGTTACAAGTAACTCTTAGTGGTAATCCAAGTGAAGCAGCCACTACAACTGTTGAACCCATTGGTTTGCAGTTGGACAGTGGTTACATTAATAAGACTTCCTTGGAGACAATTCCTTCCATAGCACCTCTGACATCTACCAGTGGACTTTTCTTGACCTCTGGCAACATCAAAAGATTGTCAAGTGTTGAAGGGAGAAGACCCCAGTACCAAGAAAAAGGGGCATCAGTGGTTAATGTTTGGAGTAAACTCCCTACCTCAACCACTGATAAAACCACTGTTAGTGGAAAATCAGATGCTCCCATTAAATTGGGTGATGGTTTAAAGTACCAGAAATTAACGGATCATGTTGAAAAACTTTATAACTCTGTTGCAGAACTCAAAGATATGTTGCAACAGTTGTTACAAGTACAAAAGGTGCAATCCACTGCTGTTCCACCTCAAGCACCTGCCCTACCACAAGCATCTGCTACAAATGAGCTCTGGAATCTATTTCAACCTTTTCTCCATCAACAAGCACAAATGGCAGATCAGCAACATGAAAAACATGTACTAAAGCTGAGAAATACACTGGAGTCTAGGTTCAAGAACACCCAGGCTGATCTCAAAGCTCTAAAAGCCCAGATCCTGCATACCACTGGCACTACTCCTCCAACTGTCCTCTTCCTTGATCAACTCCCTTCAGATAATGCCAAAAAGGGGGAGAAAATTCAGGAGTGGAAGAAGAAGGGAATAGATGATGGTCTTTACCTTGAACCAGAAAGAGAAAACATGACCAAAAATATCCCTTTGCCAGATGGTAGCAAGAAAATTGATGAGACCACAAATGCACTGGCAGAAGCAGTTGCAGGTGTCAAAAAGGATAAAGAGGCCAAGAAGAAAGCTAGGGTGGATTATCCAGATCAGGGTACTTCTGGGTCAAAGGATGATGAAAATCCTGTTGATGAAAAGAAGAAGCCTACAAGAAAAGTAAGGCAACCCAAATCCATCCCAACCAGACGTTCAAAGTCTGCTCTAAAACCACCATTCAAAACAGCTGTTGTAACTCCTATTGTATCAACTACTGTTGGTATTTCAGTGGTTTCAACATCTGTTCTCACTTCAACACACACCACTTCAACACACACCACATCCACTGCTTTACCACCATCACCACCAAAAACAACACCATCTTCTGCCAAAAAGCAGAAGACAGCAGATGTTACAACATCTGTTGTAATGACAACAGTGGTTGAAACACCAGTTGTTTCAACAGCTGTTAGTCAATCATAAACCACTGCCACCCAATCTATCACCATTGTTCCACCCAAAACATCATCAGTCCCTCCTCAAACAAAAAGGAGAAGGCTAATTCTTAAAGATGATGACAATTCACCACCACCAACATCTTCAAAATCCTTGTCAATTGCTACAATACCCAAGCCTATTCCTCTCTCATCAGCACAAGTTCAACAGCCCTTAGCTCCTGCAGGTGTTCAATTTCCTCTTGAGCTCATAGCAGTCAGAGAAGAAATCAAATCTTTTTACTATGAGGATGACCCTGCTAAAAGGAAGCTGCCATCAGTAAAAGGATATCCCATGCCTAACAATATTAAAGAATATTTGAAAATCAAGGCTAAGCAAGCAGAGGATATCTCAAAAAGAAACACAAAAGGGAAATCTGATAGGGAAATACAGCAGAACTATCAATACTTGCTCACACAAGTCAGATCCCTGGAAGAATTTGCAAAAAATGTATGTCAGCAAATCTCAGAAAGAGCAAATGAGACTCTGAGAAAAGACTACATTGAAAGCATTATGGCAACAAAGAAATATAAGGGAGAAAGGCACATGTACACGGAGTGGACCATTCCTGAGCTTGAACAAGAAGCAGCCAGGATTCAAGAAATGATAAAGAATGAGGTCCAACACACTCCTCCAGAATGGTCAAAGTACAAGAAGAATGTGCCTGATAAAACACTTGAGCTGAAGAGAATGAAAGAGGAATTGGTTGCTGCTGATTATGGGAACAAAAGACAAATAGCAAGATGGAGAGAAGATAGGGTCAGGGCTACCTACAAAAAGTTGGAGAAACTTAGAAAGAAAGACCCAACAGTTCCTAAAAAGCCTGACTACTCCAAAGCAAAGGTCTCAAAAAGACCACCAAAGCTGCAAATCAAAAGAACCACTGCACCAGCTGGTGCTGCCATCTACAAAAGAAGGAGCCAAAACCAGTCAGGGGCTGAAACAGTTCAAGATCTAAAAGCTGGAAATGCTGTTGTAAAAGAGGGCATTAGATTAATGATGAAAGAAGATCTTGAACTGGAACAATCTGCAAGTACTGCTCAGCCAGTCATGAATAGGCCAGCATCTCCAAACACCTCTTCAAATAAAAATCTCCCAAGAAACCCATCAGGCTCAAAAGTACTAAAGTGGGAAACTGACAAACAGACCCATGTATTGACTTTGGTCAGGTCTGATGGAGAAGTGAAGAAAATATCAAGGGAACAAGCACTTGGCCTAAGTCTTGAAGATTTGCAGGATCTCCTTGATCTTCCACTTAGCAGGGATGATGAAGACACAGATGCCTTAACCTTTGAACTACAACTTAAAGGGCATATAAGGGAACTGTTGATGAGGCAATAAAGTTCCACAATAATGAAGAGTTTTGGCATTATCTGTTCCAGGGGAGATTGTTAGGATCGAACCCTACCAGAGGAACAGATAATAAAAGCCAAAACTGGATCAGAGCAGTGGATCCAGAATAAGCAGACGTTACATACAAGTCTCTCCCCTTGATAGTGATTTCAACATCTGCTGACCTCCTATCCACTGATCATGCAACCTGCTGACCCACAACTGCTGTTCAAGTAAAGACCTGATGAAAGACTAAAGCTCTGTTGTTGAATCTACTGCCTTGAGTCAAGTACTGCTGATCCGAACAAGTGCTGCTGGGTTCACATCAGTGGAAGGATGCAGCAGTAGTTTATTATGTCTTTATGTAATGAAATGAAATGTAATAGCAGTAGTTTAGCATAGCAGTGTTTGTATTGATCAGAGGTTAGAGTTTGTTAGGAGGTTAGATGTCACTTTCATGGTGACGTCAGCTTAGATGCTCAGTGGTTTGCTAGTGCCTATAAATAGAACAGTGCTCTGTACTGTTCTATTAGCTCTTTGCAACAATCGTCTTCTCTGCACGAACAAACACTGAGCTCTGGCTGAGGTGGAGTTTGTATTCAATCACTGCAATTGTAATCGTAATTGAAATAAATTCAATCTTTCGGTTCATTGTGAAAAATGTTTGATCAAAGCAATACTCTCGTTTGATTGTATGCAAAGTTTGTTTCCATCTTAATTCCACTGCACAACTCATCCATTTCCATCTTAATTTCAAACGTAAAATACAATCAAAACCAAACTCAGATCCAACACTTTAGCATCAACAAATTCTCTTCGAACAAACTTATCTACTTGAATGTCTTCAGACTCCCCCTTTCGATTTGCTGGGATTGTAGTCTGACTTGTTTAAATCACATATTCCTCAGGTATCGGAACCTGGTACTCTATCTTCAGGTTCAGGATCAAAACCTGGCTACACCTGCACATTCTTAACCCAGAAATAAATTTCACAAAATTTAACATTTGACAAAATTTATCTATTCAGATTCCTTAAAATTAATCTATTCAGATTCCTTAAAATTAATCTAGAATGATATATCAATGATAGAAACCTCAGATGACCACTTGTACCGAAAATCATTCAAACACTTTTCTCAATAAAACACAAACTCCCCCTCACCACATGCTCATCATGTTTAGCACTTGGAATTTTGAAAATCAGCTCTTCAACATCAGTCGTCGAAAATCTTTTTGAATTTTTCAAAAATTTGTGTTAAAACACACTAAAAATCTTTTTGGATTTTTGAATGAAATGAAATGCAGTAAAGAAATATTTACAGACACTATTTTTGTGAGTTTGTGCAAGAGGATCATATCCGTTTTTGGCAAGTCACAAGTACCGTTGAGCTTAGTTACACATTAAGAATTAAACAATTCACTTAGATTGCCGATATACTGATCCACTTAAATTTTCACGCAAATTTCAACTAATTCAGGATATGAGTTAGGTGTTTTAAGAACTTAAACTCATTCATGTGTCCCACCTCTTGAATATACTCCCGTATCCAGATCCCAATATTCAGTCTTACTGGTGAGTATACCACAGATGATATCTGTAAAAGGTTAGATGCGAAACCGTGAGAGCTCAGGTCAGAACTTCCGTTCAGCAGAGAGATGACGGTTCGACTTTTGGTGGGTCCCCTTTAGAGGATCTTTTTTACAACAGCAATGATTATCAATTTTATTGTTTCATCATTTTTGCTGAGGGCGGCGCTATATTTCAAGCAAGCAGTAAAGTATTCTCCGGGGACTAGGCCATTACTTCCGCAAAATCAGAAGTCCCGGGATAATACCCCAGATATCACTGAGCATAAAGACCTAGTAACTCAGAAAGAGGGACCTTTCAAACGAGATTTCAGGGGTTACCTATATATCCAAGTAGTGTTCCCCATGAAATAAGCAAGTTTGAATTTAAGTTTATATCCCGAAAAAGCTTACTAAATGTGTAAAAACCTATCGGCATATCATCAGTGAGACCGATTAACGCTATTTAAACATTACATATCTTTAGCATACTGTAACTGTCTACTGATGTACTATCATTTCCTCTTCTTTGACACCAAAACTCATTTTTTTCATTTTATCATGTTTTTGCCTTTTTCAAATTTTCTAATGTTTTTTTTATTTTCTAAAAAATTATACTCCCCCTAAAATGCAAACACATTAAAGGAAATTTGAAAACAAACTATACAAGTAAATTGACAACCGATATCGAATCGCTTCAAATCGCCATCCACTTGGCATAAACAATCAGAACTCCCCCTTTTAACAAACTATTTTCTCATTATGATTTCAAAACACTTAAGTTTGTTTTAGCCAAAATGATTTTTCCAGAAAATAAGTTTTTTTGGGGTTACCACTTGTAAATTTGGGTGAGAGATCATCACTTTGTTTCTTTCTTCTTTACAATATAATGAACCCCGTTTTTTAATCACTTGTAGAAAATCAGGTACAATTTAATGTCCCTGATTTACCACCTTTAAGAACTTTCACAAACTCAAATACCAAGAAATATGCCGATACCTACTCCTCACTTACCAACCTGGGAGCTCCGGCAAGTCCACAACATGTAAAAATTTCACAATTTTTAAGATTCATTCACTAAAACAAACTTTATCACGAATGATGCCGATTCCTGCTCCACGATTACAAACTTGGGAGCTCCGGCAAGTCCGGATGTTTACTTGTGAAAAACAGACATCCAAGCTTCACCAAACTTGGATGTTTCCTCCTCAACTTCTCTTGGGTAAAATGTTGCTTTCTTTGTTTCATAAAAATCCTTTACCCCTTTGGCCTTTCCCTCGACCATTTTCCCAAACATCTTTTTAACATTTCCATTAAAAGCTTTTTCAATATCAAATTCATTCTTTTCAAAATAAAATTGATTTGAGATTTCAACTTTTCCAACTTTTGATTTAAAATTCTCAGTCCTCAATGGTGGAAAATGAACATCATCCATTGGAGGTACTGAGTTTTCATCTTTTAACTCAACTTGTGGCTCGTCTAACTTTGTGGAGTTAGATTCATCGCCAAGTTTCTCATAAAACTTCTTAACAACCCACACTTGGTTGTCATGCTTAGCTCTCTTTTGATAAAAATGAGTCTTTGAACATTCACCAACTTCATATGTTGAGTTTTCAAAAATTTTAAATTTTTCCGTTGATGACTCATTTTTCTCAACAACCTTTTCTTTGAGTTTTTTTAGAAACTCCCTGTTTTTTCTTTGTATCCAACGGACAATTCCATGCAATGTGACCAGAAAGAAACTCTTGGTTTGATTGTCTCCAGAAAGTTTTCTTATGTTCTTCCTCAGCACTTCCTCCTGAAACAAATTTAGTATTTGATTGAGAAATTTTTCCATTTTTATAATTTTCAGGTGGAATATAACCAAGACCTTTCTTTTTGAAATTACCATTATGGTTTGGTTTCTTTTGAAAACCAGAACCAGAACCGTAACCTTTTTTCTTGTTTAAACGTTGTTGAACTCTTGAAGTGTATTTTTTAGGTTTTTCTTTAAGATTTACATCTTTTATTTCAGAAATATTGATTTCTGTTAGTTTGAAAACCTTTTTGATCTTTTCAAAATTAACACTTCTTATTGGAAATTCCTCATCAGAATATAATTTGTCTGAATCAATCAATGTATATGCCACTTTGATTGCTTCATCATTCAAATTAGATTTTGATAACAGGAATTCTTTATTGTACACCCGTTTAATCGACAACTTTGAATTGTTGACCGACGAACTCGAACTTTTGACGGACGAACTTGAACACCCAGACTCGGATTTTGACTCAGACTTTAACTCCGACTCCTATATCTGTATCCAACACCTGATCGACCACCTTTTTAATTAACTCGGACTCATGATCAGTGTCAGACGATGCAAAAACCACATCAATGTTTTCTGGTAATTCATCAGTTATATCGGACTTTAACTTTATATTGACCGCTTTTTCGACTTGCTCCTCATTCGGTTTTCTAGGCGAATACCCTTCCCAAATCAGAGGCGGACACTTATTATAACTAACACTCTGTTTCTTACCAGTATCCTTCTTGTCAGTCTTCTTATCATCTTTAAAAGCTTCAAAACCTGCAACAGTTGGGTAAATTCGATCAATGAGATAATCAGAACTAGAATAACTCTGTAATAAACGTCTAATTCTCTCATTCTCAATCTTTTCATTCTCCAACTCCCGCTGCAGCTTTGCACATTCTTCAATGTAATGATTAATTGCCTTCTGCTTTGTCATCATCACAGAATTCATCATGGTCAATGCATCTTCTCTTTCTGAGTTAGTCTTTTGTAGACCAGTTACTGTTCTATTCAGCACATCGTAAGATTCTTTCACATAGTTGAGATTGAACAATAATTGCTCTTTCATCTTTTCTTGCTCGCTCAGTTTCTCATCTTTTTCTGCACATTTCTTGCAAGATTATGAACACTTTAAGCAAGGCTTGCTAACTTCCACAATCTTTTCATCTTTGATGACTTTCTCAACCTCAATCACCTTTTCAACTTTAACTTCTTCTTTTTGAACAGTATCTTCTTCTTGATCAACACTTTCATTCTTCATTTTCTTTTGTTCTTTTGTTGCACGTCTCTCCTTCAGTTTCTCCAAGCAATCTGCAAAATAGAATTGAAAACTTTCAGGAGATAGATGATTTTTAGTGATATTAATATGTCTTTCTTCCTCATCATCACCACTATCATCAGTTGGTGATTGATCAAAATCTATTGCCTTTTCAGAACTATCATCTAAAGAACCAGAATCAGATAGTGTATGATCAAACTGTAATGCTCTTTCAGAACTTTCATCTGAAGAACCAGAATCAGCTGATGTTTGATCAACAATAGTTGCTTCTTCTGAACTTTCATCGGATGAAACAGATTCTTCTTCTTGTTTCTTCTCATAAACACCAATTGCTTTCATCCATTCTGTAAACAAATCTGGTTCTTGAACTATCTTCACAATGAAAGCTTTAAAATTCCCATTCTCATCCGCAAACATATCCCAGCAGAACCCTTCAGGTAATTTTTCATCATCTTGGTTTATTAAACATGCTTTACTGTCAGCTGATATGTATTTGTTCCAACTGAAACCTGGATCCATTTTCTCATCATCTTGATCAATGATACCAGAATAAGCTTTCTTGTTAGCATCTTCGATCATTTTCCCATGAGCAGTTTGTGTTTCTTTTTGTTGATATGGTTGATGAGAAACTTGTTGATATATGGCTTTCCGATAGTAGTCACCTTTTCCAAATGGATTCTTTGCTCCACTAGCCTCTTGATTTTTGCATTCTCTTTTGAAATGACCTTTCTCCCTGCAACGAAAACACGTAACTTTAGATTTATCAAAACCCAAAGTAGACACATGTGCATCAAGAAAATCATTTCTCCCTGTGATCATTTTAAACTTTTCTGCTCTCCTCAAGACACTAGCTAGACACCATTTGATGTCCATGAGCTACATCTCCTCAGCTTCTATCTGATCGTAATCCTCTTTCGTCAGCATAGGATTTCTGATCCTTCCTGCAACCAAACCTTCATAGGATTGTAGCACAGTTGCAAGTAAAGCCATATGATCTTTAGCAATTTCTTCAGAAAAACTTTGACCATCTGGAAGATTCAATGCAATGTTGCACTGTATCACACAACCATCTCCACTTTTTGAGTTTTGAGAATGAAAGCTCGAATTTGAACTCTTCGGATTAACACTTGGATATGAAGAAAAACCACTGCAACTGTTTGGATTTGGATCAGCATTTCCTGATGACTCTCCAGCACTAAAGGCAGTTTGAATTTTCGGACTCTTTTCAGCCTCTTGAACACTGCCTTTGTAATACATTTTCACATCTTGTTGACCACTCGGATTACTCATCCTCGCAATCTTTTGTTGTTCAAGATCTTGACCCTCAATCTTCTCAATGAACTGAGAAATCGTCAAACCATCATAAACTCCGGTGTTCTTTAAGATCATCAAGAATGTACCCCACTCTTTCTGAGGTAAAGCATCAGCTAATTTGTTGACCCATTCCTCTTTTTCTTTGGTTATGCTTAACAAAGACATGGAACGAACTAAGTGGCAGTATCTTTCAATCAACTTCTTTGTATCTTCCCCTGGCAGACTAGTGAATAGATCTAATTCTTTCTTAAGTAATGCCTTTTTACTTTTGATCATCTTTTCACTTCCCTCAAATTTGATTTTAAGAGCATCCCAAATTGATTTAGAAATTTTGTCATATTGAAGCAATACAAAGATGTCTTCTTTTATAGCTTGCTGAAGTAGACTAATCATCATCTTTTCAGCTCTGTACATGTCTCGTTCTTTGTCCTTGAATTCAGAGATTTCTTTTTCAACTTGCAGATCAGTACGTGGTAGAACATACTTCTTCAAAATACACTCCCAAGATCTCAAATGATTCGCTTGAACCCAGATTTCAAACCGATCTTTCCATCCGTAATACTCCTCAATGCTCATTAGCTTTGGGGGTTTTTGCGTAGTTCTAGTTTCATTTTCCAAGTTCATATTTTGAGCAATGGTAGCCGGAGTAGTCGGAGATGTTGCAAATGCGTTGTAAAATTCTTCACTCATGATTCCGTAAACTTTTTCTCAAACACAGTCACTTTCAAGCGAAATACCTACACAACAAATTTTCAAGCGAAATTAAGGTTTCAAGCGAAATCTAAACTTTCAAGCAAAATCAAAATAATTTTCAAGCGAAATATCTTTTTCAAGCGAAATCAGTGTCTTTCAAGCGAAATCAGATGATACGTTCGAGCGAAATAAGGTTTTTAGTCCATTTTTATCTGATTTAGTCCGAATTTTGATCTAATTCTTTCAAGGATTTGTTAAAACAGTATTTCGCTTATGTTGTGAAAAATTCAGACCATTTTAACCAGTAAAACTTGTTCAATTGAGAAAAGAAAGTGTAGAAGTAACAAATCAAGATGAAATCAGGCTGAATTCTGCAGAACTCCTCCTCCTGTGCTCTTGTAGGATCATTGTTGGACCCAAACGAGTCGTTCAGAAGAGCTTGTAATCCGATTCAAAGGCGGAATCAGTGAAACGGACGTGAAAATAGCTTGATAGTATTAAAGCTGTCACTTATATTGAATATAACATCAATTACAACCTGAACAGATTTTGGCAGCACTTCTTTACAAATCCAGAAGCCGTGTGCCAAATGAAATGACAAGTACCCTATTTATAGTGCAAGGGGTTTCGCTCGAAATAGTCAAGTCCCTTTCGAGCGGAATCACCTCCTAAATCCTGAAAATCTGTTTCTCAAACCTCGGGCACTGATAATCCTATCCTATCCTATTACATGATACAAAACGAAGTCAATAGACGTAGTGCACTAACAGACTCCCCCTCGGATATTGACGAAGTCTTCAGTATCTAGTCTTCAGCATGACACATCTTCGGTCTTGATCATTCTGCCTTCTCATCCAAATTGTAACATTATAAGCATCCATCAATCCTTTTCTTCTTCCATCAGCTTCAGGCTCCCCCTTTCGTGAAGCTTCCGTGCTTTGGGATCGACACCTAGCTTTCCATCTACAAGCTCCTCCTTGCTTCAAGCTTGTCTTCAGACTCCCCCTTAGACTCTGCTCTCGGGATCATAATCTGGACTATCTGCAATCACTCAAACATCTATAAATACAATGTTTTCATATTATCAATCTAATTCTCTAATCCACTCCCCCTATCAACAAACTTCATTGAATTGGCAGTTTCAGCGAATCGAATCGGAAACTAGCTCTTATAACAATATAAGCATCCAAATCCTCCCACAGTTAATCATCCAAGTCCAAATTAATGACCTTGGAGATATCACAAACTGTTTTTTGATTTTTGTTAGAAATTCAAGTTTCAAATTAATGAACTTGTTTTATTTTTAGAAACACAATCAGCATACTTAGATTTTGAAACTCAGCATCTCAGACATCAGTTGTCGAAAATAAAGCAGAATCAAAAATCTTTTTGTATTTTTCTGAAAATATAAAGCAGTAAAGAAATATGTACAAACATATTTACAGAAAATATTTTTGTTTGAGTATGCGTCAGAGGATTATATCAGTTTTTGACAAGTCACAAGTACCGTTGAGCTTAGTTACACATTAAGAATTAAAAAATTCACTTAGATTGTCGATATACCGATCCACTTAAATTTTCATACAAATTTTAACTGATTCAGGATACGAATTAGGTGAATTAAGAACTTAAACTCATTCATGTGTCCCACCTCTTGAATATACTCCAGTATCCAGATCCCAATATTCAGTCTTACAGGTGAGTATACCACAGATGATATCTGTAAGGGGTTAGATGCGAGGGCCGTGAGAGCTTAGGTCGATACTTCCGTATACGCAGAGAGATGACGGCTTCGTCTTTTCGGTGTGTCCCCTTTAGAGGATCTTTTTTACAACAGCAATGACTATCAATTTTATTGTTTCATCAATTTGCTGAGGGTGAAGCTATTTTTCAAGCAATGCAGAAAGTATTATTCGGGGACTAGGTCAGAACTTCAATTCAGCAGAAGTCCCGGAATAATACCCCAGATATCACTAAGTATAAAGACCTAGTATTTCAGAAAGAGGGACCTTTCAAACGAGATTTCAGGGGTTACCTATATATCCAAGTAGTGTTCCCCACGAAATAAGCAAGATTGAATTTAGGTTTATATCCCGAAAAAGTTTACTAAATGTATAAAAATCTACCGACACATCCACGGTGAGATCGTTTAACACATTTTGACTTTCCAATTCTTTAGCGTACTGTAACTGTCTACTGATGTACTATCATTTCCTCTTTTTACACAAAAACTCATTTTTTTAATTTTATCATATTTTTGGCTTTTTCAAATTTTCTAATGTTTTTGGATTTTCTAACAACAATACTCTCCCTAAAATGCAAAATCATTTAAAGAAAATTTGACAAAACGATGCTGATAGCTTTGTCTCGCCATCCATTTTCTGCTAACTATGCTCTGTTTTGCAGAAAAACTAATATAAAGTACCCCCATGATTTACAACCCATTGATTTTCGACAGTTTGAAAACCGTTTTTCAATCTTGTGAAAGTAATCATGTTTGTTCAGCCGTGAGGGTTTTGGCGTATTCAATCAACACATATTTTTGTAATTTTCTATTTTTTTAATCAAAAATTAAAAACAAACATATTTTTGGTTTTTCAAATTTTTAACAAACTAAAAACATATATATATTTTTTTAAGATATTGTTTATTTATATACAAAAAAACAAACAAACTTCTGTTCAACCAAACCAGGGTCCAGCAGCAGCCTCCTCCTCTTGTTGTGCCAGGCTGCTCCATTTTCCATTCTCACAATCTTTAAATTTGTTGAGCACCTGCACATGTAATAAACTCAATTACTTGAACAATTTAGCCCAGATCTTTTGAACCTTAGGCATTTCAACACAATAATTTTCATTCAATGCTGGAAACTCTTTGTCATCTTTCACAAAAATCTTTTCAACTTTTACTTCAACTTTTTTATCTTTTTCAAGAATCACTTGTTTCTTTGCACTCCATGTTTGACCTTTAGGAGTACCATGTTTGTAAAAATGTGAATCTTTTTGAACACTTTGTTTTTGAACAACATTCGGTTTCCAGAATTGTTGTGGTTTTGTCATATCAACAGATGTTTTCCAGCTTTGTTTTACTCTAAATCTGGGTGTATGAGAATTCCAGGTCTGTCTAGAATCGAACCTATACGGGTTTAACTTCCAATTTTGATTCGAAACAAACTTGTTTGTGTTGTACCTCCAAGTTTGTTTGGAGTCAAATCTGGTTGACCTTTGTCTCACATTCTCAGATTTTTGTTTCTCAGCATCAATCTTCTTTATGTCAACATCCACAGGTTTCAGATTTGGACACTTGCGAGCAAGATGTCCTTTTTGATCACATTTAAAACATGTTCTCATGGACACATCTTTGACCTGTGGTTGTTGCTTTTTCTTTTGAGCTAGGAACTCTTCAATAGACTGTTGTCCAATTTTAAGTTCTTTTTCTTTTTCTAAATTGTCTCCTTGAACATCTTTGACCTGTGGTTGTTGCTTTTTCTGATACCACATGTAGGATCGTTGTTGGACCCGAAATGAGTCGATCAGAGGCGTTCTACTCAAAATGAAAGGCGGAAACAGACATTATGAGTTGAATTCAGCAAGAAATCACTTTAAACTGTCTTGTATATTGATTCTAATACGATGTACAATCTAAAGACACTTCGACAGAGCTTCGCCATCGGAAACAAGAAGATTACAAATGATATCGCTTGAAGGCTATATATAGAGTTCAGATTTCGCTTGAACATGCTTCAAGCGAAATACCATACAAGCGAAATAACAACAAATTACTCTCAAGCGAAATAACATTGTAATTCCAAGCGAAATCACATGTTGTCATCTTCAAGCGAAATCACCATTTTGACTTTATTTCTTGATCTTCATGCCCTGAACAATGCAAGACTCGATACAAGACGAAGTCAGCAGACGTATGCACTAAAACTCTTTAATAGCTAATACATTAATTTTTTTGTAACTTATCTTCAAAATATATATTTTTTCATTAAAATAAAATAATTTAAAGTGTAGGATAAATTAAAAGTTGTGTAGGATAAATTATGAGTTGTGTAAGATAAATTTCAACGTGTAGGATGAATTTTGAAATATGTACAACAACTTTTTGATGTGTGTAGGCAAAAAAAGTTAGTGTGAAGGATAATAGTCTTTATAACTAATTAATTAGTCAAAAATGATAATAAATGAGATAAATGAAAAACTATTTAATGTTTTACAAAATTACCCTTTGTTCTTTTTCTTCTCAATTAAATTTTCTTCTCAAATGAACATTCCCCTATATATATATATATATAGATATATAGACGTGATATATAGACGTGTATATATATATATATATATAGGGAAAGGATTAATTGAAAACCCACCTTAGTTAATGAAACCTAGAAAACTTCGTCTCCACCATCCATCTCATTTGATCAATGGTGTATATTAAAAAGGTACAAAAAGTTACTTTTTCAGTATTTTTCAGACAAATGTTACAGTCTGATAAAAAAGTGTAAAGTGTTACACTTTTCTCTCTTCTTTCTCGTCTCACACAGAAAAAAATATGACAGCTGCATTGTTACATAAAAATCTGGCTGTAAAAAAAATGTAACATGTTTTTACGCATATTACAAAATAAAAACTTCGTAAATTATAAGTTTTAGAATCCATGCACTTTATATAATTGAAAAAATTGTCGTCAAAACACAATAAAAATGTGTTACAAATAAGTTACAAAAATGTGAATACCTGAAAAAATGTATTATATTCTCTCTCCTCTCTCCACTGTTATGAAAAATGTGTTAGTGTCAGAATATGTTGCAAGTGTCAGTAAAAATGTTGTAGCGAAAAAGTGTAACACATGGCAACATTATGTCCATCCAATAGGTTTTCAAAGTTTTTGCAACTCACATGAGATTTTTCCCTATAATTCACACACACACACACACACACACACACATATATATATATATATATATATATACACACACACTTAGGTAATAATAGTTTCATTTGTTGAGGGTTGATTAGAGAGTAGAGTGTAATAAATTATGGTGCAAATAGCAACACCTTAATAGCACACAGGTCATAGAGCTACAACTAGCCGATAACATGTCTCAAGGTACGGCAACCCACAAGTATAGGGATATGAATTTATCACAAAACATAAATTTGTGGAAATGCATTTTTTCTAAACGAATCGGGTTCAAGTCAATCTCACAAGTCTGTGGGTTTGTTGTCTGAACCTTTTGTTTTTGTAGTTTTTAAAAATTGTATCTAAACAAATTGTTTTTTATCAACCTGTGAATACTTGTGTTGTGTTTGAATTCACATGTCTAGCATGATTTTTAATTCATTTCAATGACCCATCAACTAACAAAATGGTCTGGCTTCCAAGTAATGGTTAGTGAATGTAAAGTTTATTCTCAGGTTGAGTTCCCTACTCAAGAGTAAGAAAATGGTCTGGCTTCCAAGTAATGGTTAATGAATGTAAAGTTTATTCTCAAGTTGAGTTCCCTACTCTTAGTGTTTATAGAAATGCAATATATTCTAATACTGGTATAGTTTTATGTTGGGTTATATAATATCTGCTGGTGATAAAAGCCAAAACCTAAGAGAACTATCTTCCCTGTCTGATGGAATAACTTAAGATACAATCACTGGTCCAATAGTTTTACCCCCTTGATGGCTTCCCAACTACGAATACATAACTACTACCTTAAAGATTAGAGAACTGAAGAACAAGTGCTAGATTGTAAAAGAGCTGGTTAACAAGTCAACACTCAAGTCAACAATAGTCAAGACTGAAGACTAGAAGTTCAATTCAAATGAGTCGAAGACAAGAAGTTTTGGATTCCCATAAGAGCTGGTTCTCACCAACTGTTATGTTCTGAAGAATCCAGTTGTTTTCTCTATTTCGCATTAGAAGTAATAGTTCTATGTAACAGTGTAACTATCTGGTAGTTTTACTAACCACTGCCAGTTACGTTATTTAATGTGTTGTTGAGGGTCATTTAATGTGTTATTAAGGGTTGTTTTCATGGTGACGTCACTGGCAGTTCTCTCCTCCTATATATATAGTTCTTCGTTTTCAATGTAACAGTTAAAATGAAGAGCCTAGAACATAAGAACTTAGCGAGAGAGTGTGCACCTGGTGATAGAGAATACATTGCACCTTGTGATTGTATTACATTTAGTGAATTCAATATGAAATATTTTGTAATCATTCCTAAATCCAAGTGTGTTGATGATGATATGTATCAATTAACTCTTTTACTTAAATTCTCATATCGATTCAATCTTTTGTAATAAAAAAACACTTCGCACTTTCTCAGATCCAACATTTTACTAGAAAATGATTAATTTGTGAGTTTCTTTTATTAAATACTAGGTTATAACCCCGTGTATTACACGGGTTAAGTAAATAAAATATCAAATAGTTGATAACGAAGATTTAACAATTATAAAACGATATTTTAAGACACTTTTCTGATATCCGAACAAAATTTTGTCTTATGTATGATCAAAACTTGTGATGTTTGTCAAGTTTATAAATATGAAAGCATTTGAACCATCAATTAGAAGACAAACTGTATCATCGACTTTCTCACGACGTGAACCCAAGTTTTATTTAAATAACAGTGGTCTTAGTTTATTAGTTCTAAAATTATTGTTGAACTGTTTAGATTAGGCATATAGCAATTAGCCAATTAGATAAACTTATAACTACAAAATAATATTTAAATTAATTAGATAAGTATATATTATCAATAATTATTAAGTTATATAAATTATCAATAATTATTAATTAAGTTATATAACTTTAAATTTTAAATATATGGACTTGAGTTGCATCTTGAAAGGATGGTTGTTTTTGGATAAATTTATTAGTATGATAAATATAGTTATTATTCTTCTTATATTTTAAATATATTAAATAAAGAAATTATTTGTTAAGCAAGAAAATCGTTCCTACCATCCTCGTTAAGAAAATGCTCTATATTTGTTTCAATTATTAAGATATAATTTCTAACCTAGTAATTAGTATAAATAAGAAAATCGTTCCCACCACCCTCGTTATGAAAATGGTTGATATTTGTTTCAATTATTAAGATATAAATTCTAACCTAGTAATTAATATAAATAAATAATAAGATAATTTATGGAATTTTATTCGTAATTTCTTAAATGTTTCACAAGTTTTGATCATACATAAAACAAAATTTTGTTCGGATATCAGAAAATTGTCTTAAAATATCGTTTTATAATTGTTAAATCTTCGTTATTAATTATTTGATATTTTATTTACTTAACCCGTGTAATACACGGGGTTATAACCTATTTTAAAAAATATTGTATGTATCAAATCGTGAAAAGAAATATGTTTATCATATTACATAGTAATTTTACTAATAATAAGAAGTTGGAACTAATAGAAGTTCTTTTGATGTATTGTATTATAAAAATATAAAACTTTAGTCCTTTTGATATATGATATCGAGATAGTCTTATATTCATGACCAAACTTCCTATATATTTATATATTTATAGAACTTTATCTTTAATTTCTTAAATGTATGAAACATATACTAAAATTAATAATTTAAATTAAATAATAATTATCCATAATTAAGTAATAATAGATGGTCTAGAATAATGACAAATGTTCTTTTATTGGTTTCTTTTATTATATAGTTATGAAAATGATTGATATTTGTTTCAATTATTAAGATATAATTTCTAACTTAGTAATTAATATAAATAAATAATAAGATAATTTATGGACCTTTATTCGTAATTTCTTAAATGTTTCACAAGTTTTGATCATACATAAAATAAAATTTTGTTTGGATATCAGAAAATTTTCTTAAAATATCGTTTTATAATTGTTAAATCTTCGTTATTAATTATTTGATATTTTATTTACTTAACCCGTGTAATACACAGGGTTATAACCTATTTTAAAAAATAATGTATGTATCAAATCGTGAAAAGAAATATGTTTATCATACTACATAGTAATTTTACTAATAATAAGAAGTTGGAACTAATAGAAGTTCTTTTGATGTATTGTATTATAAAAATATAAAACTTTAGTCCTTTTGATATATGATATCGAGATAGTCTTATATTCATGACCAAACTTCCTATATATTTATATATTTATAGAACTTTATCTTTAATTTCTTAAATGTTTGAAACATATATTAAAATTAATAATTTAAATTAAATAATAATTATCTATAATTAAGTAATAATAGATGGTCTAGAATAATGACAAGTGTCCTTTTATTGGTTTCTTTTATTATATAGTTATGAAAATGGTTGATATTTGTTTCAATTATTAAGATATAATTTCTAACCTAGTAATTAATATAAATAAATAATAAGATAATTTATGGAACTTTATTCGTAATTTCTTAAATGTTTCACAAGTTTTGATCATACATAAAACAAAATTTTGTTCGGATATCAGAAAATTGTCTTAAAATATCGTTTTATAATTGTTAAATCTTCGTTATTAATTATTTGATATTTTATTTACTTAACCCGTGTAATACACGGGGTTATAACCTATTTTAAAAAATAATGTATGTATCAAATCGTGAAAAGAAATATGTTTATCATATTACATAGTAATTTTACTAATAATAAGAAGTTGGAACTAATAGAAGTTCTTTTGATGTATTGTATTATAAAAATATAAAACTTTAGTCCTTTTGATATATGATATCGAGATAGTCTTATATTCATGACCAAACTTCCTATATATTTATATATTTATAGAACTTTATCTTTAATTTCTTAAATGTTTGAAACATATATTAAAATTAATAATTTAAATTAAATAATAATTATCTATAATTAAGTAATAATAGATGGTTTAGAATAATGAAAAGTGTCCTTTTATTGGTTTCTTTTATTACATAATAGATGGTCTAGATCCATGACAAATAAAACAAGAAATATATATGATCAAAAAAAGTTAACTCACAAAATAACTTAACTTCTATTATTAACTACAAATGACACACACCCAAAAAGTAATATAAAATTACTCTTTGAACAAAAACACTCTTAAAATAGATACTCTCGTTCTTATTAATCATGTCTTAAATGCTTCCCACACAATAAAACAAATTACACTTCTAGTTATAGATTAATAAGAATAAATTATTGTCCTAGTAAAAAAAATGTTCCTCCCAATTCATGATTGTCTAACCAGTGACATGAAATTTGTTTGGGAATAAATAATTGTGGAATGCATTTTTGTGTTGATAGCCACTTACAAGGATAAGGAAAGAGATGATAAGGGATAGCTTTGTAGGGGAAGAATTTCGACCAGTGGCTTGTCACAATCTTGTAAGTACCGAGTATGCTTCGTTTCTGCTGGCACTTGTGTCCCATACCCATAACTGGACCCATGTGCTAGTGACACAACACAAACGGTGTTCAAACATCACCCATTGGCCACTGACCCATCGATTTTGGTTTCTATCACATTTACAGGTTTGTACTACCTGGCAAGGATTTCAAATCACAAAAACTTATATATGAAATAATTAGGTTTTATGTTCATGCTAACGTGTTAAATTAAACAGCTTGTGTTTTGTTTGTACATTAAGGGTGCAAGCAGTAAAAACAGCACTAAAAACTAGAAAAATATAATCTGCAATTTCAATCGGTTAATGACCGTTTATAGTATATTACAACTAATAAAGACCTTGACAATGTGTTTTTGACTTGCCAACATGTTTTGAATCAGTGTTGTTAAAATATGTTATTTTTTGGGTGTTGCTAAATGCACTCCTCTTTTTGTAAATTTACTAGATGTACTCCCTTCCTTAAGTTTTTAAATAAATACAATCAAAACTTTTATTTTGTATTCTTTGAAATTTCATCCACTTTAAGTTTTTAAACAATTCAAATTCAAAAAAGACAATAAAATAATGCAACCAAAACTTATTATCACTGCATTCATGAAAACAAAATTTATTTGAATTAATTTGTATATCGTTTTTTGATTGCTAACCAATATGAGTCTGCATAATACTTAACAGAATGTACTTATATTAGGAATGTGAATATTTTATATGTTGATGTAAATCTTTCAAATAGAATATGAGATATGTTATCTTGTATATATACGTTTGATAGATCAATGAAGGAGGCAAGGGTTTGCATTATAACATGGTAACATGGTATCAAACCATTAACCTAGCATCGATCCCATCCCCCCCCCCCCCCCCCTCTTCCTCTGCGCAAGTTTTATTCTTCCCTCCTTCATTGATTTCATCATGTCTGCTCCCATTCATCCTGCTGTTACTGTATCCAATATCAAAGCCCTAATACCCATTGCCCTCGACATTGAAAGCGGTCACTACACCACCTGGTCAGAATTATTCAAAATCCATTGCATCTCTTATGATGTCTATGATCACCTTCAGCCAAAGAAGCATGCCGATACATCCTCCTCTTCCTACAAAGATCAAGCCAAAGACAAAGCTATGCCCTCGCCGTCGTGGGAGCGTCTTGACTCCATTGTTTTACAATGGATTTACTGGACAATCTCCACCGACCTTCTCCATACCATCTTGAAGCCTAACACTAACGCACATGCTGCGTGGACGGCCTTGGCAAATATTTTTCAAGACAATAAGGCTACGCGTACTATTGACCTCAACAACAAGTTCGCCAATACTCGACTGGAACAATTTCCTTCCATGACTGCTTACTGTCAAGCACTCAAGGTTATCTATGACCAACTTACTAATGTTGGTTCACCTATCACCGAAGAACAATTGGTGCTACAACTTCTCATGGGCTTAAGGAACCGTATGAAAGCACGACCACTATCATCCAACAAACCAATCCTCTACCGGATTTTTATGAGAAACGGTCCAGGCTATGCATGGCGGAAAACCAAGTTCGAAGCGCGGCTCAGGCTGCTGGCACTGCCCTCATGGCAACGTCGGACACACGTGCTCCACCACCACCGGACACGTATGAAAACCGATCAAATTCAGGCCGCTATGACACTCGATCGGACACTAGTCGTGAACATTCTACACGTGGTCGCGGTCGTGGTCGTGGTCGTGGCCGTGGACGCGGCGGGTCAGCCGGTCGGGGATGTGGAAACGACTCTCAACAGGCCCCGGTGCAGCCCGGGTATCCTCCTTGGCCGTTTGGATTCAACACATGGCATGGCCCATCTCCTAACTATTCTCCTTGGGCTCCTTGGTCAACTGTGCCACCTTGTCCCTATCCTACGGTCCCACAACGATCTACTAATAACAATGCAGGCATTCTAGGACCATGCCCGGCACAATCACATGCAGCCAGCTATGCACCGACTGACGTCGATCAACCCATCTACACTATGGATACAGGTGTGTCACACCCCGATATTTCCACGTATTACCGGTAGGTCCGGTGGGGATTATCGTGACGTAGTTGATATCATCATAGTCAATAATCACAGTTCAATGCACAGCGGAAGTCTAAAAGTAAATTATATTACAAACAGAATGAAAGTATCATAAATTATTACAAACGGATTGTAAGATGGATCCACAGGCGGATCAAAAAAAAGAAGTATTGTTCGACAGACTTTAAGTGATAAAAGCTTGCAAGACTTTTTATTTATTCACTCAGGAGTTCTAGCCCATTACGCTTAGTACCTGCACTTAACCTTTTTGGAAAATACGTCAGTTTACACTGGTAAATACAATTAACTGACTCTTTTGAAAAGTGTTTATAAAATTGATTTAAATGCACAAGGCACAAATATTCTTTTATAACTTGGGATAATTATTTAAAAATAATCTTGTAAAAGAATTATAGGTTTGTTATACGTTCAGTAGCCCGGGTTGAATACCGGGTTAAAGATTTATAGACACACCACATAATATAACCTACGGCGAGATATTCTCGAACAAGCAGGTATATCATTTTACATACGCACCGGCAGATGTATGCCTACACCCCGTGCTTAAGTCGTGGCCATTTCAATGAATGAGCCAAGGTTATCCAGGACATGGTCATTAACCCCCCAAAGGATTAAAACAAACAAAACAGATTAAACGGGTAATCTCAATGATTTAACCTTCATATGATTAAAAATTCAATACCCGACCAAGCGGTATTTTATATACCGTACCCCAAGTCCGTATAAGGGAAAATATGTTAAAAGTATTTACCTGAACAAAAATATAAATGTATTCCCAGCCGTAAATCAATCAAGCAAGTGCAGATAGCTTTTACCGGGCTCCTAATCTGGAACAAAGGTTTTTAATAATCTATTAGAATCCTAACGAGTCTTATTAAAGTCTTAACTTAGACCGGTTAGTTTTAAGGAAAGGTATACGGTTCAAAACGCAAGATTAAGCTAAGACATGATTAGAATGTGATTTAGACCCGATAAGTATGAAGACTTGTATAATATGGGTAAACTTGAATGGTACAAAGCACGTTTGGTTTGTGATGGTAGTAATCAACAAATTGGGGTGGATTGTGGAGATACTTTTAGTCCGGCTGTTAAACCGGCTACTATTCGTACCGTTTTATCTCTTGCCTTGTCTCAGTCTTGTAAGATTCATCAATTGGATGTTACAAATGTGTTTCTACACGGTAATTTGCATGAGACAGTTTATATGTATCAGCCAATGGGTTTTCGGTACCAGCAGTTTACTGATCATGTATGTCTTCTCAAGAAATCTCTATACGGATTAAAACAGGCACCACGAGCATGGTACCAACGATTTACTGACTTCGTTCTTTCTATTGGTTTTCGGTAAAGTCGGTGTGACAATTCTCTGTTTGTTTACCATCATGGCACTGAGGCGGCTTACCTACTTATATATGTCGACGACAATATTCTTACAACCTCTACTGATCATCTTCGGGATCATCTTATGCGTCGATTGGGTGACGAATTTGCTATGAAAGACCTTGGCCCGCTCAGTCATTTTCTCGGTGTTCACGTTACACGCACTGGAAATTCTATGTTTCTTTCTCAGCAGTAATATACTAATGACATAATTGAACGTGCTGGTATGACTTCATGTAACCCGGTTGCCATGCCTGTCGACCGCAACCCGAAGCTTAGTGCCACATCTAGTCCGGAGTATGATAATCATCGCAGTTTGGCAGGTGCACTTCAGTATTTGACATTTACCAGGCCTGATTTGCTATGCAGTTCAGCAGGTGTGTATGTACATGCACTCTCCTCGTATTGATCACTGGAATACACTCAAACGTATCATTCGCTACTTAAAGGGCACAACTTCTTTTGGGCTTACTTTGGGCTCCATTGCCGATTATTCCTTGCGTGCTTACACGGACGCTGACTGGGGCGGGTGTCCAGACACACGTAGATCTACGTCCGGGTACTGCGTTTATCTTGGTTCTAACCTGTTGTCGTGGTCCTCCAAACGTCAAGCTGTGGTTTCTCGTTCCAGTGCCGAGGCTGAGTATCGGGGTGTTGCTAATGTGGTTGCTGAATTGTCTTGGCTTCGAAATCTATTATTGGATCTTCACAAACCAATGCTCAAGGCTAGCATAGTGTTTTGTGACAATCTTAGTGCGGTGTATCTATCGGGAAATCCAGTTCAACATCAATGTACTAAACATATCGAATTAGATATACATTTTGTACGTGAGCTAGTTCAGCGTGAACAGGTCCGGGTGTTACATGTTCCTTCCAGATTTCAATTTGCAGACATCTTCACTAAAGGATTGCCTCGCATTCTATTTGATGATTTTCGGTCCAGCCTCAACATTCGGCCACCTCTCGCTTCGACTGCGGGGGTGTAACAGAATGTACTTATATTAGGAGATATGTTATCTTGTATATATGCGTTTGATAGATCAATGAAGGAGGCAAGGGTTTGCATTATAACAATATTTATTTAATTTGATTCACTTCATGAAAACAAGAAACTTCGAAATCCATTGTTATCGTCTCCGCACTGCTTTACCAAATTGTATTTTACATGCATCTGATTGTTTAAAAATATTTGAACTTTTAATAATGCCTATACACCAATCAGAAGGAAAATATTTGAACTTTTAAAATATTTGAACTTTTAAAAATATTTGAACTTCGAAATCCCTAGGGGGTGGGGGATGAACCCCTTTATATATATATATGTATGTATGTATAGGTATATGTGAGAGAAGGGAGAGATAAAGAGGGCCGGCGAGATCGGCTGGTGGGAGCCGGAGAGGATGGGAGGGGCGGTGTGGGGGACCGGCGCCGGGCCTAAGCCGGCCCCCGTACCTTCTAGTCTTACTAATGAATTATTAGTGACCATTGTCATATTATTTCATTTCACCTTTTTCGTTGTTGTCGGGTGAGGGCACCTTTGCGGCAGAGTTCTTGTCAGTAAATAGAAGATAAGATTTCATATGAGATTATCTTTAAGGTTTTTTATTTTTTTATTTATTTATTTTTTTGAACGGCAAATTTGGATCACTGACGGACTACTAGAGTATCATCGTGCCACCAGCGAAACCACCCGATCATATCCATCTCCACTAGGCATAATGCCTATACACCAATCAGAAGGAAACCCAATAAATATGGGAAAAAACCCCTTGTGAGAATCGAACCCAGAACCAATTGGTACAAAGTGTTATCTCACCCCAAGATACCACTAGGCTATAAAGCCATGGGTTGGACTACTCAAACCCGTAACCGACCTAATATGTTAGAAAATATCTTTTTTTTCAGACGGCAATGCTCTATCTGACTCTAATATGAGTTGGACTACTCAAACCCGTAACCGACCTAGACGGCAATGCTCTATCTGACTGAGTCGGACTACTCAAACCCGTAACCGACCGGGTACACACCCAAAGATCAGTCAATGAATCAGTTGCAAGTCACGTAGTACATGCATGTGTTTAGGAAAGTTGTCGAGTCCATTAGTGCATTATCTTTTCCCATGTTTCATTATTTGCATGATATTAGGATCCACGCTTACAGTTCACGTCTCTTTCTTGTTTTATTTATGTAATTGTTTTAGCATTAGAACAATTAGAGAAAACTGACCCAGTGATCTTTCTTCATCTTAAATGTTCTTTGGGAAAGCGATTATCTCGAATCAACCATAAAAATTGGTACTTTCGTCTACGTACTTTGTGCCTCCCCAATGAGAGATTATGTCCACTGATGAATTGCTCACCACCATGGCAGAAGCTCTAAGACGATAGGGTGTGGTTTGCTTAGTCCTCAAGGGACTATCCGTCATGTAGACACCACATCACCAAGGGTGGAGGACCATCCCCTTGGGGACTACCCAAGGGTGTGGTGGATAGTCCTCCCTCTTTTTTTTTTATTATTATTTTTTTATTTAGTTAAATAATTAAAACAAAGTAAATAAAAATAAAAAAAGTTACATTTAAAAAAAACCTAAAGTTACATTAAAAAAAACCTAAAGTTACATTTAAAAAAAAATACAACACAAATAAATAAAAAAAAACTACTCATTGTTTTCTTCTAGATTCCAAATGTGTTCGATCGAGTCTGATTGAAGATTGGCATGTGTGAAATCGTTATGTAACGAGAACCTATTTAAATCTTGTTGTTCTTCGCTAACCTGAACATTATTCTGCTCCACCGCATTCTCGTCATACTCACAAATTGCATGTCCTTCGTCTCCGATGATCATGTTATGCAACAAAATACAAGCATACATACAGTATCACAACGTTTTGGGTGTAAAAGCGCGTGCTAGGTTTTCAATAATATGACATCTTTGTTGGAAAACATCAAAACACCGTTCAATATCTTTTCTCGCCGCTTCTTGAAACTTGGCAAATTTGTTTCTTTTTTTATCTGGCGGATGCCTAACAGTTTTAACAATTGTAGAGTACTGTGAGTATATTCCATCGGCAGGATAATACCCGCGTCTGTAATCCATTCCCGGAACCGTAAACCTCGTATCAGGACCGATCCCTTTTATAACATTGTCAAAAACCTCGGAATTTTGTAGAACGTCGTCGATATTCGAACCAGGAATCCCAAAGAAAGCATGCCAAATCCATAGGTCTTGAGACGCAACAACTTCTAGAATTATTGTTGGATGTCCTTGATCACCTCGCATATACATTCCTCGCCATGCGGTAGGACAATTCCGCCATGGCCAATGTATGCAATCAATGCTCCCGAGCATTCCTGGAAAACCGTGCGTTGCTTTGTGGTGTTGATACAATTGTTATACGTCATTGTAACTCGGTTTTCGCAACTACATTTTGCTGTAGAGCCTCACCCCAAATTTGCAAAACTTGTATACACATTCTCTAGTAGTTCTTTCGGACATCTTTAAGTATTCGTCCCAAGCATCGGTTGCTATCCCATAAGCTAGTTGACGAATCGCCGCAGTGCATTTCTGTAAGGGGGTGAAGTCCCTTTTGCCTCTAGCATCGTATCGCAATGTAAAAAAGGGGTCATAAGAGGCTAAATCGTCGGCTATTCATAAGAACAGTGGATGACTCATTCGGAAACGGCGTCTAAAAATACTCTCCGAGTACAACGGCTCGTCGGCAAAGTAATCGGCGACTAATCTTTCGTGAGCACCTACACGATGTGGCAAGTCATATATAGTAACACATATATAACTTATAAAAATAATGCAATACTATAAAATATAAGAATAAAAATATAACTAACTTTCTCGGTCTCGGTCGATGGTTGGGTTCCTTTTTCGTGGTTGTGACGAAACCTCCTCCTCCTCATCTTCTTCCAGAATTAGTTGTGTCGCGGCTACCACCGTGTTTATAAAATATTTTACGGCTTCTCTGGTGTCCGTCGAACCCGACGAAGAGGAAGATGATATTGTGTATTTTTTAGAGAAGATTATTAGAGAGTGTAAATGGGTTTGTTTGGAGAGTGTAGGTGAATTTTTGTATAAAAAAGGTTAAATGAATGGCTATTTATAGGTTTTAAAATAATTAAAAAATTATTTTTTTTTAAACTAGCCGTTAAAAAACGGCATTAATTGAGGGGGGGGGGGGGCACATTTTTGCCTCGTCTCCAACGGCTTGGAGAAGCCGGGAGTGCCGCGACGACCCAAAGGGGCGGTGTGCGACGTGGGGGATGAACTGAGCCGGGGAGGGGACGACCCCCACACCCGATGGTCTAATCTCACATTCAAACGCCATGTGATGCGCGTGTGGTGTTATAGGTTTTTATATATATTTTTAGCCCTTTTTACACGTTAGTCAAGTTTTAAATTTATAAAACACGATATTTTACTAACACCAAACACACATATGGGCAAGTGCACCCATCGTGAGCGTAGTATAGTGTTGGTAAGATACCGAGGTCGTCCAAGGACACAAGAGCTTTTAATACCGGTTTATCCTCAACGTCTAATCAAATCAAAAGTTTAGAAAAATATTTTAAACTAGAAAATAAAAACTAAAAACACTGAAAAATAAAAATAAAAGTAAAAACAGATAGACAAGATGAATCACTTGGATCCGACTCGTGTTTAGTGTAACATTTGATTATTTCCGCACTTTTGCACTTTTTAAGAGATTATCTTAGTTATTGTAGTAGCCCCCTCTTTTGAAGGTGACGTTACTGATGTGCGTGTGGTGTTATAGATTTTTTTTATATTTTAAGTCCTTTAACACTTTTTAGCCAAGTTTTAAATTTATAAAACACGATATTTACTAACACTAAACACACATATGGGCAAGTGCACCCATCTTGAGCGTAGTATAGTATTGGTAAGATACCGAGGTCGTCCAAGAACACAAGAGCTTTTAGTACCGGTTTATCCTCAACGTCTAATCAAATCAAAAGTTTAGAAAAAGGTTTTTAAACAAGAAAAATAAAACTAACTAAAATGCTGAAAAATAAAATAAAATAAAAACAGATAGACAAGATGAATCACTTGGATCCGACTCGTATTTAGTGTAACCTTTGATTGTTTCCGCAGTTTTGCACTTTTTAAGAGATTATCTTAGTTATTGTAGTAGGCCTCTCTTCTGAAGGTGACGTTACCCTCAACCCAGTAGTTTGAGTCAACAAGGATACAATCCTAAAGGGTTGGATTATTAAAAGATAATTAATTAAGTTATTAATGCATATTATGGTAGGCCCCTCTTCTGAAGGTGACGTTACCCTCGGCTAAGTAGTCTGAGTCAGCAGGGATACAGTCCTAAGTAGTCGGGTTAAAGTTTTAATAGTAGTTTACATATGAGGGGATCAAGGAGTTCGGACCCCCGCCATCCAATACCAGTGGGTATTGAATCCTACTAAAGTTGACCCAGGTCCTTGCAAGATCTATACACTGAATAAGGCAAGACTCTTACCAAACTGTTGCCTTAACCCCCGACCAGGTAGCCAACATACCTCCATATAGACCGTAGAGATATGAATGGTGAAAATCTTTTATTTTATATAGACAATAAAATAATGCCAAGACATCACGGACAAACGATAAGGAAGACTCACCTTCAATATAAGAAACTAGTTATTAAAGTCATTAATACATAACCAGATAAAAAGTGCGAAAAGATTAAAAATTAAAAAGTATTACACTAAACACTTGTCTTCACCAAGTGATGTAAGAGACTTAGGCAAACATGGCATTTGATTGTCAAGAACTCTTACGATCAATCTTGGATCCCGAGACTACTACACACACTCTATGATGGATGATGGATGATGGTGGTGGATTGTAACACCCCAAAAACGGATTTGGTAATCAAACCACGTCAATACTAATACACGGGTAAAATGCCGTTAGTAGTGAAAGTAACCCGGTAAATATTAGGATTCAAATAAATAATCCTAATATTAATTAAAAACAAATAAGAGATTCCATGAAAATAAAAAGTAAATAAAAGCTTTTGAGGAAATAAAGATAATAAGAGGCCCGAGTTAACGGGATTTAAAAATAAAACGGGTTATGACTTCCCCGAACCCACTAAGTAACTAGGAATATCAACCTAGTTAGTTAAGTGTTGTAAAAACAATAAAAGAAACATGAAATAGATAACCCTTTTTATAAACTATGGAACTAGAGGGACTAAAAGAGGCAAAAGGGAAAGATTTTTTTAATTAAAACAAATAAACACCAAAACACACACATATGTGTGTGTTTGGTCGACGATTTCACAAGCCAGGAGAAGGGTTCCTTCTCAAAACCCTAAACTCACTAAATCCATCAAAATCCAAGGGCAAATCAAGACTAGATCAAAAATCGAGCTCAAATTAGTGATCACCTAAGTGAAGGGATCACAAGGTATGTTGAATTTCATCTCTTGATTACATCTTGAGTTATAGATGAAAACTTGAAATAAAAAATTTGGCTTGCATGATTGAAGTTTGGATGAATTTAGGATGAAATTATGTCTAGGAGTAAACCCTAGTCAATAACTAGTTGAATTAAGGTTGAAATTATAAAGTTCATGATCATCCATTATGGGTGTTTAATGGGTTTTGTAGAAACATGATGAACACTAGAATCATGATTGTCAAACTAGTGTTATTTGAACTCTATGAAGTTAATCTTGACATTTAACCATGAATTTTATGATTATCTAGTAAAAGATGTTGAAATTGGCAAGATAGGTAGCCATAAGTTTGATTGTTAAATTTTATAAAAGAATGCTCACTAGGTGTTTGATATAATGCCTAAGAGAAAGCTAAATATTGAAATTTAGAACGAAACGCGTATTTGAATAATATGGCTAGTTAAATGAAATATGAAACAAGAAGAGTTCTAATCATCATGTTGATTTGAACTTAATGTTGTAAATCATGTGATTGAAAGTAGTTAACTTTAATAAACTAAGTTAACTAATCTTGAAGTCGAATAGTAGCTTCGACATAGAGAAAAAGTAAGGTGGAATGGTCGTGATTTTTAAATGACTAGTCTAACCACCTTGTAAATGTTGGCAATAGTCTGACGCTTAACGAGCTAGGTGGAGGCTTGAGAAAGAAGCGGCTAAACGAATCAAGCACGTGAAGAAAGGCGTAAACCGGATGAGAGGTAAGTGTAATTTTCGCACTTATGTAGATTACTCGTTTATTCTATACAAAATAATCGGGATAACGATAATATTGAAATATGGATTTTGTTAAGATTACCATGAGGTGTAATCTAATGATGAGGAAAAATGGTGAAAATGGAAATTAGTTAAGAGTCGACTAATGTAATTAAGGTTAAAAGCGTGCCCATGGCGTAAGCCGAAATGGGTTGAATTTGTAAGAAAAGAGTTTAAGAAATAAAGGATTTGGTAATATAATCCGGGATGGGATGGAGGTATGAATTGGACATCAAAAACCATGTTTTTGATTTAAATAGATAACGTTGTGTATATAGTCCAAATGGGTCAAATGGTGGTAATAACACCATTTGACATTATCGACTAATGTGGTTGTCAAGTCTTGTGTTAACAGGAGCGATTAGCGATTCGGACACTTGCGTCGCCATAGAATATGTGATAATAAAAGCGAGGTATAATCGGGTCTATTTGTTGACCCGAGCCAGGTACATATCAATAAGATTATAGTTTAAATGTGCGATGTTGATCATTTTTGTAGTGAAAGTCCTTCGTCGTAAATGGGGGACTAATGTTGATAAATATGCCCTTGCTGGGTAAATCAGGCAAACGACCTTTATGGGTGGTTTGGGAATCACGTATTATAATCAGGTAATCCTTAGATAAGCATCAAGGTTATAGGCATTAACCTTTGTGGGTCAAATGCCTAAGAATGGGTCTTTTCGTAAAATGACAAACCGAGATGTAAAATGTGACATAAATAGTTTACTACATTAAATCCACCACAAATATAATTGTGGTGGAAGACCATTTGAAAAACTAATGTGAAAATTTTGGTGCTAAAAGTAAATGAGCGAGATTTATGCCTAAAAGGACATAAATACCCTTAACGGGTCAAAATAATATTTTAAGTAAAAACGAGTCAATAATGCGTAGAAATCCGTAATTGGAACCTATTATGATAGGTAATATTGGAATTAAAGGGTTCATGAGAAATGGGGGTCAAACAAATATGTTTGTTTGATAAAATGCATAAAGGGGTTAAAATTCGGTAAAAGGGTAACGAGTCGAAGGCTTAGAAGTCTCAAAATTTATTATGTTGGATGTTGGATTTTCACTCCATATGATGGAGAATTAAATTACGGACGCGTAGGAAAAAGAATCGGGTAAAACGGATTAAAAACGAGAGAGTTATGCTCGTTTCCGTGAAATCGGGTCATGCTGGGAATGTACAGCAACAGCTGAAGGCAACAGTCTGTGAAAACAAGGGCTAGGCGTGACGCCTAGGCCCTTGGCGTCACGCGAGGCCCCCTAACTCCAGAAAATTTTTAAATTTTGTCATTTTAACCCCTGTACTTGTTTGAACTTAATATTTGACTATCAAAACTAACTTTTAAGTTGGTTTTGATCATAGGTGATCGCCAAGAGTGCCCGGATGAAGATCAAGCTCGATGAGGAACCGAACACGATAAAATACAAGCTTCCGCGCGGCGCTTCGTCGTATCTTTAAAACGACGAATCCAATTACATTAAGTTGTATTCTGATGTATGATCGGTTGTATGCATGTATGATGTTCGATTTAAAATGGGTATCACCACTGTAGAGAAACTATTGATGATCTGTACGAGTGAAAACAATATTGTTTATGCCTGCTGCTTATATTTGATCTGATGATATATAGATATATGTGAAGGTTTAAGGGAATGGATGATATGGTTTGTGTGAAACAACAATCTGATAACATGTAATATGTGGCTAGGAATGATGATTGTATGAATAGATCTGAATGAGTACATGATTGTTGCAGCCGATGTAATTATTAGACGATCATTAGGGTTTATGTGTTTTGTAACTGTTGATGATGTTGGACCAGACGAAATCTCAAGGACCAGACGAAAACACCCAGTGTTTTCGTCAAACACTAAGCCCGACGAAATCACTTGGGATTTCGTCGCCTGAGTGATTTCGCCAAATGGTGTTTTCGCCACATATGTGATTTCATCTCATTAAACCTGTTAAGTTGTTAACTCTGTTAAGTTATGTATGTAACTCTGTTAAGTATGTAACCCTGTTAGTTTATTAACTCTATTAGTTTGTTAACTCTGTTAGTTAATTAACTCTGCTAGTTTATTATTCCTGTTATGTATGTTAATCCTGTTAAGTTTGTTAACCTTGTTAAGTATGTTAACCTTGTTAAGCCTGTTAACTCTGTCAAGTATGTTAGAGAATAACCACGTTAGAATAAACTGTGGAGGACATTTATGTGGAGCATGAATCGCATGAATGTGATTAATTGTCTATGTGATGCATGATGTTAACTGCCAAACACATTTTGTGACATAGATTGCATGTGAATCTTTGCGAACTTAAACTGATTGTGTATACGTGCATAACTATAGGACCTGACTGATTATTTGTGAGCACATAGTTTAGCATACCGATCAAACCAAGGTGAGTTCACACTTTCTACAAGGCATGGGATTCCCGGTGGTTTGGGAATGGGTTAATAAACTAAAACGAAACCTACATATCCTCCATGGGTAGGATATGTACGGCCATCCTCCTTGGGTAGGATGCCACTATAAATCCTGCGTATTCTCCTTGGGTAGAACTACGTACGTTCGTCCTCCTTGGGTAGGACAACAACCTTACTAGACAACTCTATCATGAAGTCCCTCACTTTATATCGACTTAATCGCCGAGGCCGATGGCGAGCGGGTCATTAGTTAATAGCGCTATTAGGTTTAACAAACCTCACACTGTGTCGTTTGAACGGGCGTGTACTAATGGACTATGGCAAACTGTCAGTGATGATAGACACTGATGTAGGGCACAATTTATTTTCGTTAGTAGTCGATATGGTACGGTCTAGTAGTTCACATAGGAAGCCCCCACTGATCATGGTTATGGTTTGGGAAACAAAAGTACTGGTTAACTTGTGGTTTACGTAAACAACTTATGATTTCAAAACAAACTGGTAAAACTAAACAACCAACTATGAACTCGCTCAACTTTGTTGTTGACTCGTTGTCACATGCCTTGCAGGTCGTTAGGTACTTCTGGAGCTTGCACGGGGAGGCGTGATTGTTGTGGGATATGGACTGTTATGTCCTACACTTAGCATTTGAACGTTAAACTATGTTTTGTTTATTTACACATTACTATGCTTCCTCTGATTTCTTAAACATGTTTGGTTTATTTTGATACACCGATTATATTGGTTTGGTTTTTATTACCGAATGGAATTGTTCAATATGATTGGTGGCTTGATCCTGGTCAGTCACGCCTCCAAGCGGTGATACTCCGTGAGTGGATTTTGGGGGTGTGACATTATGTCAAGCTTCATTGTGTTCGTGTTCAATCTGATATTCAAGCTCGAGCTGATATTCAAGCCCGCATTTCTCAGGCTCAACATACTTGTGTTTCACAAGGTTTGATGGGTATGGAATTACCCTATCACATTAAGCCTGATCTTGTTTTGAAAGACAATGGATCGTACTATTTCATGGACCGTTTGTGGGTCCCAAGCCAAGATGGTCTTCGCACTTTGCTTATGGATGAAGCTCATAAGTCTCGTTATTCTGTCCATCCTGGCTCAGACAAAATGTATAAGGATCTTCGTACCCAATATTGGTGGCCTGGTATGAAGAAGGATATTGCCTTGTACGTTTCAAAATGCCTTACTTGTCTTAAAGTCAAGGCTGAACACCAACATCCTTCTGGTCTTTTGGAGCAACCAGAGATCCCAGTTTGGAAATGGGAAAACATTGCTATGGATCTCATTACTAAACTTCCACGCACTAAGAAAGGTCATGATGCCATTTGGGCAGTTGTTGATCGTCTTACTAAATCAGCGCATTTCTTGCCAATCCGTGAGGATTTTTCTGCTGAAGTACTAGCTAAAATCTACGTGGATGAAATTGTAGCTCGACATGGTGTTCCTTTGAACATCATTTCTGACAGAGATGCTCGTTTCACTTCTCATTTTTGGAGAACCATGCAATCTGCTATGGGGACCCAACTTAATCTGAGCACAGCTTATCATCCGCAAACGGATGGTCAATCTGAAAGAACAATCCAGACTCTGGAGGATATTCTTAGAGCTTGTGTGATCGATTTTATCACTCCAACATCAACATGGCTCCTTTCGAGGCTCTCTATGGTCGAAAATGTCGTTCACCAGTCTGCTGGAATGAGATCGGCGAGGCTCAGCTTACTGGACCTGCCCTCATTTTAGAGACAACTGACAAGATTAAGAGAGTTCGTGATAACCTTTAGACAACTAGAAGCCGTCAAAAGAGTTACGCGGACCCAAAACGCAAGCCCTTAGAATTTCAAGTCGGTGATCGAGTATTACTTAAGGTCTCACCTTGGAAAGGTGTGATCAGATTTGGAAAGAAAGGAAAACTTGCACCTAGATACGTTGGACCATTCAAGATCATCGAAAAATTCGGTAAGGTAGCCTACAGACTTGAGTTACCTCCTAAACTTGGAAATGTTCATCCAACCTTTCACGTGTCCAATCTCAAGAGGTGTTTAGCTGATGAGAACCTCCACATACCGCTTGACGAAATTCGTGTCGACAAAACACTGAAATTTGTTGAGAAGCCAGTGGAAATCATGGAACGTGAAGTCAAATGGCTTAAACGCAAGCGCATTCCTTTGGTCAAAGTTCCCTGGCAAGCTAAACGTGGACCCGAGTTTACTTGGGAATGCGAGGATCAAATGAAGGCGAAATATCCACATCTTTTCCCACGAGTTTCCTCTAAACAAATTTCGGGACGAAATTTCCACAAGTAGGGGAGACTGTGACATCTGTGCTTGTAATCATTGTAAACAGTTCAGTTATCAATGAAATAAAGTTATTTGATCCCAATGTTTGTTTGTTTATGTTTTACATTTTCATGTTTTGACTTTTATTCAATTTCAAACTCTATATCACTTTCTGGAGAGTTATACGCAAACTGGTGCATAAACGTAATCAGTTTAACGCAACAAATACTCCGGAACATCAACATATGCTTAACATACCCTAAATAACCTTTACATAACTTAGAAATAAGTTTTAAAGGCTTTGGTATGGCAAAAACAATTTAATTCGCCTACAGGGACTAAAATTGACAAACTATGAAAGTATGCCAATTTAAACTGTAACAGACATTCCGGAACATGGCCATAAGTTAAACACACCTTAAATATCCTTTACATAGCTTAGAAATAGGCTTTGAGGAGTTCGGTGTGCTAAAATAAACTTTATGCTCATTCAGGGACTAAAAGCGTCAAAAAGTGCACAAGTTTGCATTTTCGCGCATAACTTACGTTCTGCATACATCCGGACATCCAAAAATTTATGTAATCATTAAAATATATGTTTTAGTGATTGTCTTGTTAAAAATCCATTCGTCGCGCAATTTGGATCATTTTTCGCGCTTATGCGCATTCCGTCGTAATTAAGCAAACATCGCGATCGTACGACCAAACGAACCGACATCCGACATATTTTTGAGCATGTTTCATGTCCACAATGTTTAGGAATCATTTTAGGGCCTTAACGTTGGCTTAACGGGCATTAGAAGTGTCGAAAATGAGTTTAAACACCAACAGGGACCAAAACTGTCATTTTTCAAAGTTTGCTGCTGATCAGACAGGCCAGGCGGCCCGCCTACAATCCTGGTAACTCTTACGCGGGCCGCATCAGCCTCCCAGACCTGCAGAATTGTTGCAAACAGCTGTTTACGGCTGTTAAGCACCTCAAAACCACTTGCAACTGACTTTTAACAATCCTATGGGTTCCCATGGGTTTGTAATTCAGTGGGTAAGTGTTGTACGGCTGAGATTAAACGCTTGAGGAACAAGAAACGATCTTAACGGTTCCATGTTTCCTATAAATACCCCCATGTCTTGCTCATTTTCCCTCACATTTGAAATCTGATTCAAAGCTCTCTAAGTGGAAGTTTATATACTTCCTACCTGAGAGTGAATCGGGTTCGAATCTTGCAGGGACCTTCTGTAAGTATTCTTTCGCGTTTATTGTTCGTTTTAGCGTTAAAGTCAAACTGTGTTTGACTTTCTGCATTGACCAGTTTATGGTCAATGCGAAGTTCGTTTGAACTTCATAACGTGAGCGTAATCACGATGGTCATAGTCCCTAGTGACTATACCTACTGATTACCACGTTATCTAGGCTCAGTGACGAGTCGTAGTTTCGGGAAAAATGCGTGTTCTTGCGTATTTTGTAACCAAACTACTCTAGGATATCAAAACCGTTTGTTTTGATATCAAAACCTGTTTTCTAACTTAACTAAACATGTTCTAGCATGTTTAGCTCGTCACTTTTAGATTTGTGCTTGTTTAAGGTCGTAAGGGTAAGCGATCTAATCAATCGCTTATGCTTTCGAACCCGACCCATTTGGTCGATCATTAGGATCTGACCAAATACTTTAGGTGACCATAGTAGTTTAGGGAATAACCTTCCGAGGTTATACCTTATGGTCACGTCGTTTAAGTAGTTGTATGATAAGTAATTCCTATGCCTTAGGTAAATTACCAAAATGCCCTTTTTGCGCCAAAATTCATTTTAAGCTTATGTAACATAACTTTTTCCATCTAAACTGATTTAACAAACAATATTAAACATGTTAAGGCATATCTTACTTGTCATAGGGCTAGTTAGGGGGTCCGAACGCGTTTTACGCGAACGACGCGTTAAAGTAGCATAAGTTACCTAAACGGGTCATAGCGGGTCAAAAGCACTTAGGATAAGTTTCGTTTTAGTATGTAGGCTTTGTTAAACCATATTACATGAGTTCCTATGCTCATTGGTTTACGAACCCTCATGCCACCCGATCCTCCAATTAGGTCCGTTTATTAATGTAGTTACCTATATTAGGTTGCCGTTTGATTCCATAACCTACTAGCTTTGCTTGGTGGATATCTAAAGTCTATTGAGCAATCCCAAGTGAGTACATAGACCCCTCTTTTACTGTTTTCCAAACATTTTGGGGTGAAACACATGTGCCTACTTGTTACTTTCGTGCTTTTCATGTTTTCTCATCATATACATGCTGTGTTCATTGGTACATTATTAGTACATCGTTTTACATGACATTTTATTGCTATGTATGTCCATTGTGTGCATACTTAGTGCATTGTTTTACATTACCTTTTCATGCTATGTATGTTCATCATACTTAGTACATTTTCATTTCATCACATGCTTACATTTTGATATGACATTTGGGTTGTTAAGTGGGACCATATACATTCATTAACTTTGATCACGCCGCTCGTTAGTAGGTAATGGTACCATAGGAATTGACAACTCCCATTCCTAACATCCTAGGTATGTTTGGATGAAAGGAATGACCGAATTCGATAAAACATAATACAGATAGACCTTTAATTTGTTTAAAGGCTCATCACCACAGTCACAAGGCTTGGATGTATGCATTTTAACAATACCGCATAAATGTTTGTATTCAGTATAGCATGCATTTCCACAAAACATAACGTTGATTAAACCACGTTTTACTTCAATACATTGTTTTGTGCATTTTTACCTATGGCTCGGTGGATATATATATTTATATATTTCATTTGCCATACATGACATTTTGTTCACACATTGACATTTGACATAGACATTTTGATATTGATATACACATTTCCTGGACTGTATTTTGACATAGATAATTTGACATGGTTTACACAAAGACATTTGACAAATGATTTGATATGGGCAAATTTATATTAGTGCTTTGTTTGGGTAAGTGATTTAAGTAACGAGGCATATGTAATATGATACAAGCATGGTGGATACGCCGCTGGTACTTCCTATATATAAGTGCTTGTATGGTATTACATATTGTAGCGTTACTTGAATCATTTCAATTTAGATATATAAAACATTTTATACAAATAACATATTTTTCACAAGACTTATTTTACAAAACAATTTGTTTTATACAACTTATTTTACTTGGTTATTCTTTTAACCATGCATTATTCTTTTAAATATACATATCGTCTGATTTATTATCGCTTTTCAAATGATTTATATAAACAAACACTTAAACAAGATTCATGACAAATTTTCATTAAACATTTCTTTAAAACTAAGTCATGAATCCCATTTTCATAAAACCTATGTTACTCACAGGCATTTTTATGCTGACGTACCTATTTTCACATGTGTTTCAGGAGCTGATGCTTAGGATGATCGTGACACTAGGGCGGACTTGTGCCTTAGAGACTTAAAAATAAAGATAGACTTAGTTTAATTATATGATGTACTCTTTGGTTCTTGTTTTGAAACAATGTATTCCACTCTTTGGTTGATGAATAAAATAAATTTTAATTACCATGGTTGTGGAACAATAATTCTGTTACAACACTCCCCGACGTTTCCGCCACGATTTGATGTTTTACGTGGTCGGGGTGTGACAGAAGAGTTGGTATCAGAGCCAATGGTTATAGGGAATTAGGTTATTAGTAATGCTTTGACCTAGACTATAACTTTCTAGGACCCCAACACAAGTTGTCTTGTGTTTAGATCTTAAAACATGCATTTCACCTATCCTTAGGTGATCATCAAAACGAGAACCCAATTTCCTATAACGATATTTGAAAATTCAATCATCTATTTTTAAATAAATTGTTATATGGTTTTGAACCCTTTTGATTCTTTAAATTGATTTTGGAAATTTATCATTTGTTTTTGAACGATTCTTTTGGCCTTGTGCCTTCCAAGTTTTCAAAATCTCGTCAAAGTTTTGGGTTCTAAATAGTGTGAACACGTGCAAACTGGAAGGGTGAATGCCTGTACCCTGGGTTTTCTGTCTAAGGCTAGAGTGTTCGTACAAATCCACATAATCGGACCAGTCACTCTTACCTGGGAACTCTTGGGGTGAGTGTTCACTTATAGGCGAGCATGTCTTCGCTAAGCATTATTTTTGGACCCATTTACTTTGATTAGTCACTTTGTGTCGTTTGCTTGCTTTGTGATACGGACAAATGACCACCATCCTTGCTTTTGTTGATTTTGTTTCATCTCGCTCTTTTCATCAAATCATCTCACTCGTTTCCTTTCATGTTTCCTCTTTTAGAATGCCTCCTCGACGCGAAAATCCGCTACCAGTTGCTGAACTAGCAGAAATTATTGCGCAGCAAATGGCTGCTCAATTCCCAAACCTCTTTGCTCAATGGAACCAAGCCAACAACAACAACAATGCTCCATGCAATTTCAAGAGTTTTAACTCGGCTAAACCACTCAAGTTTAGTGGTACTGAGGGAGCAACTGGGCTTCTTCAATGGTTCGAGAGCATTGAGAATACTTTCCGTCACGTTCAGTGTCCTGATAATCGCAAAGTCGAGTTTGCTTCAAGCGTATTTCAGAAGAGGGCTTTGACATGGTGGAACAGGGTTATGAGAGATCATGGTGCTGAGGTTGCCTTGGCACAAACATGGGCTGAACTTAGGACTCTTATGATGAGGGAGTTTTGTCCTCGTCATGAGCTGCGAGCTCTAGAAAGGGAGTTTAATGATCTAAAACAGGATAGTGGCAAGCACCGGCGTATACTGATAGATTTGAGGAGCTGAGTTTGTTATGCCCAACAATGGTTACCCCACTCGACAAGGCTATCGAAAGGTACATCGATGGCCTACCTGACTCCATACAAGACACCGTTACCGGTAGTAACCCTACCACACTCCGTCAGGCAATCGAGCTATCTGCAACATTGACCGAGTCACAGATTCGAAGGGGTAAGCTGCATAGAAAAGGTGACAAGGGTAAGAAGCAGTCGTCTGACAAAGAAGATAACAAGAAGGGTAAGAACGGAAAGGGTAAGGATTCTGGATCCTCAAGGAATTCGAGGAAGCGTAAGGCTTCCCAAAATTTCGCCGTTACTGCACAGGCAAACCAAGCTGCACCAAATCAGCCAGCGCAACCTCCAGCAAAGAAGCGGTATGAAGGGAATGCACCTTTGTGTAATAGGTGCAATAGTCATCATCCACAGCAACTTCCGTGCCGTAATCAAGCAGCTCAGAACCTGGCTCAACAAGTTGCTCAACCTCCTGTTCAACAGCAAGCTGCACGACCTCACTATCCTCCTGGATCGTGCTATAATTGTGGAGACCTGACCCATTATCGAAACCAGTGTCCAAGGCTGGTTAATGCGAATCCGAATCAGGCTCCAGCTCGAGGTCGAGTTTTTAACATGAATCCACAAGAAGCGCAAGCAGACAATGAAGTGGTGAACGGTACGTTCTCTGTTAATAATCAACCTGCATCTGTTCTTTTTTATTCTGGTGCCGATAAGAGTTTTGTGTCATTATCTTTTGAGCCATTGCTTCGCGTGTCTAGAACGAAACTAGGTAAACCCTTGACAGTAGACGTTGCCAGTGGTGAACCCATTGTTCTTAATTCTGTCCTTCGCAACTACCAGTTGAACCTTAATAACCATCTTTTTCCCATCGACCTCACGCCAAGGCAACTTGGAAGCTTCGACATTATAGTGGGTATGGATTGGTTAGCCAAGCATCGCGCAGAGGTAGTTTGTTTTGAGAAGATCATTCGTGTGCCACTTCCGACAGGTGAGATCCTACAGGTTCATGGTGAGAAACCTACTGGTGGTCTCAAACTCATGTCTTGTTTTAAAGCTCGGAAGTATCTGCGAAAGAATTATGTGGCCTTCTTGGCACATGTCACAGCAGATAAAGGCAAAGGTGAGTCCATTCGAGATATCCCGGTCGTTCGGGACTATCTGGAGCTATTTCCTGAAGAGTTACCTGGATTACCCCCAGCACGCCAAGTCGAGTTCCGTATTGATCTCGTACCTGGTGCAAATCCCATTGCCAGAGATCCATATCGTCTTGCACCGTCTGAGATGCAAGAGTTGTCTAAGCAGCTTCAGGAGCTCTCTGAAAAAGGTTTTATCCATCCTAGCTTTTCACCTTGGGGTGCTCCCGTCATTTTTGTCAAGAAGAAGGATGGATCCTTCAGGATGTGCATCGATTACCGTGAGCTTAACAAGCTTACCATCAAGAATCGATATCCCCTACCTCGCATCGATGACCTCTTTGATCAGTTACAGGGCGCTTCTTATTTTTTGAAGATTGATCTTCGTTCTGGGTATCATCAACTTCGTGTGCATGAAGATGATATTCCCAAGACAGCATTCTGCACTCGTTATGGGCATTATGAGTTCACAGTTATGCCATTCGGTTTGACTAATGCTCCTGCTGTTTTTATGGACTTGATGAATAGGGTCTGCAAGCCTTATTTAGATAAGTTCATCATCGTTTTTATTGATGATATTTTGATATACTCTAAGACGAAAGCTGATCACGAGCAACATCTTCGTCTTACTCTGGAACTCCTAAAGAAAGAGTAACTTTTCGCCAAATTCTCCAAGTGCGAATTTTGGCTTAAAGAAGTTCAATTCTTGGGACATATTGTCAACGAACAAGGTATTCATGTAGATCCCTCCAAGATCAGTGCGATTAAGGATTGGGATACGCCTACTACTCCTACCGAGGTTCGTTCTTTTCTTGGTCTTGCGGGTTATTACCGCCGCTTCATAGAGAACTTCTCGAAGATTGCAGTTCCTCTAACTGCTCTAACTCAGAAGAACAAGCCCTTTGAATGGGGTTCTAAACAAGAAGTAGCATTTCAGACCTTGAAGCAGAAGCTTTGTGACGCTCCTATTCTGACTTTGCCTGAAGGAAATGATGATTTTGTCGTGTACTGTGATGCATCCAAATTAGGTCTTGGCTGTGTTCTGATGCAAAGGAACAAAGTCATAGCATATGCATCGAGGCAGTTGAAGGTACTTGAGAAAAATTATACCACCCATGATCTTGAGTTGGGTACTGTTATGTTTGCTCTTAAGATCTGGAGACACTATTTGTATGGTACAAAATGTGTGGTTTTCACTGACCACAAAAGTCTTCAGCATATCTTCAATCAGAAAGAACTCAACATGAGGCAAAGACGTTGGGTAGAGCTTCTGAACGACTATGACTGCGAAATTCGCTACCATCCTGGTAAGGCGAATGTCGTAGCTGACGCTTTGAGTCGTAAGGAACATGTCAAGCTTCATTGTGTTCGTGTTCAATCTGATATTCAAGCTCGAGCGGATATTCAAGCCCGCATTTCTCAGGCTCAACATACTTGTGTTTCACAAGGTTTGATGGGTATGGAATTACCCTATCACATTAAGCCTGATCTTGTTTTGAAAGACAATGGATCGTACTATTTCATGGACCGTTTGTGGGTCCCAAGCCAAGATGGTCTTCGCACTTTGCTTTTGGATGAAGCTCATAAGTCTCGTTATTCTGTCCATCCTGGCTCAGACAAAATGTATAAGGATCTTCGTACCCAATATTGGTGGCCTGGTATGAAGAAGGATATTGCCTTGTACGTTTCAAAATGCCTTACTTGTCTTAAAGTCAAGGCTGAACACCAACATCCTTCTGGTCTTTTGGAGCAACCAGAGATCCCAGTTTGGAAATGGGAAAACATCGCTATGGATCTCATTACTAAACTTCCACGCACTAAGAAAGGTCATGATGCCATTTGGGTAGTTGTTGATCGTCTTATTAAATCAGCGCATTTCTTGCCAATCCGTGAGGATTTTTCTGCTGAAGTACTAGCTAAAATCTACGTGGATGAAATTGTAGCTCGACATGGTGTTCCTTTGAACATCATTTCTGACAGAGATGCTCGTTTCACTTCTCATTTTTTGGAGAACCATGCAATCTGCTATGGGGACCCAACTTAATTTGAGCACAGCTTATCATCCGCAAACGGATGGTCAATCTGAAAGAACAATCCAGACTCTGGAGGATATGCTTAGAGCTTGTGTGATCGATTTTGGTGGTAGTTGGGATTCACATCTTCCATTGATTGAATTCTCCTACAACAACAGTTATCACTCCAGCATCAACATGGCTCCTTTCGAGGCTCTCTATGGTCGAAAATGTTGTTCACCAGTATGCTGGAATGAGATCGGCGAGGCTCAGCTTACTGGACCTGCCCTCATTTTTTAGACAACTGACAAGATTAAGAGAGTTCGTGATAACCTTCAGACAGCTAGAAGCCGTCAAAAGAGTTACGCGGACCCAAAACGCAAGCCCTTGGAATTTCAAGTCAGTGATCGAGTATTACTTAAGGTCTCACCTTGGAAAGGTGTGATCAGATTTGGAAAGAAAGGAAAACTTACACCTAGATACGTTGGACCATTCAAGATCATCGAAAGAATCGGTAAGGTAGCCTACAGACTTGAGTTACCTCCTGAACTTGGAAATGTTCATCCAACCTTTCACGTGTCCAATCTCAAGAGGTGTTTAGCTGATGAGAACCTCCACATACCGCTTGACGAAATTCGTGTCGATAAAACACTGAAATTTGTTGAGAAGCCAGTGGAAATCATGGAACGTGAAGTCAAATGGCTTAAATGCAAGCGCATTCCTTTGGTCAAAGTTCGCTGGCAAGCTAAACGTGGACCCGAGTTTACTTGGGAACGCGAAGATCAAATGAAGGCGAAATATCCACATCTTTTCCCACGAGTTTCCTCTAAACAAATTTCGGGATGAAATTTCCATAAGTAGGGGAGACTGTGACATATGTGCTTGTAATCATTGTAAACAGTTCAGTTATCAATGAAATAAAGTTATTTGATCCCAATGTTTGTTTGTTTATGTTTTACATTTTTCATGTTTTGACTTTTATTCAATTTCAAACTCTATATCACTTTCTGGAGAGTTATACGCAAACTGGTGCGTAAACGTAATCAGTTTAATGCAAAAAACACTCCGGAACATCAACATATTCTTAACATACCCTAAATAACCTTTACATAACTTTGAAATAAGTTTTAAAGGCTTTGGTATGGCAAAAACAAGTTAATTCGCCTACAGGGACTAAAATTGACAAACTGCAAAAGTATGCCAATTTAAACTGTAACAGACATTCCGGAACATGGCCATAAGTTAAACACACCTTAAATATCCTTTACATAGCTTAGAAATAGGCTTTGAGGAGTTCGGTGTGCTAAAATAAACTTTATGCTCATTCAGGGACTAAAAGCGTCAAAAAGTGCACAAGTTTGTATTTTCGCGCATAACTTACGTTCTGAATACATCCGGACATCCAAAAATTTATGTAATCATTAAAATATTATGTTTTAGTGATTGGCTTGTTAAAAATCCATTCGTAGCGCAATTTGGATCGTTTTTCGCGCTTATGCGCATTCCGTCGTAATTAAGCAAACATCGCGATCGTACGACCAAACGAACCGACATCCGGCATATTTTTGAGCATGTTTCCTGTCCACAATGTTTATGCATCATTTTAGGGCCTTAACGTTGTCTTAACGGGCCTTAGAAGTGTCGGAAATGAGTTTAAACACGAACAGGGACCAAAACTGTCATTTTTCAAAGTTTACTGCTGATCAGACTGGCCAGGCGGCCCGCCTACAATCCTGGTAACTCTTACGCGGGCCGCATCAGCCTCCCAAACCTGTAGAATTGTTGCAAACAGCTGTTTACGGCTGTTAAATACCTCAAAACCACTTGCAACTGACTTTTAACAATCCTATGGGCTCCCATGGGTTTGTAATTCAGTGGGTAAGTGTTGTACGGCTGAGATTAAACGCTTGGGGAACAAGAAACGATCTTAACGGTTCCATGTTTCCTATAAATACCCCCCATGTCTTGCTCATTTTCCCTCACATTTGAAATCTGATTCAAAGCTCTCTAAGTGGAAGTTTATATACTTCCTACCTGAGAGTGAATCAGGTTCGAATCTTGCTGGGACCTTCTGTAAGTATTCTTTCGCGTTTATTGTTCATTTTAGCGTTAAAGTCAAGCTGTGTTTGACTTTCTGCATTGACCAGTTTATGGTCAATGCGAAGTTCGTTTGAACTTCATAACGTGAGCGTAATCACGATGGTCATAGTCCCTAGTGACTATACCAACTGATTACGACGTTATCTAGGCTCAGTGACGAGTCGTAGTTTCGGGCAAAATGCGTGTTCTTGCGTATTTTGTAACCAAACTACTCTAGGATATCAAAACCATTTGTTTTGATATCAAAACCTGTTTTCTAACTTAACTAAACATGTTCTAGCATGTTTAGCTCGTCACTTTTAGATTTGTGCTTGTTTAGGGTCGTAAGGGTAAGCGATCTAATCAATCGCTTATGCTTTCGAACCCGACCCATTTGGTCGATCATTAGGATCCGACCAAATACTTTAGGTGACCATAGTAGTTTAGGGAATAACCTTCCGAGGTTATACCTTATGGTCACGTCGTTTAAGTAGTTGTATGATAAGTAATTCCTATGCCTTAGGTAAATTACCAAAATGCCCTTTTTGCGCCAAAATTCATTTTAAGCTTATGTAACATAACTTTTGCCATCTAAACTGATTTAACAACAATATTAAACATGTTAAGGCATATCTTACTTGTCATAGGGCTAGTTAGGCGGTCCGAACACGTTTTACGTGAACGACGCGTTAAAGTAGCATAAGCTACCTAAACGGGTCATAGCGGGTCAAAAGCATTTAGGATTAGTTTCGTTTTAGTATGTAGGCTTTGTTAAACCATATTACATGAGTTCCTACGCTCATTGGTTTACGAACCCTCATGCCACCCGATCCTCTGATTAGGTCCGTTTATTAATGTAGTTACCTATATTAGGTTGCCGTTTGATTCCGTAACCTACTAGCTTTGCTTGGTGGATATCTAAAGTCTATTGAGCAATCCCAAGTGAGTACATAGACCCCTCTTTTACTGTTTTCCAAACATTTTGGGGTGAAACACATGTGCCTACTTGTTACTTTCGTGCTTTTCATGTTTTCTCATCATATACATGTTGTGTTCATTGGTACATTATTAGTACATCGTTTTACATGACATTTTATTGCTATGTATGTCCATTGTGTGCATACTTAGTGCATTGTTTTACATTACCTTTTCATGCTATGTATGTTCATCATACTTAGTACATTTTCATTTCATCACATGCTTACATTTTGATATGACATTTGGGTTGTTAAGTGGGACCATATACATTCATTAACTTTGATCACGCCGCTCGTTAGTAGGTAATGGTACCATAGGAATTGACAACTCCCATTCCTAACATCCTAGGTATGTTTGGATGAAAGGAATGACCGAATTCGATAAAACATAATACAGATAGACCTTTAATTTGTTTAAAGGCTCATCACCACAGTCACAAGGCTTGGATGTATGCATTTTAACAATACCGCATAAATGTTTGTATTCAGTATAGCATGCATTTCCACAAAACATAACGTTGATTAAACCACGTTTTACTTCAATACATTGTTTTGTGCATTTTTACCTATGGCTCGGTGGATATATATATTTATATATTTCATTTGCCATGCATGACATTTTGTTCACACATTGACATTTGACATAGACATTTTGATATTGATATACACATTTCCTGGACTGTATTTTGACATAGATATTTTGACATGGTTTACACAAAAACATTTGACAAATGATTTGATATGGGCAAATTTACATTAGTGCTTTGTTTGGGTAAGTGATTTAAGTAACGAGGCATATGTAATATGATACAAGCATGGTGGATACGCCGCTGGTACTTCCTATATATAAGTGCTTGTATGGTATTACATATTGTAGCGTTACTTGAATCATTTCAATTTAGATATATAAAACATTTTATACAAATAACATATTTTTCACAAGACTTATTTTACAAAACAATTTGTTTTATACAACTTATTTTACTTGGTTATTCTTTTAACCATGCATTATTCTTTTAAATATACATATCGTCTGATTTATTATCGCTTTTCAAATGATTTATATAAACAAACACTTAAACAAGATTCATGACAAATTTTCATTAAACATTTCTTTAAAACTAAGTCATGAATCCCATTTTCATAAAACCTATGTTACTCACAGGCATTTTTATGCTGACGTACCTATTTTCACATGTGTTTCAGGAGCTGATGCTTAGGATGATCGTGACACTAGGGCAGACCTGTGCCTTAGAGACTTGAAAATAAAGATAAACTTAGTTTAATTATATGATGTACTCTTTGGTTCTTGTTTTGAAACAATGTATTCCACTCTTTGGTTGATGAATAAAATAAATTTTAATTACCATGGTTGTGGAACAATAATTCTGTTACAACACTCCCCGACGTTTCTGCCACGATTTGATGTTTTACGTGGTCGGGGTGTGACAGTTCAACCTCAATTTATCAGTCTCAAAGCTCAAACAATGGTAATGGACATGTGTTACACTGCCACATCGCGTTGCATCTTCAGAACGGTCAAAATTTCTCTGAAGAAGTTGCTAAAGGTCATATGGCATTACTAGCTACAGTGTTAGAATCATATGACGGTTTGGTTGCTGGTAGGATCGGAAATCCTATGCTGAAAAAAGAGGATTACGATCAGATCGATGCTGAGGAAATGGAGCTTATGGATATTAAGTGGAGTTTAGCGAGTGTTTTGAGAAGAGCTGAGAAATTTAAGCTGATTACAGGAAGAGATGACTTCCGTGAGGCTAATGTTTCTACTTTAGGTTTTGATAAATCTAAAGTTACTTGTTTTCGATGCAGGGAAAAGGACATTTCAAGAGGGAATGTACCAATCGAGAAGCAGGAGGCGCTCAGAACCCGTTCGGGAACAATGACTACTATCGGAAAGCAATATATCAACAAGTTGCTCAACAACCGTCCTCATCCCGTGCTATTGAAGATGGAAAGAAGAAAGCTTATCTGGTTAACCAAGATGATGAAAAAGTGGCAGAAGGTTTTAGCTAGGACAAATACATTCCGGCTGATTCAAAGTTTGGAGCTTTCATTGCACAGATCATTCAAGAACCAAATTTGATGAAGGAATGGATGGATGTGTTTGCCAATAATGAGAAAAGTCAAGATGGAGAATCTGTCTCTTCAGAAGAAAACTCAGAAAAGACACCTATCATCAACTGATAGCAGTCATGATGAAGAAGAAAAACAAATAAACATTGGAAAAACTCAATTATCTCCTAAAATTTTTAAATTTTATTTTGCAGAGAGATTGGAGAAACTAAAAGAGAAGCGAGCAGCAAAGAATCAGAAAATGGTAAAATGCGATAAAGTTGCTCAGGAAGAGAAGTTTGAACAGAGTGAAGAAGTTAAAATTGAAGTTGAAAAGGTGGTTGAAGTTGAAAAAAATTGTTGAGATCACGAAACCTTATCTAAAATGTTTGGAACCATGCAAACATTGTGAAGAAAAAGATGAGAAGTTTAGTGAACTTGATAAGATGAAAGAAAAATTATTGTTCGATGTTAAGTATGTGAAAGAATCGTATGATGTGCTGAATAGAACGGTGAATAGTTTGCAAAAGACAAACTCAGAAATAGAAGATGCTTTAACCATGATGAACGCAGTGATGATGTCTAAGCAAAAGGCTATCAATCACTATATTGAAGAATGTACAAAGTTGAAGCAGGAGTTGGAGACTGAAAAGATAGAGAATGAAAGAATCAAACGTTTGTTACAAAGTTATTCTAGTTCTGATTATTTGATTGATAGAATTTATCCAACTATTGCAGGTTTTGAAGCATTTCAAGAAAAGAAGACTGAAGAGATTGATACCGGTAAGAAACAAAGTGCAAATTATAACAAGTGTCCGCCTCCTATCTGGGAAGGTTATTCTCCCAGAAAACCAAATGAGGAACAAGTCAAAAAGGCAGTCAATATAAAGTTAAAGTACGAAACAACTGATGAGTTACCAGACAACATTGACGTCATATTCACATCGTCTGACACTGATCATGAGTCTAAGTTAATAAAGAAAGTGGTCGATCAGGTGTTGGATAAGGATGAGGAGTCAGAGTCAAAGTCTGAGTCTGAAAGTTCAAGTTCGTTGGTCAATAGTTCAAAATCATCAGTCAAAAGGGTTTACAATAAATAATTTCTGTTATCAAAATCTAATTTGAATGACGAATCAATCAAAGTGGCATATACTTTGAATGATTCAGACAAATTATATTCTAATGAGAAATTTCCAATAAGAAGTGTTCAAATTGAAAAGATTAAAAAGGTTTTTAAATTAATGGTAATTAATATTTCTGAAATAAAAGATGTAAATCTTTCTGAAAAACCTAAAAAATATACTTCAAGAGTTCAACAAAGATTGAACAAGAAAAAAGGTTACAGTTCTGGTTCTGGTTTTCAAAAGAAACCAAATCATAACAGTAATTTCAAAAAGAAAGGTTTAGGCTTTATTCCACCCGAAAATCATAAAAATGAGAAAATTACTAAAACAAAAACAATATTGGTTTCAGGTGCTTCTTCTTCTGAAGAAGAAGAAGAAGAAGAAAAGAGCTCATTCTGGAAGCAATCGAACAAAGTGTTCTTTGAAGAAAAACAAAAGTTTGAAAAGAACGGAGTTTATCAGAGAAAAAAGACAAGAACCTGTTACCGATGTCAATAAGTTGGTCACATTGCCTGGAATTGTCCAATGGCAACCAACACAAAACAAGAAGTTGTTTCTAAACTCAAAGAAAAAGTTGTTGACAAAACTGAACCACCAACTGAAAAATTCAAAGTGTTTAAAAATTCAACATATGAAGTTGGTGAATGTTCAAAAAGGTTTTACAAAAGAAGAGTGAATCTTAACAACCAAACGTGGGTTGTTAAGAAATCTGATGTGAAATATGGCGATGAATCTGACTCGTCAAAGTCAGAGGAGCCACAAGTTGAGGTTAAAAGAGAAAGTTCAGTACCACCAATGGATGATGTCAACTTTCCACCGTTGCGAACTGAAAATTTAAAATCAAAAGTTGGAAAAGTGGAAATTTCGAATCAATTCTATTCTGAGAAGAAAGAATTTGATGTCGAAAAGGCGTTTAATGGAAAAGTGAAACATATTTTTGGAAAAATGGTCGAGGGTAAAGCCAAAGGGGTAAAAGATATTTATGAAGAAAAAAGAAATGTTCAAACCCCTAGTGAAATTGAGAAGGTCACACCCAAAGCTGGTCAGGCTTGGGTGTCTGTATTCCATATGTAAAAATCCTGACTTACCGGAGCTCCCAAGTTGGTAATCGTGGAGCATGAATCGGCATCTTTCTTGAGAAATTCACATTTGTGAATTTTCGACCTACAAGTGGTATTGTTATTCTTGAAAATTGTCATATTTCAATTTGCAAATGGTATGATTGATAAGTGAACCTACAAGTGGTTGAAAAAGAGGTTTTCACCTACAAGTGGTTAATCAAGGTCATTAAGTTGAACTTGGTTTAACTTTCATACAAATGGTTGAAGAAACAATCTGATGAATTAATCCCCGATTCTACAAGTGTTTGTGATATTTACAAACTAATTTTCTGGAAAAACCATTTTGATTAAAACAAACTTAAGTGTTTTGAAATCATAAGGGGAAAATAGTTTGTTGTCAGGGGGAGTTCTGATTGTTTATGCCAAGTGGATGGCGATTTGAAGCAATTCACATCGGTTTGTCAAATTTTCTTTAAATGATTTTGAATTTTAGGGGGAGTAAGATTTTTTAGAAAATCCAAATACATTTGAAAATTTGAAAAAGCACAAAACTCATTTTGATTTGAAAAATATTGAGAAAACGACAAAAACATGAGAAAATGAAAAAGAGTTTTGTTGTAAAAAAGAGGAAATGATAGTACATCAGTAGACAATCACAGTACGCTAAAGAATTGGAAAGTAAAAAATGTGATAAACGGTCTCACTGATGATGTGCCAGTAGGTTTTTGCACGCTTAGTAGATTGTTGTCGAGATATAAACCTAAATATCATACTTACTTATCTCGTGGGGAACATATCTCGGATATATGGGTAACCCTCGAAATCTTGTTTGAAGGGCTTTCTATTTCTGACATACTAGGTCTTTGTGCGTGGTGATATCTAGGGTATTATACCTGGACTTCTGATTTTGCGGGAGCAATAGCCTAGTCCTCGTATAATACTTTGCATTGCTTTAATCTTAAAGCCCGCCCTCAGCATAAAAAATGATGAAACATTGAAAAATGCTAATCATGTGTTGTTGAAAAGAAAAGATTCTCTAAAGGGAACCCACCGAAAAGCGAACCATCATCTCTCTGATTTTGCGGAAGCAATAGCCTGAGCTCTCATGGTCTCGCATTTAACCCCTTACAGATATCATTAGTGTACATTCACCTGTAAGACTGGATATAGGAGTCTGGATACGGGAGTATATTCTGAGGTGGGACACGCGAATAAGTTTAAGTCTCTAAAACATTAATCTCGTATCTCAAAACAGTTGAAATTTGTGTGAAAATTTAAGTGGATCATTATACTGACAATCTAAGTGAATCGTTTAGAACTTAAAGTGTTTAAAGCTCAACTGAGCTAGTGATTTGTCTCATAAACTGATATGATCCTCTTACACAAACTCACAAAAATATTGCCTGTAAATATTTCGTTACTGTTTTTCCTTAAACAAAATTTCAAAAAAGATTGTGTTTTAGCATAATAATTTGAAAAATTCAAAAAGATTTCATTTCATCTTATTTTCGACAACTGATGTTGGAAAGCTCATTTTCAAAATTCCGAGTGCTAAACATGATGAACAACAGGTTGGGAGAGTCTGATAAAATGAAAATTGTTTTTGAATTGATTAAATGGTTCAAATTTGAATGTTATTTTTATAAGTGGTCATCAGAAACTATAAATGTTAAATCATTTTGAACTATATCTACCTGTGGTATATAAATTTGTCAAATTGTTAAAATTGTGAAATTTATTTTGAGGTAGAGTTTGTGCAGGATAGCCAGGTTTCGATTTCTGAAGATTTTCCGCATAAAGACTGAGCAGAGTTTGAGCCAGGTCACGATTCTAGAGCAAAAGCTATGTCAGATTGCGATCCCGGGACAGTTTAAGGGGAAGTCTGCTAGCAAATGGGAGTCTGAAGATAGTAGAGCCAGTTTCGTATTCTGATGACAAAGATTATAAGATCAACATCTAAGAGGGAGTTTAGAAGCTGCTGATGCTGAAGAACGTAAGGAATCAAGAGATCTGATCAAGAGAATTAGAGAGAGGATAAAGTCAGGTTGTGATTCTGGAAGAGAAAGAGAGAGAGAGAGAAGATAGAGATTGAAGGATGCTTACACTGTCAGATACTTTGGAAAAGCATGAAGACTGATAAAGATTGAAGACTCGAAATACTGAAGACTCGTCGACATCCAAGGGGGAGTCTGTTGGTGCATATGTCTGTCGACTTCGTCTTGTAACTAGAATGATAGATCAAGTCACGTAGATCGAGAAAAGTGTGAAACATGTGAGATGTGACCATTTCGCACGAAATGGAAAGGCCATTTCATACGAAATGAGCTGCCTATATATAGTGGACTTGATCATTTCATTTGTACGAAGTGTCTCCAGGCTGTAAAACGTTGTTATATCAATATAAAGACAATTAGAGTGTATATCAAGCTGATTCAAAGTCGATACGTCTGTTTCCGCCTTTCGTATTGATTAGAACTCTTCTGAACGACTCGTTTTGGTCGTGCAAACGATCCTACAAAGGGTTGGATTATTGAAAGATAATTAATTAAGTTATTAATGCGTAAGGTGGTAGGCCCCTCTTTTGAAGGTGACGTTACCCTCAGCTAAGTAGTCTGAGTCAGTAGGGATACAGTCCTAAATAGCCGGGTTAATGTTTTAATAGTAGTTTACATATGAGGGGATCAAGGAGTTCGGACCCCCGCCATCCAATACCAGTGGGTATTGAAAGAGGTCCTACTAAAGTTGACCCAGGTCTTTGCAGGATCTATACACTGAACAAGGCAAGACTCTTACCAAACCATTCCCTTAACCCCCGACCAGGTAGCCAACATATCTCCATATAGACCGTGGAGATATGAATGGTGAAAATCTTTTATTTTATATAGACAGTAAAATAACGCCAAGACACCACGGAAAAATGATAAGGAAGATTCACCTTCAACATAAGAAACTAGTTATTAAAGTCATTAATACATAACCAATTAAAAAGTGCGAAAAGATTAAAAATAAAAAGTATTACACTAGACACTTGTCTTCACCAAGTGATGTAAGAGACTTAGGCAAACATGGCCTTTGATTGTCAAGAACTCTTACGATCAATCTTGGATCCTGAGACTACTCACACACTCTAAGATGGATGATGGATGATGGTGGTGGATGTGGTTTGTGATGGTGGTGGTGGGTGGGTGAAGTGTGAGAGAGGTGGTTTGCCAAGGGATGGATTGCAAATGAGCCAAGCACCCCTATTTACAGCCTCCACAGAAGCCCGGACACGGCCACGTGTCCATTGGGCATGGCCCCGTGTCCACCCATCTTCTCTTTCTTCATTAAATGCAGTTTGTCTGCATTAGTTGACGACGCCCCCGTGTCCACTGGGCACGACCCTGTGTGCAGAAGCGTATCTGTACTATCAAGATTTTCCTAGATTCTGCGAATCTTAGAGTTGACCACGGCCCCGTGTCCACTGGACACGCCCCCGTGGTGGGTGATAGAAGCTTCTACAACTTTGTCTTTTCTGCAGACACTTGGGCACGCCCCTGTGCTCATTGAGCACGGGGCGTGTTCAGCCTTCCGTTCTCTTGTTTCTGCTTGGGAAGATGTTGTCGGGGGGTCGGGCATGCCATGTTTATTCCTTTTCTTGTATTTATGTTAGATTTAGCTGCCTTTTTGCTTCTTTTGTTCATTTGAGCTCATTTAGTCCTGAAAATACAAAAGGAAGACAAAAACACACTTTTTCCAACATTAGTACTAAAAAAGGGTTAGTTTTATTCCACATTTGATGTAATTTATATGTTGCATTTTGCGCACATCACCATGTGAGTTCAAACTTCGAAATTGGATACCCTCATCGCCACCTTTGCCAAATCTATACTTGCATTTCTTTTGGCACTGTCCACTGCCACCACCACCACCACTGCCCTAGAAGTTACACAACCAATGGTTTCTACACCACCTCCACTCAAAACTCGACCCAAATTACTACTCTTCAAAACGTGATACGAGTCACCGCCTCTTTCGTGTAGCCTACAAAACCTAACTATTGGAACCATCAACTGCTTTTGTCGGCAAACCACCATTGAAACCAATGTCGTCATGTGACCCATTTACACCGGTATCGTCATTGATTCATTCTTCGCTCATTGTCGACCACTCATTTATTATACCGGATATGACAACTGGGAAACACGAGTGGGGCCAACCAGAACGCCATGTGAAGAATGGAATGGCAACCACCGTGGCATTTTTATGTGATTGTGGACAAGAACATTTTGAAACGCATGTATTGATACGATTCGGCCTACTTAACCATGTAACCAACCCGGTCATATCAAAGGGTACCCTCCTATCAATGAATTAGTTGCATGTAACATATTGTATGCATGTGTTTGGGATGGTTCTTAAGTCCGTTAGTGCATTATTTTTTCATGTGTTTTGTTATTTGCGTGAAATTGGGATCAATGTTTAAAAAAAACCCCTAATTACTCACTCACAACTTCCAATCAAGTTCCGCCATGTAATCAAACATTATTCAATCACTAGTGATGGATTTTAGTGGAAATGCTTATCACTTGTGATGGAATTCCATCACTCACAACCTTTTTTTTAAATAATAAATTAACAATAAAACACTAAAATTATAAATTTCATTTAACTAAAACCTAAATTACAAACTAAAAAAACAAAATATTGCAAATAAAAAAAAACCAAAAAAATGTAAGGCATCTCCCACCCCCACTTTTCAAATATCTCGCGTTTTCGTTGAATTACGATAGTCTTAACCAGTTCTTCGAGATTGTTGTGCGGCTCTAAGAAGATTTTTAAAATCATTATTTTTTTCTTTTTCATTCAAGTGTCGAATATACCGCTCCTCGCGTTTAAGTTTTGCCGCCACAAGTTTTTCTCTTCTTTCGATGGCTTGGGATATTTCCGCCAATTTAGCCTCTTTGATTTCGGAGATCGACTTTGCCACCGATTCCTTTCCTTTACTTGACGAATCACCACTTTTCTTGCGGCGCGGCCTTATCGGGGTATCATCTTGAATGGGTTCGTCAATGGGTTGATTGGGTTCGTCAATGGGGTCGTCGTTTAAATTCATTTGGAGCAAGTTATCCGACACGGAAGTCGTGTAGTTCCCCGACTCGGAGGTCTTTGATCTTTTGGGACCTCCTCTTTTTTTGGAGCCATCGGCCCACCCATGTCAACCAAATCAACCGTTACCCACTTCAGGTGATGTCTCGCAACCTCCCATGCCGCCAAGTGTGGAAAACTCTTCATTTTGTATAGTCGACAATAGTTGTCAATGACGGTTTTCATGATAGTCGCCTCGCTCGCTCCACTTTGTGGATTTCAGTTCTACAAAAAATATAAAAAAATGTTTATAGCTGTTTTCTGTTTTTATATAAACAATTTTCTGTTTTTTAACTATTTTCCATTTTTTTATAAAAAATGTTTTCTGTTTTTTATAAAAACAATTTTCTGTTTAAAAAATTGTTTTTCTGTTTTTTTATAAAAAAACAGTTTTTCTGTTTTTTAAAAACAAACAATTTTTTTAACAAACTGTTTTTTTATAAAGTCTGGTTTTCTGTTTTTTTATAAAAACAGTTTTCTGCTTTTAAAATTAAAAAAAAACAGTTTTATGTTATAAAAATAAAAAAAAAACAGTTTTAAATTTATAAAAAAAACGTACCACTTGAATGATGTCACACCCTGAAATATCAGGCTGGCGTGACTGGTCCGGTATCTTCATTGCACAGCGGAAGCAAAAAGCTAAGACTTCTAAACAATGAACGCCCGCTAAGTACTCGAAATCCCATGGGTTCTCCTACTCCAACCGTTCCTTAGTTTTGAAGAATGCAACCCGAGAAAGAACATGCGAAAAATTCAACATAAAGTTGAGCGAGTTCATAGTTTGTTTGTAAAAGATTTGAAATAAATCTTTTTTAATAACCGGTTTTTGAAATATTGCTGTGAAAACGAAATTAAAAATCATTTTCTTTGGCATGTCATATGAAAACTGTGAGCTCCAATAATCTTGTAAACATTTGTAAGTATTCCTTTGGTAACCAGTATGTAAGCGTCTATGAACAGATCAATTAATGTGTAGCTAAGACATTAATATGTGTGCAATGGTGCAGGAAGGCTCAAACCTTTGCGTATTTCGTACCGGGCCACCCGGCTGGAACGACATAGTCACCACATGGGCCAACTCGCGGACCCATGGGTGGGGCTCGCAACACCCAAATAGATCTATCACTCATGCCCCTCGGTCCTTATTGGAGGATTAATTGTCTTAAGTTAACGCCTACCCATTCACATGATCTAACAGTTCATTTCTTAGTTAACCATACCATTTGTAATCATTGTAACATTTGTAACATGTATTTCACCCCCGAAGTTATAAAACTGAAAACAGTTAAAAGAAAAGGGGGACATGAACTCTCTGGGTTGCCTCGTTTTACGTACGCAGACCAACCCAGTCCCATTATTGTAACTAGGACATTCCCGTCCCTAATCATGAAAATCATGCACGTCTCGTAAATACGTATTTTGTTTTGTACAACCGGTATATTCAGTATAATTCGTTCGTAAACCATTTGAGTTCCTTGAAATCCATTCGTAACATGGTTTAGAAATATGAGTTTTCGTTTATCGAAAAATTGTTTACTTTTGTAAAACTTGCATGTCTTTCCACGCCCGAAAACTTACGACTCCGTGATGTCATTGCCAAGACGTGACTCGCTAGCATGCATTCTACAATATTCCTAACACGGAATATCTAATAAGTTCCTAATAAAGTGACGTAGTTAAACTACGTGTCACCGAGCTCTACCGAATCGTTGACTGAACGATTCGAGGGTTTGTTGTTAACTCAATGAAAACGACTAAATTATATTTGTTAGTTTGATTATTCTCGGTAATAACTAGTAAGTCTTGAAAAGACTTAGTTCCCAAAAGATTTAAAATATATAAATATTCATATGAAAGTATATAAATATCGTTATAATCGCGTTAATCGACTCGAGAAATCTTAGGTGTATGTAAAGAATAGTTATATGAAAATAAAACAATGTATAACCAACTCGTATGATAACTTAACAAAATATAGGTATGTGTCGTTTAGGCGATCGAAATAAATATGAAAAGTTATATTTATTTTATAAAAGAATCGTCGAATTATCGTGTTTGAAAATAAATATATGACAACATTTATTTTATAAGAGAAATCTATTTGTTTGTGTCCGAAATATATATGTAGCTATGTTTATTTATAAGAATTTGTTTTGTTTGTTATCGGAAATAAATATATATAACTATATTTATTTATAAATGGATTCGTTTTGCTTGTTATCGGAATAAATATATAACTATATTTATTTTTATAAAACGAATTTGTGTTTGATATTTGAAATAAATGTATAAATTATATTTATGTTTATAACTATATTTATTTTTATAAAACAAATCCGTGTTTGTTATTTGAAATAAATATATAAATTATATTTATATTTATAAAAGAATTGTCGTAATTTCGAAGTTTAGAATAATTACGATAACTATGTTTATTGTTGTAATTAATGTCCGAATCGTCGTTGTGGTAAGTTGTAAAGTGTTGTCGCAAGTAATTATATAGTTGTATTCGTTTTTATAAAAGATTACTTTAATCTGATAGCTTGTTTTATAACAAAACGGAATTATTTTACGGATTTTCTCAAAAAACGGGCAGAGTTTTCTCTGTTTTTGGACGCCCCCGACAACCCAAGTTGTCGTTATTTTTCAAAATTTAATCAAGATTCACTCAATATATATATATATATATATATATATATATATATATATTTGTCAAATATATCAAACGTGAACTATAATCACTCGGTTTGAGCTCGTTATCACGTAATAAAATAAGGAATACCTAACGTAAATAATATTCGTTCTAAATCTTTTACCGAATCTTCGTGTCGAAACGCCGAAAATAAGTCAGCTGAGTTGATCGGTTGAGTTGACCGAGTCAACTCGCTGTGTTGACAAGGCTTGATCGAGTTGACTCGGTCTGACCGAGTCGACCTGAACCACGAATCGCGAGACCCGAATCGAACCGTCTGACCTTGTTGACTGCCTAACTCGAGCCCGCTGACCTGTCGAACCACACTGGGTCTGGTTTGAGTTGTTGACCGGCTGAACCGTTGACTTGTTGACTAGATTTGACCCGAACAATGAAACATAACCCGATGTACAACCACTGCCTTCATCCTGTCGCTCCGATGGTCGTGCCGTCGCCGGCCACCACCATCTTCATTAACATTTCAACAACAACAGCAACATTCACCATAAATCTTCAGAAAATCACAAAGATAAATAAAAAAATGAAAAGGGGGATGAGGGTGTTTTACCTATGAGACTCGTCGGAAGAAACAGAACCGCCGCCGTTAGCGGCGTTTGTCGCCGGCGACGTCAGCTCACCGTTTCCAGCCTAATCTCTCTCGATCTCTGTCTCTCTGCGCTTGATCTGACAACACATCGACACCCACCACGCCATCGCCGCTGCTGAGAAGCCTTGCCGGAACCCTGCTACCATCACCGTGAGTGGCGGTGCCGCTACTACTGTTGCCGTCAAAGAGGGTTTCGAGTGTCACACCCCGACCGATGGCGGAAACATCGGGGTGCGAGCACTAAGCGTTCAGATTGCTCATGAGATTCAATAACACTAAATAGTTTCTTTATAATTTAGATTGATTCAAACATTGTCTAAAACCAAACAACCATCATCAAGTATCATAGTACATCAAGTCTCAAATATTGTTCAAAACTTATTTATCTAGATGAGTTTCTAAGCATCATCCTAGCTTGATTCCAAAGTTGCTAGCATCCTGTTAGCCTGCAACATGTATTAAAATATGGTCAGTACAAAATGTACCGGCGAGTATACAAGTTTGAATAATAGCATACTAGATTAAAGCCTCATATCCATATAAAAAGGTAACAAATTAGTTTCAGCCATGCTAGTGTTCGCAGTCCAACAAGTGATAGCCCAAGTATCCCGATGCTTTGTTGTTTTCCCAAGTCTCAAGGAAAACTAGAATCCTCCTAACAATACCCCCGAGAATAATGGGGAGGTGCATCTCCTATAGCGCTACTATTGTTAAGGCGGAACTACACACCCTGGATTAAACGTCCACATAGCACAAATAGAATTCAAGAATCACAAGTTTTACATACACATAGGATAGAGTTTAGTTTCCAAAAGTTTCAAGTATCATAGATTAATAGAATACATGTTACATCCTAAAGTTTAAAAACAAAAAGGGTTCGAGTATACTCACTGCGATTGCTTAACAGATCAACTGTTATTGGATAAAAGGGAGCTCTTTAGGATTATCCTGATTAGATTACAACAGATAAGAGTCTGGCAGAATAGCGAGATTCAACCTAGTGTCGGATTAATCATCTTGATCGGATGACGGTTCGATCGGATGGCTATCCGATCGGATTGCCATCCGATTGGGATAACTATAGTATGAAAGGGGACAGATTGCCATCCTATCGGATGGTCATCCGTACGGATGGGCATTCGATCAAATGGTCATTCGATCCACATGTCAAGTTTCAAGATGTTCAAGTTTCTGAAAAAGTTTCTAAGTGCTAAAAGATTCCAAGACACATTGTCACGTCGATCGGATGGCAGTTCGATCGGAATGCCATTCAACGATCAAAGGCTTCAAAGTATCAAAGGGTTTAGAATTAAGAGACAAGTGTCATGAGATCGGATGTTGGTTCGATCGGATGGTTATCCGATCGGATTGCCACTCGATCGGGTTATCCTTGTCCTGTTCCTAAACTTGTTAAGTTTCTAAGTTTCTGTTTTGTGACAACTGTACTCTGTAATCGATGTACAATGTAAAACAATGTTGATTATTAATAAAACAATGTGCTTTGATGTTATTATATGTGTTTTGGTGTTATTATATGTGTAATTGTGTATGGTGATTTTACAATTCGATTCAATTCCGATTTCAAGCTTTAAATCGCTTTCTGGAAGGTTATACGCGCACTGATGCGTAAATATAACCAGTTTAATGAAACAAACACTCCGGAATAGTGACATAGTTTTAACATACCCAAAATAACCTCCACATAACTTAGAAATAAGTTCTGGATGGTTTGGTGTGTTGAAATCAAGTTTTTTTGATCGCAGGGACTAGTTATGTCAAACTGCGAAACTATACCGATTTGTATAGTAACGAACACTTCAGAATTTGATCATAAGTTAAACATACCCTAAATATCCTTTACAAAGCTTAGAAATAGGCTTTGAGGGGTTCGGTATGCTAAAATAAACTTTATTGATCAATAGGGACTAAAAGCGTCAAAAAGTGCACAAGTTTGCATTTTCGCGCATATCTTACGTTCTGAATATATCTGGACATCCAAAAATTTATGTAAGCATTAAAATATTTTATTTTAGTGTTTGGCATAAGAAAAATCCATTCGTAGCTTAATTTGGATCGTTTTTGCGTACATTACGACTTCTGTCGTAATTAACCAAACAATGCAACCGTACGGCCAAACGAACCGATACCCGAGATTTTTTCAAGCATATTTCATGTTCCCTATGTTTTAACATCATTGTGGAGCTTGAAAATGGGTTTGACAGATGTTAGAAGTGTCGATACGCAACGAAACAAGGTGTTGGGGCTAAACTGTAAATAAGTGAAAGTGTCTGGTCTGCAGGTCCCTTACGGACCGTATGGACCATAGCCTTACGGTCCGTAAGCTTGTGCCAGCACCACAGAATTCATAAACTTCTATTCCAGCTGTTGCAACTGGTTTTAGACATGGTTTTTGCAATCTATGGACTTGTTTGCCTGTTTTGCTAATGCCCAAACTTAAATTAACAAGTGTATGGCCAAGATTTGAGCTTCACAACACTTGGAATGATCCTAGAACTAATAACTTACACTAAATAGCAACCCCCACTTCAATTCATTCTCACACTTGATCTGAAATCAGCTCTAAGTTGGGGTGTTTACACTTCATACCTGAGCTATTTTAGATCAAACATCCTTCTTGGACCCATTGTAAGTCCTCTTCTTGCTTGTTCTTATATTTCAAGCATGAAAGTCAAACAAGTTTGACTTTCAGCTTTGACCAGTCAATGGTCAACACAAAGTTCCGTTGAACTTTGCAACGTGAGCGTAATCACGATGGTTATAGTCCCTTGTGACTATACCTACTGATTACCACGTTGACTAGGCGTAGTGACGAGTCGTAGTTTCGGCCAAAATGCGTGTTTATGCGTATTTTGTAACCAAACTACTCTAGGGTATCAAAACCGTTTGTTTTGATATCAAAACGTGTTTTCTAACTTAACTAAACATGTTCTAGCGTGTTTAGCTCGTCACTTTTTAGTTTGGTGCTTGTGTAGAGTCGTAAGTCAAGCGGACTAAACACCCGCTTAGACTTTCGAACACGACCCGTTTGGTCGATCTTTAGGATCCGACCAAACATGTTTAGTGACCATAGTAGCATAGGGAATAACCTTTCGAGGTTATACCTTATGGTCACTTAGGTTTAATGTAGTTGTATGATAAGTAGTTTATATGCCTTACGTAAATTACCAAAATACCCTTTTCATGCATAATTGGTAATTAAGCATATGTAACATAAATTTTTGTCACGTAACTGATTATGCAACATATTTAAACATGTTTAGGCATATAACACTTGTCATAGGACTAGTTAGACGTCTCGAACGCGCTTTTGCGCACACGACGCGTTAACGTAAAGTAAGCTACCTTAATGGGTCGAAAGCACTTAGGTTAGGTTCCGATTTAGGATGTAGGCTTTGTTAAACCTTATCACATGAGTTCCAACACTCATTTGGTTTACAAGACCTCATTCTGTCTGATCTTCCGATTTAGGCGTCTATTGTTTGACTAGTGATTCGATTACTAGGTGCTGTTTGATTTCTCTGGTTTGCTCGAGTTTGTTGAAGTTCTATTGATTAAGGATACTTTGCACTCCAAGTGAGTACATAGTTCCCCTATTTTACTGTTTTCAATTGTTTTGGGGTGATTCATATGTGCTAAATGTTTTCAAGGTTTTAACGATGGTTTTCAAAACGATTTCCGATATTATAACGATGATTTCAAAAACGATTAAGATGGTTTATAGTAAACTAATAACGATTTCAATAAAGTGAATAAACTAGTTGGTTGTAATTACATAACAAATGGAATTCATTAGCATTGATCAAGCCGACCAGTATTAGGTTATGTTACCATAGGATCTGACAAATCCCATTATCGTACTGCACCCATGGTTATGTATGGGTTAGGTGGGTAATGACTGAATCTGAATGTTCATTTACCCTTTGGTGGTTTATTAATGTGAGAGCGAGATAGTCGAGTCACGAAGGTTTGAATGTTATTAGCGAGGCGACCACAAATAGTTTTCACACTTAAAACGAGGATGATTTAAACGAATTAACGATTCGAGAACGATTTATACGAGATTAAACGAGTTGGATAAACGATTGGTTTTTGGTTAAGTGTTTAGATAACGGGACGGGTATAATATGATGAAAACATGGTAGATACGCCGCTGGTACTTCTTATATATAAGTGTTTTCAACATATTACATACCGTGGCGTTATTTAGTTAACTTGGGTAAACGATTTTGGAACAATGTCACACAAACGAGGTTTTCGAAATGATATAAACCATACGAGTTTTATTAACGAGAATTATTAACGAGTTTTATTAACGATTTAATACGAGATGTTTTACAATTTGCTTTACTAAAACAAATGTTTTTTTTTTTGGGTTAAGAATCATGGCTACGAGGTTTTATAAACTATAACCCGCTTGATTTGAGTTGGTTAATTAAGTTGCAATATTATACTCTTTTTAAAACAAGGTTTTTAACAAAGTATTGCAACATTTAAACTAGCCATGAATCCGACACTCCTATAAAACCTATGTACTCGCCAGCATTTCTTTGCTGACTTTGTTTTCACATATGTTTTAGGTGTTGATGCTTGATGATGATTACTAGGATGCATGAGTCACATAGGATCTGGACGAGGCCTTAGTGACATAATAACAATATTAGTCGATATGTAACTTGTTTGTTTTGTGTTAAGACAATGTTAATGTTTAATATTATCAATAAAACGAAACACTTTTTGTATCCATGGTTATGAAACGATAATTCTTCTACGACACTCCCCGACGTTTCCACCGCGGTTTTGTTGTTTTAACGCGGTCGGGGTGTGACAGAAGAGTTGGTATCAGAGCCAATGGTTATAGGGAATTAGGTTATTAGTAATTCTTTGACCTAGACTATAACTTTTAGGACCCTAACGCAAAGAATTTTGCTTTTAGATTTTTAAAACAAAATTGTCACCTACCCTTAGGTGATAACCACAACGAGAACACAATTTTCGAATCCGCTTTGAAAACTAATCATCTGTTCTAGGATGATTGATTACTAGGTTTTGAACCCTTTGTTATAAGGTTTTGAACCCTTTAAGTTTTCAAAATCTCGTCAAAGTTTGGGTCTAAATAATGTGAACACGTGCAAACTGGAAGAGTGAATGCTTGTACCCTGAGTTTTCTGTCTAAGGCTAGAGTGTTTGTACAAATCCACATAATCAGATCAGTCACTCTTACCTGGGAACTCTTGGGGTGAGTGTTCACTTATAGGCGAGCATGTCTTCGGCGATACATTATATTGACCCATTTACTTTGATTAGTCACTACGTGTCGTTTGTTTGTTCGAGGTAACGAACAAATGATCGCCTTCCTTGTGTTTTGTCGATACCTCTTTTTCTTTTCCTAATGATCAACCTCACTCGTTTCTCATATCTCCTTGTTAGACCATGCCTCCTCGACGTGAAGCACAATCTTTTACTAATGAAGAAATCGCAGCCCTGGTCTCTCAGCAAGTGGCTGCTGTGCTTCCCGGTGTTGTGACCCAAGTCCACGAGATATATAACAACAACAATAATAATGCACAATGTGATTTCAAGAATTTCAATTATGCTAAGCCTCTAAAGTTTTCTAGGTCGCAAGGAGCAACTGTGCTCCTGCAGTGGTTTGAGAGTATCAAGAGCACATTCAGGCATGTGCAGTGTCCGAATGCGCGTAAGGTTGAATTTGCATCAAGCGTGTTTGAGAAGCGAGCGCTTACCTGGTGGAATGGTATTATGCGCGATAGGGGTGCCGAAGTGGCGTTGGCACAAACATGGGAAGAGCTTCGGGCTCTCATGATGAAGGAGTTTTGTCCCCGTCACGAAATTCGAGCTTTGGAACGAGAGTTTGACGATTTAAAGCAAGATGGGGCTGAGCACCGTGCGTACACGGATCGTTTTGAGGAACTCAGTCTATTGTGTCCTACCATGGTCACCCCACCAGAGAAAGCAATCGAGAGATATATCGATGGTCTACCCAATTCTATGCTGGATATTATGACCGGTGTTAATCCTACTACCCTTCGTCAAGCGATCGAGTTGTCTGCTACCCTAACTGAGACTCAAGTCAGGAAGGGTAAACTTACCCGCAAGGGTGATAAAAAGAAGGCGACTGATTCTGGGAAGGACAAGAAAAAGGGTAAGGGTAAGGAAGGTGAGTCGTTGAGGAAATCGAGGAAGCGAAAGGGTGCCCAGAATTTTGCTGTTACGGCAAAGACAGATCAGAACCCACCGGCTCAACCTCCTGCGAAGAAGGCGTATGCTGGTACCGCACCTCATTGTGCTCGCCGCAACGGTCACCATGTTGCACAACAAGCTTGTAAGCAGTGCACGACGTGTGGTAAAATTGGGCATTTGGCCAATGTTTGTCGTTTAGGACAAAATCAGGTTGCCCAGGTTCAAGCTCCGGTTCAGGGGAATGCTGTGAGATTCCCACCGGGTTCATGATTCAATTGTGGAGAGTTTGGTCACTTCCGCAACAACTGTCCGAGGCTGGTGAATGCAAACGCGAATGCTAATGCGAACCCGAATGCGAACGTCAATGCCAATGTGAATCCTGCTCGAGGGCGAGCCTACAATTTGAATGCAAACGAAGCGAGGGCTGACAACGAGGTGGTGAATGGTACGTTTCTTGTTAACAATCGACCCGCATCTATTCTTTTTTATTCTGGTGCCGATAGAAGTTTTGTTTCATTATCTTTTGAACCTTTGCTTGCGATACCTAGAACTAAATTGAGGAAACCCTTATCTGTCGAAGTTGCTACTGGTAAACCTCTTGTTCTCGATTCTGTTATTCGTGATTGTCAATTAAACTTTGATAACCATCTTTTTCCTATTGACCTCACGCCAATGCAACTTGGGAGCTTCGACGTTATCATTGGAATGGATTGGTTAACCAAACTCCACGCTGAGGTGGTTTGCTTCAATAAGATTGTTCGTATCCCTTTGTCTTCTGGCGAAATTCTAGAAGTTCGTGGCAAGAAACCTTCAGGTGGACTGAAGCTTATGTCGTGTACAAAGGCCCAAAGTTATTTGGGAAAAGGATATGTTGCTTTTCTGGCACATGTCACCGAGGAGAAAGGCAAGAGCAAGAGTATTCAGGATATTCCGATTGTTCAGGATTATCTAAAGGTGTTTCCTGATGAACTGCCTAGTTTGCCTCCAGTTCGTCAAGTCGAATTTCATATTGACCTTGTACCCAATGCCAACCCGATTGCGAAAGCGCCTTATCGTCTTGCACCGTCAGAGATGCAAGAGTTATCGAAACAGCTTCAAGAGTTATCTGATAAAGGATTCATCCGTCTGAGCTTTTCACCTTGGGGAGCTCCTGTCCTCTTCGTGAAAAAGAAATATGGATCTTTTCGAATGTGTATCGATTATCGTGAGCTTAATAAGCTTACCATCAAGAATCGATATCCCCTACCTTGAATTGATGATCTCTTCGACCAACTGCAAGGTGTTTCGTGTTTTTCTAAGATCGATCTGCGTTCTGGGTATCATCAACTTCGTGTTCTCAAAGAAGATATTCCCAAAACTGCTTTCCGCACAAGATATGGGCATTACGAGTTCACAGTCATGCCTTTTGGTTTGACAAATGGCCCAGCTATCTTTATGGACTTAATGAATAGGGTCTGTAAACCTTATTTAGACAAGTTCATCATTGTGTTCATCGAAGATATTCTCATTTATTCAAAGACTCGAGCCGATCACGAGCTTAACGTTGGAACTCCTTAAGAAGGAACAACTTTTTGCTAAATTCTCCAAGTGTGAATTCTGGCTTAAAGAAGTTCAGTTTCTGGGTCATATAGTCAACGAGCAGGGTATTCATGTGGATCCATCCAAGATTGTCGCTATTAAGGATTGGAGTACGCCGACGACACCTACAGAGATTTGATCTTTTCTTGGCCTTGCTGGTTATTATCGTCGATTCATTTCTAATTTCTCGAAGATTGCAGTTCCACTCACTGCTTTGACTCAGAAGAATAAGCCTTTTGAGTGGGGACCCAAGCAAGAAGAAGCATTCCAAACGCTGAAGCAGAAGTTATGTAATGCTCCTGTTCTATCTCTACCCGAGGGAAGCGATGATTTCGTTGTCTATTGCGATGCGTCCAACTTAGGCCTTGGTTGCGTCCTCATGCAACGAGGTAAGGTTATAGCATATGTATCTATACAATTGAAAGTTCACGAGAAGAACTATACGACTCATGATCTTGAGTTAGGAGCTGTGGTTTTTGCGCTTAAAATCTGGAGACACTACCTCTATGGAACGAAGTGTGTGGTTTTTACAGACCACAAAAGTCTCCAGCATATTCTTAATCAGAAGGAGCTGAACATGAGGCAACGACGTTGGGTAGAGCTTTTGAACGACTATGATTGCGAAATTCGTTACCATCCTGGTAAGGCGAATGTCGTAGCCGATGCTCTTAGTCGAAAAGAGCGAGTCAAGCTTCATTCTGTTCACACTCTATCTGATCTTCATTCTCGTGTCCTTCAAGCTCAACGATCATGTGTGATTAAAGGTTTATTGAAAGATGAGCTACCGCTTCAACTTGAGCTTAAGCTCGAAGCGAAAGATGATGGATTGCTCTACTTCAAGGATCATTTGTGGATTCCGAAACAAGACGATCTTCGCACCCTAGTGATGGACGAATCTCACAAGCCCCGATATTCTATCCATCCTGGTGCTGATAAAATGTACAAGGATCTTCGTACTCAGTGCTGGTGGCCTGGTATGAAGAAGGATGTTGCCTTGTATGTATCAAAACGCCTAACTTGTCTCAAAGTCAAGGCTGAACATCAACGACCTTCTGGTTTGCTTGTATAACCAGAGATACCGGTTTGGAAGTGGGAGAACATTGCGATGGATCTCATCACTAAGTTACCGCGTACGTCTAAAGGTCATGATGCTATTTGGGTTGTTATCGATCGATTAACGAAATTAGCTCATTTTATTCCGATTCGCGAGGATCTATCTGCTGATAAACTTGCAAAGATTTATGTTGATGAGATAGTATCTCGACATGGTGTTCCTTTGGATATCATTTCTGATCGTGATGCTCGATTTTCATCTCATTTCTGGAAGACCATGCAATCTGCTTTGGGAACCCAACTGAATCTAAGCACTGCTTATCATCCCCAAACAGATGGTCAATCTGAAAGGACGATTCAAACTTTGGAGGATATGCTTAGAGCATGCGTGATAGACTTTGGTGGTAATTGGGATTCTCATCTGCCATTGATCGAGTTCTCTTACAACAATAGTTATCATGCTAGCATTAAAATGGCACCATTCGAAGCTCTCTACGGTTGAAAATGTCGTTCACCTGTCTGTTGGAACGAGACCGGTGAAGCTCAGCTTACTGGACCTGAGCTCGTTCTGGAAACAACAGACAAAATCAAGAAAATTCGTGATAATCTTGTGACAGCTAGATGCCGTCAAAAGAGTTATGCAGATTTACGATGCAAGCCCTTAGAATTTCAAGTCAGAGACCGTGTCCTACTCAAGGTGTCACCTTGGAAGGGAGTGGTGAGATTTGGAAGGAAAGGAAAACTTGCACCTCGATATGTGGGACCATTTAAGATTGTGGAAAGAATTGGGAAGGTTGCCTATCGACTAGAGCTACCTCCAGAGCTTGGAAATATTTACCCGACTTTTCACATGTCCAATTTGCAAAAGTGTTTAGCTGACGCTGATCTTCACATTCCTCTCGACGAAATCCGAATCGATGAAACAATGCACTTTGTCGAGAAACCAGTGGAGATCGTGGACCGTACTTTCAAACAGTTGAAGAACAAACAGATTCATTTGGTTAAAATTCGTTGGGAGTCCAAACGTCGCCCAGAGTTTACTTGGGAATGTGAGGACCAAATGAAGGCAAAATATCCGCATTTGTTTTCACAAGCTTCCTCTAAATAAAATTTCAGGACGAAATTTCCTGAAGTAGGGGAGACTGTGACAACTGTACTATGTAATCGATGTACAATGTAAAACAATGTTGATTATTAATAAAAAAATGTGATTTGGTGTTATTATATGTGTTTTGGTGTTATTATATGTGTAATTGTGTTTGGTGATTTTACAATTCGATTCAATTCCGATTTCAAGCTTTAAATCGCTTTCTGGAAGGTTATACGCGCACTAATGCGTAAATATAACCAGTTTAATGCAACAAACACTCCGGAATAGTGAAATAGGCTTAACATACCCTAAATAACCTCCACATAACTTAGAAATATGTTCTGGATGGTTTGGTGTGTTGAAATCAAGTTTTTTCTATCGCAGGGACTAGTTATGTCAAACTGTGAAACTATACCGATTTGTATAGTAACGAACACTCCAGAACTTGATCATAAGTTAAACATACCCTAAATATCCTTTACATAGCTTAGAAATAGACTTTGAGGGGTTCGGTATGCTAAAATAAACTTTATTGATCAATAGGGACTAAAAGCGTCAAAAAGTGCACAAGTTTGCATTTTCGCGCATATCTTACGTTCTGAATATATCTGGACATCCAAAAATTTATGTAAGCATTAAAATATTTTATTTTAGTGTTTGGCATAAGAAAAATCCATTCGTCGCTTAATTTGGATCGTTTTTGCGTTCGTTACGACTTCCGTCGTAATTAACCGAACAACGCAACCGTACGGCCAAACGAACCGACACCCAAGATGTTTTCAAGCATATTTCATGTTCCCTATATTTTAACATCATTGTGGACCTTGAAAATGGGTTTGACGGGTGTTAGAAGTGCCGATACGCAACGAAACAAGGTGCAGGGGCTAAACTGTAAATAAGTGAAAGTGTCTGGTCTGCAGGTCCCTTACGGACCGTATGGACCATAGCCTTATGGTCCGTAAGCTTGTGCCAGCACCACATAATTCAGAAACTTCTATTCCAGCTGTTGCAACTAGTTTTAGACATGGTTTTTGCAATCTATGGACTTGTTTGCCTGTTTTGCTAATGCCCAACCTTAGATTAACTAGTGTATGGCCAAGATTTGAGCTTCACAACACTTGGAATGATCTTAGAACTCCTAACTTACTATAAATAGCAACCCCCACTTCACTTCATTCTCACACTTGATCTGAAATCAGCTCTAAGTTGGGGTGTTTACACTTCATACCTGAGCTATTTTAGATCAAACATCCTTCTTGGACCCTTTGTAAGTCCTCTTCTTGCTTGTTCTTATATTTCAAGCATGAAAGTCAAACAAGTTTGACTTTCAGCTTTGACCAGTCAATGGTTAACACAAAGTTCCGTTGAACTTTGTAACGTGAGCGTAATCACGATGGTTATAGTCCCTTGTGACTATACCTACTGATTACCACGTTGACTAGGCGTAGTGACGAGTCGTAGTTTCGGCCAAAATGCGTGTTTATGCGTATTTTGTAACCAAACTACTCTAGGTTATCAAAACCGTTTGTTTTGATATCAAAACGTGTTTTCTAACTTAACTAAACATGTTCTAGCGTGTTTAGCTCGTCACTTTTTAGTTTGGTGCTTGTGTAGAGTCGTAAGTCAAGCGGACTAAACACCCGCTTAGACTTTCGAACACGACCCGTTTGGTCGATCTTTAGGATCCGACCAAACATGTTTAGTGACCATAGTAGCATAGGGAATAAGCTTTCGAGGTTATACCTTATGGTCACTTAGGTTTAATGTAGTTGTATGATAAGTAGTTTATATGCCTTATGTAAATTACCAAAATACCCTTTTCATGCATAATTGGTAATTAAGCATATGTAACATAAATTTTTGTCACGTAACTAATTATGCAACATATTTAAACATGTTTAGGCATATAACACTTGTCATAGGACTAGTTAGACGTCTCGAACGCGCTTTTGCGCGCACGACGCGTTAACGTAGCGTAAGCTACCTTAATGGGTCGAAAGCACTTAGGTTAGGTTCCGATTTAGGATGTAGGCTTTGTTAAACCTTATCACATGAGTTCCAACACTCATTTGGTTTACAATACCTCATTCTGTCTGATCTTCCTATTTAGGCGTCTATTGTTTGACTAGTGATTCGATTACTAGGTGCTGTTTGATTTCTCTGGTTTGCTCGAGTTTGTTGAAGTTCTATTGATTGAGGATACTTTGCACTCCAAGTGAGTACATAGTTCCCCTATTTTACTGTTTTCAATTGTTTTGGGTTGATTCATATGTGCTAAATGTTTTCAAGGTTTTAACGATGGTTTTCAAAACGATTTCCGATATTATAACGATGATTTCAAAAACGATTAAGATGGTTTATACTAAACTAATAACCATTTCAATAAAGTGAATAAACTAGTTGGTTGTAATTTCATAACGAATGGCATTCATTAGCATTGATCAAGCCAACTAGTATTAGGTTATGGTACCATAGGATCTAACAAATCCCATTATCGTACTGCACCCATGGTTATGTGTGGGTTAGGTGGGTAATGACTGAATCTGAATGTTAATTTACCCTTTAGTGGTTTATTAATGCGAGAGTGAGATAGTCGAATCACGAAGGTTTGAATGTTATTAGCGAGGCGATTTCAAATAGTTTTCACACTTAAAACGAGGATGATTTAAACGATTTAAACGAATTAACAATTTGGGAACGATTTATACGAGATTAAACGAGTTGGATAAACGATTGGTTTTTGGTTAAGTGTTTAGATAACGGGACGGGTATAATATGATGAAAACATGGTAGATACGCCGTGGTACTTCTTATATATAAGTGTTTTCAACATATTACATACCGTGGCGTTATTTAGTTAACTTGGGTAAACGATTTTGGAACGATGTCACACAAACGAGGTTTTCGAAATGATATAAACCATACGAGTTTTATTAACGAGAATTATTAACGAGTTTTATTAACGATTTAATACGAGATATTTTACAATTTGCTTTACTAAAACAAATGTTTTTTTTGGGTTAAGAATCATGGCTACGAGGTTTTATAAACTATAACCCGCTTGATTTGAGTTGGTTAATTAAGTTGCAATATTATACTCTTTTCAAAACAAGGTTTTTAACAAAGTATTGCAACATTTAAACTAGCCATGAATCTGACACTCCTATAAAACCTATATACTCGCCAGCATTTCTTTGCTGACTTTGTTTTCACATATGTTTCAGGTGTTGATGCTTGATGATGATTACTAGGATACATGAGTCACATAGGATCTGGACGAGGCCTTAGTGACATAATAACAATATTAGTCGATATGTAACTTGTTTGTTTTGTGTTAAGACAATGTTAATGTTTAATATTATCAATAAAACGAAACACTTTTTGTATCCATGGTTATGAAACGATAATTCTGCCACGACACTCCCCGACGTTTCCGCCGCGGTTTTGTTGTTTTAACGCGGTCGGGGTGTGACATGTTTAACCAACAACGACTTGGTACGCCTTGAGACAACAGTAAACTCATCAGTGTACAACTGATCTGATCAGGTGGGAATCACCCCAGTCCGTTCCGTCACCCGTTTGTGACGGTATTTTTGTCAGAATTCATACTCCGGTCATCTTCTCCGGCAACGATCCTTCTCCAAACCAACTCCAGGCTAATCGTCAAGTCTACAGTCCATTTAAATCCAGATCTCACCATTTTAGGTAAAAGTCTTAAGAGGAGATGAAGATAAACATAAGTTTTAGTTGAAAAGTGTATATTCAGTAAAGATTTAGTGTAAAAACACATGAAATTCCTTAGATCTGAGCTAGATCTTGAACGGAATAACATCATTCAACAGTTTGTACAAACCGCCATGGTGACATCACCCTCAAGGGCTCAAATCTCAGAGATTTCACGATGAAAAGTTAGATTTCAAAGGAGAATCATGAAGAGAATAGTGTGGTTATCAAAGATGTACAAGAATCTAGTGTAAAACGTACCCAAATTGCCAAAAATGGAAGAGAAGAGGAGTGTGTGCGTCTTGGTCGAGTGAGGCTGTCACATCAGTGAGAAATGATGTGACAAGCCTATTTATAGTGTCAGAGGGAGAGAGTGAGGCGGTGTGCATGGATCGGATGGCAGGTCGGTCGAATGGCCATCCGATCGGTTGGTCATCTGATCGGATTGCCATTTGGCCAACCCCATCCTTTTCGTGTTTCCGTTTTTGATTTGTTTTGCGAGTTAGATTAAGCATTGCGTTTGTATTATTGGGTAATAGAATCACATAACTTGATTACATCATTAACACCATAGTTTCCATAGTTTCCTCCAGTGACAAAACTCCATTCCCTCGTTCAACCAAGTCTCAAGTTTTACGAGCCTCAAGAGTCAAGCACCAAAGTATCAAGTCTTATAGAATCATAGCATCATAGAATTATAGTCTCATAGCATCATAGAATCATAGTCTCATAGTATCTTAGAATCATAGTCTCATAGTATCTTAGAATCATAGCATAAGTTTCACCAAGTATCAAAAGTATCAAGTATCACATAGCTTAGGGACTAAAAGTAACAAAAGCTAAAAGTCTAGGGATGCAGGCGTTACAGTCTCCCCTCCTTTAGGAGATTTCGTCCCCGAAATCTGGGTAGAAGACTGCTCGAAGAGCTGCGGATACTTGGTTTTCATCTCACTTTTCAGTTCCTAAGTGAATTCGGCGCCACGCTTTCCCTCCCATCTAACCTTGACTATGGGGATTTTGATGCGCCTCAGTCGCTTGACACCCTGATCCATGATTTCAACCGGTATTTCCACAAAGTGTAAAGCTTTGTTTATTTGCAAGTCTTCAAGAGGAACCTGCAGTTCCTCGTCGGCTAGGCACTTACGTAGATTAGATACGTGGAACACTGGATGCACGTTGTTTAGTTCCTTTGGCAGGTCGAGTCGGTACGCTACCTTGCCAATCCTTTCGAGTATCACGTATGGACCCACAAAGCGAGGAGCGAGCTTTCCCTTCTTACCAAAACGAACTACTCCCTTCCAGGGAGATACCTTGAGAAGGACTCGGTCACCAACATCAAATTCTAGAGGCTTGCGCCTATTATCAGCATAGGTCTTTTGTCTGCTCCTGGCCTTGATCAAGTTATCATGGATTTGAAGAATCTTATCCGTTGTCTCTTGAATGATTTCAGTCAGGGCCAGTAAACTGCTTGTCACCAATCTCATGCCAGCTGAGAGGAGATCGGCACTTGCGGCCATCCAAAGCTTCGAAAGGAGCCATCTGAATACTGGAATGATAGTTGTTGTTGTACGAGAACTCAATCAATGGTAAATGTACATCCCAGATACCACCAAAGTCAATGACACAAGAATGGAGCATATCCTCTAGGGTCTGAATAGTTCGCTCGGTCTGTCCATCCGTTTGGGGATGGAATGCCGTGCTAAAATTCAAGTGAGAACCCATAGCGGATTGAAAGGTTTGCCAAAGAAGTGAAGTAAAACGACCATCCCGGTCCGAGATTATGTCAAGAGGTATGCCATGACGGCATATAATCTCATAAGTATTGATTCGAGCAAGTTTATCCACTTTATAATCTTCATGAATGGGAAGTAAGTGGGCTGATTTGGTCAAACGATCAATTATCACCCAGATACTATCGTGACCAGAAGGTGTTCGAGGTAGTTTGGTAATAAAGTCCATAGCGATGCTATCCCATTTCCAAACTTGGATTTCTGGCTGTTCTAAGAGTCTTGAAGGACATTGATATTCAGCCTTTACCTTCGTGCAAGTAAGGCATTTCAAAACATATATACAATGTCCTTCTTCATACCAGGCCACCAATAAGTCATACGTAAGTCATGGTATATCTTATCGGCTCCTGGATGAATAGAATAACGGGATTTGTGAGCCTCATTCATAATGAGCTCACGGAGATTATCGCAATCCGGAACCCAAATGCGATTTAGGTAGTATTGGAGCCCATTGGGTTTAGTTTCAAGCTGTTCAATCTTAGCGCCTTGGATTTCCACTTCTAGACTTCCTTCATTTGCTGACGAATACTGAGCGTCACGAATACACGCCTGGAGATCACTAGAGATACGAATAGCATTAACATGAGTTTTACGACTAAGAGCATCGGCCACTACATTCGCCTTGCCAGGATGATAGTGAATTTCGAAGTCGTAGTCGTTAAGCAATTCCACCCAACATCTCTGTCGCAAGTTCAGTTCGTTTTGGTCAAAGATATGTTGAAGGCTCCTATGGTCAGTGAAAACCACACACTTAGTACCATACATGTAGTGTCGCCATATCTTTAACGCAAACACAACTGCACCAAGCTCCAGATCATGAGTAGTATAGTTTTTCTCATGTACCTTGAGTTGACGAGAGGTATAAGCAATAACCTTGTCCCGCTGCATGAGCACACAGCCCAAACCACAGTTCGAGGCATCACAATATACCACGAAATCATCGTTCCCATCAGGGAGAGTTAGAACAGGAGCATTACATAAAAGAATCTTAAGAGTCTGAAAAGATTCCTCTTGCTCAGGACCCCAAGCAAAAGGTCTCTCTTTCTGAGTCAACGAAGTAAGAGGAACAGCGATCTTAGAGAAGTCTGAAATGAATCGGCGGTAATATCCTGCCAATCCTAAAAAGGAACGAATCTCAGATGCAGATTTAGGCGTACTCCAATTCTTAACAGCTTCGATTTTGGACGGGTCAACATGAATACCTTGCTTACTAACGACGTGACCAAGGAATTGTACTTTGTTAATCCAAAACTCACACTTAGAAAATTTGGCATACAAACGTTCACCACATAAGAGTTCAAGCATCAAGCATAAATGTCGAGCATTATCAGCTTTAGTTTTAGAATAAATGAGAATATCATCGATGAAGACTATCACAAAACGATCCAAATAGGGCTTACAAACACGATTCATGAGATCCATGAACACGGCGGGTGCGTTGGTCAATCCAAATGGCATGACCACGAACTCGTATTGTCCATAACGAGTACGAAAAGCGGTTTTGGGTACATCATCCTCGAGTACACGAAGCTGATGATAACCAGAACGAAGATCGATTTTTGAAAAAAAGGTCGCGCCTTGTAGTTGGTCAAATAGATCATCAATACGGGGGAGAGGATAATGATTCTTAACGGTAAGCTTATTAAGTTCACGGTAGTCGATACACATACGAAACGAACAATCTTTCTTCTTGACGAATAGCATGGGAGCACCCCACGGAGAGGTACTTGGCCGAATGAATCCCTTGTCGAGTAGTTCCTGAATCTGGCTGGATAATTCTTGCATCTCGGAAGGTGCAAGTCGGTAAGGAGCCTTGGTGACAGGAGTCGCTCCAGGTACGAGATCAATACGAAAATCAACGGATCTAGGAGGAGGAAGACCAGGTAGATCCTCAGGGAAAACATCAGGGAAATCACACACTACTGGAACATCACTTATGTTCTTCCCTTTGTTCTTTTGTTCCACCACCTGGGCCAAGAAGGCAAAGTTCTGTTTACATAAGCATCTGTTCGCTTGAGTGCATGACATCAGCCTTAGTCCTTTCGAAGTTCGGTCTCCATAGACATGTAAAATATCACCGGACAGAAGAGGTAGACGTACAAACTTCTCGTGACAGGCAATCTCGGCATGATTCTTATGCAACCAATCCATACCGATAATGACATCAAAACAACCCAATTGCATGGGTATTAGATCAATAGTAAACACGTGGTCGTTAAGAATCAAGGAACAACCACAGAGAATAGAATCAACTAGAATAGACTTCCCATTGGCAATCTCCACCGAAAACGACTTAGGTAACATTGAGCGTGCACAGTTTAACAAATATTCAAATTCTACGGACAAAAAGCTTCTGTCGGCACCAGTATCGAAGCGTAAAGGTTATTCACAAGAAACGTACCGTTAATGACATCATTGTCGTTACGAGCCTGATTAGCATTAAGATTAAATGCTCATCAACGAGCGGCTGGCTGTTGATCCTGATTCAGCTGAGGACACTGGTTACGAAGGTGAGTAGTATCTCCACATTTGTAGCATGCATGAACAACATTGACTGGCATTAATTCTGGGGAGAAGCTGGGAGAGCTAGTAATGTTGCCTGAGCTGGGGCTTGCCGAGCTGGTTGAGCAGGATTAGCTAGTAGGGAGTCGTGTGACCATAGCGATTGCAGTTTGTGCACAAACGACATGCAGAAGCTGCAGGATGATGAAAGTTACAAGTGGTACACTTGGGGTAAGACCCAGTATACTGCTTCTTGACCTCAGGTGCAGCAGGGTTCTGAACAGTAGCAGCAAGAGCAGGCTTAGCAGTAGAATTCGCAGTAGGAGCAATAGGATTGCATCCTGAACCCTGAGACTTTCGCCTCTTGTTCTTGCTGCCACTTGGCTGCTGGGTAACTTGATGTGCAGACTTGGAGGGAGCAGAGTTAGATAACTGCTTATCACGAACGCGGTTGTTGTTGAGACTAGCTGCAAGACGATAGACTTCCTCAATAGTTTCGAGTTGAGCTGCTTCAATAGAATCACGTATAGCAGGAGGTAGACCATTGATGTACTTGGTTATCATGCGTTTAGAGGTAGAAACCAAGTGAGGAACAATCAAGCTGAGCTGCTTGAACGGGTAGTATAAGCCAGATTATCATCACCAATCTACTTCAAGTGCCAGAACTCTTCTTCGAGCTTCAGTTGTTCATGAGGAGGGCAGAATTCAAGCATCATCAATTCTCGCACCACAGCCCATGGAAGAGCATAGGCTTCTTCATTAGAATGGATGTTTCTCTCATTCGACCACCACTCCAACGCTCTGCCTTGAATCATTCTCGTTGCACTCCTAGTCTTTAGATGCTCTGGGCACTCGCTGTTAATGAAGGTAACTTCGATGCTGTCAAACCACTCAAGCATAGCAGTCACCCCATCACTACCCGTGAAAGGCTTAGAGTTGCAAGAAATGAAATGTTTGTAGCTGAACCTTGTAGACTTTTCTTTCTCCTTCTTAGAGTCAACAGAAGAAGGCGGGGTGTTTGATCCTTGGATCTCAGAGACGATCTTTGGCACAACTCGAGCGATCTGGTCGGCCATGAAGGACATCATCTTCTTCTGATACTTTTCCCTGGATCTCTTGAGAGTGTCGGAGAGCTTTCGAGAGGGCATCCTAATGATCCAACAAGAGGATCGTATAAGTCTAGATTCACAAAGTCTCACAGTGTAGATTTACACACGATAGATTAAAAACTCAAGATTCAACAAGAATCACATAGTTCACAATAGTTTCAACACCACAACCCACGACCTTCGCATGGCACGTTGTACGAAGTTTGGCAACATGTCAAAAACGCTTATATATAGGAAGTACCAGCGGCGTATCCACCACGCTTCGGGCATATTGCTTCCGCCTCGTACTCGGTGTCATGTTACGTGTCGCAAAACACACTCATCATCATCATAGATTCACATAGATTACTCCAATTGATTCACATAGATTCCAATAGACTCCACGGGTTTCAATAGATTCAATAGATTCATAGATTCCAATAGATTCAATAGATTCTCATAGATTCGTGTTATCAATCCACAAACAACGAAATCCCACATGGCATGTGCTACGAAAGTTCGGCAATATGATGGAAGCACTTATATATAGGAAGTACCAGCAGCGTATCCACCATGCTTCAATCATGCTACGCCCCCTCGTCATCGGTGTCATGCTTCGTTACCCACAACATTGGATTTCACCACTTTTCACAACATAGATTAACCAAATAGATTCCACAACTTCAACCCGAGCCTACAAAACTATGAACTTCACTTAGCGCGTGGAACAAAGGTTCAGTGACATGCAAGAAACACTTATATATAGGAAGTACCAGCGGCGTATCCACCATGTTTCGGACATGCCACGTCCGCCTTGTCTTCAGCGCTAGGCTACGTTTTGTATTTTGTTTCTCGAACAACACATACTTAGATTACACGTAGATTATGCTAGAATGCACATAGTTTACACATAGATCACGTTTAGATTGCACTTAGATTACACAAGTAGTCTCTCATAGTTTTAGAATTAAACAACCTCATCACTCGTCTGCAAAACACTAAGTTTCGCATGGCACTTAGTACGAAAGTTGGTAACATGTCGGAAACACTTATATATAGGAAGTACCAGCGGCGTATCCACCATGTTTCAGACACGTCACTTTTCCCTCGTACTTCTATGCCATGTTACATTTAGTGCTTCACAACCACGTAAACGCATAGATTCATCAGATAGATTCACATAGTATCATAGTCGATCAAGATTCCCACATAGGCTATCATGATAGAATAAAGCTTCGTAAATTTAGTTGGATTCTGATATTAGAATTATGGTTTTAGATTGCGGATATACGTGCAATTTGTGTAAAAGTCTCAAAATAACGGAGAATCGAGTTTAAAATCACACATAAAAATCGAGATAACATAAAAGATAGGCTCATAAAACATAGATTGTTCCGGGTAGAGGAACGGCGACTAACCAAAGTGGTTCGAACTCCTTTCGAATTGAGGCAACGTGTCTTGACTTACTTAGGCAAATACGTCATCGATGTTAGGACTACGATGTAACAGCCCATCGTAACCGCACCAAGATATTTTCCGATTTGGCAGCCAACATGCCCTCAGCATCCGCCCATCACGGTTTTCAAAGCGCGTCATGATGGTGAAGGTATCCAGCCCGTTATAAGGAAGACTTTGTTCCCCTTCACAACCGATGTGGGATGATGTGACAACTCGTATTCCCAATCCTTTCATTTACTGATCTTTTCATGTTTTGTTGTACGTTGTGTTTCGTTGTACGTTGTGATTTGTTGGATGCTATGTAAACTAAATTGTATGTACTAGATATATGTTCGAATTGCTCGAATGACATTAGTGAATTAGTGTCACATGTCCAATCACACAAGATCTTCATGTCGCACACCCCTCCTCGACCACCCTCTCCCCTTGATGTAATCTTATCTATGCGAGCCCAAAGGAAGAGGGTTGGCCCATTGGTGGCTAGTCCAACTGCCTTCCCTTCTCGAGTCCAAGAGGGCTCGGCCCACTTCATTCCCTTGAACGCATATGTATGCATATTAGGTGTGGATTTTTGTTGGTTCTTTTCCCAATAGAGGCACAAACAAAACCTATTCTTCCCTTCTCAATATTGACGGCAGTGGTGGTTCTTGGAGCCTTATTCCCTTTTGATCCAGTGTACGATGGGTATTCATGTGGTATGACTCATATCTAAATTGTTCATGCTTTTATTAATATCGATTATCAAATTATATGTTGTGAGTATGTTCATGATGTGGTATCTAAACATTCATTGTTCATGTTGTTAGTGGGTTGACAACCTGTTTGAATAATTGTTTTAATAATGATAGTATATTGAAAACGATGAATCAATGAATTAACTCGTGGTACGATTCTGATGCCGATAACCTAGGGTGGTTCGTATGTAGTTTGTGGTGATTATGTAGGTCCCCTATTCGTATGGATCTTCAACAGAATTATCAATCCAATCAAGAGTGCGGAATCCTCTTGATCAGAATATCACAAAAACAAGTAGAAGAATAGAAACAGCAATTCACTTTCAAACCGGGTTTACTATTGATTATCAAACAAACGTATTACAATCAATCTAAACCCTAACCACACTCAAATTCATCCAAGTCTAGCTCTCATGAATTTCAATGCCTCTCAAATTCTGTTTTGGCTTATTAACCTAAACCCTAAAGCCTAACCTAGTTTATATAACACAAGGTTGCAACATTAGGCTGGGTTTGCTACATGGGCTAGGCCCAAATCGTCCCCCATCACCCAATGTGGGTTTTGTTTAGTCCAAACTCTATTAACTCACTAATACAAAGCTAAACCCGCTAACTGTTTATCGTTTAACAAATTACAAGATATCCAAAGACCAAATCTAAGCTGTTGTCACAAACATGCACCAACAAACTCCCCCTTGACAATAGCTTCATAAAATAACTTTGTCTTCAGTCATCTTGCAATCTTCATGTAATCTTGCACTGTCTTTGGTCTTTGGATAGCTTCAGCTTCAATAGCTCTGTCAGCAACAGACTCCCCCTAAGCTGATGCATCCAATCACCAAATCTTCAGAAACTTTAGCGTTTGAGTAAACTCCAGTTCAACATTTGTAAAGCAATCTTCAAATTCTTCACTTTGTCTGCAATGTAGAAAGGAGGTTCTACCATGCATCCAATCAAACTCTCATCTCTTCACAGCAACTTCTCAACAACACAGCAACTTCGCAGCAACACAGCAACTTCTCAGCAACACACTGCTTCAATCTGTTTACTATAAAACAAACATCTCGAGAAACCATAAGAATTTTTCAACAAAGTTAAATAAATTATTATTATTCAAGAGATAGTTAAACTGTACCACAGATTGAGCATTTTCAATTTCATCACCAACACGCAAAACTTTTTAATCACACACCCTATAACCCGCATGATTAAATATTTTGAACTCACTTTCTAACACCGTCTCCCCCAATCAGTAACAATTCCTCCAAGAATAGCAGTTTTCCGTACATTAAGAATTTTAAACAGAAAAAGACACTATTTTTGTATTTTTATATTTTCTGAAAGCAAGTAAATAACAAAAGCAATAAACACTCTATTTTTGTGAGAATCACCGGTAAGAAGATCATATCAACAAAATCAAACTGTTTCACACATGTAGTTAATTCTTTATTTATTTTCATGAAAAGCAGTCCAAGACGATTACCAGTATGTGTGTCCTCTTAAACAAAATGCATGAACATTGCAAGTACCATTACCGTATGATACGTTAAGGTAATTTTAATATACTAAAATATTAGCGTGTCCCACTTCAGGATATACCCCCGCGATCAAGGTATGCACAAAGATTCATCGTAGTAGGTGAGTATACTGATGTCATCCTTTAAGATATCCTGACAATGTCTAGGTCTGCATATAATCTGTTTTATCATGTTTTGATTGCTTAACAATGAACACCCAAATAAATACTAATCAAATCCTGGAAATATAAACAACACACTCTATCATGCAAGTATCTTCCCTACCACATATTTCACAAGTCCAATCCAGATTTCTGAAATCTTAACTGGGAATAGGTTGAGAAGAGAACAGAATAGATCTTTAGCAGAGATGGTATAATATACAGATCAAATGAGTTTTTCTCAGTTTGATATAGGTTTCTTGGGTTTCTTTTGGGCACTTGGGGGCCTCTTTCGGGTGTATTAGATCTATAGCGCGACAACGTACAGCTAGGTCAGCATATATCTGGATGCAGCAGAAGCTGTCGTTGCCTAGCACCTCCAGGTCAGCATATATTTGGATGCAGCAAAGGAGGTACACGACTTTTTTCAGAGAAGATTTCAGAATCAGATCAAAATTGTGTGTATCGGGACAACATACAGACATTCAAATAGAAATGAGCTAATTCCAAGTGACTTTCTTTCCTGGGGTCATGTACAATTTTAGTTCTGAACAAAAGGACAGCCAAGATATCCCCAGATGAAATAACAGTATAAAGACCCAAAACTTCAGATTTTGGCAATCTATCAACGCAAGATTTAAGGTCATTAAACCATACACCACTGATGTGTTCCCCACTCATACACAGTTCAGTTAAGTTTATATCACATTGGTAAGTTGATTATTTCATGCTTTTTGCCTACTGGTACATCATATAATGAAGCTACTATCACACTTAAGCAATTTAATTTCATTTCAGTGTGACAGTCTAACTTGCCGATGTACTATCATTTCTTCTTTTTCACACAGTGATAACTCATTTTTGATTTTCTATTTTTTTATGTTTTTGATTTTTCAAATTTTTTTTTATTTTTGATTTTTAAGAAAAGCAATAAACTATTTACAAAAATTCTTATGAAAAACCAGTTATTCAGGATTCCTCATCCCGTTGAGTTCGACTAAATGTTCAAAGCTAGCCATGTCAAAAGCTTTAGTATAAAGATCTGCCAGGTTATCTAGTGTGTCGACTCGATGTAATTCAATTAGTCGCTTTTCAGCACAATCCCGTATAAAATGATGACGTATGTCAATATGTTTTGTGCGACTGTGTTTCACGGGATTATTTGTTATTGAAATCGTGGCATTATTGTCTATCATAATAGGAGTACGAGTGAAATCCAAACCGTAATCGCGCATCTGCTGTTGAATCCAGAGAACCTGAGAGCAGCAGCTACCCGCATCAATATATTCAGCTTCACACGTAGATGTAGACACACAGGATTGCTTCTTGCATTCCCAAGACACGATCCTGCCTCCCAAGAACTGACAACCACCTGTTGTAGACTTTCTGTTCGACTTGCATCCCCCAAAGTCTGAGTCAGTGTAAGCAACAAAATTCATATCACTATCAGCTGGATACCACAACCCAAGTTTAGGTTTCCCCTTCAAGTAACGAAGAATACGCTTCACTGCTTTCATGTGTGACTCTTTTGGATTAGCCTGATATCTAGCACACAAGCATACGGCAAACATGATGTCAGGTCTTGAAGCAGTCAAGTCATTCAGAGAACCAATCATCTCCCTGTATTGAGTTGGATCAACGTCTTCAGTACTTTCATGATCTGGGCCAAGATTGTGATTTTCACAAATGGGTGTGTTGAAAGTAGAGCAATCATTCATTTTGAACCGACTCAAAATGTCATACACATACTTTGTCTGATGAATAAACATCCCATCATCCTTCTGTTCAACTTGTAATCCCAGAAAGTCAGACATCTCACCCATAGCGCTCATTTCGAACTTACTCTTCATCACCTGCTCAAACTCTTTACACATGCTCTCATCTGATGACCCAAAGATGGTGTCATCCACGTACACCTGTACTAGCAGAAAATCTTCCTTCTTCCTCTTGATGAATAGTGTACTGTCAATCTGAACTCTTTCAAAACCATTCTTGATCAGATGTGTAGACAGTGTCTCGTACCACGCCCTGGGAGCTTGATGTAACCCATACAAAGCCTTATCAAGTTTGTACACTCGATCTGGATAATCTGGATCAACGAACCCATCTGGTTGTGAGACATACACCACTTCTTGGACTTTCCCGTAAAGAAATGCACTCTTCACGTCTAGTTGGTAAACTTTGAATCCCTTGAATGTGGCGAAGGCTAAAAACAAACGAATTGCCTCCAACCTTGCCACTGGTGCAAACACCTCATTGTAATCAATCCCTTCCTGCTGATTGAAACCTTTTACCACCAATCGAGCCTTGTTTCGCATCACTATCCCTCTGTCATCCTTCTTGCACTTAAACACCCATTTAGTGCCTATCTCTCTTTCACCTTTAGGAAGGTCAACTAACTCCCAAACCTTCAACTTAGCAAACTGTGCCAATTCCTCTTGCATAGCTTCAACCCATGAATTGTCTTTAAGAGCCATATGAATGTTCTTCGGCTCCTCTTGGGAAATAAAGCAACTATACAAGCATTCGTTCACAATTCCAGTCTTCTCAATCGAAACAAATAAGCCAGAATTCGCTGCTATGCTTCTTCTTGTCTGAACACCTGCATTAGGATCTCCAAGTATCATGTCAACTGGATGATCCCTGTTTGCTCGTGTAGTAGCAACAGTATCCACTTCTAAATTATCACCCAGGTTTGATCCAACCTCCCCCTGAATATTCTGATCTGTAAACAGATTAATGAACTCCTCCCCCTGAATGGGTTCAGAGTCACTATCACTTGAATCAGGATCAGCCGCACTTTGGGAAGTTTCTAAAGCATCTGTCATATCAACATTCGATCTAGGCATGAACTCGCCTTCATCGTCTCCACCAATCACTGCTTGAATCAACTGAGAATCATCTGCATTTGGAAACTCAGGAATATTAAATGATTTAAAAGTGCTTTCATATTCATATAATATAGCAGGACCACTCGTTGATTGTTGAGGTTTGTAAGTAGTAATTTCAACATTGTAAACAACCTCAATTTTACCAGTTTTTAGATTAAAAACCCTTTTATTTGGTGCACCAGGTACGTAACCTAGAAAGTAGCCTTCGTCAGCCACCTCACCGAATTTTTGTTTATCTTTATTACGCACAATGGTGCAGGGTAATCCAGATGGTTCAAAGCCTTCTAAGTTTGGTTTGTTGTTAAACATTAATTCATGACAAGTTTTGTTAAAACGTTTAACAGTCAAAACTTTGTTTAGGACGTAGCAAGCTGTATTCATAGCTTCTCCCCAGAAAAGAACTGGTAGCTTTGAATCTGAAAGCATCGTCCTAGCGGCTTCAATCAACGTCCTGTTTTTCCTCTCAGCAACTCCATTTTGTTGAGGTGTATAAGGAGCAGAATATTGATGTTCAATTCCCTTTCGAAGACAGTAGAGATCCAGAATTCGATTCTTGAACTCCGTGCCATTATCACTCCTTATCCTCTTGATCCTTGCATCATGGACGTTTTCCAATTTCGTAAAAAGATCTATCAGCATCTCCGTCGTCTCATCTTTTGTACCAAAAAAGAAAACCCATGAATATCGTGAATAATCATCAGTGACAACTAAACAATAGTACTTTCCACCTATGCTCCTTACGTTCACTGGACCGAATAAATCCATGTGAAGTAATTCATAAGGGGCATCTATGGAATTTACTGTTTTAGATTTATGAGGTTTCTTGTGTTGTTTTCCCTTTTGACAAGGAAGACATTTGTCTTCCACTTGAAACCTCTGCATTGGAACCCCTTTCACTAGCTCATTTTTAACAAGGTAATTCATTTTTCGATAGTGAATATGGGCCATGCGTCTGTGCCACAACATCGATTCAGCTTCAGATGCTTTTGATAGTAAACACGCCACCACAGCATTTGGATCCTTAGCACCCATGTCCATGACATAAGTGTCATTTCTCCTTGGCGCTCGCATCACTATCCAATCGTCTGGAATCTTCAAACCTGGTTTCAACACTAATGCTTCATTCTTGGTAAAATGGACCGAGTGACCCTTGTCGCAGACTTGTGACACGCTCATCAGATTGTGTTTAAGCTGCTCCACATAGTTCACTTTGTCCAGAGTGATCTTCCCATTGGTCACTTTCCCTCGGCCTGTAATTCTACCACCTTTAGCACCCGCAAAATTTACTTTTCCACCATCATAATCTTCAAATTCAGTCAACAATCTCGCATCCCCCGTCATGTGCCTGGAGCAGCCACTATCAACATACCATAAGTTGATAATCCTCCTTAGCAGCTCCTGCACACACCAACCAAGAAATTAGTTAGATTGGGGGACCCAAGCCTTAATGGTCTTGGGTCGTCCAAATTCACCTACCACTGGAACATCCATCCAATATCCATTACTCCTAACTGGAGTCTTGGATCTCAGACCTGTTGATGGAATTTGATTTTGATTTCCACTAGGTCTTTGGTCCTGAGGGTTCCTATACGTATTTAGACTATTTGACCTTTGGAAATTTTGATTTGGGTATCTTGAATTTTGATTCCAAGAAGCATTATTGTTGTAATTTCTAAAGCCATTGTTATAAAAAGTTCGACCACCATTATTTTGGTATCGATTTTGATATTGACCTTGACTTCTGAAATTATTAGCATTATAATTGTTCACTCTTGGTGAACTGCTTCTAGGTCTGTCAAATCTGCCTGGTGGAGATCTAGGCTGAAATCTTGGTTGATTTCTTTGAAAACGAGGAACTTGTGGAGTTCCTTTTTCAGCCTTATCTTCACCACCAACAGCAACATTTTCTGGTTGCTTAGGAGCAGATTTCTTTGGAGAATTTGCAACTTTCTCCTGTTTATCACCACTATTCTCTGGTGACTTCTCTCTCTTCCTCTCACTCACTTGTGCTTCACTCTTTTTGTTAGGACAACAGCTAGCTACATGTCCCTTGGTGTGACATTTGAAGCACGATCTCTTTTTCGAAGACTTCTTTTCTGAAGCCTTAGAAGTAGATTCGGGTTTTTCTTCTGATGATGCCTTAGAAGGATTTGGTTCAGTTTGCTTAGTTTCAGAATTTTCTATGTTCTTGTTTTTAGCAAACTCTATATTAGATTCATTTTCAATAACAGCTGTTTCGTTTTTCATGTCACTTCCTTGAACAAAATTGACCATTTTAACAAAAGTTGGATTGTTATTTTTAGGATGTGATGTATTCTTTTTCAAAACAGGTTTGCTGTTATTATCCTTCTTAGCATCAGCATTCTCAAAACATTTCCTTGACGTGACGTGGAACTACTTGGTGATGTTGACCCAAAGTCCATGAGCTCATCTTCATCAGGCAAGAAAGAATAGTCATGACTAACAGGAGGTGGAACTTCATTGAAACCATGAAATCCCACACTGGTTTTGTCATTACTTTTCTTCAAGCCACCCATCATATGTTTCATAACAAAAGTAGAGTCCCTGAATTAACCTAATTTCTTTTCAAGTTCAACAATTTTGAGTTGTGCATCTGACAACTCTTTGCATTTATCAGAAATCTCTTTTGTTTTCTCAGCCATCATTTCATGAGCTAAGTCTATGACTTGAAGTTTTTCATTTAATTTGCAAGTTACAGCTTCAATTTTACTTTCATAACCTTTTATCTTCTTCAAGTATGATGATTCATTTCTTTTAGCAAAAAAGTTTGCTTCTTTTATGTTAGACATCTCACTTACCAGACTTTGGTTTTGTGTTGACAACCTGTCAACCTCACCCTGTAGTTCACGACATTTTAAACACACAGAATTAGACTTTACCTCTCCTGATTGTTTATCAAGGTTGGCCATTAGAGCCGCAAGCTGAGCTTCCATTCTTTTATATTTTGCTTCCTTTTCTTCAGCTTCCTTTTCATGGTCACACTTTTGCTTTTCCTCTTCAGCATCTTTTGTCTGATCACTCTTCTCTTCTTCAGCTTTACTCTCTATCTTGACCCCGGCCTCAGCATCCACTTTTGCTTCAGCATCTTCCACAGTAGCTTCGCTATCATCAACTGGAGTTATCTCTGCCATGAATGCCTGTGTGACATTGTCATCTTTTTCCAAGTGAATACTCCAGTCATATGAACCTTCTCTAGCAATAGAGATCAGCGCTCTCGAGTTAGAGTTGTTTGATGCATTCCTGTTGTTTGAACTCTGACTCGAAGTCTCCTGCTTTTGTTTTTGACATTCCCTAGCAAAATGCCCATAACTTTGACAGTTGAAGCATCTCACTTTGGTCTTGTCGAAACCAACCGTCTTTCCTATAAACTTCCTTCCTGTTCGGTTCATAAATCTCTTCACTCTTCTAGTGATCATGGCCATTTGCCACTGCAAATCCATATCTTCAAGATCATCAGGGTCAATCTAATCATAATCTTCATCTAAAGTAGCAGGATCAGATATCTTCCCCTGAATGTAGTTCTCATAGGAAGCAACGAACGAAGCAAGTAGAGCAAGATGCTCTTCAGCAGACTTCACACTCATTGGCATCGACTTAACACCACTACCCTGCTTAGAAGCTGATGTTTTCTTGGCTCCTATTGATCCTCCTGAAGCAGCTACAAAACACACATCACCATCCTCATTCACTGTGACCTGCTCATTCTCACACGACAGAAACGCAGTAGCAGAGTCGCTGGAAGCGTTGTGAGATGAAGAAGACGTAAGTCCATTGTAAATCCCTGGATCTTGAACCTGATCATATCCAGTATCTTTCTTCTTCATACTGAGCTCATAAGCTCTCAGCTTGCCAACTACTTCTTCCAGCTCCTTTGTCTCATAGTATGCTTCACCCTTGATCATGAGAGTGTAGATATCCCACTTGGTAGGTAAGGCATCGAGCAGCTTGTCATTCTTTTCTACATCAGAATAGCAATCAATCTTATAGTTTTCCATTTCTGACATCAGATGATAGTAACGAGTGATGATGTCCTCAAGTGACTCATGCTTCATGTGCTTGAAAATAGCAAACTGCTTCTTCAGTAGATCAATCTTGTTTTTCTTAACATCTGCATTTCCTGCATATCGTTTTTCTAATGCATCCCACATATCTTTTGAATTTGTGTACTTTGTGAATGTATGCTTGATGCTATCAGGTAACGACATTTTAATAGCAGCCAATGCTCTCTTTTCAGCCTCATACATCTTTTTATCATTCTCTTCCATGTTCACTTAGGCTGTTCTACGTGGTCTGCCCTCAAAGTCGTGAGTAGGGTTTGTGTACCCATCTTCAATACATATCCACATGCGCATGTCTTGATATTCAATGAAGGATTGGAAACGATCCTTTCATGTCAAATAATTTTCCACCTTCATCATCTTAGGCGGTTTGTTGGTAGTGCCAACCTCATGCTCCATTCTCAACAGCTCATTCAAACTAGACATGTTCGACATTTTTAACGTAACAGACTGATAAAACCATACAAAATTTTTCCGAAAACAGTGGTTACCAAATTACACCGTTAGAATCGTATCGAAAAAACGAGTCTAATGATATCTAATGTCAAAAGCCGAAATCGGAATTTTCCAGAGTCATTTTATTTTATTTTTTTTATTTTTTTTCCTAAAAATACGAGGAATGCAACGGTGCAGACGGTTCTGTCAAACGAGCTACTGATGAATTTCTATTTTCAAAAACGTGAATTTTTTGTTACGCTTGCCAGAAAAAATTCCACCTTTTTAACTATGCTAATTTCGCTAGCCAGTCAAAACTTAATTTCGCTAATCAGTTCAAGGTTATGTCGCTGATCAAGTTCACAAGTTCGCAGGTCAAATTCGTTGTTCAAGTTCGCTAGTCAAATTCGCTGGTCTAATTTCGCTGTTACGCCGGCCAGTAAATCCGCCGTGAACCGTAATAATTTCGCTGTGGAAAATTATACGGTTACCAAAGTCGCCTTTGGATTTTAAGTTCGCCGACAAGTATGCTGGTTAAATTCGCAGATCAGTCAATTTCGCCAGTACATTCAATTTCGCCACCCAGTAACTTTGGAAACTTAATCTTTTCGAAAATTCTGATTATTTTCCTGATTCTCCTAACAACTTCCTGCAAAATTAAAACAACAAATCAGCAAAGTTTTGACGAAATTTTTATGAACTTAATGAAGAACACGGAGAACAGTCTTCGAATCTTCAAGTTTCTCAGCCAAAATTCTTCAAAATAATCAACCAAAAACAGTCCTGCAAACCCTAAAACCTGCAAAAACAGCAAACAAACAATGCAGAAGATCTTCAACAGAATTATCAATCTAATCAAGAGTGCGGAATCCTCTTGATCAGAATATCACAGAAACAAGTAGAAGAACAAAACAGCCAACAAAATTCGAAAAATTATATCAAAAATTTCAAAAATTTCAAAACCCTAATTTTCAGATTTCAAGGATTTTCGAAAAACTTCCTGTTTCTGCAGAACACAATTCTGAACAGAGCCTTCAAGAGCCTAATGCGGAATCCCCTTGATCAGAATATCATAGAAACAAGTAGAAGAACAGAAACAGCAATTCACTTTCAAACCGGGTTTACTATTGATTATCAAACAAACGTATTACAATCAATCTAAACCCTAACCACACTCAAATTCATCCACGTCTAGCTCTCACGAATTTCAATGCCTCTCAAATTCTGTTTTGGCTGATTAACCTAAACCCTAAAGCCTAACCTAGTTTATATAACACAAGGTTGCAACATTAGGCTGGGTTTGCTACATGGGCTAGGCCCAAATCGTCCCCCATCACCCAATGTGGGTTTTGTTTAGCCCAAACTCTATTAACTCACTAATACAAAGCTAAACCCGCTAATTGTTTATCGTTTAACAAATTACAAGATATCCAAAGACCAAATCTAAGCTGTTGTCACAAACATGCACCAACAGATTAACGAGAACAGATCGATAGTGACTGTTTGATCGGTGCATGAGAGCTAAATGGATTAATGATTATGTTTTTATAATAATTGTGATTGATGATTTATATGTCTGAAATAATCTGAGTTAGGAATGTTATGATACCAACTGATATTCACCGATAGCATAGGGTAGTAGGATATGGTCGATGGTTGTTGATAAATTTATAAGATGAATTTGATTATGTGATTAATATAAAGGCCTTGTAAATTGTGATGCTTATCATGAGCAAATTGATGGATGTTATGGATGGGTGTGCACAAAGACTAGGAATGATGATGATGGGTTGGCATAATTAACATAGTATTTGATTGGATAATGATTAGTGATAGAAAAATTGTTTTAATCATTAAAGTTGTGGGTTTAATGGGTATAACTAATTGGCTGGGTTAGTGGGGTGGGTTTACGGAAAGACGGAAGTGTTTGACTGAGGTCAGTCTCACACCGGTGAGCTTTGCACACTCCATCCCACATGCACATTCCAAACCACATATCTTTGCACTGTGCGTAAACAAAGCGTGTTGCACACTATCGTGGGCTGCGGAGCGATCTGGGCTGGGCCAAACATGAATCGCACAAACAAAACATGCCGGACGTCCATAACCGGATCGCACACTAGTATATTGGGCCCTTAGACTAGTTGGGCCGCACCCTGTATTAAACAGCGTGGTAGGCCGTGAAACTGTTAGTCAAACCATTCACTTGAATAATGAATGTGTATGTGACATGAATGCCAACAATGCGCATTGTGATGATTATTTCCATTACGTCCAAGTTATTGAATGTTATGGGTTGTTATGTATTTTATAAGACATGGACATGCAATGTAAACTTATATGAGGCACGAATAACCGATTACGTGTGTATACGATGACAGTGTATTGATAGGTTGCATGAATAACTGGTGTGACGTGTGTGAGGATATGTGTAGTCCTTGTACACTACTGGTGTAGTATGTGTAGAGAATATGTGTTTTGTGTGGATATGAGACTAAGTGATAATGGTAACCACATTAGGATATGGTTGACCAACTTGGAATGGGTAAAGTAACTTAACAATCCGAGCAATCTAAGGTGAGTTCATTCCTCTTAAGCATGCGTCCCGGTGGTTAGGACAGTCATTGGGTATCCCTGAGAGGGATAGGTTTTTGGGTAAATCAATTGGGTATTCCTGAGAGGAATACGTCTTGTGGGTAAAATCTGGAATGTTGGATAATACACTCATCCTATCACCTTTAAGTCCCATCTTATTTGTTACCTGAGAGGTAACGGGGTATTAGTTGGTAACGCTATCTAGGTTTGGCACCCTCACCCCGTACCTGAGAGGACGGGTGTGAAGTGTGAACTAATGACCCAGTCATGCCCAATGCTTTGATAGGAGCATTGGGGAAAGGGCAAAATAATTCAGGAGCCGTCTTGTATTCGAGGTATTATCAAAATTGTAATCAATGAACTGAACTAAACACTTGGTAACCAAACATTTTCATAAAACTGTGAACTCACCAGCGTTGTCTAATACACTTATGTGCATGCTCGCAGGTTATTTGATATGTGCGGATGTGGAGCTTGCTGTCTGGGATGCTGGAGTGGTCATGGGTCGAGATACATGGAAACTTGAAATGAGACTAGTTGATTACATACTCTTGGGTTTTGGTTAAACTTTACATTATGCTTCCGCTGAACACAACGAATTATAATTAATGTTTTGTAACACTTTATATTAATGAATAAAAGCTTTTATTTGAAATCTTTATCATGAGTTCAATGTGATTAGTGGCTAGATCCTGGTACGTTACACTCATAGCGGGGGATTCCGCATGTGGTATTTTGGGGGTGTGACAGTTTGGTATCAGGGCCACTGGTTATAGTGAACTTGGTTTTAAAACGTTTTTGTAAAACCAGACTATAACCGAACAAGTTCTAAATACGACCATGACACTCAGCTCTAGATTGCAAGGTTCGTCTTTTACCTACTGTATACGTTATATGACTAGTGTACACTTGTTTATGGTGTAGCATACGGACACATACTCGTCACTATATCATAATTACATGAATTGCTTGTTTACATTATGATGTTTTGTCTGTATGTCGTAGTCCTTAGATTTCCGTGATCTTGTCATTTTGACAACCTCCGTTAGACATTTGAGTTTGAGGAACCATTTGACATGAGTTAGGAGGAACTGAGATGAGCATGCAAATAACAATATTATTGTGGGTGCACACATAATAATAATGTGGAGTGCATGTGAGCCCTAGTGAGGCTTAACGAGTGTAAAAAGCTGGTTCTTTTCCGTTATTCAATCTAATAAGAAACATAACAAATCCATAGGAGTCATAGTGATGACTACCTCCTACCCGAGCGTGATCTTTTCACTTCCCTCTAAATCCTTACGAATCACGTTGATATTATGTATTGCTTAAACACGTATCTGAACGCTTAGTGACCCGTATGAGAAAGTTGGGTGCTAGGGCGAACACCTCTGAGCTAGTTGTCAAAACGTTGAACGTTTGGTCTGTACTTTCCTCACTTTCCTCAAATACCTGAACCTGACGAATTGACGCCTCAAATCCCGATGTACGATCACCTCTGTAGTTCTCTAGCAACTTACCATGCATTATTCAACTGACTTATAAGACCGATGGACAAGAAGTTGAATGTGATACATTACCGACCTTAGTAATACGACGGCCTCGATTACCAACAACAAACACCGGTGGATTGACTTCAATCGAGTCCCTAACCCTAGCCAGCAACCTTTGGAGCCAACTCTTATGAATCAATAGGGGCATAAACATTAACAATTGATCAGAGTATGGAAGGAGTAATTGCTAATGCCATGGGTAGTGCCCTAGTACGTGTCAGGGAATGTGAGATGGTGAACTCTTTTGGCGAAAGATCAGAACGGTCTGTTTACAAAACAACAACACTAGGGGCAATGGCCACCGTGACAACAAGGTACTTGTACTCGTAACCTTCAGTACAGAAATGAAGGTGACTTCGACAGGGATTGACCGTTGCTAAGTCAAGATGTCAACAACCAAGGGAACAACGTCAGTGTTGGGAATCCTCATAACAATAGCAACGACGGTGAAAATGGTGCTCTTGGAGGAGTACTCATGACTGGCGTGGGTGACGCCGTGTATGATAATAGCATAGAGACTTGTACGTTTTGTGATTAACTTTTTCCCCTGCTTGGTTGGACACCAACATTTCTAGAAACCGAACCTGTTGTAGAATCGGCCGATGGCAAGTCAATTGAAGCCTCCCATGTTCGTTGGGATGCAAACTCGACCTTGCGGGTCAAGTGTTCGATATTGACCTTCCTCCCGTTACCCTTGATAGTTTCGAAGCAGTAGTTAGTGTGGACCGGTTATCCATATATCGCGTTGATACGCTCTGTTAGGAGAAAATTTTGCGTATCCCACTATCTAGAGGAGAATCATTGCCTGTCCTAAAGCGTCAGAGTGGTGCAAAGGTTGGCGTCATCACAGCTATGAAAGCCCAGAAGTGTCTACGAAAGGGGTATCCTGCCATTTTAGCACTGGTTGCTGATACTCAGCCTGAGGAAAAGAAGATTCAAGATCTACCAGTTGTTCGTGGTGTTCCCGATGAGGGTCCCTAAGAATTTCTAGGCAAATCACTTCAACATCGTCAGGCGGAAACACAGATTGATCTCACGACAGAAGCAGCCCTGATTACTCGTAATCCTTATCGACTTGCATCAGGAGGGTCGCAAGAACTGCCTAATCGACTTCGGGAGCAATTGGACAGGGGTTTTGTTCGATCTAGTCTTTCGCCTTGGGGAAAACGTTAGTCCTAATTGAGAGCAGGAAAGCTTGGTTTCTTCACGTGTATCGATTATCTAGAGCCTACCCAGATGTTAGTCAAGGACCGTTAGCCGCGACCATGTATCGACGATCTGCTTGACCAGCTGCAAGGGTCAAGCTTCTATTCGGAAATCGATTTAAGATCGGGCTATCATCAGATGAGAGTCTGAGTGGAGGATGTTCCTAAATTTGGATTTCGAATGCAGTGCGGCCGTTACCATTTTCTATACGTGTCATGCAAGTTACCAAACACACCAGCAGCCTTATGAACCACATGAATCGTATATATAAACTTCAGCTCGCCGAATTCGTCAACTGTGTTTATTGATAACGTTTTGAATCATTTCCAAGAGAAAGGAACACCAAGAGCGGCACTTGTGTCTTATCTTAGAGCTCCTGGGGGAGGAGCAACCCCATGCGAAGTCTTTTTAACTGTCACTTCTGGATCGAGGAAGTACACTTTCTTGGTCACATAGTCAACAAGTTGAGAATATACGGGGAACTCGCTATAGTCGACTCTACCCGAAGCTGGACAGCACCAAAGGATCCTTCAGATATGCGGAAAACTTCTTGGTCTTGCTCGGTAATATTGTAGGTTCATCGGGGGATTTTTCGAAGATCTCATAGCTTGTAACGCGTTAACACAGCAGGGTGTTGTGTATTTGTGGAGGACAAAACATTATAACGTCTTTTCAGCTTTGAAACCAAACTCTACAGTACACTAACTATTTTTCTTGCTTGATGGTACAGGTAATTTGGTAGTGTACTGCATTGTTTCGATTCAGGGTCTTGTTTGCAGGCGGATGCAACGCGAGAAAGTGAAAACTTACGTTTCTCAGTAGTTGCAGATCTACAAATTGCACGACTCATAACCTGGGGTGGAAGGCATGGTCTTTGCATGTGATATCTGGAGGCATTATTTGTACGGTACCAAGGCGCTATTTAGACCGATCACAAGTATATCTTTGAACAACAAGAGTTAAACATATGACGGCGTCGTTGGATGGAACTCTCGAACGATTACGACTATGAAACCTAAACGCGTACGAGCTTTGCAGCTCACCATCGACTCTAGCCTACCTGATCAGATTCGCCCTGCCCAAACCGAGGCACTGAAGGAAGAGAATTGTCAAGTTGAATCCATGCGGGGCATGGGGAAGCAACTTTTGGCAAGCCGGATGATATTCGCTACTTCATGGAACGAAAATGGGTCCCACTATACGGCAAACGTATGGAACTTGTGTTGAGCAAAGCACACCAGCCTTGATATTCTAGTCGCCTGGGTTTTGATAGGGGTTATTAGGATCTAAAAACCTTGTACTGGTGACCGGGCATGAAGGCCCACATAGCAATGTATGTGAACGATATTTGACTTGCGCGTAAGTCAAGGTGGAATATCAGAAACCTTCTGGTTTGCGTCAGCAACCAAAAACACCCATATGGAAATGAGAACAGACTGCCATGGATTTTGTCACTGGTCTACTTAAAACTCAAAACGGAAATGATATCACCTGGGAGATCGTTGACTGTGTCACGTAACCAGCACACTTTCTTGCAACCAAGGAAACTAATGGGTCTTCGCAGCTTGGGAATATTTCTCAGAAAGAGGCGGTTCCTGGACACAGGGTGCCAACTCCTATTACCTCTGATCGTGATCCGTGTTATTATTCAACTTGTGGTAGACGATGCACAAACCTTTTGGCTCACAGGAGAACTGTTTATCGTTCTCGGACGGAATGACTAAAGTGAGCTAATCATTTAAACAACTAAAGACATGCTGTGAGCATGTGTGATCGAATTTGATAAAGATTAGGAAAGACACATACCCTTGGTAGAGCGAGTCCACCAACGATGTCACACCCCGATTTCCACGTGTCACCGGTGGGCCCGGTGGGGAGTATCGTGACGTGGTTGGCAACATAATAGTCAAACAACACAATATTTAATATGCACAGCGGAAGCAAATTGTAAAGATATATCTCAACCGAATTTAATATTGTAATATCAAATGTCACAATATTCGGAAGTTTATCCACAGACGGATCGAAATAAATATGAAACAATAGTTCAACAGATTTTGACATCTAGAGCGTGCGAGACTTGAGTAATGATGCATGGAGTAGCCAGCCTATTTCGTCTAGCACCTGCACTTAGCCTTTTTGGAAAATACGTCAGTTTACACTGGTAAATACAACTCAACTGACTCATTTGGAAAAGAGTTTGTAAATTGATTTGAATGCACTTCGGCACAAAATATCTTTATAACTTGGGACAATTATTAAAATAATCTTGTATACAGTTTTACTCATTTGCCGTCCATTAGCACCGGTTAGAAGAGCCGGTTTAAGTTAACTGACACGCCACAGGTATAGTGCCCACAAGGTTGATTCCTTTAGTGGATTACCAGTTTTTACATAATGCATCTGTCAGGTGTACGCCTACACCCCGTGCTTAGGTCGTGGCCATTTCGTAAAATGATGCCAAGGATATCCGGGACATGGTCGTTTAACCCCCAAGGGCCATACACCAAATAATACAGAATAAAGCGAGTTATGTAAATACATTAATCACAATCCGATTTAAATGACTACATACCCGACCAAGCGGTACTTTTATAGCACTGTATCCCAAGCCCGTATAAGGAAAATAAGTTAAGAGTATTTACCTGAGCAAAGTATCAATCAAATACAGCAAATGCAAGTACTTTTACTGGGCTCCTAATCTGGAACGAAGGTTTATAATAACCTATTAGATTTCTAACGGTCCTTAATTAAGCCTTAGCTTAGACCGGTTAGTTTCAATGATACGGTTCGTACGCAGTATGAGCGAAGACCGGATAGAATGTGATTTAGACCCGACAAGTTTGGAGACTTGCTTTATATGGGTATTTCATACACACTCTGGATTTTGAGATAAAACCGATAAGGTTTGACCCGTTTCGGCTAATTTATGTAAACTAGTTACATAAGCCGAACCGAACGCGTAAGAGGCGTTACGGGTAATTATGAGAGCCATTTACATGTTTCCTAAGTTAATATGCCTCAATTATGTTGTGACATCAGTAAGATGTCTTTCATTATGCCCGAAACGTATTTAAACACAAACTATGCCCCGTAGGGGTAGTTTGGTCATTTATAAGGTTATAAAAGAGTTTAAGTATTAACCTGAGTTACAGGTCTGCTATAATCAGCAAAAATACTTAGTTTGATAAGTTATAACAGTAGGGTAAAGTAGATATGTGAAATTTATCAAATATAACCAAACTATGCACCGTATGGGCATTTTGGTAATTTCACATAAGCCGAAAAGCTCAAAACTGAAGTCTGAGTTTATCAACCTTTGCTTACTGTTAAAATATTATAATTTACCTCAAATATCAGTAGGTATCAACCCTTATATGTTATGCGTTAAAAACACTTAATAAGGCGATTAGAGGCCATTTCCGGGTTCGATACATAAAGCTGATATTTTTATTATTCCAGAAGGCTTAAAATAATTTATTAATCATTTAGAATCAGTAGCAAAAGGTTTGGAGTCGTTTAGATATGTAAAACTCATTTTATAGCCCGTAAGGGCAAAACCGACAATTACCGGATTAAGCCTACGACTATTAGTTATGCTCAGCCTAAAATTAATTAAAAATCTTCAAAAATCCCAAAATAATATATTACATCAGTGGATAATAAGTTTGATATCAAAAAGTAGGCTTAACTAGGCTATACGCTAATTACGCCGTTTAATTAACTTAAGGCTTTCATTTTACGCTACCGAGCATAACTCTTAATCTACACCTCAAACAGATGTCAAACTTTGCATACAAGTTTATATATCAGTAATTAAAGTTTCTACACTTTTACATTTCCAAAAATCACGTTTTAAGGTGAAAAGGGCATAATGGTCAACATATGGGCAATTAACGGAATCATGCGTATTAATTGGTTAACTAATGAACCATGGTGTATAATCGCAGAGGGTTATACTAGCATGTAACCTGGTCCAAATGAAGCTCTTAGGTTTTTCTAAAACATACCATAACGGGTCAGAACTGAAGTCAAAGCAAAAGTCAAAGCTTTGCGACTTTCGGTTCCGAACCGGGTCTAAACAGGAAATTGTCGGGTTGAACATGTTTAGACATGTCCTTACACTAATTACCAAGTTATATTAATGATCAAACAGGTTGTATGTGTTCTACATTGCTAATTATGCATAAATTGTAATTTACACATTCTGTTGACTTTTTAAATACAAGTTTGACCCGACATTTGACCTAGTTAGAGTGGGAATCAGGGGGAACCCTTTTGAGGGTTTATTACCCACATAATTACCAACTTATAACTACTTTTGATTCGACTAATCGCTGGACCATTAGTGATTAATCTTAAAGTCAACCGTTAATTACGACGGTTTGACTTTTAAGCTAATACGAAGCTAAAACTTAATTAAGAAGGGTTAGGCAAACTTACTGAAGTCCTAAGCTTGATTAGTGATCACTTGAGAGAAGACTTGAGCTCCAGAAGTGATCCAAAAATGCAGATGAAGGTGTGATTGCAAAGTTGCAACTCATGGCCCTTTTATAGTGGATTTAATCACCACAATGTGTTGACAAGTAAGTCTACCACTGACCACAACTTATTAACAAGTGTCCCTAGTGTTTAGGGGTTGTTTAGGGGCCAAGCAAGATGAGGAAAATCGTTTAAAGATCAGTTGCAACGTTTAAAACAGCCAACAGCCAACTTGCTGTATCTGGGCATGCCTTGCGCACCGCAAGAGTGTGGTTGTTGAGGTGCGCAAGCATGTCATCAGGGCCAAAAGTCTCATTTTCAGTTTGCATCCTTAGCTCTTGGTCTTAAGAAAGGTCAATTAACTTATTTTCTTGCACTTTGAACCCTCTAAATTGACATATAAGGGCTTTAAGACATTTACCCACTTTGTTTAGTCCCCGGTTAACTTTATTGTCACCCGAAAGGTCCAAACTTTCAACGTTGAAGCTTTAACCCCTCACATACGAATTTGATCATAACTTTCTCATACGATAACGAAACTTTATGAAATTTTAATCGTGCATTCTAGTGAACATAATTAACCGTTACAAAGCTTCGGGTTTGTCAAAAGGTCACTCAGAGGTATAACTTAAACATGTTGATACATTTGACCCCTGTAGTTTGTAATCTCTCACTTTTAGCTTCGTATGATCCATGATTTATTCGTTTGGTGATATAAACATCATGTAGGGTTAATGTACCATATATTTATTCACTGTTGACATTTAGAACTCATATTTTCATATACTTTTCATGTTTGTCAACTTCAGTCCTTTCAAAACATTATTTCATACGTTCAAACATATGACACGTGTCAACACTTTATAGGACGTGAATTTTCAAGGTGTTACATCCTCATCCCCTTAAAATAAATCTCGACCCGAGATTTACTGAAACAAATGAGGGTACTTTTCTTTCATCGTGGACTCAACCTCCCACGTATATTCGGGACCTCTACGGGCATCCCATTTGACCTTTACAATAGGTACATGCTTCCTTCGAAGCTTCTTTACCTGTCGATCTTCAATCGACAAAGGTTTTTCCACAAATTTTAAGCTCGCATCTATATGCGCATCTGTATGCGGTATTACCAGTGATTCATCAGCGAAGCACTTCTTCAGATTACAGATGTGGAACACATTGTGAATTCCACTGAGCTCTTCAGGTAAGTTTAACTTATAGGCAACTGACCCGACACGTTCGATAATCTCGAAAGGTCCTATATATCTCGGGCTTAGCTTGCCTTTCTTACCAAATCGCATCACCCCCTTCCAGGGTGATACTTTCAGCAACACTTTGTCACCTACTTCGAAGTGAAAAGCTTTACGCTTTGGATCTGCGTAACTCTTCTGCCTATCCCGGGCAGCTTTGAGACGGTCACGAATCTGGACAATCTTGTCCGTCGTTTCAAAGACTATCTTTGGTCCTGATAATTGGAAATCTCCAACTTCCGCCCAACAAACGGGCGATCTACACTTTCTACTGTATAATGCCTCAAAAGGCGCAGCCTTTATGCTGGTGTGGTAGCTATTGTTGTAGGAGAACTCAATCAAGGGTAGGTGTTTATCCCAACTACCACCCAAATCGATCACACATGCATGTAGCATGTCTTCCAAAGTTTGAATAGTACGCTCACTCTGACCGTCTGTCTGAGGATGGTAAGCCGTACTAAAATTCAAACGCGTGCCCAAAGATTGTTGGAAGCTTTTCCAAAAATGCGACGAGTATCTAGTATCTCGGTCAGAGATAATAGACACAGGAATGCCATGTAAGGCTACAATCTTATCCACGTATAACTGGGCTAACATGTTGGAGCTATAAGTCTCCTTGATGGGTAAGAAATGTGTTGGTGCAAGTTTGTGACAACAGCTTAGATTTGGTCTTTGGATATCTTGTAATTAGTTAAACGATAAACAGTTAGCGGGTTTAGCTTTGTAATAGTTAGTTGTAATGTTTGGGCTAACCAAACCCAATGAATTGGGTGTGTGGGGGCGAATTGGGCTTGTCCAATTCGCAGTCCATGTTGGAAACCTTGGCCCAAGTAGTAACCTTGTGTTATATAAACAAGGTTAGGCTTTAGGGTTTAGGTTAATCAGCCAAAACAGTTAGAGAGTGAAATTTCGTGAGAGCTTTAGGGTTTGGACGAAATTGTTGTTGGTTAGGGTTTGATTGATTGTAATTCTTGTGAGATTGATAATCAATAGAAACCCAGTTTGAAAGTGATTTGCTGTTTCTGTTTCCTACACGTTTTCTGCTTATTCTGATCAAGAGGATTCCGCACTCTTGATTGGAAAGACAATTCTGTTGAAGATCCATACATCAAGGGGACCTTCAATTGGTATCAGAGCATTAGGCTCTTGAAGGCTCGGTTCAGAATTGTGCTTGGAGAAACAGGGAGATTTTCGAATTTTGAAACCTGAAAAATTAGGGTTTCGAAATTTCTTGTTGGCTTGATAAATTTTTCGAATTTGTTTGGCTGTTTTGATCTTCTGGTTTGTTTGTTTGGTGTTTTGCAGGATTTCTGGAAAGATTTTGTTGATTTGCAGGTTTTCGGGACAGTTTTTGTTGATTCTGGAAAAGTTTTCGGCTGAAAGACTTGAAGATTGGAAGACTGTTTCTTTGTGTTCTTCATAATTTTCGAAATTTTTTGCTGATTTGGTTTTCTGATTTTGCAGATTTGTGTTGGAGAGAATCTGGAAAATCTCAGAAATTTGAAAAAGATTGAATTTCCTTATTACTGGCTGGCGAATTTAATAATTTCGCAGACTGATCCAGCATAATTAAACTGATCAGCGAATTTGGGACTTATATCTCCGTAACCGGCGAAATCAAATCCAAAGGCGACTTTGGTAACCGTATAATTTTCCACAGCGAAATTATCACGGTTTTCGGCGAATTTACAGTCGTCGTTATAGCGAAATTAAGCAGCGAACTTGACCAGCGAAATAAACTGATTCACCAGCGAAAATAATAGATCAGCGAAATTAACCAGTTGACCAGCGAATTTAACTCAGCAAATTTAAAAACCAGCGAAATTAAGAGGTGGAAAATTTCTTGGCAAGCGTCGATAAAATTTGAATGTTTTGCAAATAGAAAGTGATCTGTAGCTCGTTTGACTAAACCGTCTGCACCGTCGAATTCCTTGGATTTTTAGGGTTAAAAAAAAGAGAGCAGACCACGTCGAACGGTTTTCGACTCTGGAAAATCCCGAATACGGTTTTCGACATTATATATCATTGGATTTGTCTTTTCGATACGATTCTAAAGGTGTAATTTGGTAACCACTGTTTTCGGAGATATTTTGTACGGTTTTACCAGTCTGTTGCGTTAAACATGTCGCACATGACGAATTTGAAAGCACCTAAGATGATGAAGGTGGAGAATTATCTTACATGGAAGGACAACTTCAAATCCTTCATTGAATCTCAGGATGCACGCATGTGGATCTGTATAGAAGATGGGTACACAAACCCAACACACGATTTTGAGGGCAGACCACGTCGAACAGACTATGTGAACATGCAAGAGGATGATAAAAGGAAGTATGAAGCTGAAAAGAGAGCATTGGCTGCAATTAAAATGTCCTTACCTGATAGCATCAAGCATTCCTTCAACAAGTACACTAATTCAAAGGATATGTGGGATGTATTACAAAAGCAATATCAGGGAAATGAGCGTGCCACTCAGGCATTCATGGCAGAGATAGTGCCAGTTGATGAGGCTGAAACTACTGTGAGTGATGCTGAATCTGAAGTGAAAAATGCTGAAGCAAAAGTGGATGCTGAAGTAGAGAAGGAGAGTGAAGTTGAATAGGTTGTTGCTGATGAAAATACAGAACTTCATGAGAAAGAGGTACACTCTAATTCTGTATGTTTGAGATGCCGTGAACTACAGGGTGAGGTTGACAGGTTGTCAACACAAAACCAAAGTTTGGTAAATGAGATGTCTAACATTAAAGAATCAAACTTTTTTGCTAAAAGAAATGAATCGTCATACTTGAAGAAGATAAAAGGTTATGAAGCTGAAATTGAAGCTTTAACTTGCAAATTGAATGAAAAACTTCAAGTCATAGACTTAGCTCATGACATGATGGCTGAGAAAACAAAAGAGATTTCTGAAAAATGCAATGAGTTGTCAGATGCACAACTTAAAATTGTTGAACTTGAAAAGAAATTAAGTCAATTCAGAGACTCGTCTTTTGTAATGAAACACATGATGGGTGGGTTAAAGAAGAGTAATGACAAGACCAGTGTGGGCTTCCAGGGCTTTAATGAAGTTCCACCTCCTCTTAGTCATAACTATTCATTCCTGCCTAGTGAAGATGAGCTAGCAGACTTTATGGCATCTGCACCAAGTAGTTTCGGATCCACATCAAGTCAAGGTGATGGATCTGAGAGTGATGATGCTAAGGAGAACAATAACAGGGAACCTTTGACAAGAAAAATTCACCGCCTAAGAATAAAAATCAAGCTTTTGTTAAAAAGATTAATTTTGTTCAAGGTAGTGATATGAAAAACGAAACGGCTGTTATTGAAAATGAATTGAATGTAGAGTTTGCAAAAAATAAGAGCATAGAAAAATCTGAATCCAAGCAAACTAAACAAGGTTCATCCAAGGGATCATCACCATCTGATAAGGGATCTACCTCAGAGACTCCAGCTAAGAAGTCTTTGAAAAGGATATCGTGCTTCAAGTGTCACATAAAGGGACATGTAGCTAGCTGCTGTCCTAACAAAAAGAGTGAAGCACAACTTAGTGAAAAACAGAGAGGGAAATTACCTGAGAAGATAGGTGATAGTGAGGAGAAAGGATCAAATTCTCCAAAGACATCTGCTCCTAAGCAACCAGAGAATGTTGCTGTTGGTGTAGATAAGGCTGAAAAAGGAACTCCACAAGTTCCTCGTTTTCAAAGAAATCAACCTAGATTTCAGCCTAGATCTCCACCAGGCAGATATGACAAACCTAGAAGCAGTTCACCTAGAATGAACAATTTTAATGGATATTCAAATAATTTCAGAAGTCAAGGTCAATATCAAAATCGATACCAAAATAATGGTGGTCGAACTTTTTATAACAATGGCTTTAGAAATTATAACAATCAAGCTTCTTGGAATCAAAATTCAAGATATCAAAATCAAAATTTTCAAAGGTCAAATAGTCCAAACACATATAGGAACCCTCAGGACCAAAGACCTAGTGGAAATCAAAATCAAATTCCATCAACAGGTCTGAGATCCAAGACTCCAGTTAGGAGTAATGGATATTGGATGGATGTTCCAGTAGTTGGTGAATTTGGACGACCCAAGACCATTAAGGCTTGGGTCCCCCAATCTAACTAATTTCTTGGTTGGTGTGTGCAGGAGCTGCTAAGGAGGATTATCAACTTATGGTATGTTGATAGTGGCTGCTCCAGGCACATGACGGGGGATGCGAGATTGTTAACTGAATTTGAAGATTATGATGGTGGAAAGGTGAATTTTGCGGGTGCTAAAGGTGGTAGAATTACAGGACGAGGAAAGGTGACCAATGGGAAGATCACACTGGACAAAGTGAATTATGTTGAGCAGCTTAAACACAATCTGATGAGCGTGTCACAAGTCTGCGACAAGGGTCACTCGGTCCATTTTACCAAGAATGAAGCATTAGTGTTGAAACCAGGTTTGAAGATTCCGGATGATTGGATAGTGATGCGAGCACCAAGGAGAAATGACACTTATGTCATGGACATGGGTGCTAAGGATCCAAATGCTGTGGTGGCGTGTTTACTATCAAAAGCATCTGAAGCTGAATCGATGTTGTGGCACAGACGCATGGCCCATATTCACTATCGAAAAATGAATTATCTTGTTAAAAATGAGCTAGTGAAAGGGGTTCCAATGCAGAGGTTTCAAGTGGAAGATAAATGTCTTCCATGTTAAAAGGGAAAACAACACAAGAAACCTCATAAGTCTAAAACAGTAAATTCCATAGATGCCCCTTATGAATTACTTCACATGGATTTATTCGGTCCAGCGAACGTGAGGAGCATAGGTGGAAAGTACTATTGTTTAGTTGTCACAGATGATTACTCACGTTATTCATGGGTTTTCTTTTTAGGTACAAAAGATGAGACGGCGGAGATGCTAATAGATCATTTTACGAAATTGGAAAACTTTCATGATGCAAGGATCAAGAGGATAAGGAGTGATAATGGCACGGAGTTCAAGAATTGAGTTCTGGATCTCTACTGTCTTTGAAAAGGAATTGAACATCAATATTCTGCTCCTTATACACCTCAACAAAATGGAGTTGCTGAGAGGAAAAACAGGACGTTGATTGAAGCCGCTAGGACGATGCTTTCAGATTCAAAGCTACCAGTTCTTTTCTGGGGAGAAGCTGTGAATACAGCTTGCTACGTCCTAAACAAAGTTTTGACTGTTAAACGTTTTAATAAAACTTGTCATGAATTGATGTTTAACAAGAAACCAAACTTAGAAGGCTTTGAACCATTTGGATTACCCTGCACCATTGTGCGCAATAAAGATAAACAAAAATTCGGTGAGGTGGCTGACGAAGGCTACTTTCTAGGTTACGTACCTGGCGCACCGAATAAAAGGGTTTTTAATCTAAAAACTGGTAAAATTGAGGTTGTCTTTAATGTTGAAATTACATCATACAAACCTCAACAATCAACGAGTGGTCCTGCTATATTATATGATTATGAAAGCACTTTTAAATCATTTAATATTCCTGAGTTTCCAAATGCAGATGATTCTCAGTTGATTCAAACAATGATTGGTGGAGACGATGAAGGCGAGTTCATGCCTAGATCGAATGTTGATATGACAGATGCTCCAGAAACTTCCCAAAGTGCGGCTGATCCTAATTCAAGTGATAGTGACTCTGAACCCATTGAGGGGGAGGATTTCATTAATCCATTTGCAGATCAGAACATTCAGGGGGAGGTTGGATCAAACCTGGGTGATAATTTAGAAGTGGATACTGTTGCTTCTACACGAGCAAATAGAGATCATCTAGTTGACATGATACTTGGAGATCCTACTGCAGGTGTTCAGACAAGGAGAAGCATAGCAGCGAATTCTGGTTTATTTGTGTCGATTGAGAAGACTGGGATTGTGAACGAGTGCTTGTATAGCTGTTTTATTTCCCAAGAGGAGCCAAAGAACATTCATATGGCTCTTAAAGACAATTCATGGGTTGAAGCTATGCAAGAGGAATTGGCCCAGTTTGCAAAGTTGAAGGTTTGGGAGTTGGTTGACCTTCCTAAAGGTGAGAGAGAGATAGGCACTAAATGGGTGTTTAAGTGCAAGAAGGATGACAGAGGGATAGTCACGCGAAACAAGGATCGATTGGTGGTAAAAGGTTTCAATCAGCAAGAAGGGATAGATTACAATGAAGTGTTTGCACCAGTGGCAAGGTTGGAGGCAATTCGTTTGTTTCTAGCTTTCGCAACATTCAAGGGCTTCAAAGTTTATCAACTAGACGTGAAGAGTGCATTTCTTTACGGGAAAGTCCAAGAAGTGGTGTATGTCTCACAACCAGATGGGTTCGTTGATCCAGATTATCCAGATCGAGTGTACAAACTTGATAAGGCTTTGTATGGGTTACATCAAGCTCCCAGGGCGTGGTACGAGACACTGTCTACACATCTGATCAAGAATGGTTTTGAAAGAGGTCAGATTGACAGTACATTGTTCATCAAGAGGAAGAAGGAAGATTTTCTGCTAGTACAGGTGTACGTGGATGACATCATCTTTGGGTCATCAGATGAGAGCATGTGTAAAGAGTTCGAGCAGGTGATGAAGAGCAAGTTCGAAATGAGCGCTAAGGGTGAGCTGTCTTACTTTCTGGGGTTACAAGTTGAACAGAAGGAGGATGGGATGTTTATTCATCAAACAAAGTATGTGTATGACATTTTGAGTCGGTTCAAAATGAATGATTGCTCTACTTTCAACACACCCATTTGTGAAAATCACAATCTTGGCCCAGATCACGAAAGTACTGAAGACGTTGATCCTACTCAATACAGGGCAATGATTGGTTCTCTAATGTACTTGACTGCTTCAAGACCTGACATCATGTTTGCAGTATGCTTGTGTGCTAGATACCAGGCTAATCCAAAAGAGTCACACATGAAAGCAGTGAAGCGTATTCTTCGTTACTTGAAGGGGAAACCTAAACTTGGGTTGTGGTATCCAGCTGATAGTGATCTGAATTTTGTCGCTTACACTGACTCAGACTTTGGAGGATGCAAGTCGAACAGAAAGTCTACAACAGGTGGTTGTCAGTTCTTAGGAGGAAGGATCGTGTCTTGGCAATGCAAGAAGCAATCCTGTGTGTCTACATCTACGTGTGAAGCTGAATATATTGCTGCGGGTAGCTGTTGCTCTCAGGTTCTCTGGATACAACAGCAGATGCGCGATTACGGTTTGGATTTCACTCGTACTCCTATTATGATAGACAATAATGCCACAATTTCAATAACTAATAATCCCGTGAAACACAGTCGCACAAAACATATTGACATACGTCATCATTTTATACGGGATTGTGCTGAAAAACGACTAATTGAATTACATCGAGTCGACACAGAAGATAACCTTGCTGATCTTTAGACTAAAGCTTTTGATCGAGCTCGCTTTGAACATTTAGTCGAACTCAACGGGATGAGGAATCCTGAATAACTGGTTTTTCATAAGAATTTTTGTAAATAGTTTATTGCTTTTCTTAAAAATCAAAAATAAAAAAAAATTTGAAAAATCAAAAACATAAAAAAAAATAGAAAAACAAAAATGAATTATCACTGTGTGAAAAAGAAGAAATGTTAGTAAATTGGCAACTTAGACTATCACACTGGAAATGAAATTAAAACTGCTTAAGTGTGATAGCAGCTTCATCATATGATGTACCAGTAGGCAAAAAGCATGAAATAATCAACTTACCAATGTGATATAAACCTAAATAAACTGAATATGAGTGGGGAACACATCAGTGGTGTATGGTTTAATGACCTTAAATCTTGCGTTGATAGATTGCTAAAATCTGAAGTTTTGGGTCTTTATACTGTTATTTCATCTAGGGATATCTTGACTGTCTTTCTGTTCAGAACTAAAATTGTACATGACCCCAGGAAAGAAAGTCACTTGGAATTAGCTCATTTCTATTTGAATGTCTGTATGTTGTCCCGATACACACAGTTTTGATCTGATTCTGAAATCTTCTCTGACAAAAGTCGTGTACCTCCTCTGCTGCATCCAGATATATGCTGACCTGGAGGTGCTAGGCAAGGACAGCTTCTGCTGCATCCAGATACATGCTGACCTAGCTGTACGTTGTCGCGCTATAGATCTAATACACCCGAAAGAGGCCCTCTAGTGCCCAAAAGAAACCCAAGAAACCTATATCAAACTGAGAAAAACTCATTTGATCTGTATATTATACCATCTCTCCTAAAGATCTATTCTGTTCTCTTCTCAACCTATTCCCAGTTAAGATTTCAGAAATCTGGATTGGACTTGTGAAATATGTGGTAGGGAAGATACTTGCATGATAGAGTGTGTTGTTTATATATCCAGGATTTGATTAGTATTTATTTGGGTGTTCATTGTTAAGAAATCAAAACATGATTAAACAGATTATATGCAGACCTAGACACTGTCAGGATATCTTATAGGATGACATCAGTATACTCACCTACTACGATGAATCTTTGTGCATACCTTGATCGTGGGGGTATATCCTGAAGTGGGACACACTAGTATATCGGTAATTAATATTACCTTAACGTATCATACGGTAATGGAACTTGAAATGTTCATGCATTTTGTTTAAATGGACAAACATACTGGTAATCGTCTTGGACTGCTTTTCACGAAAAATTAAATAAAGAATTATCTAATAGTGTGAAAACAGTTTGATTTTACTGATATGATCTTCTTACCGGTGATTCTCACAAAAATAGAGTGTTTATTGTTTTTGTTATTTACTTGCTTTCAGAAAATATAAAAATCCAAAAATAGTGTCTTTTTCTGTTAAAATTCTTTACGTACGGAAAACTGTTATTCTTGGAGGAATTGTTACTGATAGGGGGAGACGGTGTTGGAAAGTGAGTTCAAAATTTTAAATCATGCGGGTTATAGAGTGTGTGATTAAAAGTTTTGCGTGTTGGTGATGAAGTTGAAAATGCTTAATCTGTCATACAGTTTAACTATCTCTTGAAAAATAATAATTTATTTAACTGTGTTGAAAAATTCTTATGGTTTCTCGAGATGTTTGTTTTATAGTATACAGATTGAAGCAGTATGTTGCTGAGAAGTTGCTGTGTTGCTGAGTTGCTGTGAAGATGAGAGTTTGATTGGATGCATGGTAGAACCTCCTTTCTATATTGTAGACAAAGTTGAAGAGCTTGAAGAGTGCTTTACAAATGCTGAACTGGAGTTTACTCAAACGCTAAAGTTTTTGAAGATTTGGTGATTGGATGCATCAGCTTAGGGGGAGTCTGTTGCTAACGGAAGCTGTTGAAGCTGAAGCTATCCAAAGACCAAAGACAGTGCAAGATTACATGAAGATTGCAAGAAGACTGAAGACAAAGTTATTTTATGAAGCTATTGTCAAGGGGGAGTTTGTTGGTGCAAGTTTGTGACAACAGCTTAGATTTGGTCTTTGGATAGCTTGTAATTAGTTAAACGATAAACAGTTAGCGGGTTTAGCTTTGTAATAGTTAGTTGTAATGTTTGGGCTAACCAAACCCAATGAATTGGGTGTGTGGGGGTGAATTGGGCAAGAAAATGACATAGTAGCCCCGGTATCGAATAACACATACATCGGCAAGGAATTTAGCAAGAAAATACCTGACACAACATTCGGATGAGCTTTAGCCTCTTCAGACATAATTTGAAACATTCTTGCTTTTGCCTTAGGATTTTCCTCCTTTTTGCCTTCCTTCTTCATTCCTGATTGGAGCTTGGGACACTCCGCCTTGATGTGGCCCTTTTGGAAACAATTATAACATGTCTTCGTATTCTTAGGGCACCTGTAATACGGATGTCCCTCTTCCCCACAGTTATAACATCCCTTCTTGCCCAACAGGCACTCCCCGGAGTGAAGCTTTCCACAATTTTTGCAACGGGGAATTCCACTCTTTGCTTTCTCTTTATTAGCTTGATCTTGAAACTTGCCTTTCTTGAAAGGAGTTGGGTTAGACACCTTCTCTGGCAGTCTCTTTTCACCTCGCTCCACCTGTCTCTTGAGTTCAATCTCCCTGTCTCGCGCCCAGTTTATGAGTTCGTCAAGAGTTTCACACTTCGAGGGCGTAATAAACTCCCTAAACTCCGCCTTCAACATATCGTGATATCGATTGATTTTCATTCTTTCTGAATTCACGAACTCCTTGCAGAACTTCAGCTTATCCAAGAAAATATTCGTTATCTCGTTGATTGTTTCATCGTGCTGTCGGAGGCGCAAGAATTCCTCCTGAATCCTATCGATGGCGGATTGAGGGCAATGGTATATTAGAAAAGGCTCTTTAAATTCCTGCCATGTCATCACCTGAAGTTTATCTTCACCTATTTCCTTACAATAAGCATCCCACCAATCTTTAGCTTGCGATTGCAGTTTACCCGTAGCAAACATTACTTGATCTTCCTTTTCACACCGACTCCGAATAAACACGGCTTCTATATTTGAAATCCATCTTTGACATACAATCGGATCTATCTTTCCATCATACGGAGAAGGACTACACGCCATAAAGTCCTTATACGTGCATCTTCGTATTTTACTCTTGCTTTTAGATTCTCCAATCATCTCCTTTATTTCATCCATTTTGCTCGTCATTATTGCGTCAATCGTTTCCAACACACGACTCTCCACCTCTTGCACCATTTTCGGAAGTTTGGCTTCAAAAGTATTATCCATCATTTGCGCCATCTTTTCATTTAATGCATCTTCCCGTGCCATATCATCATCATTCGAATCCGCATGTTCCGACATCTACACAATAAAGTTTCTCGATGATTCTTAATAAATTCACATCACTTACCCTTACGGTTCGTTACGAGTTATTCGTTAATGTCATAATAACTTCCATGATCCTATTTACTTATTTTATAACCTTCTTAAACAAGTGCGTTGGCCGAATTAAAAAAAAATTGATTCTGCAGGTTCAGGAGGGGTCGCGCGACGCTAGGGGTGCCTCGCGCGGCGCGACGGCCCCTAGCGCGACGCGACGGGTTGATTTTCACAGTCAGTTCGTTGCTGGGTGTTGCATTTTCTCAAAAATCCCATTTCTCACCTAAATGATCATAACTCACTCAATTTTCATCCGATTTACGATCCGTTTCTTCCTACGCGATCGTAATTCCATTCCCTTTCTCATAGGGTTAAAATCCGGCACCCGGATTTATTATTTCCGAAATTTTTAAGCTTTCGGCCATTTTCTTGCTTATAACTTTCATCCTATTCATGGTTAATCCACCCAAACTTATCTGTTTGCATACCAATTCTTGCCAATGCCATACCATACATGTTTTCAATCACCCAAGATTCAATTCTTGAGTTCTATGCACTTGTAACCTATTTCGACACATATCATTATTTTGACCCGTTATAAAATTTAAAACTTCTTAGACTCTTACCTTGTTTGCGATCTTGGAGCGAACACACCCATTGCGCGAGCTATCGGTTTGAGCCCAAGCACTTCAACCCGTGCTTGATTCTCTCAAACCTTGGCTCTGATACCAACTTGTTACGCCCTTATTAACATAAAGACCAAAACACATGGAAAACTTCAAGTTTTGACTAGAAACATAATATTTTCATTTTTACCAAAATGCCCTTGTAGCTAGTTCGAAATCAACACCTTCCCTAGTCTAGTTATGGGTGTTAATCCGAACTACCCTGTCAAAATGCAAGTTTAACATACCTAATTACAACCGACTAAGTTTCTCATCCATCATTTACATAACAAAAGACAACTTTTTAAGAAGTAAAAGTTTAACAAAAACATTGTTCAAAAGGGCAACCACTACTACTACGGAAGCGCATAGACCATGGTGTGCATGTGGGTGTTCGCCTCCAAGTTCGCCAAGCCACCTAAATCACAGATTTTCCTACATCGCAATTCAAGTTAAACTAGTCAGTTTCTTATAATGTAATAATAAATAACAACTAACATCCATTCGTGTCGTCACATAACCATGTCATAATTTCACTTTCACCGACCCGTTGAACGGATCATTTTCTACCATCTCCAAACGAGATAATACATAACCTTCAATAATCCGTTAAGCTCGGATTAAACATAATCACCACATATACACCATACCAAATCCGTTCATGACAGATTTAACTATTTCATTTCTTTCTTTCATAAACTTCCAATATACGGCTAGTTCAACACCAACCGACCATAACATAAACATTTCATCATTATCGTATCTTACGACCCGTTCATGACGGATTAAACTATCAACTACACATCATTTACGGATAATCATATCTACGGTTCTAATACAACAATAACTATTAGAAAGTAAAGCTTGTATGCATAAAACAACATACCTCGATCCTGTGAGTTGTCCGACCTCCTAGCGCTTGAACCTTCTTCTTTTACGCCTACATCAACCCATTCATTCATTTAGTCCGACTACATATCATTCCCTCTTTTACACACCTTTATCATAATTTACCAAAATTCACCCATTTGTTCTTTTAGGCATTTTATCGAACACTTGGCGGGTTTCACATTTATAGCACATTTGATTACAAGTAACTTTACATACTAATCTACAAGTTCATAACAATCAAGCAAGTTAATGAGATTCTCTCATCCTACATCATTCATCTATGTTCCATCCCTCTAAACAAGTTAAATCACCATAACCCGGACATCAATCGAGTTCTAGTTCATAATCTTAACTTCTATTGGTATATATCACAACATTAATCAAAGTTGGATAAAAACCCATTTCCTAAAGTTCATGATTTCAAGAAATTCAACTTACCACATTGTTATTCACACCTTGATGACCAAGGATTTGCGTTCCTACAATCGTTCGGCTTGAAATCACCTTCAATTTGATGGAATTAGTGAACTAGGGTTTGGGGTGTTCTTTTCTTTTCTCCTGGACAAGATCACGCACACACTAGAAGTGTCTAGTGTGTGTGTTATCTCATTTAACTAATCTTTCTTTTAATTTTTCATGTTTAGTCCCTCGGTTTCTAACGTTTATTTATTTTAGCCCAAACCATCCTTTCAGGAACTATTTTAGAGAAAATAATTAGATTACATATTTTTGGGGTGTTACAAGTCTACCCCTCTTAGAAAAAGTTTCGTCCCCGAAACTTGAACACCTAAAAAAATCAACATTTACATACCGAATAAAGAAGGGTAATGCTTTCGCATTTCATCTTCCGACTCCCATGTAAGCTCCGACCCCTTCCGGTGTTGCCATTGCACTAGAACTTGTCTAATGGCCTTATTGCGAAGATTCTTTACTTTAGAATCTTTAATGGCTATCGGTCTTTCAACATAATTTAAGCTCTCATCTACTTCAATATCATCAAGAGGTACGATCGCCAATTCATCCGCAAGGCACTTTCTTAGTTGTGATACATGGAAGGTGCTATGGATCCCATCTAATGAAGACGGTAATTCTAAACGATACGCCACTTTCCCCACTCGAGCCAAGATTTTAAATGGCCCAATATAACGAGGCCCCAATTTTCCCCGTTTACGAAAACGGATTATACCTTTCCATGGGGATACTTTTAATAAAACATAGTCTCCTACTTGAAATTCAATAGGACGCTTTCTCTTATCCGCATATGCCTTTTGCCTATCCTGAGCTGCCTTTAATCGAGTTCTAATTAGATCAATCTTTTCGTTGGTCATTGCTATCAATTCGTTAGGCGCGAGCTCTCTTTGTCCCACTTCCCCCCAACAAACGGGAGTCCTACACTTTCTTCCATATAACAGTTCATAAGGTGCCATTTTGAGACCACTATGATAACTATTATTGTAAGAAAATTCCACTAGTGGTAAATGGTCATCCCAACTTCCCCCAAAATCTAACGCGCATGCTCTTAACATATCAATAAGCGTCTGAATCGTTCTTTCCGATTGACCGTCAGTCTACGGGTGGTAGGCGGTACTTATGTGCAGTTTCGTGCCCATACTTTCATGGAACCTCAACCAATAACGAGAGGTAAATCTCGTATCCCGATCTGAAACTATTGATACAGGCACCCCGTGTCGGGATATTATTTCATTCACATACACTTCCGCCATTTTTTCTGAGGAGTAGGCCTCTCGAATTGGTAAAAAGTGTGCACTCTTCGTGAGTCGATCCACAACTACCCATATCGTATCATGCCCTTTTTTCGTTCTAGGTAGCTTAGTCACCAAGTCCATTGTTATCTCCTCCCACTTCCATACTGGAATTTCCAAAGGTTGTAACTCTCCATAAGGTTTCTGATGTTCCGCTTTCACTTGAGAACACGTCAGACACTTCGAGACGTACTTAGCAATATCGCGTTTCATCCCGGGCCACCAATAGTTTGTTTTCAAATCATAGTACATTTTTGTAGCCCCAGGGTGAACGGAGTACCGTGACTTATGAGCTTCTTCAAGTAGCACTGTCTTGACCTCACAAAACCTTGGTATCCGGATCCGCCCAAACCGTGTCTTATGCCCGTTTGAGTTTTCTTCAAACTTTTCTGCTATTCCTTTCGTTCTTTCTTTCTTTGGATCCCCTTTCTCTAGTGCTTTTATTTGAGTATCTCGTATCGTCTCAAGGAGGTGAGGTGTAACTGTCATCTTCATAGATTTGACATGAATCGGCTGTGGATAATCTTTTTGACTCAACGCATCCGCTACGACGTTTGCTTTTCCCGGGTGATAACAAATATCACAGTCATAGTCTTTAATCAGTTCCAACCACCTTCGTTGCCTCATATTCAAATCTTTCTGTTCGAAGAAATATTTAAGGCTCTTATGATCCGAGTAGATCGTACATTTTACCCCATACAGGTAGTGCCTCCCGATTTTTAAGGCAAAAACTACCGCTGCCAATTCCAGGTCATGGGTCGGGTAATTTACTTCATGTGGTCTGAGTTGTCTTGAAGCATACGCGATAACCCTTCCCTTTTGCATTAGAACATACCCCAAGCCTTGATGTGACGCGTCTGAATATACGACCAAATCTTCCGTTCCATCGGGTAACGTTAACACCGGAGAACTCGATAATTTCTCTTTTAACACTTGAAAAGCTTCTTCTTGTTCTTTACCCCACACGAACTTTACTTCCTTCCTTCCTTCCTTTCTTGTCAGTTTGGTCAGTGGTAATGCAATCTTTGAGAATTCTTGAATAAACCTTCTGTAATAGCCGGCAAGGCCTAGAAAACTCCTTACTTCGGTTGGGTTTTTAGGAGGGACCCACTTTAGTACGGCCTCAATCTTTGCTGGATCTACTAAGACACCTTCTGAATTTATTACGTGACCTAGAAACTGCACTTCCCTGAGCCAAAAGGCACACTTTGAGAACTTCGCATAAAGTTTTTCTCTACGGAGGGTTTCAAGTACCTCACGTAAGTGTCTTGCATGATCGGCCTCATTCCGGGAGTAAACCAAAATGTCATCTATGAACACAATCACAGATTTGTCTAACATAGGTCGACACACTCGGTTCATAAGGTCCATAAACGCGGCTGGCGCATTCGTCAACCCAAAGGACATGACCAAGAATTCATAATGTCCATACCGAGTTCTAAATGCAGTTTTTGCAACATCCTCCTCTCGCACCCTTACTTGATGGTAGCCCAAACGTAGATCTATCTTTGAAAACCAACTCGCCCCTTGCAACTGATCAAAAAGATCATCAATTCTGGGTAAGGGATAACGGTTCTTCACGGTCAGTTTATTCAACTCCCGGTAGTCGATGCACATACACATCGACCCATCTTTCTTTTTCACAAAAAGAACGGGTGCTCCCCAAGGTGATACACTCGGACGTATAAAGCCTTTATCAAGTAAGTCTTGCAGTTGGGTCATTAGCTCCCTCATTTCGGTGGGAGCCAGTCTATACGGGGCTTTAGCCACCGGTTGCGCACCCGGATTTAATTCAATACGAAATTCTATTTCGCGTTCGAGTGGAAGCCCCGGCAACTCCTCCGGAAACACGTCCGGATATTCGTTCACTACTGCCACATCTTCAAGCTTGGGAAGGTTTTGATGAACATCAGCTACATAGGCTAAAAATGCCTTACTTCCATTACGCACGTACTTGAAGGCTTGGACAATATTGCATAACTTTGCTTTTACATTTCTCTCTCCTTGAACGCTTAACCATTTCCCACTCGGAGATTGCACGCGTATTGTCTTACTTTCGCATTTAATCTCCGCATGGTGTCGGGCCATCCAATCCATACCTACTACTACCTTGAATTCTCCTAAGACCATAGGTACGAGATCAATATCAAACTCCTCATCCTCTATCGTGAGCTTACAATTTCTACACACTTCGTGCAACAAATAATTCTTGCTATCAGCTATCTCTACCTCTAATGGTATTGACATTCTTTCAATCTTAAATGAGGGGTGATTAATTACATCACTCGAAACAAATGACATAGTAGCCCCGGTATCGAATAACACATACATCGGCAAGGAATTTAGCAAGAAAATACCTGACACAACATTCGGATGAGCTTTAGCCTCTTCAGACGTAATTTGAAACATTCTTGCTTTTGCCTTAGGATTTTCCTCCTTTTTGCCTTCCTTCTTCATTCCTGATTGGAGCTTGGGACACTCCGCCTTGATGTGGCCCTTTTGGAAACAATTATAACATGTCTTCGTATTCTTAGGGCACCTGTAATACGGATGTCCCTCTTCCCCACAGTTATAACATCCCTTCTTGCCCAACAGGCACTCCCCGGAGTGAAGCTTTCCACAATTTTTGCAACGGGGAATTCCACTCTTTGCTTTCTCTTTATTAGCTTGATCTTGAAACTTGCCTTTCTTGAAAGGAGTTGGGTTAGACACCTTCTCTGGCAGTCTCTTTTCACCTCGCTCCACCTGTCTCTTGAGTTCAATCTCCCTGTCTCGCGCCCAGTTTATGAGTTCGTCAAGAGTTTCACACTTCGAGGGCGTAATAAACTCCCTAAACTCCGCCTTCAACATATCGTGATATCGATTGATTTTCATTCTTTCTGAATTCACGAACTCCTTGCAGAACTTCAGCTTATCCAAGAAAATATTCGTTATCTCGTTGATTGTTTCATCGTGATGTCGGAGGCGCAAGAATTCCTCCTGAATCCTATCGATGGCGGATTGAGGGCAATGGTATATTAGAAAAGGCTCTTTAAATTCCTGCCATGTCATCACCTGAAGTTTATCTTCACCTATTTCCTTACAATAAGCATCCCACCAATCTTTAGCTTGCGATTGCAGTTGACCCGTAGCAAACATTACTTGATCTTCCTTTTCACACCGACTCCGAATAAACACGGCTTCTATATTTGAAATCCATCTTTGACATACAATCGGATCTATCTTTCCATCATACGGAGAAGGACTACACGCCATAAAGTCCTTATACGTGCATCTTCGTATTTTACTCTTGCTTTTAGATTCTCCAATCATCTCCTTTATTTCATCCATTTTGCTCGTCATTATTGCGTCAATCGTTTCCAACACACGACTCTCCACCTCTTGCACCATTTTCGGAAGTTTGGCTTCAAAAGTATTATCCATCATTTGCGCCATCTTTTCATTTAATGCATCTTCCCGTGCCATATCATCATCATTCGAATCCGCATGTTCCGACATCTACACAATAAAGTTTCTCGATGATTCTTAATAAATTCACATCACTTACCCTTACGGTTCGTTACGAGTTATTCTTTAATGTCATAATAACTTCCATGATCCTATTTACTTATTTTATAACCTTCTTAAACAAGTGCGTTGGCCGAATTAAAAAAAATTGATTCTGCAGGTTCAGGAGGGGTCGCGCGACGCTAGGGGTGCCTCGCGCGGCGCGACGGCCCCTAGCGCGACGCGACGGGTTGATTTTCACAGTCAGTTCGTTGCTGGGTGTTGCATTTTCTCAAAAATCCCATTTCTCACCTAAATGATCATAACTCACTCAATTTTCATCCGATTTACGATCCGTTTCTTCCTACGCGATCGTAATTCCATTCCCTTTCTCATAGGGTTAAAATCCGGCACCCGGATTTATTATTTCTGAAATTTTTAAGCTTTCGGCCATTTTCTTGCTTATAACTTTCATCCTATTCATGGTTAATCCACCCAAACTTATCTGTTTGCATACCAATTCTTGCCAATGCCATACCATACATGTTTTCAATCACCCAAGATTCAATTCTTGAGTTCTATGCACTTGTAACCTATTTCGACACATGTCATTATTTTGACCCGTTATAAAATTTAAAACTTCTTAGACTCTTACCTTGTTTGCGATCTTGGAGCGAACATACCCATTGCGCGAGCTATCGGTATGAGCCCAAGCACTTCAACCCGTGCTTGATTCTCTCAAACCTTGGCTCTGATACCAACTTGTTACGCCCTTATTAACATAAAGACCAAAACACATGGAAAACTTCAAGTTTTGACTAGAAACATAATATTTTCATTTTTACCAAAATGCCCTTGTAGCTAGTTCGAAATCAACACCTTCCCTAGTCTAGTTATGGGTGTTAATCCGAACTACCCTGTCAAAATGCAAGTTTAACATACCTAATTACAACCGACTAAGTTTCTCATCCATCATTTACATAACAAAAGACAACTTTTTAAGAAGTAAAAGTTTAACAAAAACATTGTTCAAAAGGGCAACCACTACTACTACGGAAGCGCATAGACCATGGTGTGCATGTGGGTGTTCGCCTCCAAGTTCGCCAAGCCACCTAAATCACAGATTTTCCTACATCGCAATTCAAGTTAAACTAGTCAGTTTCTTATAATGTAATAATAAATAACAACTAACATCCATTCGTGTCGTCACATAACCATGTCATAATTTCACTTTCACCGACCCGTTGAACGGATCATTTTCTACCATCTCCAAACGAGATAATACATAACCTTCAATAATCCGTTAAGCTCGGATTAAACATAATCACCACATATACACCATACCAAATCCGTTCATGACAGATTTAACTATTTCATTTCTTTCTTTCATAAACTTCCAATATACGGCTAGTTCAACACCAACCGACCATAACATAAACATTTCATCATTATCGTATCTTACGACCCGTTCATGACGGATTAAACTATCAACTACACATCATTTACGGATAATCATATCTACGGTTCTAATACAACAATAACTATTAGAAAGTAAAGCTTGTATGCATAAAACAACATACCTCGATCCTGTGAGTTGTCCGACCTCCTAGCGCTTGAACCTTCTTCTTTTACGCCTACATCAACCCATTCATTCATTTAGTCCGACTACATATCATTCCCTCTTTTACACACCTTTATCATAATTTACCAAAATTCACCCATTTGTTCTTTTAGGCATTTTATCGAACACTTGGCGGGTTTCACATTTATAGCACATTTGATTACAAGTAACTTTACATACTAATCTACAAGTTCATAACAATCAAGCAAGTTAATGAGATTCTCTCATCCTACATCATTCATCTATGTTCCATCCCTCTAAACAAGTTAAATCACCATAACCCGGACATCAATCGAGTTCTAGTTCATAATCTTAACTTCTATTGGTATATATCACAACATTAATCAAAGTTGGGTAAAAACCCATTTCCTAAAGTTCATGATTTCAAGAAATTCAACTTACCACATTGTTATTCACACCTTGATGACCAAGGATTTGCGTTCCTACAATCGTTCGGCTTGAAATCACCTTCAATTTGATGGAATTAGTGAACTAGGGTTTGGGGTGTTCTTTTCTTTTCTCCTGGACAAGATCACGCACACACTAGAAGTGTCTAGTGTGTGTGTTATCTCATTTAACTAATCTTTCTTTTAATTTTTCATGTTTAGTCCCTCGGTTTCTAACGTTTATTTATTTTAGCCCAAACCATCCTTTCAGGAACTATTTTAGAGAAAATAATTAGATTACATATTTTTGGGGTGTTACAAGTCTACCCCTCTTAGAAAAAGTTTCGTCCCCGAAACTTGAACACCTAAAAAAATCAACATTTACATACCGAATAAAGAAGGGTAATGCTTTCGCATTTCATCTTCCGACTCCCATGTAAGCTCCGACCCCTTCCGGTGTTGCCATTGCACTAGAACTTGTCTAATGGCCTTATTGCGAAGATTCTTTACTTTAGAATCTTTAATGGCTATCGGTCTTTCAACATAATTTAAGCTCTCATCTACTTCAATATCATCAAGAGGTACGATCGCCAATTCATCCGCAAGGCACTTTCTTAGTTGTGATACATGGAAGGTGCTATGGATCCCATCTAATGAAGACGGTAATTCTAAACGATACGCCACTTTCCCCACTCGAGCCAAGATTTTAAATGGCCCAATATAACGAGGCCCCAATTTTCCCCGTTTACGAAAACGGATTATACCTTTCCATGGGGATACTTTTAATAAAACATAGTCTCCTACTTGAAATTCAATAGGACGCTTTCTCTTATCCGCATATGCCTTTTGCCTATCCTGAGCTGCCTTTAATCGAGTTCTAATTAGATCAATCTTTTCGTTGGTCATTGCTATCAATTCGTTAGGCGCGAGCTCTCTTTGTCCCACTTCCCCCCAACAAACGGGAGTCCTACACTTTCTTCCATATAACAGTTCATAAGGTGCCATTTTGAGACCACTATGATAACTATTATTGTAAGAAAATTCCACTAGTGGTAAATGGTCATCCCAACTTCCCCCAAAATCTAACGCGCATGCTCTTAACATATCAATAAGCGTCTGAATCGTTCTTTCCGATTGACCGTCAGTCTGCGGGTGGTAGGCGGTACTTATGTGCAGTTTCGTGCCCATACTTTCATGGAACCTCAACCAATAACGAGAGGTAAATCTCGTATCCCGATCTGAAACTATTGATACAGGCACCCCGTGTCGGGATATTATTTCATTCACATACACTTCCGCCATTTTTTCTGAGGAGTAGGCCTCTCGAATTGGTAAAAAGTGTGCACTCTTCGTGAGTCGATCCACAACTACCCATATCGTATCATGCCCTTTTTTCGTTCTAGGTAGCTTAGTCACCAAGTCCATTGTTATCTCCTCCCACTTCCATACTGGAATTTCCAAAGGTTGTAACTCTCCATAAGGTTTCTGATGTTCCGCTTTCACTTGAGAACACGTCAGACACTTCGAGACGTACTTAGCAATATCGTGTTTCATCCCGGGCCACCAATAGTTTGTTTTCAAATCATAGTACATTTTTGTAGCCCCAGGGTGAACGGAGTACCGTGACTTATGAGCTTCTTCAAGTAGCACTGTCTTGACCTCACAAAACCTTGGTATCTGGATCCGCCCAAACCTTGTTATCTCATTTAACTAATCTTTCTTTTAATTTTTCATGTTTAGTCCCTCGGTTTCTAACGTTTATTTATTTTAGCCCAAACCTTCCTTTCAGGAACTATTTTAGAGAAAATAATTAGATTACATATTTTTAGGGTGTTACACAGCTACAGACTTTTTCAATCCTATCCACCAATAATTTGCCCTTAGATCCTGGTACATCTTATCAGCGCCAGGGTGAACGGAGTATTTGGAACTATGGGCTTCCTGGAGGATGACATCTCGAAGTCCTCCATAAATTGGAACCCATATTCGTCCATTTAATCTTAGAATTCCGTCCTTGCTAAGCGTTAACTGCTCCTCAGTTACCCCTAGCTTTTCATTAGGATAGTTAGCTTCCAACACAGCTTCTTTCTGTGCAGCTAACAACCTTTCAGTCAAACTGTTCTTTATCTCCATGCGCTTGGCATTGATTCGGATGGGTTTCATCCTCTCCTTTTGACTCATGGCATCGGCGACTACATTCGCCTTGCCGGGATGGTATCTGATTTCACAATCATAATCATTTAAAGTTTCCATCCAACGACGTTGCCTCATGTTTAATTCCTTTTGATTAAACAGGTGCTGGAGGCTCTTGTGATCGGAATAGATCACACACTTGATTCCATATAAATAATGTCTCCACAGTTTTAGTGCGAATACAACGGCACCCAACTCCAAGTCATGGGTGGTGTAATTCTTTTCATGCACCTTTAACTGTCGTGATGCATAGGCAATAACTTTGCCTTTCTGCATAAGCACACACCCCATGCCAGTGTGGGATGCATCACAATAAACCACAAAATCTTCTATTCCATCTGGCAATGTCAAAACAGGAGCGTTGCTCAACTTCTGCTTCAGAATATCAAAGGACTCTTGCTGCTTAGGGCCCCAAACGAACTTTACTTTCTTCTTAGTTAAGGAAGTTAGGGGTGCAGCGATCCTTGAAAATTTTTCGATAAAACGCCTGTAATATCCTGCCAATCCCAGGAAGCTACGAATCTCTGTAGGCGTCTTTGGCTCTTGCCAATTCATAACTACTTCAACCTTAGTGGGATCCACTTGGATACCACGCTCACTAACCACATGTCCAAGGAATTGGACTTCTCGAAGCCAAAATTCACACTTGGAGAATTTGGCATAGAGCTTCTCCTGATGTAGAAGTTTGAGAATACAGCGAAGGTGTTTCTCATGGTCAGCTTGGTTCTTTGAATAGATAAGAATGTCGTCGATGAAAACGATGATGAATTTATCTAAGTAAGGCTTGCATACGTGATTCATGAGATCCATGAATGCGGCTGGTGCATTAGTGAGCCCAAAAGGCATCACTAGGAACTCGTAATGACCATAACGAGTCCTAAATGTTGTTTTGTGTACGTCTTCATCTCTAACCTTCAGTTGATGGTAGCCTGACCTTAAGTCAATCTTCGAGAAATAACTTGCTCCTTGCAATTGATCGAACAAATCATCGATCCTTGGCAATGGATATCTATTCTTTATCGTGACCTTATGTTCACGATAATCGATGCACAGACGCATCGATCCACCCTTCTTCTTAACAAACAAGACTGGTGCTCCCCAAGGAGACGAACTAGGTTTAATGAAACCTTTAGCTAGCAATTCATCCAGTTGTGTCCTTAATTCCTTCATTTCCGTGGGCGCCAACCTATAAGGTGCTCTAGCAACTGGAGCTGCTCCCGGGATGATATCAATCCTGAATTCCACTTGCCTATCTGGTGGCAAACCAGGTAGTTCTTCCGGAAAAACTTCTGGGTATTCAGAAATGATGGGGATGTCTTCTATCTTCGGTTTAGGCTCATCAATAATCACTTGTGCCATGTAGATGACACAACCCTTCTTTAAACACTTTGAAGCCTTGAGCATGGTCACTTGCTCAGGCAGTCCATACTGGGTGTCTCCCCGAATGGTAAGTGATTCACCAGACGGAGTCTTTATCACCACTTGCTTTCTGTTGCAGACGATTTGGGCCTGGTTATGAGATAACCAGTCCATACCCAATACTATGTCGAAACTGGCCAATTTAAAGGGAAGTAGAGATAGAGAAAAAGAGTGGTTCTTAATGGATATCACACATCCATCTAACACAGTGGAGACGGTTTCTATGGCGCCATCTGCTAACTCTACCTCATAATTTATACTCAAGGTTTTGACAGGTAAATTCAGCAATTTGCAAAATTTATGATCTACGAAAGACTTATCAGCGCCTGAATCAAAGAGTACTCTTGCATAGACATCGTTTACAAGGAAAGTACCTGTAATCACATTGTCGTCTAGAACCGCTTCTTTGGCATCCATTCGAAAGACCCTTGCATTGGTCTTCTTGACCTCTTCAGGCTTCTTGGCGTACTTAGGGCAGTTGGTTTTGATATGCCCTTTCTCATTGCAGTTGTAGCATGTAGCATCTTTAATCTTCTTGCAGTCTATCGACTTGTGTTCTCTAGACTTGCATATCCCACATGCAGGTGATCCTGAATTAGAATTGGACTCAAGTCTGCACTTTCCAAAGTGGCGTTTTTGGCAAGTCGTGCACTTTGGCTTTTCCTCTGTTCGCTGACTGTTCCTTCCAGACCCAAACTTCTTAGAATCAGTGTTTCCCTTGTGCTTCTTCTCTGACCCTCGTGAGTTATCATCCTCACGCTTCCTCTTACTTTCTTCAGATTTCTTTAGCGATCTCAACCTGACCGCATCTAAAGTAAGGGACAAAGAGAGATCAGCTGCTGACCTAAATGTAGCAGGTCTTGAAGCCTTAACATTGGCTTTGATTTCTAGGGCTAAACCCCCAATGAAGCGAGCAATTCGCTTGGGCTCTGGTGTTACAAGGTAAGGAACCAGTCTGGACAGGGTATTGAAACTGGTGAGATAAGCTTGACAATCTAAGTTTGTCATCACCAATGATAAGAAATCAGATTCAATTCTTTCGACCTCATGTTGAGGGCAGTAGTTCTCCATAATGAGAGTAACGAACTGCTCCCATGACATGTTGTAGAGCGGGATCTTCCCAGCAGCTTGAATGAGAGACCTCCACCATGCCAGTGCCTCTCCCTTGAACGATTGGGATACATACTTTACTACATCCCTTTCAGCACAACCGCTGATGTCCACCACCATGTCCATTTCATCCAACCAGGTCATACAATCTACTGCTCCTTTCTCCCCAGTGAAATCTCGGGGTTTACAGGAAACAAAGTACTTATAGGTACAAGACTTGGTACGTGGTTCATTATCGAACGCTATCTTCTTGGATGGAACACTGTGTTCATTTGATGAATGTCGATCATCATCCTTCTTTGGCTCCTCTTTCTTAGAGGGCGACTTGTTATGAGGCTCTGAATGAGTTTTAGGGACAGATTTAGAATGGGGTATAGATGAGGCTCGACTATGCGTCCCACTATACTCCTTAAATTGTTCTTCTACAGCTTTAGATACAGCTGTGTCAATCAGTGAACGAAGCTCTCCTTTGGTTATATTAATTCTATCATTATCATCGCGGTTTTCCAAAGGATGACTGTTTATCTCATCAGATTCAGCCATGTAGTCTTAGTTGCTACAAAAAGAAAATAAGGGCAAGGTTTATTTAGAAGCCCTTACAGTACTATCGTTCTTAAACGATTTATTAACCATGCTTTTTAATACAAATTTTAGTTAATTTGTTAAATATAACAATTGTTCAGGATCTTTATCATAATCCTAAATTATAAGTTAATAATAACACAAAAGGCCTAGTCACGTAGACAAGTTTAATTTATAAGCCATGATTTCAGAGAATCGAGGCATTAAGGTTTAAATCAAAGTTCATTACCTTTTCTTGACAGGGAGTTGTAGGCTACCACTGTCTTTAGTCTCAGAGGACGTTAATTATAGCCCGTGGGCACTCCATCCATAAGGGATGATTATATAAATAAGGGAATTTAGAATAACCCAATTAAAAATGACCTATGTGATTTTATCGTATCACACTTTGTCAAGCATGTTAATATGCATTCAGATGTTTAATAAGGATTTGAATCTCTTGAATAGGTTCTACCATCTTGGCCTTGTCTGTAGTGACATTTAGACTAGGTTTTACCTTTAAGATTCTTTTTAATATTTAACTCAGAACAATCCTAATTGAACTGTTAACAAGGATCTGAATCTAATTGTGGAACTACCGTCTTGGCCCTGCCTTAAAATGACACGAGGCTAGGTCTTGTCCCTTTTTAGATTTTGCCATTTTATTATAATGGTAGATCTTATAATATAGGAATGATATTTTAAACATAATCATTCCTTTAAAATTTAAACAAGTATATGGTTGCCCTAAACGGGACTTCTTTAAGAAAATGACTTGCCCATGCAAAGGCTAATCAGAAAAATAGCAAAGAAGTAATTAAAAGACAATGAAACGAATTTGGATTAGTCCTATGTTCTTGTCTAGACTCAAGAATGTGCAACTGTGTAACTGAGATTAAACACAAAGGCTAGTGTTTAATTCACTCAGTGTTGGCTCTGATACCAACCTGTCACACCCCGATTTCCACGTGTCACCTGTGGGCCCGGTGGGGAGTATCGTGACGTGGTTGGCAACATAATAGTCAAACAACACAATATTTAATATGCACAGCGGAAGCAAATTGTAAAGATATATCTCAACCGAATTTAATATTGTAATATCAAATGTCACAATATTCGAAAGTTAATCCACAGACGGATCGAAATAAATATGAAACAATAGTTCAATAGATTTTGACATCTAGAGCTTGCGAGACTTGAGTAATGATGCCTGGAGTAGCCAGCCTATTTCGTCTAGCACCTGCACTTAGCCTTTTTGGAAAATACGTCAGTTTACACTGGTAAATACAACTCAACTGACTCATTTGGAAAAGAGTTTGTAAATTGATTTGAATGCGCTTCGGCACAAAATATCTTTATAACTTGGGACAATTATTAAAATAATCTTGTATACAGTTTTACTCATTTGCCGTCCATTAGCACTGGTTAGAAGAGCCGGTTTAAGTTAACTGACACGCCACAGGTATAGTGCCCACAAGGTTGATTCCTTTAGTGGATTACCAGTTTTTACATAATGCATCTGTCAGGTGTACGCCTACACCCCGTGCTTAGGTCGTGGCCATTTCGTAAAATGATGCCAAGGATATCCGGGACATGGTCGTTTAACCCCCAAGGGCCATACACCAAATAATACAGAATAAAGCGAGTTATGTAAATACATTAATCACAATCCGATTGAAATGACTACATACCCGACCAAGCGGTACTTTTATAGCACCGTATCCCAAGCCCGTATAGGGAAAATAAGTTAAGAGTATTTACCTGAGCAAAGTATCAATCAAATACAGCAAATGCAAGTACTTTTACTGGGCTCCTAATCTGGAACGAAGGTTTATAATAACCTATTAGATTTCTAACGGTCCTTAATTAAGCCTTAGCTTAGACCGGTTAGTTTCAATGATACGGTTCGTACGCACTATGAGCGAAGACCGGATAGAATGTGATTTAGACCCGACAAGTTCGGAGACTTTCTTTATATGGTTATTTCATACACACTCTGGATTTTGAGATAAAACCGATAAGGTTTGACCCGTTTCGGCTAATTTATGTAAACTAGTTATATAAGCCGAACCGAACGCGTAAGAGGCGTTACGGGTAATTATGAGAGCCATTTACAGGTTTCCTAAGTTAATATGCCTCAATTATGTTGTGACATCAGTAAGATGTCTTTCATTATGCCCGAAACGTATTTAAACACAAACTATGCCCCGTAGGGGTAGTTTGGTCATTTATAAGGTTATAAAAGAGTTTAAGTATTAACCTGAGTTACAGGTCTGCTATAATCAGAAAAAATACTTAGTTTGATAAGTTATAACAGTAGGGTAAAGTAGATATGTGAAATTTATCAAATATAACCAAACTATGCACCGTAGGGGCATTTTGGTAATTTCACATAAGCCGAAAAGCTCAAAACTGAAGTCTGAGTTTATCAACATTTGCTTACTGTTAAAATATTATAATTTACCTCAAATATCAGTAGGTATCAACCCTTGTATGTTTAAAATAGTTTTAGTACATACTATGCGTTAAAAACGCTTAATAAGGCGATTAGAGACCATTTCCGGGTTCGATACATAAAGCTGATATTTTTATTATTCCAGAAGGCTTAAAATAATTTATTAATCATTTAGAATCAGTAGCAAAAGGTTTGGAGTCGTTTAGATATGTAAAACTCATTTTATAGCCCGTAAGGGCAAAACCGACAATTACCGGATTAAGCCTACGACTATTAGTTATGCTCAGCCTAAAATTAATTAAAAATCTTCAAAAATCCCAAAATAATATATTACATCAGTGGATAATAAGTTTGATATCAAAAAGTAGGCTTAACTAGGCTATACGCTAATTACGCCGTTTAATTAACACAAGGCTTTCATTTTACGCTACCGAGCATAACTCTTAATCTACACCTCAAACTGATGTCAAACTTTGCATACAAGTTTATATATCAGTAATTAAAGTTTCTACACTTTTACATTTCCAAAAATCACGTTTTAAGGTGAAAAGGGCATAATGGTCAACATATGGGCAATTAACGGAATCATGCGTATTAATTGGTTAACTAATGATCCATGGTGTATAATCGCAGAGGGTTATACTAGCATGTAACCTGGTCCAAATGAAGCTCTTAGGTATTTCTAAAACATACCATAATGGGTCAGAACTGAAGTCAAAGCTTTGCGACTTTCGGTTCCGAACCGGGTCTAAACAGGAAATTGTCGGGTTGAACATGTTTAGACATGTCCTTACACTAATTACCAAGTTATATTAATGATCAAACAGGTTGTATGTGTTCTACATTGCTAATTATGCATAAATTGTAATTTACACATTCTGTTGACTTTTTAAATACAAGTTTGACCCGACATTTGACCTAGTTAGAGTGGGAATCAGGGGGAACCCTTTTGAGGGTTTATTACCCACATAATTACCAACTTATAACTACTTTTGATTCGACTAATCACTGGACCATTAGTGATTAATCTTAAAGTCAACCGTTAATTACGACGGTTTGACTTTTAAGCTAAAACTTAATTAAGAAGTGTTAGGCAAACTTACTAAAGTCCTAAGCTTGATTAGTGATCACTTGAGAGAAGACTTGAGCTCCAGAAGTGATCCAAAAATGCAGATGAAGGTGTGATTGCAAAGTTGCAACTCATGGCCCTTTTATAGTGGATTTAATCACCACAATGTGTTGACAAGTAAGTCTACCACTGACCACAACTTATTAACAAGTGTCCCTAGTGTTTAGGGGTTGTTTAGGGACCAAGCAAGATGAGGAAAATCGTTTAAAGATCAGTTGCAATGTTTAAAACAGCCAACTTGCTGTATCTGGGCATGCCTTGCGCACCGCAAGAGTGTGGTTATTGAGGTGCGCAAGCATGTCATCAGGGCCAAAAGTCTGTTTTTCAGTTTACATCCATGGCTCTTGGTCCTCCGAAAGGTCAATTAACTTATTTTCTTGCACTTTGAACCCTCTAAATTGACATATAAGGGCTTTAAGACATTTACCCACTTTGTTTAGTCCCCGGTTAACTTTATTGTCACCCGAAAGGTCCAAACTTTCAACGTTGACGCTTTAACCCCTCACATACGAATTTGATCATAACTTTCTCATACGATAACGAAACTTTATGAAATTTTAATCGTGCATTCTAGTGAGCATAATTAACCGTTACAAATCTTCGGGTTTGTCAGAAGGTCACTCAGAGGTATAACTTAAACATGTTGACACATTTGACTCCTGTAGTTTGTAATCTCTCACCTTTAGCTTCGTATGATCCATGATTTATTCGTTTGGTGATATAAACATCATGTAGGGTTAATGTACCATATATTTATTCACTGTTGACATTTAGAACTTGTATTTTTATATGCTTTTCATGTTTGTCAACTTCAGTCCTTTCAAAACATTCTTTCACACGTTCAAACATATCACACGTGTCAACACTTTATAGGACATGAATTTTCGAGGTGTTACAAACGACACTTATCATTCCAATATTCAAGCAGCTCCGTTGAGGCAATGTATGTACAGCAATGTCGATCCCTTTGTTGGGCTGTGGTGGGTAACAGCCAAAACTCCTGAGAAGATTGCTTAGATCGGAAATAGTATGACGGCAGCGCGTGACCATCTAGAAAAGCTGGTAAGTGTAAGGAAATCCTTAGAATTCGCAGTAGGTAATCGTCTGTGTTGGAAGTTTCACCCTGGGAGGGTGTAGTGCGCGTGGGAAGCGCGGCAATTCTGATTCACGATATGATAGTCCATTCAGGGTTCTGGAAGGAATCAGTAGGTGGCCTATAAACTTGAATTACTAGAAGTATTAAGTAATGCTCTAGATATCGTTCATGTCTTTAACTGCTTGCCCCATGAAACAATGGTAGTACCCTTATAAGAACCATAGATTAATGATAAGTTGCAGTGGTTGAGGAAACAAAGCACAGTGGAATTCCAGTTACGAGGGTTCGTTAGAACTCAAGTTTAAGCACCCTTAGTTATTCAAAGCTCCTGGATCTAATCTCGATGCGACTGATAAATTTCGGGACGAAATTCCCTTCAAGTTGGGGATGATGTGGCACCTGACGGAAATCCACAGTTATCTTGATCTACCACTCCACTTTTCTAAGATTGCTTATCAATTTCGGGACGGAATTTCTTTCAAGTTGGGGATGATGTGACAACTCGTATTCCCAAACCTTTCATTTACTGATCTTTCATGTTTCACTGTACGTTGTGTTTCATTGTACGTTGTGATTTGTTGGCTGCTATGTAAACTAAATTGTATGTACTAGATATATGTTCGAATTGCTCGAATGACATTAGTGAATTAGTGTCACATGTCCAATCGCACAAAATCTTCGGGTCGCACACCCCTCATCGACCACCCTCTCCCCTTGACGTAATCTTATCTATGCGAGCCCAAAGAAGGAGGGTTGGCCCATTGGTGGTGAGTCCAACTGCCTTCCCTTCTCGAGTCCAAGAGGGCTCGGCCCACTTCATTCCCTTGAACGCATACGTATGCATATTAGGGTGTGGATTTTTGTTGGTTCTTTTCCCAATAGAGGCACAAACAAAACCTATTCTTCCCTTCTCAATATTGACGTTATTGGTGGTTCTTGGAGCCTTATTCCCTTTTGATCCAGTGTACGATGGGTATTCATGTGGTATGACTCATATATAAATTGTTCATGCTTTTATTAATATCGATTATCAAATTGTATGTTGTGAGTATGTTCATGATGTGGTATCTAAACATTCATTGTTCATGTTATGAGTGGGTTGACAACCTATTTGAATAATTGTTTTAATAATGATAGTATATTGAAAATGATGAATCAATGAATTAACTCGTGGTACGATTCTGATGCCGATAACCTAGGGTGGTTCGTATGTTGTTTGTGGTGATTAACGAGAACAGATCGATAGTGACTGTTTGATCGGTGCATGAGAGCTAGATGGATTAATGATTGTGTGTTTATAATAATTGTGATTGATGATTTATATGACTGATATAATCTGAGTTAGGAATGTTATGATACCAACTGATATTGACCGATAGCATAGGGTAGTAGGATATGGTCGATGGTTGTTGATAAATTTATAAGATGAATTTGATCATGTGATTAATATAAAGGCCTTGTAAACTGTGATGCTTATCTTGAGCAAATTGATGGCTGTTATCGATGGGTGTGCACAAAGACTAGGAATGATGATGATGGATTGGCATAATTAACATAGTATTTGATTGGATAATGATTAGTGATAGAAAAATTGTTTAAATCATTAAAGTTGTAGGTTTAATGGGTATAACTAATTGCCTGGTTTAGTGGGGTGGTTTTACGGGAAAGACGGAAGTGTTTGACTGAGGTCAGTCGCACACCGGTGAGCTTCGCACACTCCATCCCACATGTACATTCCAAACCGCACATCTTTGCACTATGCGTAAACAAAGCATGCTGCACACTAACGTGGGCTGCGGAGCGATGTGGGCTGGGCCAAACATTAATCGCACAAACAAAACATGTCGCACGTCCATAACCGGATCGCACACTAGTATATTGGGCCCTTAGAGTAGTTGGGCTGCACCCTGTATCGAACAACGTGGTAGGCCGTGAAACTGTTAGTCGAACCATGCACTTGTATAATGAATGTGTATGTGACATGAATGCCAACAATGCGCAATGTGATGATTATTTCCATTATGTGCAAGTTATTGAATGTTATGGGTTGTTATGTATTTTATAAGACATGGACATGCAATGTAAACTTATATGAGGCACGAATAACCGATTACGTGTGTATACGATGACAGTGTATTGATAGGTTGTATGAATAACTGGTGTGACGTGTGTGACGATATGTGTAACCCTTGTACACTACTGGTGTAGTATGTGTAGAGAATATGTGTTTTGTGTGGATATGAGACTGACTGATAATGGTAACCACATTAGGGTATGGTTGACCAACTTGGAATGGGTAAAGTAACTTATCCGAGCAATCTAAGGTGAGTTCATTCCTCTTGAGCATGCGTCCTGGTGGTTGGGACAGTCATTGGGTATCCCTGAGAGGGATAGGTTTTTGGGTAAATCAATTGGGTATTCTTGAAAGGAATACGTCTTGTGGGTAAAATCTGGAATGTTGGATAATACACTCATCCTATCACCTTTAAGTCCCATCTTGTTTGTTACCTGAGAGGTAACGGGGTATTAGTTGGTAGCGCTATCTAGGTTTGGCACCCTCACCCCGTACCTGAGAGGACGAGTGTGAACTAATGACCCAGTCATGCCCAATGCTTTGATAGGAGCATTGGGGAAAGGGCAAAATAATTCAGGAGTCGTCTTATATTCGAGGTATTATCAACATTGTAATCAATGGACTGAACTAAACACTTGGTAACCCAACGTTTTCATAAAACTGTGAACTCACCAGCGTTGTCTGATACACTTATGTGCATGCTCGCAGGTTATTTGATATGTGCGGATGTGGAGCTTGCTGTCTGGGATGCTAGAGTGGTCATGGGTCGAGATACATGGAAACTTGAAATGAGACTAGTTGATTACATACTCTTGTGTTTTGGTTAAACTTTACATTATGCTTCCGCTGAACACAATGAGTTATAAATAATGTTTTGTAACACTTTATATTAATGAATAAAAGCTTTTATTTGAAATCTTGATCATGAGTTAAATGTGATTAGTGGCTAGATCCTGGTACGTTACACGCCTAGCGGGGGATTCCGCATGTGGTATTTTGGGGGTGTGACATACGATATTCGTCCTTTCGGTCATTTCACGTTCCTAATTTATTGGAAGTTTTGAGGCTTTGGCGAGACATATAAATCAAAGAGTGGGACTAGTTATCAAGGTCTGAGTTTCACCTCTATCTTTACAACATCGTACCCTAATAGCATCGGTACTTATCGGCAGATAAGACCTACTAGAATATAATCAAGAAATTTCCATCAAGGTTTGGATGTCACTCCTGACTTGAGGGCAATTTTGTGCAAAATACAAAGACTGATTAGCAGTGTTTTCAAGTATCAAGTGTCTATTATTTCAGCCTTAGGAAAGGCATGTAAGTTTAGCAGGAAAATGTGCTGCTAGGAAGCAGGTACGGTAGAATGCATAAGTCTTAAACAACAGATAAGAATCAAGATTCCTAGAAATATAGACTAGGGCAAGTATTCCTATTTATCCTAATTCCCTATAGCTATGGCTCTGATACCAATCTGTCACACCCCAACCGATGGCGGAAACATCGGGGTGCGAGCACTAAGCGTTCAGATTGCTCATGAGATTCCATAACACTAAATAGTTTCATTATAATTTAGATTGATTCAAACATTGTCTAAAACCAAACAACCATCATCAAGTATCATAGTACATCAAGTCTCAAATATTGTTCAAAACTTATTTATCTAGATGAGTTTCTAAGCATCATCCTAGCTTAATTCCAAAGTTCCTAGCATCATGTTAGCCTGCAACATGCATTAAAATAGGGTCAGTACAAAATGTATCGGCGAGTATACAAGTTTCAATAATAGCATACTAGATTAAAGCCTCATATCCATATGTAAATGTAACAAATTAGTTTCAGCCATGCTAGTGTTCGCAGTCCAACAAGTGATAGCCCAAGTATCCCGATGCTTTGTTGTTTTCCCAAGTCTCAAGGAAAACTAAAATCCTCCTAACAATACCCCTGAGAATAATGGGGAGGTGCATCTCCTATAGCGCTACTATTGTTAAGGCGGAACTACACACCCTGGATTAAACGTCCACATAGCACAAATAGGATGCAAGAATCACAAGTTTCACATACACATAGGATAGAGTTTAGTTTCCAAAAGTTTCAAGTATCATGGATTAATAGAATACATGTTACATCCCAAAGTTTAAAAACAAAAAGGGATCGAGTATACTCACTGCGATTGCTTAACAGATCAACTGTTATTGGATCAAAGGGAGCTCTTTAGGATTAGCCTGATTAGATTACAACAGATAAGAGTCGGGAAGAATAGCGAGATTCAACCTAGTGTCGGATTTGTCATCTTGATCGGATGATGGTTCGATCGGATGGCTATCCGATCGGATTGCCATCTGATTGGGATGACTATAGTGTGAAAGGGGAAGAATTGCCATCCGATCGGATGGTCATCCGTACGGATGGCCATTCGATCGAATGGTCATTCGATCCACGTGTCAAGTTTCAAGATGTTCAAGTTTCTAAAAAAGTTTCTAAGTGCTAAAAGATTCTAAGACATATTGTCACCTCGATCGGATGGCAGTTCGATCGGATGGCTATCCGATCGGATTGCCATTCGACGATCAAAGGCTTCAAAGTATCAAAGGGTTTAGGATTAAGAGACAAGTGTCATTAGATCGGATGGCGGTTCCATCGGATGGCTATCCGATCGGATTTCCACTCGATCGGGTAGTCCTTGTCCCGTTCCTAAACTTGTAAAGTTTCTAAGTTTCTGTTTAACCAACAACGACTTGGTATGCCTTGAGACAACGGTAAACTCATCAGTGTACAGCCGGTCTGATCGGGTGGGAATCACCCCAATCCGTTCAGTCGCCCGTTCGTGACGGTATTTATGTCAGAATTCATACTCCGGTCATCTTCTCTGGCAACAATCCTTCTCCAAACCAACTCCAGACTAATCGTCAAGTCTACAGTCCGTTTAAATCCAGATCTCACCGTTTTAGGTAAAAGTCTTAAGAGGAGATGAAGATAAACATAAGTTTTAGTTGAAAAGTGTAGATTCAGTAAAGATTTAGTGTAAAAACACATGAAATTCCTTAGATCTGAACTAGATCTTGAACGGAATGACATCACTCAACAGTTTGTACAAACCGCCATGGTGACGTCACCCTCAAGGGCTCAAATCTCAGAGATTTCACGGTGAAAAGTGAGATTTCAAAGGAGAATTATGAAGAGAATAGTGTAGTGATCAAAGATGTACAAGAATCTAGTGTAAAACGTACCGAAATCGCCAAGAAATGGAAGAGAAGAGGAGTGCGTGCGTCTTGGTCGTGTGAGGCTGTTACATCATTGAGAAATTATGTGACAGGCCTATTTATAGTGTCAGAGAGAGAGAGAGTGAGGCGGTGTGCACGGATCGGATGGCAGCTCGGTCGAATGGCCATCCGATCGGTTGGTCATCCGATCGGATGGTCATCCGATCGGATGGTCATCCGATCGGATGGTCATCCGATCGGATGGTCATCCGATCGGTTGGTCATCCGACCGGATGGTCATCCGATCGGATGGCCATTTGGCCAACCCCATCCTTTTCGTGTTTCCGTTTTTGATTTGTTTCACGAGTTAGATTTGATGGGATTTTAACATGTTTATCAAAGCAATTTCATCCATATGAAATAAAAAACGCAGCGGAAAGTGAGTTTAAAACATGTTACTTTTATAAGATATAAAGCTATTTATATGCAAAATCCCAAAACCCGGATCCATATATGAGATGTATACTATCAAACACAACCATAGGATGTTTAGAAAACTACCTTCTTGAAATACAAGGATTATGAAACGGATGATGCTTCTTGAAATGGTTGTCTTCAAGAGTAGAAGACCTCAAGCTTGTATACCCAAGCTTCCAACAAACACCACAAGTTTAGCTAGGATTTAACACTTGAAGATCAAAAATTGAACACTTGAAAAAACACCCTTATGGCCGAAATTTTTGAGAGCAAAATTCAGCTCCTCTAATTTTTTTTTTTTCATCTAAAACTATATAAAATTAGAGAGAATATTGCACCTCCTTTTGGGCCAATCACCAAGCATCTTCCACATGCAAAATGCATGAAAGGGTATTGGACCAAAAAACCTTGGTTAGAGAGAAAGGGGGCCGGCCCCTAGGTGGGTTTTTTTTTTTTAAATTAATTTTATTTTATTAAATAAAGTCTTGTTTATTTTTATAACTTTTATAAAATAAACACTATATGTTTTCAAGACTTTATGCACCTCTTTTAAAATGTTATTTAACTTATTAAATAACAAAATAAAATATTCTCTCATAATAAATTATCTACTTAATTTATTGGTTTCTCAAGTGTAGTTATTTAGAAAACCAATTTCTAAATATTGTAAGTGTTAATATTTATTTGTTTGATCATATCACAAATAAATAATATAAGTGTTTGTCTAGCTTGTTATTGGGTATGACTCGACTTGGACCATAACGTACTAGCCACATCAATTTAATATGTGTCTTGGGCATACAGAGTCCTACAAGATTAAGCGTTGTGTTGCGTATTATTGGGTAATAGAATCACATAACTAGATTACATCATTAACACCAAAGTTTCCATAGTTTCCGCCAGTGACAAAACTCAATTCCCTCGTTCAACCAAGTCTCAAGTTTCACGAGCCTCAAGAGTCAAGCACCAAAGTATCAAGTCTTATAGAATCATAGCATTATAGAATCATAGTCTCGTAGCATCATAGAATCATAGTCTCATAGTATCTTAGAATCATAGTCTCATAGTATCTTAGAATCATAGTCTCATAGTATCTTAAAATCATAGTCTCATAGTATCTTAGAATCATAGCATAAGTTTCACCAAGTATCAAAAGTTTCAAGTATCACATAGGTTAGGGACTAAAAGTGACAAAAGCTAAAATTCTAGGGACGCAGGCGTTACATCGAGAGGGTGTTGGTATGGTGCGGCCGAACAACAAGGGGGGTGGTCTCTACTGCCGACATCATGCGCCGCCACCATCAATGGTGGCCGGCTGGTATCCTTAGAGAGAGCGAGAGGGAGATTACAGAGGTTGTGTGGGTTTACCCACTAGAGCTGTATGTCGCCATCAGAATTCTCCACTTCCGCCGCCGTTCACGGCGGCGTTGTCGCCGGAATCTCATCGTCTCTCTCATCTCTGTTTCTTTCTCTCCCGATCTCTCTCGATCTCTCTCTCTATGTGCTTCAGCCGCCGTATGCCACCACCAAAGGGTGGTGGCCGGTTGTTTTCTGTTCCGGTGGGGGACCAAGATGAAAGAAGGTGATGGATGTTTATGTGGGTGGGTAAAGTTGATTCTTGTGTGTGATTAGTTAAGGTCATGATAATGAAGAATGGGGTAATCGGTTGGGGTTGTGCAAATGTTTAGAGCTTTCAAATTGAAGGAGATGACAAGGGTTCTGGGTATTTGTTTGTGTTTGTATGTATAATATGCAGACAAAGAGAGAGGGGAGAGAGAGTTGAGAGAGTTCATAGTGTAGCGAGAGAAAGAGATGGTGATAAATGAGAGATTTTTGGGTGAATTTTTCTATTTATGGGTAGATTTTGTGGGCTTGGGCCCAAGGCCCACAAGCCCGTTTCTAGTATTTTTAGTGGCCCAATCGCATTTACGAGGTCCATTTACGAACCCGAGCTCCACGGAACGTCCTAAAATAAAATTTCAGATTTAAAAATTTATGAAATAGTACCGGTAGTCGTTGTTGTCGTGTTTAACCGTCGGTTGCGTAAAAAGCGTGCAATTTGCGTCGTTGGCCGTTTTTAAACTATTTTTCGATGCGGTTTCGACTACGATTATAAAAATTTAATTACGAAGCTAAAATATAAAGTAAAAATTTAATATTTGTCGGCGTTGTCAGTATTTCGTACGGTGTCAGTTCGTTACTATTTAACGTTTCGAAGATTTTCCGCAGATCATCATACGCGTACTGTAATGTCGGATAGACGTTCCTAGGCATCCTAAAGGTCTAATTAAGTTAATTTGCATCGTAAACACTATTTATTATCGGTTTAATCACTTGTTAATCACGTAATTAAGAGCTTAAATTACCGGTTGTCAGAAATGAAACAACCGTTGAATTTACTCATTTTCCGGTTCAAATCACCCCACTTCGAAGTCATGTGATTCATGTTTCGTTCCGTTGAAGCGGGAAGTTGGAGAAAATGAGCCATTACTCGTCTACAAAACAAGTCTTTTATTTTCTCGTTGGAATGTTTCTTGTTTTCGGTGGTGTGCAAATACACTTTGACCAAGCGACCTCCTCCTCGCTCCTCCATGGTCTCCGAGCGGATGTCGGGACAACTTCAACTTCTTTAACGTCTTCGTCTTCTTCTTCTTCTACTTCTTGAACGTCATCGTCATCGAGATTTTGTTGTTGTTCGCGGTACGCACATTCGAATTGTTGGATGAGGGTGTTATCTTCTAGTGGGTCGATATGGTGGGATTGGGTTTGAAAGTGTGGAAACGGTTGGTGTTAAAATTGGGGAGGTTGAAATGGTGGAACGAACGGTTGGTTTTGATACGGTTGTGTTTGAAAGGGTGGAAATTGTTGGCTTTGAAAGGGTGGAAAAGGTTGGGGTTGAAAATGTAGGATTTGGTCGGGTTCGTCTTGCAACCTAAAGCGCGCCGGCTCGCCAAGATTCGCTCGAACCTTGGGTCGTACTGGATCTTTCTTCGAACCCGAACCTCTTTTGCTCGAACCCGAACCTCTCTTGGTTGAACCTTCCATCTTTGTATTGAATTTTTTTGAAGTTAAAGTTTGTATTTGGAAGAATGTTTGGATTTGAAGGAAGAATGTTTGGATTGAGTTGGAAATTTTTTTGGAATTTAATATTGTGAGTGTATATATAAAAAACCTTTAAACGGTCAAATGATGCAACAGATAAATAGGCAACGGTCGGATTTTCCAATTTTTAACCCGTGATAAATATCACGCGTTAAACTTTTTGGTGGCGGCGGTGTTTTGTTGTTGATAACGCGTGATCGGGGGCTCACCATGGAGCACCCCGGCCCCCCTTAATGGGGGTGGTTGGAGGTAGTGAAGGTGGTGCTTTATTGAAAAACAGAAAACAAAACGAAAAATATTAAAATTGCAAGCTTTTAAAATGAGCTAAATACCTTTGTATGTGATGTGACATTAACCAAGAAATTTAATGGTTTTAGTCTAAAAGGTCGATATTCGTGACAAAATATCAAGTTAATTGTTGATCTATGCAATTTTTAAACTGAAAGGTATAACATGCAGTTTTGGGGATACATAAAGGTTGTTTTGTGCAATTTTGTCTCTATTATATTAAGATTTTGTTTTAATTTTATTTTATTTATCATTTAATTTAATTTTTTTTCTTATAACTTGGGTAAGTTAACTTTAAAAAATATATAACTCCGCAACTATATTTAAAAAAATTCAATATTGCGATATAAATTTTAATGAAAAAGGATATTGTGTCGCTATCCTATGAAATCTAACCTAAACCGGGATAAATAGTAATTTATTATCTTTAGAGTTAATTGCCCAGATGGTCCCTATGGTTTCTTGTTTTTTCACATTTAGTCCCTAACTTTTTAAAATTACACGTATGCTCCCTGTGGTTTGATCTTTTGTTACTCGGATAGTCCCCTTAGTGAATGTCTGTTAGTTTGTTCAGTTAAGTTGGTGTAAAATTACTTAACTACCCTTATCATTTAAAATACTAAATAAATTAAAACATTAAAAAGTGAGACCTACCCACCACTCACCCCTAACTTCATATTCATCTTCAACCTCTATCACCCAACCCCTCTACCACCATTTTCTCCATCAACCACCACCCAAACCTGAAACCCCACCTCCACAACACCCTACCGCACCCGTCTTCGGTATTCACACCAAACCGGAAACCTTGATTTTCTCCGTAATAGTCACCGTGGATAATGAGCACGTGAAGCCATTGAACGGGTGAGTCATATTTTTTCTCGGTATTCACCACCACAAACCACCGTGGATAATGAGCACGGTGACGTTATCACCAGCATCCACCACCACACCAGGAAACCCCTCGGTTTTCTACCGGAACAAATCAACAACCACCGCCGGTTCTAAATGTTGGACCAGATTCAGATCAAAACCTATATTTGCTGCTCTGGTTGAGGAAGCTAGACCTAGGTCTCCGGTTGGAGGTAATATTTGCTGCTCAAAATTATGAAATTATTGGTGGAAAGCGACGATACACGCCAGTAATTTGACCAATATTATTATCATTTAACCTGACTATAACTCGAAATTGTGCAATTATTGGTGAAATCTGAAGATACACACTGGTAATTTGACTGATTTTATTATTATTGAAGATACACACTGGTAATTTGACTAATTTCAATTCGTTCATACGAACTTTTTTACAAATTTGTAAATCGAATTCAGGTGTTATGGAGGAGTTTGCAGATCCTAGTGGGATTAGGTTCGTTTGGTGTGAAACTATGGGTTGACCAATTGCAAGGTCAGCTGGAACAAAACAGAAGAACTAGAGCCATTGAATACGGACCTAATGGCGCCGTGAATAACCTTATCAAGTTTTCTGGTTTGGTGTGAATACCGAAGACGGGAACGATAGGGTGTCGTGGATGTGGGGTTTCAGCCAGGTTTGGGTAAATGGTGATGGTAGATGGGTTGGGTGATATAGGTTGAAGATGAAGTTGGGGGTGAGTGGTGGGTAGGTCCCACTTGATATCTTTTAATATTGAATTTTAATTAGTATTTTAAATGATAAGGGTAGTTAAGTCATTTTACACCAACTTAACTGAACAAACTAGCAGACATCCACTAAGGGGATTATCCGAGTAACAAAAGATCAAACCACAGGGAGCATACGTGTAATTTTAAAAAGTTAGGGACTAAAGGTGAAAAAACGAGAAACCACAGGGACCATCCAGGTAATTAACTCTTATCTTTATATATAAACTTATTTTCATAATATTTTATTCATCATTTAATTTGAACATTTTCTAATAACTTGTGTTCTATATTCTTTTTTTCAATATTGCGATATAAATTTTATTGAAAATGGATATTTTGTCGCATCCTACCAAACCGAAATTGACCAAACAACAACTATACCGGTACCGGTATTTGGTTTTATTGTTATTGCTTATGATAAGCTAACATCATATCGCTACTATACCGTACCAAACCAAACCAACAAACATCGGTACCTGTACTTGTATTTATTTTTAGGAAAAATTACAAGTTTTGTCCTTTATCTTTATAGTACTTTACAGGCGGTGTCCTTTTTTTCAAATGTTGACAGGCGGTGTCCTTTAGTAGGTATTTTGTTACAAGTTTTGTCCTTTACCCCTAACCCAGTTAGATTTTTTTGTTAAATTTGGTTACCAAGGGGTATTTTAGTCTTTTTATTTTTCTATTCTTTTTTACTTTATTTATATATTTTACTCTTTTTATTAATAAACAAAATATTATTTTTGTTATATAAAACCCAGTCAATCAAGTTTTTTCTCAATCTCTGTTACAACCCTCTTCAATCTCTGTTACAACCCCACCACCTCCACCACACACCACCACCACCCACCCTCGCCACCACACGCCACCACCACCCACCCCCGCCAACACACGCCACCACCACCCCCACGTCACAGATCCACCCCCACCAAACACAACCCCTTTCAAACCCTAATTTTTCCCCCAAATTCAAACCAATGCAGAACCCAATCACTCGTAGTTTCACTCAAAGAATGGGTTGTGTTATCAACGGTCCGATTTCCGATAACACATCGCACGTTGTGGTTGCTCAGCTTCTGTTTCTGGAATCGGAGAATCATTCGAAGCCTATCAACATGTATCTTAATTCTCCTGGTGGCGGGGGTGGGTGACGGTGGTGGATGAAGAAGCAACAGATGGTGAGGGAGATGCCGTCGGCGGCGGTTGAGTGGATGAATCATCGGAAACTCTGCTGAAAAACCTCATTGATGATGGTGGATGGTAGGGTGTAAAGTTAACAGAGATGAGTTGTTTGTTGAGGGTAAAATATAAAGGGGTTGGGAATGGGAAAAGAGAATATTGGGGGTTTGTGGATATCACGCTCACTCACTTATCAAGTTGAATTCTAATTTCACTTGTTTTGATTGTTTGTATATGGAGTGTTATCTTTGATTCATTATCATTATGCAAATTAGGGTTTATTGGCAGTTTCTATGTGTTTTAATTCTGGAAGTGATAAATTTTAGTTTCAATTTGATGCACGGCTAAGTTATCCAGCTCATCATCTTCTGTGACATCATCAGAAGGATATTACCGACTCTCGCAAGTGTGATGGCGGGGGTGGGTGACGGTGGTGGGGGTTGATCTGTGACGTGGTGTTGGTGGTGTGTGGTGGTGGCGTGTGGTGGAGGTGGTAGGGTTGTATACGGAGATTGAAAAGAGATGAGATTGAGAATAATCTGGATGGATTGGGTTTTATATAACAAAAATAATAGGCGGGGGTGGGTGGTGGTGGTGGTGTGTGGTGGCGGGGGTGGGTGGTGGTGGAGGTGGTGGGGTTGTAACAGAGATTGAAGAGTAACAAAAATATTATATAACAAAAATAATATTTTGTTTATTAATAAAAAGAGTAAAATATATAAATAAAGTAAAAAAGAATAGAAAAATAAAAAGACTAAAATACCCCTTGGTAACCAAATTTAACAAAAAAAATCTAACTGGATTAAGGTAAAGGACAAAACTTGTAACAAAATACCTACTAAAGGACACCGCCTGACAACATTTGAAAAAAAAGGACACCGCCTGTAAAGTACTATAAAGATAAAGGACAAAACTTGTAATTTTTCCTTATTTTTATGGTTTCTTGTTTGATAACGGATACCGTGTCGCTACCTAGTGAACCGAACTGAAACCGACCGAACAACATTTGTAACGATACATGTATTCATTTTTAAAAACACATATTGATTTTTATATCGAGTCCATGTATTGTACCAGTACTGTAACGAACCAAAACAAACCAATCCGATACCGATCGAATGTCCAAAGTAATGTATCGCTACGCATGGGCAGATACCCTAGATGAATAGAAGGTAAGTTAACGGAACGATTTTTTGGGATTCATTTGACCATATGGTCACTGTGGATCCACGTGAGGGGAATGTTTCAGCCTTTCAGGTCTAAATACATTATGGACTGGATGGGTATTGTTTGTAGAGGTGCACAATTTGGTTAATTTTTCTAAATGGTTTAGGCGGTAATTTTCAAATTTTGCTTTAACCGGTTATTACTTTAAGTGGTTCGGTTAATAACCAGTTATTTTCATATTTTTTCAACTTTTTTTTGGGGTTAACCGGTACATCGGTTAAAAACCGGTTAAAAATAACAGATTACTATCCTAAATATCTAGAACCGGTTGCAAACCGCCGGTTTTTTAATGCTCAAAAGGTTATAGGTGTACCGGTTATTAACCAGGTACGATTAATAACCGGTTTCAGTTAACAAACCAGTTTTTTCCCATCTCTAGTTGTTTGTATAATTTAAGCTTGGATTGGTAGCAGGAATTAGGGCCCAGTAATAATTGGGATATGGATGTGATACGAAAAGGATATTGGTGTGACACGAAAAGGATATGGGAATTTAAGTTGGGCCAAAATTGGATGGACAATGTTTAACAATATGAGGTGGGCTTGGAAGGTAATATTGTGAACCTGTCATTTTGGGACCTTACTTCACCAGTGGGGTTGGGGGGGGGGGGGGGTAAATCTTAAAATTTTGGTACTGCTTATTATACAATGGCCCATTTGGCTGGATTGCATTTTCATTTTGTGGGCTTGGTTATTAAATGTGGACTCAAAGATGGGCTGCTACCTACCAAAGAGAGTTATGTGGGCTACTATGCTATAATGAGAACATGTCCCTCAAATATATATATGTTTATATGTTGTTTTCTGTATAGGAAATCAAATTTGGAAGCAAAGTTTGTGGTTTATCATGTAGCTAAAGCGTGTCATATATTTATTATACATGTTTGTGCTTGTAGTTTCGAAATTACTCAATTCTTGACTTGGTACAAGTACTGTAACTCGCAACATAATCTTTATTTGTTGTTAGAAACCGTGTCTGATTCTTGAGTTTAAGTTAACAACGTTATCAACAATATGTAATTATTTTACGCTTTGGACATTGCACACAAATATGAAATATATTATAAAACTTGTAACCCGTCAATTTACCGGCTTTTAACGAAACCAAACCGACCCCGTTTGCAAACTATTTTCCGTTAGCTGCTATGTTGTGACATGCGACTATGTTCGCCTTTTGCAGGATAATTTCAACAACAATGCAATTATTGTTTATATCAGTTATAAAAACCCTTCAAGATTATCCTCAATTATTGTAAGTATGTTGATTCGTTGCAGGTTGGCGGGTTGAATTGTTAACGGACACATACTTTAAATGGTGTAACCTAGACCAGGGCCGGCCCAGAGCAAGTACCAGGTGGGCGACCGCTCTGGGCCCAAATCAAAATATGGTCTGAAAAAGATTTAATTTTTTATATACATATATTTAAAAAAAATCTGTATGTTTTTAAAGAAAAAAAACTTATAGGGCTTGGATTTATGAACCAAAAACGTTAGAGCTCAACTGTTTCCAAACCTAACTGTTTTTGCCAATCAAATTCAGAAGCCCAATTGTTTTAGTGTGTAATGGATTGACTTGGCCTCAATCAATAAACAAACATAATGGATTAATGAATAGGGCCCAAATTTTTTTATCTCGCACGGGGCCAATAAATTTTGTGATTTTGGGAGACGACCCTGGACATGGCCCGTTTAACCCATTTATCTTACTTTGTCAAACAGTTTGGATGGTTGTAAAAAAAACAGGTTAAACAGGCTAGATATGCGAATTCAAAACCAAATTATTGTGGTGTCTTATTCGTGTAGTATTTGTCGTGTTAGAAATTATCACCCTACCATATAAGCACAAAGCATGTGGTGTCATCAATAGTGTTACTTTTATCATGTAATTTATGTGTTATCCCACAAGATGCATTTATATGACTTTGTAAGCTTGAGTTGAATTGCAGAAAACATATGGTTGATTTTCAAATTTTAATCATGTATTGCATCATCTATTTGGAGCCAAAAGAGGCTGTGTGCTCGTTTTTGAAATGGTGAACATAATTGTTAAAAAGGATAAGCTGCAACCCATCAGAACCACCTACTGCAATACAACTTGCTTGAAAGTTGGAGGTACACAAAGTCACAGACAACTCACCATTGCATTTGTGAAAAGCGGCATAGAAACAAGTAGATGTTTTGTGTGTTTCTTGCTTTGTTTAAGGCTGGTCAAAATGCAACCTTGGTTTTAAAGGCACTAGGCACTCCGAGGCGTTTAGCTCATCAAAGCTGAGACATGAGAGCCGTGAGGTGTGAAGGCGAGAGCTTCATGTACGCGAGGCATTGCTCTATACAACCAAAAGTCACATCTGTCCCATCTTTTTGAAAATCAACGTTTTTCTCATGTGCCTCGAACCTTAGGCACTTTTTTTAAGCCAAGGATGCAACAGGAGAGAAGAAAACCCGAATGTTAATCCTTCACCGCGCTATCCCATTTGTTTCATTTTGGAGTTGGACCCTTAAACTGTATAATATACTTGGTGAAAAGAATGTGTTTCATGGGCAACCCAAGTGCACATTTGGCCACACCAATGGGTATCTGTATTGTTTCAGTTCCATTCCAACCCAAAGGCAAGTGGATGCACTTTTGATTAAAAAAAAAAGGCATCTTAAAACAATATTTAATCTGATTATTATAATCTTGGCATCTTTGTTTATTCTAATTTACCAATGTGAGCATCAACATGTCTTGGAAATTGAAATCTTTTGATTATTATATGTGATACATGAATTACTAGTTTTTAACATTATCATTAATACTGTATGAGAGTGAGTGAGATAGAGAGAGAGAATGGGAGAAGTGGTTGTTGTGCCTAGAAGGAAGCTGGGATCACAAGGTTTAGAGGTCTCAGCAATTGGTTTAGGATGTATGGGCATGTCTCCCCTACACGGGTCCCCTAAACCCGCAGAACCAATGATTGAAGTCATCCAGACCGCCATTGAATTGGGCATCACATTTCTTGACACTTCTGATCTCTACGGGCCTCACACGAACAGTAGCATTGTCAGTAAGGTCAGTGATCTTGTATAGTTTTTCTGATCTTGACTGTTGTAAAAAGTCAACCATAATAAGTCAAAGTCAACCAGGACAGGCTTTGGAAGGGGAGGTGAGACACAAAGTGCAATTAGCTACCAAATTCGGGATCAAGTCACTGTCAGGTGATACGCAGACGGAGGTATGTGGCAATCCTGCTTACGTGAAGGAAGCCTGCAACGCATGCTTGAAACAACTTGGAGTCAGTTGTATTGATCTCTTTTACGTTCATCGTATCGATACAAAAATCCCTGTTGAACTAACGGTATATGTTCATATGTAACTGTTAATCTAGTACTTGGAGTCAGTTGCATTGATCTCTTTTTGTTGGTTTGTTTGCTTGTTTTATTTCTGGTGGTAGGTGGGAGCATTAAAGGAACTAGTTGAAGAAGGGAAGATTAAATACATAGGTCTATCTGAAGCTTCACCAGAAACCATCAGACGCGCACACGCAGTTTATCCAATAACCGCGGTCCAGCTAGAATGGTCATTGTGGACAAGAGATGCTGAAGATGAAGTGATTCCTACTTGCAGGTAAGTGTCTGGTTATAATCGAATGTTAAACAGATTCCACAGAAAAAATTTATGTTACATCGTCTTTCCAAACGCGTGCTTGTAGAGAACTTGGAATCGGGATAGTCCCGTTCAGTCCTTTAGGAAAAGGATTCTTTTCAAAGGGTCCGAAGGTGGTCGAGAACTTTGCAAGCAACGACTTCCGAAGGGTATGTAATGTAACTATATATTTTGGAAGGCTTCAGGGCCGGCTAAACCGTTTTGGAGGCCGAAAGCAAACTAGAGATCCGAGGCCCTACACCCTTGTCAAAATTAACGTTATAAATCAAGAATTTTTAGATTTTGTAATTTATTGAGAACTAGAACACTCTAGTTTAACTAATTATTTGATAAACAAATAGCGACTTGGTTGTTTTAGATGAAAACAAAGATGGGGATTTCACCATTAATAGAATTAGTGGTAAAATGTGTAACTGTGTTAGTCCCCACAAAAAATAAATAATAAAAAACAAACAAATACATATTGAGGCCTTAGGTTTGCTGGGCTTGTACCAAGTGATTTTTGGGCTTTGCATTTAAAAAGAAACAAACACAAAAAATAGGTTGACCGTTGTCTTGAACACTAGCTCTTGTTCGTTTGTTGAACTTCAAACGAACGAATACAAACACTTAAACAAACGAATTTTCTTGTGCATGTTCGTTCGTTAAGAAAATGAACGTGTTCGCCTGTTTGTGTTCATTTATGTTTGTTTCTTAATATTCTAAAGAAATGAACATAATCAAAGAAAATGAATGTGTTCTTGTCCGTTCGTTCGTTAGTCGGTCACCCAAGGCTTCGTTCTAACATTTGATTGGACTGATCGATTGAGGCATGATGAGCCAACTAGTACTATTACTAATTATTAATAACTAATATAAAAAAAACTAAATGAATGTGTAAACGGACAAATGTAAATGAACCTACACAAATGAGTGTAAATAAACAAACAAACATAAACGAACGCTGACCAACGAAAACGAATCATCATCTTTTGCAGAGTATACCGAAATTTCAAGGTGAAAATTTAGAGCACAATAAGATTGTGTATGAAAGGGTGAATGAAATCGCAAGAAAGAAGGGATGCACGGCGACGCAGCTAGCACTCGCATGGCTCCTGCACCAAGGGGATGATGTTTGTCCCATACCTGGCACAACCAAAATCGAGAACCTCAAGCAAAACATTGGATCGGTTTTTGTAAAACTAACAACGGAAGACATGTCGGAACTTGAGTTGATTGCTGCAGCGGTGAAAGGCGATAGGTATTCGCCTGCTGTAATGCAGGATACTTGGAAGTATGCAAATACTCCACCATTGTCATCTTGGAAAGCTGCTTGAAATATGTTGTTAGAGAACTTGTTTAGACTATGATAGACATGACCCTTGTCATGTCTGTGACTCCAAATGTTGCATGTTTGAGATTTTTGGGTTTTAGTTTGTGCTTTCAATTTTTGCTCCTTTTTTTTGTCAACAGCTACCTACCTGAACTTGAAAAGCTAATAATGACCAAATAAGCAACATCCAAATATCTTGCTTCAAAAATATGCATAAATTAGTTATGTTTTAGTACGTACATGGACTTAGGAGTGTTCTTAAACTGTTGAACTCGTCCAAGCCGAAGCAAATTGGCCTGTTCAAGATCTATATGATTTTGTTTTGACAGTTTGCGTGGTAACGGTTTTGTTTGGTTTGGAACTTTTAACTGGCGCCCATTGACCTGTACATTTTTTTTTTCATATTTGGAGTACATGTATTATAATTATAACCATCAGGGCCGGCCCTATGGGCTTCAGATCCTAGGCCCAGGCCTAGGGCCACCCAAATTAAAAGGCCTCCAAATTTATGGTGTGTTTTGTTTATACTATGACCACTTATAAGTAATACATCAAAAAGCCCATTGAAAAGGCCTGCAAACAAGACAACCCATTAGTTAGTTATCCAAATTAAATAGTAAACCTATTAACCTCTTACCTCGTAATCATAAACAGCGTGCAGACACACCACACGTCCACACGTATACTCTGGCTTCTGCGAAGTTTGAAGGAAAAACAAGAAATTGAAGGGCGGCGGCTATAGACTGAAAAGGCGATTAAGATTGTGTAATCCGAATAATCAAAGAGGCTAGGGCATAATCATAACATCTCATTTGAAGAACAAGGTAACGGCTCTTTTTTGTATTTAGTTTTACATATATATTTCTCAAATCTCAAGTCTCAAACCCTCAATTGCTCAAAGTCTTAAAATACACTAAATTCAGTTTATTGTCGATTCAGATTTTGGAATTCAGTTTTGCCGATTTGAAATTTTAGCTCAGACACCTCAGTTTTGCGAATTGTTACTGTGGTTGGCTTGGAACGTGGCAGTGTTGCAGTTGCACTCAGGTTAGATATTGTTTTTTTTTTAGAATTAGGGCTTATTTGTTGATATAATTTTGCTATTTAGGCCTTTAGGGCTTGTTTGTTTGCTTATTTTGATTTGTTGTTTAGGGAATTAGGGCTCATCTCTTAAATAAATTTATATTTTTCCAAAGTCAAACCGAATCCGAACTTTTGAATCCGGTCACGCAAAAAGGCAAAAAAAAAGCGTAAACAAGAAGCTTTAATCGAATCACAAAAGAGAGCACTTCTAAATATGTTGAAAGGATAATTTTGTAAAAAGGTCTCCACTTCGTAGTTCGCTTAGGGCCTCCGAAAACCTAGGAACGGCCCTGATAACCATAAGCCATGGTTTGGAACTTTTAACTGTTGGGGAAATTCGAAATTGCTTGGATAAATCTGAAGTCGTGTAATCACTTTCAGATCAAACAATTGGAGTGGCTACCAATCTTTGATCGGATAAAATCAGAATTGATTCTAGATTTCTGTATGAGAATTTGGTTGAGAGAATTTTGAGGGATTCTCACAAACTGTAAATTCGTCTAGGGTTTTTCAAAAAAGTTTGAAAGAGCGTATTTGCAGTTTTCCACAACTGCTTGCAGTTTTCGTTTCGAACAAAAACACCTTTAGTCCCTCATGTTTCAAAAGTGCATATTTAGCCTGAAATTTAATTTCTGATGCATTTTTTATAAAGGACTTTTGTCCAAAATAAAAAATTTCCAAGCTGACCCCAGCCAGGGGCTGCCGCCCCTTGGACCCCGGGAGGTAAATCCACCAATTTCCAAGTGTTATTTTGCAAGATAGAATCCATTTCATCTTGGATGGCTTCTTTCTAAAAAGAAACATCCCTTGAAGCCATTGCTTCACTATATGTCTTTGGATCCTCATCGACATTGAAACAATATTGATATTGAAAGTTAATATCAACCCTAGATCCTTCAACTAAGTACAATTGAAAGTCGTCACCATAAGACTTGGCCTTTCTTTCTCTCGAACTCCTTCTTGGTTCAGTGCTAGTTGAAGGCATAATTTCTGTTCCACTATAAATCTTTAAAGAAGGATTCATATCCTTTGGCCTAGGTATAGATGAGAATCTCTCTTCATCATATTCTACATTTCCACTTCTTGCCTCAATGACCGTATGGACTGACACGTGGTCATTTGGTTCTATTACATAGAACCTGTGAGCAAATGAATGCTCCGCATATCCAATGAAAATGCATTCTATACCTCTTTCCCCTAAGTTTCTTATCTTAGGATCATTGAGCCTTACCATGGCTCTACAACCCCAAACTCTCAGTTTTTGCAACTCGGGCGGCTTTTTATACCAAAGCTCAAAAGGGGTTGTTTTGTTCCTTTTATTAGGAACCCTGTTTAACAAATAGCAAGCCGTCAACATCGCCTCCCCCCAAAACCCATTATTTAGACCCGAATGGGACAACATGGTATTAACCATCTCTTTTAGTGTCCTATTCTTCATTTCCGCCACACCATTTTGTTCCGATGTGTAAGGAGCTGTGGTATGGTGTATTATTCCAGTTGATTGGAAATACACCGTATCAAAATACTCACCACCTCTATCGGTATGTAGAGTTTTGATCACTTCACTTTGATGAAGCTCTACTTCTTGTTTGTAGATTTTAAACTTTTCCAGAGCTTCGTCTTTTGCATGTAACAAGTAAACATAACAAAATCTAGTAGCATCATCTATAAAGGTTACAACATACTTCTTGTTACCTAATGATGGTGTACCATGAAAATCACATAAATCACTATGTATCAAATCTAACGGTTTACTTTCTCTAGTAACATGTTGCATAAAGGGTTTTCTAGTTATTTTATTCAACTTGCAGATATGGCATTTTTCATTTGTTAAATTTACTGCCAGAATTAAGCTCATTTTAGACATTTCCATAAGTCGTTTATAATGTACATGTCCTAATCTAGCATGCCATAATTCAGATTTAGACGAATTTACACTATATACAGAATCAGTGGACCCCAGCCAGGGGCTCTGCCCCTTGGACCCCGCTTCTCTCGGGGGCGCTGCCCCCTTGGATCCCCCGTTAGTCCCGATGACATTCAAATAAGCGTGCACTCTTATTTGTATGTCACACGCAATCTCAAATTACACTAAAATATCCAACATTGACTGGCGCCCATTTTAGTGTAATCATAGATTAACTAACTTGTTCACAGGAACCAAAACAAACTAATGCATAAATGAAATGTCGTGACGATTGAATTTCATATTAGTATATTACACATTCCAAATATTCGAATTTAAGGGTGTCACTAAGGATTGAACCCTTAATATCCATAATGAATACATGAAGATAATATACACATTAGTTTACATACATAGATCTAACTTGACACTATCTTTTACTAGCCTGTGTCCCTATCCTTCATAAGCATATCAAAGCCAAGTCCAAGCTTCTTGAAGCAGCTAAACTTCATGCTCATATAGGTAGCTCTTTTACTCTTGCACCTGCAAATGCAATTTTTCAAAAGAGATATTAAGAAGATATACCTCAACCTTCCTTAACTTGCAGATCTAAACACATTCATTTGGGACGATTTAATGTTGTGTTCCAAACTCTAGATGTTAAGCTTTCCACATTGAATTCTGAACCTAACGTCATATTAGGTGGGAATTGGGTATCTTAACATGAGAGTTCTTAGATGAACTTTAACCCTGATCCCACATCTGATACTTTCACGAGATCTCTAGTTAACCCTTTGGTTAAATGATCAGCTAAGTTCTGTTGAGTTCTCACATACTCAACCGAAATCACACCATGCATGATGAGCTCACGAACCATGCTGTGTCTCACACCTAAGTGTCTTGACTTGCCATTATACACTTGACTATATGCCTTATCCAGTGTAGCTTCACTGTCACACCTTATAGAAATGGGAGATATTGGTTTTGGCCACAATGGAATCTCATAAATCAAGTTTCTTAGCCACTCAGCTTCCTTACCAGCTGCCGCTAAGGCTACAAACTCAGATTCCATAGTTGAATCAGTTATGCAAGTCTGTTTCTTTGAAGCCCAAGAAATAGCACCTCCCCCAAGTAGGAATACCCAACCACTTGTGGAAGAATGATCTTCCTTATTGTTTATCCAACTTGCATCTGAATATCCTTCAATCACTGAAGGAAATCCAATGTAAGTCAGACCATAATCAATGGTTCCTTTCAAGTATTTGAATACTCGACCTAATGCTTGCCAGTGATGAGTACTAGGATTGCTAGTAAATCTACTAAACTTTCCAACAGCATACACTATATCTGGTCTGGTACTGATCATAGCGTACATAAGTGATCCAATTGATCTTGAGTACTCAAGTGGAGATACTGCAATACCTTTATTAGGTAATAGCTTCAAACTAGGATCAATAGGAGTACTTGCGGGAGAACAATCCTTGAAATTAAACTTGTTCAAGATCTTCTCAATATAGTGGGATTGAGAGATTGAAATGCCCCTGTTCTCACGTTTGATTTTAATACCTAAAATCACCTCAGCCTCCCCCATATCCTTCATAGCAAACTTAGATGATAAAAATTCCTTTGTTCTATCAACTTGATCTTGGTTAGTACCAAAAATCAACATATCATCTACGTACAAACAGATCATGACTCCATTTCCAGAAGCATCAAACTTGCTATAAACACATTTATCTGCTTGGTTTAAAACAAAACCATTAGACAATACAATCTCATCAAACTTTTGATGCCACTGTTTAGGTGCTTGCTTCAAGCCATAAAGAGATTTAATTAGTTTACACACCTTGTTTTCACTCCAAGGCATAACAACCCCTTCTGGTTGTTTCATGTAAATCTCCTCATCTAATTCACCATTTAAAAATGCAGTTTTCACATCCATTTGGTGAATTTTAAGATTATGTATAGTAGCAAGTGCTAATATTAAACTAATGGTAGATATCCTTGCTACAGGAGCATATGTATCAAAGAAGTCAATACCCTCCTTTTGTCTAAACCCTTGGATTACTAATCTGGCTTTAAACTTATCAATAGTACCATCCACCTTCATCTTCCTCTTGAAGATCCATTTACTTCCCAATGGTTTAAAACCAGGAGGTAAATCCACCAATTTCCAAGTGTTATTTTGCAAGATAGAATCTATTTCATCTTGGATGGCTTCTTTCCAAAAAGAAACATCCCTTGAAGCCATTGCTTCACTATATGTCTTTGGATCCTCATTGACATTGAAACAATATTGATATTGAAAGTTAATATCAACCCAAGATCCTTCAACTAAGTACAATTGAAAGTCGTCACCATAAGACTTGGCCTTTCTTTCTCTCGAACTCCTTCTTGGTTCAGTGCTAGTTGAAGGCATAATTTCTGTTCCACTATAAATCTTTAAAGAAGGATTCATATCCTTTGGCCTAGGTATAGATGAGAATCTCTCTTCATCACATTCTACATTTCCACTTCTTGCCTCAATGACCGTATGGACTGACACGTGGTCATTTGGTTCTATTACATAGAACCTGTGAGCAAATGAATGCTCTGCATATCCAATGAAAATGCATTCTATACCTCTTTCCCCTAAGTTTCTTATCTTGGGATCATTGAGCCTTACCACGGCTCTACAACCCCAAACTCTCAGTTTTTGCTACTCGGGTGGCTTTTTATACTAAAGCTCCAAAGGGGTTGTTTTATTCCTTTTATTAGGAACCCGGTTTAACAAATAGCAAGCCGTCAACATCGCCTCCCCCAAAACCCATTATTTAGACCCGAATGGGACAACATGGTATTAACCATCTCTTTTAGTGTCCTATTCTTCCTTTCCGCCACACCATTTTGTTCCGGTGTGTAAGGAGCTGTGGTATGGTGTATTATTCCAGTTGATTGGAAATACACCGGATCAAAAGACTCACCACCTCTATCGGTATGTAGAGTTTTGATCAATTCACTTTAATGAAGCTCTACTTCTTGTTTATATATTTTAAACTTTTCCAGAGCTTCGTCTTTTGCATGTAACAAGTAAACATAACAAAATCTAGTAGCATCATCTATAAAGGTTACAACATACTTCTTGTTACCTAATGATGGTGTGCAATGAAAATCACATAAATCACTATGTATCAAATCTAACAGTTTACTTTCTCTAGTAACATGTTGCATAAAAGGGTTTTCTAGTTATTTTATTCAATTTGCAGATATGGCATTTTTCATTTGTTAAATTTACTGCCGGAATTAAGCTCATTTTAGACATTTCCATAAGTCGTTTATAATGTACATGTCCTAATCTAGCATGCCATAATTCAGATTTAGACGAATTTACACTAGATACAGAATCAGTCGACCCCAGCCAGGGGCTCTGCCCCTTGGACCCCGCCAGGGGCTGCGTCCCCTTGGACCCCGCTTCTCTCGAGGGCGCTGCCCCCGAACCCCCGCCAAGGAGGCACTGCCCCCTTGGATCCCCCGTTAGTCCCGATGACATTCAAATAAGCGTGCACTCTTATTTGTATGTCACACGCATTCTCAAATTACACTAAAATATCCAACATTAACTGGCGCCCATTGATCTATACATTTTTTTTATATTTGGAGTACATGTATTATAACCATAAGCCATATTTATCATTTTAAATTTTTAATACAAACTAACCTTTAAAATTTGGTCAAAACGTTAAACCATCAAGCCGGTAAATCCGGCCGGTTTTCCCAACCAACCAGGTGGGCCCATTTGTCTAAAGCCCAATGGATCCGGTCATGGGCCCGTGGCCGATGCTTTAAAATATTTTTTGAGTTAAATGCAATTTTACCCCCGGGATTTTACCCCGCTGACACTCTTACCCCCTAAAACCAAAATCCTGTTGTCCTACCCCCGGACGTTTCCAAATGTAATCAACCTTGGCCCCTTCGTCATCTCAACGTTATCTTTACCGTTACCAGCAGGGGTATTTCGGTAATTTCCTCTCAAAACCAGACTTACATCCCTGGTTTTCCTCATTTGTCAAATCCCAAACCTTGACCTTGACCTTAACCTAGTTCATCGAATGCACTTGGAGTTGGATGATTTCTATGGGAATCCCAGTGATTTGAAGTATGGATCTTCGATTATGGAAGATTAGAGGTGAAGATCAATATTTTAAAGAAGACGAGATGTATTGTAAGCAACATGCAAGTAATTCTCAGGTAAAAATTGATGCTTTTGCCGTTTTAATCTGATGTTGTTGTTTGTTTACGGGTGATACAGATAAACAATTTACAATTAGGGTAAACCATGGAGGTTATTTTGTAGATAATCCAAGTAGGGAGTACTTAGACGGAAAGATCAACTTCATTGATCATGTAGAATTTCGTGTATTGAATATGGATGTTTTAGAGGAGATAATTAAGAAGATAGGTTATGACGATGGTATCACATTCTACGTTCATTATAAGGAACCTAATGTGTCTTTGGATTTTGGGCTTAGGACATTAAAATGTGATATTTATTTAGAACCTATGTTTGATCATGTCCACCGTTTTGTTGTTGTCTCTTCATGATGAATCTGGTCCCTAAAGAGATATTGTTCCAGCTTCATTTTAGTTCACAATGCACAACTTATTCGACATGAGAATGAAAATGAAACTGAAGATGAGAATGAAAATGGTGGTTCGGGTCATAACACTGACCCAGATGATCTTGATTATGAATATGTTGAGGAAGATAACATGGTGTATAATATTGAAGTGGATATGCAGAGATTCAGGGCTAATGTAGAAATTACCTATGAAGAACTAGATGGCTCAAGTGATGGGGATCAGGATGATTAGAGGGATGCAGAAGGTCATCTCCAATTGACTTGGAAAACTTTGATAGTGGATCTGATGACAATACAACACTTAGAGATAGGGTTGCCAAGAATATAAGAACAAAAAGAAAAGTTGTTGGGAAACAAAAAGGTGCCTCATACGTACCATTCTATGTTGGTCAGCTTTTTGATGACAAAAAAAAAAGATGAATGAGATGGTGAAAAGTTATGCTGTTAAGGCTAGGAGGGATGTCTTCATCCTTAAAAAATGAGTTGTTAAGATATAGAGTGGTGTGTTTTGGGAGTAATTTGTAGTTGTCACACCCCAAACGATGGCGGAATCATTGGGGCGTGGCACTGAGCGAAACAGATTGTCCAAGAGAATCCATAACATCTATTAATGACAATATATTTAACATTAATGTCCCATACCATTAACATATAAAGCAAAAAACAGTCATCACAGATATAAGTCTCAAAAACAAAACACTGTCCCGACAACTCAGATTTTATTGTGGGTTTCTAGACTTCCTACTCGTTTCAGCAAGCATAACATCCTATCAACCTGTCACATACGTTAAAATAAAGTCAATACATAGAATGTAAAGGTGAGTACACAAGTTTGCATAGCATATAGTATAGTGAAAGCGTTTACGCATAACCAGCATGTAACACGTAGAAATGTGAATCAAGTAAGGTATCGACAATGACGCATGCAACCGACATGACTGCGAGTTATAGACTGCGCAACACATTTTCACCACTGTGAACATGTGAAGTAAGGCCCTTAACAACCCCTGAACAAACAGGTCCTGAGTCCAAACTATAGTACTATCGTTGCTAAGGTGTCAGGCAAACAGTCACTGTGTAAACATAACATACAAGCATTTATCGAATCACGTATAGCATGCGAGAGCGGTTAGCATTTATAAAAGAGTTTGAGTATTGTGTGTGTTGTGGGTTGATATAGAACGCATGTAACACCAAAAAGAGCGTTAAGCGAAAAAGGGTTTGAGTATACTCACAGTATGTGTTTAATAAATAAACACAGCCTTGAATTCCATTGAAGGGAGCGCATTTGGGGTTAGCCTGAGTATAGAACAGTAGCGTAAGCGTCGAACAGTGCGTCACATAAATGAGTTTCGAATTATGATCTGGTCGCATGAGCATAACCCATCCGATCAGATGGTCATCCGGACGGATGGTCATCCAAGCGGATGACCATTCGAATGGATGTCCATTCGAATGAGTGTGGGTGTTTGTAAATCGTTTTGAAAATTTTGAATTTTTCGTTGTAGCATAGATGCCAAGTCATCCGGTGACCATCCGAACGGATGGCCATTCGATCAGATGGCTATTCGTTTGAGAAGTTGGAAGTTTGGAGTTTAATCAAATCATTTGAACAAGGACAGGTAACCTGATCGAATGGTCATTCGATCAGATGGTCATCCGATCGGATGGCCACTCGAGTGGCGATCTGCTGTTTTGAAAATCTTGTAAAATTTTCTAAGTAAAAGTTTTGAGTTTAACGGAGACGGTTTGATGACGTGTCGAACAACGGAAACACACCAAGGTCCAGCTCATTCGATCGGATGGGAACCACCCCATTTGATCGTACTTACTGTTCTTTTGATGAAGTTTCATGTTCAACCCGTAAATCGGTTATCTCTCCGGTGGAAATCCATCTTCAAGCCGGCTCTCAACTAGAGGGTGAGTGGAGAGTCTGAATGAGCAAGGATTCCATCGGTTTTGTGTAGAATGTTGAAGAAAAGTTGAAAAATGTTGAAATCTTGTTGAGATTCGTGTTGGACAGAGTGGAAATCCTTTAGATCTGAACAAATCTTGATGAGATGATGTCACACCACAGTTTGCATAAGAAACCGAGTGAACACCACCTTCAAGGAGTCCAAATCAGGTGATTCCAAGAAGGAAACCAGTAATTTTGATGGAGAAGATGATGAAGAAGTGTGTAGTGATGAGGATTGTACAAGATTTAGGGAGAAATACTTACGAAATGGCCTTGAATGACGAGAAAAGTGACTGAGAAAGACTTGGGAGCGAGTTGGTCGGAGGGAGCCGTCACATCAGTGAACAGTGATGTACGGGAGGGTATTTATTGGGTGAGAGAAGGAGTAAGGCGGTGGAGAGTGCGAGGTGTCGTGTGGTCGGATGGCTAGTCGAGCATCCTATCGGATGGTCATCCGGACAGATGTCCATTCGATCGAATGGTCATTCGACCAGCCGAGTTGTGCGACTTAGTTTTCCAACTTTCGTTTCGTGCCTTAAGCGTTGTGTTGCGTTTAAGCGAGTTGCGAGTATGCGTTTGAGCGTGTACGCGTTGCGTTGAGATAACCACATAACATTAAACAAGTAATCACACAACTAACACATAATCAACTTAGATGCATAAAAGTAAATCTGCGTTTTCGAGTTGCGTTGTGATAGCGTTTAGTCTAATCAGGCGATGTGACATGCGATAAAATGCGTTTAAATAGTATGTGTTGTAAATAGCGTTTAATGCGATAACTGCGCTTTGAATAAGCGTTGTAATCATGCATTTAATAATGTGTGTTGAAAATAGTTTGAAAATAGTTAACCAATGGCGATAATCGAAATCTCGAGAGTACAAGTCAATTAAGCAAGAAACGACAGATACAAGTAATGACCTGTAAAGTCGGGTTGTTACAGCCTCCCATGCTTTAGGAAATTTCGTCCCGAAATTAAGGCGCAGGCGTAACAAAGAGATGTGGATATTTAGCTTTCATATCACTCTCGAGTTCCCAAGTGAACTCGGCACCGCGCTTGCCTTCCCAGCGAACCTTCACTATAGGAATGCGAGAGCGTCGAAGTTTCTTGGTCTCTCGGTCCATGATTTCAATTGGCTTTTCCACGAAGTGTAGAGTTTCGTTCACTTGAAATCCTCGAGAGGGACATGTAGGTTTTCTTCGGCTAGGCATTTCTTGAGGTTCGAGACGTGGAAAGTTGGATGTACGTTGCTGAGTTCCTCCGGTAATTCAAGTCGGTAGGCCACTTTGCCAATTTTTTCCAGAATCTTAAAGGGTCCCACGTATCGTGGCGCTAGCTTTCCCTTTTGCCGAATCGGATCACCCCCTTCCAAGGCGAAACCTTTAGGAGTACGTGATCACCAACTTCGAACTCAAGGGGCTTGCAGTGTTTATCGGTGTAACTCTTTTGACGACTCCGAGCCTTCAAGAGATTGTCTCATATCTGGAGGATCTTGTCAGTCGTTTCTTGTAGTAACTCAGGACCGGTAATTTGCGCGTCTCCGATCTCGTGCCATACAATAGGCGATCGACATTTTCTTCCATATAATGCCTCAAAGGGTGCCATTTGTATACTAGCGTGATAACTATTGTTGTACGAGAATTCGACTAAAGGTAAATGTGAATCCCAATTACCACCAAAATCTATAACCCACGAACGAAGCATGTCCTCAAAGGTGCGAATCGTGCGCTCAGTCTGATCGTCAGTCTGGGGATGGAAAGCGGTACTGAGATTAAGGGTAGTACCGAGAGCGGATTGGAATGTCGCCCAGAGACGCGAAGTAAATCGACCATCGTGGTCAGAGATGATGTCACGAGGTGTCCCATGTCGACAAATAACTTTGTCGGTATAGATTCATGCTAATCGTTCAACCTTATAGTCTTCTCGTATCGGTAGAAAGTGCGCGGATTTCGTAAGAGGATCCACGATAACCCAAATGCTATCATGACCTGATGGCGTGCGAGGGATTTTCGTAATGAAGTCCATAGCTATACTCTCCCATTTCCACAGCGGGATCTCGGGTTGTTCGAGTAAGCCAGAGGGTCGTTGATGTTCAGCCTTAACCTTGGAGCAAGTTAGGTATTTCAAAACGTAGGGGGCGATATCCTTCCTCATTCCTGTCCACGAATACCTGGCACGGAGGTCCTGGTACATTTTGTCAGCACCGGGATGAATGGAATATCGGGATTTGTGGGCCTCAGTCAGCAAAATCTCTCGGAGATTATTACGACTGGGTATCCAGATGCGGTCGAGATAGTGAAAAATACCATTCGGTTTATTCACTAGTTGGTTTTCGGTTCCAAGAATCCTTTCTTCCTTCAAAGTGCGTTCGGTAAAACAGGCGTGTTGAGCGTCGCGAATGAGAGCTTCGAGGTCGTGTTGGGCTTGAATATTACGAACACTATATAAATAGCTTCTTCGGCTAAGAGCATCGGCAATGACATTTGCTTTGCCTGGGTGGTAGCGAATCTCATAGTCGTAGTCGCGAGAAGTTCAACCCTTCTGTGTTGATGCATATTCTTCTCTTTCTGGTTCAAGATGTGTTGTAGACTCTTATGGTCGGTGAAGACTATACACTTGGTACCGTAAAGGTAGTATCGCCAAATCTTTAACGCAAAAACAACTACACCGAGTTCGAGATCATGGTTGTGTAGTTCTTCTTGTGAACTTTGAGGTGGTGAGAGGCGTACGCGATTACCTTGTCTCGTTGCATAAGAACACAACCAAGACTGAGGTTAGAGGCATCGCAATAGACTACAAAGTCGTCGTTTCCATCGGGTAGCGCGAGTACGGGAGCACTGCAAAGCATATGCTTAAGAGTTTGAAAGGCTTCCTCTTGTTCGGTTCCCCAAACAAAAGGCTTGTCTTTATGTGTTAAAGAGGTGAGAGGAATGGCGATTTTAGAGAAATCAGCGATAAATCGACGGTAATAACCCGCCAATCCGAGAAAAGAACGAACTTCAGACGGGGTTTTCGGTGTGATCCAACTCTTAACTGCTTCTATCTATGTAGGATCGACGTGAATACCTTGACTATTGACGATGTGACCAAGGAATTGAACCTCCTCAAGCCAAAATTCACACTTGGAGAACTTGGCGTAGAGGTGATTCCCTTGAAGTAGCTCGAGAACCAAACGGAGATGTTACGCGTGTTCGGCTTTCGACTTTGAATAGATAAGGATATCATCGATAAACACGATGACGACCAGAGCGTAAATCGATCTTAGAAAGGGTTTACACACGCGATTCATCAAATCCATGAAAACCGCGGGTGCGTTTGTAAGACCAAAGGGCATAACGACGAATTCATAATGGTCGTAGCAGGTGCAAAAAGCGGTTTTAGGGATATCTTCCTCTTGAATGCGTAGTTGATGATAACCAGAGCGTAAATCGATCTTAGAAAAACACGTAGCGCCTTGCAGTTGATCAAACAAATCATCGATTCGAGGTAGAGGGTAGTGATTCTTGATAGTAAGCTTATTGGGTTCCCTATAATCGATGCACATTTGGAACGATCCATCCTTCTTTTTAACGAAAAGGACAGGTGCGCCCCATGGAGATGTGCTAGGGCGTATGAAGCCTTTATCAAGTAATTCCTGGAGTTGGCTAGAAAGTTCGCGCATTTCGGACGGTGCGAGGCGATAAGGGGCTTTAGCGACAGGGTTAGATCCAGGAATAAGGTCGATACGAAAATCAATATCGCGAGACGGGGGTAGACCGGGTAAATCGTCAGGAAAGACATTAGGAAAATCACGAACCAAAAGTACCTTTTTCCATTGGCTTCTTTTCCTTCTCTGCTACTACAATGTGAGTTAAGAAATTCATGTATTCCTTTCGGAGATACTTGCTTGCTTGAATGCACGACATGAGTTTCAGTTCCTTCGAAAATACTTCACCATAGACACAGAGTTGATCACCATTTGAAAGAGAGAAACGGATCATCTTTTCAAAACAAACAACTTCAGCACAATTTTCACGAAGAAAATCCATGCCTACTATAATGTCGAAACTACCAAGTTGCATCGGAATGAGATCGATCGGGAAAACGTGATTGTTAAGTTCAAGGGTACAATCACGGAGAACAGAACTAACGGTGACGGTTCTTCCGGTGGCAATTTCTACGTCGAACGTCGTTGGGAGGTTAGCGCGTTTACGGTTTAGGAGCTTTTTGAATTCAAACGACACAAAACAGTTATCGGCTCCAGTATCAAATAAACACGAAGCATAAATACCGTTAACGAGGAACGTACCATTGACAACATTGTTATCAGTTTAAGCCTGGCGGTCATTGATGTTGAAAGTTTGTCCACGGGCGGCTTCTTATGGCTGCTGAAGCGGCTGCTGCTGTTGTTGCTGTTGCTGTGGTGATTATTGCGGTTCATGTTTCCCAATGCGGTTCGGGCAGAATTAGCAAAATGATTCGGGTCACCACATGAGTAGCAAGCTCGTGCGTGAGCAGCGGGAGCAGGAGCTGCTTGGTTACCCTGGATAGCGAGGGGTTGAACTGGTGGTGCTGGAGTTGGGGCAGCTTGAGCTTGTTGACGTGGGCCAGTGTGACAGTTTGTTGTGAAGTGTCCATAGAGGTTGCAGTGGACACAGAATCGGCAAGCTATCCCAGCTGGGTGATGATAGGTGCAAGTAGGGCACAGAGGATGAGGACCAGTGTAATCACGCTTAGCAGGCAGTGCATTGGTCACAGGTGCTGCCACTTGGCGGTTCTGATTGTTGGGTTGAGCGACTGCAGTGGGAGGAGTGGCGACAGTAGCATAGTTCTTGTTGTTGTTACCCTTGCTCTTGCGATTCTGACGTGAAGACTTTGAACCTTGTGATGCTGCAAGTTCAGTAGCGGGAGTAACAGTGACTTGGTTGAGGCTCTTGGCTGAGGTTTTGAAATAACCAGCCAAAACTTGCTTATCATTGATCTCAGCTACGAGTTGGTAGGTTTCCTCAATGGTAGCAGGTTTAGCTGCTTGAACAAAGTCAGCTACACTGTCGGGTAGAGCTCGAATGTACTTCTTGATCGTGATATCCGGTGTTGTCACTTGACCAGGAAAGATGATACTGAGCTGCTTGAAGCGAGTGGTGAGACCAGCGTTGTCACCTCCTTCTTGTTTGATATGCCAGAATTCATTCTCCATATTTTTCACTTCACGAGGAGGATATAACTCCTTCATCATAAGCTCTCTGAGTTCCTCCCAAGAAAGGCCGCAAGCTGCATCATTACCGCACCTGTTGCGCTCAGCAGTCCACTAGTCCAGTGCCCTGGACTGAAAAACTCCAGTAGCATTAACAGTACGCAGATTCTCTGGACATCCACTTTGTCTGAAAGTGACTTCGATGGCGTCAAACCACTGGAACATAGCACTGGGTCCATCTTCACCAGTGAAGTTAGCAGGACCGCAAGCCTTGAATTGCTTAAAGCTGAAGGGCGTTTTAGGAGAGTCGCTCTTTGATTCAACGGAGGAGTTGCTCGTTACCTCGTTGATCTCACTGACGATCTGAGGTATGACCTTAGCCATTTCCTTGGCGACCAGTGAAGCGATACGCTTATCAGCATGGTTTCGGCGAGCAGCGCGCAAAGTATGGGATCCAAATGACGACATTGTCTGCAGCAGACATCGTCATAGGATTCAGACGAGATTCGATTATGTCGGATTTCGGGGCTGTTTGGTAGCCTCTTAATGACCATTCAGATGCTACCTCTTAATGGTTTAAAACCTCTGAATGAATAAGAGGTAACCTCAAGTCTGAATGGTTAAGAGGTAACCTCTGAATAGTAAATCATCACATGTCACATTCTTCTACCTTCTCATTGGTAAAATTCTTAGTGGTTCCATTAAGAGGTAGCCTCTTAATGACCATTCAGAGGCTACCAAATAGCCCCTTCGTAAATTTTAGCTTTTAGCCAACATACTTACTATTATTATTATGTAAAGCATCAAGAACACGTCAAACACATAGGCACATAGTCACGTAGGCACATAAACACGTAAGCACATAAGCACATAGAAGCACATAATCCATGTAAGCAAATATTTTGCACGTATTCACCTATCTTTGAAAGACGCGCTATGCAGCTTTGAGGATTAACATATTCGAGAGTTGTGAGCGAGTAGCGATAGCGAGTAGTGTAGCGAGTAGCATAAGCAAAGAGCGTTGCGTACGAGAGTTCATAGTTTGTCTACGTTTAGTTAGCGTTTTAGATTCGGAAGCTGTGCGTGTTTAGTAAAATGAAGAGCGAAAAGCGATTAAGCGTAAAATATCCAAAATCGAAATACATAAACATACAAACACATAAAACATATAAAATCGATCATTCATACGAATCAGTAGTTGCGGGCTCAGAATCGAAACAGAAAGTCTTGGGTATTAGACAACGACTACCCAAAATGATTCGACTATCCACAATGACCGCAAGTACACGCTTTGGCCTTCCAGACTGTGCTCTCACCGCAATTAGGGCGAACGACACTCATCCTTCCAGTTACTACGTGACTCGACCCATTGGAATCCATCGAGACTTTGGTGAGAGTTTTGTAAAATCAAAGTAGAGTGGAACTAGTCATTAAGATGCGGGTTTCACCCCAAGCTTAACAACTTCATTCCTGAAAGTGTGGCAAAACCACGAGATAAAGATGGAGAATTTCGTCGAGATATGGATGTCACTCCTAGCTTGACGAAGATTCTCGTGCTGAGAGTAAAAGTACGCGTAGAGTGAATGATTCTATCGAGTGTTCCTGGTTTTCACACCTAATCTCGATCCAATCACTCGATTGTGTTATGCGAGTGTTTTTTAAAACGTGTGTGTTGTGTCAGCCTTAGGAAAGGCCCTGTATTGTCCAGCCTTAGGAAAGGCTGTATTTGCAAGAAGCTGTAATATGCGGTGTTCGCGCAAAGTTGTAGTTTTAGCGAGTTCAAACGAGAGCACTACTATTGATACTCTCATGAAGTGGTCTGTTGGTACTTCGACTATAGACTAGGTCAATCCTAAGACTCGATCTAATTCCCTATAGTTATGGCTCTGATACCAATCTGTCACACCCCAACCGATGGCGGAATCATCGGGGCGTGGCACTGAGCGAAACAGATTGTCCAAGAGAATCCATAACAACTATTAATGACAATATATTTAACATTATTGTCCCATACCATTAACATATAAAGCAAAAACAGTCATCACAGATAAAAGTCTCAAAAAACAAAACACTGTCCCGACAACTGAGATTTTATTGTGGGTTTCTAGACTTTCTACTCGTTTCAGCAAGCATAGCATCCTATCAACCTGTCACATACGTTAAAATAAAGTCAATACATAGAATGTAAAGGTGAGTACACAAGTTTGCATAGCATATAGTATAGTGAAAGCGTTTACGCATAACCAGCATGTAACACGTAGAAATGTGAATCAAGTAAGCTATCGACAATGACACATGCAACCGACATGACTGCGAGTTGTAGAATGCGCAACACATTTTCACCACTTTGAACATGTGAAGTAAGGCCCTTAACAACCCCTGAACAAACAGGTGCTGAGTCCAAACTATAGTACTATCGTTGCTAAGGTGTCAGGCAAACAGTCACTGTGTAAACATAACATACAAGCATTCATCGAATCACGTATAGCATGCGAGAGCGGTTAACGCTTATAAAAGAGTTTGAGTATTGTGTGCATTGTGGGTTGATATAGAATGTATGTGATGTGCTAATTATGGTCTAATATAAAAAAACTACTAACCTAATCTAGACACCCTAGTTTTAAATTTATAAACTAAGACTCTCTAAATGCTAGACCACTGACATGCAAGTGTACCTATCGTATGTAGTAAAGCCTAATGAAGTCCGAGTATCGAACCCACGAGACACTAGCGACGCTAAACTAGACTCTGAGTCAACTAATTACTTAACTGGTTTTAATTTGTGTTTTGGATTTGAGGTTTTAACTAATTAAACTAAATAATTAAGAATATGGCAGACAAGACAAACAACGTGAAACAAACACGAACACGAAAGCAAAGTTTGATCAAATATATATGAGACAAGGACTACCTAGGTGTCGAATCCCTAGAATCATGCAATGCTACTCTGACAGTGACCATGGTTAAATATCCTACTCCCTCGATTAACCCCCCGCTAGAGATGTATCAAACGAAAGATAAAGACGAAATGTGAAGTGCTAGAACAAACCGGCTCGACCTATCGATACCAAATCCTACGAGAATCAAGCAATGAAAGTAACTCTACCCCCAAAACTCTCAAAACGCAAAGCAAACCAAACCTTGAAGATTGAAATCCTAGGAAACCTTAACCACGATGTAATAAACGAGCCCGAGCTATCGGTCACCCAATCTACCCACCAATGATTAGCTAATAACCTAGCTCACCTTAATCGTCTTTCGAGTCACAAGATGAGGATGCAAGTTTTAGTATATTGATTTTAATTATTAATCGAATTGGTCAATTTCTCAACTCAATATTCAAACCGAAAACCCTAAGATCAACGATTCAAATTAAACTCTAAGTCTAGGGGATATTTCTATGTGCCTAAACCGCTGAATTCATCAACCAATAACCAATCAAAACACACCAACATGCAATATCAAGATCAATCACAAGGCAAAGTTATGTAAATCACATCAAATAACCATAATCATGTCAAAATCGCATTACAATCATCAAGTTCGTCTAAACCCAGGTAGTACGAAAAGTTTAGCCAAAAAGCATAGTCTTAAAAATAATAAAACAAAGTCTCATAACTGAATTCATTGAATCAAATAAGAAAAACTAGAAAACAAAAGAAATCGGAGAGTTAGAACCCGTAAAGCTTCAACTTCCCGCTTCCCTCTTGACTCCCAATAATTCCTAGTCTTGAAAAACTGCTCTTCCAATTCGTCTAGTAAGTTACGTCTGCTGTTGATATAATATCCCCTGTTGATCGAACTCCACAACTGCAGTGGCGGATCCAGGAATTTTTGCCAAGGGGTTCACTTTTTTAAGTGTTCTAAAATCATATGTCCGAACATAAAAAAATACCGGTCGGTTCGACGTTTCGGGTCGGGTAAGGTTCATTACATAATAAAAATATGATACAATAATGAAAAAAAAACATCGTCATGATAAATTTAAAAAACACGTTACATAAATAAGATGGTCTTTACGAATTAAAAAAACATATCTACGATTGTTCCCTTCAAGATTTCATCTTTTGAAAATGTTGCATTACATTGATCGAAACTTGTTGTAAGAACTCTCTTTCAATATAGCAAATTCATCAAATTAAATTTCATTATAAACTTACATCAAATTAAACTTCATTACAAACTACATCAAACTTGATGGGTTAATTAATCAATCACAATAATTATTAATTATATAAGGTACTAACTCATGATGGGCGATCATCGGAAATCAATTCCGGCAAATATTCAAAGGAGGTTAACGAAGTTATTTGTATCCAATCTCCCAGATCGATGCAGTGGGAATGACATAGCAGGGGTTGTTCGAAGGCATGCAGAGATTTATGACATTTACATAGCAAGGAAGAGGGATAAGAAGGGGAATAGGTTCGAATTTGTGTCATTGTTAGATGTTATGAACACAGGGGAATTGGTGAAAACGTTGTCTGACATTAGAATGGGAGAGTATAAGCTTAGTTTTAATGTTGCCAGATTCACGTTAGAGGAAGGGGAAATTAACGACAGACAAAAGGAGAGGCCGGTACCGATGAGGATGACGGGAGCGGCTGGAGTTTATCCAGGAATGAAGGAAATTAATGGTAGTAATTTTGTTGGGATGAGGACGTTTAAGGAGGCGATGCTTGGCAGAAATAGTGTAACTAAGGAGGAGAAAACACTACTGATTCAGGAGGATTTTAAAGTGAACGAACATGGTTTTGGTAAGGCAGTGATTGCAGTTATGAAGGATTTCAAGGCTCTAAAGGAGGCAGGAGATACGATTACAGATTTGACGGAAGGGGCAGGGGTTGTGCAGTATGTGGGGGGGAGGTTCATCATGGTTTCTTTCAACAGTGGTGTTGAGGTGGATCGGTTTTGTCTTTTGGAAAATGAGAATAGTGACAAGTTTCAGTATGTGGAAAAGTGGACTGGCCAAACACTACCGTTTGAAAGACTTGCCTGGTTAAGGATACAAAGAATCCCGCTTCACCTTCTGGAAAACGAAGTGATAAACGGAATAGGTGGAAAGTTCGGGAAAGTCATAAAGGGTGCCCAACACGGGATATGGGACTCAGATTTATCGTACGATTACGTAGGGGTTTTGGTTTCAGAAGGTAAGAGGATCCAAGAGGAAGTGATTATCCAGTGGAAGGGGCGTAGATACAGAGTTTGGGTGGAGGAGCAGATCGGGGATTGGGGGCCGGAGTTTCTGGGTAAAGACAGGGGAGTGGAGGCGTCCCAGATCAACATCGGCCACTCACAATCATCGGAAAAAGCTGGAAATAGTAAGCAGGGTCCGTTACAGTCGGCCGGAGTCCTGACCGGTGATGTTCCGTGGACGGAGGTGATTAGTCCAAAAGTTTCAGAAGTAATTAAGGAAGGGATTGAGATTGAGCAATTAGAAGATTTGGGGGAATCTAATCTTTCCAAGATTATGAAGGACTCTGCGGCAATTGATAAAGAAACTCCCATGCATCATGGGGAGGTTGATTTGGGAAGGATTTTTGTAGAAAAAGTTAGTGGTCCCTCATTTAAAAATTATAGAAAAAATTCTAAAAAGTGTGGTAGTGGACGTGGGGGCCCTAGACAGGCCAAATGGGTATCAGTGGATGATAGGCCCACTTCAAGAAAGAGACCAAGGCTGGATGTGGACCTGACGTGATGTCGTGGTCTCAATCAAATTTAATCCCAATAACAACTATATAGATAGTGGCAAGTGGGTATCGAACACAGGGAGTTTGTGGAATGTGTGTTATTTGAAAGTTTATCTAATTTTAACTAAATTAATCTAATTGCAAGAGAAATAAAATTCAAGAGTTTATGTGAGTGAATTGGTTTTAGACTAAATTAAACTAAGTAAATTGCAAGAGAAAAGTTTGGTTGTAAGCAAATTAGAGACAAATGACCATCCTAGATTTCCGGTTTGTTTCGACATTCATATTATCATTCCACTAGAAAGAACTACATAGACATAGCTCATGCGTGATTACTTGCAGTGATGAAAGGGAACTAAGTACTCAGATTCCTAGAACGTGAGGTTGTTACCCGATGATCAATCAACCCTTACCCAATCCTAATTCTACCTATGATATCTCGATTGCCAACGGCACCAAGAACGTATGGTTTCAAACTAGAAAATCATAAGAATTAACAAGTTAGTAACAAACAATCACACACCATAACAAACCAACTATAAAGATAAGGATTGCTATTCTAGAAATTAGGAAATCAAATACAAAATGTCTCAAACAAACCTTCAATCTAGGACGATCATAAAGTGTTTAGCCACACATGGCTCGAATCAACATCATAACAAAAGTTTCAATGTTCATCCAAATCGAAAACACAAAACAAATGTTAGAAATTGTTTGCAACCAAGTACCCCAAGCCAAAATCGCCCCTAGGATGCCCAAAACCGACCAATGATGAGATTACATGAAAAGACCTCATCAAAACTGACTTAATGAGGCAGTTACACTTTTTCTCGCAGCCACCACCGTAAATTACGGTCCTACCGTAATTTACGGTGGACTTGATGTTGTTACGGTGCGATTTATCTGAGTTACGGCAGCCACCATGTGAGATTCAGGTCCACCGTAAATTACGGTGGGACCGTAATTTATGGTAACCTCCTTTCTTTGTGCCCCACCAATGCAGCCGCCAATAGCCCCTAATGCACGTGATGTATTTTGTTGATGTGATGATTATGTTGTTTACCTTGTGCCTCTCGAACCAAACCTCCTCACGTGAATACTGAAATAATCAGCCGCCAATTATATGTATCCCCCTAAACTCAAAAGTGTGACGATGATGTTTTATATTAACTGCCCTCCACCAAAGTTTGCATGTCACGTGATTCTCTGATGATGTGTGTGATCATCAATTAATATGTATTACTCAAGTCTGCTCTTCTTTCAATGTCGGCCCATGTGCCTCTTGATGTGATGATGTTTTGAGATTGTTGACTTCTTTGATTTTTGGATTCTGCTGTCACAAGTGATGAGGATATTTGTCTTTTGTACCTCCTCCTTAGTATTCATGTGCATGCGTGATGGCTGCTCTCCTTATCTGCATGAGATTAATGATGATGGGATGTGAATGATGATAATGTTGTTTATAATGTCACTTGACCAACCCTCTAGTGCACGTGTATATGATAATTACGGCCCAACCAAAAGACTCCAAAGGTTTTTTATGTCATGATGATGATGATTATTGTTGTTGAAACCCTCATGTGCACGTGAGAGTTGTCAAAAGTCTCCAAAATCGTGGGCCCCCAATCTACCGTCAACGGATGATGATGTTAGATGATTAGTATTAATCCAATTGTCACATTGTTCCTAAGCCAAAAAGTCTCATATGTCAGCCCACTTTCTTTTTCTATTCCCAAATCCCAATGTCGTCCAGCAATATATGCGTGTATATGTATTTTATGTTTTGCAGCCCTTTAATTTCGCCATATTACGTGTTTTACCTGTAAAAGCCACAAACACTCGTAGTTATCACATTCACGATACATAACCGCATAAAATATGGGATTTGCACGTATTTAGCTCATTTAAGGGTTGTCCTACGGACCACCCGTCACATCCCCACACTTACCCATTGCTTGTCCCAAGCAACTCATTAAATCAATTTCAAAACAAGCGATCAATGTAAACCAAGCTAAATGTGCCGTCCTTTTACTAACTTTCAATCATACCACAAGACACACCCCTCACAGAAATCTCTCGGTGACAAGAAATATTAGCACATAATGCTAAACCACTCAATGCGTGTGTGTTTGTGCGACAATAAGCTTGTATAAAAATCAAGTCTTCTCCTATTGAATATTTAGCATGCTTATGAATCAAAAGGACTTACGGTTTGTAACGGGGCTAGGTGCAAAGGTAGGAAAATGGTGGAATATATATGCGAGAGCTAATTGATTTGACCCGGTTTTTTTTTTCTACCACTAAACAAAGCAACCATCAAATATATACACAACTTCTTAACATTTTCAACTACTATTGTAACCAATCACTTCTTTTTGTATTTTTCATATTTTTCTCTTTCTCTTTTTTTTTCATAACACATCAAACTCAACAATATATACAAGAACATCAATACTATATACTAAATCTCCTAAACCGGGTCATCTCAAAAGGTAAATTTTTTTTTTTAAGAAGTAGGCTCGGGTCACAATCGAATGGTCTAAGGCTCAACATGGTTTTCTAAAGACCAAAGCCCCACCCCTCACAATACCAAGCTCATATATGTAACGTATGAGGTCCAACCCACCAATCCCGCACTCTCTCACATCTAGACGAGGCTTCCTAAAAGTCCCCCTATCATTTTCAAAAGCATGCTAACTCTAGGATTTAACAAGAATTCGTACACAAGTTCTATTAACACAAAACACACACCGCCACTCAAAACAAAGAACTATCTATAATAATCATATGTGGCTCAAATTCTCACCAAGAAAAGACTAGGAATGGGTATCGGTGTGTCAAGTGGAACAATATCAAGTTTTCAAATTTTGACAATTTTCGCTTGGCTTCACAAAAATTTTAAAATTCCCCCCATCCCCACACTTGGGATACATTGACCCCAATGTATGGTTTTAGGAGGCTTTGATCACTAAGATTCATTCAACATCAACAAAAAAAGCTTTTCCACTCAAACCACAAATTTCTTTTTGTACTTTTCATTTTATATTTTTTTTTTCTTTTAAAACATGACACCACCAAACAAACTAACTACCAATATTTCAAAGCTAAAGAACACAACAAGACTAAGGAAAGAGTACATCGACCTGGTGAAGTTTGCCACAACAGATGTTGTAGATAATCCGACTTCCTATCACCACCTTCACCCAAATATCCGTACATCTTCCCCACACTTGAATGTCGCCATGTCCCTGAAACATAGAAAGATAAAAACAACAAGATCAATATAAAACCCCGGGTTGCCTCCCGAGCAGCGCTAAGTTTTGAGTCTTCAGCCAGACCGAGCCACCCCCATTTATGGTGGCTCAAAGAATCGGTTCCTGCCATCTCCATCACTTCCTTGTGCCATTGAACAAAATACATCTATCTTGTTTTGACTCAGTGGGTAATCAAATACACTCTTGCTCGCACCCAAATATGTTTCTTCACGGTCCAGTGGGTGCTTTTTTCTTATTTGTGGTAACACATTTTTCATACAATCACTAGACTCACCACCCTTCCTCTCAATGGACTCATAACTAATCCCTCTAGTTTGAACATCAAAATACAACCTACGGTTCTTTTCGGTCATGGTAATAATCTCGTCTCTACAATTAATTTGAGCATTTGCTGTGTATAGAAACGGTCGACCTAAAATTACCCTTTGTTGTGATGCCATATTGGTAGAAGAATAGTCCAAAACTAGGAAATCCACCGGGTATTCAAATTCTCCCAACTGAATCTTAACATTCCTAACCATTCCCCATGGACGCCTCCAACTTCCATCCGCCAAGCTCACCATGGTGTCTATACCTTCGAGTGGACCAAAGTCGTACATATCGTATAGATCGCTTGGTAGCACACTCATGCTTGCCCCGTAATCCAACAATGCGTGAGGGATTTTTAATTTTCCCACACGGATAGGCACGATTGGCACTCCATACTCTTTATCATTCTCGACTTCGGCATCTTTTTCCAAACCTGCATTCACTTGACACGAAGAAATTAGACATTTTTCATTAAATTTGGTACTCGGAACGGTGCTTACCACATTGATGTTAACACTTTTTATGTTCTTGGGATTTGGCACCGTATCACTCGGTAGCTGGCCTTTTGCTTTCTTTAATATTGCCACGTCACTTGCAAGTTGACCCATTTGAGTGGTCAACGATTGGATGCTTTTGTCACGAACCTCATCCTTTTGCATCCGAACCTCATCACGTTGGTTCATTCGTTGCATTTCACTTTGCATCGCCTTCAACATCTCCATCATCTCATTTCCACCCGAAGAGCTTTGACCCGTTTGATATTGCCTTTGAAATCCTTGGTTTCCTTGAAAATTCGGGTTAGCTTGATTTGAAGGGTTCCCATACCAAAAATTTGGGTGGTTCCTCAACCCGGGGTGGTAGGTATTAGAATTCATGTTGTTGTAGTTTCTACCACCCCCTCCTTAACCTTGGCCTTGAACCGCATGCACCTCTTCATATTGCCCTTCCACCATTCCTTGGCAATTTTCAGCCGCGTGACCTATTTCAATACACAATGCACAAACATCATAAATTTGGTTAGTAGTTTGAACATTACCATCATCTATTGCGTGCACTTGAGGTCGGGCAATGGCCGGTCGCGCTCTCCTCGATGCTTGAGCTTTTCTTTTTGAGGTGATTGCCATATTCTCTAAGAACTCCCAATCGTCATTCTCATAGTTTGTGCCAAAAGTCCCACCGGTAATGGACATTAATTCTCTAGCATCCTCGGCACTCAACCCCTCGTGGAAGGCATTCATCAACTCCCAAAGCTCAATCCCATGGTGAGGGCAATTCTTTATCATCATATTGAATCGTTCAAACGCTTCATGGAACATCTCACCATGTTGTTGTTGGAAGCTCCTCAACCCCTTTCTAGCATCATTGGTCTTTTGGGCGGTATAGAATTCGTCTAGGAAAATTTGTTGCATCTCCGCCCAAGTATAAATAGATGCTGAAGGCAAAGTGTAGAACCACTTCTTTGCCTTGTCCTCCAAAGAAAACTGAAATAGGACCAACTTGACATCATCGGCCGAAAAACCTTGACTCCCATAAGTATTGCAAATTGAGTGATAGGCCTCTAAATGGAAATACGGCTCCTCCGTTGCTAGCCCTTTGTACTTCGGCAAACTTTGCAAAGAATTCGTTCTTACTTCAAAGGTTCTCCCTTGGTTGTTGTGAGGGATAACCACCGGTGAAGGGTTTTGAGTAATTATCGGCCTGAAATGTGCCTCTATTCCCCTTGCTTGTTCCCTAAGATGCCTTCTTGGAACACCCAATCGACCCCTTGGACGAATAGGACCCATTGGTCTTGGTATAGGCCCTTGTGGTGCAATTGGTTGTTGAAATTGTTGTTGGGGCATCGGTGGGTATTGAATCGGCCTTTGAAATTGTGGTTGTACATGTTGTGGCCGAACTTGTTGCAATGGAACAGGGCGTTGCATTGGTGGCCCTTGTGGTCTTGGCCGAATATGTTGCGGTATGAGTTGTTGTTGTTGAAACCCACCAACATTTGACATTCTTTGAGTTTGACCAGGCACATAAGTCAATTCCCCTTGTTCTCCATCACCCTCATAAACATATCCCTCTTCCTCATAACCCTCAAAGTCTTCATATCCTTCTTCATATCCATCTCCTTCTATACCCCCCGATGATGGCCCAAATGGAATAGATGAGTATTGAAAACCTGACTGGTTTGGTGCTCCAAATGATGAAGTAGCATGAACAACAGTTGAGCCTTGTGGTAATGTATAGGTGGATGATGATTGACCTGAAGCTGGGAAGAAATGGGTGAGTGGTGGAATTGTAGAAGCAGGGCTAAAGGTAAGGGTAGGTTCAGTTTGAGTAGTGGTAGGTAATGTAGTATTGGGTGGTGGGATATCAAATGGTGAAGTAAATTCGGTAGTAGAACTGGGCATGGTGGTATTTGGTGAAGGTTGAGTGGATGTTGGTATAAATGGTGGAGTAGGTTCACCCGTAGTGGGTGGTGGTTGTGGTGGATCCATGTATCGGATTGGTGTGATTGGTGTAGTTGGTGTTGTTGGTGAACCGCTAATTGTGTTTTCCCTTAACAAAATTCTGTTTGCTCGCAAAGTTCGTTCGATTTCCGGATCAAATGCTAATGGCGAAAGCTTGTGAGAGCTCCTAGTATGCATGCACCTGTCAATACCTGCACACTAACACACCCAGCGTAAACCAGAAAAATAACAAACCTAAGAAAGATCACAAATAACACACGTTGCGCACTACTCCCCGGCAACGGCGCCAAAATTTGACGTGATGTCGTGGTCTCAATCAAATTTAATCCCAATAACAACTATATAGATAGTGGCAAGTGGGTATCGAACACAGGGAGTTTGTGGAATGTGTGTTATTTGAAAGTTTATCTAATTTTAACTAAATTAATCTAATTGCAAGAGAAATAAAATTCAAGAGTTTATGTGAGTGAATTGGTTTTAGACTAAATTAAACTAAGTAAATTGCAAGAGAAAAGTTTGGTTGTAAGCAAATTAGAGACAAATGACCATCCTAGATTTCCGGTTTGTTTCGACATTCATATTATCATTCCACTAGAAAGAACTACATAGACATAGCTCATGCGTGATTACTTGCAGTGATGAAAGGGAACTAAGTACTCAGATTCCTAGAACGTGAGGTTGTTACCCGATGATCAATCAACCCTTACCCAATCCTAATTCTACCCATGATATCTCGATTGCCAACGGCACCAAGAACGTATGGTTTCAAACTAGAAAATCATAAGAATTAACAAGTTAGTAACAAACAATCACACACCATAACAAACCAACTATAAAGATAAGGATTGCTATTCTAGAAATTAGGAAATCAAATACAAAATGTCTCAAACAAACCTTCAATCTAGGACGATCATAAAGTGTTTAGCCACACATGGCTCGAATCAACATCATAACAAAAGTTTCAATGTTCATCCAAATCGAAAACACAAAACAAATGTTAGAAATTGTTTGCAACCAAGTACCCCAAGCCAAAATCGCCCCTAGGATGCCCAAAACCGACCAATGATGAGATTACATGAAAAGACCTCATCAAAACTGACTTAATGAGGCAGTTACACTTTTTCTCGCAGCCACCACCGTAAATTACGGTCCTACCGTAATTTACGGTGGACTTGATGTTGTTACGGTGCGATTTATCTGAGTTACGGCAGCCACCATGTGAGATTCAGGTCCACCGTAAATTACGGTGGGACCGTAATTTACGGTAACCTCCTTTCTTTGTGCCTCACCTATGCAGCCGCCAATAGCCCCTAATGCACGTGATGTATTTTGTTGATGTGATGATTATGTTGTTTACCTTGTGCCTCTCGAACCAAACCTCCTCACGTGAATACTGAAATAATCAGCCGCCAATTATATGTATCCCCCTAAACTCAAAAGTGTGATGATGATGTTTTATATTAACTGCCCTCCACCAAAGTTTGCATGTCACGTGATTCTCTGATGATGTGTGTGATCATCAATTAATATGTATTACTCAAGTCTGCTCTTCTTTCAATGTCGGCCCATGTGCCTCTTGATGTGATGATGTTTTGAGATTGTTAACTTCTTTGATTTTTGGATTCTGCTGTCACAAGTGATGAGGATATTTGTCTTTTGTACCTCCTCCTTAGTATTCATGTGCATGCGAGATGGCTGCTCTCCTTATCTGCATAAGATTAATGATGATGGGATGTGAATGATGATAATGTTGTTTATAATGTCTCTTGACCAACCCTCTAGTGCATGTGTATATGATAATTACGGCCCAACCAAAAGACTCCAAAGGTTTTTTATGTCATGATGATGATGATTATTGTTGTTGAAACCCTCATGTGCACGTGAGAGTTGTCAAAAGTCTCCAAAATCGTGGGCCCCCAATCTACCGTCAACAGATGATGATGTTAGATGATTAGTATTAATCCAATTTTCACATTGTTCCTAGGCCAAAAAGTCTCATATGTCAGCCCACTTTCTTTTTCTATTCCCAAATCCCAATGTCGTCCAGCAGTATATGCGTGTATATGTATTTTATGTTTTGCAACCCTTTAATTTCGCCATATTACGTGTTTTACCTGTAAAAGCCACAAACACTCGTAGTTATCACATCACGATACATAACCGCATAAAATATGGGATTTGCACGTATTTAGCTCATTTAAGGGTTGTCCTACGGACCACCCGTCAGGACCCAAACGGATTGGATCCTTTTGGGCTTAATGTTCTTTTGGGCCTGGCTCATGGTCAACAGGTAGAGTCTGATGTGAATTGTCGGCTAAGTAAAGGGGAGGTGGAGATGAATGTTAACGCAGTTACAACAGAACAGATCCTCAATGTGTCAGAAGAAAGGGCGACTGAAGAAATTAGGAAGAGGAAGTCCCGGTGGATAATTTAGAACCTGATGAAGTCTCGCACATCAATGATGAGGTTCCGAAGGTATGTGAGGAGGTTAATAAGGATATTATGGAGGAAATTGAGAGCACGATTAAGTTGGGGTCGGCGGTCGGCGCTAATTTGGATGGTTTCAGGGACTTAGTGTCTATGGCAGTAGAGGAACAAGGAGTACAGTCAGGTAAGATATGAATTTCTTGTCTATTAATGTAAGGGGATTGGGGGAGCAGGAGAAAAAAAGGTGGGTCAAAGATTTAAGGGTTAGAAATGGGGTTGATTTTTTAGCTATTCAGGAGACTAAGGTCACCGTTGCGGAGGGGTTTGATTATAGTCTTTGTTGGGTAAGGGGGGATGTTGACTGTGAAATGGTTGAAGCTGGGGGTATATCAGGAGGTATCATGAGCTTGTGGGACTCGAAGGTGTTTAGAAAGAGCACAATGGTTCAAGATCCCAATTTTTTTATTTACTTCTGGTTATTTGGTTGAAGGTGGAGTGATGATTAACGTGCTGAATGTATATGCTCCACAAAGTGAGATGGCAAAAAGGAGCCTGTGGGATAGGTTAAAATCGCTGATTGGGAGTTATCATGTTTTGTGGGTGCTTTTGGGGGATTTTAACGATGTTCGCAGGGCCGAAGAAAGAAAAAATTCTTCGTTGAATCACACGAGCTCCTCGGATTTCAATGATTTCATTGATGAGACAAATTTACAGGAATATTGTATGAGGGGGAGTAAATTTACTTTTTTGGCTGCAAATGGTGGTACGTTTAAGCTTAGTAAGATTGACAGGGTGCTGGTTTGTCATAATTTTTTCAATAAATGGCCGCGAGCGTCTCTGAGAGCGCTCCCGAGAGAGTTGTCGGATCATAATCCTTTGTTGCTTACTTTAGTGGACGCTAATTTCGAGTATAAACCGTTTAGGTGGTTTAACTCTTGGCTAGAGAGAGGGGGTGTAGAGAGGTGTTTTTGAAGGCGCTCAATGACTGTAAGGTGAAGGGGCGGCCAGACTGGGTTTTCTCTAGTAAACTGAAGTGTGTGAGGGAGGCGGTGAGACAGTGGTGGGCGGAGGAGACGAAAAATGAAGGGTATGCGATGGAAAATTATAAGAAGGATTTGCATAATTTAGAGCTAATTATGGAGGATAGGGAGTTGGAGGAAGAGGAGGTGTGGGTTTGGGAGGAATGTAAGAAGGGTATAGACCAAGTTAACCAATGGAAATGTAGAGATGTTCAACAAAAGTCTCGGTTTAGATGGGCCTCAAAGGGGGATGAGAACTCGGCATTTTTTCACAGAGTGATGAACGGGAGGAAAGCAGCGAATGATATTCCAGGTCTGAACATTGATGGTCAGTGGATTACGAAGCCTAATTTGGTCAAGAGAGAAGTTTTCAAACATTTCAGGAATCAATTCTCAGAAAAGTTTGTTACGCGGCCTGCGTTAGAGTGTAATAATCTCTCAGCAGTTTCGTCAGAGGATGCTAGGATGTTAGTTCGGCCTTTTTCAAAAGAAGAGATTAAAAAGGAGGTGTTCGAGTGTGGGTCGGATAGAGCGCCGGGGCCGGATGGTTTTAATTTTAAATTTATAAAGTTCTTTTGGGACGACTTGGAGGGCGATTTTATCAAGATGTTCAGTAAGTTTCATGAGACGGGTGAGATTAGTAGAGGTTGTAGTACTGCATTTATTACTCTTATTCCGAAGATTAGTTCCCCAGTCGGTTTGAAAGATTATCGGCCTATTACATTAGTTGGCGTCATCAGTAAAATTATTTCTAAAGTTCTTTCGGAAAGGTTGAAGGTGATAATGGGGAAGATCATATCTGATACTCAGACGGCTTTTCTTAAGGACAGGTTCATTTTGGACGGTCCGTTAATTATAAATGAGCTGTACGGGTGGATAAAGAACGAGTAGAAAAGGTTTTTTGTTGAAAATTGATTTTGAGAAAGCATACGACAACGTGAATTGGGAATTCCTTATTTCAATTTTGGATCAAATGAGGTTTCCTAGTAAGTGGTGTCTTTGGGTGAAAGGGATTCTTCATTCGGCGAGATCGGCTGTTCTAGTTAATGGTTCGCCCACGTTTGACTTTCAAAGTCAAAAGGGGGTTAGGCAGGGAGACCCTCTGTCTCCGTTTCTCTTTCTTATTGCTATGGAGGCGTTCTCTTGTCTCATTCGAAAAGCGTGTGAATTGGGGGAGATAAAGGATTTGCGGATTTTTGGCGGAGGTTCTTCTTTTTCTCATCTCCTTTACGCGGACGATGCTCTGATTTTGGGGGAGTGGTCTAGAGATAACATAGTTAAAACGGCTCGGTTACTTAAAGTGTTTTATATATGTTCGGGTCTTAAAATTAACCTAAAGAAATCGTTCTTGTTTGGGATTGGCGTTAGCGCTGAAGAAGTTGTGGATATGGCGGAGATTGTGGGGTGTAGAATTGGAGAGTTTCCTTTTGTTTATTTGGGGATTAAAGTGGGGGCGAATATGAACAAAAGCTGTCATTGGGTTTCGGTGATAGATACTATTAAAAGGCGCTTAGTGGCTTGGAAGGCCAATACATTGTCGATGGGTGGGAGACTAACGTTGGTTAAATCGGTGCTTGCTAGTCTTCCGGTTTATTTCCTTTCTTTATACAAAGCCCTGGTTTCAGTTACGAAAAATATTGAGAAATTAATGAGGAATTTTTTGTGGGGTGGTTCGGGTGAGGATAAAAAGATGAGTTGGGTTGCTTGGGATACGGTGACGAAGTCGAAGAAAAATGGTGGGTTGGGGGTTACGAAGCTCAAGGATACGAATTTCGTCCTTTTGGCCAAATGGGTTTGGAGGTATAAGTCTCAACCGGAAAGTATTTGGCGTAAAGTGGTGGATGTTGTTCATGGGGGGAGGGGTAGATGGGTGTTCTTGCCTGCTAATCGGAGGTTTAGAGGATGCTGGTATACCGTGGTAAATGAAACTGAGAAACGGACCATTAACGGAAAAAAGTTTAGCGATTTGCTTTCGGTGAAGGTAGGTAATGGGTGCACTGTAAAGTTTTGGACTGATCGATGGGTGGGATTGACTATCTTAAAAGACAGATGGCCTAGGCTTCACGCCTTGGAAAGGAATAAACAATGCTTTGTCACGGATAGGTTGGTGTGGGATAGTGGAGGATAGAAGCTGGCTCCGGAGTGGAAGTAGACTTTATCGTCTGTCGAAGAGTTATCTGAGATGCAGGATGTTGATTTTATTCTTAATAACGTTATGCTGACAGGTGAGCAGGATAGATGGTCGTGGGGTGATAAAGAGAAGGACCTGATGACTATGGCGAGGGTTAAAGAGTGGATTAAAGTGGGTATAGAAGTTCGGAGGGATCACGTGATGCGGTGGGAGCCATGGGTTCCAATTAAGGTGAATCTGATGGTGTGGAGAACGGAAATGGCCCGTATTCCGACGAAGGACGCTCTGATCAGACGTCAAATTAACATCCAAGACGCCTCCTGCCCGATGTGCGACTCTGGAAACGAAAGTGTGCTGCATCTTTTCACTGGATGTTTCTTCGCTAATAGTGTATGGTCGGCTGTGGGATCGTGGTGCAGAGTCCCGATTTTTTTGGTGTTTGAATTTAAGGATCTATTGGAAGTGGCTGATCAGGTTAGTGATAAGTGGTCAAAGAAGGTGATTAGAGGGATTATATATACCTCAGTTTGGGTTATATGGAAGCTGAGAAATGATAAGGTTTTTAATGATGTGAGTCATAAGGTAGTTGAGGCGATGGCTTTGATAAAGTCCTGGTCGTACTTATGGTTAAAAAATAGATCTAAGTTCGCTAGTTTAGTGTGGAATGATTGGTCTAGAAATCCGTTTTATATGATGTAGTGTTTGGTGTGGTGGCCCTCGGTTTGAGGCCTGCCCCTGTTTTTTTAATGAAGTTCTCTGTTAAAAAAAAAGTGGTTAAACCCTAGATCTATTTTGTTTTTTGAAGTAAAAAAAACTGCACAAAATCATGGAAAACGGAGCAAAGCATACTCGAACTCATGACCTCAGGTTTACAAGCGCACAGACTTACCAGTGTACCGGCTAAATAATTTGTGTATAAGGTTCCCCTACAAAATATTAAGGGGTTCCTTCAGAATTTTGTTTGTTACTTAATACTATAAATTACGAACCGAACGGGTTCCTGGGAACCCCCTAACTGAGAGTAAATCCGCCCCTGCACAACTGCTGTCCACCAAAATTTACGTCCATATATATGGATATATATCATGCCTCTTCCTTTAGGGTTAAGTTTTAATGGCCCAATCCCCCAACAGTTCACATAATCGCTGGGCTAAAGCCCTTTGGCGGCCCACTCTCAGTTTCTTTGCTGTTGTCGAATATAATAGGCCACCCCCACTGTTGCTTTTGAATTTCTAAAACAATAATAGGTGCTTATGCCTCTCGAAAATAATAGGCCTCTTCAACTGCCTATATGTCGCCTGTTGCTTCCCTTTCTTATTGCCGTCCACTTTTCAATATATATAGTATTAATATATAGGCTTTTCAATGAATGATATAATATAAAGATTAGTGGGCTCGGTCCAATCACGGAAAATGACTGCAATTTTTATTCATTTCCTGGCACCTCACTATGCCCAACTGGCTGGTTATTTCCATATTACTCGTTTTCGTTCCATTTGCACCAGGACCTGGCCCAACACAAAATAATATAATATAATACTAAAAACTAAATAAAACAAATAAAACCTAACAAAAAATATACAATTTACACGGGACAAATATGTGTATTTTACCCCACATCAAATATCCCCACACTTAAACCTTTTTCGTCCCTGAAAAAGACTTATGCAAATGGAATCAGAATCAGAAAATGTTCAGGCTCAAAATATAGATTACTTTATAAAACTAAAACTCGTGTTAACCGCGATTGCAAGTATATGTGTCCACTTAAACCCAAACACGGTTTCAAGCCCTTATCATGTAATTTAAGTTCAAGTTCGGTCAATTTACCTAGGGTCTCACGCTAAGAATCGCAAGTCCACCTAATCCCCCCTCAAGCTTATAGGACAAAAGGAACAACTACTGGGTTATTTCCTAACCTTTTTATACCAAGATCAAGAGAGTTTAAAATCAAATCTTTTCTCATTTTTTTCTTCTTTTTTTTCGTTTTTTTCTTTCTTTTGAGCTTAGACGTTGCTTTACCTAACCCAGAGGCATTCCGGCTGTAGAGTCGGTATCCTCAACCAAGATTACAATAGGCGTCGGTAATTTTTTTTTTTTTTTTTTTTTTTTTGCAATTTCGATTTCACACATCCTAGAGGTATTCCGGCTGTAGAGTCGCTATCCCCAACCAAGATTACATAGGCCTGCGCTACTTTTCTTTAGTTTCTAGCTCATTTATTTCCTTATTATTTTTTCTTTTCTTTCAACGAGATATGATAAGAAACTCTAACGATCTTAGCTTATAACGGCATCCCTTATGCTATTATTGGCGGTCTCAATTTCTCCAGTTTCCCTAGATGAGAACCCACTAGTAAACTAACAATTAGGTATATTAAGATCAAAGGAACCTAAAACCGGGTAGAGCCTACTCACACATCCTAAATTAGACACAAGCTCAACTTTTATTCTCATATTATTTTTATTTGAAAGCCAAACAAATCCGATTTTTCTATCATTTTCCGTATTTATTATGCAAACATCTTAATCAAGAGACATTTTCAATTTTCAATTTTTTTTTTTTGGATTTTTAATTTTTTTTTTTTTTTTTGTATTTTTCAGATTTTATGACTCAAGACTCACTAACTAAGACCAAAACGATAGTTTCCCATCCCCACACTTAAACTCTACATTGCCCTCAATGTAGGATGGAAACCGACTCAAAAGACTAAAATAAATAAGAAATAAAAGATAAAGGGCAAATTGGAAAGGACTTAGCTGGTTTTATAATCGCGTAAGCTCCAAAACTCTCGTCCAATCCAGCTCGATCGTATGGCATTCCATTCGCGATCGGCTCTGACTCTGACTGGTATGCTTGGAAAACTCTTTGAAATTTGTTGTACAGCTCCGAAATCACCCGAATGGAGATTGAGTACGGGTGGTACATATCCAAACCTGCATAAACAAAAACAAGCAAAACCAAAGCAGTACTGACTCAAAAAAAACGACTCAAACGATAATAACTTAGACTCATGGTACAAAATAAACGACTCAAAATACAAACTCTACAAACCTCCCCACACTTGAATTTAATCAGGAGGTTTCTCCTTTATCCAACCCTGGTCCAACCCGTTTAATTCCACCCGTTCCTTATAATTAATTAAATTTTTAAGGGTGGAATTTATAAACCTTTTAACATTTTCAAACGGGTCAGGCCACCAATATTTAAATTTACCTGGACCAAACCTGATACGAGATATGTAGTGAGGAGGATGGTCATCTTTGCACTTCAATTTTGCCTTGCGCCTTCGTTTGCACCATCTCCTAATCCTCGCACTATGTCGATCCAAGCGTTTTTATGCCTTCTCCCGTGATTTTAAATATGATGGCGATACAACATCTAAATCTTTCACGGGCCAGCTGTCAAACCCCGCAGCCACTTTCTCTTCTACGTTTGGTGTATATTTGATCTCCATGGTCGGTTCCTTTTCAAGTAATGTCTCTAAATAGGCGAGATCACCGACCGGGTCAAATTCTTCATCTTCAAGAGTTGGCAAACCTACCAACTCATCACCAAACTCCTCCTCCCAAGATGGTATATGCTCTTCATTCTCATCCTCCATCTTGTCCAGTAGCTCCTTTTCAACTTCTTCAACTGCGGTGTAGTCGGGCACCTCTAACTCTGCATCTTCTACTACCACCTCATCATCACTCCAAAAGCCATCATTGATATTCCATGGCGTGGGACACCAATAGCTGGAATTAACGACTTGTTGAACCAGAGGTGGGACTTCAACGTCCATTATCGTCTCTGGTTCTACATCTGATAACTCTGGATCACCAGGTGGCTCTTCTTCAATCTCTTCTTCCGTTAATCTCCTATATTCAACCAGTTGCGCATCTATCTTCTCATCACCACAGGAAAAATCAATTATAAACTTACCATTCTTCTCTTCTCGTTCTTCCCACTCTACCTTATCATTTTCATTTGTACTCTCAGTATCCTCCAATGGCGTCTCCTTTGAATCTGAAGGTATCGCCCCTTGAAAAGCGACCGGACAATCTTCATACTTGTGCGGTCCAGCGCAACCCCGACAAAATGGATCCATGAGTTGATTGTTGCTTTCCCTCAACATATGTTCTAGTGCTGTTGTCGATTATAATAGGCCACCCCCACTGTTGCTTTTGAATTTCTAAAACAATAATAGGTGCTTATGCCTCTCGAAAATAATAGGCCTCTTCAACTGCCTATATGTCGCCTGTTGCTTCCCTTTCTTATTGCCGTCCACTTTTCAATATATATAGTATTAATATATAGGCTTTTCAATGAATGATATAATATAGAGATTAGTGGGCTCGATCCAATCACGGAAAATGACTGCAATTTTTATTCAGTTCCTGGCACCTCACTATGCCCAACTGGCTGGTTATTTCCATATTACTCGTTTTCGCTCCATTTGCACCAGGACCTGGCCCAACACAAAATAATATAATATAATACTAAAAACTAAATAAAACAAATAAAACCTAACAAAAAATATACAATTTACACGGGACAAATATGTGTATTTTACCCCACATCAGTATGTAACACCCAAAAGTGCGTTAAGCGAAAAAGGGTTCGAGTATACTCACCATATGTATTTAATAAATAAACACAGCCTTGAATTGGATTGAAGGGAGCACGTTGGGGTTAGCCTGAGTATAGAACAGTAGCGTAAGCGTTGAACAGTGTGTAACAGAAATGAGTGTCGAATGATGATCCGGTCGCATGAGCATAACCCATCCGATCGGATGGCCATCCGGACGGATAGTCATCCGAGTGGATGACCATTCGAACGGATGTCCATTCGAATGAGTGTGGGAGTTTGTAAATCGTTTTGAAATTTTTGAAGTTTTCGTTGTAGCATAGATGCCAAGTCATCCGGTTGGATGGTCATCCGGACGGATGGCTCTTCGTTTGAGAAGTTGGTAGTTTAGAGTTTAATCAAATCGTTTGAACAAGGACAGGTCACCTGATCGAATGGTCATTCAATCGGATGGTCATCCGATCGAATGGCCACTCGAGTGGCGATCTGTTGTTTTGAAAATCTTGTAAAATTTTCTAAGTAAAAGTTTTGAGTTTAACGGAGACGACATGATGACGTGTCGAACAACGGAAACACACCAAGGTCCAGCTCGTTCGATCGGATGGGAACCACCCCATTCGATCGTACTTACTGTTCTTTTGATGAAGATTCATGTTCAACCCGTAAATCGGTCATCTCTCCGATGGAAATCCATCTTCAAGCCGGCTCTCAACCAGAGGGTGAGTGGAGAGTCTGAATGAGCAAGGATTCCATCGGTTTTGTGTAGAATGTTGAAGAAAAGTTGAAAAATGTTGAAATCTTGTTGAGATTCATGTTGAACAGTGTGGAAATCCTTTAGATCTGAACAAATCTTGATGAGATGATGTCACACCACAGTGTGCATAAGAAACCGAGTGAACACCACCTTCAAGGAGTCCAAATCAGGTGATTCCAAGAAGGAAACCAGTGATTTTGATGGAGAAGATGATGAAGAAGTGTGTAGTGATTAGGATTGTACAAGATTTAGGGAGAAATACTTACAAAATGGCCTTGAATCGCTAGAAAAGTGACTGAGAATGACTTGGGAGTGAGTTAGTCGGAGGGAGCTGTCACATCAGTGAACAGTGATGTACGGGAGGGTATTTATAGGGTGAGCGAAGGAGTAAGGCGGTGGAGAGTGCGAGGTGTCGTGTGGTTGGATGGCCAGTCGATCATCCGATCGGATGGTCATCCGGACGGATGTCCATTTGATCGAATGGTCATTCGACCAGCCGAGTTGTGTGAGTTAGTTTTCCAATTTTCGTTTCGTGCATTAAGCGTTGTGTTGCGTTTAAGCGAGTTGCGAGTATGCGTTTGAGCGTGTACGTGTTGCGTTGAGATAACAACATAACATTAAACAAGTAATCACACAATTAACACATAATCAACTAAGATGCATATAAGAAAATCTGCGTTTTCGAGTTACGTTGAGATTGCGTTGCGGTAGCATTTAGTCTAATCAGGCGATGTGACATGCGATAAAATGCGTTTAAATAGTATGCGTTGTAAATAGCGTTTAATGCGATAACTGTGTTTTGAATAAGCATTGTAATCATGCGTTTAATAATGCGTGTTGAAAATAGTTAACCCATGGCGATAATCGAAATCTCGAGAGTACAAGTCAATTAAGCAAGAAACGGCAGATATAAGTAATGACCCGTAAAGTCGGGTTGTTACAGTAGCTTGGTTCAATCGAAAAGAATGGAGGGAAGGGCAAAATAGTAAAATCAATGAAGTAGGGAAAAAATATAAACACATTAAAAGGCATTCAAAGCCCACCTGCCCTTGGATAGTTCACATCTCAAGGAAAACGGCTAAGGAGAAGTGGTGTGTGAAGACAGTTCATAATCATCATACATGTCTTACAAGCAGGGATATATCAGTGTATACAATGAGTTTGATTGCAAGGGAGATCTAACCCCTAATTGAAAGCAACCCAGGAATGCCAATACAACCAATTCAAAGTCAACTTCTCAGGAAGCACTAGCTAGAAATATCATTACAGAAGGTTTTTAGAGCAAAGAGGTTGGTAATAACCAGGATAATTGGTGATTACCGGGAGAAGTATGGTCTTCTTAGGTCATACTATGAAGAACTTCATAAAGCCAACCCAGCAAGTACAATCAGGATAGATGTGGAGCCATGTGCCAACCCTAGTAGCGCTACAAGGCAGTTTCACAGGATCTATATTTGTTTTGCATCTATGATGGGGGGTTTTAAAATGATTGGAAGACCACTACTAGGAGTGGATAAGTGTTTTATGAAAGGGCCTTTCCCTGGACAGATCTTGACTGTTGTTGGCATAGATGGGAACAATAACATATATCCCTTTGCTTATGCACTTGTTGAGGCTGAAACAACCCAAAGTTGGAAATGGTTTTTGGAATTACTAAGAGATGACCTAGAGTGCATAATTGATTCCTGTTTCACTTTCATCAATGACAAACAAAAGGTATGTTACCTTAACAATAATTACATTAGTAAGCAGTACTTCCTAATTAATTTTGTATATTTTAATTGAAACATAAAGTTGTATTTTGTATGGTAGGGTTGGATACCAGCTATGTTAGCAGTTTTTCCTAATGTTGAGCATAGGTTTTTGAGGCACATCCATGAGAATATGAAATCTAAGTGGCGTGGAGATGTTTATCAGAATCTACTTTGGTCAGCAATAACAAAAACTTCCATTCCTATTAAAGTACATGTCAATACAAAAGAGCATTGGCGAGCATACAAGTTTGAATTATTAGCATAAATATAAAAAGTTTAAACATATCCACATGGCATAATCGTATACTAAGGCATATCATTACAACACTAGCGTGCATCACATAATTGTCAACCCAAAGATTCCACTAGCGTAATCGTCCGTCGCAACGACAAGACCGTTTTTGTATAACTTAACATGACTACAAGAATACAGGCGGTGTGCTACTCCTATAGCGCTATACATGTTAAGGTAGGCTCGTACGAAGTTAATGACAAGAATATTGCAAGTAAGGCTTCTAGCATGTATGAATTTTTAAGCATCACGTATTAAGCATGTATAATGGATTGTTTGTTTGTGTCGAGCATGTTTGTATGTGCTTGTGTGAATTTAGTAAGTCATATGTATTGCACCCCAAAAGTGTCTAAAATTAAAAAGGGGATCATGTACACTCACGGTTTGCGAAGATTCCATTAAGTGAGTTTGAAGAGTCTTGAGTTTATGGAACACCGAAGTTACCCTAAGAGGTAAAACGAAGGTGTGTGAGTTGTGGTTTTTGTTTAATGGATTAGGAATTTAAAAGTTAACACATTACTAATGTAGATCAAGGTACCATGATAATGGTCATGCAAAGAGGTAGGATGATGAACATCCATTAAACCTTGTGAGTTCGTGTTAGGATCAATTCCGATACACCGTTGACTGTGTAGATCTCGTATCTTGTGCGGAATCCAAGTACGAGAGTGGATCAGACAAGAACAAGCTAATTATAAGTTGTTTTCTATTACTGATTTGATATTACAACACCACAAAAACAAATTGACAGGGTTTCCCCTATTGTCACCAAAAGATACAAATGAACAAGACCCTACAACCTATTTATAGGACATGTTGATCCGCGCTAACACTAGATGCGGATGGACAAGGTATTCACAGATCAACCCTTAACTGCGGATCAACCTCTTTGTGCGGATGGACCCTGCGTACGAATGGACTTGGTTTGAACGAATGTGCATAAGGCTTGAACCCTAATTCCACTCACCCTATACATCCGTGCGGATCTACATGAGTTAATCCATGCGGATCAACTTCTTCACATATGAACATTTTTTTCAACACTTTAATACCCAGTCTTGATCATTCGTTAGCTATGATACGTGATTGACGGAAGCGATAGACACATGCACTCACAGACTCCCCCTTGGATATTGTTGCAGTCAATCTCGTAGCTTGTCTCTATCTTCTCTCTGAGTCTTTGGAAGCTTTGACATATTCAGTACCACAGACTCCCCTTTGCGCTCTGAATCCTCAACTCCCCCTTTCGACAGACTCTCTCTCTAACTCCCCCTTAGGTCACCCAGGATTGTAGACTCGCTCTAAGCACAAATATTTGATGGTTTAAACTTTCCTGGATTACCCCGCTCTACTCCCCCTATCAAATAACTATATATTTGACATTTAAGCATCCATCTTCCTAAATCCTCACAGATAATCAAGTTCAACTTAATGACCTTGATTCATCTGATTATCTACCAAGTCCAAATTAATGACCTTGGAGATTTACAAATTGTTTTTAAATTTTTCATTAAAAACCTCAGTTTTCAAATTAATGAACTTGTTTATTTTCTGAGACATATTCAGCATACTTAGATTTTGAAACTCAGCTTTCCAACATCAGTTGTCTAAACATAAAGTAAAACAAAATATTTTTGTATTTTACAAAGTTTATGCTAAAACACACTCAAAATCTTTTTGTGATTTTTCTGTAATTAAATGCAATAAAGAAATATTCACAAACATATTTTTGTTGAGTTTGTATCAGAGGATCATATATGTTTATGATCACTAGCACTGTTGATCTATATAATCTTTAAGTTCTAAACGATTCACTTAGATTGTCAGTATACTGATCCATTTAAATTTTCACACAAACTTCAATTGATTCAAGATACAAGATTTAATGTTTTAAGAACTTAACTTATTCGTGTGTCCTACCTCAGAATATACTCTCGTATCAAGATTCCCTAGATTCAGTCTTACAGGTGAATATACCTAAATGATATTTGTCTCTGGGTTAGTGCGAGGCCTTGAGAGCTCAGGTTAGAACTTCCGTTCAGTCAAAGAGCTGAAGGCTCGACTTAAGGTGTGTTCCACTTAGGAATCTTCTTTACAACTGCATTTGATATATATCTTTTGATATTTTCTCAATTTTTATGTGGAGGGAAAGTTCTAAGCACAAAAGCATTATATGAGGTCTAGGCCATTGCTGACGCAAAATCAGAAGACCAAGTATAATACCTCGGATATCAATAAGTATAAAGACCTAGTATCTCAGAATCAGGCAACCTCTTAAATGAAATTTCGGAGTACTAAGTCCATGTATCCGAGAGATGTTCCCCATGAGATAAGAAAGTTATTGATTTAGGTTTATATCTCGAAATCAATTTACTGAATGGCTAAAAACCTACTAGCATATCATCAGTGAGACCGTTTATCATTATTTGACTTTCCATTTCTTTAGCATGCTGTGATCGTCTTACTGATGTACTATCATTTCCTCTTTGTACACAAAACTTTTTTTTTCCTTTTTCATGTTTTTTTTACTTTTTCAAATTTTCAAATGTTTTTGTATTTTCAAAATTTTTACTCCCCCTAAAATCTAAAACATTTTTAAGAAAATTTGACAACACAATGTAGATAGCTTCATCTTGCCATCCATTTCTGCTTCACATGCTCTGTATCGTATAAAGCACCCCCATGATTTACAACCCAAAACTAATTTTGACATTGTTTAATCACCTGAAAGACACTTGTTTTACCAAGTTTTGTTTGTTCAGCCATGAGGGTTTCGGCGTATTCCTTCAACATTTTTCAAAAAAAAAATTGATTTTTAACAATTTAAAAACAAACAATTTTTTTATGTTTTCTGTTTTCCTATTTTTTATTTTGTTTTTGGTTTTTGTTTTATTTATTACTATTAACAATCAACACTCCTTGAACTCAACCACAGGGATCCTCCTCCTGTGCCAGGCTGCTCCTCTGCTCTTGTTGGCTTTCTGTTGGCTTCAGGAACACCTGCACATTCACACAACTCAATTACTTGAATAATGCAACCCAGGCCTGTTTGACCTTGGATATTGTGACATAATACGAATCATTCAGTTTCAAAAAATCTTTGTCATTTTTCACAAACACTTTTTCATTTTTATTTTCAACCTTCTTGGTCGAATTAAATTTTTTTTCTCACTTACAAAAGTTTGTTTCTTTACCACCCAAATTTGTCCGTTTGAAACATTCCTTTTATAAAATCGTGAATCATTTTGAATGTTTCGTTTTCACAAATTAATTTTCAGTTTCCAGATTTGTTTTGATTCAAATTTAGAAGTCTTTGTTTTCCAAATTTGTTTTGGCTTTGAAGTATCAACTTTTGGTTTCCAAATCTGTTTTGGCTCAAATTTGGGTGTCTTTGGTTTCCAAGTTTGTTTTGACTCAAACTTGGTTGGCCTCTGTTTCTCAACCTCAAATTTCTTATTCTCAACATCAACAGGCTTCAGATTCAGACATTTACGACCAACATGTCCAACTTGTTGACACTTAAAGCATATTTTCTTTGAAACATCTTTGGCCTGTTGTTGTTGTTTCTTTTGATCATAGAATTCCTCATTAGTCTGTCGACTAAATCAGATTTCTTTCTCTTCCTCAGAACTTGTTCCATGAACAAATTTCATCTTTTTCTGAAGTTTTGACTTTTCAGCCCTTTTTCTTTTGATTTTGTTTCTTTTTATAACCCAACCATACCTTTGTGTTTTTCTTTTTGTAACCAGGTTTGTTATAAAAAGTTTTCTTGCTCGCTTTTTCGGCAATTTTTTCAATTTCAGCTTTCTCAATTTCTACCAGTTAAAAAACTTTGTTATTTCCGCAATCACATTCTGAATCAGAACTTCAATATCTGAGAATAATTTGTCTGATCCAATCATGTAATATGCCAATCCTATTGAATCATCATTCGCATTTTTCTCAGATTTTGAATTCTTTAGATAATTCTTATGAAATCTTTCCTCATCTTCATCATGTGATTCGGACTTATCAGTTTTGGTAGAATCTTCTGTCAGAACGCTTTCAACAACCTTACTTACCACCTCTTAATCACCAACCTCCTCAGATTTGGAGTAAGTCACATCAATATTATCAGGTGATTGATCAACCATGTTCATTGCTTTTGTCACTTTTTCGTCATCATAGAATGTATAATTATTCTCCAACGGTGGTGGCACCTGATGATATTCTGACCCAATTCCCTTTTTGGTCTTTTTAGAACCATTATCATCTGATGTGATTTGAAAATACGTTCGAGAATGTATGAAGAAGCATGATAACTCTGAATTTTATTAATTTTCTTTTCTTTTTCAGCAAATTCTCTTTTAAGTTCGGCAACATCATCAATATATTTATTTAAAACCCGTTGATTACCTTCATACTTGGCTTCAACAAGTTTTGTCGTTTCAATACATTTTGAAAGTCTATCTTGAAGACGTTGAGTTTGACCTTTCAAAGTTTCATATGCTTCTTTTACTTAATGATGTGAAAATTTCATCCCATCATACTCTTTTTGCAACTTTTGAATGATATTATCTTTTTGTGAACATTCGTTGCAGTTTGCTGAACACTTCTATTTTAAAATTTCATTTTCTTTTTCAAAAACTTGACATTTCAGTGTCAGCTTTTCTACTTTTTGTTTCAAAACTTCTTCATTTTCAAACATTTCTTCACATTTTGCTTTGAAAATAGTTTCAATTTAGTAAACTCAATATCTGATGATTTTAAGTTTCCATCCTTCTCAGCACAGACTCTGCATGTTTCCATGCATTTCCTGAACTGCACATCATTTTTATCTTCAGATTGTTTACCAGTTTCATCATTATTACCCGTTGATTTGTCCTGACTTGATGATTCAGTATATTCAAATTTAGTAATTACCTCTTTTAATCTGCCATTGTTGTTTCATCAGTCGTCTTCTTCAGATTTTCAACCAGCTTCTCAACGTTCTCATCAATGATTTCCTCTTTCTTCTTCATCTATGTCACCTTCTCTAGACTTATGTACATCACCTCTTTTATACGCTTCTCCAGATTTTCTTCATAATCTTTCTCAGTTTTCCTCCTCAAATAGAACTCTCCTGCGGTTGGAATAACAGCTACCAAAGCATCAAAATCCACTTTCTTGGGATCTACCACAGGATTTCCTTGAGGATCTAAAAAGCATTCTCTCTCTTCATCCCATCTATTTGCTTTCTTTGCTTCATCAAAGGGATCATATAACTCATTTATCCTCTCACGTGCAATCTGTTCCTGTCTGGTCCATCTTATATTAGCAACCAACACACTTTTCTCCTTTGGAATGTATTTATTCCAATTGAATCCCTCATCTTCTTGAGTCACCACTAAAGCTTGTTTTCTCTCTTTGGACGAACCTTCATTGATTTGTGATCGGTTTAACTTTGGCGGTTGTTCATTTGTGCGATGATATATTGCTTTCTGATAATAATCATCATGGAACGGATTGACATTTTCATTCACCTCCCGGTTTGAACATTCTCTCTTGAAATGTCCTTTCTGTTTGCATCTGAAACACGTAACCTTGGATTTGTCAAATCCCATTTTCGTATTTGGACCTTCGGGACATGATCTGCCGGTAATTTCCATAAACCTTTGTGCCCTCCTGATAACGCTTGCCATGCACCATCTTATATCAATAAGCTCAATCTCTTCTGGATTGATTTGGTCATAATCCTCCTTTGTTATATTTAGGTTTCCAATTTTACCCGCTACTAAACTTTCATAAGATTCCAGAATAGATGCTAAAAAGATCATTTGTTGCTTGGCAACATCAGCATTTAAGCTTTAATGCAGAGGATGAATGATAACTAGAATCATAACTTGACGAACTGCCTTTTGGAGAATCTTTTGAATTGTCAGCACTAAAAGTAGTACTAATCTTTGGTGCTTGATGGTTCATCAGCATGCTTCCACGATAGTAAAGATTTATGTGACATTTGTGCTCTGTAAACACTGTACGATATAGAACATTATCAATTATCAATGAAACAATGTGTTTTGATCTCAATATTTGTGTATTTGTGTTTGACAATTTCACATTTTGATTCTAGTTCGATTTCAAGCTTCTAATTGCTTTCTGGAAAGTTATACGCAAACTGTTACGTAAACGTGATCAGTTTAATGCGACAAACACTCCAAAATAGTGACATAAGCTTAACATACCTTAAATATCCTTTACAAAACTTAGAAATAAATTTTGAAGGGTTTGGTGTGTCAAAAACAAGTTTATTCGCTCACAGGGACTATTTGTGACAAACTGCGAAAGTGTGCCGATTCGTATAGCAACGTACACTCTGGAACAATATAATAAGCTAAAAATACCCTAAATACCCTTAACATAGCTTAGAAATAAGTTTTGAGGGGCTCGGTATGCAAAAATACGCTTATTTGATCATCAGGGACTAAAAGCGTCAAAAATTGTGTAACTTTGCATTTACGCGCATATCTTACGTTCTGACCATATCCGGACACCCAAAAATTTTTGTAATCATTAAAATATTATATTTTAGTGATAGGAATGCAAAAATACCATTCGTCGCGCAATTTGGATCGTTTTCGCGTCTGTTCGAGTTTCGTCGTAATTAACCGAACAACGCGATCGTACGACCAAACGAACCGACATTCGTGATATTTTCAAGAATATTTTAAGTCCCCTGTGCTTTAACATCCTTGTAGAGCCTTGAAATTGGGTTAACCGGGGTTAAACGCGTCGAAAAACAAGTTTCGGAGCTGCAGGGGCCTGTTCTGCCAAAAACTAAAACTTCTGGTCAGACTGCTAGGCTGGGTGCGAGAGCTGAGGCTTCCTGGTTCGCGGCCCGTGAGGCCTGGTACTGGCAGATTCAATGAATCTTTAAAACAGCCTGCTGAACCTGTTTTTAACCTTAGTTTTTGCATATTATGGGCTGGTTTATGTGTTCCCCAAGTTGCCTAATCAGTGCATAACAAGTGTAAGGTCAAGATCATGCTTTGATCCATTCAAAAACTTTGCAACGTGAGTGTAATCACGATGGTTATAGTCCCTAGTGACTATACCTACTGATTACCACATTGAATAGTCGAAGTGACGAGTCAAAGTTTCGGTCAAAATGCACGATTATGTGTGTTTTGCGACGAAACTATTTTCGGGTATCAAAACACTTTGTTTTGATATCAAATCAGTTTTTTAACTTAGTTAAACATGTTTTAACATGTTTAATTCGTCACTTTTAGTTTAGTGCTTGTTTAGGGTCGTAAGTCAAGCGGTCTAAATAACCGCTTATACTTTCGAACCCGACCCGTTTGGTTGATCATTAGGATCCAACCAAACATATTTTGTGACCATAGTTGTATAGGGAATAACCTTCCGAGGTTATACCTTATGGTCACTTAGTTTAATTAGTTGTATGATAGGTAGTTTATATGCCTTTGACCAAAATGCCCTTTTCGTGCATAATTTGGATTTAAGCATATGTAACCTAAATTTTGACACTTAAACTGATTATGCAACAATATTAAACATGTTAGGCCATATAATACTTGTCATAGGACTAGTTAGGCTACTCGAATGCGCTTTTGTGCAAATGACGCGTTAAAGTAGCGTAGACTACCTTAACGGGTCATAACGGGTCATAAGCACTTAGGATATGTTCCAAATCAGAATGTAGGCTTTGTTAAACCATAACACATGAGTTCCAATACTCATTTGGTTTACGAAACCTCATTCTAACCGATCTCCCGATTTAGGTGTCGATTTATTAACATAGTGATCCGATACTAGGTGCCACTTGATTCCTTGATTGCCCGAGCTTGTTAGTTCATTAAATCGAGGATACTTTTCAATTCAATGTGAGTACATAGTTCCCCTATTTTACTGCTTTCAATTGTTTTGGGGTGATTCATATGTGCTAAACGATTTTCAAGTTTTCAAAACGAATGCTATGGTTTATATTAAACACAACGATTTCAATAATGTGAACGAACTTGTTGGGGCGTTAATACATAACACGAATGACATTCATTAGCTTTGGCTGAGCCGACCAATAGTATGTTATGGTACCATAGGATCTGAAAAATCCCATTATCGGACTATCACCATGGTAATGTGGCTAACGACAGAACCTGATGAATTGTTAACTAACCCTTTGGTGGTTTGTTAATACGATTGAACGATGAACGAGTCAGAACACAAGTTTGAATATATTCAACGAGACGACCAAAAGTTAGTTTTCACAATTAAAACACGGCCGATTTGAACGATTGAACGATGGTTTATAACACGAACGAGTTGAACGATTGAACGATGATTTATAACACGAATGAGTTGAACGATTTAAACGATTGAATGATGGTTTATAACACGAACGAGTTGAACGATTAGTTTTGATAACACGAACGATTTGAAAAAAAAACACAATTGAATAATTGGTTTTTGGTATGTGATTAGATAACAGACGGGTGTAATGTAATAAAAACATGGTAGATACGCCGCTGGTACTTCTTATATATAATTTCTTTTATCGTATTATATTCCGTGGTGTTATTTAGTTCACGTGAACGAATGATCTCAAAAGATGACACGCAACGATGTTTACTAAATGATATAAACCATATGAGTTTTATTAATGATCTCAAACGATGACACGCAACGATGTTTACTAAATGATATAAACCATATGAGTTTTATTACAAGAACGAATTACAATTTGGTTTACAAAAGCAAACGTTTTGGGTCAAGGTTCATGGCAACGGGGTTTTATATAGTATAACCAACTCGTTTTAAGTTGGTTAATCATGTTGCAATACAAAACACTTTTCAAAACGCGGTTTTCGATTATCGACTCTTGTAGTTGTGCGAGGTATTGCAACATGTATACAAGCCATGAACTTGACACACTCACAAAACCTATGTGCTCGCCGGCATTTTTATGCTGACTTTATTTTCACATATGTTTCAGGTGTTGTTATTTGATGATTTTGATGATGACTAGGATGCATGCTCACATAGGATTAGACAAGGCCTTAGTGACTTAAAACAAGAAAGACAATATGTTGAACTCGTTTATTTTACTTTAAGACAATGTAATAACTAATTAAATAAAACGAAAATTTAATCCATGTGTTGTGAAACAATGATTTTGTTACTCCACTCCCCAACGTTTCTACCGCGGTTTTGTTGTTTTAACGCGGTCGGGGTGTGACAATTTACATTTTGCTGATAATTCGAACTGGTCATTTTACTTTGTTTATGTAATTCCAGTTCATGTCCTTCAAGCTTTTCAATCAATGCATCCAAAGTTATCTCGTCAAACTTTGCATCGTTTTTTAGTATCATGACAAACATTTTCCAATCATCTATATTAGGTAATGCCTCAATCAGATTGTCGATGATCTCTTCTATGTCCTTTTTGATTCCGAATCTTTCTAATTCGATTTTCAAATAACAGAATCTTTCAATCATTTGTCAAACACTTTCTCCCTTTAGACAGCTAAACAGATCAAACTCTTTTTTAAGCAACGATATTTTGTTCTTCTTAATTTCCTTCCCACCTGCTGCTTTAACTTCCAGTGTTTCCCACATGGACTTTGAAGTTTTGTCATGTTGTAGCAAAAACAAAATATCATCTCGAACAGATTGTTGTAACAGTGCAATCATTTTCTGTTCATTAGAGGCTTCCTTTCTATCCATTTCCACATATTCTTTGATTGGTATTAGTTCTCCATTTTCATTTATTGGTTTTACATATCCCAATTTTAATAAAACCCAACTATCATAAGCATACGCTTTCACCCAACCCTCAAATCTGTCTTTCCACCAGTTATAATCTTCTATATTCATTAGTCTTGGTGGTTTCTAATGATTTCATACGCGTTATCATAATTCAAACTTTCTGAAATAGCATTCGATATGCTCGTTGATGTGGGTGTCGTTTCGGATGTGAAGGCATTGTAGAATTCATTGTAGAACTCCTCTTCCATGATTTTAGGATTCTTGATTATAACCTGCAAACAATCAATCAAACAATTAAACCAACTTTGAATAACAAACAACAAGAACATTTTTGCTCCTGATCCGCTCGAAGGGACACAAGCTGATTCGTGCAGATGTGGGATCCTTGATCCGTGCGTAGTAAACTATTACCAAACCCAAGTTTCTTGTGTGGATCCGTGCGAACGAATAGATCCCAGATCCGTGCGTACACAAATCAGAATCCAATTACACACAAACACTATTTTCACGCTGATTCGTGCGAATCAACTAATAGGTAGATCCGTGCGAGCTTTTCAGCATGTTCATGTTGTTCATTTTGATAGTTTTGTCAAAAAATTTCAAGGATTTCGTTTGAATTTTGATCTGAAAATTTGAAGGATTGATTAAACACTGATTTCACACAACATATTGAAAAATCGGCTGTTTTTTACCCTAAATTCGACGTGAATTTGTGTTTTAAAGATGAAAAAGAATGAGTAGAAGAAGAATGAGTAGAATATGATGAAATTCAGATGAAATCAGCTCTGAATTGCTTGAATCTTGTATCTTCAGTCCTTGCAATCAATCACCCGCTCTGATACCACTTGTGAGTTCGTGTTAGATCGATTCCGATACACCGTTGACTGCGTAGATCTCGTATCTTGTGCGGAATCCAAGTACGAGAGTGGATCAGGCAAGAACAAGCTAATTATAAGTTGTTTTCTATTACTGATTTGATATTACAGCACAACGAAAATAAACTGACAGAGTTTCCCCTCTTGTCACCAAAAGATACAAATGAACAAGACCCTACAACCTATTTATAGGACATCTTGATCCGTAACATTAGATGTGGATGGACAAGGTAGTCACGGATCAACCCTTAACAGCGGATCAACCTATTTGTGCGGATGGACCCTGCGCACGGATGGACTTGATTTGAACGAATGCGCATAAGGCTTGAACCCTAATTCCACGCACCCTATACATCCATGCGGATCTACACGAGTTGATCCGTGCGGATCAACTTCTTCACATATGCACATTTTGTTTAACACTTTAATACCCAGTTTTGATCATTCATTAGCTACGATACGTGAATGACGGAAGCGATAGACACATGCACTCAAAAACCTCATTATATGATTCACCAAAGCACAAAGTCACCAACGTAGTTGATGACTCGGTTGGTCATGAGTAAAGTAAAAGTACAACTAACTAAGTTTGCTAAGTAGCCAAGTAAGAACAACCTGAGTGTGTCATACCCAACATGACAAATGTTGGAGGTGAGGTGGGTTAACTTACTTTGATTCTTGGAAACTACTTAGTATTTATCTAAGTCACTTAAACAACCAAGTGAGCTAGCTAAATGTGTTCATCCCAAGCATGGAAAGTGTTTGGAGACGTGATGTAGCCTGGTTCACTTTATGTCTAGGAAGTTGTTTTAGTGACTTAGTGGTGGGAAGACAAGTAACAAATCAACAAGTGAGGTAGTGGAACTTGGTTGGAAAGCCAAGACTTCCATGGTTCACACTTTCACCAAAACACAAGTCTCACCATATTGAAGATGATGAATGTTGATGGTCTCAAAACTTGTAGGTTGTTCAAAACCTTATCAAAATAGAATGTTTAGAGGGTGTTTGCACCTATAAACTTATAGAAATCAACCCTACACAAGCTCCATAACCATAGGTTTGGCAAGAAGCAATGTAGGTGTAACATTGAGTAAGTTTAAACATGTTTATGGAATTCTAAGTGAAAGCTTCTTCAAAGCAGAAAGTTTGGGCCTCAAAATGGTGATGTTCCACCTTAGTTTACCATGGTAAACTTGTGGAAACACTCCTAGAGGTGTTCTAAGCTTTTAAGAAGAAGAAGAAGAAGAAGCGAAGAAACTTGAAGAAAAGTGAGATGAGAGCTCACTTTGGGACTTAGAAGATTTTGCCTTCAACTTGATATTTTCAGTAATTTGAGAGTGTAAAAGAGTGTTTAGAGAGTTGGAAAAGTAAAATGGAGGTGTAGGAGGCTTGGTTTTATATTGGTGGATTAGAGTTTGGGTTTAAATGAAGTTATATGGTGATTGGGTGAAGAAGGAGGTGGGAAAGTTGGCCAATGTGTGAGCTAGAAACAACTTTCTGCGGATCAGGCCTCCTCTCCACTCGCGGTGTGAAAGGGCTTCTCTGTCGCCCCCTGCGAGGAGCCCTTTTCGATGCCCAAGTTTTTTTTCTTACTTTGGCCCTTTTATGCTGTAACTTATGTTTTTAACAAGTTTTCAAGTACGCAATGCGTATGCATGTGTGGTTTACGTATCGTGTATGTATAAATGAGAATTGAGAGTATAATAAGTCTCAGTGTGCACATAAACATGTATCTAAAGATTGATTGCGTATAAGTATAAATATAACAAGTGTAAGTATAAAAGTGAATTTCTATTATGATTGAAGTCTCGGGTTACAAGTTTGGTAGTGAAATACGAATACATTACGAATACAATTTTTTTTAAAAATATAAATACGATTACAACTTTCTAAATAAAGAAAGTACAGAAATGCAAAGCGTTACAGCTGCCTTGTAAACATGTTGTTGCAGCCATATGGGATATGTCAAGGAACAACATTAAAGTTGGTATACCAGAAGAGTGGGTATCGGAAGTGTACTAGCTGTTAACATGGAAGAAGGTCTATGAGAATGTCATAGAACCAATCAATAGGCCTGAAATGTGGACTCCTTCTCAGTGTCCATCAACAGTTATCCCACCCAAACATCATAAACATGTTTGTTTTGACCCTCTATAACTTTCATGCATGTATGCATTAATTTACTCTTGTTTTTTTAGGTTGGAAGGCCAAAGAAAAAGAGAAAGAACGCCTTTGGGGAAAAAGAGATTAAGAAAGAGTTTGACAAAGGAGGCAAGATGACCAGAAATGGCACTACCACCAAGTGTAGTAAGTGTGGTAACCTTGGACACAACATGAGAAGCTGCAAAGGTCAAGGGAGAATGAGAGTTCTAAAACTGTTGCTTCACAAGAATCACATACTGCCACTCAAGGTTCCCCAATTCACAGTCTTGAGGATTAGTTATTCCTGGTCAAAAGTTCGATGCATGTATGGTTATTGTGATTGTTGTACGGTTGATGAATTATGTGGATGTTGTTTTAGACAATGTCTGATTGTTGTACTATTTTAATGGTTTTGCAACTAAACAATGTATGGTTTTTTGTGATTATATATGTGGCTACATTTTAGACCACCTTATATCATATGTGTGTAAACCAAATATGACAGAAAATAATTTGATTACAATACTAGTTAAGTACATAATCTAGTAAACAACCTACAACTATAGAAAATCAAACAATACACATAGCTAATATAGTCACCGGTATACTATTCTATTTCCTATGACAATCATCCAAACATGACTAATCCGAATTAGAACCATGCTCCCCTTCTTATGGATTGTGGTACCAATCCCCCTCTTCATGTCAAAACTATAATCTCATGCCTGTTCCAACACTTTAGGGTCATAATCTTTTGTCGGATCTTCAAATGACTCTTCATTGGCCCTTTGTTCATCTAAATAAGGTCGGATCTCTACAAAATCTTGATCCTCAAAGTATACATAACTTTCAGGTTCTTCTATTGGTGCAACTACAGCTTCATCCTTTTGAATCTCATCAATTGCATCAGGGTTACATTGTGGCTACCAAACTAACATTAATACAAACAATAAGAACTAGCAAAAGAAACATATAGCATTACAATAACCAATATATCCATTGCAACTAATCGAAAAGAAAAATACTTAGTAACACAACTAAAACATTTAACTACTTAATCAGATAAAACAACACAAACATGAACCAACTAATCCCTAAATAAAGCTTCCATTTCAACACATCTTTATCTTTGTACTCAACCAATTTGTCTTTGCACTTAACCAAATCATCCTTATCTTTGATACTTTGTATTAAAGCAGGCATTACCTCACGACAAATTTGACATCCCTTTTCCTCACCAACATCAGCCCATCTAAGAAAGCCGCATCCCCCTAACTACAAACAGACATCAAAAGATGCATAACAACTCAGAAACTACACAAAACTGAATTACATTTGCATAATCTAGTCACTTACATTCGCAGATACAGACAACCCAGATTTGCCTTCGACTCAGACTCTTTGTATACCGTTTGGACACCACATGCACACATTATGTCACACGACTTGGTCTTCATCATTCTCGCTTTGGAAAGATACACATCGGAAGAACATCCATACATTGGTCTTGATCAACGAAGAACTTGAATAGGTCTGCAGGTGGTTTGAGGAAAATGAACATAGAAATTAGGGTTTTAAAGAATGAAGAAGGGTAATTTGGTCATTTCACCAAATTCAAACAGTAAAGTTAACGTTAAGATGACAGAGGGGCCAATGTTGATTACATTTGGAATCATCTGAGGATAGGACAACAGGATTTTGGCTTTAGGGTATAAGAGTGTAAGCGAGGTAAAACCCCAGAGGGTAAAATTACATTTTACTATATTTTTTAAATTATGATAAGAACTTAGTAACTTACGTATCAATTATAGAACTTAGTAACTTACCTAAAAATTACAATTACTATTTTATTTTTTTAACAACGAATGTTACTATAACTAACATACTTTTATCATATATTTGAAATATAATTGGTTTATCTTTTTAATGTGTGAACCCGACGTGCGTACCTGACCACCCCACGTCATCTTTGCTGGCCCACAACCCCACCCTCCCCCGCCTTTTACACCGTCTTCGCAGCCTTCGTTCGCCATCAACACCATTTGACAGTGGTAGGGGTGGCGAGGTTGACGACACGATGGAGGTGGTAGTCGTAGAGGCGGGATAGTGGTGGTGACCGGATGGTGACAGTGTCCAAGGTGGAGATGGTTGTAGGGGTGGTTGCTAGGGGCGAAGAGAGGAGTAATCATAAATACGATGACAGTGACCAGCTAAAGATTTCGGTTACTTTAATTGAATTCATTCACACAAACATAGAATTCATATGAATTCAATTAATATTTCAATCAAACATAATAACCTTCTTTTTTATTTAACGATGTTTAAAACTACCTCAACATACCTGAATGAGCCTTCCTGAGACGGGATATAACCGTCCATGAACCTTAAAAATCTCAAACTCTTACCATCACCTCCATTCCATTGGACCATTAAGGTCAATTGCATACATATATTAACCTTGTATTCCAACAAGCTAATGTTACTTTTGGCCTTGGCCGGACATAAGAAAAATCAAATATATTAGTTTCTATTTTGTGATAAACGTATGTGCATACGCCCACCTGTCGTCATCCTCCGTTGACCTGCCATCAGCTCATTGGACTCCTCCTACCAACCCCCTGTTCTTCACCACAAGACACACACTCCCTTTAAATTTAAATTGGCATCACTTTCGCAGATCAGATCAGTACAACACAAGAAACATGTCGAGAGTTCCACGAATCAAACTGGGTTCACAGGGCCTAGAAGTATCCGCTCAAGGTCTAGGTTGTATGGGCATGTCCGCCTTCTACGGAGCCCCGAAACCCGAACCCGACATGATCAACCTCATCCACCACGCCATTAACGCTGGCGTCACCTTCCTCGACACCTCCGATATTTACGGACCCAAAACCAACGAGATCCTTCTCGGCAAGGTAAGCAAAGCAGCATCTTCATACATATACTTGACTTGGGTTCGTTTTCTAGAATAAATACTTACTTTAAAGAATAACTTTTTTTTTTTTAATTCAAATATTGGATTGGAATTTTTTTTTAGTTTAAAAAAAAATTGGTATAATATAACTGCCAATGTGTTTGGTTGGTATAATTTCTAAGGAATGGAATAAAGATTATGAATGATTTCAGGCTTTAAAGGGAGGAATGAGGGGGAAGGTGGAGCTGGCTACTAAGTTTGGGATTAAGTATGATGGTGTGCGCGAGATTCGCGGAGATCCGGAGTATGTTCGGGCTTGTTGTGAAGCTAGTTTGGAGCAGTGGCGGATCTAGAAAATCCGCCAAGCCGTAACGTTTTATAAATAAGCCGTAACGAAATCGAAAAAACCTCAAATTTTTCCAAAATTTACACTAATTTTTCCAAATTTTTCCGCGCCAAGCCGTAGCGGGCGTTGCCCCCCGCTACATGGTAGATCCGCCCCTGGTTTGGAGCGGCTTGGGGTGGAGTCTATTGATCTGTATTATCAGCATAGGATTGACACTCGTGTGCCCATTGAAATCACGGTTAGATGATCATTCATACTTGTTTAAAGCTTTTGAAACTTGTTTTGAGTTATGAATGTTTTTAAGGTGTTTGGATTTGTGGACTGCCATCAGGGTGCCAATAAGCCCTGGGGTAGGTACTGTAGGGCTATCAACATTCATATTAATAATGGGTCAATTGAAAGAAATTAAATTAAAAAGGTAGGTGTGTCCTGGTTCAAGAATTTGTTTGTTCTAGTAGAATTTTAGGTGTACTAGTACATCAAAAGAGAGCCATTGTTATCAATTTATTGAATTTAAAATGGAAAAGAAATAACAAACATTGAATGTATAGGGTAGGGATCCTGTACATTAATCCAGAAGTGTGAGAAGTGTATTATAACATTATATATAACACTATATAACACCATATAAACACCGTATAACACTATGTAACACCATATAACACTATGTAACACTATGTAACACTATATAACAATATATAACACTATACATCTATCATAGACATGCTATCCGACAAAATATAATGTTATATTTGTTATATAGTGTTATATAGTGTTACATAGTGTTATATGGTGTTATATGTTGTTACATAGTGTTATACGGTGTTTATATGGTGTTATATAGTGTTATAATACACTTCTCACACTTCTGGATTAATGTACATGATCCTCTATCCATACTTTGGTTTGTCATATATCAAACTTAAAACATTAATTCATCTCAATTCTTATCAATAAGTACAAAAAATATTCACAGTTTTGTTCAAATTTAACATTTGGGGGGACTTTTATATGTAAAAAGTTGTTTAGGGACTTTTAGGAGACAAAAAAGAAAGTATGTTGGTTTTTTAAGTGCAAAAAAAAAGTGAAGGGACTTTTATGAGAAAAACAGAAAGCATATTGGTTTATTATGCCATTTACCCAATTAATAACAAGGAAAGTGGCTTCACGAATTCTCATAACTATTTTCTCCATGAGTTAGTATGTCATCCAACTTTGGTATTACAAGCTTTTTTCTCCATTTTGGAATGGTGTTTTGAAATATGTTATCTGATTATTGTGTTTTCAAGTAAGTTTCTATTCTTTAGGTACTGTGAACTTGGTTTTAAAAGCTCTCCGAAAGCCAATGTGCCGCCCATCTTTCCTTGTTGGAAAATACTATTTATAGTTAATATTTTAACTTGTTAACTTTTAAACACTCAAATTAAAGATATTCTCATATCTCTGGTCAGATTTGTTCAATATGTTTAGAAAAACTCGGACCCATTGTCTAATTTGTTTAAATATCGCATCAACTGCAACAATGCGTTTCCGTAACCGCATCAAGCACACCGTGCATTATGCGCGCCTTATACACACATTTTAAACCAATACAATGAAACTGGTTGTAATCATTTGATTCCTTAAGATTCAAATAAATAGTTTAATAGTAGTTGCAAGAAATCTGATCATTTGATTATTTAAGGGTCAAACAATCGGTTTTGGAACTAGTTGTGACAAAACTGATTCAGACATGCAAAGTCTTAAATAATCAAAATTTGTTACACACTCAAAACTGTTGATTATCTCATTATCCCGACTTCAAATTGCATAAGCACATTTAATGACACACAAACTCTCCTGGACTTATGTTTTTTTATACATCAAAAATTCATTTGATAGGTTTTTTTTCATATATGAGGAGAGTTTTGTTCTTTATCATCACTTCAAATGTTTTTCTTTTTGTTGTTAGATGGGCGAACTAAAGAAGCTGGTGGAAGTAGGAAAAATTAAATATGTTGGATTATCAGAGGCATCGGCATCGACCATCAGAAGAGCCCATGCTGTGCACCCAATAACCGCCATACAACTAGAATGGTCCTTGTGGACAAGAGATGTTGAACAAGATATCATTCCTACTTGCAGGTTCGACACGCCCTTTTTAATATTTCTTATGCTATGAATAATGAAAAATCCAAAATTCCAAATTTCTTACTTTTGTATACCATATTTCATCAGAGAACTTGGGATTGGGATCGTTGCATACAGTCCGCTCGGACGAGGGTTCTTCTCTTCTGGTCCTAAGATGCTCGAGAAGTTGGAAGATGGCGACTTCCGTAAGGTATGTCCAGTTGACCAGGAACACCTTTTGTTTAAATCCTTATTCCTTACAGTAGAACTGATAAATAATTTGTGCTAAGACGGACTGCAAAGAAATATATTAGTAGAACATATACATACTTTGTGATAATATGTCAAATTCATAAGTTCAGTTGTATGTACTAAAAGTACATATTGGACAACTTTTGACATTTTGACCCATTTGACCAGGTTCCTAATTAGATAATTGTGTTGATATTACTAATTTGACTCGTTAGATATAAACATGACTAGGATTAACCATTGATAGTTGGAATTGATATCTGGTTTTAAATTTTTCATTTTGTAGTACTTACCGAGGTTCCAACCTGAAAATCTGGAGCACAACAAGATCTTGTTCGAGAGGGTTAACGAACTTGCATCAAAGAAAGGGTGCACCCCTTCACAGCTATCGCTGGCCTGGGTTCACCACCAGGGAAATGACGTAGTCCCCATTCCAGGAACCACCAAGATTGAAAATCTTGAACAAAACATAGGAGCGTTATCCGTCAAGCTAACACCAGAAGAGATGGCTGAACTTGAATCCATTGCATCAGCTGATTCAGTCAAGGGGGAGCGATATGGTTCGGGTCTTTCCACATATGCGGACTCTGACACTCCTCCATTGTCATCTTGGAAAGCTTAATCTTAACCGCTGCTGCTATCTGTTTTTTGTGTAAGCATATCATAGCTGCAAGTCGTTTGTGTGTCATATGCTTGTATACACTTAAATCGCTATGTATTCCTGTAATAACCTTGTATCGTGTTTTGAAACTTGGTTGTGATGCAAGCAGCCGAGACCTTGAGCAGAATAAATACATGCGGGTTCATGTTTGAACTTTGTCGAATCTAAAAGTCGCTTTGAGTTATTTGAATTGAAATTAATTGGGAATTGCAATGGAATAAAATAACAATCCATTCACATAGAAATAAAGAACACAAATTTAATCATCATAAGTCATGGCCGATTAATATTGAACAAGTAAGAATTACAAGACTTAAGGATTACCTCTCAACTCTCTCTGTATTTTCCACTTTAAACTCACATACTGTATATCATAGATAATTTACAATGACACTTCATAACATTTGTAAAGAGAGGATTGATCAATGGATGTTACTTAAAAGTGACATCTAAGATTCTCTATAAACATATTCTTAGCCTATATATATATATATATATATATATGTAGGATCGAGATTCGACCTAAACGAGTCTATCAGAAGAGTTCTAATCCAAACCAAAGGCGGAATTCAATGATTCGGACTTGATTACAGCTTGATTCACACTAAGATTCACTTTAATTGTCTTGTATATTGATTTGAAAGAGTTACAGATCAAACGACACTTCGGCAGCACCTCAGCTCCGGAATCAGAATCGTTACAAATAAAATGAACAGATCTAGTATTTATAGGGAAGCCAGTTCGTATGAACTGGACATTTGCCATCGCATGAACTGGAGCATTTGCCACTTCACATGAACTGGAGTGTCCAGTTCGCATGAACTGGCCAGTTCGTGTGAAGTGGCTTGTTCAGCTTCGTTTCCTGTTTCTATCGTACTACGCGATCTGTTCTATCAAATCTATTACATGACTCGAGAACACTAAAAAAGTGGGGAACAGCGGGGAACCGACTCAAACGAACTCCGATTGGACTCATTCCAGCGGCGTTGGAACCGGCTCGTCGAACCCTAACTAAGATCTCTTAACCCTAAACCCTAAATCCTAACTTCTAAACTCTAAACCCTAAAGCTAAAAAAATAAGGCTAAAACATAAGCTAAACCGTAAAATCTAAACTATAAACCATAAAAGCTAAACCCTAAAGGCTAAACCTAAAGCTAAACCCTATAGCTAAACCCTAAACCCTAAAGCTAAACCCTAAGGCTAAACCCTAAAGCTAAACCCTAAAAGCCAAACCCTAATATATTTAGGGTTTACGGGTTATGATTTAGGGTTTAGGGTTAAGAGATCCTAGTTAGGGTTCGACGAGCCGATTCCAACGCCGCTGGAATGAGTCCAATCGGAGTTCGTTTGAGTCGGTTCCCCACTGTTCCCCATTTTTTTAGTGTTCCCCAATGAACCTCACACTATATATATATATATATATATATTATACGGGTTAAGTTATTCTATAAAGTCTCATAAAAGTAAGAAGTATAAGAATGCCTTATAGAGTGACAAGTGTTCAAGAACCTAAAACCTAAACCCACTACACCACCACCCAAAACCTAAACACCCACCCCCGCAAAAAAAAAAAAAAAAAAAAAAAAAAAACCTCACCAAAAAACCCAACCCCCCCCCCCCCCCCCGCATTTTTTTTGTTTTTGGTGTATTGAGTTTATTTTTAGGAGCCTTTGTACACTTCTTATTTTTAAAAGCCTTTGTATTTGATCCTAAACCTATAGGTAATATTTGATTATTATTGTAGATATAGATAATCTCTTGTAATTATATGATGGTTTGTGGTTGACTATGGTATTCGGCTTCATAAGTCCAATACGCATTCTTTGGTTGCCTACTCAGACACATATTTGGGAGGTTGTCCCGAATCCCCGCGCTCTACTAGTGGTTACTGCGTTTTTCTTGGTGACAATTTGATTTCGTGGTCCTCAAAGCGGCAACCTACTATTTCATGCTCGAGTGCTGAGGCTAAATATCGTGGTGTGGCCAATGTTGTGGCTGAGGCCACCTGGCTTCGAAACTTCTTGAATTGCATCTTCCCCTTCGGCAGGCTTCTATGATTTATTGTGACAATGTATATATGTCAGACAATCTTGTTCAGCATCAGCGTACGAAACACATAGAGATACACATACATTTTGTTCGTGAGAAAGTACGCATAGGGCATATCCATGTTCTACATGTGCCATCAGCCCTCCAATATGCAGACATTTTTACTAAAGGAGTTGCTCGACAGTTGTTCCGGTCCTTTCGCTCAAGCTTCAGCGTCTTGTTAGCATAAATTATTTACTTAATTATTTATTAAATAATTTATGGTGCCCTTATTGATCATTTATCTAATAACCAGGTCAATAATATCCCTATGAAATTAACTGGGTTTTATTTGATGGACATAAAGGCCCGTACTAGTTAATTAGGGTTTCCCCTTGGGTGAAGCATATAAATACAGGTTATTGGGAACCCTAAAGACACACCATAAAGTTTACGGCCCCCTCACTACAATCTGTTATTATCATCCCTCTCCATCCTAACTGCTCACCCTAAACGGGAACCGATCAAGATGGCTTCTTCTTCATCTCTAACCGCTACTGGATTGTCAGGTATATCAAGATCCCTAATGTGTTTTCCATTAGATATTAAAAGAACTGACTAACATGTGGTATCAGAGAGATGTTACTCAGTTCTTTAATTCCCTTATGATCTGGAACTGAAATCAGAAAAAAAGACTAAGTTTTTTTATTAAATCTGATATACTTTATTACGATGTCGATCACTTCGTTTTTTAATTATCTGTTCGAAGTTTGGTAGCACATGATACAACAATTAATTTACGATGGTGGGGTCTTTAGTTTATTGGTGTTGAAGGTTGGTTCAACACAAGAATTTTGGATCTATGCTCCTAAACTGATGTTGATTATTACTTATAGAGTTAAATGCTTGGTTGGTCCATGTGGTTTGCAAAAATTGCAGACTTGGTCCTAGTGGTTTACTAATTAAACGCGTGGTCCCAAAAGTTGTAAAAAATGCACTTGGTTGGTCCCCTTACCTAACCTCTGTTAAATTTCCCAGTTAACTATGTGTGAAATGACTATATTACCCCTGAAAGCCCAATAATCTTCTTCAACCTCTAACACCCACCCCTCCTTCTCTGTTGCAACTCAGGCGACCGGAGTCGCACCTGCGATTGAGAAGATGATTGGGACCACGCGTAGATGATTGTTCTGTGATTATTCTGAAACCCAAACCAAACCAAACCAAAACATTCCACCATCGCCTCCGCCTTCGTCGCCGGCAGTGGTGTAGGCCACCAACACTAACATCAACATCATTTATCATCTTCAACCTCACCTCGATAATCATCATCGGTCGAGTCGGAGACCTACTGCCGCCGCCGTACCTCGCCGGAGCTCGACACCGGCTCCTCCGACTCCTCTTCTCGTTCTCCAATCTCTCTCATCCACCGATCTCTCTCTCTCCTTCTCTGCTCACTCTCTCGATCTCCCGCATTATCCGCGCTTTAGCCGCCGTACGCCACCACCAAAAGATGGTTGTCACACCCCAACCGATGGCAGAATCATCGAGGCGCGGCACTGAGTGAAACAGATTGTCCATGAGTATCCATAACGACTATTAATTACTAGATATTTAAAACGTCATGTCCCATACCATAACATATCCAAATAAAATAGTTATAACAGATAATTGTCTCACAAACAAGTACTAATCCGACAACTCAGATTTCAAAATAGACAATTTGTTTATTTATTTGTTTCTAGACTCTTTCCTAGCCTCGATTTCATCACACAGCAAACCAAGCATCCTAGCATCTTAAGCACCTGTAACATACGTTAAAGTAAAAGTCAATACACATAGTGTAAAGGTGAGCATACAAGTTTAATAGATATAATAGAGTTCGAAATTCGTTTACGCGTAACCAGCACGTACAACGTGTGATGTGAAGCACGTTAGTTATCGACATGATCCTATCGATACCAATGATTGCGGGTTGACTGCCCAAGGCAGTTCGCAACACTTATTCACCACTGCGAATCATGTGATTAATAGTCCTTAACAACCCCTGAGTGAACAGGTGCTGAGTCCAAACTATAGTACTATCGTTGCTAAGGCAGGTAGACAGCAATCTATGTGTAAACATAACAAACAAGCATTCATCGAGTCACGTATAACATGCAGTAGCGGTTAGCGTTAAAGTATTGCGTAGTGTGTTTGATGTGATTTAGAATAAGTAACGTATGTAACACCCAAAAGTGCATAAAGCAAAAAGGGTTCGAGTATACTCACAACGATGATGGATTGAAGGGAGCGCTAGAGCGGGATTAGCATGAACAGTTAACGATGGCATAAACGATAAGCGGTGTGTACAACAATGAAAAGTGAATGAGTGACGAGTGGTCATCCGGCCGGATGGCTATCCGAAAGGATGGCCATTCGATCGGATGTCAATCCGTTCGGATGGTCATCCGTTCGGATGGCCATTCAGTCGGATTGACTCCTCGTTTGGGATGGATGTGTTTGTGTATGATGGTTTGTCCTTTGAAGTTTTCGTTGTAGCATTTTGAAAACAGAGAAGTATCTCTACCCTTCAGGTCGGTCGGTTGATCAAAAGGTGGTTTGATCGGGCGGCGATCCGTTTGGTGAGACATTTCTTAGAGAACAAGTTCACAGCAATTTTACCATCCAACCAGATGGTCTACCGATCGGGTGGAAATACGCTAGAACTGGTAATGCATTGGACATGTTGATAATTATTTAAGTGCCAAACCCCAAGTGTCGCCCGATCGGATTGCGGGTCGATCGGATAGCAGTCCGATCGGATGCAGTCCGATCGGACGGTGATCCGTCCCGTGATCTGATCGTGTTGTCAACTCGGTGTTCTTGCTAAGTTTTACGGTTTAGTTGAGACGGTATGATGACGTTTTAGACAACAGAACCCCCATCAGAACCAAGTAACCCGATCGAATAGGAACCACCCTGACCCGATCAGTTAGCAGCTCGTGACGGTTGGTCATGTCTAACTCGTAATCATTATCTCTTGGATAGAATTCAGATCTTGTACCAACACATCACTAAGAAGAAGTAGAAGATCAAAACAAGCTCCGATTCTATCGGTTTTGAATGCATTGAGTGTAAAGGAGTTGAAAGAAAGTTAGAAAACCATCTTTCAATCCTTTTAACCTAGAATACGTTCAGATCTATGTAAGATCTTTGTTTATTCATGTGGAAATCCTTCAGATCCAAGTTGTTCTTGGTGGATTGAAGCCAAAACATGAAGTTCATAAGAACACCATGATGACATCATCCTAGAACACCTCAAATCCAGTGATTTCACGGTTAAAAGCGAAAATTGTTCGGTGAAAAAGATGAAGAATCAAGTGTAGATCATAGAAGTACAAAGATTTCGGAAGAAACTTACAAGAATCGAGAGAAATCGAGAGAAAGGTGTGCTTGAGCGTCTGGTTCGGGTGAGGAGTTGTGACATCAAATGATTGTGACAGGAGGTGGTATTTATAGGGTTTCTAAAAGAGGAAAGTGCACAGTGTCGAGTGGGTCACCGATCGGATGGTTGTCCGATCGGATGGCAATCCAATCGGTTGACCATCCGACCGAGCAGTCGCTCGATCAAGTGGCTCCGACGTTTGAGTTTCGGCGTTTCGATTCGCGTGTTGAGCGTTGCGATGCGATTCGAGGGAGCGATGCGATAGTATTACCCATTAATCCTAACTACTATATCTAACATACAATCACTATAATTAACTTGCGTTTAGCGTCTGCGATTCGATTGTGATAGAGTTGCGATTGTGTTTTGATTAATCACCACATCATAACATAAATATACATGCACAAGTAACACTTAAGTAGCACACACACACGTAAAACTATATCCAGAACGCATAAATTCGAGTTGCGAGTGCGATTGCGATGTGATAAGTGATAAAACATGCGAGAAATAGCGATTAAACCTTGATTACTAACAAGTACTCCACATAATACAGCTAATGAGATAAAATAAATAGATTATCTACAAGTCAAAGAAGTCAAAACAGGAGTTGAGCAAGGGGTGACAGATCGCAATTAGCAACCTTTTCTTCCTTTGACTTCAATCTTGACTTTGACTTTGACTTTCGAAACACGGGGTGTTACAGCCTCCCCTTCTTAAGGGAATTTCGTCCCGAAATTAGGCCGAAGCCGTAACAAATAACTGCGGGTACTTCACCTTCATGTCACTTTCGAGTTCCCAAGTGAACTCTGCGCCTCGCTTGCCTTCCCAGCGGACTTTCACAATGGGAATACGTGAGCGCCTGAGCTGCTTGGTTTGTTGGTCCATGATTTCGACAGGCTTTTCCACGAAGTGTAATGTTTCATTCACTTGTAGATCCTCGAGTGGAACGTGTAAATCATGCTCAGCCAGACACTTTCTGAGGTTCGAAACGTGGAAAGTCGGATGGATGTTGTTAAGTTCTTCCGGTAGTTCGAGTTTGTAGGCCACTTTTCCGATCCTTTTCAGAATCTTAAAGGGTCCAACATATCGAGGCGCGGGCTTTCCTCTCTTGCTGAATCTGACCACACCCTTCCAAGGTGAAACCTTTAGGAGTACGTAGTCGCCAACGTCAAATTCGAGGGGCTTGCGTCGTCTATCGGTGTAACTTTTCTGACGACTCCGAGCTTTCAGCAGATTGTCCCGAATCTGGAGGATTTTGTCAGTCGTTTCTTACAATAGCTCAGGACCGGTTAATTGCGAGTGCCCGATCTCGTGCCATGCAATAGGCGATCGACATCTTCTTCCATACAATGCCTCAAATGGTGCCATTTGAATGCTGGAATGATAACTGTTATTGTACGAGAATTCGACTAAAGGTAAGTATGCGTCCCAATTGCCACCGAAATCTATGACACATGAACGGAGCATGTCTTCAAGGGTATAAATCGTTCTTTCAGTCTGACCGTCGGTTTGGGGATGGAAAGCGGTACTTAGATTAAGCGTAGTACCGAGAGCGGATTGAAACGTTTCCCAAAGACGCGAGGTAAACCGACCATCGCGGTCAGAGATGATGTCGCGAGGCGTCCCATGTCGACAAATGATCTCATTGGTGTAGATCCGGGCTAATTTTTCTACCTTATAGTCTTCTCGTATCGGCAGAAAGTGAGCAGATTTAGTCAAGCGGTCAACGACAACCCAGATGCTGTCGTGACTTGATGGCGTGCGTGGAAGTTTCGTTATGAAGTCCATAGCTATACTCTCTCATTTCCATATAGGAATCTCGGGTTGAACAAGTAAGCCAGAGGGTCTTTGATGTTCGGCCTTGACTTTGGAACAAGTCAGGCACTTCGAAACATAGATAGCGATATCTCTCTTCATGCCCGGCCACCAGTACTCGAGCGAAGGTCCTGGTACATTTTATCGGCACCGGGATGAATAGAATATCAGGATTTGTGGGCTTCGTCCATCAAAATATGTCATAAATCGATCCGTTTAGGGACCCAAATTCGGTCCAGATAATGGAATATCCCATTCGACTTATTCTCTAGCTGGGCTCCATCGTTAAGAATCATTTCCTTCTTCAAAGTGCGTTCGGTAAAACAGGCATGTTGGGCTTCACGGATAAGGGTTTCAAGATCATGCTGGGCTTGAACATTACGGGCGCTGTGCAAATAGCTCCGTCTGCTGAGAGCGTCGGCAACGACATTTGCTTTGCCAGGATGGTAACGAATCTCACAGTCGTAATCAGTGAGAAGTTCAACCCATTGGCGTTGGCGCATATTGAGTTCCTTTTGGCTGAGGATGTGTTGTAAGCTCCTATGATCTGTGAAGATCGTACACTTGGTACCATACAGGTAGTGTCGCCAAATCTTCAGCGCAAAAACAACTGCACCTAGCTCGAGATCGTGGGTTGTGTAGTTCTTCTCGTGGATCTTGAGCTGACGAGACTCGTAAGCGATAACCTTGTCTCGTTGCATGAGAACACAACCAAGACCAAGGTTCGAGGCATCACAATAGACTATAAAGTCATCGTTTCCGTCGGGTAGAGTGAGAACGGGAGCATTGCAAAGCATATGCTTGAGGGTTTGAAAAGCAGTCTCTTGTCCAGTTCCCCAAACAAAAGGCTTGTCTTTGTGTGTGAGAGAAGTGAGTGGCACGGTGATTTTGGATAATCCTTCGATAAATCGGCGATAATAGCCTGCCAATCCGAGAAAAGAACGGACTTCAGACGGGTTCTTAGGTGTAACCCAACTCTTGACAGCTTCGATCTTCGCGGGGTCGACGTGAATACCTTGACTATTGACAATGTGACCGAGGAATTGAACCTCCTCCAGCCAGAATTCACACTTGGAGAACTTGGCGTAGAGTCGATTCCCTTGGAGTAGCTCGAGAACCAAACGTAGATGTTGCGCGTGTTCGGTTTTCATCTTGGAATAGATCAGGATATCATCGGTGAACACGATGACAAAGCGGTCGAGAAAAGGTTTACACACGCGATTCATCAGATCCATGAAAACCGCGGGTGTGTTGGTTAGACCAAAAGGCATAACCACGAACTCATAGTGGCCGTATCGCGTGCGAAAGGCGGTTTTGGGTATATCCTCCTCTTGAATGCGTAATTGGTGGTAGCCGGAGCGCAGATCGATCTTGGAAAAACACGTAGCACCTTGTAACTGGTCAAACAAATCATCAATGCGGGGTAGGGGATAGCGATTCTTGATTGTCAGCTTATTCAACTCCCTATAGTCGATGCACATCCGGAACGACCCATCCTTCTTTTTGACGAAAAGGACTGGTGCGCCCCAAGGGGAGGTGCTAGGGTGAATGAAGCCTTTGTCAAGTAATTCCTGGAGCTGACTCGACAGTTCGCGCATTTCGGACTGTGCGAGTCGATAAGGAGCTCTAGCAACAGGATTTGCTCCAGGAATGAGGTCGATGCGGAAGTCGATATCACGACTCGGAGGTAAACCTGGAAGATCATCAGGGAATACGTTTGGAAATTCGCAAACAACAGGGACATCGTTTACTCCCGTATTACCTTTCTTTTCCTTCTCCGCTACTACAATGTTAGCCAAGAAAGCTCTGTATTCCTTGTGGAGATACTTGCTAGCTTGGGTACATGACATGAGCTGGAGTTTCTTCGACGCGACTTCACCGTAAACACACAATTGATCACCATTAGCGAGCGAGAATCGAATCATCTTATTAAAGCAAACAACTTCAGCATGGTTTTCGCGAAGAAAGTCCATGCCTACTATGACATCGAAACTACCGAGCTGCATCGGAATAAGGTCGATACGAAAGATGTGATTGTTGAGTTCGAGAGTACAATCACGAAGAACAGAATTGACAGTGACGGTTCTTCCGGTGGCAACTTCAACATCGAACGTCGAGGGGAGATGGGCGCGCTTACGATTAAGGAGCTTTTCGAATTCAAACGATACAAAACAGTTATCGGCTCCACTATCAAATAAACACGAAGCATAAATACCATTCACAAGGAACGTACCATTAACCACGTTGTTGTCAGCCTGAGCCTGGCGCACATTAATGTTGAAAGTTCGAGCGCGAGCTGCTTGTTGCTGTTGTTGCTAAGGCTGCTGTTGAGGCTGTTGCTGGGGCTGCTGCTGTTGTGCCTCTTGTTTCACCACTCGATTCGGGCACATGTTTGTGAAGTGGTTGGGATCACCACACGCAAAGCAAACTCTAGCACTGATCGCGGGTGCCTGAGCCGCTTGTTGGCCTTGAGGAGCAGGAAGTAGAGCTTGATGAGCAGTAGCTGGAGCTTGACGAGGACCTGTACGGCAGTTGGCGGTGAAATGGCCGTACATGTTGCAATGCACACAAAATCTGCAAGCGATTCCCAATGGGTGGTGATAGGTACAAGTCAGGCTGGCCGGGTGAGGACCCGTTTAAGCACACTTTGCCGGCGGTGCTTGGGTTACCGGTGTCGCGACCTGGCGGTGTTGAGTCTGCTGCTGAGCTGGTACAGCTTGGAGCGGGGCAGCAGTGGTGACGGCACAGTTCTTGTTGCTGGAATTGCTGTTGTTCTTCCTCTTGCGACGTAAAGCCTTTGAAGACTGAGGAGTGGCGGTGGTCTCAGCGGTTGGTATGGAGGTAGCTTGATGCAGATTCTTAGCGGCTTTAGCCAGACTTGACTCGCTTGTCGTTTATTTCAGCGGCAAGCAGGTAAGTTTCTTCGATTGTTGTTGGTTTTGAAGCTTCCAAAAATCTGCAATACAATCTGGCAGGGCTCGGATATACTTTTTGATCGTCACATCAGGAGTCTTAACTTGATCAGGACAGATTATGCTAAGCTGCTTGAAGCGAGCAGTTAAAGCAGCATTGTCACCATCCTTCTGCTTGATATGCCAGAATTCGTCCTCCAAATTTTGGCGCTCGTAAGGAGGACAGAACTCTTCTAACATGACGTCCTTCAACTCATCCCACGTCAAACCGTAAGCTGCATCATTTCCGCGTTTGTTTCTCTCGGCCGTCCACCAATCTAAAGCTCGGGATTGGAAGACGTCGGTCGCGTTAAGAGTCACTACTAGAAAAAGGGACAATTTCCTACACAATTTTTTTCGTCACAGATTACTACACTGTTATGACGAATTTCCTACAAAAAAAATTTTCAAGATTTTGTTACAAATTTTTTATGCATCCATGACGAAAAATAAGAAAACCCTAATTAATTGACAGTTGTGTAACAAATCTATTGGAAATAACCTACAAAACAAAAAAATAAGGGAAAATGATATCGTTTCCTACACATTTATGACGAAAAATAAGAAAACCCTAATTAATTGACAGTTGCGTCATAAATCTGTAGGAAATAATCTACAAAAGGTTAATTATTATTTTTTACCGAATAAATATTTATATAAGCCAAAAAAATAAGGGGAAATAATATCTTTTCCTACACATTTATGACGGAATATTTATTTTTTAATTAACTTAAACCATCCGTCGGAATTCCGTCACAACTTGTGACAAGTTTCTGACAAAAAAATAAGAAAATCGTAATTAATTGACAGTTACGTCATAGATCTCTCACAAATAATCAACAAAAGGTTAAATAATAATAAAACTAGTATATAATAATTATAAAATAAACATATTCCTATACATTTATGACAAAATGCTTATTTTTAAATATATTTGTCACAAGGGAGTAGGAAACAATCCATGTATGAATACAATTTCCTACGCATTTATGACAAAATGCTTAAATCCATTGCAAGTTGTGACACATTTCTTACGACATTTAAGGATTTGTCATAAATGTGTAAGAAACAACCTATATAATTATTCTTATTTTAAATAATAAATGTACGTAACGTACTATGGACATATGGATATGAGTATAATGTGAGTATTATATATGTATTTGTGTATGTGGTATGTATGTATGTGTATGTGTATGTGTATGCATGTTTGTATCTATATGTGTATGTGGATGTGATTATATTTGTGATTATATGTGTATGTATGTATGTATGTATGTATATATGTATGTATGTATGTACTGTACTGTACGTACTGTACGTATGTACGTACAGTATGTATGTATGTATGTATGTATGTATGTATTTGTCTGTGTATTTATATATATGCAGGCCGAAATTGACTTGGGAGTAGCGGATTAGGCAGGATTTGGTAGACTTACACCTTTATGAGGACATGGTTGAGGATAGGAGTTCAAGGAGACGTAGGATTAAGGTTAATGACTTTTAGAAGCTTGTTACAGTTTTACATTAGTTTCTCGATTCAGGACCCCAACATCTTTAGTCTCTTTCAATGGCATGTGATTGATTTCTATGTATACGCATGTATATGTATGGGTGTATTATGCGCATATGTTTGTGTGTATGTATATGAGTTTGTATCACAGTGTATATAAACCACTAAATATATATGTACTTATACATATTGCCAAATTATATTTTGTGTAATGGGTTCGGAAGTGCATATACATATACGTATAGGATAATAGATATAACTTTCTAAAACGGAAGATGGATTTGTAGGTATCTATAAGTATAATAGGTATAACTTTGCAAAACAAAAGTATATCATGTATAATAAAGTTGTACCAAAGATTGATTGAAAAAAACGTTGTTGGACTTTAGAAAGATGAAATGTAAGATTTTTTCGTCAGAAATCTGTAGGAAGCTGGTAGCTATTTCCTAGCAATTTGTGACATAGGGGACAATTTTCTACAGAAATTTCCTACGCAATTTTTTTCGTCACAGATTACAACAGTTTTATGACGAATTTCCAACAAAATAATATTTCAAGATTTTGTTACAAATTTTCGATGCATCCATGACGAAAAATAAGAAAACCCTGATTAATTGACAGTTGCGTAACAAATCTGTCGGAAATAACCTACAAAAGGTTAATTATTATTCTTTACCGAATAAATATTTATATAAGCCAAAACAAATAAGGGAAATACTATTGTTTCCTACACATTTATGACAAAATATTTATTTTTTAATTAACTTAAACCATCCGTCGGAATTCCGTCACAACTTGTGACAAGTTTCCGACCAAAAATAAGAAAATCCTAATTAATTGACAGTTGCGTCACAAATCTATCATAAATAATCTACAAAAGGTTAATTATTATTGTTTACAGAATAAATATTAATATATGCAAAATAAATAAGAAAAAATAATAACATTTCCTACACAATTCTGACAAAATATTTATTTATTAATTAACATAAACCATCCGTCAGAATTGCGTCACAACTTGTGACACATTTCCGACAAAAAATAAGAAAATCCTAATTAATTGACAGTTGCATCACAAATCTATCATAAATAATCTACAAAAGGTTAATAGAAAAAAAAAACGAATGTAACCTTCAAAATATGGGCGATTAAATGTATTAAATTTTTATTTAAAGCTTAAACCATGTGCAACCATTTTCACATTCCAAATTAAATTTAAAAGAAATTTAAGAAAGTATGATGAACCATATAGTCATGTACGGGTGTTAACTTAAGTTAGAAAACCTTAGGCCCAACCCACCTATAACCTAACTATATAAGCATCTTTATCTCCTTCACCCCCATTTTTGCAAACCCTAGCCCCCTTCCACCTGCACCCTTTCTCTCCTTCTACTCCGGCAGCCGAACTCCGGCGATGGCATGGCGGTGCCGGTGGGATTCCGGCAAGCCAACCACACACTACCCCCACCCCGCTTCCTTGTACCACCTTATACACACACCCACAACTGTTTAAAGCGAGAAAGAGATATGGGGAGAGATCCGGAGAGGGAGATCGACGGGAGAGTGAGAAAGAACAGTGAAAGAGGAGGAGGCACGGTCGACCACCATCATCTGGTGGCGGCGGACTGCAGCAGCGGCAACAGAACCACCACAGGCGGCGGCGCTGTGGTGGTTGGTGCAGGAAAACGACAACAACGACGAAACCGGCGCCGGCGGCGATAGGGCAAGTTTGCTTCTCTCTTACGAAACATGATAGTATTAAAAAAAAGTCCCCATCTGTTCCTACCCACATTGTTCCATGTAAATAAGATTTCATTTTCGTAGTTTTTAAAATAAGTAGGTCCACTATAAGGAGCATGTGTTTTGATATTTGTTTTGCCTTGTGCTTTTTAGTGACTCTGTGTTTATTTTTGCAGTGAACTGAGGAGTAGATTTTGGGCCAGCAAGTGATGATGCCTTTGGAATGGCTATATGTATCTCTCAACATTTATTTTCTTTTAGTACAAATACAACACAATACATGTTAGTATAGTTTCTATTTGAACATGTTTTGTAAAATATGTATGTTATAATGTAATTAGACAATAATTATGGTTTGGAATATGATATTTCTATTTTTCTGAGCACTGATATGGTGTTGTTTTGAGCGGGGCTTTGTGTTGTTTTAGGTGATTCCATAAAAAGCTTTTGTCGGAAAACGGTAAAAAATAGTAGACCTTTTTTCTTTATTTTGTCAGAAATTTGTCACAAAACATACTCAGTTTCGTCAAAAAACCGTTACAAACAATACTCATTTTCCTCTGAAATTTGTAACAACACTTCTTATTTATTTGTCGGAAGTGCGTCACAAAAAATACTCAGTTTCCTCGGAAATTTGTAACAACACTTCTAATTTATTTGTAGGAAGTGGGTCACAAAAAATAATCAGTTTCCTCGGAAATTTGTAACAACACTTCTAATTTATTTGTAGGAAGTGGGTCACAAAAAAAACTCAGTTTTCTCGGAAATTTGTAACAACACTTCTAATTTATTTGTAGGAAGTGGGTCACAAAAAATACTCAGTTTCCTAGGAAATTTGTAACAACACTTCTAATCTTTTTGTAGGAAGTGGGTCACAAATAATGTTCTATTAAAATTTATTAATTTTTTTGTTTTTTTTATTTTGGTAGGAAATGTGTAGCAAAAAAATAAATCCTAAAAGATAATAATTAAATATATTGTAGGAGATTCGTGGCAATTTGCAACATACTAGTTTCGTAGAAAATGTGTAGGAACTTGCGTAGGAAATGCGTTGAAAACAGGTTTCCTACGAGCTGTTTTCCTACATCAAATGTTTGTCATAAATACGTAGAAAAGCCAGTTTTGTGACGCATTTCCTAAGAAAACTGGTGTAAGAAATTTCAGATTTTCTAGTAGTGAGTGCGGAGATCATCGGGACAGCCACTCTGGCGCAGGGTGACCTCGATTGAATCAAACCAATGAAATAAGGCCGTAGGACCATCTTCGCCAGTAAATTCTTTCGGTCCGCAAGCTTTGAACTGCTTGAAGCTAAAGGCAGCCTTAGGAGCTTCAGTCCTGGACTCTTTAGAAGATTTGCTCACATTCTCATATAGTTCACTGACGGTCTGAGGAACAACCTTCGCCATTTGTTTGGTGATCATAGAGGCGAGGCGTTTATCTGCCTATTTTCGGCGTGCATCGCGCGAGTGACGGGATCCAGATGACGACATTGTCTGCAACAGAGATCGTCATAGGACTCAGACACAATATAGTCGAATCTCACCTCACAAACCTAATACTACTAAAGCTCAGGAATACGATCATGTATCGCATAACACATAGGCACATAAACACAGATTCACATAAGCACAGAAGCACATAAGCACGTAAGGCACATTAATACAAGAGGCAGTCAGAATACAGAAACCTATCATTTCAAAGTTCGCGTGCAATATAGCGAGTAGTATAGCATAAGTAGCATCATAGTATGCGATCATCCACAAGTAGTAGCGATTTGTTAGCGGTGTGTAAAGTGTTGTGTGTGTCGAGCGATAGACAAAAGTGTTAGATCGAAACCAGTAGTACCTCAATATGCTAACAAATAAGCATTTAAAGCCACATTAAACACATAAAATCCACATAAAATCGACAAATATCAGAGTCAGCAGTTGCGGCTCAGGGTTGAAACACATAAAATCGACGATTGCGAGCTTGAAATCGAAAATAGATTGTCTAAGGCTGGATAGATGTCGACTACCCAAAGTGGTTCGACTATTCACAAGAACTTTTGGTACACACCTCGACCTTCGGGACTGGGCTCTCTGTGACAACTGTCACTTTTCCGTACATTCTGTACACTAATTGAACAGTAATCTGTGCTTAAATAATTGTGCATGATCTAGTTTACAAGACAAATGAATTATTGATTACTGTTATATACATACAATGGCATTTCATGATACAAGACTTTATTCGTTGCGACATGCAACACGAGATAGTTCTAATGATACACAGAACAGAATTGGTACCGTTACCAGACAAATAAATTTCTGAATTCCATTCAAGTGAATTCATGCACGTTTTATACTACAAAATATTTCTTTATGCATTAACGAGAGCGCTGCGTCAGAAATACTAGTAAACTCACCGGTATAGACACAATATGCTAGCAACTCTGCAGAAAGCAGTCAGACAATAGAATTGGAGCCTAGGTGTAGGTCCAACGACAAGAATACATTAAAACCCAAGAGTACATACAAGGGTTTATAAATATACTTTCCGGAAGCTAAAATACGCCCTAAAAAGCACCTGAAACGCACTTTAAGTGCAGAATATTATTAAATTCAGCTATAAATCATCTTTGAACACATAAATATTATGCAGAATTCATGTTTATTTATCCAGAATACCCTCCTAAGTGTTGGGAATTAACAGGGTTACAAAATGATACGTAAAGGACACTAAACGGTGCAATTTAGCACTTTAACGAACCAGTATTTAACCGAACAACCGGACATTACCCGGAACATCAAAATATTACTAGAAGCATTATTTTAATATTTCTGAACTAGTTATGGTCCCCGAACACAATAACACCCCTTATAATATAATAACATAACGAGTCCCTAAACTAGACACTTGAAAACTAACTAGATTTTACATTTAGTAAATTGCAAGTTACACTTTGCCCCCCCCCCCCATATCATTCACGGTTGCAAATAGGGTGGCCCCACCAAATATTGCCAAGATATCATAAGATCTTACTTGGATTGCTTGAAGATTTTGCTTGGATTTGGAAGATTTATTTAGATTTTTCTTAGATCTTCCATGGAGTGTAACTAATTGATTGGAATTTACAATGAGACCCCCTCCCCCATATATAAATGGACGGTCACCTTAGTAGACCCCACTCTTGAACTTGTAAGATCTTACTAAATCTTACATAATCTTGCCAAAATATTTGAGGATCTTGCAAAATCTCCATAAAGATTGTGTGATCTTAGGAAGATTTGAAATTGGATCTTGTCTTACACTATAAAAGGGCATCACCAACAACATCTCACTTCACAACCTCACCTCCTTCCTTGCCCCTTGCTCTCGACCGACTTCCCACACACACACACCACTCATTTTCATTTCAAGTTCTTGCATTCCAAGTGCATTACAAGGTGCTAGAAGGTGATTCACGAAGCTTGGAGTTCACGGATCTTGAAGGACCTTCTTTGTTTGCTTTTAACCACTCAATCAACACATTATTTCTTCCCTAGCTTGAAGCTAGTAGTAAGACTCTTGTAACCTTGTTTACTTCCATTTTTGGTTGGTTAAAAGATATAACATGTTGATTATCATAAGAACACTAAAAGACATACACATGAAACTTGAAATATAAGATGATACATGATGAAATCTTGCTAAAATGATGTTGTTTAGTGAGTGTATGTTACTTGCTTTTTGATTTCTTGAGTTGATAATGTTATCCATCACATGAAGCTTGCTAGATGATGTTTAAACACTTAATCTAGCAAGTTAGGAGATGATTATGTAACAACATAAAATAATCATCTTCTTGTTAGAGCATGAACTTGGGAATAAAAGTGATTTTCTTAGAAAATAATAAACCTAGTGGACTAGTAAACTTGTAAACTCAAGACTTGGGTATGAGTTATTTTAGAAAACCAAGTTTAAAAGGCGGTTTTTGAAAAAGTATGATTCTTACACATACTTACACCATCTTCAAAATGAACTAAGTGTATGGATGCTAGTGAAGCATGAAAATATTGAAAATGGATATTTTTGTAGAATAAGTTCACAAGTTGTGAACATCTAAAAATCCCGAGAACGAGAGTCTTACAAAAATAAACACATTTTGGAGGGTAACTAAACCCACTAAACACCCCACTAAGTTACTACGCGTTTTTATGAAAAACCAAGTTCATGTTGTCATGTAAATTGCATAGTTTATGCACTTGACTAGTGTAATATGGTTTAGAGATTTGTTGTTAATTGTAATGATGTTTTAAAAAAAATACAAAAATACACATACAACATACCTAGACACATACGAGAGAATATATTTATGAAAATATATTACTTGATAGAATAAATAACTTAGACAAGTTATAAACATGAAATGAAGTATGGGCAAAATACAAGATACTTATAGTTATTTTTGAGAAAATAATATAAGTAAGACACTTAGTTAAAAATATAAAATATTTTTAACCCAAGAATATGTACACAAAAGATAGTGACTTGTACTTGTGCGATACAAGTCTAGCGACTAACGTTAATAAAACTCGTTTAGGTCACGACGCTATATAAGCAAATCCGGTGAAGTTTACGACGCAAGGAAGGCAAAGTTGTGAGTTCATGCTCCCCCTTTTCTTTAACTGTTTTTGGTTTTATAACTCTCGGGGGGTGAAATACATGTTACAAATATTACAATGTTTACAAATGGTATGATAACAAGAATCACTCTTGGTGAGAACGAGTACCAAGTATGATGCGAATTGAGAATACAAAGATACAAGAAGCACTCTTGGTGAGAACGAGTACCAAGTATGATGCGTTTTAAGAAATGCCTATGAAATACTAGATCATGTGATCACAGACATAATACTGAAAATGCCATAAAGTCTTGGTGAAAACTAGTACCAATCCATTAAAAAAACAGTCATTAATTAGGGACGAGGGTTAGATCTAACGGGTACGGCCGAACCCCACTCATGGTCATAACTAGTACCTAGTAGTGCTTCGGAGTCCCAGTCGAGGTTAATCGACACAGCCGAGGTTAATCGACACAGCCGAGGTTAATCGACACAGCCGAGGTTAATCGACACAGCCAAGGGTAATCGACACAGTCAAGGAGTCGTAACAAATACTCCCCATGTCCTCAAGGAGTCATAACAAGTACTCCCTATGTCCTCACAAGCCTTAAAGGAGCCATTACGAGTGCTCCTTGTGCCTTAAAGTCCTTGTAAAACATTCATGTTCATACACATTTTCATACCTGTTTACAAAGGAGTCTCTCAAAAATTTACAAGAATTACGATATACAAACAAGACGCATGAACTCGCTCAACTTTATGTTGATGTTTTCCAAAATTACATGTATTCCAGGTAACATGATGGATCTTGGGCGCATGTGGCATAACTAGAAGTAAACTCCAAGTTTAGATATCATCCACTTTTGTTGAATTGTAACCTAGACGAAGGTCGTGTTTTAAAAATTTGAATAACCAGTGTTGTAATACTCAAATTTTATGAATGGATGAACATCGTTTTGATCATGTAGTTGTTTATTACGATTGAATGCAATGATATTAAACCAGTCACACATCATACGCTTCCGCAAAAGACAGGGTGTGACAGTTTGGCATCAGAGCTTCGATTGTAGTGAACTAGGATTCCTTCTCGAGTCTAGACTACAATCACTAGAGTTCTCTCACGAAAACATTTTACAAAATGGTTTTCATTGCATTCACGTAAGCGCCAAGATCCACGAGTCAAACACTTTTCAAAAAGAGACAAGTCAAGGACATTAGTAGGGAATACCCTCCAGATAAGGTGCCAATTAAGGCATAGTCTACACAAGTTAGACTTGCCAAAAATAAAATACAGTCTTGGTGACCACTAGTACCAAGTAGTGTTTCTGTCGTGAATCGACAACTAGAAAAATGCCCCCCCCCCCCCCAAAAAAAAAAAACGAGAGTTATAAGAAATATGATGCATAGAGATGCCTATTTATGCTAAGTAGCATATTTGTTATTGATATACATATATACGAATAAGTGTACGGAATAAATATTGACATGAATACATACAAATAAGTGTACGGAATGATTATTGACGTGAACAGGATACTTTCGACTCCGACTCCTATTATTGTACGTAACTCGCACGATGAAGATATCAACCTCGCGTTCATTGCAAAGCTCATAGCTAGAGTTATTACCAAACAAGATTCTGAGCTTGCTTCCGTAGGAAATGGCTGCTCTTCCCTCTCGATCGTGAAGGTGCCTGACTACGGTGATGATGACGAGGCAGAGGCGACAACCTTGAACGAATTCTTAATCAGCAGGACGAGATCCCTGCGGCTTTTGTGAAGCAAGATTGACGACATACTTGACCAGAAAAGGAAGATGAAGTATTCATCTCGAAGGTGCCCCTCCAACTACTAGGAATTCTCTTTATTCCTACTTAATTTAATCATCGTGCCTGTTCGCGCGTAACAATAACAAGTGTTAGCGCATGGACCGCCGCAATGGTCCTTTCCATGACAGAAGTATAAGGACAATAGTGTCCCCTCCTTGATTGATCATTTGCTTGGGCGAGAGAAAATTTGGGGTAACTGTGCAAAACAATTTATTATTACGGGGGCCCACGTAATAACGACTTGTAGTGCACAGAAATCCTGGTAGACTCTGCGGGTAGAGCTAATGAAAACCACACAAAAATAATCTATAGGTGTTCACACCTTCATCTGGTGGGACAATACATAGATCAGTGCTTTAGAGCATTATAAAGTAGGAAGCCTGTCTTAGCCTACTTCGTGACTGACACTCCTACCTGTATACGAGACGTTTGAGAAAACGACATTTAAGCAAGTGAAGATGGGTGACATTCAAAAAGATTCAGTGACGTTACACTCTCTATCACCTCAACACGAACAACCCCATCTCTAGGAAAATATACACATCAATAAAGCTAATATAGCAGGAAATAACTGAAACCTAAATGACAGAGGCGATGAAACCTCGGGTCCATTTTTTCCATTACAAACAATAAGCCAAGTTGGCAAGCCTATGTGAAGGCTCAGTAATTGTTTCCTCGCTCATACATTGTTGATTATATATACATGTGAAATTGGGTGATTACATGATGGCTTATGGTGCTATGTACCTCATAGACAATTGGGGAATATTGTCTCACCTACTTCATACCATTTTGACAGAAGAGAATGCCGCCCAGACGTGACACAAACACCAGTACGTTACCAAGGACAGAAGCTGAGCTTCAAGAGTGAATCTCACAGGCAATTGCTCGACATGAAGCCCTCCGCTCCGAACACAACGGTGGCACTACCGGAAATAACCCTCCAACTGGCTGCACTTATAAACAATTCCTGGACTGCAAGCCATTGAACTTTGATGGCACAGGAGGTGCCGTTGCATTTGTTCGTTGGACAGAAAAGACTGACTCCATTCTAAGAATGAGTAACTGTTCGCCCCAACAAAGTGTTACCTATATCTCAAGGTTGTTTTTGGATGGCGCACTCTCCTGGTGGAACCTTCAGGTTCAAACCCTTGGTGCGGATGCTGCTTATGCACTGAGCTGGGACGAGCTCAAGGAAATGATGGAAAAGAAATACTGTTCTAGGGCTGAAATCCAGAAGCTCGAGGTGGAGTTTTGGAACTTGAAAATGGACGGACCGAAGATTCCTGAATACGTCCAGCGATTTCATGACTTGTCTAGAGTCGTACCTTACTTAGTCAAGCCGGAATTCAAAAGGATTGAACGATTCATTTGGGGACTTGCACCTCAAATTAGGAGCTTGATTACTACCTCAAGGCCTCCAACCATCGCAGAGGCTATCGATTTAAGCGTTACACTTACTGAAGAGGCTCTACGTGCGGGAAAATTTTCGGAATCTGAGGATAACAAGAAAAAGACTCATGTGGAGTCATCAGGCAATAAGAAGAGGAAGTCTTCGAACCTAAAGATAAGCACCCACACTACTAGAAAATCTGAAATTTCTTACACCAGTTTTCCAAGGAAATGCGTCACAAAACTGGCTTTTCTACGTATTTATGACAAACACTTGATGTAGGAAAACAACTCGTAGGAAACCTGTTTTCAACGCATTTCCTACGCAAGTTCCTACACATTTTCTACGAAACTAGTACGTATCAAATTGCTACCAATCTCCTACAATATATTTAATTATTATCTTTTAGGATTTATTTTTTTTGCTACACATTTCCTACCAAAATAAAAAAAACAAAAAAATTAATAAATTTTAATAGAACATTATTTGTGACCCACTTCCTACAAAAAGATTAGAAGTGTTGTTACAAATTTCCTAGGAAACTGAGTATTTTTTGTGACCCACTTCCTACAAATAAATTAGAAGTGTTGTTACAAATTTCCGAGAAAACTGAGTTTTTTTTGTGACCCACTTCCTACAAATAAATTAGAAGTGTTGTTACAAATTTCCGAGGAAACTGATTATTTTTTGTGACCCACTTCCTACAAATAAATTAGAAGTGTTGTTACAAATTTCCGAGGAAACTGAGTATTTTTGTGACGCACTTCCGACAAATAAATAAGAAGTGTTGTTACAAATTTCTGAGGAAAATGAGTATTGTTTGTAACAGTTTTTTGACGAAATTGAGTATGTTTTGTGACAAATTTCTGACAAAATAAAGAAAAAAGGTCTACTATTTTTTACCGTTTTCCAACAAAAGCTTTTTTATGGAATCACCTAAAACAACACCAAGCCCCGCTCAAAACAACACCATATCAGCGCTCAGAAAAATAGAAATATCATATTCCAAACCATAATTATTGTCTAATTACATTATAACATACATATTTTACAAAACTTGTTCAAATAGAAACTATACTAACATGTATTGTGTTGTATTTGTACTAAAAGAAAATAAATGTTGAGAGATACATATAGCCATTCCAAAGGCATCATCACTTGCTGGCCCAAAATCTACTCCTCAGTTCACTGCAAAAATAAACACAGAGTCACTAAAAAGCACAAGGCAAAACAAATATCAAAACACATGCTCCTTATAATGGACCTACTTATTTTAAAAACTATGAAAATGAAATCTTATTTACATGGAACAATGTGGGTAGGAACAGATGGGGACTTTTTTATAATACTATCATGTTTCGTAAGAGAGAAGCAAACTTGCCCTATCGCCGTCGGCGCCGGTTTCGTCGTTGTCGTCGTTTTCCTGCACCAACCACCACAGCGTCGCCGCCTGTGGTGGTTCTGTTGCCGCTGCTGCAGTCCGCCGCCACCAGATGATGGTGGTCGACCGTGCCTCCTCCTCTTTCACTGTTCTTTCTCACTCTCCCGTCGATCTCCCTCTCCGGATCTCTCTCCATATCTCTTTCTCGCTTTAAACAGTTGTGGGTGTGTGTATAAGGTGGTACAAGGAAGCGGGGTGGGGGTAGTGTGTGGTTGGCTTGCCGGAATCCCACCGGCACCGCCATGCCATCGCCGGAGTCCGGCTGCCGGAGTAGAAGGAGAGAAAGGGTGCAGGTGGAAGGGGCTAGGGTTTGCAAAAATGGGGGTGAAGGAGATAAAGATGCTTATATAGTTAGGTTATAGGTGGGTTGGGCCTAAGGTTTTCTAACTTAAGTTAACACCCGTACATGACTATATGCTTCATCATACTTTCTTAAATTTCTTTTAAATTTAATTTGGAATGTGAAAATGGTTGCACATGGTTTAAGCTTTAAATAAAAATTTAATACATTTAATCGCCCATATTTTGAAAGTTACATTAGTTTTTTTTTCTATTAACCTTTTGTAGATTATTTATGATAGATTTGTGATGCAACTGTCAATTAATTAGGATTTTCTTATTTTTTGTCGGAAATGTGTCACAAGTTGTGACGCAATTCTGACGGATGGTTTATGTTAATTAATAAATAAATATTTTGTCAGAATTGTGTAGGAAATGTTATTATTTTTTCTTATTTATTTTGCATATATTAATATTTATTCTGTAAACAATAATAATTAACCTTTTGTAGATTATTTATGATAGATTTGTGACGCAACTGTCAATTAATTAGGATTTTCTTATTTTTGGTCGGAAACTTGTCACAAGTTGTGACGGAATTCCGACGGATGGTTTAAGTGAATTAAAAAATAAATATTTTGTCATAAATGTGTAGGAAACAATAGTATTTCCCTTATTTATTTTGGCTTATATAAATATTTATTCGGTAAAGAATAATAATTAACCTTTTGTAGGTTATTTCCGACAGATTTGTAACGCAACTGTCAATTAATTAGGGTTTTCTTATTTTTCGTCATGGATGCATCGAAAATTTGTAACAAAATCTTGAAATATTATTTTGTTGGAAATTCGTCATAAAACTGTTGCAATCTGTGACGAAAAAAATTGCGTAGGAAATTTCTGTAGAAAATTGTCCCCTATGTCACAAATTGCTAGGAAATAGCTACCAGCTTCTTACAGATTTCTGACGAAAAAATTTTACATTTCATCTTTCTAAAGTCCAACAACGTTTTTGTCAATCAATCTTTGGTACAACTTTATTATACATGATATACTTTTGTTTTGCAAAGTTATACCTATTATACTTATAGATACCTACCAATCCATCTTCCGTTTTAGAAAGTTATATCTATTATCCTATACGTATATGTATATGCACTTCTGAACCCATTACACAAAATATAATTTGGCAATATGTATAAGTACATATATATATATATATATATATATATATATATATATTTAGTGGCAATTTGTATAAGTATATATATATATATTTAGTGGTTTATATACACTGTGATACATACTCATATACATACACACAAACATATGCGCACAATACACCCATACATATACATGCGTATACATAGAAATCAATCACATGACATTGAAAGAGACAAAAGATGTTGGGGTCCTGAATCGAGAAACTAATGTAAAACTGTAACATGCTTCTAAAAGTCCTTAACCTTAATCCTACGTCTCCTTGAACTCCTATCCTCAACCATGTCCTCATACAGGTGTAAGTCTACCAAATCCTGCCTAATCCGCTACTCCCAAGTCAATTTCGGCCTGCATATATATAAATACACAGACAGATACATTAAATACATACATACATACATACATACTTACTGTACGTAAGTACGTACGTACAGTACGTACATACATACATACATACATACACATATAATCACAAATATAATCACATCCACATACACATATAGATACAAACATGCATACACATACACATACACATACACATACACATACATATACACATACACATACACATACACATACACATACACATACACATACACATACACATACACATACACATACATACCCACATACACAAATACATATATAATACTCACATTATACTCATATCCATACGTCCATAGTACGTTACGTACATTTATTATTTAAAATAAGAATAATTATATAGGTTGTTTCTTACACATTTATGACAAATCCTTAAATGTCGTAAGAAATGTGTCACAACTTGCAATGGATTTAAGCATTTTGTCATAAATGCGTAGGAAATTGTATTCATACATGGATTGTTTCCTACGCCCTTGTGACAAATATATTTAAAAATAAGCATTTTGTCATAAATGTATAGGAATATGTTTATTTTATAATTATTATATACTAGTTTTATTATTATTTAACCTTTTGTTGATTATTTGTGAGAGATCTATGACGTAACTGTCAATTAATTACGATTTTCTTATTTTTTTTGTCAGAAACTTGTCACAAGTTGTGACGGAATTCCGACGGATGGTTTAAGTTAATTAAAAAATAAATATTCCGTCATAAATGTGTAGGAAAAGATATTATTTCCCCTTATTTTTTTGGCTTATATAAATATTTATTCGGTAAAAAATAATAATTAACCTTTTGTAGATTATTTCCTACAGATTTATGACGCAACTGTCAATTAATTAGGGTTTTCTTATTTTTCGTCATAAATGTGTAGGAAACGATATCATTTTCCCTTATTTTTTTTTTGTAGGTTATTTCCAATAGATTTGTTACGCAACTGTCAATTTATTAGGGTTTTCTTATTTTTCGTCATGGATGCATCAAAAATTTGTAACAAAATCTTGAAAATTTTTTTTGTAGGAAATTCGTCATAACAGTGTAGTAATCTGTGACGAAAAAAATTGTGTAGGAAATTGTCCCTTTTTCTAGTAGTGCCAAGTCAGCTATGGAAGCTCTAAAGCAAACAAAAGGAAGAAAGTGAACCCGCCGCATGGCAGGAAAGCTGATGGAACCGCTGATAAGACCGATGATAAAGTTTACTCGGGGACTAATCCGAGGTGCGGGGAATGCAATTTTCACCATGAAGGTCGATGTCTGAGGCCTAAGTGCGGAAAGTGTGGAAAAGAAGGGCACAGCAAGGACGCCTGTTGGGCGAAGGACCCAGATGGAAGAAATAAGAGAATACCAGGTTGCTACAGACGTGGTGAAGCAGGGCACTTTAGGAAAGATTGCCCTAGGAAGAAACAAGCAAGGAAGGGTTTTCACGATTGAAACTCGTGAAACACGCCAGGATCCAGATGCGGTTACGGGTACATTCCCTATTAACCAACCCTATGCATCTACTTTTAATTAATACTGGCATCAACTTTAACCTTGCATGTTTAGAACTTAAGAAACTGCTTGGCCTAGTTCAAGTAAAATAGACGCCCCGTATTCTTTAGAAATGGGCATATAGAAGGCTAGTTTAAGCAATCAAAGCGATTGAGAATTGCATCTAGGAACTCAGAAGGCCGAAACCTTCTGTTACCATTGACTTGCGAAGTCATAATATGATAGCCAGCATGGATTGGATACCCAGGTATAAAGCCTGAGAACATCCCCATTATGAAAGAAATCCAAGAAGCCTTTTCTAAAGACTTGCCACGAACGCCCCCCCCCCCCCCCACAGCGTCAAGATGAGTCTAGGATAAATCTCGTGCCAGGAGCGGCACCAGTACCGAAGGACGCCTTACCGACTAGCTTCGTCCGCGAGACATGAGCTTCCGATATAACTGCAAGAGCTGCTAGACAGAGGGAGTTAAGGACATGACATCCTTAGTAAGGACACGAGGAGAAAGTTGACAGTTCCATTTTGCATAAATTCCAGAGAATTGAGAATCAGAATCCTTTGCCAAGGATTGATAACCTGAACAGGCCAATTGTAAGGTTCCAGTTACCACTCGAAGATCAACTTGAGGACAATATGTCCTCCACTGTGAATACAAGAAAGGAATATCTCTAAAATGACCTTTAGGACTCGTTTCGAGCATTATGAGTTCCTTGTCGTACCATTTGGCTTAACACATGCATCGACAATATTCATGGACCTCATGAGTCGAACGTGTAAGCCATACCTGGATAAATCATGACTATACTTATTGACTACATTCTTATATGGCCAACGACCAAGGAAGGTCGTGGGCAACAACTGCAATTTACCTTGCAACTCTTAGAGAAAGAACATTTATGTGCTATGATGACGAAAAGCGGATTTCGAATTCGCAAAGCGAGAACTTTAAAACACATGGTGGATAAGAACGAGATTCATGCCAACCCTGCAACCAAGAGCTAAGGAGCTAGAATTGCAATTATATGACGTTTCCCGACAAAGTCTCGATTGTACGTCGATGCAACGAAACCACAACATTGCATACGCGGCACATTGATTAAGGAATCATAAGAAGAAACCTTGAGCTAGATACAGTAATTGCGCGCCGCAAATTTGACGTCATTACCTGAAAGAAAACGCTGCACGATCTTTACTGATCACAAGGGTTGCAGCACACTGTTGATCGTAAAAACCTGAATATTAACGAAGATGGACTAAGCTACTGAACGATGCAGACTGTATGAAAACGATACGTGCTTGTGTGATAAACTTTAATAAAAAGTTGGAACACTCACTCACCCTTAGTAGAGTTTTCCTACAACAGTATTTATCACACCGCCGTTTAAACCGCTTCTTGTGAAGCTTTAGATGGAACATAATAAATCGATCCCCGTCGTGTTGATCAGAGACCGGGAATAAACAATCTACTGACCCGCGTTGGTTCGGGAAAAACTAGAGGCAAGATCGTTCAGATATGTGATCATATCGGGACAGCAGAATACAGAAAGATTGCGCCGATGAGCGGCATAAATCGTAAGAATTTGAGACAAGAAATATGACTTAAATAAGAGTCTCTCCTAGAGAAGGTGTAGTGTGATTTGGAAAACGAAATGGTTGAATCCCCGGTGTAGGGATCAGAACCATTGCGCACAAGATGAAACTTCCAGAAAAAGATCAGTAGTGATCGCGACGCATTCATGTGTCTAGACCTTAGAGGAGTCTGACTCAAGGAACAGCCGTTGTTCCCATAATTAAGATTCACGTCAATGGCAAACGACAAAAATTACTATAGAACCTGTTAAGGTTTTGGACCAAAAGTCCACAATACTATAAAACCTGTTAAGGTTTCGGACCAACAGTCCACAATACTATAGAACCTGTTAAGGTTACGGACCAAGGGTCCACAAGATACAGAAAAGACATAATTGATTTACTTGAGTACGATAGAATTTATAACCTGACCCAGGAATTACATGGGAACATGAAGACAAATCATGAACCTAAGTGACCATATTTGTTTCACAACTCCCCTGCGACCGATGGCATCGCTTGAATTTCGGGACGAAATCTTTTAACGGGGGGAGACTGTGACAACTGTCACTTTTCCGTACATTCCGTACACTAATTGAACAGTAATCTGTGCTTAAATAATTGTGCATGATCTAGTTTACAAGACAAATGAATTATTGATTACTGTTATATACATACAATGGCATTTCATGATACAAGACTTTATTCGTTGCGACATGCAACACGAGATAGTTCTAATGATACACAGAACAGAATTGGCACCGTTACCAGACAAATAAATTTCTGAATTCCATGCAAGTGAATTCATGCACGTTTTATACTACAAAATATTGCTTTATGCATTAACGAGAGCGTTGCGTCAGAAATACTAGTAAACTCACCGGTAAAGACACAATATGCCAGCAACTCTGCAGAAAGCAGTCAGACAATAGAATTGGAGCCTAGGTGTAGGTCCAACGACATGAATACATTAAAACCCAAGAGTACATACAAGGGTTTATAAATATACTTTCCGGAAGCTAAAATACGCCCTAAAAAGCACCCGAAACGCACTTTAAGTGCAGAATATTATTAAATTCATCTATAAATCAGCTTTGAACACATAAATATTATGCAGAATTCATGTTTATTTATCCAGAATACCCTCCTAAGTGTTGGGAATTAACAGGGTTACAAAAGGATACTTAAAGGACACTAAACGGTGCAATTTAGCACTTTAACGAACCGGTATTTAACCGAACAATCGGACATTACCCAGAACATCAAAATATTACTAGAATCATTATTTTAATATTTCTGAACTAGTTATGGTCCCTGAACACCATAACACCCCTTATAATATAATAACATAACGAGTCCCTAAACTAGACACTTGAAAACTAACTAGATTTTACATTTAGTAAATTGGAAGTTACGCTTTGTCCCCCCCCCCCCCCCATATCATTCACGGTTGCAAATAGGGTGGCCCCACCAAATATTGCCAAGATATCATAAGATCTTACTTGGATTGCTTGAATATTTTGCTTGGATTTGGAATATTTATTTAGATTTTTCTTAGATCTTCCATGGATTACAAGTAACTAATTGATTGGAATTTACAATGAGACCCCCTCCCCCATATATAAATGGACGGTCACCTTAGTAGACCCCACTCTTGAACTTGTAAGATCTTACTAAATCTTACATAATCTTGCCAAAATATTTGAGGATCTTGCAAAATCTCCATAAAGATTGTGTGATCTTAGGAAGATTTGAAATTGGATCTTGTCTTACACTATAAAAGGGCATCACCAACAACATCTCACTTCACAACCTCACCTCCTTCCTTGCCCCTTGCTCTCGGCCGACTTCCCACACACACACACCACTCATTTTCATTTCAAGTTCTTGCATTCCAAGTGCATTACAAGGTGCTAGAAGGTGATTCACGAAGCTTGGAGTTCACGGATCTTGAAGCACCTTCTTTGTTTTCTTTTAACCACTCAATCAACACATTGTTTCTTCCCTAGCTTGAAGCTAGTAGTAAGACTCTTGTAACCTTGTTTACTTCCATTTTTGGTTGGTTAAAAGATATAACATGTTGATTATCATAAGAACACTAAAAGACATACACATGAAACTTGAAATATAAGATGATACATGATGAAATCTTGCTAAAATGATGTTGTTTAGTGAGTGTATGTTACTTGCTTGTTGATTTCTTGAGTTGATAATGTTAACCATCGCTTGCTAGATGATGTTTAAACACTTAATCTAACAAGTTAGCAGATGATTATGTAACAACATAAAATAATCATCTTCTTGTTAGAGCATGAACTTGGGAAAAAAGTGATTTTCTTAGAAAATAATAAACCTAGTGGACTAGTAAACTTGTAAACTCAAGACTTGGGTATGAGTTATTTTAGAAAACCAAGTTTAAAAGGCGGTTTTTGAAAAAGTATGATTCTTACTCATACTTACACCATCTTCAAAATAAACTAAGTGTATGGATGCTAGTGAAACATGAAAATATTGAAAATGGATATTTTTGTAAAATAAGTTCACAAGTTGTGAACATCTAAAAATCCCGAGAACGAGAGTCTTACGAAAATAAACACATTTTGGAGGGTAACTAAACCCACTAAACACCCCACTAAGTTACTACGCGTTTTTATGAAAAACCAAGTTCATGTTGTCATGTAAATTGCATAGTTTATGCACTTGACTAGTGTAATATGGTTTAGAGATTTGTTGTTGATTGTAATGATGTTTTAAAAAAAAATACAAAAATACACATACAACATACCTAGACACATACGAGAGAATATATTTATGAAAATATATTACTTGATAGAATAAATAACTTAGACAAGTTATAAACATGAAATGAAGTATGGGCAAAATACAAGATACTTATAGTTATTTTTGAGAAAATAATATAAGTAAGACACTTAGTTAAAAATATAAAATATTTTTAACACAAGAATACGTACACAAAAGATAGTGACTTGTACTTGTGCGATACAAGTCTAGTGACTAACGTTAATAAAACACGTTTAGGTCACGATGCTATATAAGCAAATCCGGTGAAGTTTACGACGCAAGGAACGCAAAGTTGTGAGTTCATGCTCCCCCTTTTCTTTTACTGTTTTTGGTTTTATAACTCTCGGGGGTGAAATACATGTTACAAATATTACAATGTTTACAAATGGTATGATAACAAGAAGCACTCTTGGTGAGAACGAGTACCAAGTATGATGCGAATTGAGAATACAAAGATACAAGAAGCACTCTTGGTGAGAACGAGTACCAAGTATGATGCGTTTTAAGAAATGCCTATGAAATACTAGATCATGTGAGCACAGACATAATACTAAAAATGCCATAAAGTCTTGGTGAAAACTAGTACCAAGCCATTAAAAAACAGTCATTAATTAGGGACGAGGGTTAGATCTAACGGGTACGGCCGAACCCCACTCATGGTCACAACTAGTACCTAGTAGTGCTTCGGAGTCCAAGTCGAGGTTTATCGACATAGTCGAGGTTAATCGACATAGCCGAGGTTAATCGACACAGTCGAGAGAAATCGACACAGTCGAGGGTAATCGACACAGTCAAGGAGTCATAACAAGTACTCCCCATGTCCTCAAGGAGTCATAACAAGTACTTCCTATGTCCTCACATGCCTTAAAGGAGCCATTACGAGTGCTCCTTGTGCCTTAAAGTCCTTGTAAAAGATTCATGTTCGTACACATTTTCATACCTGTTTACACAGGAGTCTCTCAAAAATTTACAAGAATTACGATATACAAACAAGACGCATGAACTCGCTCAACTTTATGTTCATGTTTTCCAAAATTACATGTATTTCAGGTAACAGGATGTATCTTGGGCGCAGGTGTCATAACTAGAAGTAAACTCCAAGTTTAGATGTGTGACAACCCTCACCAAACCAGGTATCCGTACAACTTAATTAATAATTAATTACTGCTTAATTACTGTGCTTACTTGAAATTGTGGATAAACTGCTATTTGAATACTGATACATGTACTTACTTGCATCATACCTTATTTGCTGTCACCTTACTATTTACATACAGAACTGTAGTGACAACCGTGATGCACAAAAGCATTGTAGCACAATAACGGATAACCTACTAAACGTGCTGTTATAACCAGCACCAGGCAGGTACTGCCTCTAAGGCTTGTAAGAGCCAGAGATAGTTTGCTACACTAGTATAGAGTGTAGGGATATAAGGGTTGTAGAACTGCGTCACTAGGAATGAGATTACAGTGACCGTATGTGCCAAAAACGTCCTTTAGGTACAAAATTCAGCACTAAGCTAACTAATAAAGTGCCAAAACATGGGAAAAATATTACTAGACACTTTCCAAAGTGTCGGGAATAAGTTGTGTCACTAAAAATAATATTAACGACACTTTAAGGCTTTGTTAAGCACTTTAACGGATCACTATCCAACCGAACAACCGGACTTTATCCGGAACACAAAAATATTGTCATTAACATTGTTTTTCTTTTCTGAGCCAGTTAGGGTCCCCGAATACCCTAACACCCGCTACAATGCATAACATACTAGTAACCGGATTAATCTCCTAAATCTCCTAACTAATACTTAATACTTAGTTGGAATTGAACTAGGAGACCCCTCCCCCTCCCTAACCGAACTCGTCCCCTAGGGGACACCCTTTGTACTTGTTGATTATTTAAATCAACTATGCCTAATATCAATTAGACATAGCATCCATTGGTTAATCTTGATGGCAATTGTCCATAAGTATCCTACATGATCCATCATAACCTTCACACTCACAACACTTGAGCATCACTTCTCTCTCCCTCTCTTTGGTTCTCGGCCGAGCACACAACCCACCCCCACACCCATTTTCGATTTTAATCAAGCTATTCCAAGGGTATACAAGTGTTAAGGATCACATACGAGGAAGCTTGGTGCATTCGGAACGTGAAGGACCTCACCCTATTGCTTTTATCCACTCATTCTTCGACTAGATTCGTCCCTAGCCTCGAGCTAGTAGTAAGTTGCTTGAAACACACTCTCGATCTATTTTAAAGTGGGTAAAATGAAATATGACGGTTAAAATTCATGAACATGCAAAATGATATGAAAAAGTCTACTAAAATGCTAAAAATGTTGGTTAATAGCACAAGGGTTGTGTAAATCTTGTAAGATTTGTTTTGTGTGATTATTTAGTGCCGATCTATGTTGTGGTAGCTCGGATCATCGTTTAACCCGGATTGGTCATGATCATGGATCATGACATAGAGCTTGTTTAAGTGTAACAAGGGTTAAGTGATGAAACTCTACCACACGAGAAACTTGAACTTGTGTAAAAACGATTTTACTTACGAAGTGGTGTTTAAAACTAGTAGATCTACGGATCTACAAGCGGTATTTTCAAAGGACCAAGTGTCAAGGAAATCTTATTTTCTAAAACCGGATCTTACATGAACAAGAATGATTTTTAAACACACAAGTGTATAAGCACTTGTGTAACACTAAGTTTCGACAAAGAATTTGTTTTGTCAAATTTTACAAGAAGTTGTAAAGATGGAATTTCTTTAAAAACAAAGTTTTTTACGAAACCGGGTTGGTTTATATAAAGATCTACTAAAAGTAATGGGAATTATTACAAGTTTTTGAGTAAATCACAAGTTCATGTAATTTATGCGATTTATATATATTTTGACTAGTTGATGCTTTGAACATTGTTTTGATTGAGTGAGAAAATGGTTGGTTTGATTTGTAAAAGAAAATGATACGCTTGAAAGCGTGGCCACCTCCAGTTACAGAGGAAACTCTGGCGAAATTTTTCCAAAAACCTAACACTTAGAAATATTTTCACTACAAGTGTCAGAAATACATTTTTAACGTGTTTTCGAATTATTGATTTCGCCATGACTTTATTACAAGATTTCTAATTATCGGAGGTGGGATTTTCACAAAATAAAACTTGATAAATATATATTTGATATATATATATATATTTTTCATAACAACACTTGTGAGATTCTTATGATTATTTTGTGAACTATACAAATATTATTTTTTTGGGTAAAAATAATATTACCGAATGATAACGATTCCAAAAATTAATACAAACGCCTTCATAATTAATAATAAGTTACAACGGTATAATTATTACCACCCGATCTTTAAAACGTAACTTACGCATTTTAAGAAAATATTTATGAACGCGTATTTGTCAAGAATACTATTTTGGAAGTGTGTATGAAATAAAATATAATATTTTTGGGAAGAATGATTATATTTTGAAGTAAGAAATAAAATATATTAAGTGAGACTTAATAATGTATTTCGAATGTTACGAACACACATGTATTAAATCCCCCATCCTTGGGAAGGAGAATAATTACCAAGTATTTACAAAAATATAAACACGAAATAGTTGTCTAACTATTTCCCAAAAACTTAGACCTTAAGTTAAGGCACGACCATCCGTCTAATAGGGATAGTACGTGTAGGTCGTCGCACAGCTGCTTGATCAGGAGATATACTTGGTAGAGACGCACCACTGTGAGTTCATGTCCCCCTTTTTCTCTTAACTGTTTTCAGTTTTCTAAACTGCGGGGGTGAAATACATGTTACTATGATTATGAACTTTTACTTACACAGTATGATTAGCTAAGGAATTTATTACCTAGATCATGTGAATGGGTAGGCTATTATCGTAAGACCATTATTCCTTGTATAAGGATCGAGAGGCATGAGTGATAGATCTATCGGGTGTTGCGAGCCCCACACATGAGCCAGCGTGTGGCTGCATGTGGTGACTATGTCGTTCCACCGGAAGGACCGGTATGAAATTCGCGTTACAGGTTTGAGTGCTTCCTAGGCCATTTCACTTATTAATGTATTAGCTACACATTAATTGATCTCTTTTTCCTTATTGCTACATACCAGGAATTTTTATACATACACAGGTTTATTTACTCACTTACACATGAACTCGCTCAACATTATTGTTGATTTTTTTTCAACTTACAAGTATTTCAGGGAATTAAAGATCTGGCGCGATATGTTATGTTTTCCCGCTGCATATGGGTTCCGAGGTCATCCCGGTTTAGGAAATGTGACTTTTTCCTGGACGAGTCACAAATCTTAAACTGTGTTTTATTCATGTTGATGTTTATGTCTTTCAAAACAATGTTTTATGTTATGGTGTTGTAGTCCCTAAGACAATGTTATGTTACTTCGGTTTTAAAACTTAAATCTATGGATGATCTTGCATGGTTTTATTATCATATAGCTTTGTTATGATTAAGCTATGGTATTAAGAAGTCACACCAAATTAACCACGCTTCCGCAAAGCCAGGGTGTGACAGCTTGGTATCAGAGCTCTGATCATAGCGAACTAGGATTCTTTCTCGAGTCTAGACTATGATCACTAGGGCTCTCACGAAAACATTTTTTTTACATTGCATACCACTTAAGTCCAGATCCAAAACGTTTTTACAAACAAATGTTGAGCACATTTTATTTATTATTTATAGAGCAGTCTGGGAGGCTGGGAGGCTAGTGGGACTAGGAAGAGCAGTCTGAGAGGCTGGGAGAATTTGGCTAGTGGGACTAGGAAGAGCAGTCTGAGAGGCTGGGAGAATTTGGCTAGTGGGACTAGGGAGAGCAGTCTGAGAGGCTGGGAGAATTTGGCTAGTGGGACTAGGAAGAGCAGTCTGAGAGGCTGGGAGAATTTGGCTAGTGGGACTAGGAAGAGCAGTCTGAGATGCTGGGAGAATTAGGCTAGTGGGACTAGGAATAGCAGTCTGAGAGGCTGGGAGAATGTGGCTAGTGGGACTAGGAAGAGCAGTCTGAGAGGCTGGGAGGCTAGTGGGACTAGGAGAATTGTTTGATTGCTTACTTGGTGACTAATGTGCTTGTCTGATTATATGATTGATTATTTGTGCATATTTGTGTTTATGATACAGACACCATGGATTCATCAGGCACTGGTGAATCGGACACCACGGACCCTAGACCCATAGTATCAGACGACTTAGAGTCTTCAGAGCACGAGGTCCACACATCAGATGTTACCAGCACAGACGAGGATGACTTTCAGCCCTTTGCGCTACCCGACGCTGTCGATGAGCCCGCTAATGGTCCTTTTGCTGGGTACCTACCACTCGTAGAGATCCCTGCTCCCATACCTTTGGCCGTTTATCCTGCTTACGATATGCTCCTCGACACCGACGCTGACGACGACGTCGATCCGTTTGATGATGAGCCCCTGGAGGACGATGTTGAGGGCGAGGCCCTTCTAGCTGACAGTGGTCTTTTGTTACTCGCAGATGCCCCAGCTGAGGAGTCACCTGCACACTCACCCGCTCCAGACTCCTTCGAGTCTGTGGCCTCCGCACCGTCACACACTCGGAGCGCACAACACTATTCACACGGTTCAAGCTGGCATGCCCATTGATCCTGTGATTGCTGACCTACCCATTGACGATCACCCTGCTGATGCACCACTACTGGAGGGTGACCATGTTATTGCTGCTGATCATGTTGATCCCCCACTTATCGTTGTTATACCTGCTGACTCTCTTGTTGCACCCCACCCTGACCCTGTGCCTGTACAGTTCGATCATGCGCCTTTTGCAACCCAAGTTGATCCTCGATACGCGCACACCCGAAATGGGTGGATAGACGATGACAATGGTTACCCGCATTTCGAGTTTCCTGTGACGCTCTCTTGTGGCCCCTGTTTCAACCCCTGTTCCAGTTCCTATGGATGCACCTTTGCTACCCACACTTACCGCTGATGGCCTCCACACCGTTACATGACCCGGAGCCTGCACTCGAGCCAGCTGCTACACCATTTGGGTCAGCTTGATGTTGCGCCTGTTGAACCTACACCTTTACGTGATTACGACCCTGTTTCTTTTTGGTCTGCCATGCATTGCACCCCTTATATCTACCTGCATCGGCCAATCTCCTCATTTGTGAGATGTTCGTTTTTACACCCGAAACCGCTGACATTGCTCCCTTCCCCTATGAAGACCAACGTCCATTACGCCAAGATGCCTATAGCTTCCTTTCGGAATATAACCATACCTCGAGGAGGTACTTCAGGTCAGCACCCGCATAACGATTCATCTGCTACAACAGCATATTCCCAACTGCACAGGTCGCACCATTTGCTACATTCACCTCTACAACGTCGGACGAGCCATCTCGGTGATTCCTATTGCACACTGTGCTGAAGTTAGACCCTTACATTATAAAGGCCACACGCGAGATGAGTTGCTCTTGTAACATCAACTACAGTTAAGGATATGAGTCACAGAATGTTGGAGCTTGAGCTGACGCGACAATTGGCAACTTCAATTGCGAAACATTACATAACCAAAAACATGACTTGAGTGTCTACATCACAAGACCACATATTGTCTGAAAAGTCTATACACAATACCACGTTCTCCAGCCGGTCTATCACCAGCATGCTTTGATCCGCCGCATGCATCAAGACTCCTCTGTGCTCTTGACCTTTGTTCTTTCACCATTCCCGGGATTCCGATGTTCATTTCTAAACTATCAAGCGGCAGAGCAAATGATTACTTCAACGTATATACAAGCTCGAGGAGGGACTCACGCACGTTAACAATATACTTTTCTTTCCTCCTCCACCTCAGTCACCAGTATAGTTGATTTCTGGATTAAGCGGATTGAATTACGCTTGGGAAAAGACGCTAATGATAAGCGGGGATTTTGGAGACTTTTGAGAATCACTTCTGACCACGTAGTTGTGATGCACTAATATACTTGTTGGACAAGGGTAGGGTGACCCTGAGTCCCTTCTGATGTGTTGCATTTTGGTAAGACGCAATGATTGTGGCCGGTGGATAATGAAAGCCCGATCATCTTTAAACACGCGACAATACTTATGACTAATGACCGACAAAAAATACCGTCGCTATGCTCTCACTAAACACGTTGATGATCTACATATTTGTGCTATAACTATAATACCACATGTTTACTTGCTACGTTCCTATTTGCAAGCTGTGCTATAACCGTGAGGATATGTGATTAATTGTTAAACAACTGCGTATTTATGTAAATGTAATATACCTATGAGGTCTTATCCGTTAAATAGAGACTTAGGTGCTCGTGTCCTTACTAAGACCCGACCTAACCGACTTTCTTCTCAGAAGATGTCGACTCGAGGGAACACCGATACCAACAACCCTCTGCCAACGACAGAGGCGGAATTTCAAGAACGCCTCGTGCAGTTTATCGCACAGTACGAGGCCCAGCGCTCCAAACGCAACGGAGGTACCTCAGGAAATAACCCACCCAACGGCTGCACCTACAAGCAGTTCTTAGGCTGCCAGCCCCTACATTTCGACGGCACTGGGGGTGCCGTAGCCTTCGTACGCTGGATTGTGAAGACGGACACTGTTTTGCGTGCGAGCAAATGCGCCCCAGAAGATCAGGTCACGTACATTTCCGGGCTGTTCCGAGATGGGGCTCTGTCATGGTGGAAACTTCAGGTTCAGACAATGGGCGAGGCCGCTGCATATGCTTTATCATGGGATGAGCTGAAAGAGCTAATGCATAAAAAGTACTGTTCGAGAACAGAAAGCCAGAAAGTAGAAACTGAGTTCTGGAACTTGAAGATGGAAGGTCCAAAAATAGCTGAGTATGTGGAGAAGTTCCAAGTTCTGTCGCGTATCGTTCCTTACATGGTAGATCCGGAGTTTAAGAGGATTGAGCGTTTCATTTGGGGATTGGCACCCCAAATCATGAGCTTGGTGACGACGTCAAAGCCTGCAACGATCACTGAGGCCATCAATCTAAGTGTAGCCTTGACGGAAGAGGCAATCAGGACGAACAAATTTTCAACCTCTGAGGAGAAGAAGGAGACTCATGTAGAGTCATCTGGGGACAACAAGAGAAAGTTGGCAAATTTCAAACAGGGTACCCAGTCGAGTAGCAACAACAAGGCCAAAAAGAGAAAAGAGTACATGGGTAAGCTACCTAAATGCGATAGGTGCCGACGTCATCATACCGGGCGATGTAAAAATGGGAAGTGTGACAACTGTGGCAAAGTGGGACACAACAGGGAAACGTGTTGGCGTGAGATGAAGCGTGGAAAGAAAGGAAAGGGGAAAGATAAGGGATGTTATACCTGCGGGGATATGAGGCACTTTAGGAAAGATTGCCCAAGGGAGATTAAGCAAAATGATGGGAAAGATGTCTAACACCGGAGACAGGGAAGCACGCCAGGAATCCAAGCATGAATATCGGTACGTCCCATACTACCCGATGTTATGCATCTGTATTGCCAAATATGTTGTAAATTTTACGCTTCGCACCCCTAGAGTTCGAGAGTATAATTGGTTTAAGCAGCGAGTAAGTAGATATTCCAGGACCCATTAGAACTAGCTTAGGGGAAGCTAGTGAAAGCCAACACAATAACTGGAATCGGCAAGATAGAACCCGGGAAGCATAAGATTACACTCGATCTACTGCCAGTGAATTGGGAGACTTCAACAAGGTAGTTGGAGGGATTGGTTGACAAATGATCAATAGGAGATCGATATCCGCACCATGATGACGAATGAAGAAACGATCTCGACTCACAAGGCAGGGTACGCCTCCTCAGATCACGAATTGCTTGAAAGCACGAAGGTTGTTATGGGAAGAATGTGTTGTTTTCTTGGCTCATGTTGGGGACAGGAGGAGCCGAAGAACGAAAGCACATAGATGTTCCTATGATAAGGAAATATCCTGCAGTCTTCCTCGAAGACTTACCGGAATCACCTCCTCAACGATTAGTCGAGTCTCGCATCGATTTAATCCCAGGCACCACGCCTGTAGTCAATGCATCGTAACGACTTACACTTCCGGAGAGGCAAGGATTGGCAGTGCAACCCCAGCGGTTGATAAAGAAGGAAGATAACATACCAAAACCTTTGTTTTGGATAACCTCAGTTCTGCTCGCCGAAAGAAAGGACGAATGACCTTCAAATGACCGAGAGTCGGACGAGCTAGCCAACCAGAGTCGGTGGCTCTTGCTGAGGACTAACGAACTTCTTATATAACTAACTATGAGGACCCAACAACTATTACACGACTGGTCCACAATCGAGCATCGTTAACAGTAAATTCAAGAAGAAAGTTTACCGGTGAAAATTGTGAGACAATGACTAGTTCTTAGACGTACACAAAAACGGTGTTTCCTACACAATGTACAAACCGGATCCACACGGGATACGAAACCTGGAGGATTTGGGAAAACTTATATTTAGGACCTTCGTGAACCCAGGTCCAAACTCGTAAGGGTTTTTATTTAGGAACCCTATATGTCAACTCAATCAACCATCATTAACCTGGCACATATGCCAGTTCCGCTGACCCAAGCAGAGAGTACTTGGATTTATTTTACTTCTGGCGAGTAGCTGTTTGCATCTCTACTCCCCTTAATGGTAGTTGCATCACACAAGTTTTCTTCGCTGAGAGCAAACACACATTTGTTTCGATACTTGGTCATTTCTTCATCTTAGCAAGCACTCATTATTTCAGTGCTCGGAAACTTTCATGACTCACATGCATCATTTGCTACGCACGTGGTTTTGTTTCGAACAAACACTTCATTGAAATTTAAATATTATCCTGCTAAACCCAGTTACTGATTCGTGATTCGAATGACCTACATTTTTGTCATTGTTGACTCTTTTGTTATCAAGTCAACACACTTATTGAAACTACCTTCTTTCATGTTACATGTTTGCTATCATGTCAAGATTTCCTTGTTGATATGTACGTTTATTGTTTGGTTACGTTGAAACTAAGTTCAACTGCTTGAACTTATCCAGTTCACATGCTTAATTTGAGACGCCATATGATGCATTGAGAGCATCATATTCTAATACTTTGGCACAGATTCTTTTGTTTCGGGTCGTAGTAGACTTATTTGGTCTAAGACTCCACTAAATCATTGATAGATTTCGATACCTTACAGTGATACTTTCACAGAACAGAAGCTTGCGCTTTTTGACTGCTCACTTCGTACACGGATTTAATTGATTATTTGACAACTTACCCTAAATCCGTTTCTTTATCACAATTAAATCACTCTCAACACACGTGCGTGCTGAGTCAAAAGTACATAAATTCATTTCATATCATGATGTACCCCCCTAACGATTCTTTCGTTGTAAATCAAATGCCTTGCGATACTTAATTCATTTCATATTCGATTGGAAACAGTGGATCTTTGATGTTCCGTATTTAACTGAAAACTCTGTAACATGGTATAAATCAAATCTTCAGATTGCCTCAGTACACTTTCATTTGATTTCAAACGCGGTGAACTTGTTCAGTCACCACTATTATTGGGAAATGCCATTACGACACCTTGTGGTGTCATCATAAACTTGTAGCTTGGTAACCGTTTTACACGAGACCACACATACTTCTGTTTGATTTATCATTTAAACATTTCTGATGCAACTACGAATCAAGACAATGATACACCAGATTCACTTGTATTCCATTCGGTGTATCTCCACTATTCAAAAATGTCGACACACTAAACCTTACCAGACATTTATTCAAGAGTTGACAGATCATTTTACTATTACGTTGAGTTGTTACTTTTGAGTTCATATAACGGGTGCTATGGTTTGTAAAAACCCGTTAGCACATTGTAACCAATCGTTTAAAAGAATCTTATTAGTCAAAACTCCACTTTTGTGGAACCCCTGCTAGCTGGTTACACTAGATTATACGTCAAGTACATCTTGTACCGTTGACATCCAATGCTAGAAGCACACACCTTTCAACCCTAGGATTCGGGTTGTTATATATTCTGGGACTCAGCTAATGTGAGTAAGGTTTGTTTCGATTTAATGATTATCTACTTCGATATTATCCATATACATACGTGTGTGACTTACCATAAGTAGTAGGGTAGTACAAATTTCGAGGACGAAATTTATTTAACGGGGGGAGAATGTGACAACCCTCACCAAACCAGGTATCCGTACGACTTAATTAATAATTAATTACTTCTTAATTACTGTGCTTACTTGAAATTGTGGATAAACTGCTATTTGAATACTGATACATGTACTTACTTGCATCATACCTTATTTGCTGTCACCCTACTATTTACATACAGAACTGTAGTGACAACCGTGATGCACAAAAGCACTGTAGCACAATAACGGATGCAAATAGGGTGGCCCCACCATATCATTCACGGTTGCAAATAGGGTGGCCCCACCAAATATTGCCAAGATATCATAAGATCTTACTTGGATTGCTTGAATATTTTGCTTGGATTTGGAATATTTATTTAGATTTTTCTTAGATCTTCCATGGATTACAAGTAACTAATTGATTGGAATTTACAATGAGACCCCCTCCCCCATATATAAATGGACGGTCACCTTAGTAGACCCCACTCTTGAACTTGTAAGATCTTACTAAATCTTACATAATCTTGCCAAAATATTTGAGGATCTTGCAAAATCTCCATAAAGATTGTGTGATCTTAGGAAGATTTGAAATTGGATCTTGTCTTACACTATAAAAGGGCATCACCAACAACATCTCACTTCACAACCTCACCTCCTTCCTTGCCCCTTGCTCTCGGCCGACTTCCCACACACACACACCACTCATTTTCATTTCAAGTTCTTGCATTCCAAGTGCATTACAAGGTGCTAGAAGGTGATTCACGAAGCTTGGAGTTCACGGATCTTGAAGCACCTTCTTTGTTTTCTTTTAACCACTCAATCAACACATTGTTTCTTCCCTAGCTTGAAGCTAGTAGTAAGACTCTTGTAACCTTGTTTACTTCCATTTTTGGTTGGTTAAAAGATATAACATGTTGATTATCATAAGAACACTAAAAGACATACACATGAAACTTGAAATATAAGATGATACATGATGAAATCTTGCTAAAATGATGTTGTTTAGTGAGTGTATGTTACTTGCTTGTTGATTTCTTGAGTTGATAATGTTAACCATCGCTTGCTAGATGATGTTTAAACACTTAATCTAACAAGTTAGCAGATGATTATGTAACAACATAAAATAATCATCTTCTTGTTAGAGCATGAACTTGGGAAAAAAGTGATTTTCTTAGAAAATAATAAACCTAGTGGACTAGTAAACTTGTAAACTCAAGACTTGGGTATGAGTTATTTTAGAAAACCAAGTTTAAAAGGCGGTTTTTGAAAAAGTATGATTCTTACTCATACTTACACCATCTTCAAAATAAACTAAGTGTATGGATGCTAGTGAAACATGAAAATATTGAAAATGGATATTTTTGTAAAATAAGTTCACAAGTTGTGAACATCTAAAAATCCCGAGAACGAGAGTCTTACGAAAATAAACACATTTTGGAGGGTAACTAAACCCACTAAACACCCCACTAAGTTACTACGCGTTTTTATGAAAAACCAAGTTCATGTTGTCATGTAAATTGCATAGTTTATGCACTTGACTAGTGTAATATGGTTTAGAGATTTGTTGTTGATTGTAATGATGTTTTAAAAAAAAATACAAAAATACACATACAACATACCTAGACACATACGAGAGAATATATTTATGAAAATATATTACTTGATAGAATAAATAACTTAGACAAGTTATAAACATGAAATGAAGTATGGGCAAAATACAAGATACTTATAGTTATTTTTGAGAAAATAATATAAGTAAGACACTTAGTTAAAAATATAAAATATTTTTAACACAAGAATACGTACACAAAAGATAGTGACTTGTACTTGTGCGATACAAGTCTAGTGACTAACGTTAATAAAACACGTTTAGGTCACGATGCTATATAAGCAAATCCGGTGAAGTTTACGACGCAAGGAACGCAAAGTTGTGAGTTCATGCTCCCCCTTTTCTTTTACTGTTTTTGGTTTTATAACTCTCGGGGGTGAAATACATGTTACAAATATTACAATGTTTACAAATGGTATGATAACAAGAAGCACTCTTGGTGAGAACGAGTACCAAGTATGATGCGAATTGAGAATACAAAGATACAAGAAGCACTCTTGGTGAGAACGAGTACCAAGTATGATGCGTTTTAAGAAATGCCTATGAAATACTAGATCATGTGAGCACAGACATAATACTAAAAATGCCATAAAGTCTTGGTGAAAACTAGTACCAAGCCATTAAAAAACAGTCATTAATTAGGGACGAGGGTTAGATCTAACGGGTACGGCCGAACCCCACTCATGGTCACAACTAGTACCTAGTAGTGCTTCGGAGTCCAAGTCGAGGTTTATCGACATAGTCGAGGTTAATCGACATAGCCGAGGTTAATCGACACAGTCGAGAGAAATCGACACAGTCGAGGGTAATCGACACAGTCAAGGAGTCATAACAAGTACTCCCCATGTCCTCAAGGAGTCATAACAAGTACTTCCTATGTCCTCACATGCCTTAAAGGAGCCATTACGAGTGCTCCTTGTGCCTTAAAGTCCTTGTAAAAGATTCATGTTCGTACACATTTTCATACCTGTTTACACAGGAGTCTCTCAAAAATTTACAAGAATTACGATATACAAACAAGACGCATGAACTCGCTCAACTTTATGTTCATGTTTTCCAAAATTACATGTATTTCAGGTAACAGGATGTATCTTGGGCGCAGGTGTCATAACTAGAAGTAAACTCCAAGTTTAGATGTGTGACAACCCTCACCAAACCAGGTATCCGTACAACTTAATTAATAATTAATTACTGCTTAATTACTGTGCTTACTTGAAATTGTGGATAAACTGCTATTTGAATACTGATACATGTACTTACTTGCATCATACCTTATTTGCTGTCACCTTACTATTTACATACAGAACTGTAGTGACAACCGTGATGCACAAAAGCATTGTAGCACAATAACGGATAACCTACTAAACGTGCTGTTATAACCAGCACCAGGCAGGTACTGCCTCTAAGGCTTGTAAGAGCCAGAGATAGTTTGCTACACTAGTATAGAGTGTAGGGATATAAGGGTTGTAGAACTGCGTCACTAGGAATGAGATTACAGTGACCGTATGTGCCAAAAACGTCCTTTAGGTACAAAATTCAGCACTAAGCTAACTAATAAAGTGCCAAAACATGGGAAAAATATTACTAGACACTTTCCAAAGTGTCGGGAATAAGTTGTGTCACTAAAAATAATATTAACGACACTTTAAGGCTTTGTTAAGCACTTTAACGGATCACTATCCAACCGAACAACCGGACTTTATCCGGAACACAAAAATATTGTCATTAACATTGTTTTTCTTTTCTGAGCCAGTTAGGGTCCCCGAATACCCTAACACCCGCTACAATGCATAACATACTAGTAACCGGATTAATCTCCTAAATCTCCTAACTAATACTTAATACTTAGTTGGAATTGAACTAGGAGACCCCTCCCCCTCCCTAACCGAACTCGTCCCCTAGGGGGACACCCTTTGTACTTGTTGATTATTTAAATCAACTATGCCTAATATCAATTA